>CM061490.1:58959565-60402065 GCA_030867185.1 Tagetes erecta | reverse complement strand
AAGTTTCCTAATTTTCTGGTTTATAAGAAGGAGCTTAGTGATGAGATTCGCAAGGTGTGGGGCACCCAGGTTGAAGGGGTTGCCCAATTTCGGGTTGTCAAAAGGTTGAAATTGTTGAAACCTTACATTCGAGCGCTGTTGTTTAAACAAGGAAATCTTCATAAGAAGGTGAATGAGTTAAGGCAACAGCTTGATACGGTTCAAACGAATATCACTCTGAGCCCCTCTGATCTTGATTTACGAAGAATAGAGGTGGACGTTGCAGCTAGATTTAGAGAAGCGACCATTGATGAAGAACGCTTCTTAAAGCAGAAATCGAAAGTTGAGTGGCTAGCTGAGGGTGATAATAATACGGCTTTCTTTCACAATTCTCTAAAATCTAGAAATCATCGATCCAGGATTGATGTGATTATGGATAGAGGAGGGATTATCTATGAAGGGGAGAATGTTCAAAAGGCGTTTGTTACGCATTATGAGAATTTTCTTGGAGTCAAGGGTGATATATCCTTGGCCCCAACTCCGGAGATGTTCCAAAATAGGCTGGAGTCGGGGGTTGCGAACTCTATGATTAGGCCGATATTGGATGAGGAGGTTAGAAAGGCAATGTTTTCTATTGGGAGAAATAAATCTCCGGGGCCAGATGGGTATTCATCAGCGTTTTTCATTCATGCTTGGCCGACGATTGGTGGTGATGTGACGGATGCAATAAAAGACTTTTTAAATAAGGGTAAGCTTCTTCAAGAATGGAAGCATACCCTTATTGTTCTCATTCCTAAGGTACAATCTCCGTCCCATATTACTGATTATAGACCTATTTCATGCTGCAATGTGTTGTTTAAATGCATTAGTAAGATTATTGCTAATCGGGTGAAGAATGGGTTAGATGGAATTGTGAGTATAAACCAATCAGCTTTTGTGTCGGGGAGAAGAATATCGGATAATGTTTTGTTAACCCAAGAACTTATGCATAACTATCATAGGAAGAAGGGACCGCCTAGGTGTGCTCTTAAGGTGGATATACAGAAAGCCTATGATACGGTTGATTGGAGTTTTTTGGGTTCGATTCTGGGGGGTTTTGGATTCCATCCAAAGATGGTTGGGTGGATTATGATGTGTGTGTCATCTGTGTCGTTCTCGTTGAGTGTTAATGGCAACACATACGGGTATTTTCAAGGCAAACATGGCCTTAGGCAAGGAGACCCTCTTTCCCCGTATCTTTTCACGCTTGTTATGGAAATCCTAACTTTGATGCTTTCTCGAGCATCTAGACTTGACAACTCCTTCAGATTCCATAATAAATGTGAAAAGCAACGAATTATAAACCTTTGTTTTGCTGACGATCTGTTTATTTTCACGAGAGGGTGTGGCTCTTCGGTTCGGGTTATTATGAAAGCATTATCTGATTTCACTCGAATGTCAGGGTTGGTCCCAAGCACTCCAAAGAGTACTATCTTTTTCTGCAATGTTCCGGATCATTATGCCATTCGTTGAGGGTTCTCTTCCTGTCAAGTATTTAGGTGTTCCTCTTATTGCGTCTAGGCTTATATTCAAAGATTGTAGAGTGCTTGTTGAAAAAATGGAAGGAAGGATAACGAATTGGAAGAACAAAATGCTCTCGTTTGCAGGGAGATTGCAGCTTATTGGGTCAGTTCTTTCCGCTTTGTATGTCTACTGGGCATCGGTTTTTATTTTACCCAAGAGGGTTATTGCGGATTTGGAAACAAAGATGCGAAGTTTTCTCTGGTCCCAAGATTCGGGTTCACAAGGTAATGCAAAGGTGTCTTGGAAGTCTGTGTGTTTACCCAAGACTGAAGGAGGCCTAGGCATTAGGAGAATTGGGGATATGAACAATGCCCTCATGACGAATCATATTTGGAGTATTCTTTCGAAACGAAAATCTCTTTGGGTTGATTGGATCTATTTGTATAGGCTGTCTAACTGCCACTTTTGGGAGTGTAACATACCCCAAAATTGTTGTTGGAGCTGGAGGAAAATTTTGATGCTTAGACCTCTGGTGCGACAATACTTTTGGTACAAATTGGGAAATGGTGCGAATATATCTGCATGGTCGGATAGATGGTGTGATATTGGGCCGTAATCTAATTTTATATCCAGAAGAGCCATTTATCGAGCGGGGTTGACTAGTCAGGCAAAGGTGGCTGAATTTGTGTCGGATGGGATATGGGTGTGGCCTGAGGCTTGGTATGATATCTATCCGGTTCTTATTAATACTCAGTATCTGGCTCTTAATCCTGATGCCACTGATAAACTATGTTGGAAGGATGGTGATGTATGGTTGAATTATGCCCCGACTGTTGTTTGGGAGTCTATTCGCCATAGACATATGGAGGTGTGTTGGGTGGATATAGTGTGGTTCTCACAATGTATTCCACGTCATGCGTTTCTACTTTGGCTAGTCCTAAAAGCTAAACTTCAAACGCAGGACAAAATAATGAGATGGAGATCGATAAGGAATAGCAACATGAATATGATGTGTTGCGTCTTATGTTTTGCTAATATTGATTCTCATGCGCATCTTTTTTTTGAATGTCAATATTCTTCTACGGTATGGGATCGAGTAAAGGTTCGAGCAGGTATGCAGAGTGTTTCAGCTGAATGCAGTGACACAGTTACATGGTTATGTGACCATGCAAGGTCCAAGACTATCTCAAGTGTTGTTAGCAAATTGTTGGTGGCAGGTTCAGTATATTACATGTGGCAGGAGAGGTGCAATAGATTGTTTAACAATCATACGAGGCCACCTGACGTTCTTACTGAACTCATATTTGATACGGTTAGATATAGGCTGATGGGCCTAAGGGTAAAGCAAACGGATCATATGAAACAAGTATTTGCTGATTGGAACATTGACATGAGCAACAATACCGTAAGTACTTAATATTTTGAAAATGGGCGATTAGGGCGATTTGCGAGCGATTAGGGTTTGCATGCAGATTGCTTGATCTTGCATGTGTTGTAACTCAATCTTTCGATTGTTGGTGTGTTCGTTTATCATTCAATAATTGATTTATGCTTATTCTTGTGTAGTAGTCCTGATATACAATTGGTTTTGGCCAGTTTATTCGAGCACTGTTAGCAAGAAATAGGGTTTACCGATTAGGGTTTGGTGTTTCGTTCACTAAATCATACATTGCTAAATCTGACTGCTTAGTATGTCTGTAATCGAAAGCGGCTATTGAATATAGTTTAGCTATTTGGTACGAATCCTATTAACCTATTAAGATTTGGTATTAGTATTGATTTGGTGCTGTTCTTCGTTTTCTGGTGTTTTTTAACAATGGAGAAACGGTCGCTCGCTGATAAAGTTAAGAATATTGATGGCAAGGTAAAGAGAAGCATGCTAAAAAGATCAAATACAGTATCCACTGATGAGGTGAATCAACATAAGGAGACTGGGCAGTTTAGGGTTTCAGTGACTAATACTGGAGGTGGAGAGATGGATAAAAACTTGAATAGGCCGGGTGATGGTATGAAGGAGCCGGGTGATGTTTGTAACACGGCTAATAATGACCTGGCTGCAAGTGTTGACCCGGCTACAAATGTTGACCCGGCTGATGTGCTTAAGGAGCCGGGTGAGGTCTGTAACAAGGCTAATACTGACCCGGCTACAAGTGTTGACCCGGCAGCAAGTGTTGACCCGGCTAAGGAGAGTTACACGTCTGTACTTGTTGACCCGGCTACAACTACAAAGGTTTACACGGCTACGCAGGTTGACACGGCTGGTCATGTTAACAAGACCACTAGTGACCCGGCTACAAATGTTGACCCGGCTGCGGATATTCATATGGCTGCACATGTTGACCCGACAAAATTTTTTGATCCCAATGTTAACTCTTATGCTGAGATGACAAAAAAAAAATGTTTGGGCTGGATTCGGATCAAATGGGAAAAAAAGTGAACTTTAGGTATATGGTGAATGCTGAATCAAAGCAGGGATTTGATGTTGTGCTTCCAAAGGACTCAATTCGTGAAGTTTGCAATAAACTGGAATTTACTTTGTATGGATATTTTCTAGGGGATAGGTTGGCGTATCCTGTGGTAGAGTATTATGTTCGTATGAATTGGAAAAAATATGGTCTCCAGAAGTCTATGATGAATGCGAATGGATTTTTCTTCTTCAAGTTTAATGACAGGAAAGGTATGTTGGATGCTCTGGAAGGTGGTCCTTGGATGATTCGAAATAAACCTCTTATCCTTAATGTCTGGTCACCGAATTCAAAGTTCCATAAAGATGATATTAAGACGGTGTCGGTTTGGGTAAAGTTACATGATGTTCCCTTAGTGGCTTACACGGATGTGGGGTTGAGCCTATAAGTCTCACAAATTGGGACTCCTAGGTTGCTTGACTCATTTACTACTTCAATGTGTACTAATGCTTGGGGAAGAAGCAGTTTTGCTAGAGTTCTTGTTGAAGGAGGCAAAGAATAAAAAAGATAGCCAGGAGAAACGGAATTCAAATTAAGAAACCGCAGTTTGAATATCGCCCGGTGGTTAAAAAAGATGGGAAAAACGATGTCAGAAAGACGGATAGGCGCAATGAAAATAGGATGAAGTTGAAGGAGCCAGTTGTGGATAACGTCGTTTCTGATAACCCTTTTGGTGTCTTATTGGATGAGGGTGAGAACAGCACTGGGGAGGAAAGAACGAAGGGTAATTTGGAAAATGGGATTAATCAGCTAGATTCGGATTCGGATGTTGATGAAGTTCTTGATATGGATAGTGGTATGGCCAGGTTTGTGCAAACGACTTCGCTAAGGGATAAGAATACTATTAAAGGGGCAAGCACTCCTTCTACATCAGGTTTCAATGGTTAGTATGGCCGCTTGGAACATTCGGGGTTTGAACCGTGCCCCAAAACAGAAGGAGGTTCGTCAGGTTGTTAGAGATAATAAGTTGAGTTTGTGTGCTATCTTGGAGTCTCATGTGGAATTGGATAGACTAACGGGGGTTTGTGATAGTGTGTTTAAAAGATGGGATTGGACGTCTAATGGAAATATGTGCTCGAAGGGGTCCAGGATTATATTGGGATGGGATCCCCTCATTATGGATGTTATGGTTCTTGCTCAATCGGATCAGGTTATGCATATTCAGATTTCTTTTAAGCTTGATAAAAAGAGGCTATTCTGCTCTGTTGTTTATGCTGCCAATTATTATGTCCATAGAAGGGAGTTATGGGCTAGTTTGTGCAGGCATAGTATGGTGGTCAAGGGTGAGCCTTGGGTCATTATGGGGGACTTTAATTCAGCTTTATTTTCTCACGATTCATATGCTGGGTCGTCAAGTTCTACTATTGGCACGAGAGAGTTTATGGATTGTATTAACCAGATTGAGATGATTGATGTTAACAGGTCTGGTATGCATTTCACTTGGAATCAAAAGCCCAAACAGGGTAAAGGGGTGTTCAAAAAAATTGATAGGATTATGGCGAATGTTCGATTTACTGATATCTATCCTACGGCAGGTGCTATTTTTCAGCCGAATGGTATTTCTGATCACTCTCCCTGTGTCCTTAGAATACCGGAAGTGGAACGTAGTAGACCGCCCCCATTTCGATTCGCAAATTTCCTTACTTATAAACCGGAATTCAAGGATATTGTTGCTAGGATTTGGGGTATGAATATTGATGGTGTGCACCAGTTCAGAGTGGTTAAAAGGCTTAAGCTTCTTAAACCTCCTCTAAGGGGCTTATTATACATGCAGGGAAATCTTCACTCTAAGGTTGCAGCCATTCGTACTCAGCTTAATCAAATTCAACGTTTAATTGATGATGATCCTATGAACCTGGAGTTACATTCACAGGAGTCTAAACTTCTTGCTTCATTTAATGAGGCAAGCCTTGATGAAGAAAGATTCTTGAAGCAGAAAGCGAATGTGCATTGGTTGGCTGAGGGGGATGCTAATACTAAGTATTTCCATAATACACTGAAGTGCAGAAACCATAGAGCGCGGATAGACGTCATTACTGATAGAAATGGAAGTCTGCATGAAGGGAAGGCGGTTCCCAAGGCGTTTGTTGATTATTATGTAGAATTTTTGGGAAAGGAGGATATTTCTATTATCCCCATAACTCCGGAGTTGTTTGATGTCCGGATTGATCAGGCTATGGCTGTTAATATGATTCGAGAGGTGACGGTGGATGAAATCAAAAGGACCATGTTTGCTTTTGGTGATGATAAAGCTCCTGGTCCAGATGGGTTTACAGCTGCGTTTTATAAGAAATCATGGGATATTGTGGGTAAAGATGTGTGCCTCGCTGTGCAGGATTTTTTTCGTGAGGGCAAATTACTTATTGAGATGAATCACACTCTGATTACGCTTATTCCCAAGGTTGAGACTCCCTCTTTTATTACGGATTATAGGCCGATTGCTTGTTGTAATGTTCTGTTTAAGTGCATTACTAAGATTCTAGCGGATAGAATGAAGGAGAGCCTAAGTAATATTATTAGTTCTAATCAATATGCTTTTATTCCGGGTAGAAGAATATCTGATAATATTTTATTGACCCAAGAACTCATGCATAGATATCATCTGGATAGTGGGCCTCCAAGATGTGCTTTCAAGGTTGATATTCAGAAAGCTTATGATACTGTGAATTGGAAATTCTTGAAGACGGTTTTATTGGGTTTTGGTTTTCATCCTATGATGGTTAATTGGGTCATGATGTGTGTTACAACAGTTTCGTTCTCTATTTCTGTGAATGGCAGTCTGCATGGGTATTTTAGGGGGAAACGTGGTCTCCGACAGGGAGATCCGATGTCCCCGTATCTATTTACTATGGTTATGGAGATCCTTACTTTGGTGTTGAGAAGGGCTGTTTCATTGGATTCGTCTTTCAGATTCCATAATAGATGTGAGAAGATTTTATTGATTAATTTGTGTTTTGCAGATGATTTATTTCTGTTTGCTAGAGGGGATTTGAGTTCTGCAAGGGTTATTATGAAATCTTTAACGGATTTTGCTAGCATGTCTGGGTTGAGCCCGAGTAACCAGAAGAGTACTATATTTTTTTGTAATGTTCCTGTGCAAATCAAGAACAGTATGCTGAATATTATGCCTTTTGTGGAGGGTAAGTTGCCGGTTAGGTATTTGGGTGTTCCGCTTGTGGCGTCTAGAGTGAGGACTTCGGACTGTCGAGCTCTTATTGAAAAAGTTGATAATCGTATTGGTGACTGGAAGAATAAATTGCTTTCTTTTGCTGGTAGGTGTCAACTCATTAACTCTGTTATCGCTTCTCTTCATGTGTTTTGGTCTTCAGTGTTCATTCTCCCAATCCGGATTATGCATGATATTGAGGCTAAGATGCGGGATTTCTTATGGGCTCGGGGGCCTTTGAAGAAAGGTCGTGCAAGGGTTGCTTGGAAGGATGTTTGTATGCCAAAAAATGAAGGTGGTCTGGGAATCAAACGCGTTAGGGATATGAATAAAGCCATGATGTCATATCACATTTGGAGCATCATCTCTAACCGTTCCTCTGTTTGGGTGGATTGGATCAAGCAGTATAGGTTGAAGGGGAGGAATCTTTGGAGTGTAGAGGTTCCTAGAAATTGTTCTTGGGGTTGGCGGAAAATCCTTCAACTTAGGCCTCTTGTTCGTAGATTTATGTGGTCAAAAGTAGGGAATGGTAGCAATACGTCTGTTTGGTATGATACTTGGTTTGAAGGGGGTCCGTTTATTGAGATGTTGTCGCACAGGGAGATTAGGAATGCTGGGTTTTCTTTGGAGGATAAAGTGGCGGATATATATAGGGATGGTATTTGGAGATGGCCTTCTGCTTGGTTAAATACTTATCCGATTCTTAACCAGGTCATCTAGATGCGGTTATATCCAGATACATTGGATCAGTATTTCTGGAAAACGGGCCCAAATCTGTGCTCGTTCTCTACTAAGGAGGTGTGGGATTGTATTAGATTACATGGTTCTATTGTTGACTGGGTTAAAGGGGTTTGGTTCTCTCAGTGTGTGCCGAAGCATGCGTTTCTGTTATGGTTGGTGATGAGGGAAAGATTACTCACCCAAGACAAGATTCTGTCATGGGATCTGGCTAGAAGGGGGAATATGAACATGATGTGTTGTCCGCTTTGTTGCAGGAATTTTGATTCTCATGACCATTTGTTCTTTGAGTGTTCCTTCGCTACTAGGGTTTGGGATCTTACAAAATTTGTGGCTAGATTGCAGCACCTGTCGAACCACAGATTGGATATCATTGAATGGATAAGGTCGGCTTATTCGAAGTCCTTGCGTCAAGTGGTTGGAAAACTATCTATTGCAGTTGCTGTCTATATGGTTTGGCAGGAAAGAAATAACCGGTTGTTCAAGAACCAGACACGACCCCCGGAAGTGGTAGCTGAAGAAATCCGCAATACAGTTCGTTGTAAGTTACTGGGCCTTAAGTTTAAGAACTCGACGCGGGTGTGGACTATTCTAAGGGAATGGAAGATTGATCGCGACAAAGATTTGGTAGACCCAGGCTGATTATTTGTATTTCTTTTTTTGTTGATCTAGCATGACTAGTGTGTGTCTTGTTTTGCTTTGTTTACTAGGCAGTTTTGCTTTTGTTGATGTTTTTTGTACACATTCATGGGGCATGTCCTATGTTTGAACTAGTGTGGTATTTTGCCATGCTACTTATTCTTATGGTTGATGTTAATATATAGAATCACCGGGGTAACCCTTTACCCAAAAAAACATTGACATGAGCATGGGAAGCTCGGGTGAGGGCTAGAAGGAAGGAGATTTCGACTTCAGTAGCTAGATGGTAGTCTAGCAAAGTAAACTTTGTTTATGTTTATGTTTGGTTTTCTTTTAGTTATCGTTGGTTTCTACATTCTGGGGAATGCCCCAAGACTGAACTAGTGTAGATGCTCTGCACTACTTGTTTTATGTGGTTGTGAATATATAAGTCGCCAGGTGAATCCCTTTACCCAAAAAAAAGAACGTTAGTTTAATGTAGAACGCCATACAGCTCCTAAGTACACCTTACAATACCGTACGTAAACTTAAAATCCATAATAAACCTAATGAATTCGTACGAGTCCGTTGAACATCGTACGACAAGTTAAGACATCTTACGACTCTTTATGCCACATTAGCAACTCGAGAAGAACGTTATTATAATATAGAACGCCATACAGCTCATAACACCTTACAATACCGTACGTAAACTTAAAACTCTATAATATACCTAATGAATTCGTACGAGTCCTTTATACATCGTATGACAAGTTAGGACATCTTATGACTCTTTATGCCATATTAGAGCCTTGAAAAGCACGTTAATATATTGTAATATGTTTTACAACACCTAACAACATCTTACAACACCGTACGAAACATTAAAACTCCATAATATACCTAATGAATTCGTACGTGTCCTTTGAACATCGTATGACAAGTTAAGACATCTTACGACTCTTTATGCCACATTAGCAACTCGAAAAGAACGTTAGTATAATGTAGAACGCCATACAGCTCCTAACACCCTACAATAACGTACGAAACCTTAAAACTCCATAATAAGCCTAATGAATTCGTCCGAGTCCTTTGAACATCGTACGACAAGTTAGGACATCTTACGACTCTTTATGCAACATTAGCAACTCGAAAAGAACGTTAGTATAATGTAAGACGCCCTACAACACCTAACAACATCTTACAACACCGTACGAAACCATAAAACTCCATAATAAACCTAATGAATTTGTACGAGTCCTTTGAACATTGTACGACAAGTTAGGACATCTTACGACTCTTTATGCAACATTAGCAACCCTAAAAAAACGTTAGTATAATGTAGGACGCCATACAGCTCCTAAAGTACACCTTACAATACCGTGGCTAAACTTAAAACTCCATAATAAACCTAATGAATTCGTACGAGTCCTTTGAACATCGTACGACAAGTTAAGACATCTTACGACTCTTTATGCAACATTAGCAACTCGAAAAGAACGTTAGTATAATATAAAACGCCATACAGCTCCTAACACCTTACAATACAGTACGTAAATTTAAAACTCCATAATATACCTAATGAATTCGTACGAGTCCTTTATACATCGTACGAAAAGTTAGGACATCTTACGACTCTTTATGCAACATTAGCAACTCGAAAAGAACGTTAGTATAATATAGAACGCCATACAGCTACTAAAACCTTACAATACTGTACGTAAACTTAAAACTCCATACTAAACCTAATGAAGTCGTACGACAAGTTAGGATATCTTATGACTCTTTATGCTATATTAGCACCTTGAAAAGCACATTAGTATATGGTAAGACGCCTTTCAACACCTAAAAACATCTTACAACAGCGTACGAAACCTTAAAAGTCCATAATAAACCTAATGAATTCGTACGAGTCCTTTGAACATCGTACGACAAGTTAGGACATCTTATGACTCTTTATGTTATATTCGCACCTTGAAAATCACATTAGTATAATGAAAGACGCCTTTCAACACCTAACAACATCTTACAACACCGTACGAAACCTTAAAACTCCATAATAAACCTAATGAATTCGTACAAGTCATTTGAACATCGTACGACAAGTTAGGACATCTTATGACTCTTTATGCTATATTAGCACCTTGAAAATCACATTAGTATAATGAAAGACGCCTTACAAAACCTTACAACATTTTACAACACCGTACGAAACCTTAAAATTCCATAATAAACCTAATGAATTCGTACGAGTCCTTTGAACATCGTACGAAAAGTTAGGACATCTTACGACTCTTTATGCAACATTAGCAACCCGAAAAAAATGTTAGTATAATGTAGGACGCCATACAGCTCCTAAAGTACACCTTACAATACCGTACGTAAACTTAAAACTCCATAATAAACCTAATTAATTCGTACGAGTCCTTTGAACATCGTACGACAAGTTAAGACATCTTACGACTCTTTATGCAACATTAGCAACTCGTAAAGAACGTTAGTATAATATAAAACGCCATACAGCTCCTAACACCTTACAATACAGTACGTAAATTTAAAACTCCATTATATACCTAATGAATTCGTACGAGTCCTTTATACATCGTACGAAAAGTTAGGACATCTTACGACTCTTTATGCAACATTAGCAACTCGAAAAGAACGTTAGTATAATATAGAACGCCATGCAGCTCCTAACACCTTACAACACCGTACGTAAACTTCAAACTCCATACTAAACCTAATGAAGTCGTACGACAAGTTAGGATATCTTATGACTCTTTATGCTATATTAGCACCTTGAAAAGCACATTAGTATATGGTAAGACGCCTTTCAACACCTAAAAACATCTTACAACACCATACGAAACCTTAAAAGTCCATAATAAACCTAATGAATTCGTTCGAGACCTTTGAACATCGTACGACAAGTTAGGACATCTTATGACTCTTTATGTTATATTCGCACCTTGAAAATCACATTAGTATAATGAAAGACGCCTTTCAACACCTAACAACATCTTACAACACCGTACGAAACCTTAAAACTCCATAATAAACCTAATGAATTCGTACAAGTCCTTTATACATCGTACGACAAGTTAGGACATCTTATGACTCTTTATGCCATATTAGCACCTTGAAAAGCACGTTAATATAATGTAATACGTTTTACAACACCTAACAACATCTTACAACACCGTACGAAACATTAAAACTCCATAATATACCTAATGAATTCGTACGTGTCCTTTGAACATCGTATGACAGGTTAAGACATCTTACGACTCTTTATGCCACATTAGCAACTCGAAAAGAACGTTAGTATAATGTAGAACGCCATACAGCTCCTAACACCCTACAATAACGTACGAAACCTTAAAGCTCCATAATAAGCCTAATGAATTCGTCCAAGCCTTTGAACATCGTACGACAAGTTAGGACATCTTACGACTCTTTATGCAACATTAGCAACTCGAAAAGAACGTTAGTATAATGTAAGACGCCCTACAACACCTAACAACATCTTACAACACCGTACGAAACCATAAAACTCCATAATAAACCTAATGAATTCGTACGAGTCCTTTTGAACATTGTACGACATGTTAGGACATCTTACGACTCTTTATGCAACATTAGCAACCCGAAAAAAACGTTAGTATAATGTAGGACACCATACAACTCCTAAAGTACACCTTACAATACCGTACGTAAACTTAAAACTCCATAATAAACCTAATGAATTCGTACAAGTCCTTTGAACTTCGTACGACAAGTTAAGACATCTTACGACTCTTTATGCAACATTAGCAACTCGAAAAGAACGTTAGTATAATATAAAACGCCATACAGCTCCTAACACCTTACAATACAGTACTTAAATTTAAAACTCCATAATATACCTAATGAATTCGTACGAGTCCTTTATACATCGTACGAAAAGTTAGGACATCTTACGACTCTTTATGCAACATTAGCAACTCGAAAAGAACGTTAGTATAATATAGAACGCCATACAGCTCCTAACACCTTACAATACCGTACGTAAACTTAAAACTCCATACTAAACCTAATGAAGTCGTACGACAAGTTAGGATATCTTATGACTCTTTATGCTATATTAGCACCTTGAAAAGCACATTAGTATATGGTAAGACGCCTTTCAACACCTAAAAACATCTTACAACACCGTACGAAACCTTAAAAGTCCATAATAAACCTAATGAATTCGTTCGAGTCCTTTGAACATCGTACGACAAGTTAGGACATCTTATGACTCTTTATGTTATATTCGCACCTTGAAAATCACATTAGTATAATGAAAGACGCCTTTCAACACCTAACAACATCTTACAACACCGTACGAAACCTTAAAACTCCATAATAAACCTAATGAATTCGTACGAGTCCTTTATACATCGTACGACAAGTTAGGACATCTTATAACTCTTTATGCCATATTATCACCTTGAAAAGCACGTTAATATAATGTAATACGTTTTACAACACCTAACAACATCTTACAACACCGTACGAAACATTAAAACTCCATAATATACCTAATGAATTCGTACGTGTCCTTTGAACATCGTATGACAAGTTAAGACATCTTACGACTCTTTATGCAACATTAGCAACCCGAAAAAAACGTTAGCATAATGTAGGACGCCATACAGCTCCTAAAGTACACCTTACAATACCGTACGTAAACTTAAAACTCCATAATAAACCTAATGAATTCGTACGAGTCCTTTGAACATCGTACGACAAGTTAAGACATCTTACGACTCTTTATGCAACATTAGCAACTCGAAAAGAACGTTAGTATAATATAAAACGCCATACAGCTCCTAACACCTTACGAGTCCTTTATACATCGTACGAAAAGTTAGGACATCTTACGACTCTTTATGCAACATTAGCAACTCGAAAAGAACGTTAGTATAATATAGAACGCCATACAGCTCCTAACACCTTACAATACCGTACGTAAACTTAAAACTCCATACTAAACCTAATGAAGTCGTACGACAAGTTAGGACATCTTATGACTCTTTATGCCATATTAGCACCTTGAAAAGCACGTTAATATAATGTAATACGTTTTACAACACCTAACAACATCTTACAACACCGTACGAAACATTAAAACTCCATAATATACCTAATGAATTCGTACGTGTCCTTTGAACATCGTATGACAAGTTAAGACATCTTACGACTCTTTATGCCACATTAGCAACTCGAAAAGAACGTTAGTATAATGTAGAACGCCATACAGCTCCTAACACCCTACAATAACGTACGAAACCTTAAAGCTCCATAATAAGCCTAATGAATTCGTCCGAGTCCTTTGAACATCGTACGACAAGTTAGGACATCTTACGACTCTTTATGCAACATTAGCAACTCGAAAAGAACGTTAGTATAATGTAAGACGCCCTACAACACCTAACAACATCTTACAACACCGTACGAAACCATAAAACTCCATAATAAACCTAATGAATTCGTACGAGTCCTTTTGAACATTGTACGACATGTTAGGACATCTTACGACTCTTTATGCAACATTAGCAACCCGAAAAAAACGTTAGTATAATGTAGGACGCCATACAACTCCTAAAGTACACCTTACAATACCGTACGTAAACTTAAAACTCCATAATAAACCTAATGAATTCGTACAAGTCCTTTGAACATCGTACGACAAGTTAAGACATCTTACGACTCTTTATGCAACATTAGCAACTCGAAAAGAACGTTAGTATAATATAAAACGCCATACAGCTCCTAACACCTTACAATACAGTACTTAAATTTAAAACTCCATAATATACCTAATGAATTCGTACGAGTCCTTTATACATCGTACGAAAAGTTAGGACATCTTACGACTCTTTATGCAACATTAGCAACTCGAAAAGAACGTTAGTATAATATAGAACGCCATACAGCTCCTAACACCTTACAATACCGTACGTAAACTTAAAACTCCATACTAAACCTAATGAAGTCGTACGACAAGTTAGGATATCTTATGACTCTTTATGCTATATTAGCACCTTGAAAAGCACATTAGTATATGGTAAGACGCCTTTCAACACCTAAAAACATCTTACAACACCGTACGAAACCTTAAAAGTCCATAATAAACCTAATGAATTCGTTCGAGTCCTTTGAACATCGTACGACAAGTTAGGACATCTTATGACTCTTTATGTTATATTCGCACCTTGAAAATCACATTAGTATAATGAAAGACGCCTTTCAACACCTAACAACATCTTACAACACCGTACGAAACCTTAAAACTCCATAATAAACCTAATGAATTCGTACGAGTCCTTTATACATCGTACGACAAGTTAGGACATCTTATAACTCTTTATGCCATATTATCACCTTGAAAAGCACGTTAATATAATGTAATTCGTTTTACAACACCTAACAACATCTTACAACACCGTACGAAACATTAAAACTCCATAATATACCTAATGAATTCGTACGTGTCCTTTGAACATCGTATGACAAGTTAAGACATCTTACGACTCTTTATGCAACATTAGCAACCCGAAAAAAACGTTAGCATAATGTAGGACGCCATACAGCTCCTAAAGTACACCTTACAATACCGTACGTAAACTTAAAACTCCATAATAAACCTAATGAATTCGTACGAGTCCTTTGAACATCGTACGACAAGTTAAGACATCTTACGACTCTTTATGCAACATTAGCAACTCGAAAAGAACGTTAGTATAATATAAAACGCCATACAGCTCCTAACACCTTACAATACAGTACGTAAATTTAAAACTCCATAATATACCTAATGAATTCGTACGAGTCCTTTATACATCGTACGAAAAGCTAGGACATCTTACGACTCTTTATGCAACATTAGCAACTCGAAAAGAACGTTAGTATAATATAGAACGCCATACAGCTCCTAACACCTTACAATACCGTACGTAAACTTAAAACTCCATACTAAACCTAATGAAGTCGTACGACAAGTTAGGATATCTTATGACTCTTTATGCTATATTAGCACCTTGAAAAGCACATTAGTATATGGTAAGACGCCTTTCAACACCTAAAAACATCTTACAACACCGTACGAAACCTTAAAAGTCCATAATAAACCTAATGAATTCGTACGAGTCCTTTGAACATCGTACGACAAGTTAGGACATCTTATGACTCTTTATGCTATATTCGCACCTTGAAAATCACATTAGTATAATGAAAGACGCCTTTCAACACCTAACAACATCTTACAACACCGTACGAAACCTTAAAACTCTATAATAAACCTAATGAATTCGTACGAGTCATTTGAACATCGTACGACAAGTTAGGACATCTTATGACTCTTTATGCTATATTAGCACCTTGAAAATCACATTAGTATAATGAAAGACGCCTTACAAAACCTTACAACATTTTACAACACCGTACGAAACCTTAGAATTCCATAATAAATCTAATGAATTCGTACGAGTCCTTTGAACATCGTACGAAAAGTTAGGACATCTTACGACTCTTTATGCAACATTAGCAACCCGAAAAAAACGTTAGCATAATGTAGGAAGCCATACAGCTTGTAAGTACACCTTACAATACCGTACGTAAATTTAAAACTCCATAATAAACCTAATGAATTCGTACGAGTCCTTTGAACATTGTACGACAAGTTAGGACATCTTACGACTCTTTATGCAACATTAACAACCCGAAAAAACGTTAGTATAATGTAGGACGCCATAGAGCTCCTAAAGTACACCGTACAATACGGTACGTAAACTTAAAACTCCATAATATACCTAATGAATTCGTAAGAGTCCTTTGTACATCGTACGACAAGTTAGGACATCTTAGGACTCTTTATGCCATATTAGCACCTGGAAAAGCACGTTAGTATACAGCTCCTAAGTACACCTTACAATACCGTACGTAAACTTAAAACTCTATAATAAACCTAATAAATTCGTACGAGTCCTTTGCACATCGTACGACAAGTTAGGACATCTTACGTCTCTTTTTGTAACATTAGCAACTCGAAAAGAACGTTAGTATAATGTAGGACGCCATACAGCTCGTAAGTACGCCTTACAATACCGTACGTAAACTTAAAACTCCATAATAAACCAAATGAATTCGTACGAGTCCTTTGAACATTGTACGACAAGTTAGGACATCTTACGACTCTTTATGCAACATTAACAACCCGAAAAAACGTTAGTATAATGTAGGACGCCATAGAGCTCCTAAAGTACACCTTACAATACCGTACGTGAACTTAAAACTCCATAATAAACCTAATGAATCATTACGAGTCCTTTGCACATCGTACGACAAGTTAGGACATGTTACGTCTCTTTATGCAACATTAGCAACTCGAAAAGAACGTTAGTATAATGTAGGACGCTATACAGCTCGTAAGTACACCTTACAATACCGTACGTAAACTTAAAACTCCATAATAAACCTAATGAATTCGTACGAGTCCTTTGAACATCATACGACAAGTTACGACATCTTATGACTCTATGCGATATTAGCACCTTGAAAAGAACATTAGTATAATGTAAGACGCCTTACAACACCTAACAATATCTTACAACACCGTACGAAAACTTAAAACTCCGTAATAATCCTAATGAATTCGTACGAGTCCTTTAAACATCGTACGACAAGTTAGGACATCTTACGACTCTTTATGCAACATTAGCAACCCGAAAAAAACGTTAGTATAATGTAGGACGCCATACAGCTCCTAAAGTACACCTTACAATACCGTACGTAAACTTAAAACTCCATAATAAACCTAATGAATTCGTACGAGTCCTTTGAACATCGTACGACAAGTTAGGACATCTTATGACTCTATGCGATATTAGCACCTTGAAAAGAACATTAGTATAATGTAACACGCCTTACAACACCTAACAATATCTTACAACACCGTACGAAACCTTAAAACTCCGTAATAAACCTAATGAATTCGTACGAGTCCTTTAAACATCGTACGACAAGTTAGGACATCTTACGACTCTTTATGCAACATTAGCAACCCGAAAAAAACGTTAGTATAATGTAGGACGCCATACAGCTCCTAAAGTACACCTTACAATACTGTACGTAAACTTAAAACTCCATAATATACCTAATGAATTCGTACGTGTCCTTTGTGCATCGTACGACAAGTTAGGACATCTTAGGACTGTTTATGCCATATTAGCACCTTGAAAAGCACGTTAGTATAATGTAGAACGCCATACATCTCCTAAGTACACCTTACAATACTGTAAGTAAACTTAAAACTCTATAATAAACCTAATAAATTTGTACGAGTCCTTTGCACATCGTACGACAAGTTAGGACATCTTACGTCTCTTTATGCAATATTAGCAACTCAAAAAGAATGTTAGTATAATGTAGGACACCATACAGCTCGTAAGTACACCTTACAATACAGTACGTAAATTTAAAACTCCATAATAAACCTAATGAATTCGTACGAGTCCTTTGAACATTGTACGATAAGTTAGGACATCTTACGACTCTTTATGTAACATTAACAACCCGGAAAAACGTTAGTATAATGTAGGACGCCATAGAGCTCCTAAAGTACACCTTACAATACCGTACGTAAACTTAAAACTCCATAATAAACCTAATGAATCATTACGAGTCCTTTGCACATCGTACGACAAGTTAGGACATCTTACGTCTCTTTATGCAACATTAGCAACTCGAAAAGAACGTTAGTATAATATAAAACGCCATACAGCTCCTAACAAATTACAATACAGTACGTAAATTTAAAACTCCATAATATACCTAATGAAGTCGTACGACAAGTTAGGATATCTTATGACTCTTTATGCTATATTAGCACCTTGAAAAGCACATTAGTATATGGTAAGACGCCTTTCAACACCTAAAAACATCTTACAACACCGTACGAAACCTTAAAAGTCCATAATAAACCTAATGAATTCGTACGAGTCCTTTGAACATCGTACGACAAGTTAGGACATCTTATGACTCTTTATGCTATATTCGCACCTTGAAAATCACATTAGTATAATGAAAGACGCCTTTCAACACCTAACAACATCTTACAACATCGTACGAAACCTTAAAACTCTATAATAAACCTAACGAATTCGTACGAGTCATTTGAACATCGTACGACAAGTTAGGACATCTTATGACTCTTTATGCTATATTAGCACCTTGAAAATCACATTAGTATAATGAAAGACGCCTTACAAAACCTTACAACATTTTACAACACCGTACGAAACCTTAGAATTCCATAATAAATCTAATGAATTCGTACGAGTCCTTTGAACATCGTACGAAAAGTTAGGACATCTTATGATTCTTTATGCTATATTAGCACCTTGAAAAGCACGTTTGTATAATGTAAGACGCCTTACAACACCTAACAACATCTTACAACACCGTACGAAACCTCAAAACTCCATAATAAACCTAATGAATTCGTACGAGTCCTTTGAACATCGTACGACAAGTTAGGACATCTTATGACTCTATGCGATATTAGCACCTTGAAAAGAACATTATTATAATGTAAGACGCCTTACAACACCTAACAATATCTTACAACACCGTACGAAACCTTAAAACTCCGTAATAAACCTAATGAATTCGTACGAGTCCTTTAAACATCGTACGACAAGTTAGGACATCTTACGACTCTTTATGCAACATTAGCAACCCGAAAAAAACGTTAGTATAATGTAGGACGCCATACAGCTCCTAAAGTACACCTTACAATACCGTACGTAAACTTAAAACTCCATAATATACCTAATGAATTCGTACGTGTCCTTTGTACATCGTACGACAAGTTAGGACATCTTAGGACTGTTTATGCCATATTAGCACCTTGAAAAGCACGTTAGTATAATGTAGAACGCCATACATCTCCTAAGTACACCTTACAATACTGTAAGTAAACTTAAAACTCTATAATAAACCTAATAAATTCGTACGAGTCCTTTGCACATCGTACGACAAGTTAGGACATCTTACGTCTCTTTATGCAACATTAGCAACTCAAAAAGAATGTTAGTATAATGTAGGACACCATACAGCTCGTAAGTACACCTTACAATACAGTACGTAAATTTAAAACTCCATAATAAACCTAATGAATTCGTACGAGTCCTTTGAACATTGTACGATAAGTTAGGACATCTTACGACTCTTTATGTAACATTAACAACCCGAAAAAACGTTAGTATAATGTAGGACGCCATAGAGCTCCTAAAGTACACCTTACAATACCGTACGTAAACTTAAAACTCCATAATAAACCTAATGAATCATTACGAGTCCTTTGCACATCGTACGACAAGTTAGGACATCTTACGTCTCTTTATGCAACATTAGCAACTCGAAAAGAACGTTAGTATAATGTAGGACGCCATACAGCTCGTAAGTACACCTTACAATACCGTACGTAAACTTAAAACTCCATAATATACCTAATGAATTCGTACGAGTCCTTTGTACATCGTAAGACAAGTTAGGACATCTTAGGACTCTTTATGCCATATTAGCATCTTCAAAAGCACGTTAGTATAATGTAGAACGCCATACAGCTCCTAAGTACACCTTACAATACCGTACGTAAACTTAAAACTCTATAATAAACCAAATAAATTCGTACGAGTCCTTTGCACATCGTACGACAAGTTAGGACATCTTACGTCTCTTTATGCAACATTAGCAACTCGAAAAGAACGTTAGTATAATGTAGGACGCCATACAGCTTGTAAGTACACCTTACAATACCGTACGTAAATTTAAAACTCCATAATAAACCTAATGAATTCGTACGAGTCCTTTGAACATTGTACGACAAGTTAGGACATCTTACGACTCTTTATGCAACATTAACAACCCGAAAAAACGTTAGTATAATGTAGGACGCCATAGAGCTCCTAAAGTACACCGTACAATACGGTACGTAAACTTAAAACTCCATAATATACCTAATGAATTCGTAAGAGTCCTTTGTACATCGTACGACAAGTTAGGACATCTTAGGACTCTTTATGCCATATTAGCACCTTGAAAAGCACGTTAGTATACAGCTCCTAAGTACACCTTACAATACCGTACGTAAACTTAAAACTCTATAATAAACCTAATAAATTCGTACGAGTCCTTTACACATCGTACGACAAGTTAGGATATCTTACGTCTCTTTATGTAACATTAGCAACTCGAAAAGAACGTTAGTATAATGTAGGACGCCATACAGCTCGTAAGTACACCTTACAATACCGTACGTAAACTTAAAACTCCATAATAAACCAAATGAATTCGTACGAGTCCTTTGAACATTGTACGAAAAGTTAGGACATCTTACGACTTTTTATGCAACATTAACAACCCGAAAAAACGTTAGTATAATGTAGGACGCCATAGAGCTCCTAAAGTACACCTTACAATACCGTACGTGAACTTAAAACTCCATAATAAACCTAATGAATCATTACGAGTCCTTTGCACATCGTACGACAAGTTAGGACATGTTACGTCTCTTTATGCAACATTAGCAACTCGAAAAGAACGTTAGTATAATGTAGGACGCTATACAGCTCGTAAGTACACCTTACAATACCGTACGTAAACTTAAAACTCCATAATAAACCTAATGAATTCGTATGAGTCCTTTGAACATCATACGACAAGTTACGACATCTTATGACTCTATGCGATATTAGCACCTTGAAAAGAACATTAGTATAATGTAAGACGCCTTACAACACCTAACAATATCTTACAACACCGTACGAACACTTAAAACTCCGTAATAATCCTAATGAATTCGTACGAGTCCTTTAAACATCGTACGACAAGTTAGGACATCTTACGACTCTTTATGCAACATTAGCAACCCGAAAAAAACGTTAGTATAATGTAGGACGCCATACAGCTCCTAAAGTACACCTTACAATACCGTACGTAAACTTAAAACTCCATAATAAACCTAATGAATTCGTACGAGTCCTTTGATTATCGTACTACAAGTTAAGACATCTTACGACTCTTTATGCCACATTAGCAACTCGAAAAGAACGTTAGTATAATATAGAACGCCATACAGCTCCTAACACCTTACAATACCGTACGTAAACTTAAAACTCCATAATATACCTAATGAATTCGTACGAGTCCTTTGTACATCGTACGACAAGTTAGGACATCTTAGGACTCTTTATGCCATATTAGCACCTTGAAAAGCACGTTAGTATAATGTAGAACGCCATACAGCTCCTAAGTACACCTTACAATACCGTACGTAAACTTAAAACTCTATAATAAACCAAATAAATTCGTACGAGTCCTTTGCACATCGTACGACAAGTTAGGACATCTTACGTCTCTTTATGCAACATTAGCAACTCGAAAAGAACGTTAGTATAATGTAGGACGCCATACAGCTTGTAAGTACACCTTACAATACCGTACGTAAATTTAAAACTCCATAATAAACCTAATGAATTCGTACGAGTCCTTTGAACATTGTACGACAAGTTAGGACATCTTACGACTCTTTATGCAACATTAACAACCCGAAAAAACGTTAGTATAATGTAGGACGCCATAGAGCTCCTAAAGTACACCTTACAATACCGTACGTAAACTTAAAACTACATAATATACCTAATGAATTCGTACGAGTCCTTTGTACATCGTACGACAAGTTAGGACATCTTAGGACTCTTTATGCCATATTAGCACCTTGAAAAGCACGTTAGTATAATGTAGAACGCCATACAGCTCCTAAGTACACCTTACAATACCGTACGTAAACTTAAAACTCTATAATAAACCTAATAAATTCGTACGAGTCCTTTGCACATCGTACGACAAGTTAGGACATCTTACGTCTCTTTATGCAACATTAGCAACTCAAAAAGAATGTTAGTATAATGTAGGACGCCATACAGCTCGTAAGTACACCTTACAATACAGTACGTAAAATTAAAACTCCATAATAAACCTAATGAATTCGTACGAGTCCTTTGAACATTGTACGATAAGTTAGGACATCTTACGACTCTTTATGTAACATTAACAACCCGAAAAAACGTTAGTATAATGTAGGACGCCATAGAGCTCCTAAAGTACACCTTACAATACCGTACGTAAACTTAAAACTCCATAATAAACCTAATGAATCATTACGAGTCCTTTGCACATCGTACGACAAGTTAGGACATCTTACGTCTCTTTATGCAACATTAGCAACTCGAAAAGAACGTTAGTATAATGTAGGACGCCATACAGCTCGTAAGTACACCTTACAATACCGTACGTAAACTTAAAACTCCATAATATACCTAATGAAATCGTACGAGTCCTTTGTACATCGTACGACAAGTTAGGACATCTTAGGACTCTTTATGCCATATTAGCACCTTCAAAAGCACGTTAGTATAATGTAGAACGCCATACAGCTCCTAAGTACACCTTACAATACCGTACGTAAACTTAAAACTCTATAATAAACCAAATAAATTCGTACGAGTCCTTTGCACATCGTACGACAAGTTAGGACATCTTACGTCTCTTTATGCAACATTAGCAACTCGAAAAGAACGTTAGTATAATGTAGGACGCCATACAGCTTGTAAGTACACCTTACAATACCGTACGTAAATTTAAAACTCCATAATAAACCTAATGAATTCGTACGAGTCCTTTGAACATTGTACGACAAGTTAGGACATCTTACGACTCTTTATGCAACATTAACAACCCGAAAAAACGTTAGTATAATGTAGGACGCCATAGAGCTCCTAAAGTACACCGTACAATACGGTACGTAAACTTAAAACTCCATAATATACCTAATGAATTCGTAAGAGTCCTTTGTACATCGTACGACAAGTTAGGACATCTTAGGACTCTTTATGCCATATTAGCACCTTGAAAAGCACGTTAGTATACAGCTCCTAAGTACACCTTACAATACCGTACGTAAACTTAAAACTCTATAATAAACCTAATAAATTCGTACGAGTCCTTTGCACATCGTACGACAAGTTAGGACATCTTACGTCTCTTTATGTAACATTAGCAACTCGAAAAGAACGTTAGTATAATGTAGGACGCCATACAGCTCGTAAGTACACCTTACAATACCGTATGTAAACTTAAAACTCCATAATAAACCAAATGAATTCGTACGAGTCCTTTGAACATTGTACGACAAGTTAGGACATCTTACGACTCTTTATGCAACATTAACAACCCGAAAAAACGTTAGTATAATGTAGGACGCCATAGAGCTCCTAAAGTACACCTTACAATACCGTACGTGAACTTAAAACTCCATAATAAACCTAATGAATCATTACGAGTCCTTTGCACATCGTACGACAAGTTAGGACATGTTACGTCTCTTTATGCAACATTAGCAACTCGAAAAGAACGTTAGTATAATGTAGGACGCTATACAGCTCGTAAGTACACCTTACAATACCTTACGTAAACTTAAAACTCCATAATAAACCTAATGAATTCGTACGAGTCCTTTGAACATCATACGACAAGTTAAGACATCTTATGACTCTATGCGATATTAGCACCTTGAAAAGAACATTAGTATAATGTAAGACGCCTTACAACACCTAACAATATCTTACAACACCGTACGAAAACTTAAAACTCCGTAATAATCCTAATGAATTCGTACGAGTCCTTTAAACATCGTACGACAAGTTAGGACATCTTACGTCTCTTTATGCAACATTAGCAACTCAAAAAGAATGTTAGTATAATGTAGGACGCCATACAGCTCGTAAGTACACCTTACAATACAGTACGTAAATTTAAAACTCCATAATAAACCTAATGAATTAGTACGAGTCCTTTGAACATTGTACGATAAGTTAGGACATCTTACGACTCTTTATGTAACATTAACAACCCGAAAAAACGTTAGTATAATGTAGGACGCCATAGAGCTCCTAAAGTACACCTTACAATACCGTACGTGAACTTAAAACTCCATAATAAACCTAATGAATCATTACGAGTCCTTTGCACATCGTACGACAAGTTAGGACATCTTACGTCTCTTTATGCAACATTAGCAACTCGAAAAGAACGTTAGTATAATGTAGGACGCTATACAGCTCGTAAGTACACCTTACAATACCGTACGTAAACTTAAAACTCCATAATAAACCTAATGAATTCGTACGAGTCCTTTGAACATCATACGACAAGTTAAGACATCTTATGACTCTATGCGATATTAGCACCTTGAAAAGAACATTAGTATAATGTAAGACGCCTTACAACACCTAACAATATCTTACAACACCGTACGAAAACTTAAAACTCCGTAATAATCCTAATGAATTCGTACGAGTCCTTTAAACATCGTACGACAAGTTAGGACATCTTACGACTCTTTATGCAACATTAGCAACCCGAAAAAAACGTTAGTATAATGTAGGACGCCATACAGCTCCTAAAGTACACCTTACAATACCGTACGTAAACTTAAAACTCCATAATAAACCTAATGAATTCGTACAAGTCCTTTGATTATCGTACTACAAGTTAAGACATCTTACGACTCTTTATGCCACATTAGCAACTCGAAAAGAACGTTAGTATAATATAGAACGCCATACAGCTCCTAACACCTTACAATACCGTACGTAAACTTAAAACTCCATAATATACCTAATGAATTCGTACGAGTCCTTTGTACATCGTACGACAAGTTAGGACATCTTAGGACTCTTTATGCCATATTAGCACCTTGAAAAGCACGTTAGTATAATGTAGAACGCCATACAGCTCCTAAGTACACCTTACAATACCGTACGTAAACTTAAAACTCTATAATAAACCAAATAAATTCGTACGAGTCCTTTGCACATCGTACGACAAGTTAGGACATCTTACGTCTCTTTATGCAACATTAGCAACTCGAAAAGAACGTTAGTATAATGTAGGACGCCATACAGCTTGTAAGTACACCTTACAATACCGTACGTAAATTTAAAACTCCATAATAAACCTAATGAATTCGTACGAGTCCTTTGAACATTGTACGACAAGTTAGGACATCTTACGACTCTTTATGCAACATTAACAACCCGAAAAAACGTTAGTATAATGTAGGACTCCATAGAGCTCCTAAAGTACACCTTACAATACCGTACGTAAACTTAAAACTACATAATATACCTAATGAATTCGTACGAGTCCTTTGTACATCGTACGACAAGTTAGGACATCTTAGGACTCTTTATGCCATATTAGCACCTTGAAAAGCACGTTAGTATAATGTAGAACGCCATACAGCTCCTAAGTACACCTTACAATACCGTACGTAAACTTAAAACTCTATAATAAACCTAATAAATTCGTACGAGTCCTTTGCACATCGTACGACAAGTTAGGACATCTTACGTCTCTTTATGCAACATTAGCAACTCAAAAAGAATGTTAGTATAATGTAGGACGCCATACAGCTCGTAAGTACACCTTACAATACAGTACGTAAATTTAAAACTCCATAATAAACCTAATGAATTCGTACGAGTCCTGTGAACATTGTACGATAAGTTAGGACATCTTACGACTCTTTATGTAACATTAACAACCCGAAAAAACGTTAGTATATTGTAGGACGCCATAGAGCTCCTAAAGTACACCTTACAATACCGTACGTGAACTTAAAACTCCATAATAAACCTAATGAATCATTACGAGTCCTTTGCACATCGTACGACAAGTTAGGACATCTTACGTCTCTTTATGCAACATTAGCAACTCGAAAAGAACGTTAGTATAATGTAGGACGCTATACAGCTCGTAAGTACACCTTACAATACCGTACGTAAACTTAAAACTCCATAATAAACCTAATGAATTTGTACGAGTCCTTTGAACATCATACGACAAGTTAAGACATCTTATGACTCTATGCGATATTAGCACCTTGAAAAGAACATTAGTATAATGTAAGACGCCTTACAACACCTAACAATATCTTACAACACCGTACGAAAACTTAAAACTCCGTAATAATCCTAATGAATTCGTACGAGTCCTTTAAACATCGTACGACAAGTTAGGACTGTGACACCCCGCCCGGTGGCGGAAAACACCGGGCTGTCATAGAATTGGATATCCATAGTAAACAAAGCACATGGTATTTATTTATTACGTTTAATAATGATATAGTAAGTTTAGAACATCAGTCTTAAATGGATACGACAAAAGTACTAAAACCGAAACAGTAAATGCAATCGTCTTTATTAATTAAACTAGGTCCAAGGCAATCCTATGTCTTGGCAAAAGCAGCAAAATAATCATAAGCATCACCTGAAATATGTGAAAATAAAGTTAGCTACACAAGCTAGTGAGTAAAACCCAAATTGAATAGTAATAGTATTGAAATCCGAGATCAACAAGATATGCTGCGCAATCCCACATGTATAGTAATTTCGTAATATCACCCTACCAGGACCCCTAGAATAGAATAGCACACCAACCACAATAGAAACCATAGTATCTCGTTTAGCCATTTGTCATGAGAACCACTCATGTAATAAATAATGATAACTTTTAATAACCGTCGTTTACCGTCTCGATATATAAGTCATCATTTAGCAATCTAGGGACATGGCATAGTATAGCATCATAGTATAGCAACATAGTATAGCAACATAGCATCTCGACATAGTAAACATGGAATTAGAAAGGCCGGGTTTAAATCACCTATCGATGTTGTACAAGCAGGTGGGTTTGTCAAACCATTAGCGCTAACATTGTACCGGTGGGATTACAAAGCAATAAAACTACTTTTAACTAACACATAAGATTGCATCAAGCGGCCAAACTAGATTAACATATTTGTATGATCTCTTTTAGAAAACGAATAGAAATCGCAATATAGTAAAAGACATATTTCAGCCCCAAAATAGTAAAATGGAAAAAGGGGAGTGAGTTTACTCACCTGAACAATATAGATAATAGCAGACGCAAGAAAGTAACTAAATAGAATCGAGGATCGCCCAGATATTAGAACCACCTAATTAACCGGGAGAACCTAATTTAGAAACGAAGCAAGTAACGTAATAACTAGAATCAAGAAAATAGAACTTCTAGGGTTTTGGATTTGGGATTTTAGGGTTTAAAATTATAAATCTGAAATTAGGGTTTCAAAATATAATTTGGGATTTTCTTTGGGATTTTAAAGTACCAATTGTGAGTTAGGGCTTTAAAATACCATTTGGGAATTTAGGGTTTCAAATCCAATTTAGGGTTTTAAAATCCAATTTGGGGATTTAGGGTTTTATACGAAACGTTATTGTGTTTTCGTTTTTGATAATATATATATATATATATATATATATATATATATATATATATATATATATATATATATATATATATATATATATTATACGTATCTACTTATCGTATCATTTTAATATAGTGCAATATTCTTTTCGAATCTAGAAATCATATGTTTTTATAAACCTTTAGATTATATCGAAGATAAACGATATTATTTATTGGTTTATTTGTAATTATGATTTAAGGTTAACAATTATGCAAATGGACTCAAAAATAAAAATAAAACAGAAACTAATAGTAGTGTGGTTCGAACCTGGGACCACGGGTCCAACACAACACGCACAAACCGTTGAACCATGTGTGCTCTTTGTTAATAAAATGGTTTTTTTAATTGTTTTATACTTTGTTAACCAAGAACAATCCCTTTTCAATACAAGCCCTAGAACACGAATCATTCCAATTCGTTTAATCCAGTAAATCAAATCCAAAACCAATAGAGGGCTTTTAATCTACGTTGGATCGTGACCATTTTGATATAAGATACTTACTTGATTGATGAAGAAACGAGTCAATGAGACTGATGAACATAGGCGACGGGTGTGAAGATCAAAGTCGAATTTGTGATGTTTTTGTTTGCAATTAGGATATCAGAGAACTAGAGTAGTCGATAGTCATTGTTTTATCAGTATTAGATTGGGTTAATTGTGTTTAGAAACAGTCAAGAACGTTTGAGATTGATTTCGAGTAAACTGAATTGATTTGGTGATTAATTTGGCGATTTAATTTCGATTAAAATGATTAGACGGTTTCGAATTGATGGTAGGGACGAATTGGATGCATCGCTTTTGATTCTAATGATCGTTTCGACTGGTTTGGGTTTTTGGGTTTTGAAACCGAGTTTTGATTTGCAATAAACACGGGTTTGGGTCGATTATACAACGAATTGAAGGTAGTAGTGGGTTCGAATCGTAACCACGGTCATTTCCATAGCTTTAATTTGGTTTTAGGTGTTAGAAACGACCAAAAAGAAGCTCGCCGGAGTTGCGGCTTTTTCCGGCCAAAGTGGCCGGATTCCCTGTCGCCGGAAACACGGGAACAAACATGGGCGGGGGCTGGGATTTTGGGTTCAAAATGAAAGTTACACAAACAGCCCCTGTACTTGGTTTGTTTTATATTTTTGACTAAAACTTTTAAAACAAGTTTAAGAATTGACGGTTTGGGCCCAAAGTTAATTACATCATTTATTTTAGTCATGTTTACTCGAAACGTTTATATAATTGACGTTTTTGTATGATTGTTTGGCTTTTGCCGTTAAACTTCTATTTCTTGTCTTAAAATATTTATCTTTGATAATATTTATAAACTCTCTTTATAAAATCTCATTTATATATATTGTTGAGATTGAATTATTGCACTTTGTATTTAATTAGTAAACGTTTATTAAAAACGGGGTGTAGTATAAAGGCCCGACATATTTATTTAATAATAACGATACGTTACGTCTTTGAGGAAAATACATATGAATACAATAAAGATAGGTAAACTCGGATTTGAGTTGGACATTCGGGTTCGGGTTTGGGGCAGATGTCACAGTCTCCCCACCTTATAGAAATTTCGTCCCGAAATTTGCTCAAACCGAAGTAGAAGAAGATGAAGCAAAAAGGTGCGGATACTTAACCTTCATTTGGTCTTAAATTCATGTTCACATTTGAGTTTCAACGATTATTAACGATTGATATCTGATTACGCTTGAGTCGTTTGACATCACGGTCCATAATTTTCAATGAATTGCATCGATTCATTATCGATATGCACAATGAGATTTTTATCGGATAAGTACTTGTTCAGATTAGAAACATGAAACACAGGATGAACACTACTCACTTCCGTAGAGAGTTTCATCTCGCAAGAAAATTCTTGAGAATTCGATCAATGGAAAGATTTTGATTGAGACACGATTTTAATAACGAGATTAAGAAGTTATTTATTTTTAATTTGCTTTGTCTCATTGAGAATTGTTTATTTAGCTCTTTCCACGTATAAAAGTTCGGTTGAACTATTTGTATGTAGATTCGAATAAATTTTTATTTGCTACTCACTGTAGGAATAGAATAGGATACCAACTTGCAAATGAAATATTTTAAGTATATGGATTTAGAATTATTAAAATGATCATCGAGAATAGTCATGATTAATAGAATGTTTGAAACGAATTAAGTAACCTTACACATAATTAAGGGGCTTATATGCAATTAGTAAAATGAGTAAACAAGTCAAGTGAAAATAAGATTTTTAAATATGGCCCAGCTACACAAGACAAAACTTACTATGGTTCCCATGCACCAACTTTCATAATTCCGTGTGCACCCGTAATTACTTCAGTTTTTGCATGGACTCCACAGTTCATTCGATCACGTGCGAGTCGGTAATTCGCAACAAATTTTAGGTTAAAATGATGATACGTATAGATATATCGATATCATACTTGGTAGAAATAGTATTTGAGAAAATCATATTAAGATGGTAAGTAGATTGATGATTTGGAAGAAATTAACATCTATTAGATGGACATTGCTCATATAAATAACTTTGTGCAACGATATAGATGGTTAAATTCGAGCACTAGGATAGTAACACTTAAGTTTGTGAAAATCGGTTCTATAAGTAATTATCTAGGTTTTCTGATATTGACCAGGTAATAAGTATTAGGTGATGGTGTACATGTAATAATATAGTTTATTGGGATTTTTAGAAAAATTAGATTCATGAAAATTTGATAATGTGGATAATCCGATTTATAGTTCGAAAGAATAGATCACTTAGTTCCTATTAGATTCGATGTTTAAGATGTTTGAATTTATATGACCAACCGTTTTAGTTAAACCAGATGTATTGATGATAGGTTCAATTGGATCGATAATATCACTCAAATGATCTAAACAACACGCACAAACAAAACGTTCAATCACAAACACAGTTCATACTCATAAATTCTCTGTATATTGATGATCAAAGCAATTCGCAGTACAATGTGCAGGAGAAAACAAATACACACCGTTAATTCTCTCTCTAACAGTGCAAAAAGTAATCTCTCCTAACACACGCACACTACATGCTTTATAACAAACAAAATGCAAGTTTAAGGAAAATACATAATAAACCCTAAACTATACAAACATATTAAACAAAGATACAAAGTAAATCTTAACACGGAAATAACCCTAACAGTACTCCCCCTAAGATTTAACTTTGAATCTTCAAAAACTTCAATCTTTTTCTTCTTTTATCAGCATCAATCTTCAATCTCTTTCTACCATTCTGGTTCTTCTTTGATATTCAGCAATTCTCGTCCTTTGTACTCTTCTTTTTCTTTTAAAGCTTCTTCAATGCAGGATTTGAACTTTTCAGCGAGCTTGGCTTGTTGAGATTTGGATTCATTCGTCAGAATTGGCAGAGCATTCATACGTCTAAGTGAGTCCAGATTCAAACCTGCAAAATCGATATTAGCATAAAATTCAAACGGCATCTCTTGGCCTTTGACTTTCACCTCCAAGGTTCCTTTTCTGGATATCCTCATATATTCTATCTCCGGCAAGTCAACCATCACGAGATTAGAATTGAGCATAGTTTTCCTTACTCGTATCTTTTCAGTAGCGGCATCAATCACTTCAATCATAACTACAAATAGCTTTCGATCAGCTTCAGCCAATGCATCTTTACACTTCTCCATTCGATAGCTTCTCAAAAAATCTATATATGAAGGATGCAACAACTTCAATTCAAACGTACTGAAAAGCGTAATCATGTCTTCATCCCAATTCTCCAAGTTTCGAACAAGCTTTAGTTCAAATGTCTCCTAATTGTAAAATACTCTCAGTATTGGCTTTGTCATTTGACTTCCATCTATCACCTTCAATCCAGGATCTGTGATTTTATCAAAATATTCGTCCGAGAACTCTTCTAAGTACATGTCCTCAGTCACCACTAATCTCTTCTTCTTTCTCTGTTTCTTTGCTTGCACATATGCAGTGTCTTCTTGTTGACCTCTAAAGTCGAGAAACTTTGCAGTTCTACTCAAGCCAGCATCAAGAAGTATCACGCATTTATCACCACGCTCAGCATGCGTGTGATTAATTAGCCTCAATTTGTTCAACTCTTTCAGGTCCTGAACCTCCAATTTGAATATACTCGAGTAGTAATGGTAAACGTCACACAAACCATTTACTCTCTTGATAATAAACGCGTCAAAGACTTCATCATATTTCCAAGCAATTATTTTAACTTTCTTGTTCTTCTCAGGCACAATCATAGAATCTAACAACTCAGCAATTGATTGTCCTTTGCTCATCAACGATCTAACCACATCTCCAGGTGTTGATGATTTATGCCAAGTCTCACGAACCTCCATTGGAATGTTATAAGATTTGACTTCACTAGGAAACATATCCATTAGTTCATGCCTCTTTTTGTGTGCATTTTCAGGTAATGCCATCACAGGAATCTCTTTAGGACCAAGTACTTTAAATTTCTTCGTCAGTTCAAAGTACTGAGGATTGTTATAATCCAAATAGAACATCCTGTTGTACATTTTCTCAGTTTTCATGAAGCTAACCACTATCTTCCTTAATGATCCTGATTTCAGCCTCTGCAAAGTCTTATAAGGATAGTTCCTCGAACTCAACCAACTTCGCATCTCAAAAGCAGTCATTTCATCCGGATTTGGATGATAAAGTTCAGTCGGAGGTAAGTCATCTATATTCAAACTTTCTTGCAATGGATTCCATTCGCCCATTTCAGTCACAATCTCCTTCTTATCTGCTTCAACTTTATCTTGATGAATCATACACTTCTCGTATTCTTCATTAATCTGAGTCACCGTCAATCCATTCAGAAACACAGAATTGTACTTCATTCTTTCAAGATAGGCAAACCTCTGATCCAAATCATCTGGCACTTCTTCAACAGTATTCTGTACTGGCTCTGGCTCAGCTTCATCCTCAGACTCAGTCCAATCAATGTCCAAATCATCTAATGCTTCTATCATAGGTGCTTCGTCAGTTTGAACCGGCTCAGACTGACTAGCAACTTCAGCTTCTATTAAAGGCGCACTTTCCACTTCAACAGCTTCAGCTTGAATCGGCTCAAACTGAACTGTATCTCCAGAATTAACATCTTTCTCACTATCAACTGCTTCAAATACTTCTGTTTCAGCTTCAGACATAGTCTCAATCTCGGCAACTTTCTCAGACTCAACTTCAGCTACAGATTGAATCGGCTCAATCTGCACTGGTTTATCAATCTTCGCCTTCTTAGAGCTTCCTTCATCACCAAATATTTCAGGAATAGCATCTATCTTTCTCTTTCCCTCAGCTTTATCCATCTTGACAATTTCAGCATCAGCTTCATCGGGAATAATAATTGGTGATTCAACCAAAATTCCAACATTTGTAGTACCTCTGCCCTTGTCAAATACACTTTAGGCACTTCAGGTTCAACCACTTTAATACTTTCCTCAGAAAAATCTTTGTCCGAAGATGATCCAGCCTTCTTAGGTTTCAAATCCTCCAACTCTTTTTCCAACATCTCTTTTTCAGCCTCCAAGGTATTGCATTCAGCTTTAAGTTCAGTGTAATCAAACTTCAAGTTCTCATGCTCCTCTTTGAGTTTATCATAATCATCTCTCAATTTCACATGATCATCTACCAGCTTAACGTGATCTTCATCCAACTTCTTGAAAGTTTTCACATTCTGATTATGTATTTCCCAGTACTCATCCAACCTTTTTCTTTTTCGATCATTAGAGGCTTTCAACATATCAGTTGCTTTAAACAAATTCTCAACTATCTCCTCCAGTTCTGCAATCCGTTTCTCCTTTTCATCTTCAACTTCATCAACACTTGGCACAACGTTTGGTGAAGACTCCAAACCTTGTCCAATGTTTTCAGCAATTTGTGGTGAATTGGTGGGAATATCAACATCAATAGGCTCAGTAATGCCAGCATCCGCTTCATCTATCTGTGCAATAGATTCAGCTTCGGCCATTACTGCCTGTGCAATCTCAATCACATCAATCTCTTCATGCTTTTCTACTGGCTTCGACCTTTTCTTTCGAACATACTTCACAGATACCTCCTTTGGAATATCATCCACTTCTTTTTCAATCACAGAAGCAACCTCAACAGGTTCTTCTATCACTATAGGCTCAATCAACTCAACATTCTCAGTATCCATTGGTTCAACCTCCTCTGAATTAGATTCAGATTCAGTATCATCACCACCATCATCATTACCATCATTACTATCACTATCATTCTCATCATTACCATCTTCATCATCCTCACCATCACTATCTTCATCAACTTCTCTATCAATCAGATCTGCTGGATTAACAACCTCTCCATGAGATATGTGATAATAGACACCTTCCACATCTTCTTCATTGTTGATTATATCTCTCATATAATCAAACAATTCAATATCAGGCACATTCCCGATACTCATCTTTCGGTAAGAGAGATCGTTCATGTCCTCAGTGTACAATATGCCTCCAGCATAACCTTCACTTCTGATCATGGGATAGGCAATTTTTATCATCAATTGCAGAAACCTTGGGTACATCAAAAACTTGAACCTCTTCCCCTTCACCAAGTTAAACACAAACCCATTCATTATCCACCTTGACATGTTGAATGGTTTGTTTTCTGCAATAGCTACAATCGGTGATGCAATGTCTGAAGGAAAGTTATCAAACCCTGCACTCCTTCTAGACATGCATTGCTGCACAACATAACACAGCAGCTTATACTTCTTCCCCAACTTGGCTCTGTAAAACTGCGACTTTGGAAACACAGGTGGATGTCCCATGTTAACAAAACCAGATTTACATTCCTCCATTGTCAGTTCATCCATCATGCCTACCTCATCCTCATCAATTCTTAGAGCTTGCCTGATAGCTTCTTCAGTAACATCTAATATCCAATCCCTAGTGATATGTCCTCTGACCATAACACCTCCATTCTCATTTCTCACAACCTCAGCTGATCTCCAGAAGCTTTTGATCAGTCTAGCATATATGACCGGTTTGGCACATATAGCATATACATACTTCGTCCTTTTGATGAACTGAATCATATCTCTATAACCTTCTGTCTCCGGAAGTGATTCATCTAAACATGCCACCAAATTATGTTTAGGTTCAAATTTAAGATTCTCCATCTGTCAAAAACACAAACAAACACAAAACAAGGCAAATATGTTAGATTCTTCATCAAATATATCAAAAATTAATAAGTGTTTAACTACAAGTTAGAAAGCAAAAACATTAACATAATCATTTTTAATCCTAGATTGTTCTAATAACCTGATTTTCATCATTTTAATCAAACAACATTGAAATTAAAAGATTATACTTCATGTTTAAAACTTTTAACAGTTACTCACTTAGGCAAAATTTGACAAATTTATGATGACACAATTTAACATGTTTTGGTTCAGTTTTAACAGGTTAAATCACTTTTTGAACAGATGCTTCATCGTTTTGATGTTTAACTTTTAAAAGCTTCAAAGTTCAACAATGGCGATTTTTATCAGTTAAGAACATTTCACTTGATTCAGTCGATTTTAAGGTGTTTTAGTGCAAATGAATGATTGAATGATGATAATCGAGTGTTTGTACACCTAAATCAACACTCGATTTTGGTTTTAACACACAAAAACGAAGTGTCGATTCATTGTCTAAACACTGTTCATCATCGTTTTTCTTTTTAACAGTTGATTTGCAGTTCGATTTAGGTCAAAAACACATAATCTCTACCTTAATCAATCTATTAATCTTGTTATAGAGCAACAGATTGACTACGATAACAATGGCGATTTGAAGTTCAGAGTGTTTTTGGTGAAAGTGAATGTGTGTGAAATGATAAGTGTTTGTGAAGAGGCGGTATTTGTATCGTCAAAAATTTTAGGTCAAACTTTAAGTGCCGGGTCAACACAAGCAAAATAGGCCCAATAACCTTGCCGGTTCAAGTACTGTAGTGACGGGTCATGTACTGTAGTTACGGGTCAAGTACATAAAACAAGTCACCAACATGTGAAAATCACTTGACGGGTCAAGCACTGTTGATACGGGTAAGTCACTGTAGTGACGGGTAAAGGTTAAGGAACAACTACACCTGATGGTTTTATTCATCACCCGGCAGAATAGTTGTTATCAAAACATCACCCGGCAGCCTTATTCATCACCCGGCAACACAGTTGCTTTCCTTCATCATCCGGCTTGCTTTCTTCTTTACACGGCAACCTTTGACAATCTTCTTCACACGGCATACACACTTCTTCATTACCCGGCAACATAGTGTCATACCTTACACGGCAATAAGACTTCTTCATTACCCGGCTGTATAGTATACACTTGTCACCCGGCAAGATATTCATGACCTTCACCCGGCTGTATTTGACATGTTCATTACCCGGCTGTACAGTGGTCATAATATCTTCACCATTTTCCTTAATCACCCGGCAAGTATCAGACTTACAACTTCATCCGGCTGAACAGTTCTTTACCCGGCTGCACAGTTGTATCTGATATCTTTACCCGGCTATAACACTTAAGCAAATTCTTCAATTTTCCTCGTCTGTTGACTTTTTCAACGATCATTTATTGCACCTGCAACATTCTCCGACAGATTAATTAGACAAGATATCCTTAAAAAGAATGTTTGCCATATTAATTATCAAACAACATTAAACATTGCAACAAATTTAATTCCAATTAAAATTCATTTTTTCTTTTCTTTCTCAAAAAATGTTTTTGCACAAACAATTTTTCTATATCCCGAAGCAATTTCTTAAAGCACAAATTACAAGACCTTGGGTTTGTTTTTCACAAATCCAACACCTTTGCTTTTCATAACATATAATCTTGTTCATTCAAAAACACACTTATTCAAAACAAAATATTTTTGGATTTTTGTAGATATTTTTCTTCACTTTTATTCTCCCCCTAAACTTGAAATTTCTTGAAATTTTTAAGTTTATCAAGGATGTTGATGTAATAATAATGATTCCAAATGCCTGCACACACAAAGCACACAAATTAAAATAAGGACATATGCAATGCAATGAATCAAAATATCGCAGTGAGATCATACCACACATTATCTGAACATGTTTTGCAAGTTTTGAATAGACATTTGACTTATGCTTGATTGAGTGATGATATGAAAACATACCAATTAGCTCGAGTTGACACACTTACTTTTTCAGTATCATGATGATATTTAAGGTTCGATTAGAATGACTTATGTGACCCACATGTATACATATGTCAACATATTTCCTTATCAAACACTACCTGAATGCATATTGCACAAAACCTGGTCACTTACAGTCATACACAGTGTGGAATCTGGGTGCTATTCGGATTTGGTCCACTTTGGGACTTCTTTTTAATTCCATCTTTGGGAATTTTTCTTTCCTAACGTTCCCCTTGGGAATCTTCTGAATTCCATTTTGGAATTTTTGTTTGGTGTTGGTCCACATTTGGGACTCTTTTTGTTCCATTTTGGAATCTTTTGCTGCATCTTGAAGCTCAAAAGAGACTTCGTGTGAGACTTCAGGTCTGTGGGTACCACAACAAAGAAGCTCACGATGCGGTTCATCACACTGAGAAGACTACATCGTTACCCGATCATGCACAACTATCATCACAAGCAATGTATCAAAAGATATATATCTAGACATGTATAACAATGGAACTTAACACAAAGATCATTAAGTTTATGTTTGTCAACAATCAACTTACTTGTTCAGTCTAATTGTCTGAGCTGTCTAGCACATCAACTAACATTCATCAGTCTTTATTTTAAAAATGATGAAACAAATAATGTCTAGTGTAACTATCATTTCTCACTTTGTGCAATATAGATTCTTATGATATGATATTTTCTTTTCTTTTTGCTTTTATATTTTGTTTTTGCTTTTCTATTTTTCTTTTTCACGCAAGCACACACAATGCAAAACATAAAATAAAAGACAAAGGAATCAGAATATAACATCAACTTATTATATTTTTGGCTTTTATATTTTTCTGATTTTTGTTTTGTTTTCGAAAAATAGAATCAATCATGATTGATTAATCCTATGGATTGAATTAAGAATTCAAACCGGCCTGACAAAAAAGATTTTGTGAAAAGATCTGCCAGTTGTTTGTCGGTATGAACCTTAATCAAAATTATTAAACCCTTTTCAGAGTTATCTCTTAAAAAATGATATCTAATTTCGATGTGTTTGGTTTTAGAATGTTGAACAGGATTAGCAGTTATAAACATAGCAGCAGTATTGTCTATGTAAATAGGAGTTTTTAGAAAATTAAACCCGTAGTCCAGCAACTGATTTTGTAACCATAAAACCTGAGAACATCCTGCAGATGCAGCGATATACTCTGCTTCAGCTGTGGATACAGAAACATTGGTTTGCTTCTTGCATTGCCAAGAGACAAGCCTTGGACCCAGAAATTGACAGCCACCAGTTGTCGATTTCCTGTCAAGAGCACAACCACCAAAATCACTGTCAGAATAGCTATATAGTTCAAAATTTCCTTCATAAGGATACCATAACCCAAGATTTGGTTTCCCTTTGAGATATCTGAATATACGCTTCACAGCTGACCTCTTGTAAAGCCATGCTCTAGTAAATGCTTGGATAATGTCTCATACCAGATTCTAGGAGCTTGATGTAAACCGTAAACAGCTTTACTCAACTTGTATACACGATGAGGATAGTCAGGATCTTCGAAACCCGGAGGTTGTCTGACATATACGTCATCTGTAATTGGCCCATACAAGAAAGCACCTTTCACGTCCATTTGGAATACCTTAAACTTTATGAAAGAAGCATATGCAAGAAAAACGCGTATGGCTTCAAGTCTTGCGACTGGAGCAAACACCTCTTCATAATCAATGCCTTCTTCCTGAGTGTATCCCTGTGCAATCAGTCTTGCTTTGTTTCTCACCACAATGCCACGTTCGTCTGGCTTGTTTTTGTACAACCATCTTGTACCTATTGCGTTCTCTCCTTCAGGTAAGTCCACAAGTTTCCAAACTTCCTGTTTGCGAAACTGAAGTAATTCCTCTTGCATTGCCTCAATCCAACTGTTATCTTTCAGCGCCTCTGAAATATTCTTTGGCACCACTTGAGATAGAAAACACGAGTAAAGACAGATATTTGCGTGTTCCGTCTGACTTCTTGTAGTTCTCTGATTCAATGGCCCGATAATCTGAGAGACAGGATGTTTCTTGTGAATTCGATGAACAGGAATATCACCTCCTTGCACTTGACTCTCCAGATTTGAAGTATTCAGATTTGGTAGATCTTGTAGTATGGATGAAGTATGCGGTGTGAAATTCGGGACTTGATCCGGTGAATTGATGAAGTAATCAAAAGATTCTGGAATAACTTCAGCATTCGGATCCGATGATGGTTGATTCTGAACGGATCCACCATCATTAGGAGAGATCACATCTTCTTCTTGATTGTTCGATTCTTGATCTTCATGCGAACCAGAAGGACCCGGAGCTTGACTGGATTTGACATGATCAGGATTGTGAAAAGACATAAATGGATATTCAGAGTTGAGAGTTCCATCTTCGTCATTATCAGAATCGTCACTAAAGCTTCCTAAGTCACCTGATTCCTTCCTTGCGTTTCCTGAAAAATCAAATAAGTTAGAATTGAAGGATTTCGATAATGAATCTAAATCAAATAACCATTCGGGACCATGAGCCACTAAAGGAAACGAATTTTCTAAAAACTTGACGTTGATAGTTTCAATAACAGTATTTGTTTTGCTATTAAAAACCCGATAAGCTTTAGAAACAGACGAATATCCTAAGAAAAATCCATCGTCGGATTTTGACTCAAACTTCCCGAGATGATCATTCAAATTTAAAAACGAAACCGGACAACCAAATGCTTTCAAATAAGAAATATTTGGTTTCCTTCCAAATAACAACTCATAAGAAGTTTTCTTTTTATCATTCACTAATAATGTTCTATTTTGTACAAAACACGCAGTTGCAATGGCTTCGTCCCAAAACGTGATCGGGATTTTTGCATCTGCGAGCATGGATCTTGCTGCTTCAATCAGTGTCCGGTTTTTCCGTTCCGCAACCCCATTCTGTTGAGGCGTTCTAGGCGCACTGAATTGTCGAGCAATCCCTTTTTCTGCACAAAATAAATCAACATTAGCATTCTTAAATTCAGTTCCATTATCGCTTCTTAAAATTTTAACTTTGCTTTCCAATTGGTTTTCAACTTTGATGATAAATTCTTTTAATAATTCAGCTGTTTCAGATTTTGCATGCAAAAAGTAAACCCATGAAAATCTCGTAAAGTCATCTATGATAACAAAACAATATGATTTTCTCCCGATGCTTTGAATGTTGGTCGGTCCAAAAAGATCTATATGTAGCATCTGCAAGGGTTTTGAAATGGAGTTTTCTAGCTTGGACTTAAAAGACATCCGATGCTGTTTTCCCTTCAAACACGCTGGACACAAATCTGTTGTGGAGAATTTCTTCGATGGGATTCCCACAGCATGATTTCCAGACACCAAACGGTTCATGTTTCTGAAGTTGGAATGTCCCAGCCGTCTATGCCAAAGCTGACTCTCATCATTTGAAGCATGGGCAATGAGACAGGTTGTTTCGGTTTCGGCATCAATCTGCGACATATCCAATTTGTATACATCACGATCTCTAGACGCTTTCACCACTACCCACTCATTGTCAATCTTGAAACCTGGTTTCAGAATATAACAAAAGGAATCATCAAAAAGAGTTGAATAAGATTTATCACAAATTTGCGAGACACTTAGTAAGTTAAAGTTCAACTGTGCACAGTAGTTGACTTTATCAAAACTAATTACTCCATTTGAAACTGTTCCTTCGCCTGTGATTTTACCACCCGCATCACCTCCAAACGCTACGTGAGTACCATTCTTTTGCTTGAAATCCTGAAGCAAGGCATGGTTGCCTGTCATGTGCCGGCTACACCCACTATCAACGAACCACGAGTTGATAGGTCTTCTTGGGCGTACCTGCAATTCAAATATTTTCAGTTAGTTTGGTCAACCCAGGCCCACACGGTCTTGGGTTTTCCGAATTTATCCGCAATTGTAACTTGCTTATATTGGATATTTTGAAAATTTGTTTCATTCATGAGGTTTTGATGCTGATAACTTCGCCCATTGGCGTTCAATGATTGCTTTCTCCTTAAAGCCCGGAACCTTTCTTCCAACTGAGGATCAAGGTTGTTTTCAAAATTTTGATTTCTTACCATTAAAGCTCTTGGTTTAAATTGGTTAACCTGCACATTTCTTGAAAAATTAGAAACTGAATTGTTTCGATTGAAATTTCTCAAAACTGGAGAATGACTTTGACTCATATTTTGAAAACCAAATGAATTATTTCTTTGAAAGTTTGAATATGGAGTCATTTCTCTAGTCGAGTTTGATCGAAAGAAACAATCCTTTGTGTCATGATTTCTTCTCTCACAAATATCACAAAATTTGTTAAAATAACATTCTTCTGAAGAATGATTTCTTTTGTTACAGAAACTGCAGTACCTGTTAAAGAAACATTCAGCAGTTGCATGATTATATCTATCACAAATTTCACAATATTTCTTGCTAATCCTAAAGAGCCGATTGTTAACTTTTGATGTTGAACCAAAACGTGATTCATTATCTTGGTTATTCGGTTTTGGATTAACGCTTCTTTGTGGAGACTTGGTTTGTGATTTTGATTGCATGGGACTTTGGTTCGATTTTAAACTGTTCTGTTTGGTCACCTTTTTGTTTTCAATTCTCTTATCATTGACAGCGGAAGACTTAGGACCTGAACCTGTTTTCAGACCAGAGTTAGATTTGATTGGAGAATTGATTGGTTTACCATAAGATCCGTTCAAATCAAAAGTTCCTGCAGACACAAACTTGATGTTTTTACCTTTTGACACTTTCTTGACAGGTTTAACTTTGTCAGTTTTAACACTTTGAAATTTGGTGTTATCATTCGATTTTAAGACACTTTTGCCTTTTGATTGTTTTGTTTCAGATTGATTTATCATTGTTTTCGTTTTCTGCTTCTTTGCAGTTGAAACTTCAGCCTTCTTCATTACTTCTGGCGTCTTGACCAACTGAGCAGCAACTTGCGCCTTATGTTCTTTCTTCCACTTGATGTACTCCGGATCATTATATCCTGAAAATTCACCTTCTTCAGTCACAGTTTGTTCTGATTCGGGATTAAGCTTTGGATATTCAACAAGTTGGATAAGAACAGGCTCTAACTTGTTCTCAGATTTGTTGCTTGCTTCATCATCTGCTTCAGTCGTCATTCCATCTTCTTCTCTCAAGCTTTCGATCAACACCTCAGATCCTTCGGATTCGGATTTACTTTTCTGAATTTCTTTGAATTTACGTTCATTTTCAGGTGAATGATCAAATTCATTAAAGTTTTCCGGTAAGGTTTGAGTGATTGAATTTGGCATTGGCTCATGTGTAAAACCCAACCCGGTTTTGGTTTTGTTACCTCTTTCTTTGATGAGTTGTTTAACCATGGTTTTACAGCTTTTAACCTTTGTTAATTCAACTTGAGTGACAGCATGTGCGACTTTTTCTTGTTCAAAGTTCTTTGTCATTTCTTCAAGTTGTTTGGTTATCAATTCTAGTTCCTTTAAGGTTTTGTTCCATGATTCTTTAAGTGACAAAATCTTCTCATCAGCAATTTTGTGATCAAGTTTAAGTTGTTCATGAATTTTCTCATGTTTGCTTAATTTGTCACCGATTTTAAATGAATGAGTCCGATAATGTTCTACTTGTTGAATGCACTGTTCAGAACATAGCCTTTCTTTGACATCCAAGGGCAATGGAACATAGTTAGGTGGGAGTTCAGGATTAACCTTTGGTTGCTCAGTGGATGATGAAGACTCATTGGCAGTAGCCATTAATGCAACTTCAGATTCAGATTCTTCAGTAGGATCTGCTTTTGCGCTCCAGTCATAATCTTCCGAATCTTCACAGTCATCATCAACTATCTTTCCATCCCCTTCTTCAGACCAGTCTTCTTCAATCTCACATACCAGTGCCAGATTTGATGTAAGATCGGATGTAAACTGTTCTGCATATGCACTCCAGTCATATCCGTCTTGTACACTTACAACCAACGCTTTAGTCTGGTCTTCTGGCTTCTTTCCTTCATCCTTCAACTCAGGCATAGGAAGACTTTGGTACGGCTTTTGAAAGAAACGCTGATTTCTTCCTTGATAACTCGTAGACTGTTGAGAACTTTGACCTTGACCTTGATTGCTTGAACTAGCTTGGTCATTGAAATTCTTTGGAGCTTTACATTCTCTTGAAAAATGACCATACTGGTTACAGTTAAAGCACCTGGCCTTAGATTTGTCAAATCCAACCGTCTTGTTAGCATGAGGTTTGTAACTTCTGTTAACGTATGCATGCTTTTGAGTACGATACGCTACCATAACCATCTGCCAGTTAAGATCCATTTCCTCAACATCTACTGGATCCATTTCGAATAAGTCTTGAAGGACAACATCCATTTGACTTAGATGACTACCTTGGTATGCTTGGAAACTTGCCATAAAAGCAGTAAAGGCAGTTTTAGTTTCATCATCTTGAAGCAAAATATTCATGACGTCTTTCACCTTGGCTTGAACAGTTGAATTTTGATTTTCTGATTGACTTTGAACTTGCGCTCTTGGTGGAGATTGAGGTTGAGAATAAGTTGGTGAATTTGGAAAATATGCTGAATCAGTAAAGAAACTTGCACCAACAAATAAGTCACCCTCATCTTCAAACTTTGTTACATCTTGAGCAAGAAAAGCGTTATCAACAGTATTGGCAGGATTTACCACATACTTATACTGAGTTTGTGAGCTTGATCTATCAGTATTTCTTGATCCTTCATCAATCTCAACTTCTTCGATTTTTCCAATAAGCAAATCAAGTTCCATTGGAAATTTCTCAGTATGTTTCAACAAAGTAACAGTTTGTTTCCAGGATGATGGTAAGGCACATAATAATCGATCATTCAAGTCTTGAAGTTCAGTCTTTACTCCGAGATTTGTCATCTCAGTAGTTAAGTGAACAAACCTGTTCATCATCTGGTGTACTGTCTCTCCATTAATGTGTTCAAACAACTCCAATTGTCTCTTTAGTTTTGACTTCTTCAAACTCCTTAATTGTTCTCCTCCTTCACAAATAGACTTCAATGCTTTGAAGCATGTATAACCAGTCTGATATCCATCCAATCTAGACAAAACCTGAAGTGGCAACCCCTTGCACATTAAAGAATATGCCTTGCTATCATTCTTTACCTTCCTCAAATCTTCAGCTGACAAATTATCCTCTGGATAACGTTCAGTAGAGTCTTTGGTGTAGGTGCTTGCACTATCTGGTTGTGTCTGAGTTGGAATGTGAGGACCCTTCTCAATTGATTTCCATAAGTCATTGTCAATAGAACACAAGTGATGTCTCAACCTGATGGTCCAGTTCTTGAAATCTGCACGATTCAAAAGTCTAGGAACACGGTTATCAGAATCATCATTAGGAGCCATGTTTAACAATTTTTAAAGAAAATATTTTTGGTTTTTGTTAATTTTTTTTTTGAAAAGACGTGATTAAAATACTAAAATAAAGACAAGTAATTTAAAGACAAGACAAGAAACAAGTAATAAAAACAACTAAATGAGTCACACGGCAAAACAGTGAAAATCCTTCTTCAACCGGCTAAACAGTGTATTTGTTCTTCACCCGGCAGAATAAGTCTTCACCCGGCTAAACAGTTAGACGGCAAAACAGTTGTATTTGATTTTCTTCTTCACCCGGATGAACAGTTACCCGGCAATAAGAAAAACTTCACACGGCTAAGTCTTTGACCCGGCAAAGTCTTGACACGGCAAAAAGTTTCTCCGGCTGAACAGTACTTGGTCACACGGCACAGTTGTTAATCACCCGGCTACACAGTATATTACCCGGCTGACTTTTTCTTCTTCACCCAGCGTAACAGTGTCTTACCCGGCACAACAGTGTCTGATCCGACTGAACAGTAACACTTTTCCTAGTCAAATTCTTCACCCGTCTAGCACAAATTCCTTACACGACTGCACAGGACCTAATTTCTTCACAAAATCTAAGTCCAAGGAAATTGTCTAAGTCAAATATATCACCCGGCAAGTTAATCTTCAACCAAACATCAACTGTTCATCATCTTCGTCAAACGAAATTTCTGGGTTTTGTCTAAAACTTGTCCAAATTGTCCAAAATTCACACACAAGCTGTGAAATAGTCCGATTAACAATCCCTTTTATCAATCAATCCAAAACATGATCAAATCTGATGATTTTTGAGCAAAAATTTGATCGAACAGTACTTTTTCTATTCTTCTTAATTCTTCAGATCTGATGATGATCTGATAGAATCTGCACAATCGTTGCGAATTAGAGTGATTCTGATGATAAATCACACCTAAAAACACCAACAATTCGTTCAGATCATGATATTTTGAGCAATATTGATGTGTTTTGCTTAGAAACAGCGAAGAACACAAACCGAAAGCTCTGATACCAATTGATAGGTTCAATTGGATCGATAATATCACTCAAATGATCTAAACAACACGCACAAACAAAACGTTCAATCACAAACACAGTTCATACTCATAAATTCTCTGTATATTGATGATCAAAGCAATTCGCAGTACAATGTGCAGGAGAAAACAAATACACACAGTTAATTCTCTCTCTAACAGTGCAAAAAGTAATCTCTCCTAACACACGCACACTACATGCTTTATAACAAACAAAATGCAAGTTTAAGGAAAATACATAATAAACCCTAAACTATACAAACATATTAAACAAAGATACAAAGTAAATCTTAACACGGAAATAACCCTAACAATTGACTATGGAGATTAACAAGTTTATAAGAGATGATGTTGTTTTTCTATGATGTAGTTTTAAAGGCTAAATAAAAAGTTGGAAGTTTTAATCTTTACCATAGATAAGAAAATTGAATTGAAAATAAACGACACAATTTAAGTTATAAATACTTGGATTTGGAAAAACAGAAGTCATGGTGTTTGTTGCAAGTCTTCGTGTCGTATTTGAGAAACGGGAAAAATGTTTGTTTAAATATTTGGCCGACGTTAGAATGACCAATCACTCTTTAAAGAAACCATTTATCACGAAATTTATATGTATATATATATACACATATATCTAATTTTTTTTTACAAGATACTAAGACCAAAAAATTTTTTTTTTAAATATATATATGTATATATATTTGTTTGGGAAAATAAGAAAATTATTTTAATAGAATCGAATACCGTTAGTTTTACAAAGTCCATTGATTACACGTTGTGTTAGGGTAGCGAATTTATAAATGAAACACATTGGGTTTGGATTAGTTCATGAAGACTAGTTGCGTAGAATTCCGTTGGTGGTCATATGTATAGATGAAACATTTAGTTAAATGAGTTCGAGAATAGTTGTGTAGCGAGTTCTCGTTAGATTTGGATAACGAATTCATGGATAGTATCCTGTAGTTGATTAACGAGTACATGTTATGATGGTTAGTTCATAATTTGATAGTAGATTTATCGTTTTAATGATAGATTAGAAATTGGATTAGAATCTTGTAGTTAGATGAGTAGTTTGGAATCTATCTGAGTATAGAAGTCAAGTTGAAATATTTTAAGGGTAGACGTTCGATTCAAATACATTAGCTTATAAGAATAGCAAAATCCGCTAACTTTTATTTAGTTATGGAATTTAGCCTTGACTATAATTTAGAAATCATAACGAACCTTTGATTGGAGAGTTGATATTTGATTTAGAATTATTAGTACGACTTAGATTCAGTAATCGATATATGCATGATCTGAAGTTTTGGATAATTCGATTGAGATATGTCTTAGTTTTGAATTGAAATGTTTGGTTTACAATGGTGTAATTGTGCTATATGGATAAGCTAGCGAGTATATCGCATAATTATTATTGTAGCTTAGAAAACAAATGGAATGATGAAACGTAGAATAACACGGTTTTGTAGAAACATCTTTGAACGATAGGAACATCCGATGTAATAATAGCACCTCGTCCCACTTAGAATACCATAGAATCTTTTGGAACATAGCATAGAAAATCACGAAGAAACTTTAGAAATTTCGATTAAATGAAATAGTGATAGTACTTAGAACATCGTAGAATCCTTTGAACATTTCATAGGAAATCACTTAGAAACTTTAGAAACATTAGTAAATGAAATTGGAATATTATTTAAGTCAATATAAAAATTCATAGAAACAATTATAAATCGTAGGAATGAAAATCATAGAATCATTAAGTAAATGAAATTTCAATGGCTTAGGAGTGTGTCTTGGTTTTGGACACTAATGACTTATCAAAGTGTTAAGTTCGTTTTAAACGTATTCGAGAAAGCGTGCTTTAGCCTATAGGTTCACACTCATCTCGTACCTCCCCAGGTAAGCATACAGGTCTCTTAAAGAGATTTATACGAAATGCTTTGCCTTAGACAGGATGTCCGTGATACAGGTGTTCCCCCTTCCGGATTGCACACGTTCCCACGTTTCAAACTTACTTAAGACGATGACGAGATTCCACAAAGAGAAAGATCCTAATCATACCGACGAGTCTCTTGTAGCTCCTTCGCGAAATCGGATAAGAAACAAGATTAAGAAAAAGCATAGAAAGGTTCGTAGAAGGAAAACAAATAAGTTCAAAAGAATTCCTAAGTACATCTATTTGCACTAAGGACTCTTAGGTTATAGTCTAGGACGGTGTGTTTCTAATACCCTATCCTAGTTCCCTATAACCATGGCTCTGATACCAACTGTGACACCCCGCCCGGTGGCGGAAAACACCGGGCTGTCATAGAATTGGATATCCATAGTAAACAAAGCACATGGTATTTATTTATTACGTTTAATAATGATATAGTAAGTTTAGAACATCAGTCTTAAATGGATACGACAAAAGTACTAAAACCGAAACAGTAAATGCAATCGTCTTTATTAATTAAACTAGGTCCAAGGCAATCCTATGTCTTGGCAAAAGCAGCAAAATAATCATAAGCATCACCTGAAATATGTGAAAATAAAGTTAGCTACACAAGCTAGTGAGTAAAACCCAAATTGAATAGTAATAGTATTGAAATCCGAGATCAACAAGATATGCTGCGCAATCCCACATGTATAGTAATTTCGTAATATCACCCTACCAGGACCCCTAGAATAGAATAGCACACCAACCACAATAGAAACCATAGTATCTCGTTTAGCCATTTGTCATGAGAACCACTCATGTAATAAATAATGATAACTTTTAATAACCGTCGTTTACCGTCTCGATATATAAGTCATCATTTAGCAATCTAGGGACATGGCATAGTATAGCATCATAGCATAGCAACATAGTATAGCAACATAGCATCTCGACATAGTAAACATGGAATTAGAAAGGCCGGGTTTAAATCACCTATCGATGTTGTACAAGCAGGTGGGTTTGTCAAACCATTAGCGCTAACATTGTACCGGTGGGATTACAAAGCAATAAAACTACTTTTAACTAACACATAAGATTGCATCAAGCGGCCAAACTAGATTAACATATTTGTATGATCTCTTTTAGAAAACGAATAGAAATCGCAATATAGTAAAAGACATATTTCAGCCCCAAAATAGTAAAATGGAAAAAGGGGAGTGAGTTTACTCACCTGAACAATATAGATAATAGCAGACGCAAGAAAGTAACTAAATAGAATCGAGGATCGCCCAGATATTAGAACCACCTAATTAACCGGGAGAACCTAATTTAGAAACGAAGCAAGTAACGTAATAACTAGAATCAAGAAAATAGAACTTCTAGGGTTTTGGATTTGGGATTTTAGGGTTTAAAATTATAAATCTGAAATTAGGGTTTCAAAATATAATTTGGGATTTTCTTTGGGATTTTAAAGTACCAATTGTGAGTTAGGGCTTTAAAATACCATTTGGGAATTTAGGGTTTCAAATCCAATTTAGGGTTTTAAAATCCAATTTGGGGATTTAGGGTTTCAAATCCAATTTAGGGTTTTATACGAAACGTTATTGTGTTTTCGTTTTTGATAATATATATATATATATATATATATATTATACGTATCTACTTATCGTATCATTTTAAAATAGTGCAATATTCTTTTCGAATCTAGAAATCATATGTTTTTATAAACCTTTAGATTATATCGAAGATAAACGATATTATTTATTGGTTTATTTGTAATTATGATTTAAGGTTAACAATTATGTAAATGGACTCAAAAATAAAAATAAAACAGAAACTAATAGTAGTGTGGTTCGAACCTGGGACCACGGGTCCAACACAACACGCACAAACCGTTGAACCATGTGTGCTCTTTGTTAATAAAATGGTTTTTTTAATTGTTTTATACTTTGTTAACCAAGAACAATCCCTTTTCAATACAAGCCCTAGAACACGAATCATTCCAATTCGTTTAATCCAGTAAATCAAATCCAAAACCAATAGAGGGCTTTTAATCTACGTTGGATCGTGACCATTTTGATATAAGATACTTACTTGATTGATGAAGAAACGAGTCAATGAGACTGATGAACATAGGCGACGGGTGTGAAGATCAAAGTCGAATTTGTGATGTTTTTGTTTGCAATTAGGATATCAGAGAACTAGAGTAGTCGATAGTCATTGTTTTATCAGTATTAGATTGGGTTAATTGTGTTTAGAAACAGTCAAGAACGTTTGAGATTGATTTCGAGTAAACTGAATTGATTTGGTGATTAATTTGGCGATTTAATTTCGATTAAAATGATTAGACGGTTTCGAATTGATGGTAGGGACGAATTGGATGCATCGCTTTTGATTCTAATGATCGTTTCGACTGGTTTGGGTTTTTGGGTTTTGAAACCGAGTTTTGATTTGCAATAAACACGGGTTTGGGTCGATTATACAACGAATTGAAGGTAGTAGTGGGTTCGAATCGTAACCACGGTCATTTCCATAGCTTTAATTTGGTTTTAGGTGTTAGAAACGACCAAAAAGAAGCTCGCCGGAGTTGCGGCTTTTTCCGGCCAAAGTGGCCGGATTCCCTGTCGCCGGAAACACGGGAACAAACATGGGCGGGGGCTGGGATTTTGGGTTCAAAATGAAAGTTACACAAACAGCCCCTGTACTTGGTTTGTTTTATATTTTTGACTAAAACTTTTAAAACAAGTTTAAGAATTGACGGTTTGGGCCCAAAGTTAATTACATCATTTATTTTAGTCATGTTTACTCGAAACGTTTATATAATTGACGTTTTTGTATGATTGTTTGGCTTTTGCCGTTAAACTTCTATTTCTTGTCTTAAAATATTTATCTTTGATAATATTTATAAACTCTCTTTATAAAATCTCATTTATATATATTGTTGAGATTGAATTATTGCACTTTGTATTTAATTAGTAAACGTTTATTAAAAACGGGGTGTAGTATAAAGGCCCGACATATTTATTTAATAATAACGATACGTTACGTCTTTGAGGAAAATACATATGAATACAATAAAGATAGGTAAACTCGGATTTGAGTTGGACATTCGGGTTCGGGTTTGGGGCAGATGTCACAAGGACATCTTACGACTCTTTATGCAACATTAGCAACCCGAAAAAAACGTTAGTATAATGTAGGACGCCATACAGCTCCAAAAGTACACCTTACAATACCGTACGTAAACTTAAAACTCCATAATAAACCTAATGAATTCGTACGAGTCCTTTGATTATCGTACTACAAGTTAAGACATCTTACGACTCTTTATGCCACATTAGCAACTCGAAAAGAACGTTAGTATAATATAGAACGCCATACAGCTCCTAACACCTTACAATACCGTACGTAAACTTAAAACTCCATAATATACCTAATGAATTCGTACGAGTCCTTTGTACATCGTACGACAAGTTAGGACATCTTAGGACTCTTTATGCCATATTAGCACCTTGAAAAGCACGTTAGTATAATGTAGAACGCCATACAGCTCCTAAGTACACCTTACAATACCGTACGTAAACTTAAAACTCTATAATAAACCAAATAAATTCGTACGAGTCCTTTGCACATCGTACGACAAGTTAGGACATCTTACGTCTCTGTATGCAACATTAGCAACTCGAAAAGAACGTTAGTATAATGTAGGACGCCATACAGCTTGTAAGTACACCTTACAATACCGTACGTAAATTTAAAACTCCATAATAAACCTAATGAATTCGTACGAGTCCTTTGAACATTGTACGACAAGTTAGGACATCTTACGACTCTTTATGCAACATTAACAACCCGAAAAAACGTTAGTATAATGTAGGACGCCATAGAGCTCCTAAAGTACACCGTACAATACGGTACGTAAACTTAAAACTCCATAATATACCTAATGAATTCGTACGAGTCCTTTGTACATCGTACGACAAGTTAGGACATCTTAGTACTCTTTATGCCATATTAGCACCTTGAAAAGCACGTTAGTATAATGTAGAACGCCATACAGCTCCTAAGTACACCTTACAATACCGTACGTAAACTTAAAACTCTATAATAAACCTAATAAATTCGTACGAGTCCTTTGCACATCGTACGACAAGTTAGGACATCTTACGTCTCTTTATGCAACATTAGCAACTCAAAAAGAATGTTAGTATAATGTAGGACGCCATACAGCTCGTAAGTACACCTTACAATACAGTACGTAAATTTAAAACTCCATAATAAACCTAATGAATTCGTACGAGTCCTTTGAACATCGTACGACAAGTTAGGCATCTTATGACTCTATGCGATATTAGCACCTTGAAAAGAACATTAGTATAATGTAAGACGCCTTACAACACCGTACGAAAACTTAAAACTCCGTAATAATCCTAATGAATTCGTACGAGTCCTTTAAACATCGTACGACAAGTTAGGACATCTTACGACTCTTTATGCAACATTAGCAACCCGAAAAAAACGTTAGTATAATGTAGGACGCCATACAGATCCTAAAGTACACCTTACAATACCGTACGTAAACTTAAAACTCCATAATAAACCTAATGAATTCGTACGAGTCCTTTGATTATCGTACTACAAGTTAAGACATCTTACAACTCTTTATGCCACATTAGAAACTCGAAAAGAACGTTAGTATAATATAGAACGCCATACCGCTCCTAACACCTTACAATACCGTACGTAAACTTAAAACTCCATAATATACCTAATGAATTCGTACGAGTCCTTTGTACATCGTACGACAAGTTAGGACATCTTAGGACTCTTTATGCCATATTAGCACCTTGAAAAGCACGTTAGTATAATGTAGAACGCCATACAGCTCCTAAGTACACCTTACAATACCGTACGTAAACTTAAAACTCTATAATAAACCTAATAAATTCGTACGAGTCCTTTGCACATCGTACGACAAGTTAGGACATCTTACGTCTCTCTATGCAACATTAGCAACTCGAAAAGAACGTTAGTATAATGTAGGACGCCATACAGCTCGTAAGTACACCTTACAAAACAGTACGTAAATTTAAAACTCCATAATAAACCTAATGAATTCGTACGAGTCCTTTGATCATTGTACGACAAGTTAGGACATCTTACGACTCTTTATGCAACATTAACAACCCGAAAAAACGTTAGTATAATGTAGGACGCCATAGAGCTCCTAAAGTACACCGTACAATACGGTACGTAAACTTAAAACTCCATAATATACCTAATGAATTCGTAAGAGTCCTTTGTACATCGTACGACAAGATAGGACATCTTAGGACTCTTTATGCCTTATTAGCACCTTGAAAAGCACGTTAGTATACAGCTCCTAAGTACACCTTACAATACCGTACGTAAACTTAAAACTCTATAATAAACCTAATAAATTCGTACGAGTCCTTTTCACATCGTACGACAAGTTAGGACATCTTACGTCTCTTTATGTAACATTAGCAACTCGAAAAGAACGTTAGTATAATGTAGGACGCCATACAGCTCGTAAGTACACCTTACAATACCGTACGTAAACTTAAAACTCCATAATAAACCAAATGAATTCGTACGAGTCCTTTGAACATTGTACGACAAGTTAGGACATCTTACGACTCTTTATGCAACATTAACAACCCGAAAAAACGTTAGTATAATGTAGGACGCCATAGAGCTCCTAAAGTACACCTTACAATACTGTACGTAAACTTAAAACTCCATAATATACCTAATGAATTCGTACGAGTCCTTTGTACATCGTACGACAAGTTAGGACATCTTAGGACTCTTTATGCCATATTAGCAACTTGAAAAGCACGTTAGTATAATGTAGAACGCCATACAGCTCCTAAGTACACCTTACAATACCGTACGTAAACTTAAAACTCTATAATAAACCTATCAAATTCGTACGAGTCCTTTGCACATCGTACGACAAGTTAGGACATCTTACGTCTCTTTATGCAACATTAGCAACTCAAAAAGAATGTTAGTATAATGTAGGACACCATACAGCTCGTAAGTACACCTTACAATACAGTACGTAAATTTAAGACTCCATAATAAACCTAATGAATTCGTACGAGTCCTTTGAACATCGTACGACAAGTTAGGACATCTTATGACTCTATGCGATATTAGCACCTTGAAAAGAACATTAGTATAATGTAAGACGCCTTACAACACCGTACGAAAACTTAAAACTACGTAATAATCCTAATGAATTCGTACGAGTCCTTTAAACATCGTACGACAAGTTAGGACATCTTACGACTCTTTATGCAACATTAGCAACCCGAAAAAAACGTTAGTATAATGTAGGACGCCATACAGCTCCTAAAGTACACCTTACAATACCGTACGTAAACTTAAAACTCCATAATAAACCTAATGAATTCGTACGAGTCCTTTGATTATCGTACTACAAGTTAAGACATCTTACAACTCTTTATGCCACATTAGCAACTCGAAAAGAACGTTAGTATAATATAGAACGCCATACAGCTCCTAACACCTTACAATACCGTACGTAAACTTAAAACTCCATAATATACCTAATGAATTCGTACGAGTCCTTTGTACATCGTACGACAAGTTAGGACATCTTAGGACTCTTTATGCCATATTAGCACCTTGAAAAGCACGTTAGTATAATGTAGAACGCCATACAACTCATAAGTACACCTTACAATACCGTACGTAAACTTAAAACTCTATAATAAACCTAATAAATTCGTACGAGTCCTTTGCACATCGTACGACAAGTTAGGACATCTTACGTCTCTCTATGCAACATTAGCAACTCGAAAAGAACGTTAGTATAATGTAGGACGCCATACAGCTCGTAAGTACACCTTACAATACAGTACGTAAATTTAAAACTCCATAATAAACCTAATGAATTCGTACGAGTCCTTTGATCATTGTACGACAAGTTAGGACATCTTACGACTCTTTATGCAACATTAACAACCCGAAAAAACGTTAGTATAATGTAGGACGCCATAGAGCTCCTAAAGTACACCGTACAATACGGTACGTAAACTTAAAACTCCATAATATACCTAATGAATTCGTAAGAGTCCTTTGTACATCGTACGACAAGATAGGACATCTTAGGACTCTTTATGCCTTATTAGCACCTTGAAAAGCACGTTAGTATACAGCTCCTAAGTACACCTTACAATACCGTACGTAAACTTAAAACTCTATAATAAACCTAATAAATTCGTACGAGTCATTTTCACATCGTACGACAAGTTAGGACATCTTACGTCTCTTTATGTAACATTAGCAACTCGAAAAGAACGTTAGTATAATGTAGGACGCCATACAGCTCGTAAGTACACCTTACAATACCGTACGTAAACTTAAAACTCCATAATAAACCAAATGAATTCGTACGAGTCCTTTGAACATTGTACGACAAGTTAGGACATCTTACGACTCTTTATGCAACATTAACAACCCGAAAAAACGTTAGTATAATGTAGGACGCCATAGAGCTCCTAAAGTACACCTTACAATACTGTACGTAAACTTAAAACTCCATAATATACTTAATGAATTCATACGAGTCCTTTGTACATCGTACGACAAGTTAGGACATCTTAGGACTCTTTATGCCATATTAGCACCTGGAAAAGCACGTTAGTATAATGTAGAACGCCATACAGCTCCTAAGTACACCTTACAATACCGTACGTAAACTTAAAACTCTATAATAAACCTAATAAATTCGTACGAGTCCTTTGCACATCGTACGACAAGTTAGGACATCTTACGTCTCTTTATGCAACATTAGCAACTCAAAAAGAATGTTAGTATAATGTAGGACACCATACAGCTCGTAAGTACACCTTACAATACAGTACGTAAATTTAAGACTCCATAATAAACCTAATGAATTCGTACGAGTCCTTTGAACATCGTACGACAAGTTAGGACATCTTATGACTCTATGCGATATTAGCACCTTGAAAAGAACATTAGTATAATGTAAGACGCCTTACAACACCGTACGAAAACTTAAAACTACGTAATAATCCTAATGAATTCGTACGAGTCCTTTAAACATCGTACGACAAGTTAGGACATCTTACGACTCTTTATGCAACATTAGCAACCCGAAAAAAACGTTAGTATAATGTAGGACGCCATACAGCTCCTAAAGTACACCTTACAATACCGTACGTAAACTTAAAACTCCATAATAAACCTAATGAATTCGTACGAGTCCTTTGATTATCGTACTACAAGTTAAGACATCTTACAACTCTTTATGCCACATTAGCAACTCGAAAAGAACGTTAGTATAATATAGAACGCCATACAGCTCCTAACACCTTACAATACCGTACGTAAACTTAAAACTCCATAATATACCTAATGAATTCGTACGAGTCCTTTGTACATCGTACGACAAGTTAGGACATCTTAGGACTCTTTATGCCATATTAGCACCTTGAAAAGCACGTTAGTATAATGTAGAACGCCATACAACTCATAAGTACACCTTACAATACCGTACGTAAACTTAAAACTCTATAATAAACCTAATAAATCCGTACGAGTCCTTTGCACATCGTACGACAAGTTAGGACATCTTACGTCTCTTTATGCAACATTAGCAACTCGAAAAGAACGTTAGTATAATGTAGGACGCCATACAGCTCGTAAGTACACCTTACAATACCTTACGTAAACTTAAAATTCCATAATAAACCTATTGAATTCGTACGAGTCCTTTGAACATCGTACGACAAGTTAGGACATCTTATGACTCTATGCGATATTAGCACCTTGAAAAGAACATTAGTATAATGTAAGACGCCTTACAACACCGTACGAAAACTTAAAACTACGTAATAATCCTAATGAATTCGTACGAGTCCTTTAAACATCGTACGACAAGTTAGGACATCTTACGACTCTTTATGCAACATTAGCAACCCGAAAAAAACGTTAGTATAATGTAGGACGCCATACAGCTCCTAAAGTACACCTTACAATACCGTACGTAAACTTAAAACTCCATAATAAACCTAATGAATTCGTACGAGTCCTTTGATTATCGTACTACAAGTTAAGACATCTTACAACTCTTTATGCCACATTAGCAACTCGAAAAGAACGTTAGTATAATATAGAACGCCATACAGCTCCTAACACCTTACAATACCGTACGTAAACTTAAAACTCCATAATATACCTAATGAATTCGTACGAGTCCTTTGTACATCGTACGACAAGTTAGGACATCTTAGGACTCTTTATGCCATATTAGCACCTTGAAAAGCACGTTAGTATAATGTAGAACGCCATACAACTCATAAGTACACCTTACAATACCGTACGTAAACTTAAAACTCTATAATAAACCTAATAAATTCGTACGAGTCCTTTGCACATCGTACGACAAGTTAGGACATCTTACGTCTCTCTATGCAACATTAGCAACTCGAAAAGAACGTTAGTATAATGTAGGACGCCATACAGCTCGTAAGTACACCTTACAATACAGTACGTAAATTTAAAACTCCATAATAAACCTAATGAATTCGTACGAGTCCTTTGATCATTGTACGACAAGTTAGGACATCTTACGACTCTTTATGCAACATTAACAACCCGAAAAAACGTTAGTATAATGTAGGACGCCATAGAGCTCCTAAAGTACACCGTACAATACGGTACGTAAACTTAAAACTCCATAATATACCTAATGAATTCGTAAGAGTCCTTTGTACATCGTACGACAAGATAGGACATCTTAGGACTCTTTATGCCTTATTAGCACCTTGAAAAGCACGTTAGTATACAGCTCCTAAGTACACCTTACAATACCGTACGTAAACTTAAAACTCTATAATAAACCTAATAAATTCGTACGAGTCATTTTCACATCGTACGACAAGTTAGGACATCTTACGTCTCTTTATGTAACATTAGCAACTCGAAAAGAACGTTAGTATAATGTAGGACGCCATACAGCTCGTAAGTACACCTTACAATACCGTACGTAAACTTAAAACTCCATAATAAACCAAATGAATTCGTACGAGTCCTTTGAACATTGTACGACAAGTTAGGACATCTTACGACTCTTTATGCAACATTAACAACCCGAAAAAACGTTAGTATAATGTAGGACGCCATAGAGCTCCTAAAGTACACCTTACAATACTGTACGTAAACTTAAAACTCCATAATATACTTAATGAATTCATACGAGTCCTTTGTACATCGTACGACAAGTTAGGACATCTTAGGACTCTTTATGCCATATTAGCACCTGGAAAAGCACGTTAGTATAATGTAGAACGCCATACAGCTCCTAAGTACACCTTACAATACCGTACGTAAACTTAAAACTCTATAATAAACCTAATAAATTCGTACGAGTCCTTTGCACATCGTACGACAAGTTAGGACATCTTACGTCTCTTTATGCAACATTAGCAACTCAAAAAGAATGTTAGTATAATGTAGGACACCATACAGCTCGTAAGTACACCTTACAATACAGTACGTAAATTTAAGACTCCATAATAAACCTAATGAATTCGTACGAGTCCTTTGAACATCGTACGACAAGTTAGGACATCTTATGACTCTATGCGATATTAGCACCTTGAAAAGAACATTAGTATAATGTAAGACGCCTTACAACACCGTACGAAAACTTAAAACTACGTAATAATCCTAATGAATTCGTACGAGTCCTTTAAACATCGTACGACAAGTTAGGACATCTTACGACTCTTTATGCAACATTAGCAACCCGAAAAAAACGTTAGTATAATGTAGGACGCCATACAGCTCCTAAAGTACACCTTACAATACCGTACGTAAACTTAAAACTCCATAATAAACCTAATGAATTCGTACGAGTCCTTTGATTATCGTACTACAAGTTAAGACATCTTACAACTCTTTATGCCACATTAGCAACTCGAAAAGAACGTTAGTATAATATAGAACGCCATACAGCTCCTAACACCTTACAATACCGTACGTAAACTTAAAACTCCATAATATACCTAATGAATTCGTACGAGTCCTTTGTACATCGTACGACAAGTTAGGACATCTTAGGACTCTTTATGCCATATTAGCACCTTGAAAAGCACGTTAGTATAATGTAGAACGCCATACAACTCATAAGTACACCTTACAATACCGTACGTAAACTTAAAACTCTATAATAAACCTAATAAATTCGTATGAGTCCTTTGCACATCGTACGACAAGTTAGGACATCTTACGTCTCTTTATGCAACATTAGCAACTCGAAAAGAACGTTAGTATAATGTAGGACGCCATATAGCTCGTAAGTACACCTTACAATACCGTACGTAAATTTAAAACTCCATAATAAACCTAATGAATTCGTACGAGTCCTTTGATCATTGTACGACAAGTTAGGACATATTACGAATCTTTATGCAACATTAACAACCCGAAAAAACGTTAGTATAATGTAGGACGCCATAGAGCTCCTAAAGTACACCGTACAATACGGTACGTAAACTTAAAACTCCATAATATACCTAATGAATTCGTAAGAGTCCTTTGTACATCGTACGACAAGTTAGGACATCTTAGTACTCTTTATGCCATATTAGCACCTTGAAAAGCACGTTAGTATACAGCTCCTAAGTACACCTTACAATACCGTACGTAAACTTAAAACTCTATAATAAACCTAATAAATTCGTACGAGTCCTTTGCACATCGTACGACAAGTTAGGACATCTTACGTCTCTTTATGTAACATTAGCAACTCGAAAAGAACGTTAGTATAATGTAGGACGCCATACAGCTCGTAAGTACACCTTACAATACCGTACGTAAACTTAAAACTCCATAATAAACCAAATGAATTCGTACGAGTCCTTTGAACATTGTACGACAAGTTAGGACATCTTACGACTCTTTATGCAACATTAACAACCCGAAAAAACGTTAGTATAATGTAGGACGCCATAGAGCTCCTAAAGTACACCTTACAATACCGTACGTAAACTTAAAACTCCATAATATACCTAATGAATTCGTACGAGTCCTTTGTACATCGTACGACAAGTTAGGACATCTTAGGACTCTTTATGCCAAATTAGCACCTTGAAAAGCACGTTAGTATAATGTAGAACGCCATACAACTCATAAGTACACCTTACAATACCGTACGTAAACTTAAAACTCTATAATAAACCTAATAAATTCGTACGAGTCCTTTGCACATCGTACGACAAGTTAGGACATCTTACGTCTCTTTATGCAACATTAGCAACTCGAAAAGAACGTTAGTATAATGTAGGACGCCATATAGCTCGTAAGTACACCTTACAATACCGTACGTAAATTTAAAACTCCATAATAAACCTAATGAATTCGTACGAGTCCTTTGATCATTGTACGACAAGTTAGGACATATTACGACTCTTTATGCAACATTAACAACCCGAAAAAACGTTAGTATAATGTAGGACGCCATAGAGCTCCTAAAGTACACCGTACAATACGGTACGTAAACTTAAAACTCCATAATATACCTAATGAATTCGTAAGAGTCCTTTGTACATCGTACGACAAGTTAGGACATCTTAGGACTCTTTATGCCATATTAGCACCTTGAAAAGCACGTTAGTATACAGCTCCTAAGTACACCTTACAATACCGTACGTAAACTTAAAACTCTATAATAAACCTAATAAATTCGTACGAGTCCTTTGCACATCGTACGACAAGTTAGGACATCTTACGTCTCTTTATGTAACATTAGCGACTCGAAAAGAACGTTAGTATAATGTAGGACGCAATACAGCTCGTAAGTACACCTTACAATACCGTACGTAAACTTAAAACTCCATAATAAACCAAATGAATTCGTACGAGTCCTTTGAACATTGTACGACAAGTTAGGACATCTTACGACTCTTTATGCAACATTAACAACCCGAAAAAACGTTAGTATAATGTAGGACGCCATAGAGCTCCTAAAGTACACCTTACAATACCGTACGTAAACTTAAAACTCCATAATATACCTAATGAATTCGTACGAGTCCTTTGTACATCGTACGACAAGTTAGGACATCTTAGGACTCTTTATGCCATATTAGCACCTTGAAAAGCACGTTAGTATAATGTAGAACGCCATACAGCTCCTAAGTACACCTTACAATACCGTACGTAAACTTAAAACTCTATAATAAACCTAATAAATTCGTACGAGTCCTTTGCACATCGTACGACAAGTTAGGACATCTTACGTCTCTTTATGCAACATTAGCAACTCAAAAGAATGTTAGTATAATGTAGGACGCCATACAGCTCGTAAGTACACCTTACAATACAGTACGTAAATTTAAAACTCCATAATAAACCTAATGAATTCGTACGAGTCCTTTGAACATCGTACGACAAGTTAGGACATCTTATGACTCTATACGATATTAGCACCTTGAAAAGAACATTAGTATAATGTAAGACGCCTTACAACACCGTACGAAAACTTAAAACTCCGTAATAATCCTAATGAATTCGTACGAGTCCTTTAAACATCGTACGACAAGTTAGGACATCTTACGACTCTTTATGCAACATTAGCAACCCGAAAAAAACGTTAGTATAATGTAGGACGCCATACAGCTCCTAAAGTACACCTTACAATACCGTACGTAAACTTAAAACTCCATAATAAACCTAATGAATTCGTACGAGTCCTTTGATTATCGTACTACAAGTTAAGACATCTTACAACTCTTTATGCCACATTAGCAACTCGAAAAGAACGTTAGTATAATATAGAACGCCATACAGCTCCTAACACCTTACAATACCGTACGTAAACTTAAAACTCCATAATATACCTAATGAATTCGTACGAGTCCTTTGTACATCGTACGACAAGTTAGGACATCTTAGGACTCTTTATGCCATATTAGCACCTTGAAAAGCACGTTAGTATAATGTAGAACGCCATACAGCTCCTAAGTACACCTTACAATACCGTACGTAAACTTAAAACTTTATAATAAACCTAATAAATTCGTACGAGTCCTTTGCACATCGTACGACAAGTTAGGACATCTTACATCTCTTTATGCAACATTAGCAACTCGAAAATAACGTTAGTATAATGTAGGACGCCATACAGCTCGTAAGTACACCTTACAATACCGTACGTAAATTTAAAACTCCATAATAAACCTAATGAATTCGTACGAGTCCTTTGATCATTATACGACAAGTTAGGACATCTTACGACTCTTTATGCAACATTAACAACCCGAAAAAACGTTAGTATAATGTAGGACGCCATAGAGCTCCTAAAGTACACCGTACAAAACGGTACGTAAACTTAAAACTCCATAATATACCTAATGAATTCGTAAGAGTCCTTTGTACATCGTACGACAAGATAGGACATCTTAGGACTCTTTATGCCATATTAGCACCTTGAAAAGCACGTTAGTATACAGCTCCTAAGTACACCTTACAATACCGTACGTAAACTTAAAACTCTATAATAAACCTAATAAATTCGTACGAGTCCCTTGCACATCGTACGACAAGTTAGGACATCTTACGTCTCTTTATGTAACATTAGCAACTCGAAAAGAACGTTAGTATAATGTAGGACGCCATACAGCTCGTAAGTACACCTTACAATACCGTACGTAAACTTAAAACTCCATAATAAACCAAATGAATTCGTACGAGTCCTTTGAACATTGTACGACAAGTTAGGACATCTTACGACTCTTTATGCAACATTAACAACCCGAAAAAACGTTAGTATAATGTAGGACGCCATAGAGCTCCTAAAGTACACCTTACAATACCGTACGTAAACTTAAAACTCCATAATATTCCTAATGAATTCGTACGAGTCCTTTGTACATCGTACGACAAGTTAGGACATCTTAGGACTCTTTATGCCATATTAGCACCTTGAAAAGCACGTTAGTATAATGTAGAACGCCATACAGCTCCTAAGTACACCTTACAATACCGTACGTAAACTTAAAACTCTATAATAAACCTAATAAATTCGTACGAGTCCTTTGCACATCGTACGACAAGTTAGGACATCTTACGTCTCTTTATGCAACATTAGCAACTCAAAAAGAATGTTAGTATAATGTAGGACGCCATACAGCTCGTAAGTACACCTTACAATACAGTACGTAAATTTAAAACTCCATAATAAACCTAATGAATTCGTACGAGTCCTTTGAACATCGTACGACAAGTTAGGACATCTTATGACTCTATGCGATATTAGCACCTTGAAAAGAACATTAGTATAATGTAAGACGCCTTACAACACCGTACGAAAACTTAAAACTCCGTAATAATCCTAATGAATTCGTACGAGTCCTTTAAACATCGTACGACAAGTTAGGACATCTTACGACTCTTTATGCAACATTAGCAACCCGAAAAAAACGTTAGTATAATGTAGGACGCCATACAGCTCCTAAAGTACACCTTACAATACCGTACGTAAACTTAAAACTCCATAATAAACCTAATGAATTCGTACGAGTCCTTTGATTATCGTACTACAAGTTAAGACATCTTACAACTCTTTATGCCACATTAGCAACTCGAAAAGAACGTTAGTATAATATAGAACGCCATACAGCTCCTAACACCTTACAATACCGTACGTAAACTTAAAACTCCATAATATACCTAATGAATTCGTACGAGTCCTTTGAACATTGTACGACAAGTTAGGACATCTTACGACTCTTTATGCAACATTAACAACCCGAAAAAACGTTAGTATAATGTAGGACGCCATAGAGCTCCTAAAGTACACCGTACAATACCGTACGTAAACTTAAAACTCCATAATATACCTAATGAATTCGTAAGAGTCCTTTGTACATCGTACGACAAGTTAGGACATCTTAGGACTCTTTATGCCATATTAGCACCTTGAAAAACACGTTAGTATAATGTAGAACGCCATACAGCTCCTAAGTACACCTTACAATACCGTACGTAAACTTAAAACTCTATAATAAACCTAATAAATTCGTACGAGTCCTTTGCACATCGTACGACAAGTTAGGACATCTTACGTCTCTTTATGCAACATTAGCAACTCGAAAAGAACGTTAGTATAATGTAGGACGCCATACAGCTCGTAAGTACACCTTACAATACCGTACGTAAATTTAAAACTCCATAATAAACCTAATGAATTCGTACGAGTCCTTTGATCATTGTACGACAAGTTAGGACATCTTACGACTCTTTATGCAACATTAACTACCCGAAAATACGTTAGTATAATGTAGGACGCCATAGAGCTCCTAAAGTACACCTTACAATACCGTACGTAAACTTAAAACTCCATAATATACCTAATGAATTCGTACGAGTCCTTTGTACATCGTACGACAAGTTATGACATCTTAGGACTCTTTATGCCATATTAGCACCTTGAAAAGCACGTTAGTATAATGTAGAACGCCATACAGCTCCTAAGTACACCTTATGTAAAACCCTAAATCTAGAAGAAAGTATATGTCGATAATGGGCGGGTGTTCATGTAAATAGCACATTGAATAAAAAGTCCTAATGTAGAGAGATAAACCCTAGGGGTGATAGAGGACTTAAGATGAAGAACATGGGCGAAAACGGAACTCGAATCGGAGTTATAACGAAGCGGGAAATGCGAAAACACCAGAGTAATGCCCGAAAACTTCTTTCGAGCATATCTTGACTTAGAAGAAGAGTTACGGAGCCCATAATATATGAATTCCACGTGTTTCGACGAGAGGAATCTGAAAATGTTGGTTAGGCGATCCGCGCATCAAGGGGTAGTCCCCTGCGCGTATCGCGTAGGACCCGTCGGGTGCAAAACAGCTGGCAGCCACTCACCATCTACGCGATACGCGCAGATGGTGCATGTGGGCTCTGCGTATCGCCTGGAACAACCCAGACAGCCTATAAAAGGGGGTGCAACCCCCCTTCACTTGTGCTCAAACCTCTCTCTCTCTCTCTAGAACTTTTTAGAGAGAGAAACCAGTCAATTTTTGTTGCGGAATCGCGCCTCGAGTGCGGTACCTTGCGTCGTGACGTTCCTTTGAGTCTCGGGCGCGTGTAGATCGCTTGGCGTGCGTCGAGGTTCTGCCCGAGTGAAGAGCGGTGGTCATCGAGGTGGTGCGCAATTGAAGATCGGTGGTCGACAAGGTAAATGGTCCTTCATTCTCGATCTAGTTTAGAACGGAAATCGGGTTGGGAACTCGATGGGAATGCGAGGTGAAGATACCCGCATAGCACGAGGGACGTGCTAGGGAAAATAGTTGCGGGATTAAACACCCGCAACTAACGGGTAGATTACCCGGGGAGGGTGCGGATTGAATATCCGTACCCTAGGGGTATCATACCCGTTGTGAACGGGTAACATATCTCTGTAGAATTCGTTTAGATCCCCGAGGTGTGGGATTTGGTAGGCGTAGGTGGCAACGACTCGTGTCTAGTCGTATGCTTCGCTAGTTATGCCCTAGGACTTACATAGTCTTAGGAATCGTTATTTATAACGTTGTGATATCACGTTATAGGTGGATTATAGCTATTGAAGTTGATTGTCAGTATAGCTATTTGTGTTGATTACAAAGATAGTCATTTGGATTGATTGTCGGGATTAGATCAAGGAACGAAGCTAGTTGTGAGCTTGTTGTGATCTTGTTGAGGTGAGTTCATACACTTAAACTCTTTTGAAATGATTGTATGTTTTACAAAACTGGATGTGTTGCTTAAACCTGTTTTGGTTGCAATGATTGTGAGTTTTTGTATAAACTCTTTTGGAATGGTTGTGTTCTTAAACTGTTGTTTATGAACGGTTGGCTAGCATTCTACGGTAAATATCGGGCAATACCACTTCTGTTTTTTTGGGTGACGGGCGGTAAACTCAGTGAAGGGTATATGCATATATTCTGCTCCAGCGCAGACGTGCCTGACGGAGTTGTTGAGGGGTTTATCGTATTGTCTGTGTATATTTATCTGATGATGCTAGTATGTTTATGAAATGCTTGTAAGTGATGGAGTTAGTGGTAACTCTTTGATCAATGGAGCTTGGCAACTCGTTGATCAAGGTTTTTACAAGTATTTGGTTGAATGTTGAAATGTTTTGTAAAATGTTTTATTATGAACTCACCAGCGTAAGCTGACCCTTTCTTTTAAAACTTTTTGGCACACATCCTAGGTGCCGAGTGATGCAGGAAAGCACTGTTGAGGCTAGAGCAGGTAGAGGGCTTGCGGGCTTAGAAGATAGACGCTCTGGACCTAGAATAGTTGCTAGCTTTAGTTTGTTAATGTTATGTATCAAACAAACAATTGTCGTTTTGTAATCAATGTATTGTATATATGAAGTTTAATGTATGCACAACTTTAAGTTTTAAGCTGTGTGTATGTATGTTGTTGTTCTGCTGCGTTGCTCCTGATATCCATTCGTCACACGCGTGTAAACCCCCGGGCACCTGGGACCGCCCGCCGCGTTGGGGTTGTGACAGGCTTGGTATCAGAGCCGTAGTTTAAGCGAACTAGGTACAAGCTTAGTATCTAGACTTAAACTAAGATAAGATAGGATAAGTGCCCGCATAGGTATATAGAAGTCTCCTTTCTGGAAAGGGAAATGGGTTTTGGTATGAATGTGGCGGAGAATGGCTAAGAACACGATCAGCGCGGTAAATAAATAATTGCAACTGGCCACTGTCATTATTTGTTTACAAGCACTATATTGTTCTTAACCATGGTCCATCATGTGAATACTGACTCCCTGCTCTCTTTTGTAGGTAGAGTTATGGCTGGTAAAAGGAAAGGTAGCGGTAGACGTCCTCCTACAAGAAGAAGTACTAGGACGAACACGAATAAAGAAACTGATAACGCTGAGACTATCGAGAATCATGATAATGACGGAGAGGAAGTTATCATGACGGAAACCCAGTTTAATTCGGCGGTTGCTGATCAAGTCTCCAAGGTATTGGAAACCACGTTGCCTAGAATCTTAGACTCTGCATTGCAGAGGAGATCAAATGAAGGGAACCGTGGAGACGGTGGTGGTAGTGGTGGTACTGAAGGCACCGGAGGCAGTGGTGGTACCGGAGGCAGTGGTGGCACGGGAAGTGGTGGCGATGCTAGAGGCGGTGATGATATTGGTGGAAACGATGGCGGGAGAATCCCCAAGCAAGGTTGCTTGTATAAAGGTTTTAAGGATTGTACTCCTAAACCCTTCAGTGGAAAAGGCGGTGCTATAGCGACGTATAATTGGATTTCTGCGATGGAAGCTGTGATTAACATCAGTGAGTGCCGTGATGATCAAGCGGTCAAGTACGCTGCTCATTCGTTTGAAGAAGAAGCTATGCACTGGTGGAAGACAATAGTCCAAAGGAAAGGACAAGCCGCTATTGACAGCATGATGTGGAATGACATGAAGGAGTTGGTGCTCCAACAGTTCTGTCCACAGAACGAGTTGGACAAGATGGAGATGGAGTTTCTTCGGCTAGAGGCTGGATCGATGACGCATCGTGAATACACCTCGAGATTCAATGAGCTAGCTTTGTTGGTTCCCCACTTAGTCACTCCTGAGTCCAGAAGGTTGAGATGCTATATCCAGGGGCTTCCACCAAAGGTCCGAACGCATGTAAAGGCGAAAGGGCCAACGACCTTTGATGAAGCAGTAGGACTGAGCGCAATCATCTACGATGAGGTGCAAAGTCAAGAAGTACATGAAGGAGAAAGGAAGAGGAAGACGGAGGATAGGAAGAGTGGATCTGGCGGTAGATTCAAGTTCAAAAAGGGAGAAGGCGGTGGCAAAGATAAGGGGAAGGCTGGAGAGGAATATCAAGAGAAGAGGTGTTACAGATGTCAACAATCGGGACATCTCTCAAGGTTCTGTCCGACGATTAAGTGCTATAATTGTCAGGAAACAGGGCATTTTAAGAATGATTGCCCTAAAATTAAAGGAGGAAAGAACCCAGCCAAAGGGCGGGTGTTTGTTATGAAGAAGGGTGATGATAAAGAAGTTAATGAGGATGTTGTGGCAGGTATGTTCCCTCTAAACAACGTTTATGCTAAGGTTTTATTTGACACGGGTGCAAATAAGAGTTTTGTGTCAACTTCCTTTGGTAAATACCTAGGAAAAGAACCTGTAGTGTTAGATTCTGCTTATGATGTAGAAACCGCAAATGGAGGAAGTGATGTGATAACAGTAGTGTATAAGGATTGCTTGCTTAATTTAAATGGTGTTGAGTTTCCAGTTGATGTTATGCCTATGAACTTGTGTGGTTATGATGTAGTCATAGGAATGGACTGGTTAACTTATAATCGAGCCCAAGTTGATTGTGAGAAAAAGTTGGTTAGGGTATGTAAGTCAGATGGTGAAACATTAGTGGTTAAGGGAGATAGTAACGGAGGTAATATCCGGATGATATCTGCAATTAAGGCTAGTAAATGTTTGATGAAAGGTTGTGAGGCTTTTATAGCCTATGCTTTAGATGCTAAGCCTGAAAAGCAGATTTCGGATATCCCAGTCGTATGTGATTACCCTAACGTGTTTCCTAATGACTTACCTGGACTCCCTCCCAACCGACAAATCGAATTTCGAATCGATTTAATACCTGAAGCAAGGCCGATTGCGAAGGCTCCTTATCGTTTGGCGCCCTCCGAATTGCAAGAGCTGATGAAGCAAGTCCAGGAGTTGCTCGACTTAGGCTTCATTAGACCGAGTTCATCCCCTTGGGGTGCACCAGTTTTGTTTGTGAAGAAGAAGGATGGCTCCATGCGAATGTGCATCGACTACCGTGAGCTGAACAAGCTGACTATTAAGAACAAGTATCCCTTGCCGAGGATAGACGATCTGTTTGACCAGCTGCAAGGAGCCAGCTATTTCTCCAAGATCGATCTTAGGTCTGGATACCATCAGCTAAAGGTGCGGGAAGAAGATATTCCCAAGACGGCTTTTAGAACCCGTTATGGGCACTATGAGTTTTTTGTTATGTCCTTTGGACTAACCAATGCCCCTGCAGCATTCATGGATCTCATGAACAGAGTCTGCAAGCCGTACTTAGACAAATTTGTCATTGTATTTATCGATGATATTTTGGTCTATTCGAGAGATCAAAATGATCATGCTGAACACTTGAAGAAGGTTTTGGAAGCTCTCAAGCAGAAGAAGTTGTACGCTAAGTTCTCCAAGTGTGATTTTTGGAAGAGAGAAGTTCAATTTCTCGGGCATGTGATAAATGAAGCTGGTGTTCAGGTAGATCCAACTAAGATAGAGGCCATAACGAAATGGGAAGTGCCGAAGACTCCCACAGAAATTAGAAGCTTCTTAGGCTTAGCTGGGTACTACCGAAGATTTATCAAAGACTTCTCCAAGATTGCTACACCGATGACTGCATTAACGCGGAAGAAGGCTGAGTTCAAATGGGGACCCGAGCAAGAGGAAGCCTTTAGTGTCTTGAAGAAGAAGCTTTGTAGCGCTCCAATCCTTTCATTACCCGAAGGTAATGAGGATTTTGTGGTATGTTGTGATGCCTCACTTAATGGTCTTGGTTGCGTGCTGATGCAACGAGAGAAGGTCATTGCCTATGCATCACGACAATTAAGCGTTCATGAGAAACGTTACACCACACATGATTTGGAATTAGGTGCCATAGTGTTTGCCTTGAAGACTTGGCGACACTATCTTTATGGTACTAAATTCGTGATATATTCTGATCACAAAAGCCTCCAACACCTTTTTGATCAGAAGGAGCTAAATATGAGGCAACGTAGATGGATGGAACTGCTTAGCGATTATGATTGTGAGATCAAATACCACCCTGGCAAGGCCAATGTGGTAGCGGATGCCCTGAGTCGGAAGGAGAGGGTTAAACCCATTAGAGTAAGGGCTTTGCAGATTGTTGTAACGGTTGATTGGAAGGATCAGATCGTTGAAGCTCAGGAAAACGCTTTGAAGGAAGAAAGCATCAGGAAGGAGCGAATAGTTGGAAAGGAAGGTTTGTTAACAAAAGGAAATGATGAGATTCTAAGGTTTGGGTCAAGAATTTGGATTCCAAAGTTTGGAGGTATCCAGGATAAAATTCTTGATGAAACCCACAAGTCTAAGTACTCAATTCATCCTGGAACAGATAAGATGTTCAAGAGCTTGAAAGAACATTTTTGGTGGCCCAATATGAAGAGATCAATTGCACAGTATGTGCAAAGGTGCTTGACTTGTTTACAAGTTAAGATTGAGCATCAGAAACTAGAAGGTCTGTTACAACAGATAGAATTACCAGTTTGGAAGTGGGAAAGAATAACGATGGATTATGTTACGAAGCTCCCAAGAACTCGTGTAGGGCATAATGCCATATGGGTGATTGTGGATCGATTGACCAAGTCGTCCCATTTCATACCATATAACGAGAGCTACTCACCAGAGAAGATGGCGAAATTGTATATCAAGGAGATTGTGAGTAGACATGGCGTGCCACTTTCGATCATCTCTGACAGAGATAGTCGATTCACGTCAAGGTTTTGGGCGAGTTTGCAAAAAGATCTAGGAACTAGATTGAATTTGAGCACGGCATATCATCCTCAAACTGATGGGCAGAGTGAGCGTACGATCCAAACCCTTGAGGATATGCTGCGTGCGTGTGTGATTGACTTTAGTGGTAGTTGGGATGAATTCTTACCATTGGTTGAGTTTTCATACAACAACAGCTATCACACCAGCATAGGGATGGCACCATTTGAAGCACTTTATGGAAGAAAGTGCAGAACTCCTGTTTGTTGGACGGAAGTTGGGGATGATCAGTTGTGTAGTACTGAGATGATGTTAGAAACAACTGATAAAATCCAACTGATTAAGAAAAGGCTGAAAGCTGCCCAGGATAGGCAGAAAAGTTATGTTGATGTTCGTAGAAGGCCCTTAGAATTCAAAGTTGGAGATTACGTGATGTTGAAAGTATCTCCATGGAAAGGAGTGGTGAGGTTTATCAAACGTGGAAAGTTAGCCCCGCGATACATTGGTCCATTCGAGATTGTTGCGAGAGTTGGGAAAGTTGCTTATAAGCTTGAATTACCGGAAACCTTGAAGGGTGTGCACGATACCTTTCATGTGTCAAACTTAAGGAAATGTTTGGCATATCCGAACCAAGCTGTACCTCTCAAAGATGTTCAAGTAAGTGAGAAGCTATCTTTTACTGAGAGGCCAGTGAAGATTCTTGATACTCAAGAAAGAAAGTTGAGAAAGAAAAGAATCCGGTTGGTGTTGGTCCAATGGGAAGGACAAAGAGGACCGGAGAAGACTTGGGAATTGGCTAGTGAGATGAAAGCCAAATACCCTCAGTTATTTTTGTAATATTCGAATTTCGAGGACGAAATTCTTTTAAGGAAGGGAGAAATGTAAAACCCTAAATCTAGAAGAAAGTATATGTCGATAATGGGCGGGTGTTCATGTAAATAGCACATTGAATAAAAAGTCCTAATGTATAGAGATAAACCCTAGGGGTGATAGAGGACTTAAGATGAAGAACATGGGCGAAAACGGAACTCGAATCGGAGTTATAACGAAGCGGGAAATGCGAAAACACCAGAGGAATGCCCGAAAACTTCTTTCGAGCATATCTTGACTTAGAAGAAGAGTTACGGAGCCCATAATATATGAATTCCACGTATTTCGACGAGAGGAATCTGAAAACGTAGGTTAGGCGATCCGCGCATCAAGGGGTAGTCCCCTGCGCGTATCGCGTAGGACCTGTCGGGTGCAAAACAGCTGGCAGCCACTCACCATCTACGCGATACGCGCAGATGGTGCATGTGGGCTGCGCGTATCGCCTGGAACAGCCCAGACAGCCTATAAAAGGGGGTGCAACCCATTCACTTGTGCTCAAACCTCTCTCTCTCTCTAGAACTTTTTAGAGAGAGAAACCAATCAATTTTTGTTGCGGAATCGCGCCTCGAGTGCGGTACCTTGCGTCGTGACGTTCCTTCGAGTCTCGGGCGCGTGTAGATCGCTTGGCGTGCGTCGAGGTTCTGCCCGAGTGAAGAGCGGTGGTCATCGAGGTGGTGCGCAATTGAAGATCGGTGGTCGACAAGGTAAATGGTCCTTCATTCTCGATCAAGTTTAGAACGGGAATCGGGTTGGGAACTCGATGGGAATGCGGGGTGAAGATACCCGCATAGCACGAGGGACGTGCTAGGGAAAATAGTTGCGGGATTAAACACCCGCAACTAACGGGTAGATTACCCGGGGAGGGTGCGGATTGAATATCCGTACCCTAGGGGTATGATATCCGTTGTGAACGGGTAACATATCTCTGTAGAATTCGTTTAGATCCCCGAGGTGTGGGATTTGGTAGGCGTAGGTGGCAACGACTCGTGTCTAGTCGTATGCTTCGCTAGTTATGCCCTAGGACTTACATAGTCTTAGGAATCGTTATTTATAACGTTGTGATATCACGTTATAGGTGGATTATAGCTATTGAAGTTGATTGTCAGTATAGCTATTTGTGTTGATTACAAAGATAGTCATTTGGATTGATTGTCGGGATTAGATCAAGGAACGAAGCTAGTTGTGAGCTTGTTGTGATCTTGTTGAGGTGAGTTCATACACTTAAACTCTTTTGAAATGATTGTATGTTTTACAAAACTGGATGTGTTGCTTAAACCTGTTTTGGTTGCAATGATTGTGAGTGATTGTATGTGATCTTGTTGGTTGAATGTTGAAATGTTTTGTAAAATGTTTTATTATGAACTCACCAGCGTAAGCTGACCCTTTCTTTTAAAACTTTTTGGCACACATCCTAGGTGCCGAGTGATGCAGGAAAGCACTGTTGAGGCTAGAGCAGGTAGAGGGCTTGCGGGCTTAGAAGATAGACGCTCTGGACCTAGAATAGTTGCTAGCTTTAGTTTGTTAATGTTATGTATCAAACAAACAATTGTCGTTTTGTAATCAATGTATTGTATATATGAAGTTTAATGTATGCACAACTTTAAGTTTTAAGCTGTGTGTATGTATGTTGTTGTTCCGCTGCGTTGCTCCTGATATCCATTCGTCACACGCGTGTAAACCCCCGGGCACCTGGGACCGCCCGCCGCGTTGGGGTTGTGACACCTTACAATACCGTACGTAAACTTAAAACTCTATAATAAACCTAATAAATTCTTACGAGTCCTTTGCACATCGTACGACAAGTTAGGACATCTTACGTCTCTTTATGCAGCATTAGCAACTCAAAAAGAATGTTAGTATAATGTAGGACGCCATACAGCTCGTAAGTACACCTTACAATACAGTACGTAAATTTAAAACTCCATAATAAACCTAATGAATTCGTACGAGTCCTTTGAACATTGTACGACAAGTTAGGACATCTTACGACTCTTTATGTAACATTAACAACCCGAAAAAACGTTAGTATAATGTAGGACGCCATAGAGCTCCTAAAGTACACCTTACAATACCGTACGTAAACTTAAAACTCCATAATATACCTAATGAATTCGTACGAGTCCTTTGTACATCGTACGACAAGTTAGGACATCTTAGGACTCTTTATGCCATATTAGCACCTTGAAAAGCACGTTAGTATAATGTAGGACGCCATACAGCTCCTAAGTACACCTTACAATACCGTACGTAAACTTAAAACTCTATAATAAACCTAATAAATTCGTACGAGTCCTTTGCACATCGGACGACAAGTTAGGACATCTTTCGTCTCTTTATGCAACATTAGCAACTCAAAAAGAATGTTAGTGTAATGTAGGACGCCATACAGCTCGTAAGTACACCTTACAATACAGTACGTAAATTTAAAACTCCATAATAAACCTAATGACATCGTACGAGTCCTTTGAACATTGTACGACAAGTTAGGACATCTTACGACTCTTTATGTAACATTAACAACCCGAAAAAACGTTAGTTTAATGTAGGACGTCATAGAGCTCCTAAAGTACACCTTACAATACAGTACGTAAACTTAAAACTCCATAATAAACCTAATGAATCATTATGAGTCCTTTGCACATCGTACGACAAGTTAGGACATCTTACGTCTCTTTATGCAACATTAGCAACTCGAAAAGAACGTTAGTATAATGTAGGACGCCATACAGCTCGTAAGTACACCTTACAATACCTTACGTAAACTTAAAATTCCATAATAAACCTATTGAATTCGTACGAGTCCTTTGAACATCGTACGACAAGTTAGGACATCTTATGACTCTATGCGATATTAGCACCTTGAAAAGAACATTAGTATAATGTAAGACGCCTTACAACACCTAACAATATCTTACAACACCGTACGAAAACTTAAAACTCCGTAATAATCCTAATGAATTCGTACGAGTCCTTTAAACATCGTACGGCAAGTTAGGACATCTTACGACTCTTTATGCAACATTAGCAACCCGAAAAAAACGTTAGTATAATGTAGGACGCCATACAGCTCCTAAAGTACACCTTAAAATACCGTAGGTAAACTTAAAACTCCATAATAAAACTAATGAATTCGTACGAGTCCTTTGATTATCGTACTACAAGTTAAGACATCTTACGACTCTTTATGCCACATTAGCAACTCGAAAAGAACGTTAGTATAATATAGAACGCCATACAGCTCCTAACACCTTACAATACCGTACGTAAACTTAAAACTCCATAATATACCTAATGAATTCGTACGAGTCCTTTGTACATCGTACGACAAGTTAGGACATCTTAGGACTCTTTATGCCATATTAGCACCTTGAAAAGCACGTTAGTATAATGTAGGACGCCATACAGCTCCTAAGTACACCTTACAATACCGTACGTAAACTTAAAACTCTATAATAAACCTAATAAATTCGTACGAGTCCTTTGCACATCGTACGACAAGTTAGGACATCTTTCGTCTCTTTATGCAACATTAGCAACTCAAAAAGAATGTTAGTATAATGTAGGACGCCATACAGCTCGTAAGTACACCTTACATGTCACACCCCAAAAATCGTTGCAGCGGAAGTCACGAATATTTGGTGCTTAGAGCGAAGTTGGCACCCATTAATTATAAAGCAAACGTCCACATTATTTTTAAAAGGTAATTAAAAGTGTTAATGTTGATACGTCAACATCCCACAATTTTTCATTAAGAAAATAAAATACGATATTGTCTTAATAAAGCGTAGATTGTTTGTAGTAAAGCAAACAAAATTTTAAACAAAGAGGTCCCAAAACACATAAACCAAATGTGGAGTTTGTAGTCCAAAAACTATCCTTCCACAAATTCCCATGCCCAATACTTTGTACCTGAAAAACATGTAAAAACTGAGTCAACATAAAGTTGGTGAGTTTTCGGGTTTTAATCATAAGAAAAATCACTTTTCATTCACAATAGATATGCTTGGCTTTGAGACATCAACACGACCATACGTCAAAGGGTTTGCAAGGCCCAAAGACAAATGAATCATCAAAGTCATGAGTCCATAATCAAACCAAGAAACGAAGTTCCCTCACAACAATCAACTTATATTCCCCCGCATGTCAACACGATCAGAGCGACTGATCACGAGGGGCGGAATTCCAATCCCGATAGATCTACCAATATAACCTGTGGTTTCTCACTCCAAGAGAAATTAATGATTATGAGAGGGCATTACGCGTAAAATCATCAAACACTCATGCCATCATTTTGGTCAACAACAATACCCGTCTCCCAATACATATCAAAACAAGTTAAACAAATACATGTTTTTCCCCCAAAACAGTTAAATAAAACGTTAGTTAAAAAGGGGCCGAAGAACTCACAGTGGATACGCCAAAAGCTAGAACATATAAGCCCAACAATAACACCACCTAAGAACATCCTATACACAAAGGACCCGTTCAAAAGATGCACATATATATTAAGTCTAAAACCGTGTAGGTTGTTCACCAAAACCTAACTAGACTTACGTGAAAACGTTTCATTTACAAAAACATCAACCCTTAATTTTAATGACCCGTTGGTGATCTTTGCCTTGATTAATTTTATGTATAATAACACACACTTTGTTATTTTGTTATAACTTTGACTAGTTTTCAAACTACTAATCACATAAACACATATAACACACATGAAATGACACATAAAAGCCATATTGAGTCCTTTAACTTTTCTAAGTAAAACAAACACTTTTACTTATCCATTATTATTCATATACTTAGGAAAATATAATTTAATATTCTCATGTCATAAGTAAAGTTCATAACACTTAGAAACATATACATTTTTCTCTAGTTAACTAGTATGCATTTTTTTAACATAACGGTTAACACTTAACGGGATATTTAACTACGTTTTCATAAGCAACTTATTAATCATATGAAATTATATATCTAAACATATAGTCACATAACAAAAATCATAATTCATATATTTTTCATACAAATCACAATATTAGCTAAACATGTCAATTTTAAACATTTTCGGGAGCGTTTTCGGGTCACGGAAAGCAACCCAATACCCGTATTTTTGTCATTACTTTATAAATACTTTTATATCAGTAGGTTAACTTAAAAATAAGCTCAAAGTTTCTGATCCAAAACAGTTTACAAAAGTATTACGTTTTAGAGTCGAAAATCGTCGTTTTCGGCTTTTTCGGGTACATAGTTTGCACGTTTTTGAGTTTAAAACTCTAAGTTTTTGTACCAAACTTTAAATCTCATATTTTCATATAAAAATATACTTTATAATCTGTTGAAAATAATATTTTTATATATTTACATTTTTAAGCTAAAATCGATGCGTTTTACGCGTATTTTCGTATCAAAAACCGTTATTTGTAAGGTTTAATCACATCTTTCTTATAATACATTTAAAATACTTGTTTTATGAAGTTCAAAAACATGATTTATTCCAGAAAATATTTTAGTTTTTAAATCATTATAAAAATGTATAAAAGTCTCATTTTAATCTTTTTAATCATCAAGTATTATATATCATCACATACCATATAATCTCTTACATGTTTAAACACTTTTACACTTTAATGAAATCTCACATTTTATCATGTCATACATAGCATAGCAAAACACTTATCATACTTTCATCTAGCAATTTTTATAAACAAACATGTAGCAAGTTTGCATAAAAATAACATTTTTCAACTTCATGCCATATGACCATATTTTTGCAAGTAATATTCATAACACTTTTTATATTATTCAAAGTCATCTAATGACATTGTTATCATATTTTCATTAAAACCAATTTGCATGTCAAGATATAACCATTTTAAATGCAACTACACTACAAGCTTTACATGATTTCAACCAACATATATATCCATATACATACATACCTACGGTTTCATATACATACATACATACATTCATATTTCAATATCACAACTAGCCTACACTTATTCATATTATCCCCTTTTCTAACAAAACAACCTTTCAACACTTTCACATAAACATTATCAATGCAAGAACACAACATTAACATCATTTCACTAACATGTAAATACTCACACACACACATAAACCTACGGATCTACATATATATATACTCAAAATCATGTTTTGATGACCACACATAGCACATACTTGTTCATTTCTTCCCTTTTTCCTTTATCAACTTTTAAAACCATACATTTAACACTTATGTAATCTTGTTTTCAAAAATCAAAAACACACACACACACACTCATACATACATACATACGGACACAACACACACATATACACACACTCATTTTAAAACCCATTTTCGTTTCAAAAACATTCATCTTTCGGTTTTGGGTTTGGTGAACAACACTTCAAGAACACAATCTTGAACACATTCAAATCATAAAAACCAAATGGAAAATGTTCACAACCTTGATGAACACTAGAATAAGATGAAAAAGATGGATTTGGCCTTTAAACACTTCTTGGATGCTCATACATGCATCAAACACCTTCAAGGACCTTAGATCTTGCAAGATAGTGTAGGAAATGAGTGTGGAGAGTGTGAGGGAGTGTGTGGGCCGAAATTATGAGGGTGGGGGTGATGGTTTCGGTTTTAGGGAGAGAGAAGGAGAAGGAAAGAGGTGAAGTGGAGTGTTGGTAAAGAGATGGTTGGAGTGTGGTGTTGGTTAAGGATGGGGTGTAGTAAATGGGTAGTGGGAAGTGTGTAGGGGTTATTTAAAAGATTTTATGGGGATTTGGTGGTGGGGTGGCCTTGGGGGCCGAATTTAATTAAAAAAAAGATTTTATTAAGTTTTTTAAATAAACACATTACACCATAAAATCACTAACATTTTATTAAATCTTGTAAACTTTTAATACTTTTATACCATAATACTTCAAATATTAATTTTTCACACTCAAAATAGTAAAAATATATTAGTAAATATTTTACTGTACCCCGGGTAGTGTACTGGTAGTGAAATCGGGCAAAAACGGAAACACACGCGTCAACCGGAAAAACATCTGATAAAATACACCGCTCTTAGTTTTTATTATGTTTTCACTTATACACACCCAAAATATATTATTTGATGCTATCTCGAGCATTATATCAGTTATTGGACTGTTAAATTTTATTAGGCAGTCACCAACGTTCATTACCGGGTATTTAACGGCTACGCGATTAAGCAATTTCAAAAATCACGAAATGCAAAACAATGCACAAAAATGGGCTTATCTAACTTTAATAACACATTAATTATCATAATTAAATCAAATGACGAATCACAAAATAATAAGCACGTTTTAAGCTAGTACGAATATTGACCGAAATTTGCCGGGTGTCACATTACAATACAGTACGTAAATTTAAAACTCCATAATAAACCTAATGAATTCGTACGAGTCCTTTGAACATTGTACGACAAGTTAGGACATCTTACGACTCTTTATGTAACATTAACAACCCGAAAAAACGTTAGTATAATGTAGGACGCCATAGAGCTCCTAAAGTACACCTTACAATACAGTACGTAAACTTAAAACTTCATAATAAACCTAATGAATCATTACGAGTCCTTTGCACATCGTACGACAAGTTAGGACATCTTACGTCTCTTTATGCAACATTAGCAACTCGAAAAGAACGTTAGTATAATGTAGGACGCCATACAGCTCGTAAGTACACCTTACAATACCGTACGTAAACTTAAAATTCCATAATAAACCTATTGAATTCGTACGAGTCCTTTGAACATCGAACGACAAGTTAGGACATCTTATGACTCTATGCGATATTAGCACCTTGAAAAGAACATTAGTATAATGTAAGACGCCTTACAACACCTAACAATATCTTACAACACCGTACGAAAACTTAAAACTCCGTAATAATCCTAATGAATTCGTACGAGTCCTTTAAACATCGTACGACAAGTTAGGATATCTTACGACTCTTTATGCAACATTAGCAACCCGAAAAAAACGTTAGTATAATGTAGGACGCCATACAGCTCCTAAAGTACACCTTACAATACCGTACGTAAACTTAAAACTCCATAATAAACCTAATGAATTCGTACGAGTCCTTTGATTATCGTACTACAAGTTAAGACATCTTACGACTCTTTATGCCACATTAGCAACTCGAAAAGAACGTTAGTATAATATAGAACGCCATACAGCTCCTAACACCTTACAATACCGTACGTAAACTTAAAACTCCATAATATACCTAATGAATTCGTACGAGTCCTTTGTACATCGTACGACAAGTTAGGACATCTTAGGACTCTTTATGCCATATTAGCACCTTGAAAAACACGTTAGTATAATGTAGAACGCCATACAGCTCCTAAGTACACCTTACAATACCGTACGTAAACTTAAAACTCTATAATAAACCTAATAAATTCGTACGAGTCCTTTGCACATCGTACGACAAGTTAGGACATCTTACGTCTCTTTATGCAACATTAGCAACTCGAAAAGAACGTTAGTATAATGTATGACGCCATACAGCTCGTAAGTACACCTTACAATACCGTACGTAAATTTAAAACTCCATAATAAACCTAATGAATTCGTACGAGTCCTTTGAACATTGTACGACAAGTTAGGACATCTTACGACTCTTTATGTAACATTAACAACCTGAAAAAACGTTAGTATAATGTAGGACGCCATAGAGCTCCTAAAGTACACCTTACAATACAGTACGTAAACTTAAAACTCCATAATAAACCTAATGAATCATTACGAGTCCTTTGCACATCGTACGACAAGTTAGGACATCTTACGTCTCTTTATGCAACATTAGCAACTCGAAAAGAACGTTAGTATAATGTAGGACGCCATACAGCTCGTAAGTACACATTACAATACCGTACGTAAACTTAAAACTCCATAATAAACCTAATGAATTCGTACGAGTCCTTTGAACATCGTACGACAAGTTAGGACATCTTATGACTCTATGCGATATTAGCACCTTGAAAAGAACATTAGTATAATGTAAGACGCCTTACAACACCTAACAATATCTTACAACACCGTACGAAAACTTAAAACTCCGTAATAATCCTAATGAATTCGTACGAGTCCTTTAAACATCGTACGACAAGTTAGGACATCTTACGACTCTTTATGCAACATTAGCAACCCGAAAAAAACGTTAGTATAATGTAGGACGCCATACAGCTCCTAAAGTACACCTTACAATAACGTACGTAAACTTAAAACTCCATAATAAACCTAATGAATTCGTACGAGTCATTTGATTATCGTACTACAAGTTAAGACATCTTACGACTCTTTATGCCACATTAGCAACTCGAAAAGAACGTTAGTATAATATAGAACGCCATACAGCTCCTAACACCTTACAATACCGTACGTAAACTTAAAACTCTGTTAGGGCTATTTCCTTGTTAAGATTTACTTTGTATTTTGTTTATTGTTTATATGTTTGTAAATAGTTTAGGGTCTATTTTGTTATATTCTCTAAACTTGTAATTGGTTGTTATAAGCATGTAGTGTGTGTGTGTGAGGAGAGAGGCTAGATCACTTTTACACTGTTAGAGAGAGAATTAACTGTGTGTGATTTTGTTTCTCCTGCACCTTGTACTACGAATTGCTTTGATCATCAATATACAGAGAATTATTAGTATGGATTGTGTTTGTGATTGAACTGTTTGTTTGTGCGTGTGATTTTGATCATTGTGAGCGATATTAACGATCCAATTGAACCTATCAATTGGTATCAGAGCTTTCGGTATTGTGTTCTTCGCTGTTCTTAAGCAAAACACATCAATATTGCTCAAAAATCATGATCTGAATGAATTGTTGCTGTTTTTAGTTGTGATTTATCATCGCAATCACTCCTATACACAACGATTGTGCAGATTCTATCAGATCATCATCAGATCTGAAGAATTAAGAAGAATAGAAGAAGTTACTGTTCGATCAAATTTTTGCTCAATTTCATCAGATTTGATCATGTTTTGGATTGATTGATAAAAGGGATTGATAATCAGACTATTTCACAGCTTGTGTGTGAATTTTGGACAATTTGGACAAGTTTTAGACAAAACCCAGAAAATTCTCATGGAGAAAATGATGAACAGTATGATGTTGGTTGAAGATTAACTTGCCGGGTGATTATTTTTGACTTAGACAATTTCCTTGGACTTAGATTTGAGAAGAAATTAGGTCCTGAATTGCCGTGTAAGGGAATTTGTGCTATACGGATGAAGAATTTGACTTGAAAAAAGTGTTACTGTTCAGTCGGGTGATACACTGTTGTGCCGGGTAAAACACTGTTACGCCGGGTGATAAACAAAATACAGCCGGGTAATCATCAACTGTGTTGCCGGGTAAACAACCTTGCCGTGTGATCGAGTACTGTTCAGCCGGGGAAGCTTTTTGCCGTGTCAAGATTCTGCCGGGTCAAAGACTTATTGCCGTGTGAAGTTTTTCTTGCTGCCGGGTAACTGTTCATCCGGGTGAAGACAAAGATTATTACAACTGTTGAGCCGGGTAACTGTTCAGCCGTGTAAAGACTTTTCCTGCCGGGTGAAGAACAAAGACACTGTTTAGCCGGGTGAAGAAGGATTTTCACTGTTTTGTCGTGTGACTCATTTTAGTTGTTTTTAATATTTGTTTTTTATCTTGTCTTTAATTACTTGTCTTTATTTTAGTATTTTAATCACTTCTTTTAAAAAAATTAACAAAAACCAAAAATATTTTCTTTAAAATTTGTTAAAAATGGCTCCTAATGATGATTCTGAGAACCGTGTTCCTAGACTTTTGAATCGTGCAGATTTCAAGAACTGGACCATCAGGTTGAGACATCACTTGTGTTCAATTGACAATGACTTATGGAAATCCATTGAGAAGGGTCCTCATATTCCAACTCAGACTGCTCCAGACAGTGCTAGTACTTACATAAAAGACTCTACTGAACCTTATCCAGAAGATAATTTGTCAGCAGAAGATCTGAGGAAAGTAAAGAATGATAGCAAGGCTTATTCTTTAATGTGCAAGGGACTGCCACTTCAAGTTCTGTCTAGATTGGATGCATATCAGACTGGTTATACATGTTTGAAGGCATTGAAGTCGATATGTGAAGGAGGAGAACAATTGAGAAGTTTGAAGAAGTCGAAACTGAAAAGACAATTGGAGTTGTTTGAACACATTAATGGAGAGACAGTACACCAAATGATGAACAGGTTTGTTCACTTAACTACTGAGATGACAAATCTCGGAGTGAAGACTGAACTTCAAGATTTGAATGATCGATTATTATGTGCCTTACCATCATCATGGAAACAAACTGTTACCTTGTTGAAACATACTGAGAAATTTCCAATGGAACTTGATTTGCTTATTGGAAAAATTGAAGAAGTTGAGATTGATGAAGGATCAAGAAATTCTGATAGATCAAGCTCACAAACTCAGTATAAGTATGTGGTAAATCCTGCCAATACTGTGGATAACGCTTTTCTTGCACAAGATGTAACAAAGTTTGAAGATGAGGGTGACTTATTTGTTGGTGCAAGTTTCTTTACTGATTCAGCATATTTTCCAAATTCACCAACTTATTCTCAACCTCAATCTCCACCAAGAGCCCAAGTTCAAAGTCAATCAGAAAATCAGAGTTCAAATGTTCAAGCTAAGGTGAAAGACGTAATGAATATTCTGCTTCAAGATGACGAGACTAAAACTGCCTTTACTGCTTTTATGGCAAGTTTTCAAGCGTACCAAGGAAGTCATTTAAGTCAAATGGACGTGGTCCTTCAAGACTTATTTGAAATGGATCCAGTTGATGTTGAAGAAATGGATCTGAATTGGCAAATGGTTATGGTTGCATATCGAACTCAAAAGCATGCATATGTTAACCGAAGTTACAAACCTCATGCTAACAAGACAGTTGGATTTGACAAATCAAAGGGCAGATGTTTTAATTGTAACCAGTATGGTCATTTTTCAAGAGAATGTAAAGCTCCAAAGAATTTCAATGACCAAGCTAGTTCAAGCAATCAAGGTCAAAGTCAAAGTTCTCAACAATCTTCAAGTTACCAGCAAAGAAATCAGCGTTTCTTTCAAAAGCCGTACCAAAGTCTTCCTATGCCTGAGTTGAAGGATGAAGGAAAGAAGCCAGAAGATCAGACTAAAGCATTGGTTGTAAGTGTACAAGACGGATACGACTGGAGCGCATATGCAGAACAATTTACGTCTGATCTTACATCAAATCTGGCACTGGTGTGTGAAATTGAAGAAGAAGACAGGTCTGAAGAAGGGGATGGAAAGATGGTTGAAGATGTTAGTGAAGATTCTGAAGATTATGACTGGAGTGCAAAATCTGATCCTACCAAAGAAACTGAATCTGAAGTTGCGTTAATGGCTACATCCAATGAGTCTTCATCTTCTGCTGAACAACCAAAGGTTAGTAATGACTTACCCCCTAACTATGTTCCATTGCCCTTAGATGTGAAAGAAAGGTTATGTTCTGAACAGTGCATTCAACAAGTAGAACATTATCGAACTCATTCATTTAAAATAGGTGACAAATTAAGCAAACATGAAAAGATTCATGAACAACTTAGAATTGATCACAAAATTTCTGATGAGAAGATTTTGTCACTAACTGAATCATGGAACAAAACTTTAAAAGAATTGGAACTTGTTACCAAACAACTTGAAGAAATGACAAAGAACTTTGAACAAGAAAAAGTTGAACATGCTGTCACACAATTTGAATTAAAGAAAGTTAAAAGTTGTAAAACAATGGTTGAACAACTCATTAATGAAAGAGGTAACAAAAACAAAACCGGGTTGGGTTTTACTCATGAACCGATGCCAAATTCAATCACTCAAACCTTACCGGAAAACTTTAATGAATTTGATCATTCACCTGAAAATGAACGTAAATTCAAAGAAATTCAAAGAAGTAAATCCTAGTCCGAAGGATCTGAGGTGTTGATTGAAAGTTTGAGAGAAGAAGAAGGAATGACAACTGAAGCAGACGATGAAGCAAGCAACAAATCTGACAACAAATTAGAGCCTGTTCTAATTCAACTAGTTGAATATCCACAGCTTAACCCAGAACCAGAATCGGTGAAGGAAGAAGGTGAATTTTCAGGATTCAATGATCCTGAGTATATCAAGTGGAAGAAAGAACAAAAGGCGCAAGTTGCTGCTCAGTTGATCAAGAAGCAAGAAGTGAAAAAGGCTGAAGTTTCAACTGCAAAGAAGCAGAAAGCGAAAACAATGACAAATCAATCTGAAACAAAAGAATCAAAAGGCAAAAATGTCTTAAAATCGAATGAAAACACAAAAGTTCAAAGTGTTAAAACTGACAAAGTTAAACCTGTCAAGAAAGTGTCAAAAGGTAAGACAATTAAATTTGTGTCTACAGGTACTTTCGACATGAACGGTTCTTATGGTAACCAAATCAATGCTCAAATCAAATCTAACTCTGGTCTGAAAACAGGTTCAGGTCCTAAGTCTTCCGCTGTCAATGATAAGAGAATTGAAAACAAAAAGGTAACCAAACAGAACAGTTTAAAATCGAACCAAAGTCCCATGCAATCAAAATCTCAAACCAAGTCTCCACAAAAGATCGTTAATCTAAAACCGAATAACCAAGATAATGAATCACGTTTTGGTTCAACATCAAAAGTTAACAATCGGCTCTTTAGGATTAGCAAGAAACATTGTGAAATTTGTAATAGGTATAATCATGCAACTGCTGAATGTTTCTTTAACAGGTACTGCAGTTTCTGTGACAAAAGAAACCATTCTTCAGAAGAATGTTACTATAACAAATTTTGTGATATTTGTGAGAGAAGAAATCATGACACAAAGGATTGTTTCTTTTGATCAAACTCAACTAGAGAAATGACTCCGTTTTCAAACTTTAATAGAAATCATTCATTCGGTTTTCAAAAAATGAGTCAAAGTCATTCTCCGGTTTTGAGAAATTTCAATCGAAACAATTCTGTTTCTAACTTGTCAAGAAGTGTGCAGGTTAACAATTTTAAGCCGAGAGCTTTGTTGGTAAGAAACAAAAATTTTGAAAACAACCTTGATCCTCAGTTGGAGGAAAGGTTCAGGGCTTTAAGAAGAAAGCAGTCAATGAACGCCAATGGGCGAAACAACAGTTATCAGCATCAAAATCTCATGAATGAAACAAATTTTCAAAATATTCAATATAAACAAGTTACAATTGCGGATAAATTCGGAAAACCCAAGACCGTGTGGGCCTGGGTTGACCAAACTAACTGAAAATGTTTGAACTGCAGGTACGCCCAAGAAGACCTATCAACTCATGGTTTGTTGATAGTGGGTGTAGCCGGCACATGACAGGCAACCATGCCTTGCTTCAGGATTTCAAGCAAAAGAATGGCACTCATGTAGCTTTTGGAGGTGATGCGGGTGGTAAAATCACAGGAGAAGGAAATGTTTCGAATGGGATTATTAGTTTTGATAAAGTCAACTACTGTGCACATTAGAACTTTAACTTACTAAGTGTCTCGCAAATTTGTGATAAATCTTATTCAACTCTTTTTGATGATTCTTTCTGTTATATTCTTAAACCAGGTTTCAAGATTGACAATGAGTGGGTAGTGGTTAAAGCACCTAGAGATCGTGATGTATACAAATTGGATATGTCGCAGATTGATGCCGAAACCGAAACAACCTGTCTCATTGACCATGCTTCAAATGATGAGAGTCAGCTTTGGCATAGACGGCTGGGACATTCCAACTTCAGAAACATGAACCGTTTGGTAACTGGAAATCACGCTGTGGGAATCCCATCGAAGAAATTCTCCACAACTGATCTTTGTCCAGCGTGTTTGAAGGGAAAACAGCATCGGATGTCTTTTAAGTCCAAGCTCGAAAACTCCATTTCAAAACCCTTGCAGATGCTACATATGGATCTTTTTGGACCGACCAACGTTCAAAGCATCGGGAGAAAATCATATTGTTTGGTTATCATAGATGACTTTACTAGATTTTCGTGGGTTTATTTTTTGCATGCAAAATCTGAAACAGCTGAAGTATTAAAAGAATTTATCATTAAAATTGAAAACCAATTGGAATGTAAAGTTAAAATTTTAAGAAGTGATAATGGAACGGAATTTAAGAATGCTAATGTTGATTTATTTTGTGCAGAAAAGGGGATTGCTAGACAATTTAGTGCGCCAAGAACACCTCAACAGAATGGGGTTGCGGAACGGAAAAACCGGACACTAATTGAAGCAGCTAGATCCATGCTCGCAGATGCCAAAATCCCGATTACTTTTTGGGACGAAGCTATTGCTACTGCATGTTTTGTACAAAATAGAACATTATTAGTGCAAGATAAAAAGAAAACTTCTTATGAGTTGATGTTTGGAAGGAAACCAAATATTTCTTACTTGAAAGCATTTGGTTGTCCGGTTTCGATTTTAAATTTGAATGATCATCTCGGGAAGTTTGAGTCAAAATCTGACGATGGATTTTTCCTAGGTTATTCGTCTGTTTCTAAAGCTTATCGGGTTTTTAATAGCAAAACAAATACTGTTATTGAAACTATTAATGTCAAGTTTTTAGAAAATTCGTTTCCGTTAGTGGCTCATGGTCCCGAATGGTTATTTGATTTTGATTCATTATCGAAATCCTTCAATTCTAACCTATTTGATTTTTCAGGAAAAACAAACAAAGAATCAGGTGACTTAGGATGCTTTAGTGACGATTCTGATAATGACGAAGATGGAAATCTCAACTCTGAATATCCATTTATGTCTTTTCACAATCCTGATCATGTCAAATCCAGTCAAGATCCGGGTCCTTCTGGTTCTCATGAAGATCAAGAATCGAACAATCATGAAGAAGATGTGATTTCTCCTAATGATGGTGGATCTGTTCAGAATCAACCATCATCAGATCCGAATGCTGAAGTTATTCCAGAATCTTTTGATTACTTCATAAATTCACCGGATCAAGTCCCGAGTTTCACACCGCATACTTCTACCATACTACAAGATCTACCAAATCTGAATACTTCTAATATGGAGAGTCAAGTGCAAGGAGGTGACATACCAATTCATCGAATTCACAAGAAACATCCTGTCTCTCAGATTATCGGGCCGCTGAATCAGAGAACTACAAGAAGTCAGACAGAACAAGCAAATGTTTGTCTTTACTCGTGTTTTCTATCTCAAGTGGTGCCAAAGAATATTTCAGAGGCGCTGAAGGATAACAGTTGGATTGAAGCCATGCAGGAGGAATTACTCCGGTTTCGCAAACAGGAAGTTTGGAAACTTGTGGACTTACCTGAAGGAGAGAACGCAATTGGTACAAGATGGTTGTACAAAAACAAGCCAGACGAACGTGGCATTGTGGTGAGAAACAAAGCAAGACTGATTGCACAGGGATACACTCAGGAAGAAGGCATTGATTATGAAGAAGTGTTTGCTCCGGTCGCAAGACTTGAAGCCATACGCGTTTTTCTTGCATATGCATCTTTCATGAAGTTTAAAGTATTCCAAATGGACGTTAAAGGTGCTTTCTTGTATGGACCAATTACAGATGACGTATATGTCAGACAACCTCCGGGTTTCGAAGATCCTGACTATCCTCATCGTGTATACAAGTTGAGTAAAGCTCTATATGGTCTACACCAAGCTCCTAGAATCTGGTATGAGACATTATCCAAGCATTTACTAGAACATGGATTCACAAGAGGACAGATTGATCCAACTTTGTTTATGAAGAGGGAGAATGACGACTTATTGTGTGTTCAAGTTTATGTGGACGATATTATCTTCGGATCAACCAGTGCGTCAATGTGCAAAGAATTTGAAGAAATCATGAAGTCTAGATTCCAGATGAGTTCTATGGGGGAGATTAACTTCTTTCTTGGATTACAAGTGAAACAGTCTGCTGACGGAATTTTCATCAATCAATCAAAATTTGTTGAGAAGTTGTTGAAGAAATTCAAGATGCAAGATTGTCAAACAATTCGAACTCCATCTGATGTGAACTGCAAGATTCAACCTGATCCAAAGGGCAAAGCAGTTGATCAAACACTATACAGATCAATGATCGGTTCCCTGATGTATCTTACTGCATCAAGACCAGACATCATGTACGATGTGTGTGTATGCGCCAGATACCAGTCAGATCCGAAAGAGTCGCATCTTGTTGCTGTGAAGCGTATATTCAGATATCTCAAAGGGAAACCAAATCTTGGGTTATGGTATCCTTATGAAGGAAATTTTGAATTATATAGCTATTCTGACAGTGATTTTGGTGGTTGTGCTCTTGACAGGAAATCGACTACTGGTGGCTGTCAATTTTTGGGTCCAAGGCTTGTCTCTTGGCAATGCAAGAAGCAGACCAATGTTTCTGTATCCACAGCTGAAGCAGAGTATATCGCTGCATCTGCAGGATGTTCTCAGGTTTTATGGTTACAAAATCAGTTGCTTGACTACGGGTTTAACTTTCTAAAAACTCATATATACATAGACAATACTGCTGCTATGTTTATAACTGCTAATCCTGTTCAACATTCTAAAACCAAACACATCGAAATTAGATATCATTTTTTAAGAGACAACTCTGAAAAGGGTTTAATAATTTTGATTAAGGTTCATACCGACAAACAACTGGCAGATCTTTTCACAAAATCTTTTTTGTCAGGCCGGTTTGAATTCTTAATTCAATCCATAGGATTAATCAATCATGATTGATTCTATTTTTCAAAAAACAAAACAAAAATCAGAAAAATATAAAAGCCAAAAATATATAAGTTGATGTTATATTTTGATTCCTTTGTCTTTTACTTTATGTTTTGCATTGTGTGTGCTTGCGTGAAAAAGAAAAAAATAGAAAAGCAAAAACAAAATATAAAAGCAAAAAGAAAAGAAAATATCATGTCATAAGAATCTATATTGCACAAAGTGAGAAATGATAGATACACTAGACATTATTTGTTACATCATTTTTAATAAAGACTGATGAATGTTAGTTGATGTGCGAGACAGCTCAGGCAATTAGACTGAAAAAGTAAGTTGATTGTTGACAAACATAAACTTAATGATCTTTGTGTTAAGTTCCATTGTTATACATGTCTAGATATATATCTTTTGATACATTGCTTGTGATGATAGTTGTGCATGATCGGGTAACGATGTAGTCTTCTCAGTGTGATGAACCGCATCGTGAGCTTCTTTGTTGTGGTACCCACAGACCTGAAGTCTCACACGAAGTCTCTTTTGAGCTTCAAGATGCAGCAAAAGATTCCAAAAAGGAACAAAAAGAGTCTCAAATGTGGACCAACACCAAACAAAATTCCAAAATGGAATTCAGAAGATTCCCAAGGGGAACGATAGGAAAGAAAAATTCCCAAAGATGGAATTAAAAAGAAGTCCCAAAGTGGACCAAATCCGAATAGAACCCGGATTCCACACTGTGTATGACTGTAAGTGACCAGGTTTTGTGCAATATGCATTCAGGTAGTGATTGATAAGGAAATATGTTGACATATGTATACATGTGGGTCACATGAGTCATTCTAATCGAACATTAAATATCATCATGATACTGAAAAAGTAAGTGTGTCAATTCGAGCTAATTGGTATGTTTTCATATCATCACTCAATCAAGCATAAGTCAAATGTCTATTCAAAACTTGCAAACCATGTTTAGATAATGTGTGGTATGATCTCACTGCGATATTTTGATTCATTGCATTGCATATGTCTTTATTTTAATGTGTGTGCATTGTGTGTGCAGGCATTTGGAATCATTATTGACACATCGACATCCTTGTTAAACTTAAAAATTTCAAGAAATTTCAAGTTTAGGGGGAGAATAAAATTGAAGAAAAATATCTACAAAAATCCAAAAAATATTTTGTTTTGAATAAGTGTTTTGAATGAACAAGATTATGTGGTATGAAAAGCAAAGGTATTGGATGTGTTAAAAACAAACCCAAGGTCTTGTAATTTGTTTTTAAGAAATTGCTTCGGGATATAGAAAAATTGGTTGTGCAAAAACATTTTTGAAAAAGAAAAAGAAACATGAATTTAATTAGAAATTAAATTTGTTGCAATGTTTAATATTGTTTGATAATTAATATGACAAACATTCTTTTTAAGGATATCTTGTCTAATTAATATGTCGGAGAATGTTTGCAGGTGCAATAAATGCCGTTGAAAAAAGTCAACAGACGAGAAAAGTGAAGAAAAATCGCAAGTGTTATTGCCGGGCAAAAGATATCAGATGCAACTATTCTGCCGGGTAAAGAACTGTTTAGCCGGGTAATGGTGTAAGTTTGATACTTGCCGGGTGATTGAAGAAAAAGGTGAAGATATTGTGACCACTGTACAGCCGGGCAATGATCATGTCAAATACAGCCGGGTGAAGGTCATAGATATCTTGCCGGGTGACAAGTGTTAACTATACAGCCGGGTAAAAGAAAAATCTTCTTGCCGTGTAAAGGTATGACACTGTGTTGCCGGGTAATGTGAAGAAGGTTGTCGTGTGAAGAAGGTTGCCGTGTGAAGAAGAAAGTGGTCGTGTAAAGAAGAAAGCAAGCCGGATGAAGGAAAGCAACTGTGTTGCCGGGTGATGAAGAAATATTGCCGGGTGATGTTGAAGATAACTATTCTGCCGGGTGATGAATAAAACCCATCAGGTGTAGTTGTTCCTAACCTTTACCCGTCACTACAGTGACTTACCCGTCTCTACAGTGCTTGACCCGTCAAGTGTTTTTCACAAGTTTGTGATTTGTTGTATGTACTTGACCCGTCACTACAGTAAATGACCCGTCACTACGGTACATGACCCGTCACTACAGTACCTGATCCGGCAAGGCTTATTGGGCTTTTTAAGCTTGCCCGTCCCTTTTGTTGACCCGGCACTTAAAGTTTGACCTAAAATTTTTTTTTGACGATACAAAATACCGCCTCTTCACAAACACTTATCATTTCACACATTCACTTTCACACAAATCCTCTGAACGTAAAATCGCCGTGTTATCATATTCAATCGTTTGCTCTGTAACAAGGTTAATCGATTGAATAAGGTAGTGATTAAGTGTTTTTGACCTAAATAGACCTGCAAATCAACTGTTAAAAAGAAAAACGATGATGAACAGTGTTTTTGGGCATTGAATCGACACTTCGATTTTGTGTGTTAAAACCAAAATCGAATGTTGATTTAGGTGTAAAAACACTCGATTATCATCATTCAATCACTCATTTGCATCAAAACACCTTAAAATCAACTGAATCACTCAAAATGTTCTTAACTGATAAAATCGCCATTGATGTACTTTGAAGCTCTTAAAAGTTAAAACATCAAAATGATGAAATATCTGTTTAAAGTGACAAATGCATGATAAAACTGAACTAAAACATGTTAAACAACTTCATCATACAAATGTCAAAAATTTTGCCTAAAGTGATTAACTGTTAAAATGAAAAATGTTGTATAAATCATTAAAATTCAAAGTTGTGTTAATCAAAGTGATGAAAATCAGTTTGTTAGTCCAATTTAGGATTAAAATGATTATATGAATGTTTTTGCTTTCTAACTTTTATTCAAACACTTATGAAATTTTGATATGCTTTAATGAAGAATCTAACACATTTGTCTTGTTTATGTTTGTTTGTGTTTTAACAGATGGAGAATCTCAAGTTTGAGCCTAAACACAATTAGTAGCATGTTTGGATGAATCACTTCCTGAAACAGATGGTTACATGGATATGATCAAGTTTTTGAAGAGAACCAAGTATGTATATGCTATATGTGCCAAACCGGTCATATATGCAAGGCTGATTAAGAGATTTTGGAGGACAGCTGAGGTGGTTAGAGAAGAGAATGGGGTTACTGTTGTTCGAGGCAACATAACTGAAGATATGGTACTGACAGTTTCTGAAGAAGCTATCAGGAATGCTCTGAGGATTGATGAAGATGAGATTGGAATGAATGATGAGCTGACCATGGAAGAATGTAAAACGTGTTTTGTTAACATGGGTCATCCACCTGTGTTTCCAAAGTCACAGTTTTATCGGGCTAAGTTGGGAAAGAAGTACAAACTGCTATGTTATGTTGTGCAACAATGCATGTCCAGGAGGAGTGTAGGGTTTGACAACTTCCCGTCAGATATTGCTTCAGCAATTGTAGCTATAGCAGAGAACAAACCATTCAACTTTTCGAGATGGATAATGAATGGGTTTGTATTCAACTTGGTCAAGGGCAAAAGGTTTAAGTTCCTCATGTACCCGAGGTTCTTACAACTGATGATCAATGTTGCATATCCTATCATCAGAAATGAAGGCTATTCAGGAGGTATTTTATATACTGAGGACATGAACGATCTATCTTACCGAAAGATGAGTATCGGGAATGTGCCTGATGTAGAATTGTTTGACTATATGAGAGATATAGTCAACAATGAAGAAGATGTAGAGGTTGTTTATCATCATATTTCGAATGGAGAGATTGTTAATCCAATGGATATTGTTGATAGAGAAATTGATGAAAGTGATGATGATCAAGATGATGAGAATGATGATGGAGACAATGATGAAGATAGTGATGGTGATGATGAGAATGATGATGGAGACAATAATGAAGATAGTGATGGTAATGATGAACATGATGATGGTGGTGATGATGCTGAATCTGAATCTAATTCAGAGGAGGCTGAACCAATGGAGACTGAGATAGAGAATATTGAAGTTATTGAGCCTATGGTGATAGAAGAACCTGTTGAGGTTGCTTTAGGTGTTGAAGAGAGTGTTGCTGAAATTACGAAAGATGTTAGTGTTCAGTATGTTCGAAGAAAGAGATCAAAACCAGTGATAGAAACTGAAGAGATTGATGTACTCCAAATTGCACAGGAGGTAGTGGCCGAAGCTGAAACTATGGCACAGATAGTTGAGGATGCTGATGCTGGCGCTACTGATCATATTACTGTTGATTTACCCACCACATCATCGACATTTGCTGAAAACATTGGACAAGGTTTGGAGTCTTCGCCAAATGTTGTGCCAAGTGTTGATCAAACAGAGAATGAGAAAAGAATAGCTGAGTTAGAAGAAATGGTGGCTAAACTGATTGAAGCAAATGATCTGTTGAAAGCTTCAAATGAAAGCAAAAAGAAAAGGTTTGATGAGTATTGGGACATTCACAATCAGAATTTGAAAATATTCAAGAAGTTAGATGAGGATCATGTGAAGCTAGTTGATGAACATGTGAAGTTAAGGGATGATTATGATAAACTGAAGGAGGAATATGAGAATTTAAAGTATGATTATACTGATTTGAAGGCTGAGTGTAATACGTTGGAGGCAGAAAAAGAAATGTTGGAAAAAGAGTTGGAGGAAATGAAACCGAAGAAGGCTAGCTCATCATCAGACAAAGATTTTTCTGAAGAAGTATTGGAAGTAACAGAATCGCATGTGCCAAAGGATTATCTGACTAGAGCTCGAGGCACTACGAATGTTGGGATTAGAGTGGAATCACCAATTATCATTCCCGATGAAGCTGCTGCTGAAACTGTCAATATGGAGAAAGCTGAGGGAAAAAGGAAGATAGATGCAATACCTGAAATTTTTGGTGATGAAGAAAGTTCAAAAAGGGCGAAAATTGATGAAACAGTGCAGATTGAGCCGATTCAATCTGTAGCTGTAGTTGAGTCTGAGAAAACTGATGAGGAGGTGACTGAAACTGAAACTGAAACTGCCAAAACAGTTCAGATTGAGCCGATTCAATCTGAATCTGCTGCTGACACTGAAGTAGTTAAGCTGACAGATAGTGAGAAGGAGGTTGGCTCTGAGGAAACAGTTCAGGTTGAGCCGATTCAACCTGAAGCTGTTGAAGTTGAAAGTATGCCTGAAAATGTATCTGAAGTGGCAAGTCAGTTTGAGCCGGTTCAAACTGACGATGCACATATGATTGAAGCGTTAGATGATCTAGATGACATAGATTGGACTGAGTCTGAAGGTGAAGCTGAGCCAGTACAGAATGTTGTTGAAGAGTTACCAGATGATCTGGATCAAAGGTTTGCATACCTTGAGAAAATGAAGTACAACTCTGTGTTTTTGAATGGTTTGACGGTGAGTCAGATAAATGAAGAGTATGAGAAGTGCATAATTGCTCAAGATAAAGCCGAAGCTGATCAGAAAGAGTTTGTAATAGAGATGGGTGAATGGACTCCGATGCAAGAAAGCTTGAACATCGAAGACTTACCTCCGACTGAGCTTTATCATCAAAATCCAGATGAAATGACTACTTCTGATATGCGGAGTTGGTTAAGTTCGAGAAACTATCCGTACAAGACTTTGCAGAGGTTGAAATCTGAGTCTCTGAGAAAGATTGTAGTCAGCTTTATGAAAACGGAGAAAATGTACAACAGGATGTTTTACTTGGACTATAACAATCCTCAGTACTTTGAGCTGACAAAGAGATTCAAAGTGCTTGGTCCAAAAGAGATTCCGGTGATGGCGCTGCCTGAAAATGCTCATAAGAAAAGGCACGAATTAATGGATATGTTCCCAAGCGAAGTTAAAGCTTATAACATTCCAATGGATGTTAGGGAATCTTGGCATAAGTCAGCAACAGCAGGTGACGTGGTGAGGTCACTGCTAAGTAAAGGTCAGTCGATTGCTGAGTTGCTTGACTCTATGATTGTGCCAGAGAAGAATAAAAAGGTGAAGATAATAGCTTGGAAATACGATGAAGTCTTTGATGCGTTTATGATAAAGAGAGTAAATGGTTTATGTGATGTATATCATTACTACTCAAGCATCTTTAAACTGGAAGTTCAGGATTTAAAGGAGTTACACAAATTAAGGTTGATAAATCACACGCGTGCTGAGCGTGGTGATAAGTGTGTAATGCTTCTTGATGCTGGGATTGGTAGATCACCGAAGTTTCTGGATTTTAGAGGCCAACAAGAAGACTCTGCGTATGTGCAAGCTAAGAAAGAAAGGAAGAAAAAGAAATTGGTTGTGACTGAGGATATGTACCTTGAGGAATTTTCGGACGAATATTTTGACAAGGTGACAGATCCTGGATTGAAGGTGATAGATGGTTCACAAATGACGAAACCAATACTCAGAGTGTTCTATAATCAAGAAACGTTTGAACTGAAGCTTGTTCGGAATTTGGAGGATTGGGACAAAGATATGATTACACTTTTCAGTACTTTTGAGTTGAAGCTGTTACATCCGTCCTATATAGACTTTTTGAGAAGCTACAGAAAGGAAAAGTGTAAGGATGCGCTTGCTAAAGCTGATAGGAAGTTGTTTGTAGTGATGATTGAAGTGATAGCAGCGGCAACTGAAAAGATTCGGGTGAGGAAAGCATTGCTAAACTCTAATCTCGTGAGGGTTGATTTACCAGAGATAGAGTACATGAGGATATCTAGGAAAGGAACCTTGGAGGTGAAGGTCAAAGGCCAGGAGATGCCATTTGAGTTTTACGCTAATATTGACTTTGCAGGTTTGAATCTGGATTCGCTCAGACGCATGAATGCTTTACCAATTCTGACGAATGAATCAAAGCCTCGACAAGCTAAGATCGCTGAAAAGTTCAAGTCCTGTATTGAAGAAGCTTTGAAGGAACAAGAAGAGTATAAAGGACGAGAGTTGCTGAACGTCAAAGATGAACCAGAAGAATGGTAGAAAAAGATTGATGCTGATCAAAGAAGAAGAAAAAGATTGAAGATTTTGCTGAAGATCCAAAGATAAATCTTAGAGGGAGTACTGTTAGGGCTATTTCCTTGTTAAGATTTACTTTGTATTTTGTTTATTGTTTATATGTTTGTAAATAGTTTAGGGTCTATTTTGTTATATTCCTTAAACTTGTAATTGGTTGTTATAAGCATGTAGTGTGTGTGTGTGAGGAGAGAGGCTAGATCACTTTTACACTGTTAGAGAGAGAATTAACTGTGTGTGATTTTGTTTCTCCTGCACCTTGTACTACGAATTGCTTTGATCATCAATATACAGAGAATTATTAGTATGGATTGTGTTTGTGATTGAACTGTTTGTTTGTGCGTGTGATTTTGATCATTGTGAGCGATATTAACGATCCAATTGAACCTATCAAACTCCATAATATACCTAATGAATTCGTACGAGTCCTTTGTACATCGTACGACAACTTTGGACATCTTAGGACTCTTTATGCCATATTAGCACCTTGAAAAGCACGTTAGTATAATGTAGAACGCCATACAGCTCCTAAGTACACCTTACAATACCGTACGTAAACTTAAAACTCTATAATAAACCTAATAAATTCGTACGAGTCCTTTGCCCATCGTACGGCAAGTTAGGACATCTTACGTCTCTTTATGCAACATTAGCAACTCAAAAAGAATGTTAGTATAATGTAGGACGCCATACAGCTCGTAAGTACACCTTACAATACAGTACGTAAATTTAAAACTCCATAATAAACCTAATGAATTCGTACGAGTCCTTTGAACATTGTACGACAAGGTAGGACATCTTACGACTCTTTATGCAACATTAACAACCCGAAAAAACGTTAGTATAATGTAGGACGCCATAGAGCTCCTAAAGTACACCTTACAATACAGTACGTAAACTTAAAACTCCATAATAAACCTAATGAATCATTACGAGTCCTTTGCACATCGTACGACAAGTTAGGACATCTTACGTCTCTTTATGCAACATTAGCAACTCGAAAAGAACGTTAGTATAATGTAGGACGCCATACAGCTCGTAAGTACACCTTACAATACCGTACGTAAACTTAAAACTCCATAATAAACCTAATGAATTCGTACGAGTCCTTTGAACATCGTACGACAAGTTAGGACATCTTATGACTCTATGCGATATTAGCACCTTGAAAAGAACATTAGTATAATGTAAGACGCCTTACAACACCTAACAATATCTTACAACACCATACGAAAACTTAAAACTCCGTAATAATCCTAATGAATTCGTACGAGTCCTTTAAACATCGTACGACAAGTTAGGACATCTTACGACTCTTTATGCAACATTAGCAACCCAAAAAAAACGTTAGTATAATGTAGGACGCCATACAGCTCCTAAAGTACACCTTACAATAACGTACGTAAACTTAAAACTCCATAATAAACCTAATGAATTCGTACGAGTCATTTGATTATCGTATTACAAGTTAAGACATCTTACGACTCTTTATGCCACATTAGCAACTCGAAAAGAACGTTAGTATAATATAGAACGCCATACAGCTCCTAACACCTTACAATACCGTACGTAAACTTAAAACTCCATAATATACCTAATGAATTCGTACGAGTCCTTTGTACATCGTACGACAAGTTTGGACATCTTAGGACTCTTTATGCCATATTAGCACCTTGAAAAGCACGTTAGTATAATGTAGAACGCCATACAGCTCCTAAGTACACCTTACAATACCGTACGTAAACTTAAAACTCTATAATAAACCTAATAAATTCGTACGAGTCCTTTGCACATCGTACGGCAAGTTAGGACATCTTACGTCTCTTTATGCAACATTAGCAACTCAAAAAGAATGTTAGTATAATGTAGGACGCCATACAGCTCGTAAGTACACCTTACAATACAGTACGTAAATTTTAAACTCCATAATAAACCTAATGAATTCGTACGAGTCTTTTGAACATTGTACGACAAGTTAGGACATCTTACGACTCTTTATGCAACATTAACAACCCGAAAAAACGTTAGTATAATGTAGGACGCCATAGAGCTCCTAAAGTACACCTTACAATACAGTACGTAAACTTAAAACTCCATAATAAACCTAATGAATCATTACGAGTCCTTTGCACATCGTACGACAAGTTAGGACATCTTACGTCTCTTTATGCAATATTAGCAACTCGAAAAGAACGTTAGTATAATGTAGGACGCCATACAGCTCGTAAGTACACCTTACAATACCGTACGTAAACTTAAAACTCCATAATAAACCTAATGAATTCGTACGAGTCCTTTGAACATCGTACGACAAGTTAGGACATCTTATGACTCTATGCGATATTAGCACCTTGAAAAGAACATTAGTATAATGTAAGACGCCTTACAACACCTAACAATATCTTACAACACCGTACGAAAACTTAAAACTCCGTAATAATCCTAATGAATTCGTACGAGTCTTTTAAACATCGTACGACAAGTTAGGACATCTTACGACTCTTTATGCAACATTAGCAACCCGAAAAAAACGTTAGTATAATGTAGGACGCCATACAGCTCCTAAAGTACACCTTACAATAACGTACGTAAACTTAAAACTCCATAATAAACCTAATGAATTCGTACGAGTCATTTGATTATCGTACTACAAGTTAACACATCTTACGTCTCTTTATGCCACATTAGCAACTCCAAAAGAACGTTAGTATAATATAGAACGCCATACAGCTCCTAACACCTTACAATACCGTACGTAAACTTAAAACTCCATAATATACCTAATGAATTCGTACGAGTCCTTTGTACATCGTACGACAAGTTTGGACATCTTAGGACTCTTTATGCCATATTAGCACCTTGAAAAGCACGTTAGTATAATGTAGAACGCCATACAGCTCCTAAGTACACCTTACAATACCGTACGTAAACTTAAAACTCTATAATAAACCTAATAAATTCGTACGAGTCCTTTGCACATCGTACGACAAGTTAGGACATCTTACGTCTCTTTATGCAACATTAGCAACTCGAAAAGAACGTTAGTATAATGTAGGACGCCATACAGCTCGTAAGTACACCTTACAATACCGTACATAAATTTAAAACTCCATAATAAACCTAATGAATTCGTACGAGTCTTTTGAACATTGTACGACAAGTTAGGACATCTTACGACTCTTTATGCAACATTAACAACCCGAAAAAACGTTAGTATAATGTAGGACGCCATAGAGCTCCTAAAGTACACCTTACAATACAGTACGTAAACTTAAAACTCCATAATAAACCTAATGAATCATTACGAGTCCTTTGCACATCGTACGACAAGTTAGGACATCATACGTCTCTTTATGCAACATTAGCAACTCGAAAAGAACGTTAGTATAATGTAGGACGCCATACAGCTCGTAAGTACACCTTACAATACCGTACGTAAACTTAAAACTCCATAATAAACCTAATGAATTCGTACGAGTCCTTTGAACATCGTACGACAAGTTAGGACATCTTATGACTCTATGCGATATTAGCACCTTGAAAAGAACATTAGTATAATGTAAGACGCCTTACAACACCTAACAATATCTTACAACACCGTACGAAAACTTAAAACTCCGTAATAATCCTAATGAATTCGTACGAGTCCTTTAAACATCGTACGACAAGTTAGGACATCTTACGACTCTTTATGCAACATTAGCAACCTGAAAAAAACGTTAGTATAATGTAGGACGCCATACAGCTCCTAAAGTACACCTTACAATAACGTACGTAAACTTAAAACTCCATAATAAACCTAATGAATTCGTACGAGTCATTTGATTATCGTACTACAAGTTAAGACATCTTACGACTCTTTATGCCACATTAGCAACTCGAAAAGAACGTTAGTATAATATAGAACGCCATACAGCTCCTAACACCTTACAATACCGTACGTAAACTTAAAACTCCATAATATACCTAATGAATTCGTACGAGTCCTTTGTACATCGTACGACAAGTTTGGACATCTTAGGACTCTTTATGCCATATTAGCACCTTGAAAAGCACGTTAGTATAATGTAGAACGCCATACAGCTCCTAAGTACACCTTACAATACCGTACGTAAACTTAAAACTCTATAATAAACCTAATAAATTCGTACGAGTCCTTTGCACATCGTACGACAAGTTAGGACATCTTACGTCTCTTTATGCAACATTAGCAACTCGAAAAGAACGTTAGTATAATGTAGGACGCCATACAGCTCGTAAGTACACCTTACAATACCGTACATAAATTTAAAACTCCATAATAAACCTAATGAATTCGTACGAGTCCTTTGAACATTGTACGACAAGTTAGGACATCTTACGACTCTTTATGCAACATTAACAACCCGAAAAAACGTTAGTATAATGTAGGACGCCATAGAGCTCCTAAAGTTCACCGTACAATACCGTACGTAAACTTAAAACTCCATAATATACCTAATGAATTCGTAAGAGTCCTTTGTACATCGTACGACAAGTTAGGACATCTTAGGACTCTTTATGCCATATTTGCACATTGAAAAGCACGTTAGTATACAGCTCCTAAGTACACCTTACAATACCGTACGTAAACTTAAAACTCTATAATAAACCTAATAAATTCGTACGAGTCCTTTGCACATCGTACGACAAGTTAGGACATCTTACGTCTCTTTATGCAACATTAGCAACTCGAAAAGAACGTTAGTATAATGTAGGACGCCATACAGCTCGTAAGTACACCTTACAATACCGTACGTAAACTTAAAACTCCATAATAAACCTAATGAATTCGTACGAGTCCTTTGAACATTGTACGACAAGTTAGGACATCTTACGACTCTTTATGCAACATTAACAACCCGAAAAAACGTTAGTATAATGTAGGACGCCATAGAGCTCCTAAAGTACACCTTACAATACCGTACGTAAACTTAAAACTCCATAATATACCTAATGAATTCGTACGAGTCCTTTGTACATCGTACGACAGGTTAGGACATCTTAGGACTCTTTATGCCATATTAGCACATTGAAAAGCACGTTAGTATAATGTAGAACGCCATACAGCTCCTAAGTACACCTTACAATACCGTACGTAAACTTAAAACTCTATAATAAACCTAATAAATTCGCACGAGTCCTTTGCACATCGTACGACAAGTTAGGACATCTTTCGTCTCTTTATGCAACATTAGCAACTCAAAAAGAATGTTAGTATAATGTAGGACGCCATACAGCTCGTAAGTACACCTTACAATACAGTACGTAAATTTAAAACTCCATAATAAACCTAATGAATTCGTACGAGTCCTTTGAACATTGTACGACAAGGTAGGACATCTTACGACTCTTTATGTAACATTAACAACCCGAAAAAACGTTAGTATAATGTAGGACGCCATAGAGCTCCTAAAGTACACCTTACAATACAGTACATAAACTTAAAACTCCATAATAAACCTAATGAATCATTACGAGTCCTTTGCACATCGTACGACAACTTAGGACATCTTACGTCTCTTTATGCAACATTAGCAACTCGAAAAGAACGTTAGTATAATGTAGGACGCCATACAGCTCGTAAGTACACCTTACAATACCGTACGTAAACTTAAAACTCCATAAAAAAACCTAATGAATTCGTACGAGTCCTTTGAACATTGTACGACAAGTTAGGACATCTTACGACTCTTTATGCAACATTAACAACCCGAAAAAACGTTAGTTTAATGTAGGACTCCATAGAGCTCCTAAAGTACACCTTACAATACCGTACGTAAACTTAAAACTCCATAATAAACCTAATGAATTCGTACGAGTCATTTGATTATCGTACTACAAGTTAAGACATCTTACGACTCTTTATGCCACATTAGCAACTCGAAAAGAACGTTAGTATAATATAGAACGCCATACAGCTCCTAACACCTTACAATACCGTACGTAAACTTAAAACTCCATAATATACCTAATGAATTCGTACGAGTCCTTTGTACATCGTACGACAAGTTTGGACATCTTAGGACTCTTTATGCCATATTAGCACCTTGAAAAGCACGTTAGTATAATGTAGAACGCCATACAGCTCCTAAGTACACCTTACAATACCGTACGTAAACTTAAAACTCTATAATAAACCTAATAAATTCGTACGAGTCCTTTGCACATCGTACGACAAGTTAGGACATCTTACGTCTCTTTATGCAACATTAGCAACTCGAAAAGAACGTTAGTATAATGTAGGACGCCATACAGCTCGTAAGTACACCTTACAATACCGTACGTAAACTTAAAACTCCATAATAAACCTAATGAATTCGTACGAGTCCTTTGAACATTGTACGACAAGTTAGGACATCTTACGACTCTTTATGCAACATTAACAACCCGAAAAAACGTTAGTATAATGTAGGACGCCATAGAGCTCCTAAAGTACACCTTACAATACCGTACGTAAACTTAAAACTCCATAATATACCTAATGAATTCGTACGAGTCCTTTGTACATCGTACGACAGGTTAGGACATCTTAGGACTCTTTATGCCATATTAGCACATTGAAAAGCACGTTAGTATAATGTAGAACGCCATACAGCTCCTAAGTACACTTTACAATACCGTACGTAAACTTAAAACTCTATAATAAACCTAATAAATTCGCACGAGTCCTTTGCACATCGTACGACAAGTTAGGACATCTTTCGTCTCTTTATGCAACATTAGCAACTCAAAAAGAATGTTAGTATAATGTAGGACGCCATACAGCTCGTAAGTACACCTTACAATACAGTACGTAAATTTAAAACTCCATAATAAACCTAATGAATTCGTACGAGTCCTTTGAACATTGTACGACAAGGTAGGACATCTTACGACTCTTTATGTAACATTAACAACCCGAAAAAACGTTAGTATAATGTAGGACGCCATAGAGCTCCTAAAGTACACCTTACAATACAGTACGTAAACTTAAAACTCCATAATAAACCTAATGAATCATTACGAGTCCTTTGCACATCGTACGACAAGTTAGGACATCTTACGTCTCTTTATGCAACATTAGCAACTCGAAAAGAACGTTAGTATAATGTAGGACGCCATACAGCTCGTAAGTACACCTTACAATACCGTACGTAAACTTAAAACTCCATAAAAAAACCTAATGAATTCGTACGAGTCCTTTGAACATTGTACGACAAGTTAGGACATCTTACGACTCTTTATGCAACATTAACAACCCGAAAAAACGTTAGTTTAATGTAGGACTCCATAGAGCTCCTAAAGTACACCTTACAATACCGTACGTAAACTTAAAACTCCATAATAAACCTAATGAATCATTACGAGTCCTTTGCACATCGTACGACAAGTTAGGACATCTTACGTCTCTTTATGCAACATTAGCAACTCGAAAAGAACGTTAGTATAATGTAGGACGCCATACAGCTCGTAAGTACACCTTACAATACCGTACGTAAACTTAAAACTCCATAAAAAAACCTAATGAATTCGTACGAGTCCTTTGAACATTGTACGACAAGTTAGGACATCTTACGACTCTTTATGCAACATTAACAACCCGAAAAAACGTTAGTTTAATGTAGGACTCCATAGAGCTCCTAAAGTACACCTTACAATACCGTACGTAAACTTAAAACTCCATAATATACCTAATGAATTCGTACGAGTCCTTTGTACATCGTACGACAAGTTAGGACATCTTAGGACTCTTTATGCCATATTAGCACATTGAAAAGCACGTTAGTATAATGTAGAACGCCATACAGCTCCTAAGTACACCTTACAATACCGTACGTAAACTTAAAACTCTATAATAAACCTATTAAATTCGTACGAGTCCTTTGCACATCGTACGACAAGTTAGGACATCTTTCGTCTCTTTATGCAACATTAGCAACTCAAAAAGAATGTTAGTATAATGTAGGACGCCATATAGCTCGTAAGTACACCTTACAATACAGTACGTAAATTTAAAACTCCATAATAAACCTAATGAATTCGTACGAGTCCTTTGAACATTGTACGACAAGGTAGGACATCTTACGACTCTTTATGTAACATTAACAACCCGAAAAAACGTTAGTATAATGTAGGACGCCATAGAGCTCCAAAAGTACACCTTACAATACAGTACGTAAACTTAAAACTCCATAATAAACCTAATGAATCATTACGAGTCCTTTGCACATCGTACGACAAGTTAGGACATCTTACGTCTCTTTATGCAACATTAGCAACTCGAAAAGAACGTTAGTATAATGTAGGACGCCATACAGCTCGTAAGTACACCTTACAATACCGTACGTAAACTTAAAACTCCATAATAAACCTAATGAATTCGTACGAGTCCTTTGAACATCGTACGACAAGTTAGGACATCTTATGACTCTATGCGATATTAGCACCTTGAAAAGAACATTAGTATAATGTAAGACGCCTTACAACACCTAACAATATCTTACAACACCGTACGAAAACTTAAAACTCTGTAATAATCCTAATGAATTCGTACGAGTCCTTTAAACATCGTACGACAAGTTAGGACATCTTACGACTCTTTATGCAACATTAGCAACCCGAAAAAAAACGTTAGTATAATGTAGGACGCCATACAGCTCCTAAAGTACACCTTACAATACCGTACGTAAACTTAAAACTCCATAATAAACCTAATGAATTCGTACGAGTCCTTTGATTATCGTACTACAAGTTAAGACATCTATCGATTCTTTATGCCACATTAGCAACTCGAAAAGAACGTTAGTATAATATAGAACGCCATACAGCTCCTAACACCTTACAATACCGTACGTAAACTTAAAACTCCATAATATTCCTAATGAATTCGTACGAGTCCTTTGTACATCGTACGACAAGTTTGGACATCTTAGGACTCTTTATGCCATATTAGCACCTTGAAAAGCACGTTAGTATAATGTAGAACGCCATACAGCTCCTAAGTACACCTTACAATACCGTACGTAAACTTAAAACTCTATAATAAACCTAATAAATTCGTACGAGTCCTTTGCACATCGTACGACAAGTTAGGACATCTTACGTCTCTTTATGCAACATTAGCAACTCGAAAAGAACGTTAGTATAATGTAGGACGCCATACAGCTCGTAAGTACACCTTACAATACCGTACATAAATTTAAAACTCCATAATAAACCTAATGAATTCGTACGACTCCTTTGAACATTGTACGAGAAGTTAGGACATCTTACGACTCTTTATGCAACATTAACAACCCGAAAAAACGTTAGTATAATGTAGGACGCCATAGAGCTCCTAAAGTTCACCGTACAATACCGTACGTAAACTTAAAACTCCATAATATACCTAATGAATTCGTAAGAGTCCTTTGTACCTCGTACGACAAGTTAGGACATCTTAGGACTCTTTATGCCATATTAGCACCTTGAAAAGCACGTTAGTATACAGCTCCTAAGTACACCTTACAATACCGTACATAAACTTAAAACTCTATAATAAACCTAATAAATTCGTACGAGTCCGTTGCACATCGTACGACAAGTTAGGACATCTTACTTCTCTTTATGCAACACTAGCAACTCGAAAAGAACGTTAGTATAATGTAGGACGCCATACAGCTCGTAAGTACACCTTACAATACCGTACCTAAACTTAAAACTCCATAATAAACCTAATGAATTCGTACGAGTCCTTTGAACATTGTACGAAAAGTTAGGACATCTTACGACTCTTTATGCAACATTAACAACCCGAAAAAACGTTAGTATAATGTAGGACGCCATAGAGCTCCTAAAGTACACCTTACAATACCGTACGTAAACTTAAAACTCCATAATATACCTAATGAATTCGTACGAGTCCTTTGTACATCGTACGACAAGTTAGGACATCTTAGGACTCTTTATGCCATATTAGCACCTTGAAAAGCACGTTAGTATAATGTAGAACGCCATACAGCTCCTAAGTACACCTTACAATACCGTACGTAAACTTAAAACTCTATAATAAACCTAATGAATTCGTACGAGTCCTTTGATTATCGTACTACAAGTTAAGACATCTTACGACTCTTTATGCCACATTAGCAACTCGAAAAGAACGTTAGTATAATATAGAACGCCATACAGCTCCTAACACCTTACAATACCGTACGTAAACTTAAAACTCCATAATATTCCTAATGAATTCGTACGAGTCCTTTGTACATCGTACGACAAGTTTGGACATCTTAGGACTCTTTATGCCATATTAGCACCTTGAAAAGCACGTTAGTATAATGTAGAACGCCATACAGCTCCTAAGTACACCTTACAATACCGTACGTAAACTTAAAACTCTATAATAAACCTAATAAATTCGTACGAGTCCTTTGCACATCGTACGACAAGTTAGGACATCTTACGTCTCTTTATGCAACATTAGCAACTCGAAAAGAACGTTAGTATAATGTAGGACGCCATACAGCTCGTAAGTACACCTTACAATACCGTACATAAATTTAAAACTCCATAATAAACCTAATGAATTCGTACGACTCCTTTGAACATTGTACGAGAAGTTAGGACATCTTACGACTCTTTATGCAACATTAACAACCCGAAAAAACGTTAGTATAATGTAGGACGCCATAGAGCTCCTAAAGTTCACCGTACAATACCGTACGTAAACTTAAAACTCCATAATATACCTAATGAATTCGTAAGAGTCCTTTGTACCTCGTACGACAAGTTAGGACATCTTAGGACTCTTTATGCCATATTAGCACCTTGAAAAGCACGTTAGTATACAGCTCCTAAGTACACCTTACAATACCGTACATAAACTTAAAACTCTATAATAAACCTAATAAATTCGTACGAGTCCTTTGCACATCGTACGACAAGTTAGGACATCTTACTTCTCTTTATGCAACACTAGCAACTCGAAAAGAACGTTAGTATAATGTAGGACGCCATACAGCTCGTAAGTACACCTTACAATACCGTACCTAAACTTAAAACTCCATAATAAACCTAATGAATTCGTACGAGTCCTTTGAACATTGTACGACAAGTTAGGACATCTTACGACTCTTTATGCAACATTAACAACCCGAAAAAACGTTAGTATAATGTAGGACGCCATAGAGCTCCTAAAGTACACCTTACAATACCGTACGTAAACTTAAAACTCCATAATATACCTAATGAATTCGTACGAGTCCTTTCTACATCGTACGACAAGTTAGGACATCTTAGGACTCTTTATGCCATATTAGCACCTTGAAAAGCACGTTAGTATAATGTAGAACGCCATACAGCTCCTAAGTACACCTTACAATACCGTACGTAAACTTAAAACTCTATAATAAACCTAATAAATTCGTACGAGTCCTTTGCACATCGTACGACAAGTTAGGACATCTTACGTCTCTTTATGCAACATTAGCAACTCGAAAAGAACGTTAGTATAATGTAGGACGCCATACAGCTCGTAAGTACACCTTACAATACCGTACATAAATTTAAAACTCCATAATAAACCTAATGAATTCGTACGACTCCTTTGAACATTGTACGAGAAGTTAGGACATCTTACGACTCTTTATGCAACATTAACAACCCGAAAAAACGTTAGTATAATGTAGGACGCCATAGAGCTCCTAAAGTTCACCGTACAATACCGTACGTAAACTTAAAACTCCATAATATACCTAATGAATTCGTAAGAGTCCTTTGTACCTCGTACGACAAGTTAGGACATCTTAGGACTCTTTATGCCATATTAGCACCTTGAAAAGCACGTTAGTATACAGCTCCTAAGTACACCTTACAATACTGTACATAAACTTAAAACTCTATAATAAACCTAATAAATTCGTACGAGTCCTTTGCACATCGTACGACAAGTTAGGACATCTTACTTCTCTTTATGCAACACTAGCAACTCGAAAAGAACGTTAGTATAATGTAGGACGCCATACAGCTCGTAAGTACACCTTACAATACCGTACCTAAACTTAAAACTCCATAATAAACCTAATGAATTCGTACGAGTCCTTTGAACATTGTACGACAAGTTAGGACATCTTACGACTCTTTATGCAACATTAACAACCCGAAAAAACGTTAGTATAATGTAGGACGCCATAGAGCTCCTAAAGTACACCTTACAATACCGTACGTAAACTTAAAACTCCATAATATACCTAATGAATTCGTACGAGTCCTTTCTACATCGTACGACAAGTTAGGACATCTTAGGACTCTTTATGCCATATTAGCACCTTGAAAAGCACGTTAGTATAATGTAGAACGCCATACAGCTCCTAAGTACACCTTACAATACCGTACGTAAACTTAAAACTCTATAATAAACCTAATAAATTCGTACGAGTCCTTTGCACATCGTACGACAAGTTAGGACATCTTACGTCTCTTTATGCAACATTAGCAACTCGAAAAGAACGTTAGTATAATGTAGGACGCCATACAGCTCGTAAGTACACCTTACAATACCGTACATAAATTTAAAACTCCATAATAAACCTAATGAATTCGTACTACTCCTTTGAACATTGTACGAGAAGTTAGGACATCTTACGACTCTTTATGCAACATTAACAACCCGAAAAAACGTTAGTATAATGTAGGACGCCATAGAGCTCCTAAAGTTCACCGTACAATACCGTACGTAAACTTAAAACTCCATAATATACCTAATGAATTCGTAAGAGTCCTTTGTACCTCGTACGACAAGTTAGGACATCTTAGGACTCTTTATGCCATATTAGCACCTTGAAAAGCACGTTAGTATACAGCTCCTAAGTACACCTTACAATACCGTACATAAACTTAAAACTCTATAATAAACCTAATAAATTCGTACGAGTCCTTTGCACATCGTACGACAAGTTAGGACATCTTACTTCTCTTTATGCAACACTAGCAACTCGAAAAGAACGTTAGTATAATGTAGGACGCCATACAGCTCGTAAGTACACCTTACAATACCGTACCTAAACTTAAAACACCATAATAAACCTAATGAATTCGTACGAGTCCTTTGAACATTGTACGACAAGTTAGGACATCTTACGACTCTTTATGCAACATTAACAACCCGAAAAAACGTTAGTATAATGTAGGACGCCATAGAGCTCCTAAAGTACACCTTAGGATCATATGAGACAAGTTCAGTAGCTAGATTGTAGTCTAGCATAGTAAACTTTGTTTTGGTTTTTCTTTTAGTTATCTTTGGTTCTACATTCTGGGGAATGCCCCAAGAATGAACTAGTGTAGATGCCCTACACTACTTGTTTTATGTGTTTGTGAATATATAAATCGCCGGGTGAATCCCTTTACCCAAAAAAAAACACCGTACGAAAACTTAAAACTCCGTAATAATCCTAATGAACTCGTACGAGTCCTTTAAACATCGTACGACAAGTTAGGACATCTTACGACTCTTTATGCAACATTAGCAACCCGAAAAAAACGTTAGTATAATGTAGGACGCCATAGAGCTCCTAAAGTACACCTTACAATACCTTACGTAAACTTAAAACTCCATAATATACCTAATGAATTCGTACGAGTCCTTTGTACATCGTACGACAAGTTAGGACATCTTAGGACTCTTTATGCCATATTAGCACCTTGAAAAGCACGTTAGTATAATGTAGAACGCCATACAGCTCCTAAGTACACCTTACAATACCGTACGTAAACTTAAAACTCTATAATAAACCTAATAAATTCGTACGAGTCCTTTGCACATCGTACGACAAGTTAGGACATCTTTCGTCTCTTTATGCAACATTAGCAACTCAAACAGAATGTTAGTATAATGTAGGACGCCATACAGCTCGTAAGTACACCTTACATTACAGTACGTAAATTTAAAACTCCATAATAAACCTAATGAATTCGTACGAGTCCTTTGAACATTGTACGACAAGTTAGGACATCTTACGACTCTTTATGTAACATTAACAACCCGAAAAAACGTTAGTATAATGTAGGACGCCATAGAGCTCCTAAAGTACACCTTCTAATACAGTACGTAAACTTAAAACTCCATAATAAACCTAATGAATCATTACGAGTCCTTTGCACATCGTACGATAAGTTAGGACATCTTATGTCTCTTTATGCAACATTAGCAACTCGAAAAGAACGTTAGTATAATGTAGGACGCCATACAGCTCGTAAGTACACCTTACAATACCGTACGTAAACTTAAAACTCCATAATAAACCTAAAGAATTCGTACGAGTCCTTTGAACATCGTACGACAAGTTAGGACATCTTATAACTCTATGCGATATTAGCACCTTGAAAAGAACATTAGTATAATGTAAGACGCCTTACAACACCTAACAATATCTTACAACACCGTACGAAAACTTAAAACTCCGTAATAATCCTAATGGATTCGTACTAGTCCTTTAAACATCGTACGACAAGTTAGGACATCTTACGACTCTTTATGCAACATTAGAAACCCGAAAAAAACGTTAGTATAATGTAGGACGCCATACAACTCCTAAATTACACCTTACAATACCGTACGTAAACTTAAAACTCCATAATAAACCTAATGAATTCGTACGAGTCCTTTGATTATCGTACTACAAGTTAAGACATCTTACGACTCTTTATGCCACATTAGCAACTCGAAAAGAACGTTAGTATAATATAGAACGCCATACAGCTCCTAACACCTTACAATACCGTACGTAAACTTAAAATTCCATAATATACCTAATGAATTCGTACGAGTCCTTTGTACATCGTACGACAAGTTAGGACCTCTTAGGACTCTTTATGCCATATTAGCACCTTGAAAAGCACGTTAGTATAATGTAGAACGCCATACAGCTCCTAAGTACACTTTAAAATACCGTACGTAAACTTAAAACTCTATAATAAACCTAATAAATTCGTACGAGTCCTTTGCACATCTTACGACAAGTTAGGACATCTTTCGTCTCTTTATGCAACATTAGCAACTCAAAAAGAATGTTAGTATAATTTAGGACGCCATACAGCTCGTAAGTACACCTTACAATACAGTACGTAAATTTAAAACTCCATAATAAACCTAATGAATTCGTACGAGTCCTTTGAACATTGTACGACAAGTTAGGACATCTTACGACTCTTTATGTAACATTAACAACACGAAAAAACGTTAGTATAATGTAGGACGCCATAGAGCTCCTAAAGTACACCTCACAATACAGTACGTAAACTTAAAACTCCATAATAAACCTAATGAATCATTACGAGTCCTTTGCACATCGTACGACAAGTTAGGACATCTTACGTCTCTTTATGCAACATTAGCAACTCGAAAAGAACGTTAGTATAATGTAGGACGCCATACAGCTCGTAAGTACACCTTACAATACCGTACGTAAACTTAAAACTCCATAATAAACCTAATGAATTCGTACGAGTCCTTTGAACATCGTACGACAAGTTAGGACATCTTATGACTCTATGCAATATTAGCACCTTGAAGAGAACATTAGTATAATCTTATGACTCAAGCAGATTTTCTGTGTAGCAATCCTGTGATTGTATCTTTGATACAGTACGAGTATTGTTAGCAGATTTGAGGGCTCGATTGATCTAGGGTTTCTGATTTTTGTTGATTTTCACCCAATTAGTTAAGCCATATTCTGATTGCTTAGTGGGTCTGTGATTGATCGCGACTATTGTTATAGTCTAGCTAGATCGATACGAATCCCATTAACCTTTTAAGAATAAGTTTGATTAATTGTGGTTTGCTGTTACGTGTGCATGGGCATGGATACGGCTGAAGTAAAACGTATTGGGGGTGGTTTGGCAAGTAAGGTGACAAATATCGATGGTATTCGTGGTATCTTAAGGAAGTCTGGCAATCAAACTACGAATGAAAAAGGGGAGGAACATGTGGCTGATCTATCAGGAATTACGCACAAGGAAGAGACTACCTATGCTCAAACCCTAAAATCTGAAGTGCCATCGGTTAAGGGTAAGGTAAATTTCAGATTTTTAACAAATATTGAGAATAAACTTGGGGCTGATGTAGTCTTGTCGAAGGAGTCTGTTAGAGGGGTTCAAGAGAAAATGGCTAGTACGTTATACGGTTATTTCTTGGGAGAAAGAGTTGCTTTTCAGGTCATGGAGAATTTTGCTCGAATGAAGTGGAAACGTTTTGGATTACAGAAAATTATGCTAAACGCCAATGGATTTTTCTTTTTTAAATTCGAGAATGAGAAAGGGATGATGGAAGTGCTTGAAGGCGGTCCATGGTTAGTTCGTAATAGACCAATTATCTTAAACAAATGGCATGTTTCATCTCAGTTAAAGAAGGTGGATGTTAAAACTATATCTACATGGGTTAAATTACATAATGTGCCACTTGCTGCATATACGGCTGATGGTTTGAGCATGTTATTTTCAACTATTGGTAAGCCTATAATGTTGGATTCGTATACGAACTCGATGTGTACGGATATGTGGGGTAGAAGTAGCTATGCAAGGGCGTTAATGGAAATTTCAGCTGAAAAGGACTTTAGGGATAGTTTGAATGTTGCTATACCAAATGTGGATGGGAATGATTATATTAATGAAAGTATTGATGTTGAATATGAATGGAAACCTCCAAAGTGTAACCATTGTGCAACATTTGGACATAACTTGGATGAGTGCCCTCTCAGAATCCCTAAACCTAGTCAATTGAAGAGCAAAGCTAAACATGATGTGGATGAGGATGGATTCACTGAAGTGTTGGGGAAGGATGGGGCGAGGAAAAAAGGTATACAAGTAAACAAATTGAAGTCAAAGTTTGAGTATAGGCCGGTTAAAGTGAAGAAAAAGGCGATCAATGGGTCAGATGGCGCATCTACTTCGAAGGGACCGGGAAATCAGAATTCTTTTGAGGTTTTATCTTCTATTGACGAAGGTGATGGAGATGGGGGCACGGATGTGGGAGAGGACAAGACGGAAATGGCTGATTTTATTACTAATGGTGTTATTTCAAAATCTGAAGGGGCAAGCACTCCTGTTATAGAGGTTTCCAATGATTAGTACGGCCTGTTGGAATATAAGGGGTTTGAACCAATCCCTTAAACAAAAGGAGGTTCGTCAGATTGTGAAGGAGAGTAAGTTGAGTTTATGTGCTATTCTGGAATCGCATGTGGATATGGACAATCTTAGTAGTGTATGCAAGAAAGTGTTCAGAAGTTGGGATTGGACATCGAATGGTGGGAAGTGTAAGAAAGGTACTCGGATTATACTGGGGTGGGATCCAAACGTGTTTGATGTTGGGGTCATTGTCCAAACGGATCAGGTTATGCACTTACGGTTGGTTTTTAGAACTTCTAAACAGATGTTGTTTATGTCGATAGTGTATGCTGACAACCAATATGTGAAAAGGAGGGATTTATGGAACGATTTGACCAGACATAGCGGGGTAGTTAAGGATGACCCATGGACGATTATGGGAGACTTTAATTCTGCTCTATATTTGGATGATCATAGCGTGGGCACTTCAAGGATGGATATTGGTATGCTTGAGTTCAAGGAGTGTTTGGATGCCATTCGGGTTTTTGATGTGAAGAGTGTGGGGTTACGTTACACTTGGAATCAAAAACCGAAGGATGGCATTGGGATTTTGAAGAAGATTGATAGAGTTCTGTGCAACACTGCTTTTGTTGATCGTTTTAAGAAAGCATCAGCTATCTTTCAACCTTTTAGGGTGTCGGACCATAGCCCATGTATTTTGTTGTTTCCAGACTCTATAAGGTTAAACCCTAAGCCGTTTAAATTTCCGAACTTTCTAGTTTACAAGAAGGAACTTAGTGATGAGATTCGCAAGGTGTGGGGTATCCAGGTTGAAGGGGTTGCCCAGTTTCGGGTTGTCAAAAGACTGAAATTGTTGAAACCTTACATTCGAGCGCTGTTGTTTAAACAAGGAAACCTTCACAAGAAGGTGCTTGAGTTAAGGCAACAGCTTGATACGGTTCAAATGAATATCACCCTGAACCCATCTGATCTTGACCTACGAAGATTGGAGGCGGACGTTACAGCTAGATTTAGAGAGGCAAGCATTGATGAAGAAAGGTTCTTAAAGCAGAAATCGAAAGTTGAGTGGCTAGCTGAGGGTGATAATAATACGGCTTTCTTTCATAATTCTCTAAAATCTAGAAATCATCGGTCCAGGATTGATGTGATTATGGATGGAGGAGGGATTATTTATGAAGGGGAAAATGTTCACAAGGCGTTTGTTAAGCATTATGAGAATTTTCTTGGAGTCAAGGGTGATATATCCTTGACCCCAACTCCGGAGTTGTTCCAAAATAGGCTGGAGTCGGGGGTTGCAAACTCTATGGTTAGGCCGATATCGGATGAGGAGGTTAGGAAGGCAATGTTTTCTATTGGGAGAAATAAATCTCCGGGGCCAGATGGGTATTCTTCAGCGTTTTTTATTCACGCTTGGCCAACGATTGGTGGTGATGTGACGGATGCGATTAAAGACTTTTTCAATAAGGGTAAGCTTCTCCAAGAATGGAATCATACCCTTATTGTTCTTATTCCTAAGGTACAATCTCCGTCTCATATTACTGATTATAGACCTATTTCATGCGGCAATGTGTTGTTTAAATGCATTAGTAAGATTATTGCTAATCGGGTGAAGAATGGGTTAGATGGGATTGTGAGTATAAACCAATCAGCTTTTGTGCCGGGGAGAAGAATATCGGATAATGTGTTGTTAACCCAAGAACTTATGCATAATTATCATAGGAAGAAGGGACCGCCTAGGTGTGCTCTTAAGGTGGATATACAGAAAGCCTATGATACGGTTGATTGGAGTTTTTTGGGTTCAATTCTGAGGGGTTTTGGATTCCATCCAAAGATGGTTGGGTGGATTATGATGTGTGTATCATCTGTGTCATTCTCGTTGAGTGTTAATGGCAACACATACGGGTACTTTCGGGGCAAACGTGGCCTTAGGCAAGGAGATCCGCTTTCACCGTATCTTTTCACGCTTGTTATGGAAATTCTAACGTTGATGCTTTCTCGAGCATCTAGACTTGACAACTCTTTCAGATTCCATAATAAATGTGAAAAGCAACGAATTATAAACCTTTGTTTTGCGGATGATCTGTTTATTTTCACAAGAGGATGTGGCTCTTCGGTACGGGTTATTATGAAATCATTATCTGAGTTCACTCGAATGTCAGGGTTGGTCCCTAGCACCCCAAAGAGCACTATTTTTTTCTACAATGTTCCGGATCATATTAGGCTGGATATTTTGAACATTATGCCGTTCGTTGAGGGTTCTCTTCCTGTTAAGTATTTGGGTGTACCTCTCATTGCGTCTAGGCTTATATACAAGGATTGTAGAGTGCTTGTTGAAAAAATGGAGGGTAGGATAACGAATTGGAAGAACAAAATGCTCTCGTTTGCAGGGAGATTGCAGCTTATTGGGTCAGTTTTATCCGCCTTGTATGTCTACTGGGCATCGGTTTTTATTTTACCCAAGAGGGTTATTGCGGATTTGGAAACAAAGATGCGAAGTTTCCTCTGGTCCCAAGGTTCGGGTTCACAAGGTAAAGCAAAGGTCTCTTGGAAGTCTGTGTGTTTACCCAAGGCTGAAGGAGGCTTAGGCATTAGGCGAATTGGGGATATGAATAATGCCCTTATGACGAATCATATTTGGAGTATTCTTTCGAAACGAAAATCCCTTTGGGTTGATTGGATCTATTCGTATAGGCTGTCAACTTGCCACTTTTGGGAGTGTAACATACCCCAAAATTGCTGTTGGAGCTGGAGGAAAATTTTGATGCTTAGAACTTTTGTGCGACAATACTTTTGGTACAAATTGGGTAACGGATCGAATGTATCTGCATGGTCGGATAGATGGTGTGACATAGGGCCGTTATCCACTTTTATCTCCAGAAGAGCTATTTATCGAGCGGGGTTGTCTATTCAGGCAAAGGTGGCTGATTTTGTGACGGATGGGATATGGGTATGGCCTGATGCTTGGTATGATATCTATCCGGTTCTTATTAATACTCAGTATGTGGCTCTTAATCCTGATGCAAATGATAAACTATGTTGGAAGGATGGGGATGTATGGTTGAACTATGCCCCGGCTGTTGTATGGGAGTCTACTCGCCATAGACATATGGAGGTGTGTTGGGTGGATATAGTGTGGTTCTCACAATGTATTCCACGTCATGCGTTTTTACTTTGGCTAGTCTTTAAAGCAAAACTTCAAACGCAGGACAAAATACTGAGATGGAGGTCGATAAGGAATACCAACATGAATATGTTGTGTTGCGTCTTATGTTTCGCTAATATTGATTCTCATGGCCATCTGTTTTTTGAATGTAAATATTCTTCTGCGGTATGGGATCGAGTAAAGGTTCGAGCAGGTATGCAGAGTGTTTCGGCTGAGTGGAGTGAGACAGTTACATGGTTATGCGACCATGCAAGATCCAAGACTATCTCAAGTGTTGTTAGCAAATTGTTGGTGGCAAGTTCAGTATATTACATATGGCAAGAGAGGTGCAATAGATTGTTTAACAATCATACGAGGCCGCCTGATATACTTACTGAAATCATATTTGATACGGTTCGACATAGACTGATGGGCCTAAGGGTAAAACAAACGGATCATATGAGACAAGTTTTTGCTGATTGGAACATTCACATGAGCATAGGAAGACCGGGTGAGGGCTAGAAGGAAGGAGGTTACAACTTCAGTAGCTAGATTGTAGTCTAGCATAGTAAACTTTGTTTTGGTTTTTCTTTTAGTTATCTTTGGTTCTACATTCTGGGGAATGCCCCAAGAATGAACTAGTGTAGATGCCCTACACTACTTGTTTTATGTGTTTGTGAATATATAAATCGCCGGGTGAATCCCTTTACCCAAAAAAAAACACCGTACGAAAACTTAAAACTCCGTAATAATCCTAATGAATTCGTACGAGTCCTTTAAACATCGTACGACAAGTTAGGACATCTTACGACTCTTTATGCAACATTAGCAACCCGAAAAAAACGTTAGTATAATGTAGGACGCCATACAGCTCCTAAAGTACACCTTACAATACCGTACGTAAACTTAAAACTCCATAATAAACCTAATGAATTCGTACGAGTCCTTTGATTATCGTACTACAAGTTAAGACATCTTACGACTCTTTATGCCACATTAGCAACTCGAAAAGAACGTTAGTATAATATAGAACGCCATACAGCTCCTAACACCTTACAATACCGTACTTAAACTTAAAACTCCATAATATACCTAATGAATTCGTACGAGTCCTTTGTACATCGTACGACAAGTTAGGACATCTTAGGACTCTTTATGCCATATTAGCACCTTGAAAAGCACGTTAGTATAATGTAGAACGCCATACAGCTCCTAAGTACACCTTACAATACCGTACGTAAACTTAAAACTCTATAATAAACCTAATAAATTCGTACGAGTCCTTTGCACATCGTACGACAAGTTAGGACATCTTTCGTCTCTTTATGCAACATTAGCAACTCAAAAAGAATGTTAGTATAATGTAGGACGCCATACAGCTCGTAAGTACACCTTACGATACAGTACGTAAATTTAAAACTCCATAATAAACCTAATGAATTCGTACGAGTCCTTTGAACATTGTACGACAAGTTAGGACATCTTACGACTCTTTATGTAACATTAACAACACGAAAAAACGTTAATATAATGTAGGACGCCATAGAGCTCCTAAAGTACACCTTACAATACAGTACGTAAACTTAAAACTCCATAATAAACCTAATGAATCATTACGAGTCCTTTGCACATCGTACAACAAGTTAGGACATCTTACATCTCTTTATGCAACATTAGCAACCCGAAAAGAACGTTAGTATAATGTAGGACGCCATACAGCTCGTAAGTACACCTTACAATACCGTACGTAAACTTAAAACTCCATAATAAACCTAATGAATTCGTACGAGTCCTTTGAACATCATACGACAAGTTAGGACATCTTATGACTCTTTGCGATATTAGCACCTTGAAGAGAACATTAGTATAATGTAAGACGCCTTACAACACCTAACAATATCTTACAACACCGTACGAAAACTTAAAACTCCGTAATAATCCTAATGAATTCGTACGAGTCCTTTAAACATCGTACGACAAATTAGGACATCTTACGACTCTTTATGCAACATTAGCAACCCGAAAAAAACGTTAGTATAATGTAGGACGCCATACAGCTCCTAAAGTACACCTTACAATACCGTACGTAAACTTAAAACTCCATAATAAACCTAATGAATTCGTACGAGTCCTTTGATTATCGTACTACAAGTTAAGACATCTTACGACTCTTTATGCCACATTAGCAACTCGAAAAGAACGTTAGTATAATATAGAACACCATACAGCTCCTAACACCTTACAATACCGTACGTAAACTTAAAACTCCATAATATACCTAATGAATTCGTACGAGTCCTTTGTACATCGTACGACAAGTTAGGACATCTTAGGACTCTTTATGCCATATTAGCACCTTGAAAAGCACGTTAGTATAATGTAGAACGCCATACAGCTCCTAAGTACACCTTACAATACCGTACGTAAACTTAAAACTCTATAATAAACCTAATAAATTCGTACGAGTCATTTGCACATCGTACGACAAGTTAGGACATCTTTCGTCTCTTTATGCAACATTAGCAACTCAAAAAGAATGTTAGTATAATGTAGGACGCCATACAGCTCGTAAGTACACCTAAAAATACAGTACGTAAATTTAAAACTCCATAATAAACCTAATGAATTCGTACGAGTCCTTTGAACATCGTACGACAAGTTAGGACATCTTATGACTCTATGCGATATTAGCACCTTGAAAAGAACATTAGTATAATGTAAGACGCCTTACAACACCTAACAATATCTTACAACACCGTATGAAAACTTAAAACTCCGTAATAATCCTAATGAATTCGTAGAGTCCTTTAAACATCGTACGACAAGTTAGGACATCTTACGACTCTTTATGCAACATTAGCAACCCGAAAAAAACGTTAGTATAATGTAGGACGCCATACAGCTCCTAAAGTACACCTTACAATACCGTACGTAAACTTAAAACTCCATAATAAACCTAATGAATTCGTACGAGTCCTTTGATTATCGTACTACAAGTTAAGACATCTTACGACTCTTTATGCCACATTAGCAACTCGAAAAGAACGTTAGTATAATATAGAACGCCATACAGCTCCTAACACCTTACAATACCGTACGTAAACTTAAAACTCCATATATACCTAATGAATTCGTACGAGTCCTTTGTACATCGTACGACATGTTAGGACATCTTAGGACTCTTTATGCCATATTAGCACCTTGAAAAGCACGTTAGTATAATGTAGAACGCCATACAGCTCCTAAGTACACCTTACAATACCGTACGTAAACTTAAAACTCTATAATAAACCTAATAAATTCGTACGAGTCCTTTGCACATCGTACGACAAGTTAGGACATCTTTCGTCTCTTTATGCAACATTAGCAACTCAAAAAGAATGTTAGTATAATGTAGGACGCCATACAGCTCGTAGGTACACCTTACAATACAGTACGTAAATTTAAAACTCCATAATAAACCTAATGAATTCGTACGAGTCCTTTGAACATTGTACGACAAGTTAGGACATCTTACGACTCTTTATGTAACATTAACAACCCGAAAAAACGTTAGTATAATGTAGGACGCCATAGAGCTCCTAAAGTACACCTTACAATACAGTACGTAAACTTAAAACTCCATAATAAACCTAATGAATCATTACGAGTCCTTTGCACAACGTACGACAAGTTAGGACATCTTACGTCTCTTTATGCAACATTAGCAACTCGAAAAGAACGTTAGTATAATGTAGGACGCCATACAGCTCGTAAGTACACCTTACAATACCGTACGTAAACTTAAAACTCCATAATAAACCTAATGAATTCGTACGAGTCCTTTGAACATCGTACGACAAGTTAGGACATCTTATGACTCTATGCGATATTAGCACCTTGAAAAGAACATTAGTATAATGTAAGACGCCTTACAACACCTAGCAATATCTTACAACACCGTACGAAAACTTAAAACTCCGTAATAATCCTAATGAATTCGTATGAGTCCTTTAAACATCGTACGACAAGTTAGGAGATCTTACGACTCTTTATGCAACATTAGCAACCCGAAAAAAACGTTAGTATAATGTAGGACGCCATACAGCTCCTAAAGTACACCTTACAATACCGTACGTAAACTTAAAACTCCATAATAAACCTAATGAATTTGTACGAGTCCTTTGATTATCGTACTACAAGTGAAGACATCTTACGACTCTTTATGCCACATTAGCAACTCGAAAAGAACGTTAGTATAATATAGAACGCCATACAGCTCCTAACACCTTACAATGCCGTACGTAAACTTAAAACTCCATAATATACCTAATGAATTCGTACGAGTCCTTTGTACATCGTATGACAATTTAGGACATCTTAGGACTCTTTATGCCATATTAGCACCTTGAAAAGCATGTTAGTATAATGTAGAACGCCATACAGCTCCTAAGTACACCTTACAATACCGTACGTAAACTTAAAACTCTATAATAAACCTAATAAATTCGTACGAGTCATTTGCACATCGTACGACAAGTTAGGACATCTTTCGTCTCTTTATGCAACATTAGCAACTCAAAAAGAATGTTAGTATAATGTAGGACGCCATACAGCTCGTAAGTACACCTTACAATACAGTACGTAAATTTAAAACTCCATAATAAACCTAATGAATTCGTACGAGTCCTTTGAACATCGTACGACAACTTAGGACATCTTATGACTCTATGCGATATTAGCACCTTGAAAAGAACATTAGTATAATGTAAGACGCCTTACAACACCTAACAATATCTTACAACACCGTATGAAAACTTAAAACTCCGTAATAATCCTAATGAATTCGTAGAGTCCTTTAAACATCGTACGACAAGTTAGGACATCTTACGACTCTTTATGCAACATTAGCAACCCGAAAAAAACGTTTGTATAATGTAGGACGCCATACAGCTCCTAAAGTACACCTTACAATACCGTACGTAAACTTAAAACTCCATAATAAACCTAATGAATTCGTACGAGTCCTTTGATTATCGTACTACAAGTTAAGACATCTTACGACTCTTTATGCCACATTAGCAACTCGAAAAGAACGTTAGTATAATATAGAACGCCATACATCTCCTAACACCTTACAATACCGTACGTAAACTTAAAACTCCATAATATACCTAATGAATTCGTACGAGTCCTTTGTACATCGTACGACATGTTAGGACATCTTAGGACTCTTTATGCCATATTAGCACCTTGAAAAGCACGTTAGTATAATGTAGAACGCCATACAGCTCCTAAGTACACCTTACAATACCGTACGTAAACTTAAAACTCTATAATAAACCTAATAAATTCGTACGAGTCCTTTGCACATCGTACGACAAGTTAGGACATCTTTCGTCTCTTTATGCAACATTAGCAACTCAAAAAGAATGTTAGTATAATGTAGGACGCCATACAGCTCGTAGGTACACCTTACAATACAGTACGTAAATTTAAAACTCCATAATAAACCTAATGAATTCGTACGAGTCCTTTGAACATTGTACGACAAGTTAGGACATCTTACGACTCTTTATGTAACATTAACAACCCGAAAAAACGTTAGTATAATGTAGGACGCCATAGAGCTCCTAAAGTACACCTTACAATACAGTACGTAAACTTAAAACTCCATAATAAACCTAATGAATCATTACGAGTCCTTTGCACAACGTACGACAAGTTAGGACATCTTACGTCTCTTTATGCAACATTAGCAACTCGAAAAGAACGTTAGTATAATGTAGGACGCCATACAGCTCGTAAGTACACCTTACAATACCGTACGTAAACTTAAAACTCCATAATAAACCTAATGAATTCGTACGAGTCCTTTGAACATCGTACGACAAGTTAGGACATCTTATGACTCTATGCGATATTAGCACCTTGAAAAGAACATTAGTATAATGTAAGACGCCTTACAACACCTAGCAATATCTTACAACACCGTACGAAAACTTAAAACTCCGTAATAATCCTAATGAATTCGTACGAGTCCTTTAAACATCGTACGACAAGTTAGGAGATCTTACGACTCTTTATGCAACATTAGCAACCCGAAAAAAACGTTAGTATAATGTAGGACGCCATACAGCTCCTAAAGTACACCTTACAATACCGTACGTAAACTTAAAACTCCATAATAAACCTAATGAATTCGTACGAGTCCTTTGATTATCGTACTACAAGTGAAGACATCTTACGACTCTTTATGCCACATTAGCAACTCGAAAAGAACGTTAGTATAATATAGAACGCCATACAGCTCCTAACACCTTACAATGCCGTACGTAAACTTAAAACTCCATAATATACCTAATGAATTCGTACGAGTCCTTTGTACATCGTATGACAATTTAGGACATCTTAGGACTCTTTATGCCATATTAGCACCTTGAAAAGCATGTTAGTATAATGTAGAACGCCATACAGCTCCTAAGTACACCTTACAATACCGTACGTAAACTTAAAACTCTATAATAAACCTAATAAATTCGTACGAGTCCTTTGCACATCGTACGACAAGTTAGGACATCTTACGTCTCTTTATGCAACATTAGCAACTCGAAAAGAACGTTAGTATAATGTAGGACGCCATACAGCTCGTAAGTACACCTTACAATACAGTACGTAAACTTAAAACTCCATAATATACCTAATGAATTTGTACGAGTCCTTTGAACATTGTACGACAAGTTAGGACATCTTACGACTCTTTATGCAACATTAACAACCCGAAAAAAAGTTAGTATAATGTAGGACGCCATAGAGCTCCTAAAGTACACCTTACAATACCGTACGTAAACTTAAAACTCCATAATAAACCTAATGAATTCTTACGAGTCCTTTGAACATCGTACGACAAGTTAAGACATCTTACGACTCTTTATGACACATTAGCAACCCGAAAAGAACGTTAGTATAATATAAAACGCCATACAGCTCCTAACACCTTACAATACTGTACGTAAACTTAAAACTCCATAATATACCTAATGAATTCGTACGAGTCCTTTATACATCGTACGAAAAGTTAGGACATCTTACGACACTTTATGCCACATTAGCAACTCGAAAAGAACGTTAGTATAATGTAGAACGCCATACATCTCCTAACACCCTACAATACCGTACGTAAACTTAAAACACCATACTAAACCTAATGAATTCGTACGACTCCTTTGAATATCGTACGACAAGTTAGGACATCTTACGACTCTTTATGCAACATTAGCAACACGAAAAGAACGTTAGTATATTGTAAGACGCCCTACAACACCTAACAACATCTTACAACACCGTATGAAATCTTAAAACTCCATAATAAACCTAATGAATTCGTACGAGTCCTTTGAACATTGTACGACAAGTTAGGACATCTTACGACTCTTTATGCAACATTAGCAACCCGAAAAAAACGTTAGTGTAATGTAGGACGCCAAACAGCTCCTAAAGTACACCTTACAATACCGTACGTAAACTTAAAACTCCATAATATACCTAATGAATTCGTACGAGTCCTTTGTACATCGTACGACAAGTTAGGACATCTTAGGACTCTTTATGCCATATTAGCACCTTGAAAAGCACGTTAGTATAATGTAGAACGCCATACAGCTCCTAAGTACACCTTACAATACCGTACGTAAACTTAAAACTCTATAATAAACCTAATAAATTCGTACGAGTCCTTTGCACATCGTACGACAAGTTAGGACATCTTACGTCTCTTTATGCAACATTAGCAACTCGAAAAGAATCTTAGTAGAATGTAGGACGCCATACAGCTCGTAAGTACACCTTACAATACAGTACGTAAACTTAAAACTCCATAATAAACCTAATGAATTCGTACGAGTCCTTTGAACATTGTACGACAAGTTAGGACATCTTACGACTCTTTATGCAACATTAACAACCCGAAAAAAAGTTAGTATAATGTAGGACGCCATAGAGCTCCTAAAGTACACCTTACAATACCGTACGTAAACTTAAAACTCCATAATAAACCTAATGAATTCTTACGAGTCCTTTGAACATCGTACGACAAGTTAAGACATCTTACGACTCTTTATGACACATTAGCAACCCGAAAAGAACGTTAGTATAATATAAAACGCCATACAGCTCCTAACACCTTACAATACTGTACGTAAACTTAAAACTCCATAATATACCTAATGAATTCGTACGAGTCCTTTATACATCGTACGAAAAGTTAGGACATCTTACGACACTTTATGCCACATTAGCAACTCGAAAAGAACGTTAGTATAATGTAGAACGCCATACATCTCCTAACACCCTACAATACCGTACGTAAACTTAAAACACCATACTAAACCTAATGAATTCGTACGACTCCTTTGAATATCGTACGACAAGTTAGGACATCTTACGACTCTTTATGCAACATTAGCAACACGAAAAGAACGTTAGTATATTGTAAGACGCCCTACAACACCTAACAACATCTTACAACACCGTATGAAATCTTAAAACTCCATAATAAACCTAATGAATTCGTACGAGTCCTTTGAACATTGTACGACAAGTTAGGACATCTTACGACTCTTTATGCAACATTAGCAACCCGAAAAAAACGTTAGTGTAATGTAGGACGCCAAACAGCTCCTAAAGTACACCTTACAATACCGTACGTAAACTTAAAACTCCATAATATACCTAATGAATTCGTACGAGTCCTTTGTACATCGTACGACAAGTTAGGACATCTTAGGACTCTTTATGCCATATTAGCACCTTGAAAAGCACGTTAGTATAATGTAGAACGCCATACAGCTCCTAAGTACACCTTACAATACCGTACGTAAACTTAAAACTCTATAATAAACCTAATAAATTCGTACGAGTCCTTTGCACATCGTACGACAAGTTAGGACATCTTACGTCTCTTTATGCAACATTAGCAACTCGAAAAGAATCTTAGTAGAATGTAGGACGCCATACAGCTCGTAAGTACACCTTACAATACAGTACGTAAACTTAAAACTCCATAATAAACCTAATGAATTCGTACGAGTCCTTTGAACATTGTACGACAAGTTAGGACATCTTACGACTCTTTATGCAACATTAACAACCCGAAAAAAAGTTAGTATAATGTAGGACGCCATAGTGCTCCTAAAGTACACCTTACAATACCGTACGTAAACTTAAAACTCCATAATAAACCTAATGAATTCTTACGAGTCCTTTGAACATCGTACGACAAGTTAAGACATCTTACGACTCTTTATGACACATTAGCAACCCGAAAAGATCGTTAGTATAATATAAAACGCCATACAGCTCCTACCACCTTACAATACAGTACGTAAACTTAAAACTCCATAATAAACCTAATGAATTCGTACGAGTCTTTTATACATCGTACGAAAAGTTAGGACATATTACGACACTTTATGCCACATTAGAAACTCGAAAAGAACGTTAGTATAATGTAGAACGCCATACATCTCCTAACACCCTACAATACCGTACGTAAACTTAAAACACCATACTAAACCTAATGAATTCGTACGACTCCTTTGAATATCGTACGATAAGTTAGGACATCTTAAGACTCTTTATGCAACATTAGCAACTCGAAAAGAACGTTAGTATATTGTAAAACGCCCTACAACACCTAACAACATCTTACAACACCGTATGAAATCTTAAAACTCCATAATAAATCTAATGAATTCGTACGAGTCCTTTGAACATTGTACGACAAGTTAGGACATCTTACGACTCTTTATGCAACATTAGCAACTCGAAAAAAACGTTAGTGTAATGTAGGACGCCAAACAGCTCCTAAAGTACACCTTACAATACCGTACGTAAACTTAAAACTCCATAATATACCTAATGAATTCGTACGAGTCCTTTGTACATCGTACGACAAGTTAGGACATCTTAGGACTCTTTATGCCATATTAGCACCTTGAAAAGCACGTTAGTATAATGTAGAACGCCATACAGCTCCTAAGTACACCTTACAATACCGTACGTAAACTTAAAACTCTATAATAAACCTAATAAATTCGTACGAGTCCTTTGCACATCGTATGACAAGTTAGGACATCTTACGTCTCTTTATGCAACATTAGCAACTCGAAAAGAATGTTAGTAGAATGTAGGACGCCATACAGCTCGTAAGTACAACTTACAATACAGTACGTAAACTTAAAACTCCATAATAAACCTAATGAATTCGTACGAGTCCTTTGAACATTGTACGAAAAGTTAGGACATCTTACGACTCTTTATGCAACATTAACAACCCGAAAAAAAGTTAGTATAATGTAGGACGCCATAGAGCTCCTAAAGTACACCTTACAATACCGTACGTAAACTTAAAACTCCATAATAAACCTAATGAATTCTTACGAGTCCTTTGAACATCGTACGACAAGTTAAGACATCTTACGACTCTTTATGACACATTAGCAACCCGAAAAGAACGTTAGTATAATATAAAACGCCATACAGCTCCTAACACCTTACAATACTGTACGTAAACTTAAAACTCCATAATATACCTAATGAATTCGTACGAGTCTTTTATACATCGTACGAAAAGTTAGGACATATTACGACACTTTATGCCACATTAGAAACTCGAAAAGAACGTTAGTATAATGTAGAACGCCATACATCTCCTAACACCCTACAATACCGTACGTAAACTTAAAACACCATACTAAACCTAATGAATTCGTACGACTCCTTTGAATATCGTACGACAAGTTAGGACATCTTAAGACTCTTTATGCAACATTAGCAACTCGAAAAGAACGTTAGTATATTGTAAAACGCCCTACAACACCTAACAACATCTTACAACACCGTATGAAATCTTAAAACTCCATAATAAATCTAATGAATTCGTACGAGTCCTTTGAACATTGTACGACAAGTTAGGACATCTTACGACTCTTTATGCAACATTAGCAACTCGAAAAAAACGTTAGTGTAATGTAGGACGCCAAACAGCTCCTAAAGTACACCTTACAATACCGTACGTAAACTTAAAACTCCATAATATACCTAATGAATTCGTACGAGTCCTTTGTACATCGTACGACAAGTTAGGACATCTTAGGACTCTTTATGCTGAAAAGCACGTTAGTATAATGTAGAACGCCATACAGCTCCTAAGTACACCTTACAATACCGAACGTAAACTTAAAACTCTATAATAAACCTAATAAATTCGTACGAGTCCTTTGCACATCGTACGACAAGTTAGGAAATCTTACGTCTCTTTATGCAACATTAGCAACTCGAAAAGAATGTTAGTAGAATGTAGGACGCCATACAGCTCGTAAGTACAACTTACAATACAGTACGTAAACTTAAAACTCCATAATAAACCTAATGAATTCGTACGAGTCCTTTGAACATTGTACGAAAAGTTAGGACATTTTACGACTCTTTATGCAACATTAACAACCCGAAAAAAAGTTAGTATAATGTAGGACGCCATAGAGCTCCTAAAGTACACCTTACAATACCGTACGTAAACTTAAAACTCCATAATAAACCTAATGAATTCTTACGAGTCCTTTGAACATCGTACGACAAGTTAAGACATCTTACGACTCTTTATGACACATTAGCAACCCGAAAAGAACGTTAGTATAATATAAAACGCCATACAGCTCCTAACACCTTACAATACTGTACGTAAACTTAAAACTCCATAATATACCTAATGAATTCGTACGAGTCTTTTATACATCGTACGAAAAGTTAGGACATATTACGACACTTTATGCCACATTAGAAACTCGAAAAGAACGTTAGTATAATGTAGAACGCCATACATCTCCTAACACCCTACAATACCGTACGTAAACTTAAAACACCATACTAAACCTAATGAATTCGTACGACTCCTTTGAATATCGTACGACAAGTTAGGACATCTTAAGACTCTTTATGCAACATTAGCAACTCGAAAAGAACGTTAGTATATTGTAAAACGCCCTACAACACCTAACAACATCTTACAACACCGTATGAAATCTTAAAACTCCATAATAAATCTAATGAATTCGTACGAGTCCTTTGAACATTGTACGACAAGTTAGGACATCTTACGACTCTTTATGCAACATTAGCAACTCGAAAAAAACGTTAGTGTAATGTAGGACGCCAAACAGCTCCTAAAGTACACCTTACAATACCGTACGTAAACTTAAAACTCCATAATATACCTAATGAATTCGTACGAGTCCTTTGTACATCGTACGACAAGTTAGGACATCTTAGGACTCTTTATGCCATATTAGCACCTTGAAAAGCACGTTAGTATAATGTAGAACGCCATACAGCTCCTAAGTACACCTTACAATACCGTACGTAAACTTAAAACTCTATAATAAATCTAATAAATTCGTACGAGTCCTTTGCACATCGTACGACAAGTTAGGAAATCTTACGTCTCTTTATGCAACATTAGCAACTCGAAAAGAATGTTAGTAGAATGTAGGACGCCATACAGCTCGTAAGTACAACTTACAATACAGTACGTAAACTTAAAACTCCATAATAAACCTAATGAATTCGTACGAGTCCTTTGAACATTGTACGAAAAGTTAGGACATCTTACGACTCTTTATGCAACATTAACAACCCGAAAAAAAGTTAGTATAATGTAGGACGCCATAGAGCTCCTAAAGTACACCTTACAATACCGTACGTAAACTTAAAACTCCATAATAAACCTAATGAATTCTTACGAGTCCTTTGAACATCGTACGACAAGTTAAGACATCTTACGACTCTTTATGACACATTAGCAACCCGAAAAGAACGTTAGTATAATATAAAACGCCATACAGCTCCTAACACCTTACAATACTGTACGTAAACTTAAAACTCCATAATATACCTAATGAATTCGTACGAGTCCTTTATACATCGTACGAAAAGTTAGGACATCTTACGACACTTTATGCCACATTAGCAACTCGAAAAGAACGTTAGTATAATGTAGAACGCCTTACATCTCCTAACACCCTACAATACCGTACGTAAACTTAAAACACCATACTAAACCTAATGAATTCGTACGACTCCTTTGAATATCGTACGACAAGTTAGGACATCTTACGACTCTTTATGCAACATTAGCAACACGAAAAGAACGTTAGTATATTGTAAGACGCCCTACAACACCTAACAACATCTTACAACACCGTATGAAATCTTAAAACTCCATAATAAACCTAATGAATTCGTACGAGTCCTTTGAACATTGTACGACAAGTTAGGACATCTTACGACTCTTTATGCAACATTAGCAACCCGAAAAAAACGTTAGTGTAATGTAGGACGCCAAACAGCTCCTAAAGTACACCTTACAATACCGTACGTAAACTTAAAACTCCATAATATACCTAATGAATTCGTACGAGTCCTTTGTACATCGTACGACAAGTTAGGACATCTTAGGACTCTTTATGCCATATTAGCACCTTGAAAAGCACGTTAGTATAATGTAGAACGCCATACAGCTCCTAAGTACACCTTACAATACAGTACGTAAACTTAAAACTCCATAATAAACCTAACGAATTCGTACGAGTCCTTTGAACATTGTACGACAAGTTAGGACATCTTACGACTCTTTATGCAACATTAACAACCCGAAAAAAAGTTAGTATAATGTAGGACGCCATAGTGCTCCTAAAGTACACCTTACAATACCGTACGTAAACTTAAAACTCCATAATAAACCTAATGAATTCTTACGAGTCCTTTGAACATCGTACGACAAGTTAAGACATCTTACGACTCTTTATGACACATTAGCAACCCGAAAAGATCGTTAGTATAATATAAAACGCCATACAGCTCCTAACACCTTACAATACAGTACGTAAACTTAAAACTCCATAATAAACCTAATGAATTCGTACGAGTCTTTTATACATCGTACGAAAAGTTAGGACATATTACGAAACTTTATGCCACATTAGAAACTCGAAAAGAACGTTAGTATAATGTAGAACGCCATACATCTCCTAACACCCTACTATACCGTACGTAAACTTAAAACACCATACTAAACCTAATGAATTCGTACGACTCCTTTGAATATCGTACGACAAGTTAGGACATCTTAAGACTCTTTATGCAACATTAGCAACTCGAAAAGAACGTTAGTATATTGTAAAACGCCCTACAACACCTAACAACATCTTACAACACCGTATGAAATCTTAAAACTCCATAATAAATCTAATGAATTCGTACGAGTCCTTTGAACATTGTACGACAAGTTAGGACATCTTACGACTCTTTATGCAACATTAGCAACCCGAAAAAAACGTTAGTGTAATGTAGGACGCCAAACAGCTCCTAAAGTACACCTTACAATACCGTACGTAAACTTAAACTCCATAATATACCTAATGAATTCGTACGAGTCCTTTGTACATCGTACGACAAGTTAGGACATCTTAGGACTCTTTATGCCATATTAGCACCTTGAAAAGCACGTTAGTATAATGTAGAACGCCATACAGCTCCTAAGTACACCTTACAATACCGTACGTAAACTTAAAACTCTATAATAAACCTAATAAATTCGTACGAGTCCTTTGCACATCGTACGACAAGTTAGGACATCTTACGTCTCTTTATGCAACATTAGCAACTCGAAAAGAATGTTAGTAGAATGTAGGACGCCATACAGCTCGTAAGTACAACTTACAATACAGTACGTAAACTTAAAACTCCATAATAAACCTAATGAATTCGTACGAGTCCTTTGAACATTGTACGAAAAGTTAGGACATCTTACGACTCTTTATGCAACATTAACAACCCGAAAAAAAGTTAGTATAATGTAGGACGCCATAGAGCTCCTAAAGTACACCTTACAATACCGTACGTAAACTTAAAACTCCATAATAAACCTAATGAATTCTTACGAGTCCTTTGAACATCGTACGACAAGTTAAGACATCTTACGACTCTTTATGACACATTAGCAACCCGAAAAGAACGTTAGTATAATATAAAACGCCATACAGCTCCTAACACCTTACAATACTGTACGTAAACTTAAAACTCCATAATATACCTAATGAATTCGTACGAGTCCTTTATACATCGTACGAAAAGTTAGGACATCTTACGACACTTTATGCCACATTAGCAACTCGAAAAGAACGTTAGTATAATGTAGAACGCCATACATCTCCTAACACCCTACAATACCGTACGTAAACTTAAAACACCATACTAAACCTAATGAATTCGTACGACTCCTTTGAATATCGTACGACAAGTTAGGACATCTTACGACTCTTTATGCAACATTAGCAACACGAAAAGAACGTTAGTATATTGTAAGACGCCCTACAACACCTAACAACATCTTACAACACCGTATGAAATCTTAAAACTCCATAATAAACCTATTGAATTCGTACGAGTCCTTTGAACATTGTACGACAAGTTAGGACATCTTACGACTCTTTATGCAACATTAGCAACCCGAAAAAAACGTTAGTGTAATGTAGGACGCCAAACAGCTCCTAAAGTACACCTTACAATACCGTACGTAAACTTAAAACTCCATAATATACCTAATGAATTCGTACGAGTCCTTTGTACATCGTACGACAAGTTAGGACATCTTAGGACTCTTTATGCCATATTAGCACCTTGAAAAGCACGTTAGTATAATGTAGAACGCCATACAGCTCCTAAGTACACCTTACAATACCGTACGTAAACTTAAAACTCTATAATAAACCTAATAAATTCGTACGAGTCCTTTGCACATCGTACGACAAGTTAGGACATCTTACGTCTCTTTATGCAACATTAGCAACTCGAAAAGAATCTTAGTAGAATGTAGGACGCCATACAGCTCGTAAGTACACCTTACAATACAGTACGTAAACTTAAAACTCCATAATAAACCTAATGAATTCGTACGAGTCCTTTGAACATTGTACGACAAGTTAGGACATCTTACGACTCTTTATGCAACATTAACAACCCGAAAAAAAGTTAGTATAATGTAGGACGCCATAGAGCTCCTAAAGTACACCTTAGAATACCGTACGTAAACTTAAAACTCCTTAATAAACCTAATGAATTCTTACGAGTCCTTTGAACATCGTACGACAAGTTAAGACATCTTACGACTCTTTATGACACATTAGCAACCTGAAAAGAACGTTAGTATAATATAAAACGCCATACAGCTCCTAACACCTTACAATACAGTACGTAAACATAAAACTCCATAATATACCTAATGAATTCGTACGAGTCTTTTATACATCGTACGAAAAGTTAGGACATATTACGACACTTTATGCCACATTAGAAACTCGAAATGAACGTTAGTATAATGTAGAACGCCATACATCTCCTAACACCCTACAATACCGTACGTAAACTTAAAACACCATACTAAACCTAATGAATTCGTACGACTCCTTTGAATATCGTACGACAAGTTAGGACATCTTAAGACTCTTTATGCAACATTAGCAACTCGAAAAGAACGTTAGTATATTGTAAAACGCCCTACAACACCTAACAACATCTTACAACACCGTATGAAATCTTAAAACTCCATAATAAATCTAATGAATTCGTACGAGTCCTTTGAACATTGTACGACAAGTTAGGACATCTTACGACTCTTTATGCAACATTAGCAACCCGAAAAAAACGTTAGTGTAATGTAGGACGCCAAACAGCTCCTAAAGTACACCTTACAATACCGTACGTAAACTTAAACTCCATAATATACCTAATGAATTCGTACGAGTCCTTTGTACATCGTACGACAAGTTAGGACATCTTAGGACTCTTTATGCCATATTAGCACCTTGAAAAGCACGTTAGTATAATGTAGAACGCCATACAGCTCCTAAGTACACCTTACAATACCGTACGTAAACTTAAAACTCTATAATAAACCTAATAAATTCGTACGAGTCCTTTGCACATCGTACGACAAGTTAGGACATCTTACGTCTCTTTATGCAACATTAGCAACTCGAAAAGAATGTTAGTAGAATGTAGGACGCCATACAGCTCGTAAGTACAACTTACAATACAGTACGTAAACTTAAAACTCCATAATAAACCTAATGAATTCGTACGAGTCCTTTGAACATTGTACGAAAAGTTAGGACATCTTACGACTCTTTATGCAACATTAACAACCCGAAAAAAAGTTAGTATAATGTAGGACGCCATAGAGCTCCTAAAGTACACCTTACAATACCGTACGTAAACTTAAAACTCCATAATAAACCTAATGAATTCTTACGAGTCCTTTGAACATCGTACGACAAGTTAAGACATCTTACGACTCTTTATGACACATTAGCAACCCGAAAAGAACGTTAGTATAATATAAAACGCCATACAGCTCCTAACACCTTACAATACTGTACGTAAACTTAAAACTCCATAATATACCTAATGAATTCGTACGAGTCCTTTATACATCGTACGAAAAGTTAGGACATCTTACGACACTTTATGCCACATTAGCAACTCGAAAAGAACGTTAGTATAATGTAGAACGCCATACATCTCCTAACACCCTACAATACCGTACGTAAACTTAAAACACCATACTAAACCTAATGAATTCGTACGACTCCTTTGAATATCGTACGACAAGTTAGGACATCTTACGACTCTTTATGCAACATTAGCAACACGAAAAGAACGTTAGTATATTGTAAGACGCCCTACAACACCTAACAACATCTTACAACACCGTATGAAATCTTAAAACTCCATAATAAACCTAATGAATTCGTACGAGTCCTTTGAACATTGTACGACAAGTTAGGACATCTTACGACTCTTTATGCAACATTAGCAACCCGAAAAAAACGTTAGTGTAATGTAGGACGCCAAACAGCTCCTAAAGTACACCTTACAATACCGTACGTAAACTTAAAACTCCATAATATACCTAATGAATTCGTACGAGTCCTTTGTACATCGTACGACAAGTTAGGACATCTTAGGACTCTTTATGCCATATTAGCACCTTGAAAAGCACGTTAGTATAATGTAGAACGCCATACAGCTCCTAAGTACACCTTACAATACCGTACGTAAACTTAAAACTCTATAATAAACCTAATAAATTCGTACGAGTCCTTTGCACATCGTACGACAAGTTAGGACATCTTACGTCTCTTTATGCAACAATAGCAACTCGAAAAGAATCTTAGTAGAATGTAGGACGCCATACAGCTCGTAAGTACACCTTACAATACAGTACGTAAACTTAAAACTCCATAATAAACCTAATGAATTCGTACGAGTCCTTTGAACATTGTACGACAAGTTAGGACATCTTACGACTCTTTATGCAACATTAACAACCCGAAAAAAGTTAGTATAATGTAGGACGCCATAGAGCTCCTAAAGTACACCTTAGAATACCGTACGTAAACTTAAAACTCCTTAATAAACCTAATGAATTCTTACGAGTCCTTTGAACATCGTACGACAAGTTAAGACATCTTACGACTCTTTATGACACATTAGCAACCCGAAAAGAACGTTAGTATAATATAAAACGCCATACAGCTCCTAACACCTTACAATACAGTACGTAAACATAAAACTCCATAATATACCTAATGAATTCGTACGAGTCTTTTATACATCGTACGAAAAGTTAGGACATATTACGACACTTTATGCCACATTAGAAACTCGAAAAGAACGTTAGTATAATGAAGAACGCCATACATCTCCTAACACCCTACAATACCGTACGTAAACTTAAAACACCATACTAAACCTAATGAATTCGTACGACTCCTTTGAATATCGTACGACAAGTTAGGACATCTTAAGACTCTTTATGCAACATTAGCAACTCGAAAAGAACGTTAGTATATTGTAAGACGCCCTACAACACCTAACAACATCTTACAACACCGTATGAAATCTTAAAACTCCATAATAAATCTAATGAATTCGTACGAGTCCTTTGAACATTGTACGACAAGTTAGGACATCTTACGACTCTTTATGCAACATTAGCAACCCGAAAAAAACGTTAGTGTAATGTAGGACGCCAAACAGCTCCTAAAGTACACCTTAAAATACCGTACGTAAACTTAAAACTCCATAATATACCTAATAAATTCGTACGAGTCCTTTGTACATCGTACGACAAGTTAGGACATCTTAGGACTCTTTATGCCATATTAGCACCTTGAAAAGCACGTTAGTATAATGTAGAACGCCATACAGCTCCTAAGTACACCTTACAATACCGTACGTAAACTTAAAACTCTATAATAAACCTAATAAATTCGTACGAGTCCTTTGCACATCGTACGACAAGTTAGGACATCTTACGTCTCTTTAAGCAACATTAGCAACTCGAAAAGAACGTTAGTATAATGTAGGACGCCATACAGCTCGTAAGTACACCTTACAATACCGTACGTAAACTTAAAACTCCATAATAAACCTAATGAATTCGTACGAGTCCTTTGAACATTGTACGACAAGTTAGGACATCTTACGACTCTTTATACAACATTAACAACCCGAAAAAACGTTAGTATAATGTAGGACGCCATAGAGCTCCTAAAGTACACCGTACAATACCGTACGTAAACTTAAAACTCCATAATATACCTAATGAATTCGTAAGAGTCCTTTGTACATCGTACGACAAGTTAGGACATCTTAGGACTCTTTATGCCATATTAGCACCTTGAAAAGCACGTTAGTATAATGTAGAACGCCATACAGCTCCTAAGTACACCTTACAATACCGTACGTAAATTTAAAACTCTATAATAAACCTAATAAATTCGTACGAGTCCTTTGCACATCGTACGACAAGTTAGGACATCTTACGTCTCCTTATGCAACATTAGCAACTCGAAAAGAACGTTAGTATAATGTAGGACGCCATACAGCTCGTAAGTACACCTTACATTACCGTACGTAAACTTAAAACTCCATAATAAACCTAATGAATTCGTACGAGTCCTTTGAATATTGTACGAGAAGTTAGGTCATCTTACGACTCTTTATGCAACATTAACAACCCAAAAAAACGTTAGTATAATGTAGGACGCCATAGAGCTCCTAAAGTACACCTTACAATACCGTACGTAAACTTAAAACTCCATAATATACCTAATGAATTCTTACGAGTCCTTTGAACATCGTACGACAAGTTAAGACATCTTACGACTCTTTATGACACATTAGCAACCCGAAAAGAACGTTAGTATAATATAAAACGCCATACAGCTCCTAACACCTTACAATACAGTACGTAAACTTAAAATTCCATAATATACCTAATGAATTCGTACGAGTCCTTTGTACATCGTACGACAAGTTAGGACATCTTAGGACTCTTTATGCCATATTAGCACCTTGAAAAGCACGTTAGTATAATGTAGAACGCCATATAGCTCCTAAGTACACCTTACAATACCGTACGTAAACTTAAAACTCTATAATAAACCTAATAAATTCGTACGAGTCCTTTGCACATCGTACGACAAGTTAGGACATCTTACGTCTCCTTATGCAACATTAGCAACTCGAAAAGAACGTTAGTATAATGTAGGACGCCATACAGCTCGTAAGTACACCTTACAATACCGTACGTAAACTTAAAACTCCATAATAAACCTAATGAATTCGTACGAGTCCTTTGAATATTGTACGAGAAGTTAGGTCATCTTACGACTCTTTATGCAACATTAACAACCCAAAAAAACGTTAGTATAATGTAGGACGCCATAGAGCTCCTAAAGTACACCTTACAATACCGTACGTAAACTTAAAACTCCATAATATACCTAATGAATTCGTACGAGTCCTTTGTACATAGTACGACAAGTTAGGACATCTTAGGACTCTTTATGCCATATTAGCACCTTGAAAAGCACGTTAGTATCATGTAGAACGCCATACAGCTCCTAAGTACACCTTACAATACCGTACGTAAACTTAAAACTATATAATAAACCAAATAAATTCGTACGAGTCCTTTGCACATCGTACGACAAGTTAGGACATCTTACGTCTCTTTAAGCAACATTAGCAACTTGAAAAGAATGTTAGTAGAATGTAGGACGCCATATAGCTCGTAAGTACACCTTACAATACAGTACGTAAACTTAAAACTCCATAATAAACCTAATGAATTCTTACGAGTCCTTTGAACATCGTACGACAAGTTAAGACATCTTACGACTCTTTATGACACATTAGCAACCCGAAAAGAACGTTAGTATAATATAAAACGCCATACAGCTCCTAACACCTTACAATACTGTACGTAAACTTAAAACTCCATAATATACCTAATGAATTCGTACGAGTCCTTTATACATCGTACGAAAAGTTAGGACATCTTACGACACTTTATGCCACATTAGCAACTCGAAAAGAACGTTAGTATAATGTAGAACGCCATACATCTCCTAACACCCTACAATACCGTACGTAAACTTAAAACACCATACTAAACCTAATGAATTCGTACGACTCCTTTGAATATCGTACGACAAGTTAGGACATCTTACGACTCTTTATGCAACATTAGCAACACGAAAAGAACGTTAGTATATTGTAAGACGCCCTACAACACCTAACAACATCTTACAACACCGTATGAAATCTTAAAACTCCATAATAAACCTAATGAATTCGTACGAGTCCTTTGAACATTGTACGACAAGTTAGGACATCTTACGACTCTTTATGCAACATTAGCAACCCGAAAAAAACGTTAGTGTAATGTAGGACGCCAAACAGCTCCTAAAGTACACCTTACAATACCGTACGTAAACTTAAAACTCCATAATATACCTAATGAATTCGTACGAGTCCTTTGTACATCGTACGACAAGTTAGGACATCTTAGGACTCTTTATGCCATATTAGCACCTTGAAAAGCACGTTAGTATAATGTAGAACGCCATACAGCTCCTAAGTACACCTTACAATACCGTACGTAAACTTAAAACTCTATAATAAACCTAATAAATTCGTACGAGTCCTTTGCACATCGTACGACAAGTTAGGACATCTTACGTCTCTTTATGCAACATTAGCAACTCGAAAAGAATCTTAGTAGAATGTAGGACGCCATACAGCTCGTAAGTACACCTTACAATACAGTACGTAAACTTAAAACTCCATAATAAACCTAATGAATTCGTACGTGTCACACCCCGACCGATGGCGGAAACCTCGGGGCAGACGATAGTGAATAGATTGTTCATAGCTCATGGAACTAGAATAGTTTAACTATTATTAAATCAAATTTTGCATTTATTACAAGACACATAATCTCCAAATAAATAAATAATACATTTAAATGATTTAAATATTAACTAAGTCCAAGCATTTCCTATATGTGAAGCACTTGAAGTAAACACTTAAGCTGCATAACCTGAAATCATGTGAAAAATATCTGTCAGCTAATTAATTTAGCTGGTGAGTAACATAGGGTTGAGTACATATGAATATATATTGATTTAAAATGATTGGAATGACTAAAATGAATAAAATAAATAAAGAAATTCAATTCTCATGTGATGTTAATACCCATAATGCAAAGTGTATCATACAAGATAAAGCGATTTCACAATCAAACCTACTGACATGATTAAACAGACTTAAAATCACACAGATCAAGTCACAAATGAGCAAATGCATATGAATCCGGTTTACAATCACCCTCTGAGCAAAAGCATGATTAATTGGGGTGTGTTTGTCAGACAAATAGATCTATTATTGATAACCGTCGGTTTGAATAAATTGATGATTGTGCTATAAGTGTCTATCAAGCTATGAACACATAAATGCAAGTAATAACACAAACATGAATTTGAATTGAATTGAATAAAATAAGTATAATGAATGAAATGAACATTAATGAATAAAAATGAATAAAAAATGATTTATAGTATAAGTCACGTGATTTCACCCCAAAAAGAAATAAAGAAAACTAAAAAGGGGCTATGAATACTCACCTCAATGGTGCTCAAACAAACTAGTGTATGATGAAAGAAACTTCAAGATGAACAGTCGTATCACGCTGGATGCCTTGGGATTTGAACGTATATGACCAGACAGCAACTCAAATGAATAGGTTTACGATTCGAATGCAAGCGTGACTCAACCTAATCAAACGAAGGCAACATGGATGGGTAAACATCTTAAGGAATACTCAAATGAATGGACATGATAGGTTGTGCTTGTTGAGCTTCTACAAAACTACATCAAGCCTAAAGGCATTTTTCCTTAACTAACAACCTAAATTAAACTAACAAAACTAAGAAAAATATAAATGAAAGACTCTAGAAATAAAAAGAAGAAGATTACCTCGAAGAAGCCTTACAAATGAGACGAGTTCGTATGGCGGCACTTCCTCGTCGAAAGAATAAATAAGAAACTACATACAACGCCCAAAAAGGTATTGCACTTGCAGAACCACCAAAATTTGGCTATTCTACTTGTTTAGACTCAAACTAAGAGTTGTAGGCTATAAGGAACTAAGCAATGGTATTTATAGGTGTGAAAAATGAGCAAAAATTTAGGTTTGGGGCGATGTGGGACGGTTTCAAAGTAGGAAAAATCGCGTCTTGTAAATTAACAGTAAACACTAAATTTGTTTTCGCGATTCCCGCTTCGTTATAACTCCGTTTCTCACGCGGTTTTCGCCTACGTTCATATTTTTCAGAGTACTATCATATAGAAGAGAATAATACAGCATTCATGATGTCGAAAATTAAGTTTAAACCTTGGATCTTGGTGCGGGTCAAGGGTTACGTTCTCAAACTTTTGTTTGTGATTCCTGCTTCGTTTGGGCTCGGATTGATTTGCCAATTGAACCTACTTACTCCTTAGTATACCAAGTATATCTAAGAGCTTTGGATGATCTAAAGTGATAGCCCAAGAATGGAGAAAGGTTGGCAAGAAAGTCACCTGAAAGTCACCTTATGCCGTAACTAAGAATCCAACATGTAAAGCTTCTTACTTGCTATCTAAGCTTTTCAAAACACAATATCCTAATGATTATATAATGAAGCATGGATGATAAGAAGGTCGGGATAAGAATGTTAAATGTATTCACGAAGCCTCCAAAGTGTTTGATCAACTTATTTAATGATTAAATTATATAATTAAATGTAATAACTTAAATCAATCAACAAGATATAATTACTTTTATTTTATGATACGACGGAAAAATTTCATGGATATCCGATTGAGTTTGGGTTTGAATTTGGATCGGGTGTGGATCGGGCCAAATGTTACAGTCACCCATCCTTTAAGAAATTTCGTCCCGAAATTTGATTAACGTTAATTTTGATGAAAGAATTAATAGTGTATCATGATCGTGTTTGAAACATAATCATGTCTCACATGCGCTGTCTAAGGATTTAATTGAGATAATATGATAAGAATTATTTTCTTTAATTCATTTAATATCATCAAGTGTCGTTTATAATAGTGTTCGAATTATAAGGAGTTCAGATGAACGTAATTGAACGAAGGGTTAGGATAGTGATTCATTGCTACTCAAGATAATGATGGAATAGGGTTTAAGATGACTGGTAAATGTTGCTACAGTTTAACTTGTGTGATCAAGAGTAAAATGATAAATTGAGTAAAATGAATAAACGTTACCAAATGATTAGAATAACTAAATGTGATTGATAAAATTAATGAATGAATAAAATGAATAAATATGGTAAAAAAAAACCAATAAAAGATTAAAGTGAATAAATGTGATTGCTAAAGTGAATGAACGATGAAAGTGAATACAAGTGATTGATAAAATGAATGAATAAATGAATAATACGATTAATAAAGTGAATAAATGATCAAAATGAATAATATGAATAAAATGTGGCACATCTTCAAAAGATGTCCATGTTGATGCGCTTTCCATAATATACGTACTAACGTTATCTAGCTCCCTCGAGTTGAACAACAATATGTCAACCTCGAGAAGTTGAATCACCAACTTGAGCACTAGATGATGATGAATGATAATATATAATGATAAATGAAAGATGAGAACATTGATAAGATTAAACGCAATGGGTCAAGGTCCAGAAGCTACACAAACTTCACTGGACATAAGCAACACTTCATTTAATGATGTGACAATAGCACTTATATATAGGAAGTACCAGCAGCGTATCCACCATGCTGTTATCACACCACATTTGTCGTATTGCCTAAAAGTACACGACAAAACTTACCATGAGTCCCATGCACCAACTTTTGTAATTCCGTGTGCACCCGTAATTACATAAGATTTTGCATGGTTCTCATAATTCATTATGTCATGCTTGGGTCAAGGGATGCAAAACTTCTAAAATACAGATAAGGATGCACATAGGTTCTGATTTCACGCTTGAATAATTAAAGTTCATTGGTATTAAAGTTCATTAGAAATTAAATTCTTATATGATAGAAAGATCAATGTTCATTAATTTAGGTGGCCAACTTTATGCAATTAATATTGTTTACATGCATGAATAATCGAGTTTGTAGTTAAACAAATTTATAGAAATTCATGTTTATGAAGAATCAAGTTTTCTATATATCCGATAACCAAGTTCATGGTAAGTTGAGTTCATAAGCATTTAGATAATTAGGTATATGTAAAATAAACTTCGATAGCATCATAGGAAGTCAAATTCATGTATGATCAAGTTTTACCAAGGTTCTGGATAATTAGGTTAACAGGTCACATGGATAGATTATCGAGTTCTTAAAGGATTATATTCGTGGATAATGGTGTTAGATGAAAAATCAAATTATATAGACAAACAAGTTCATAGGAAATAGGTGTAATCATGTAGGTAGTCAAGTTTAGATAAATGCGTGTTATAAATAGTATAAATTATAGAAAAATTCTGGAAAATGAAATACATTGGAATTTGAATTTGAATTTGCAGAATTTATGAGTAGTTTTTTTATGGGTTAAATGAATCATATGTGAATTTGACGATAATTTATGATTAAATATATTATATGAAAATTTGATAATGAGTTTATGAACTATAAGAAAATTTGAATGATGAAGTTATGATTTATGTATTATATGTGAATTTGATGGAAATTTTTTTTAGTCAAGTTTGGATAAATGTGTGTTATAAATAGTATAGACGATTCAAGTAAATAGAAAATTTTTAGAAAATCAAATACATTGGAATTTGAATTTACATAATTATATGAGAATAGTTTTTATGGGTTAAATGAATCATATGTGAATTTGACGATAATTTTTAATTAAATAGATTATATGAGAATTTGATAATGAGTTTATGAATTATAAGAAAATTTGAATGATGAAGTTATGATTTATGTCTTATATGTGAATTTGATGGTAATAATTTTTTTAGTCAAGTTTAAATAAATACGTGTTATAAATAGTATAGATAATTCAAGTAAAATAGAAAAATTCAGGAAAATGAAATACATTAGAATTTGAATTTGCATAATTATATATAATTATATGAGAATAGTTTTTATGGGTTAAATAAACTATATGTGAATTTGATGATAATTTATGATTAAATAGATTATATGAGAATTTGATAATGAGTTTATGAACTATAAGAAAATTTGAATGATGAAGTTATGATTTATGTCTTATATGTGTATTTGATGGTAATTTTTTTTAATCAAGTTTAAATAAATGCGTTTTATAAATAGTATAGATGATTCAAGTAAATAGAAAAATTCTGGAAATGAAATACATTAGAATTTGAATTTGCATAATATATAATTATATGAGAATAGTTTTTTTTTATGGGTTAAATGAATCATATGTTAATTGGACGATAATTTATGATTAAATAGATTATATGAGAGTTTGATAATGAGTTTATGAACTATAAGAAAATTTGAATGATGAAGTTATGATTTATGTATTATATGTGTATTTGATGGTAATGTTGTGATTAGTTGAATTATAAGAGGGCTTGATGATAAATTTATGTATAAATGATAAGTATTGAAATTTAATAATGAGTTTGTACTAAAACAATGAGTTTAGAAATAATTTGAGAAATTATTGAAAATACGAGATATTGAAATCATCTTGAGATATTCCGAGTGTAGACGTTTAGTTCGCAAACCGCACGAATACGTTGACATATCAAAGTAGTAGGTCCACGATAACTCTAATGAAGACATGCGTACCTATAAGCGGACACTCACCCCGAGGGTTCCCAGGTAAGGTAACGGATCCATCAGTTGATTTGGATTTGTATGAATACCTTTTCCTAGACAGAACACTCGAGGTACAGGCACCCACTCTTCCAGTATTGCACGTGTTCAGTTACGAGACTTACACTTTGACGAGATTTGAAAACCATACATAAAAATATTGTATTTGAAAATTGAGGGGGTAATTTGAAAATAATAAATAAAGTCTTAATTTTAATTTGAGAATCGATTAGGAAATCAATTCGGATTAGGCGTAAACCCTAGAGTTTTGAAGTTCATATGATTGATAATAAGAGTTGTATTAGTTGTGATAAGAGATAAACAATAGGCATATATAAAACATAACATGTGTGAAAACAAGTAAACATGTAATCAAATAACATGAATTAACAACTAATGACATGAGATGACTCATGTTTTGAGTCCTTAGTTATAGACTAGGTCATTCCATTTCTAATAACCTAATTCCCTATAACCATGGCTCTGATACCAATTGTAACATCCGGCCCCTCATACCACCAATATTGTCCGCTTTGCTACATTAGAGCTCACGGATTTGCTTTTGGTTGCCCGGGTGAAACCTTCCCAGGATGGTCACCCATCCTGAGATTGCTGTCATCCGAGCACGCTTAACTGTGGAGTTCTCCACTCATCCACTAACATTAAGCCTCAAAACGCGTTGTTGGTATTTGAGGTCGGACATCCCTTATAAATCCCAGATCTCTCCTGCCCACGGCCTATGTGGGATTTGCCTAGGGTGTTACAAACACCCCCCCTTTTGGACTCATCGTCCTCGATGAGGTTTGCCCCTCCATCCCATTCTTGGATGTGGGATTTGCCTAAGGTGCCCCTCTGAACACCCCCGGGGACTCATCATCCTCAATGAGGTTTGCCCCACCATCCCGAACGGCACAGGAGTTGCTCTGATGGCGGAAACCTCGGGGCAGACGATAGTGAATAGATTGTTCATAGCTCATGGAACTAGAATAGTTTAACTATTATTAAATCAAATTTTGCATTTATTACAAGACACATAATCTCCAAATAAATAAATAATACATTTAAATGATTTAAATATTAACTAAGTCCAAGCATTTCCTATATGTGAAGCACTTGAAGTAAACACTTAAGCTGCATAACCTGAAATCATGTGAAAAATATCTGTCAGCTAATTAATTTAGCTGGTGAGTAACATAGGGTTGAGTACATATGAATATATATTGATTTAAAATGATTGGAATGACTAAAATGAATAAAATAAATAAAGAAATTCAATTCTCATGTGATGTTAATACCCATAATGCAAAGTGTATCATACAAGATAAAGCGATTTCACAATCAAACCTACTGACATGATTAAACAGACTTAAAATCACACAGATCAAGTCACAAATGAGCAAATGCATATGAATCCGGTTTACAATCACCCTCTGAGCAAAAGCATGATTAATTGGGGTGTGTTTGTCAGACAAATAGATCTATTATTGATAACCGTCGGTTTGAATAAATTGATGATTGTGCTATAAGTGTCTATCAAGCTATGAACACATAAATGCAAGTAATAACACAAACATGAATTTGAATTGAATTGAATAAAATAAGTATAATGAATGAAATGAACATTAATGAATAAAAATGAATAAAAAATGATTTATAGTATAAGTCACGTGATTTCACCCCAAAAAGAAATAAAGAAAACTAAAAAGGGGCTATGAATACTCACCTCAATGGTGCTCAAACAAACTAGTGTATGATGAAAGAAACTTCAAGATGAACAGTCGTATCACGCTGGATGCCTTGGGATTTGAACGTATATGACCAGACAGCAACTCAAATGAATAGGTTTACGATTCGAATGCAAGCGTGACTCAACCTAATCAAACGAAGGCAACATGGATGGGTAAACATCTTAAGGAATACTCAAATGAATGGACATGATAGGTTGTGCTTGTTGAGCTTCTACAAAACTACATCAAGCCTAAAGGCATTTTTCCTTAACTAACAACCTAAATTAAACTAACAAAACTAAGAAAAATATAAATGAAAGACTCTAGAAATAAAAAGAAGAAGATTACCTCGAAGAAGCCTTACAAATGAGACGAGTTCGTATGGCGGCACTTCCTCGTCGAAAGAATAAATAAGAAACTACATACAACGCCCAAAAAGGTATTGCACTTGCAGAACCACCAAAATTTGGCTATTCTACTTGTTTAGACTCAAACTAAGAGTTGTAGGCTATAAGGAACTAAGCAATGGTATTTATAGGTGTGAAAAATGAGCAAAAATTTAGGTTTGGGGCGATGTGGGACGGTTTCAAAGTAGGAAAAATCGCGTCTTGTAAATTAACAGTAAACACTAAATTTGTTTTCGCGATTCCCGCTTCGTTATAACTCCGTTTCTCACGCGGTTTTCGCCTACGTTCATATTTTTCAGAGTACTATCATATAGAAGAGAATAATACAGCATTCATGATGTCGAAAATTAAGTTTAAACCTTGGATCTTGGTGCGGGTCAAGGGTTACGTTCTCAAACTTTTGTTTGTGATTCCTGCTTCGTTTGGGCTCGGATTGATTTGCCAATTGAACCTACTTACTCCTTAGTATACCAAGTATATCTAAGAGCTTTGGATGATCTAAAGTGATAGCCCAAGAATGGAGAAAGGTTGGCAAGAAAGTCACCTGAAAGTCACCTTATGCCGTAACTAAGAATCCAACATGTAAAGCTTCTTACTTGCTATCTAAGCTTTTCAAAACACAATATCCTAATGATTATATAATGAAGCATGGATGATAAGAAGGTCGGGATAAGAATGTTAAATGTATTCACGAAGCCTCCAAAGTGTTTGATCAACTTATTTAATGATTAAATTATATAATTAAATGTAATAACTTAAATCAATCAACAAGATATAATTACTTTTATTTTATGATACGACGGAAAAATTTCATGGATATCCGATTGAGTTTGGGTTTGAATTTGGATCGGGTGTGGATCGGGCCAAATGTTACAGTACGAGTCCTTTGAACATTGTACGACAAGTTAGGACATCTTACGACTCTTTATGCAACATTAACAACCCGAAAAAAAGTTAGTATAATGTAGGACGCCATAGAGCTCCTAAAGTACACCTTAGAATACCGTACGTAAACTTAAAACTCCTTAATAAACCTAATGAATTCTTACGAGTCCTTTGAACATCGTACGACAAGTTAAGACATCTTACGACTCTTTATGACACATTAGCAACCCGAAAAGAACGTTAGTATAATATAAAACGCCATACAGCTCCTAACACCTTACAATACAGTACGTAAACATAAAACTCCATAATATACCTAATGAATTCGTACGAGTCTTTTATACATCGTACGAAAAGTTAGGACATATTACGACACTTTATGCCACATTAGAAACTCGAAAAGAACGTTAGTATAATGTAGAACGCCATACATCTCCTAACACCCTACAATACCGTACGTAAACTTAAAACACCATACTAAACCTAATGAATTCGTACGACTCCTTTGAATATCGTACGACAAGTTAGGACATCTTAAGACTCTTTATGCAACATTAGCAACTCGAAAAGAACGTTAGTATATTGTAAGACGCCCTACAACACCTAACAACATCTTACAACACCGTATGAAATCTTAAAACTCCATAATAAATCTAATGAATTCGTACGAGTCCTTTGAACATTGTACGACAAGTTAGGACATCTTACGACTCTTTATGCAACATTAGCAACCCGAAAAAAATGTTAGTGTAATGTAGGACGCCAAACAGCTCCTAAAGTACACCTTAAAATACCGTACGTAAACTTAAAACTCCATAATATACCTAATAAATTCGTACGAGTCCTTTGTACATCGTACGACAAGTTAGGACATCTTAGGACTCTTTATGCCATATTAGCACCTTGAAAAGCACGTTAGTATAATGTAGAACGCCATACAGCTCCTAAGTACACCTTACAATACCGTACGTAAACTTAAAACTCTATAATAAACCTAATAAATTCGTACGAGTCCTTTGCACATCGTACGACAAGTTAGGACATCTTACGTCTCTTTAAGCAACATTAGCAACTCGAAAAGAACGTTAGTATAATGTAGGACGCCATACAGCTCGTAAGTACACCTTACAATACCGTACGTAAACTTAAAACTCCATAATAAACCTAATGAATTCGTACGAGTCCTTTGAACATTGTACGACAAGTTAGGACATCTTACGACTCTTTATACAACATTAACAACCCGAAAAAACGTTAGTATAATGTAGGACGCCATAGAGCTCCTAAAGTACACCGTACAATACCGTACGTAAACTTAAAACTCCATAATATACCTAATGAATTCGTAAGAGTCCTTTGTACATCGTACGACAAGTTAGGACATCTTAGGACTCTTTATGCCATATTAGCACCTTGAAAAGCACGTTAGTATAATGTAGAACGCCATACAGCTCCTAAGTACACCTTACAATACCGTACGTAAACTTAAAACTCTATAATAAACCTAATAAATTCGTACGAGTCCTTTGCACATCGTACGACAAGTTAGGACATCTTACGTCTCCTTATGCAACATTAGCAACTCGAAAAGAACGTTAGTATAATGTAGGACGCCATACAGCTCGTAAGTACACCTTACATTACCGTACGTAAACTTAAAACTCCATAATAAACCTAATGAATTCGTACGAGTCCTTTGAATATTGTACGAGAAGTTAGGTCATCTTACGACTCTTTATGCAACATTAACAACCCAAAAAAACGTTAGTATAATGTAGGACGCCATAGAGCTCCTAAAGTACACCTTACAATACCGTACGTAAACTTAAAACTCCATAATATACCTAATGAATTCTTACGAGTCCTTTGAACATCGTACGACAAGTTAAGACATCTTACGACTCTTTATGACACATTAGCAACCCGAAAAGAACGTTAGTATAATATAAAACGCCATACAGCTCCTAACACCTTACAATACAGTACGTAAACTTAAAATTCCATAATATACCTAATGAATTCGTACGAGTCCTTTGTACATCGTACGACAAGTTAGGACATCTTAGGACTCTTTATGCCATATTAGCACCTTGAAAAGCACGTTAGTATAATGTAGAACGCCATACAGCTCCTAAGTACACCTTACAATACCGTACGTAAACTTAAAACTCTATAATAAACCTAATAAATTCGTACGAGTCCTTTGCACATCGTACGACAAGTTAGGACATCTTACGTCTCCTTATGCAACATTAGCAACTCGAAAAGAACGTTAGTATAATGTAGGACGCCATACAGCTCGTAAGTACACCTTACAATACCGTACGTAAACTTAAAACTCCATAATAACCCTAATGAATTCGTACGAGTCCTTTGAATATTGTACGAGAAGTTAGGTCATCTTACGACTCTTTATGCAACATTAACAACCCAAAAAAACGTTAGTATAATGTAGGACGCCATAGAGCTCCTAAAGTACACCTTACAATACCGTACGTAAACTTAAAACTCCATAATATACCTAATGAATTCGTACGAGTCCTTTGTACATAGTACGACAAGTTAGGACATCTTAGGACTCTTTATGCCATATTAGCACCTTGAAAAGCACGTTAGTATCATGTAGAACGCCATACAGCTCCTAAGTACACCTTACAATACCGTACGTAAACTTAAAACTATATAATAAACCTAATAAATTCGTACGAGTCCTTTGCACATCGTACGACAAGTTAGGACATCTTACGTCTCTTTAAGCAACATTAGCAACTTGAAAAGAATGTTAGTAGAATGTAGGACGCCATATAGCTCGTAAGTACACCTTACAATACAGTACGTAAACTTAAAACTCCATAATAAACCTAATGAATTCGTACGAGTCCTCTGAACATTGTACGACAAGTTAAGACATCTTACGACTCTTTATGCAACATTAACAACCCGAAAAAAAGTTAGTATAATGTAGGACGCCATAGAGCTCCTAAAGTACACCTTACAATACCGTACGTAAACTTAAAACTCCATAATAAACCTAATGAATTCTTACGAGTCCTTTGAACATCGTACGACAAGTTAAGACATCTTACGACTCTTTATGACACATTAGCAACCCGAAAAGAACGTTAGTATAATATAAAACGCCATACAGCTCCTAACACCTTACAATACAGTACGTAAACTTAAAACTCCATAATATACCTAATGAATTCGTACGAGTCTTTTATACATCGTACGAAAAGTTAGAACATATTACGACACTTTATGCCACATTAGAAACTCGAAAAGAACGTTAGTATAATGTAGAACGCCATACATCTCCTAACACCCTACAATACCGTACGTAAACTTAAAACACCATACTAAACCTAATGAATTCGTACGACTCCTTTGAATATCGTACGACAAGTTAGGACATCTTAAGACTCTTTATGCAACATTAGCAACTCGAAAAGAACGTTAGTATATTGTAAGACGCCCTACAACACCTAACAACATCTTACAACATCGTATGAAATCTTAAAACTCCATAATAAACCTAATGAATTCGTACGAGTCCTTTGAATATTGTACGACAAGTTAGGACATCTTACGACTCTTTATGCAACATTAGCAACCCGAAAAAAACGTTAGTGTAATGTAGGACGCCAAACAGCTCCTAAAGTACACCTTACAATACCGTACGTAAACTTAAAACTCCATAATATACCTAATGAATTCGTACGAGTCCTTTGTACATCGTACGACAAGTTAGGACATCTTAGGACTCTTTATGCCATATTAGCACCTTGAAAAGCACGTTAGTATAATGTAGAACGCCATACAGCTCCTAAGTACACCTTACAATACCGTACGTAAACTTAAAACTCTATAATAAACCTAATAAATTCGTACGAGTCCTTTGCACATCGTACGACAAGTTAGGACATCTTAAGTCTCTTTATGCAACATTAGCAACTCGAAAAGAACGTTAGTATAATGTAGGACGCCATACAGCTCGTAAGTACACCTTACAATACCGTACGTAAACTTAAAACTCCATAATAAACCTAATTAATTCGTACGAGTCCTTTGAACATCGTACGACAAGTTAGGACATCTTACGACTCTTTATGCAACATTAACAACCCAAAAAAACGTTAGTATAATGTAGGACGCCATAGAGCTCCTAAAGTACACCGTACAATACCGTACGTAAACTTAAAACTCCATAATATACCTAATGAATTCGTACGAGTCCTTTGTACATCGTACGACAAGTTAGGACATCTTAGGACTCTTTATGCCATATTAGCACCTTGAAAAGCACGTTAGTATAATGTAGAACGCCATACAGCTCCTAAGTACACCTTACAATACCGTACGTAAACTTTTTTTTTTTTGGGTAAAGGGTTACCCCGGTGATTCTATTAACATCATAAAATAACAAGTAGTGAGGAGATTCCACACTAGTTCAGTTTTGGGCATTCCCAAAACCGTTAAGCAAATCAGACATTACAAAACAAAGAAACCAACTAGCTAGAACTAGATAAAACGAAAACCAAACCATCAGGCTCTTATGTTTTCCAACTCAGCTGTAACTCCCCACCGCTTCAACATCTTTGCAACTTGAGTTGTCCTCTTCAGCTTCAGTCCCATTAATCTGTATTGCACCACCTTGCGAATATTATCCACTAAAACTTCAGGAGGACGAGGCTTATCATTGAAGATCCTAGCATTTCTCTCTTGCCAAATAAAATAAGCTGCAGCCGCAGCCACCAGACGACCCACAATTACCACGATAGATTTTGATTGTCCAACTCTTTTTAAGTGATCAATGATTTTCTGCCAACTGGGATCCACAAGATGCAATGAAGCCCAGTCACGAACCAAGAACCATACTTGTCTAGAATATTTGCATTCAAAGAACAGATGAGGATGGGAATCATAATCTGAGTAGCAAAGAGAGCAACATATCAAATTTAAACTCTTACGGTGTTTCCACTTTAGGATACGATCTTGGGTCAGCAATTTCCTTCTACAAATTAACCAGGCCATGAACGCATGCTTTGGGATACACTGGGCAAACCACACACAATCCGACCAGTCAACCTGCGGTTCCATGTATCTAATAGTATTCCAAGTGTTAGTAGCCGAGAAAGGAATAAAAGACCCTCCTTCCTTCCAATAAAGTTGATCTTGAACGTCACTATGCATTACAATATTAATGGAAGCAAGTTGGGGATATCTCACCATCCACCCTTCCGGCCATGCCCAGTTACCATCATGAACTATACTATCCACAGTATCCGCCAAAGTTAGTCCTGCATCTCTAACCGCCCTTGGCGTAATAAATGTGATTAAAAGGCTAACATCACACCAATAATCATACCAAATGTTTGTGCGCCTCCCATTACCCACTTTCGACCAAATGTAACCTTTAATAATATCCCGAACAGATAACATGTTTCTCCAACTCCAGCTACAGCTACTTGGTATTTTGATCTCCCAAAAGTTACGGCCACGCAGCCTAACCGTATGAATCCATTTCACCCATAACGAATCCTGGTTCTGAATAAGCCTCCAAATATGCGATACCATGAGGGCTTTATTCATATCACCAATTCGACGTATACCGAGACCCCCTTCACTCTTTGGCAGACAAACTTTTTTCCATGCAACTTTCGCATGGCATCTAGTGTGATCATTATTACCCCATAAGAACTTGCGCATCCTCAGTTCCAACTCTGCAATCACTCGTCTAGGGAGGAATATAACTGAAGACCAAAACACATGTAACGATGATAAAACAGACCTGATTAGTTGTAAACGACCAGCAAACGATAAGTACTTATTCATCCATAACGAGATCCTTTTATCCATCCGTTCCATCAGCGCATTACAATCAGCAAACCGAATTCGTTTAGTAATTAATGGGACTCCCAAATACCTGACCGGAAGCTTCCCTTCCTCAAATGGCAATAGATTAGTAATGCCCTGTTTAACTGTAGATGGCACATGACAAAAGTAGACCTTGCTTTTATGATTATTTGGGATAAAACCAGACATATCAGCAAATCTCTTTAACACCCTCAAAACGCATCCCGCCGAAGCCGTGTTCCCCTTAGCAAATATAAAGAGATCGTCTGCAAAACAAAGATTAACAACACCCACTTTGTTACATTTGCTATGGAACGAAAAAGGTTCCACAGTAACCATTTTCTCAAACAATAATGTTAAAACTTCCATCACAAGAGTAAAGAGATAAGGGGATAGAGGGTCCCCTTGTCTAAGCCCTCTTGAACCTCGGAAATAACCATGAGTGTCTCCATTAATACATATCGAGAACGAGGGAGTAGTAACACACACCATGATCCATTTAACCATAATCGGGTGTACCCCAAAGCCTATAAGGATCTTCTCCAAAAACTTCCAATCAACCGTATCATAGGCTTTTTGAATATCAATTTTCCAAGCACATCTAGGGGAACCCATATTTCTATGGTAGTTGTGCAGCAATTCTTGAGTAAGTAGAATATTATCTGAGATTTTCCTACCCGGGACAAACGCTGACTGATTAACGCTAACAATATCATTGAGGCCCTTCATAAGTCTATTAGCAATAATCTTACTGATACATTTGTAGATCACGTTGCAACATGAGATCGGTCTGTAATCAGTGATGCAATTTGGGGTAGACACCTTTGGTATTAATGCAATAAGCGTGTGATTAAGTTCTTGCAGCAGACAAGCCTTATTGAAAAAATCTTGAACCGCTTTTACAACATCATTCCCCACCACATCCCAAGCACTCTTGTAGAAAGCCGATGTGTATCCATCCGGGCCAGGAGCTTTATTATCATTCATAGAGAATATAACATTTTTAATTTCATCTCTTCCGACAGGTGCAATCATGTCCACAGCAACTTGGTGGTTCAATTTTCTAATAAAAAGATCATCAGTAGGGTTACAAGAGACGGTATGCTGCCCACCCAAGAATTGTTCAAAATGAGACACAAATCTTTGGATCATTTGATCTCCCTCCCTAACCACCCCAGTCGGATCCTCAATAGAATGTATTCTAGCTCTATGGTTTTTACCCTTCAAATAGTTATGAAAATACCTGGTATTAGCATCTCCTACCGCAAGCCAATGCACTTTAGACTTTTGCTTAAGGAACCTTTCTTCATCAATGCAAGCTTGTTGATACTCCCTTAGACACTCAGCCTCTTTAGTACGTAAAAGCAGATCCCCAGGCATCTGATCGACCAACAACTGCATTTTATCAAGCTCAACTCTTAGATCATTAACTTTTTTATGAAGATTTCCTTGTTTATATAGCAGCGATCGAAAACTGTGTTTTAACCCTTTAAGTTTCTTTGCAACCTGAAATTGAGCAACACCATGCACATTTTGACTCCACCCTTTTTGAACAATCTCATTAAACTCCGGCTTGTGCACCAGAAAATTTGCAAATTTAAAAGGTCTCGGCTTCGAATTTTCCTTGGGCAGCAAGACAAGAACACACGGACAATGATCAGAAATACGGTATGGTTTGAACACGGCACACGCCTGAGGGAACAGATCAATAAATTCCCCATTACTCAGAATCCGGTCAAGCTTTTTAAGTAAACCCACTCCTGATTTCGGTTTTTGGTTCCAAGTAAACTGCATACCTGTGCGATTAATATCACAGATCTCTATATCATTGATACACTCCTGAAAATCCTTCATGCCAATGGATATCTTAGACGGACCAGCCGTCTGCTCATCTAAGTGAAGCGTGGTGTTGAAATCCCCCATAAGAAACCATGGATCACTCTTCACAACACACTTATGCATTTTCAAGTTGTACCATAAGCTCCTCCTTTGCATATAGTAATTAGCTGCATAAATTATAGAACAAAAGACCACGTGATTAGTCCCCTTAAGAAAAACCTGCATGTGCATAACCTGGTCTATATGACTTAAAACATTAACATGCATGATGGTACTATCCCAGCCAACAATGATTCTAGCCTTATTTGCTCCAGCCCCACATGAATCAGCATTCGAGACCCAATCCCACTCCTTAAAAACTTTGTTACAGATGTGTTTCATCTTCGTCACCCCCACATGAGATTCCAGAATAGCACACATACTCAATTCATTTTCCCGTATCACATTTTGAACCTCCTTTTGCTTGAGGGAGAGATTCAGCCCTCGTATATTCCATGACGCAAAATTAATCATTGAGACCCATTGCAGAAGGAGTGCTTGCCCCTTTGTTACCCACCAAAAATTCTGTCGTTTCATCATAGACTTCTTCACAATCGTCATCACTCAAATTTCCATCCTCCACCCTCACTACACCTCCTGATGTAGACCCAGTAGCAGTATTGCCAACAACATCCGTTCCTACACACTCCTCCAGCACAGCAAATCGATTGCTAGATATGACTGCACTATTCACATTCTTATTAACCTGCTTGGGCAGCTCTCCATCCTTCCCACCCCCATTAGTTTTAGCAACAGGTCTATATTCAAATTTTTGTTTATGTTTCTGGACCGGTATACCACCTTTGTTGGACGTTTTCTTCTTCTGTGGAACATTTACAAACCCATCCTCATCCATCAGAGTCGTTGTTTTCTTTGCTTCAACATGTTTGGGGCATTCCTTTGTTTCATGTCCAAACACGCAACAGTGAGAACATTTAGGTGGTAGCCATTCGTATTCAACATCAACTGACTGCACTACTATCTCATCATTCTCAGGGGAGGGAATGCCTACCTTAACAGATTCCTTGTATTCATCTTCAGCTGCAATTTCCACCATGGCCCTGGCATAGCTACTCCTTCCCCATAGATTTAAACACATAGATGTCGTGTATGTATCCAGACGCTTTGGTTTTCCCACCTTTGACATTAGCATGCTTAAACCATCATCTGTATAAGCGGGTAATGGAACCCCATGCAATTTGACCCAAACAACCACCGATTTTATATCTTCTTTCCTTAGATTAGCAGTCGGCGACCAAACATTTAAAAACAATGGAGATTTCTTCACTACCCATGGGCCACCTTCAAGGACATTCATCATACCCTTATGATCCTCAAACTGAAAGAAAAAGAACCCATCCGCATTCATCATTACCTTCTTCAGTCCATGTTTTCGCCAATTAGTTTTAACATAGTATTCCACAACCGGATATGCTTCTCGATGGCCCAGAAAATAACCATATAATGTGTTGACCAGCTTATTTTGAACCTTTTTGACCGATTCTGCAGATAACATCACGTCCACACCGTCTTTTTTTGAGGTTGATTCCAAAAACCTAAAGTTAATCTGCTGGACATCCATATTACTTGCTGTAGTAGCTTCAGCATAATTCTTTACCAATTTCCCATCATCATCAGTCTCACGTGTCTGATTAACCATATTATTTTCAACAGCCTCAATTGTAACATCAGGATTAGTGTTTACAGCCTCCAGATTGGGGTTAGGGCCATCCTCCTCATCTACCACCTCATTCATAATGATCTGATTAGAGTTGGTAGAGTTCTTTTTCATAATACTCCTCATTGCCTTTGCACCATCAATATTTTTTATTTTAGACGCAAGAGAATTAGTCGCCATGCATGCAACCCTAGGTCAAATAATACGATCAAGTCCTTAACTGGTTAATAGAATTCGTACCAATCAGCTAAGTTATACTCGATAACCGCGATCGATTACAGATCTACTAAGCAATCAGAAAGCAAGATCGATTACCTGAATCCTAACGCAGAGATAATCAAACGAACCTGAAACCCTAGAACAAATCTTGCCTGCAAATCTACCGTACTAGGATGGGTGACCGTACGTAAACTTAAAACTCTATAATAAAGCTAATAAATTCGTACGAGTCCTTTACACATCGTACGACAAGTTAGGACATCTTACGTCTCCTTAAGCAACATTAGCAACTCGAAAAGAACGTTAGTATAATGTAGGACGCCACACAGCTCGTAAGTACACCTTACAATACCGTACGTAAACTTAAAACTCCATAATATACCTAATGAATTCGTACGAGTCCTTTGTACATCGTACGACAAGTTAGGACATCTTAGGACTCTTTATACCATATTAGCACCTTGAAAAGCACGTTAGTATCATGTAGAACGCCATACAGCTCCTAAGTACACCTTACAATACCGTACGTAAACTTAAAACTATATAATAAACCTAATAAATTCGTACGAGTCCTTTGCACATCGTACGACAAGTTAGGACATCTTACGTCTCTTTATGCAACATTAGCAACTTGAAAAGAATGTCAGTAGAATGTAGGACGCCATATAGCTCGTAAGTACACCTTACAATACAGTACGTAAACTTAAAACTCCATAATAAACCTAATGAATTCGTACGAGTCCTTTGAACATTGTACGACAAGTTAGGACATCTTACGACTATTTATGCAACATTAACAACCCGAAAAAAAGTTAGTATAATGTAGGACGCCATAGAGCTCCTAAAGTACACCTTACAATACCGTACGTAAACTTAAAACTCCATAATAAACCTAATGAATTCTTACGAGTCCTTTGAACATCGTACGACAAGTTAAGACATCTTACGACTCTTTATGACACATTAGCAACCCGAAAAGAACGTTAGTATAATATAAAACGCCATACAGCTCCTAACACCTTACAATACAGTACGTAAACTTAAAACTCCATAATATACCTAATGAATTCGTACGAGTCTTTTATACATCGTACGAAAAGTTAGAACATATTACGACACTTTATGCCACATTAGAAACTCGAAAAGAACGTTAGTATAATGTAGAACGCCATACATCTCCTAACACCCTACAATACCGTACGTAAACTTAAAACACCATACTAAACCTAATGAATTCGTACGACTCCTTTGAATATCGTACGACAAGTTAGGACATCTTAAGACTCTTTATGCAACATTAGCAACTCGAAAAGAACGTTAGTATATTGTAAGACGCCCTACAACACCTAACAACATCTTACAACATCGTATGAAATCTTAAAACTCCATAATAAACCTAATGAATTCGTACGAGTCCTTTGAATACTGTACGAGAAGTTAGGTCATCTTACGACTCTTTATGCAACATTAACAACCCAAAAAAACGTTAGTATAATGTAGGACGCCATAGAGCTCCTAAAGTACACCTTACAATGCCGTACGTAAACTTAAAACTCCATAATATACCTAATGAATTCGTACGAGTCCTTTGTACATCGTACGACAAGTTAGGACATCTTAGGACTCTTTATACCATATTAGCACCTTGAAAAGCACGTTAGTATCATGTAGAACGCCATACAGCTCCTAAGTACACCTTACAATACCGTACGTAAACTTAAAACTATATAATAAACCTAATAAATTCGTACGAGTCCTTTGCACATCGTACGACAAGTTAGGACATCTTACGTCTCTTTATGCAACATTAGCAACTTGAAAAGAATGTTAGTAGAATGTAGGACGCCATATAGCTCGTAAGTACACCTTACAATACAGTACGTAAACTTAAAAACTCCATAATAAACCTAATGAATTCGTACGAGTCCTATGAACATTGTACGACAAGTTAGGACATCTTACGACTCTTTATGCAACATTAACAACCCGAAAAAAAGTTAGTATAATGTAGGACGCCATAGAGCTCCTAAAGTACACCTTACAATACCGTACGTAAACTTAAAACTCCATAATAAACCTAATGAATTCTTACGAGTCCTTTGAACATCGTACGACAAGTTAAGACATCTTACGACTCTTTATGACACATTAGCAACCCGAAAAGAACGTTAGTATAATATAAAACGCCATACAGCTCCTAACACCTTACAATACAGTACGTAAACTTAAAACTCCATAATATACCTAATGAATTCGTACGAGTCTTTTATACATCGTACGAAAAGTTAGAACATATTACGACACTTTATGCCACATTAGAAACTCGAAAAGAACGTTAGTATAATGTAGAACGCCATACATCTCCTAACACCCTACAATACCGTACGTAAACTTAAAACACCATACTAAACCTAATGAATTCGTACGACTCCTTTGAATATCGTACGACAAGTTAGGACATCTTAAGACTCTTTATGCAACATTAGCAACTCGAAAAGAACGTTAGTATATTGTAAGACGCCCTACAACACCTAACAACATCTTACAACATCGTATGAAATCTTAAAACTCCATAATAAACCTAATGAATTCGTACGAGTCCTTTGAATATTGTACGACAAGTTAGGACATCTTACGACTCTTTATGCAACATTAGCAACCCGAAAAAAACGTTAGTGTAATGTAGGACGCCAAACAGCTCCTAAAGTACACCTTACAATACCGTACGTAAACTTAAAACTCCATAATATACCTAATGAATTCGTACGAGTCCTTGTACATCGTACGACAAGTTAGGACATCTTAGGACTCTTTATGCCATATTAGCACCTTGAAAAGCACGTTAGTATAATGTAGAACGCCATACAGCTCCTAAGTACACCTTACAATACCGTACGTAAACTTAAAACTCTATAATAAACCTAATAAATTCGTACGAGTCCTTTGCACATCGTACGACAAGTTAGGACATCTTAAGTCTCTTTATGCAACATTAGCAACTCGAAAAGAACGTTAGTATAATGTAGGACGCCATACAGCTCGTAAGTACACCTTACAATACCGTACGTAAACTTAAAACTCCATAATAAACCTAATTAATTCGTACGAGTCCTTTGAACATCGTACGACAAGTTAGGACATCTTACGACTCTTTATGCAACATTAACAACCCAAAAAAACGTTAGTATAATGTAGGACGCCATAGAGCTCCTAAAGTACACCGTACAATACCGTACGTAAACTTAAAACTCCATAATATACCTAATGAATTCGTACGAGTCCTTTGTACATCGTACGACAAGTTAGGACATCTTAGGACTCTTTATGCCATATTAGCACCTTGAAAAGCACGTTAGTATAATGTAGAACGCCATACAGCTCCTAAGTACACCTTACAATACCGTACGTAAACTTAAAACTCTATAATAAAGCTAATAAATTCGTACGAGTCCTTTGCACATCGTACGACAAGTTAGGACATCTTACGTCTCCTTATGCAACATTAGCAACTCGAAAAGAACGTTAGTATAATGTAGGACGCCATACAGCTCGTAAGTACACCTTACAATACCGTACGTAAACTTAAAACTCCATAATTTACCTAATGAATTCGTACGAGTCCTTTGTACATCATACGAAAAGTTAGGACATCTTAGGACTCTTTATAACATATTAGCACCTTGAAAAGCACGTTAGTATCATGTAGAACGCCATACAGCTCCTAAGTACACCTTACAATACCGTACGTAAACTTAAAACTATATAATAAACCTAATAAATTCGTACGAGTCCTTTGCACATCGTACGACAAGTTAGGACATCTTACGTCTCTTTATGCAACATTAGCAACTTGAAAAGAATGTTAGTAGAATGTAGCACGCCATATAGCTCGTAAGTACACCTTACAATACAGTACGTAAACTTAAAACTCCATAATAAACCTAATGAATTCGTACGAGTCCTTTGAACATTGTACGACAAGTTAGGACATCTTACGACTCTTTATGCAACATTAACAACCCGAAAAAAAGTTAGTATAATGTAGGACGCCATAGAGCTCCTAAAGTACACCTTACAATACCGTACGTAAACTTAAAACTCCATAATAAACCTAATGAATTCTTACGAGTCCTTTGAACATCGTATGACAAGTTAAGACATCTTACGACTCTTTATGACACATTAGCAACCCGAAAAGAACGTTAGTATAATATAAAACGCCATACAGCTCGTAACACCTTACAATACAGTACGTAAACTTAAAACTCCATAATATACCTAATGAATTCGTACGAGTCTTTTATACATCGTACGAAAAGTTAGAACATATTACGACACTTTATGCCACATTAGAAACTCGAAAAGAACGTTAGTATAATGTAGAACGCCATACATGTCCTAACACCCTACAATACCGTACGTAAACTTAAAACACCATACTAAACCTAATGAATTCGTACGACTCCTTTGAATATCGTACGACAAGTTAGGACATCTTAAGACTCTTTATGCAACATTAGCAACTCGAAAAGAACGTTAGTATATTGTAAGACGCCCTACAACACCTAACAACATCTTACAACATCGTATGAAATCTTAAAACTCCATAATAAACCTAATGAATTCGTACGAGTCCTTTGAATATTGTACGACAAGTTAGGACATCTTACGACTCTTTATGCAACATTAGCAACCCGAAAAAAACGTTAGTGTAATGTAGGACGCCAAACAGCTCCTAAAGTACACCTTACAATACCGTACGTAAACTTAAAACTCCATAATATACCTAATGAATTCGTACGAGTCCTTTGTACATCGTACGACAAGTTAGGACATCTTAGGACTCTTTATGCCATATTAGCACCTTGAAAAGCACGTTAGTATAATGTAGAACGCCATACAGCTCCTAAGTACACCTTACAATACCGTACGTAAACTTAAAACTCTATAATAAACCTAATAAATTCGTACGAGTCCTTTGCACATCGTACGACAAGTTAGGACATCTTAAGTCTCTTTATGCAACATTAGCAACTCGAAAAGAACGTTAGTATAATGTAGGACGCCATACAGCTCGTAAGTACACCTTACAATACCGTACGTAAACTTAAAACTCCATAATAAACCTAATTAATTCGTACGAGTCCTTTGAACATCGTACGACAAGTTAGGACATCTTACGACTCTTTATGCAACATTAACAACCCAAAAAAACGTTAGTATAATGTAGGACGCCATAGAGCTCCTAAAGTACACCGTACAATACCGTACGTAAACTTAAAACTCCATAATATACCTAATGAATTCGTACGAGTCCTTTGTACATCGTACGACAAGTTAGGACATCTTAGGACTCTTTATGCCATATTAGCACCTTGAAAAGCACGTTAGTATAATGTAGAACGCCATACAGCTCCTAAGTACACCTTACAATACCGTACGTAAACTTAAAACTCTATAATAAAGCTAATAAATTCGTACGAGTCCTTTGCACATCGTACGACAAGTTAGGACATCTTACGTCTCCTTATGCAACATTAGCAACTCGAAAAGAACGTTAGTATAATGTAGGACGCCATACATCTCGTAAGTACACCTTACAATACCGTACGTAAACTTAAAACTCCATAATATACCTAATGAATTCGTACGAGTCCTTTGTACATCGTACGACAAGTTAGGACATCTTAGGACTCTTTATACCATATTAGCACCTTGAAAAGCACGTTAGTATCATGTAGAACGCCATACAGCTCCTAAGTACACCTTACAATACCGTACGTAAACTTAAAACTATATAATAAACCTAATAAATTCGTACGAGTCCTTTGCACATCGTACGACAAGTTAGGACATCTTACGTCTCTTTATGCAACATTAGCAACTTGAAAAGAATGTTAGTAGAATGTAGCACGCCATATAGCTCGTAAGTACACCTTACAATACAGTACGTAAACTTAAAACTCCATAATAAACCTAATGAATTCGTACGAGTCCTTTGAACATTGTACGACAAGTTAGGACATCTTACGACTCTTTATGCAACATTAACAACCCGAAAAAAAGTTAGTATAATGTAGGACGCCATAGAGCTCCTAAAGTACACCTTACAATACCGTACGTAAACTTAAAACTCCATAATAAACCTAATGAATTCTTACGAGTCCTTTGAACATCGTATGACAAGTTAAGACATCTTACGACTCTTTATGACACATTAGCAACCCGAAAAGAACGTTAGTATAATATAAAATGCCATACAGCTCGTAACACCTTACAATACAGTACGTAAACTTAAAACTCCATAATATACCTAATGAATTCGTACGAGTCTTTTATACATCGTACGAAAAGTTAGAACATATTACGACACTTTATGCCACATTAGAAACTCGAAAAGAACGTTAGTATAATGTAGAACGCCATACATGTCCTAACACCCTACAATACCGTACGTAAACTTAAAACACCATACTAAACCTAATGAATTCGTACGACTCCTTTGAATATCGTACGACAAGTTAGGACATCTTAAGACTCTTTATGCAACATTAGCAACTCGAAAAGAACGTTAGTATATTGTAAGACGCCCTACAACACCTAACAACATCTTACAACATCGTATGAAATCTTAAAACTCCATAATAAACCTAATGAATTCGTACGAGTCCTTTGAATATTGTACGACAAGTTAGGACATCTTACGACTCTTTATGCAACATTAGCAACCCGAAAAAAACGTTAGTGTAATGTAGGACGCCAAACAGCTCCTAAAGTACACCTTACAATACCGTACGTAAACTTAAAACTCCATAATATACCTAATGAATTCGTACGAGTCCTTTGTACATCGTACGACAAGTTAGGACATCTTAGGACTCTTTATGCCATATTAGCACCTTGAAAAGCACGTTAGTATAATGTAGAACGCCATACAGCTCCTAAGTACACCTTACAATACCGTACGTAAACTTAAAACTCTATAATAAACCTAATAAATTCGTACGAGTCCTTTGCACATCGTACGACAAGTTAGGACATCTTAAGTCTCTTTATGCAACATTAGCAACTCGAAAAGAACGTTAGTATAATGTAGGACGCCATACAGCTCGTAAGTACACCTTACAATACCGTACGTAAACTTAAAACTCCATAATAAACCTAATTAATTCGTACGAGTCCTTTGAACATCGTACGACAAGTTAGGACATCTTACGACTCTTTATGCAACATTAACAACCCAAAAAAACGTTAGTATAATGTAGGACGCCATAGAGCTCCTAAAGTACACCGTACAATACCGTACGTAAACTTAAAACTCCATAATATACCTAATGAATTCGTACGAGTCCTTTGTACATCGTACGACAAGTTAGGACATCTTAGGACTCTTTATACCATATTAGCACCTTGAAAAGCACGTTAGTATCATGTAGAACGCCATACAGCTCCTAAGTACACCTTACAATACCGTACGTAAACTTAAAACTATATAATAAACCTAATAAATTCGTACGAGTCCTTTGCACATCGTACGACAAGTTAGGACATCTTACGTCTCTTTATGCAACATTAGCAACTTGAAAAGAATGTTAGTAGAATGTAGCACGCCATATAGCTCGTAAGTACACCTTACAATACAGTACGTAAACTTAAAACTCCATAATAAACCTAATGAATTCGTACGAGTCCTTTGAACATTGTACGACAAGTTAGGACATCTTACGACTCTTTATGCAACATTAACAACCCGAAAAAAAGTTAGTATAATGTAGGACGCCATAGAGCTCCTAAAGTACACCTTACAATACCGTACGTAAACTTAAAACTCCATAATAAACCTAATGAATTCTTACGAGTCCTTTGAACATCGTATGACAAGTTAAGACATCTTACGACTCTTTATGACACATTAGCAACCCGAAAAGAACGTTAGTATAATATAAAATGCCATACAGCTCGTAACACCTTACAATACAGTACGTAAACTTAAAACTCCATAATATACCTAATGAATTCGTACGAGTCTTTTATACATCGTACGAAAAGTTAGAACATATTACGACACTTTATGCCACATTAGAAACTCGAAAAGAACGTTAGTATAATGTAGAACGCCATACATGTCCTAACACCCTACAATACCGTACGTAAACTTAAAACACCATACTAAACCTAATGAATTCGTACGACTCCTTTGAATATCGTACGACAAGTTAGGACATCTTAAGACTCTTTATGCAACATTAGCAACTCGAAAAGAACGTTAGTATATTGTAAGACGCCCTACAACACCTAACAACATCTTACAACATCGTATGAAATCTTAAAACTCCATAATAAACCTAATGAATTCGTACGAGTCCTTTGAATATTGTACGACAAGTTAGGACATCTTACGACTCTTTATGCAACATTAGCAACCCGAAAAAAACGTTAGTGTAATGTAGGACGCCAAACAGCTCCTAAAGTACACCTTACAATACCGTACGTAAACTTAAAACTCCATAATATACCTAATGAATTCGTACGAGTCCTTTGTACATCGTACGACAAGTTAGGACATCTTAGGACTCTTTATGCCATATTAGCACCTTGAAAAGCACGTTAGTATAATGTAGAACGCCATACAGCTCCTAAGTACACCTTACAATACCGTACGTAAACTTAAAACTCTATAATAAACCTAATAAATTCGTACGAGTCCTTTGCACATCGTACGACAAGTTAGGACATCTTAAGTCTCTTTATGCAACATTAGCAACTCGAAAAGAACGTTAGTATAATGTAGGACGCCATACAGCTCGTAAGTACACCTTACAATACCGTACGTAAACTTAAAACTCCATAATAAACCTAATTAATTCGTACGAGTCCTTTGAACATCGTACGACAAGTTAGGACATCTTACGACTCTTTATGCAACATTAACAACCCAAAAAAACGTTAGTATAATGTAGGACGCCATAGAGCTCCTAAAGTACACCGTACAATACCGTACGTAAACTTAAAACTCCATAATATACCTAATGAATTCGTACGAGTCCTTTGTACATCGTACGACAAGTTAGGACATCTTAGGACTCTTTATGCCATATTAGCACCTTGAAAAGCACGTTAGTATAATGTAGAACGCCATACAGCTCCTAAGTACACCTTACAATACCGTACGTAAACTTAAAACTCTATAATAAAGCTAATAAATTCGTATGAGTCCTTTGCACATCGTACGACAAGTTAGGACATCTTACGTCTCCTTATGCAACATTAGCAACTCGAAAAGAACGTTAGTATAATGTAGGACGCCATACATCTCGTAAGTACACCTTACAATACCGTACGTAAACTTAAAACTCCATAATATACCTAATGAATTCGTACGAGTCCTTTGTACATCGTACGACAAGTTAGGACATCTTAGGACTCTTTATACCATATTAGCACCTTGAAAAGCACGTTAGTATCATGTAGAACGCCATACAGCTCCTAAGTACACCTTACAATACCGTACGTAAACTTAAAACTATATAATAAACCTAATAAATTCGTACGAGTCCTTTGCACATCGTACGACAAGTTAGGACATCTTACGTCTCTTTATGCAACATTAGCAACTTGAAAAGAATGTTAGTAGAATGTAGCACGCCATATAGCTCGTAAGTACACCTTACAATACAGTACGTAAACTTAAAACTCCATAATAAACCTAATGAATTCGTACGAGTCCTTTGAACATTGTACGACAAGTTAGGACATCTTACGACTCTTTATGCAACATTAACAACCCGAAAAAAAGTTAGTATAATGTAGGACGCCATAGAGCTCCTAAAGTACACCTTACAATACCGTACGTAAACTTAAAACTCCATAATAAACCTAATGAATTCTTACGAGTCCTTTGAACATCGTATGACAAGTTAAGACATCTTACGACTCTTTATGACACATTAGCAACCCGAAAAGAACGTTAGTATAATATAAAACGCCATACAGCTCCTAACACCTTACAATACAGTACGTAAACTTAAAACTCCATAATATACCTAATGAATTCGTACGAGTCTTTTATACATCGTACGAAAAGTTAGAACATATTACGACACTTTATGCCACATTAGAAACTCGAAAAGAACGTTAGTATAATGTAGAACGCCATACATGTCCTAACACCCTACAATACCGTACGTAAACTTAAAACACCATACTAAACCTAATGAATTCGTACGACTCCTTTGAATATCGTACGACAAGTTAGGACATCTTAAGACTCTTTATGCAACATTAGCAACTCGAAAAGAACGTTAGTATATTGTAAGACGCCCTACAACACCTAACAACATCTTACAACATCGTATGAAATCTTAAAACTCCATAATAAACCTAATGAATTCGTACGAGTCCTTTGAATATTGTACGACAAGTTAGGACATCTTACGACTCTTTATGCAACATTAGCAACCCGAAAAAAACGTTAGTGTAATGTAGGACGCCAAACAGCTCCTAAAGTACACCTTACAATACCGTACGTAAACTTAAAACTCCATAATATACCTAATGAATTCGTACGAGTCCTTTGTACATCGTACGACAAGTTAGGACATCTTAGGACTCTTTATGCCATATTAGCACCTTGAAAAGCACGTTAGTATAATGTAGAACGCCATACAGCTCCTAAGTACACCTTACAATACCGTACGTAAACTTAAAACTCTATAATAAACCTAATAAATTCGTACGAGTCCTTTGCACATCGTACGACAAGTTAGGACATCTTAAGTCTCTTTATGCAACATTAGCAACTCGAAAAGAACGTTAGTATAATGTAGGACGCCATACAGCTCGTAAGTACACCTTACAATACCGTACGTAAACTTAAAACTCCATAATAAACCTAATTAATTCGTACGAGTCCTTTGAACATCGTACGACAAGTTAGGACATCTTACGACTCTTTATGCAACATTAACAACCCAAAAAAACGTTAGTATAATGTAGGACGCCATAGAGCTCCTAAAGTACACCGTACAATACCGTACGTAAACTTAAAACTCCATAATATACCTAATGAATTCGTACGAGTCCTTTGTACATCGTACGACAAGTTAGGACATCTTAGGACTCTTTATGCCATATTAGCACCTTGAAAAGCACGTTAGTATAATGTAGAACGCCATACAGCTCCTAAGTACACCTTACAATACCGTACGTAAACTTAAAACTCTATAATAAAGCTAATAAATTCGTACGAGTCCTTTGCACATCGTACGACAAGTTAGGACATCTTACGTCTCCTTATGCAACATTAGCAACTCGAAAAGAACGTTAGTATAATGTAGGACGCCATACAGCTCGTAAGTACACCTTACAATACCGTACGTAAACTTAAAACTCCATAATATACCTAATGAATTCGTACGAGTCCTTTGTACATCGTACGACAAGTTAGGACATCTTAGGACTCTTTATACCATATTAGCACCTTGAAAAGCACGTTAGTATCATGTAGAACGCCATACAGCTCCTAAGTACACCTTACAATACCGTACGTAAACTTAAAACTATATAATAAACCTAATAAATTCGTACGAGTCCTTTGCACATCGTACGACAAGTTAGGACATCTTACGTCTCTTTATGCAACATTAGCAACTTGAAAAGAATGTTAGTAGAATGTAGCACGCCATATAGCTCGTAAGTACACCTTACAATACAGTACGTAAACTTAAAACTCCATAATAAACCTAATGAATTCGTACGAGTCCTTTGAACATTGTACGACAAGTTAGGACATCTTACGACTCTTTATGCAACATTAACAACCCGAAAAAAAGTTAGTATAATGTAGGACGCCATAGAGCTCCTAAAGTACACCTTACAATACCGTACGTAAACTTAAAACTCCATAATAAACCTAATGAATTCTTACGAGTCCTTTGAACATCGTACGACAAGTTAAGACATCTTACGACTCTTTATGACACATTAGCAACCCGAAAAGAACGTTAGTATAATATAAAACGCCATACAGCTCCTAACACCTTACAATACAGTACGTAAACTTAAAACTCCATAATATACCTAATGAATTCGTACGAGTCATTTATACATCGTACGAAAAGTTAGAACATATTACGACACTTTATGCCACATTAGAAACTCGAAAAGAACGTTAGTATAATGTAGAACGCCATACATCTCCTAACACCCTACAATACCGTACGTAAACTTAAAACACCATACTAAACCTAATGAATTCGTACGACTCCTTTGAATATCGTACGACAAGTTAGGACATCTTAAGACTCTTTATGCAACATTAGCAACTCGAAAAGAACGTTAGTATATTGTAAGACGCCCTACAACACCTAACAACATCTTACAACATCGTATGAAATCTTAAAACTCCATAATAAACCTAATGAATTCGTACGAGTCCTTTGAATATTGTACGACAAGTTAGGACATCTTACGACTCTTTATGCAACATTAGCAACCCGAAAAAAACGTTAGTGTAATGTAGGACGCCAAACAGCTCCTAAAGTACACCTTACAATACCGTACGTAAACTTAAAACTCCATAATATACCTAATGAATTCGTACGACTCCTTTGAATATCGTACGACAAGTTAGGACATCTTAAGACTCTTTATGCAACATTAGCAACTCGAAAAGAACGTTAGTATATTGTAAGACGCCCTACAACACCTAACAACATCTTACAACATCGTATGAAATCTTAAAACTCCATAATAAACCTAATGAATTCGTACGAGTCCTTTGAATATTGTACGAGAAGTTAGGTCATCTTACGACTCTTTATGCAACATTAACAACCCAAAAAAACGTTAGTATAATGTAGGACGCCATAGAGCTCCTAAAGTACACCTTACAATACCGTACGTAAACTTAAAACTCCATAATATACCTAATGAATTCGTACGAGTCCTTTGTACATCGTACGACAAGTTAGGACATCTTAGGACTCTTTATGCCATATTAGCACCTTGAAAAGCACGTTAGTATAATGTAGAACGCCATACAGCTCCTAAGTACACCTTACAATACCGTACGTAAACTTAAAACTCTATAATAAACCTAATAAATTCGTACGAGTCCTTTGCACATCGTACGACAAGTTAGGACATCTTAAGTCTCTTTATGCAATATTAGCAACTCGAAAAGAACGTTAGTATAATGTAGGACGCCATACAGCTCGTAAGTACACCTTACAATACCGTACGTAAACTTAAAACTCCATAATAAACCTAATTAATTCGTACGAGTCCTTTGAACATCGTACGACAAGTTAGGACATCTTACGACTCTTTATGCAACATTAACAACCCAAAAAAACGTTAGTATAATGTAGGACGCCATAGAGCTCCTAAAGTACACCGTACAATACCGTACGTAAACTTAAAACTCCATAATATACCTAATGAATTCGTACGAGTCCTTTGTACATCGTACGACAAGTTTGGACATCTTAGGACTCTTTATGCCATATTAGCACCTTGAAAAGCACGTTAGTATAATGTAGAACGCCATACAGCTCCTAAGTACACCTTACAATACCGTACGTAAACTTAAAACTCTATAATAAAGCTAATAAATTCGTACGAGTCCTTTGCACATCGTACGACAAGTTAGGACATCTTACGTCTCCTTATGCAACATTAGCAACTCGAAAAGAACGTTAGTATAATGTAGGACGCCATACAGCTCGTAAGTACACCTTACAATACCGTACGTAAACTTAAAACTCCATAATATACCTAATGAATTCGTACGAGTCCTTTGTACATCGTACGACAAGTTAGGACATCTTAGGACTCTTTATACCATATTAGCACCTTGAAAAGCACGTTAGTATCATGTAGAACGCCATACAGCTCCTAAGTACACCTTACAATACCGTACGTAAACTTAAAACTATATAATAAACCTAATAAATTCGTACGAGTCCTTTGCACATCGTACGACAAGTTAGGACATCTTACGTCTCTTTATGCAACATTAGCAACTTGAAAAGAATGTTAGTAGAATGTAGGACGCCATATAGCTCGTAAGTACACCTTACAATACAGTACGTAAACTTAAAACTCCATAATAAACCTAATGAATTCGTACGAGTCCTTTGAACATTGTACGACAAGTTAGGACATCTTACGACTCTTTATGCAACATTAACAACCCGAAAAAAAGTTAGTATAATGTAGGACGCCATAGAGCTCCTAAAGTACACCTTACAATACCGTACGTAAACTTAAAACTCCATAATAAACCTAATGAATTCTTACGAGTCCTTTGAACATCATACGACAAGTTAAGACATCTTACGACTCTTTATGACACATTAGCAACCCGAAAAGAACGTTAGTATAATATAAAACGCCATACAGCTCCTAACACCTTACAATACAGTACGTAAACTTAAAACTCCATAATATACCTAATGAATTCGTACGAGTCTTTTATACATCGTACGAAAAGTTAGAACATATTACGACACTTTATGCCACATTAGAAACTCGAAAAGAACATTAGTATAATGTAGAACGCCATACATCTCCTAACACCCTACAATACCATACGTAAACTTAAAACACCATACTAAACCTAATGAATTCGTACGACTCCTTTGAATATCGTACGACAAGTTAGGACATCTTAAGACTCTTTATGCAACATTAGCAACTCGAAAAGAACGTTAGTATATTGTAAGACGCCCTACAACACCTAACAACATCTTACAACATCGTATGAAATCTTAAAACTCCATAATAAACCTAATGAATTCGTACGAGTCCTTTGAATATTGTACGACAAGTTAGGACATCTTACGACTCTTTATGCAACATTAGCAACCCGAAAAAAACGTTAGTGTAATGTAGGACGCCAAACAGCTCCTAAAGTACACCTTACAATACCGTACGTAAACTTAAAACTCCATAATATACCTAATGAATTCGTACGACTCCTTTGAATATCGTACGACAAGTTAGGACATCTTAAGACTCTTTATGCAACATTAGCAACTCGAAAAGAACGTTAGTATATTGTAAGACGCCCTACAACACCTAACAACATCTTACAACATCGTATGAAATCTTAAAACTCCATAATAAACCTAATGAATTCGTACGAGTCCTTTGAATATTGTACGAGAAGTTAGGTCATCTTACGACTCTTTATGCAACATTAACAACCCAAAAAAACGTTAGTATAATGTAGGACGCCATAGAGCTCCTAAAGTACACCTTACAATACCGTACGTAAACTTAAAACTCCATAATATACCTAATGAATTCGTACGAGTCCTTTGTACATCGTACGACAAGTTAGGACATCTTAGGACTCTTTATGCCATATTAGCACCTTGAAAAGCACGTTAGTATAATGTAGAACGCCATACAGCTCCTAAGTACACCTTACAATACCGTACGTAAACTTAAAACTCTATAATAAACCTAATAAATTCGTACGAGTCCTTTGCACATCGTACGACAAGTTAGGACATCTTAAGTCTCTTTATGCAACATTAGCAACTCGAAAAGAACGTTAGTATAATGTAGGACGCCATACAGCTCGTAAGTACACCTTACAATACCGTACGTAAACTTAAAACTCCATAATAAACCTAATTAATTCGTACGAGTCCTTTGAACATCGTACGACAAGTTAGGACATCTTACGACTCTTTATGCAACATTAACAACCCAAAAAAACGTTAGTATAATGTAGGACGCCATAGAGCTCCTAAAGTACACCGTACAATACCGTACGTAAACTTAAAACTCCATAATATACCTAATGAATTCGTACGAGTCCTTTGTACATCGTACGACAAGTTAGGACATCTTAGGACTCTTTATGCCATATTAGCACCTTGAAAAGCACGTTAGTATAATGTAGAACGCCATACAGCTCCTAAGTACACCTTACAATAACGTACGTAAACTTAAAACTCTATAATAAAGCTAATAAATTCGTACGAGTCCTTTGCACATCGTACGACAAGTTAGGACATCTTACGTCTCCTTATGCAACATTAGCAACTCGAAAAGAACGTTAGTATAATGTAGGACGCCATACAGCTCGTAAGTACACCTTACAATACCGTACGTAAACTTAAAACTCCATAATAAACCTAATGAATTCGTACGAGTCCTTTGAATATTGTACGAGAAGTTAGGTCATCTTACGACTTTTTATGCAACATTAACAACCCAAAAAAACGTTAGTATAATGTAGGACGCCATAGAGCTCCTAAAGTACACCTTACAATACCGTACGTAAACTTAAAACTCCAAAATATACCTAATGAATTCGTACGAGTCCTTTGTACATCGTACGACAAGTTAGGACATCTTAGGACTCTTTATGCCATATTAGCACCTTGAAAAGCACGTTAGTATAATGTAGAACGCCATACAGCTCCTAAGTACACCTTACAATACCGTACGTAAACTTAAAACTCTATAATAAACCTAATAAATTCGTACGAGTCCTTTGCACATCGTACGACAAGTTAGGACATCTTACGTCTCTTTATGCAACATTAGCAACTCGAAAAGAATGTTAGTAGAATGTAGGACGCCATACAGCTTGTAAGTACACCTTACAATACAGTACGTAAACTTAAAACTCCATAATAAACCTAATGAATTCGTACGAGTCCTTTGAACATTGTACGACAAGTTAGGACATCTTACGACTCTTTATGCAACATTAACAACACGAAAAAAAGCTAGTATAATGTAGGACGCCATAGAGCTCCTAAAGTACACCTTACAATACCGTTCGTAAACTTAAAACTCCATAATAAACCTAATGAATTCTTACGAGTCCTTTGAACATCGTACGACAAGTTAAGACATCTTACGACTCTTTATGACACATTAGCAACCCGAAAAGAACGTTAGTATAATATAAAACGCCATACAGCTCCTAACACCTTACAATACAATACGTAAACTTAAAAACTCCATAATATACCTAATGAATTCGTACGAGTCCTTTGCACATCGTACGACAAGTTAGGACATCTTACGTCTCCTTATGCAACATTAGCAACTCGAAAAGAACGTTAGTATAATGTAGGACGCCATACAGCTCGTAAGTACACCTTACAATACCGTACGTAAACTTAAAACTCCATAATAAACCTAATGAATTCGTACGAGTCCTTTGAATATTGTACGAGAAGTTAGGTCATCTTACGACTCTTTATGCAACATTAACAACCCAAAAAAACGTTAGTATAATGTAGGACGCCATAGAGCTCCTATAGTACACCTTACAATACCGTACGTAAACTTAAAACTCCATAATATACCTAATGAATTCGTACGAGTCCTTTGTACATCGTACGACAAGTTAGGACATCTTAGGACTCTTTATGCCATATTAGCACCTTGAAAAGCACGTTAGTATAATGTAGAACGCCATACAGCTCCTAAGTACACCTTACAATACCGTACGTAAACTTAAAACTCTATAATAAACCTAATAAATTCGTACGAGTCCTTTGCACATCGTACGACAAGTTAGGACATCTTACGTCTCTTTATGCAACATTAGCAACTCGAAAAGAATGTTAGTAGAATGTAGGACGCCATACAGCTCGTAAGTACACCTTACAATACAGTACGTAAACTTAAAACTCCATAATAAACCTAATGAATTCGTACGAGTCCTTTGAACATTGTACGACAAGTTAGGACATCTTACGACTCTTTATGCAACATTAACAACACGAAAAAAAGTTAGTATAATGTAGGACGCCATAGAGCTCCTAAAGTACACCTTACAATACCGTACGTAAACTTAAAACTCCATAATAAACCTAATGAATTCTTACGAGTCCTTTGAACATCGTACGACAAGTTAAGACATCTTACGACTCTTTATGACACATTAGCAACCCGAAAAGAACGTTAGTATAATATAAAACGCCATACAGCTCCTAACACCTTACAATACAGTACGTAAACTTAAAAACCCCATAATATACCTAATGAATTCGTACGAGTCCTTTGTACATCGTACGACAAGTTAGGACATCTTAGGACTCTTTATGCCATATTAGCACCTTGAAAAGCACGTTAGTATAATGTAGAACGCCATACAGCTCCTAAGTACACCTTACAATACCGTACGTAAACTTAAAACTCTATAATAAACCTAATAAATTTGTACGAGTCCTTTGCACATCGTACGACAAGTTAGGACATCTTACGTCTCCTTATGCAACATTAGCAACTCGAAAAGAACGTTAGTATAATGTAGGACGCCATACAGCTCGTAAGTACACCTTACAATACCGTACGTAAACTTAAAACTCCATAATAAACCTAATGAATTCGTACGAGTCCTTTGAATATTGTACGAGAAGTTAGGTCATCTTACGACTCTTTATGCAACATTAACAACCCAAAAAAACGTTAGTATAATGTAGGACGCCATAGAGCTCCTAAAGTACACCTTACAATACCGTACGTAAACTTAAAACTCCATAATATACCTAATAAATTCGTACGAGTCCTTTGTACATCGTACGACAAGTTAGGACATCTTAGGACTCTTTATGCCATATTAGCACCTTAAAAGCACGTTAGTATAATGTAGAACGCCATACAGCTCCTAAGTACACCTTACAATACCGTACGTAAACTTAAAACTCTATAATAAACCTAATAAATTCGTACGAGTCCTTTGCACATCGTACGACAAGTTAGGACATCTTACGTCTCTTTATGCAACATTAGCAACTCGAAAAGAATGTTAGTAGAATGTAGGACGCCATACAGCTCGTAAGTACACCTTACAATACAGTACGTAAACTTAAAACTCCATAATAAACCTAATGAATTCGTACGAGTCCTTTGAACATTGTACGACAAGTTAGGACATCTTACGACTCTTTATGCAACATTAACAACACGAAAAAAAGTTAGTATAATGTAGGACGCCATAGAGCTCCTAAAGTACACCTTACAATACCGTACGTAAACTTAAAACTCCATAATAAACCTAATGAATTCTTACGAGTCCTTTGAACATCGTACGACAAGTTAAGACATCTTACGACTCTTTATGACACATTAGCAACCCGAAAAGAACGTTAGTATAATATAAAACGCCATACAGCTCCTAACACCTTACAATACAGTACGTAAACTTAAAAACCCCATAATATACCTAATGAATTCGTACGAGTCCTTTGTACATCGTACGACAAGTTAGGACATCTTAGGACTCTTTATGCCATATTAGCACCTTGAAAAGCACGTTAGTATAATGTAGAACGCCATACAGCTCCTAAGTACACCTTACAATACCGTACGTAAACTTAAAACTCTATAATAAACCTAATAAATTTGTACGAGTCCTTTGCACATCGTACGACAAGTTAGGACATCTTACGTCTCCTTATGCAACATTAGCAACTCGAAAAGAACGTTAGTATAATGTAGGACGCCATACAGCTCGTAAGTACACCTTACAATACCGTACGTAAACTTAAAACTCCATAATAAACCTAATGAATTCGTACGAGTCCTTTGAATATTGTACGAGAAGTTAGGTCATCTTACGACTCTTTATGCAACATTAACAACCCAAAAAAACGTTAGTATAATGTAGGACGCCATAGAGCTCCTAAAGTACACCTTACAATACCGTACGTAAACTTAAAACTCCATAATATACCTAATAAATTCGTACGAGTCCTTTGTACATCGTACGACAAGTTAGGACATCTTAGGACTCTTTATGCCATATTAGCACCTTGAAAAGCACGTTAGTATAATGTAGAACGCCATACAGCTCCTAAGTACACCTTACAATACCGTACGTAAACTTAAAACTCTATAATAAACCTAATAAATTCGTACGAGTCCTTTGCACATCGTACGACAAGTTAGGACATCTTACGTCTCTTTATGCAACATTAGCAACTCGAAAAGAATGTTAGTAGAATGTAGGACGCCATACAGCTCGTAAGTACACCTTACAATACAGTACGTAAACTTAAAACTCCATAATAAACCTAATGAATTCGTACGAGTCCTTTGAACATTGTACGACAAGTTAGGACATCTTACGACTCTTTATGCAACATTAACAACACGAAAAAAAGTTAGTATAATGTAGGACGCCATAGAGCTCCTAAAGTACACCTTACAATACCGTACGTAAACTTAAAACTCCATAATAAACCTAATGAATTCTTACGAGTCCTTTGAACATCGTACGACAAGTTAAGACATCTTACGACTCTTTATGACACATTAGCAACCCGAAAAGAACGTTAGTATAATATAAAACGCCATACAGCTCCTAACACCTTACAATACAGTACGTAAACTTAAAAACCCCATAATATACCTAATGAATTCGTACGAGTCCTTTGTACATCGTACGACAAGTTAGGACATCTTAGGACTCTTTATGCCATATTAGCACCTTGAAAAGCACGTTAGTATAATGTAGAACGCCATACAGCTCCTAAGTACACCTTACAATACCGTACGTAAACTTAAAACTCTATAATAAACCTAATAAATTTGTACGAGTCCTTTGCACATCGTACGACAAGTTAGGACATCTTACGTCTCCTTATGCAACATTAGCAACTCGAAAAGAACGTTAGTATAATGTAGGACGCCATACAGCTCGTAAGTACACCTTACAATACCGTACGTAAACTTAAAACTCCATAATAAACCTAATGAATTCGTACGAGTCCTTTGAATATTGTACGAGAAGTTAGGTCATCTTACGACTCTTTATGCAACATTAACAACCCAAAAAAACGTTAGTATAATGTAGGACGCCATAGAGCTCCTAAAGTACACCTTACAATACCGTACGTAAACTTAAAACTCCATAATATACCTAATAAATTCGTACGAGTCCTTTGTACATCGTACGACAAGTTAGGACATCTTAGGACTCTTTATGCCATATTAGCACCTTGAAAAGCACGTTAGTATAATGTAGAACGCCATACAGCTCCTAAGTACACCTTACAATACCGTACGTAAACTTAAAACTCTATAATAAACCTAATAAATTCGTACGAGTCCTTTGCACATCGTACGACAAGTTAGGACATCTTACGTCTCTTTATGCAACATTAGCAACTCGAAAAGAATGTTAGTAGAATGTAGGACGCCATACAGCTCGTAAGTACACCTTACAATACAGTACGTAAACTTAAAACTCCATAATAAACCTAATGAATTCGTACGAGTCCTTTGAACATTGTACGACAAGTTAGGACATCTTACGACTCTTTATGCAACATTAACAACACGAAAAAAAGTTAGTATAATGTAGGACGCCATAGAGCTCCTAAAGTACACCTTACAATACCGTACGTAAACTTAAAACTCCATAATAAACCTAATGAATTCGTACGAGTCCTTTGAACATCGTACGAGAAGTTAGGTCATCTTACGACTCTTGTTAGGACATCTTAGGACTCTTTATGCCATATTAGCACCTTGAAAAGCACGTTAGTATAATGTAGAACGCCATACAGCTCCTAAGTACACCTTACAATACCGTACGTAAACTTAAAACTCTATAATAAACCTAATAAATTCGTACGAGTCCTTTGCAAATCGTACGACAAGTTAGGACATCTTAAGTCTCTTTATGCAACATTAGCAACTCGAAAAGAACGTTAGTATAATGTAGGACGCCATACAGCTCGTAAGTACACCTTACAATACCGTACGTAAAATTAAAACTCCATAATAAACCTAATGAATTCGTACGAGTCCTTTGAACATAATACGACAAGTTAAGACATCTTACGACTCTTTATGCAACATTAACAACCTGAAAAAACGTTAGTATAATGTAGGACGCCATAGAGCTCCTAAAGTACACCTTACAAAACCGTACGTAAACTTAAAACTCCATAATAAACCTAATGAATTCTTACGAGTCCTTTGAACATCGTACGACAAGTTAAGACATCTTACGACTCTTTATGACACATTAGCAACCCGAAAAGAACGTTAGTATAATATAAAACGCCATACAGCTCCTAACACCTTACAATACAGTACGTAAACTTAAAACTCCATAATATACCTAATGAATTCGTACGAGTCCTTTGTACATCGTACGACAAGTTAGGACATCTTAGAACTCTTTATGCCATATTAGCACCTTGAAAAGCACGTTAGTATAATGTAGAACGCCATACAGCTCCTAAGTACACCTTACAATACCGTACGTAAACTTAAAACTCTATAATAAACCTAATAAATTCGTACGAGTCCTTTGCACATCGTACGACAAGTTAGGACATCTTACGTCTCCTTATGCAACATTAGCAACTCGAAAAGAACGTTAGTATAATGTAGGACGCCATACAGCTCGTAAGTACACCTTACAATACCGTACGTAAACTTAAAACTCCATAATAAACCTAATGAATTCGTACGAGTCCTTTGAATATTGTACGAGAAGTTAGGTCATCTTACGACTCTTTATGCAACATTAACAACCCAAAAAAACGTCAGTATAATGTAGGACGCCATAGAGCTCCTAAAGTACACCTTACAATACCGTACGTAAACTTAAAACTCCATAATATACGTAATGAATTCGTACGAGTCCTTTGTACATCGTACGACAAGTTAGGACATCTTAGGACTCTTTATGCCATATTAGCACATTGAAAAGCACGTTAGTATAATGTAGAACGCCATACAGCTCCTAAGTACACCTTACAATACCGTACGAAAACTTAAAACTCTATAATAAACCTAATAAATTTGTACGAGTCCTTTGCACATCGTACGACAAGTTAGGACATCTTACGTCTCTTTATGCAACATTAGCAACTCGAAAAGAATGTTAGTAGAATGTAGGACGCCATACACCTCGTAAGTACACCTTACAATACAGTACGTAAACTTAAAACTCCATAATAAACTTAATGAATTCGTACGAGTCCTTTGAACAATGTACGACAAGTTAGGACATCTTACGACTCTTTATGCAACATTAACAACACGAAAAAAAGTTAGTATAATGTAGGACGCCATAGAGCTCCTAATGTACACCTTACAATACCGTACGTAAACTTAAAACTCCATAATAAACCTAATGAATTCTTACGAGTTCTTTGAACATCGTACGACAAGTTAAGACATCTTACGACTCTTTATGACACATTAGCAACCCGAAAAGAACGTTAGTATAATATAAAACGCCATACAGCTCCTAACACCTTACAATACAGTACGTAAACTTAAAACTCCATAATATACCTAATGAATTCGTACGAGTCCTTTGTACATCGTACGAAAAGTTAGGACATCTTAGGACTCTTTATGCCATATTAGCACCTTGAAAAGCACGTTAGTATAATGTAGAACGCCATACAGCTCCTAAGTACACCTTACAATACCGTACGTAAACTTAAAACTCTATAATAAACCTAATAAATTCGTACGAGTCCTTTGCACATCGTACGACAAGTTAGGACATCTTACGTCTCCTTATGCAACATTAGCAACTCGAAAAGAACGTTAGTATAATGTAGGACGCCATACAGCTCGTAAGTACACCTTACAATACCCTACGTAAACTTAAAACTCCATAATAAACCTAATGAATTCGTACGAGTCCTTTGAATATTGTACGAGAAGTTAGGTCATCTTACGACTCTTTATGCAACATTAACAACCCAAAAAAACGTTAGTATAATGTAGGACGCCATAGAGATTTTAGTACACCTTACAATACCGTACGTAAACTTAAAACTCCATAATATACCTAATGAATTCTTACGAGTCCTTTGAATATCGTACGACAAGTTAAGACATCTTACGACTCTTTATGACACATTAGCAACCCGAAAAGAACGTTAGTATAATATAAAACGCCATACAGCTCCTAACACCTTACAATACAGTACGTAAACTTAAAACTCCATAATATACCTAATGAATTCGTACGAGTCCTTTATACATCGTACGAAAAGTTAGGACATCTTACGACACTTTATGCCACATTAGCAACTCGAAAAGAACGTTAGTATAATGTAGAACGCCATTCATCTCCTAACACCCTACAATACCGTACGTAAAATTAAAACACCATACTAAACCTAATGAATTCGTACGACTCCTTTGAATATCGTACGATAAGTTAGGACATCTTACGACTCTTTATGCAACATTAGCAACTCGAAAAGAACGTTAATATATTGTAAGACGCCCTACAACACCTAACAACATCTTACAACATCGATGAAATCTTAAAACTCCATAATAAACCTAATGAATTCGTACGAGTCCTTTGAACATTGTACGACAAGTTAGGACATCTTACGACTCTTTATGCAACATTAGCAACCCGAAAAAAACGTTAGTGTAATGTAGGACGCCAAACAGCTCCTAAAGTACACCTTACAATATCGTACGTAAACTTAAAACTCCATAATATACCTAATGAATTCGTACGAGTCCTTTGTACATCGTACGACAAATTAGGACATCTTAGGACTCTTTATGCCATATTAGCACCTTGAAAAGCACGTTAGTATAATGTAGAACGCCATACAGCTCCTAGGTACACCTTACAATACCGTACGTAAACTTAAAACTCTATAATAAACCTAATAAATTCGTACGAGTCCTTTGCACATCGTACGACAAGTTAGGACATCTTACGTCTCCTTATGCAACATTAGCAACTCGAAAAGAACGTTAGTATAATGTAGGACGCCATACAGCTCGTAAGTACACCTTACAATACCCTACGTAAACTTAAAACTCCATAATAAACCTAATGAATTCGTACGAGTCCTTTGAATATTGTACGAGAAGTTAGGTCATCTTACGACTCTTTATGCAACATTAACAACCCAAAAAAACGTTAGTATAATGTAGGACGCCATAGAGATTTTAGTACACCTTACAATACCGTACGTAAACTTAAAACTCCATAATATACCTAATGAATTCTTACGAGTCCTTTGAATATCGTACGACAAGTTAAGACATCTTACGACTCTTTATGACACATTAGCAACCCGAAAAGAACGTTAGTATAATATAAAACGCCATACAGCTCCTAACACCTTACAATACAGTACGTAAACTTAAAACTCCATAATATACCTAATGAATTCGTACGAGTCCTTTATACATCGTACGAAAAGTTAGGACATCTTACGACACTTTATGCCACATTAGCAACTCGAAAAGAACGTTAGTATAATGTAGAACGCCATTCATCTCCTAACACCCTACAATACCGTACGTAAAATTAAAACACCATACTAAACCTAATGAATTCGTACGACTCCTTTGAATATCGTACGATAAGTTAGGACATCTTACGACTCTTTATGCAACATTAGCAACTCGAAAAGAACGTTAATATATTGTAAGACGCCCTACAACACCTAACAACATCTTACAACATCGATGAAATCTTAAAACTCCATAATAAACCTAATGAATTCGTACGAGTCCTTTGAACATTGTACGACAAGTTAGGACATCTTACGACTCTTTATGCAACATTAGCAACCCGAAAAAAACGTTAGTGTAATGTAGGACGCCAAACAGCTCCTAAAGTACACCTTACAATATCGTACGTAAACTTAAAACTCCATAATATACCTAATGAATTCGTACGAGTCCTTTGTACATCGTACGACAAATTAGGACATCTTAGGACTCTTTATGCCATATTAGCACCTTGAAAAGCACGTTAGTATAATGTAGAACGCCATACAGCTCCTAGGTACACCTTACAATACCGTACGTAAACTTAAAACTCTATAATAAACCTAATAAATTCGTACGAGTCCTTTGCACATCGTACGACAAGTTAGGACATCTTAAGTCTCTTTATGCAACATTAGCAACTCGAAAAGAACGTTAGTATAATGTAGGACGCCATACAGCTCGTAAGTACACCTTACAATACCGTACGTAAAATTAAAACTCCATAATAAACCTAATGAATTCGTACGAGTCCTTTGAACATAATACGACAAGTTAAGACATCTTACGACTCTTTATGCAACATTAACAACCTGAAAAAACGTTAGTATAATGTAGGACGCCATAGAGCTCCTAAAGTACACCTTACAATACCGTACGTAAACTTAAAACTCCATAATAAACCTAATGAATTCTTACGAGTCCTTTGAACATCGTACGACAAGTTAAGACATCTTACGACTCTTTAAGACACATTAGCAACCCGAAAAGAACGTTAGTATAATACAAAACGCCATACAGCTCCTAACACCTTACAATACAGTACGTAAACTTAAAACTCCATAATATACCTAATGAATTCGTACGAGTCCTTTGTACATCGTACGACAAGTTAGGACATCTTAGGACTCTTTATGTCATATTAGCACCTTGAAAAGCATGTTAGTATAATGTAGAACGCCATACAGTTGTACACCTTACAATACCGTACGTAAACTTAAAACTCTATAATAAACCTAATAAATTCGTACGAGTCCTTTGCACATCGTACGACAAGTTAGGACATCTTACGTCTCTTTATGCAACATTTGCAACTCAAAAAGACGGTTAGTAAAATGTAGGACGCCATACAGCTCGTAAGTACACCTTACAATACAGTACGTAAATTTAAAACTCCATAATAAACCTAATGAATTCGTACGAGTCCTTTGAACATTGTACGACAAGTTAGGACATCTTACGACTCTTTATGTAACATTAACAACCCGAAAAAACGTTAGTATAATGTAGGACGCCATAGAGCTCCTAAAGTACACCTTACAATATCGTACGTAAACTTAAAACTCCATAATATACCTAATGAATTCGTACGAGTCCTTTGTACATCGTACGACAAATTAGGACATCTTAGGACTCTTTATGCCATATTAGCACCTTGAAAAGCACGTTAGTATAATGTAGAACGCCATACAGCTCCTAGGTACACCTTACAATACCGTACGTAAACTTAAAACTCTATAATAAACCTAATAAATTCGTACGAGTCCTTTGCACATCGTACGACAAGTTAGGACATCTTACGTCTCTTTATGCAACATTTGCAACTCAAAAAGAAGGTTAGTATAATGTAGGACGCCATACAGCTCGTAAGTACACCTTACAATACAGTACGTAAATTTAAAACTCCATAATAAACCTAATGAATTCGTACGAGTCCTTTGAACATTGTACGACAAGTTAGGACATCTTACGACTCTTTATGTAACATTAACAACCCGAAAAAACGTTAGTATAATGTAGGACGCCATAGAGCTCCTAAAGTACACCGTACAATACCGTACGTAAACTTAAAACTCCATAATATACCTAATGAATTCGTACGAGTCCTTTGTACATCGTACGACAAGTTAGGACATCTTAGGACTCCTTATGCCATATTAGCACCTTGAAAAGCACGTTAGTATAATGTAGAACGCCATACAGCTCCTAAGTACACCTTACAATACCGTACGTAAACTTAAAACTCTATAATAAACCTAATAAATTCGTACGAGTCCTTTATACATCGTACGAAAAGTTAGGACATCTTACGACACTTTATGCCACATTAGCAACTCGAAAAGAAAGTTAGTATAATGTAGAACGCCATACATCTCCTAACACCCTACAATACCGTACGTAAACTTAAAACACCATACTAAACCTAATGAATTCGTACGACTCCTTCGAATATCGTACGACAAGTTAGGACATCTTACGACTCTTTATGGAACATTAGCAACTCGAAAAGAACGTTAATATATTGTAAGACGCCCTACAACACCTAACAACATCTTACAACACCGATGAAATCTTAAAACTCCATAATAAACCTAATGAATTCGTACGAGTCCTTTGAACATTGTACGACAAGTTAAGACATCTTACGACTCTTTATGCAACATTAGCAACCCGAAAAAAACGTTAGTGTAATGTAGGACGCCAAACAGCTCCTAAAGTACACCTTACAATACCGTACGTAAACTTAAAACTCCATAATATACCTAATGAATTCGTACGAGTCCTTTGTACATCGTACGACAAGTTAGGACATCTTAGGACTCTTTATGCCATATTAGCACCTTGAAAAGCACGTTAGTATAATGTAGAACGCCATACAGCTCCTAGGTACACCTTACAATACCGTACGTAAACTTAAAACTTTATAATAAACCTAATAAATTCGTACGAGTCCTTTGCACATCGTACGACAAGTTAGGACATCTTAAGTCTCTTTATGCAACATTAGTAACTCGAAAAGAACGTTAGTATAATGTAGGACGCCATACAGCTCGTAAGTACACCTTACAATACCGTACGTAAAATTAAAACTCCATAATAAACCTAATGAATTCGTACGAGTCCTTTGAACATAATACGACAAGTTAGGACATCTTACGACTCTTTATGCAACATTAACAACCCGAAAAAACGTTAGTATAATGTAGGACGCCATAGAGCTCCTAAAGTACACCTTACAATACCGTACGTAAACTTAAAACTCCATATTAAACCTAATGAATTCTTACGAGTCCTTTGAACATCGTACGACATGTTAAGACATCTTACGACTCTTTATGACACATTAGCAACCCGAAAAGAACGTTAGTATAATATAAAACGCCATACAGCTTCTAACACCTTACAATATAGTACGTAAACTTAACACTCCATAATATACCTAATGAATTCGTACGAGTCCTTTATACATCGTACGAAAAGTTAGGACATCTTACGACTCTTTATGCCACATTAGCAACTCGAAAAGAACGTTAGTATAATGTAGAACACCATACAGCTCCTAACACCCTACAATACCGTACGTAAACTTAAAACACCATACTAAACCTAATGAATTCGTACGACTCCTTTGAATATCGTACGACAAGTTAGGACAACTTACGACTCTTTATGCAACATTAGCAACTCGAAAAGAACGTTAGTATATTGTAAGACGCCCTACAACACCTAACAACATCTTACAACAACGTATGAAATCTTAAAACTCCATAATAAACCTAATGAATTCGTACGAGTCCTTTGAACATTGTACGACAAGTTAGGACATCTTACGACTCTTTATGCAACATTAACAACCCGAAAAAACGTTAGTATAATGTAGGACGCCATAGAGCTCCTAAAGTACACCTTACAATACCGTATGTAAACTTAAAACTCCATAATATACCTAATGAATTCGTACGAGTCCTTTGTACACCGTACGACAAGTTAGGACATCTTAGGACTCTTTATGCCATATTAGCACCTTGAAAAGCACGTTAGTATAATGTAGAACGCCATATAGCTCCTAAGTACACCTTACAATACCGTACGTAAACTTAAAACTCTATAATAAACCTAATAAATTCGTATGAGTCCTTTGCACATCGTACGACAAGTTAGGACATCTTACGTCTCTTTATGCAACATTAGCAACTCAAAAAGAATGTTAGTATAATGTAGGACGCCATACAGCTCGTAAGTACACCTTACAATACAGTACGTAAATTTAAAACTCCATAATAAACCTAATGAATTCGTACGAGTCCTTTGAACATTGTACGACAAGTTAGGACATCTTACGACTCTTTATGTAACATTAACAACCCGAAAAAACGTTAGTATAATGTAGGACGCCATAGAGCTCCTAAAGTACACCTTACAATACCGTAAGTAAACTTAAAACTCCATAATAAACCTAATGAATCATTACGAGTCCTTTGCACATCGTACGACAAGTTAGGACATCTTACGTCTCTTTATGCAACATTAGCAACTCGAAAAGAACGTTAGTATAATGTAGGACGCCATACAGCTCGTAAGTACACCTTACAATACCGTACGTAAACTTAGAACTCCATAATAAACCTAATGAATTCGTACGAGTCCTTTGAACATCGTACGACAATTAGGACATCTTATGACTCTATGCGATATTAGCACCTTGAAAAGAACATTAGTATAATGTAAGACGCCTTACAACACCTAACAATATCTTACAACACCGTACGAAAACTTAAAACTCCGTAATAAACCTAATGAATTCGTACGAGTCCTTTAAACATCGTACGACAAGTTAGGACATCTTATGACTCTTTATGCAACATTAGCAATCCGAAAAAAACGTTAGTATAATGTAGGACGCCATACAGCTCCTAAAGTACACCTTACAAAATACCGTACGTAAACTTAAAACTCCATAATAAACCTAATGAATTCGTACTAGTCCTTTGATTATCGTACTACAAGTTAAGACATCCTACGACTCTTTATGCCACATTAGCAACTCGAAAAGAACGTTAGTATAATATAGAACGCCATACAGCTCCTAACACCTTACAATACCGTACGTAAACTTAAAACTCCATAATATACCTAATGAATTCGTACGAGTCCTTTGTACATCGTACGACAAGTTAGGACATCTTAGGACTCTTTATGCCATATTAGCACCTTGAAAAGCACGTTAGTATAATGTAGAACGCCATATAGCTCCTAAGTACACCTTACAATACCGTACGTAAACTTAAAACTCTATAATAAACCTAATAAATTCGTACGAGTCCTTTGCACATCGTACGACAAGTTAGGACATCTTACGTCTCTTTATGCAACATTAGCAACTCAAAAAGAATGTTAGTAAAATGTAGGACGCCATACAGCTCGTAAGTACACCTTACAATACAGTACGTAAATTTAAAACTCCATAATAAACCTAATGAATTCGTACGAGTCCTTTGAACATTGTACGACAAGTTAGGACATCTTACGACTCTTTATGTAACATTAACAACCCGAAAAAACGTTAGTATAATGTAGGACGCCATAGAGCTCCTAAAGTACACCTTACAATACCGTAAGTAAACTTAAAACTCCATAATAAACCTAATGAATCATTACGAGTCCTTTGCACATCGTACGACAAGTTAGGACATCTTACGTCTCTTTATGCAACATTAGCAACTCGATAAGAACGTTAGTATAATGTAGGACGCCATACAGCTCGTAAGTACACCTTACAATACCGTACGTAAACTTAGAACTCCATAATAAACCTAATGAATTCGTACGAGTCCTTTGAACATCGTACGACAATTAGGACATCTTATGACTCTATGCGATATTAGCACCTTGAAAAGAACATTAGTATAATGTAAGACGCCTTACAACACCTAACAATATCTTACAACACCGTACGAAAACTTAAAACTCCGTAATAATCCTAATGAATTCGTACGAGTCCTTTAAACATCGTACGACAAGTTAGGACATCTTATGACTCTTTATGCAACATTAGCAATCCGAAAAAAACGTTAGTATAATGTAGGACGCCATACAGCTCCTAAAGTACACCTTACAAAATACCGTACGTAAACTTAAAACTCCATAATAAACCTAATGAATTCGTACGAGTCCTTTGATTATCGTACTACAAGTTAAGACATCCTACGACTCTTTATGCCACATTAGCAACTCGAAAAGAACGTTAGTATAATATAGAACGCCATACAGCTCCTAACACCTTACAGTACCGTACGTAAACTTAAAACTCCATAATATACCTAATGAATTCGTACGAGTCCTTTGTACATCGTACGACAAGTTAGGACATCTTAGGACTCTTTATGCCATATTAGCACCTTGAAAAGCACGTTAGTATAATGTAGAACGCCATACAGCTCCTAAGTACACCTTACAATACCGTACGTAAACTTAAAACTCTATAATAAACCTAATAAGTTCGTACGAGTCCTTTGCACATCGTACGACAAGTTAGGACATCTTACGTCTCTTTATGCAACATTAGGAACTCAAAAAGAATGTTAGTATAATGTAGGACGCCATACAGCTCGTAAGTACACCTTACAATACAGTACGTAAATTAAAAACTCCATAATAAACCTAATGAATTCGTACGAGTCCTTTGAACATTGTACGACAAGTTAGGACATCTTACGACTCTTTATGTAATATTAACAACCCGAAAAAACGTTAGTATAATGTAGGACGCCATAGAGCTCCTAAAGTACACCTTACAATACAGTACGTAAACTTAAAACTCCATAATAAACCTAATGAATCATTACGAGTCCTTTGCACATCGTACGACAAGTTAGGACATCTTACGTCTCTTTATGCAACATTAGCAACTCGAAAAGAACGTTTGTATAATGTAGGACGCCATACAGCTCGTAAGTACACCTTTGATAGGTTCAATTGGATCGATAATATCACTCAAATGATCTAAACAACACGCACAAACAAAACGTTCAATCACAAACACAGTTCATACTCATAAATTCTCTGTATATTGATGATCAAAGCAATTCGCAGTACAATGTGCAGGAGAAAACAAATACACACAGTTAATTCTCTCTCTAACAGTGCAAAAAGTAATCTGCCTAACACACGCACTCTACATGCTTTATAACAAACAAAAATGCAAGTTTAAGGAAAATACACAATAAACCCTAAACTATGCAAACATATACAATAACAAAAATACAAAGTAAATCTTAACATGAAATAGCCCTAACAGTACTCCCCCTAAGATTTATCTTTGGATCTTCAAAAACTTCAAACTTTTTCTTCGTTTATCAGCATCAATCTTCAATCTTTTTCTACCATTCTTCTGGCTCTTCTTTCACATCCAGCAATTCTCGGCCTTTATATTCCTCTTTTTCTTTTAGAGCTTCTTCAATGCAGGATTTGAACTTTTCAGCGAGCTTGGCTTGTCGAGGTTTGGATTCATTCGTCAGGATTGGCAGAGCATTCATACGTCTAAGTGAGTCCAGATTCAAACCTGCAAAATCAATATTAGAATACAATTCAAACGGCATCTCTTGGCCTTTGACTTTCACCTCCAAGGTTCCTTTTCTGGATATCCTCATATATTCTATCTCCGGCAAGTCAAACATCACGAGATTAGAATTGAGCATAGCTTTCCTCACTCGAATCTTTTCAGTAGCAGCAGCAATCACTTCAATCATAACCACAAATAGCTTTCGATCAGCTTCAGCCAATGCATCTTTACACTTCTCCATTCGACAGCTTCTCAAAAAATCTATATATGAAGGATGCAACAACTTCAATTCAAACGTACTGAAAAGCGTAATCATGTCTTCATCCCAATTCTCCAAGTTTCGAACAAGCTTTAGTTCAAATGTCTCCTGATTGTAAAATACTCTCAGTATTGGCTTTGTCATTTGACTTCCATCTATCACCTTCAATCCAGGATCTGTGATTTTATCAAAATATTCGTCCGAGAACTCTTCTAAGTACATGTCCTCAGTCACCACTAATCTCTTCTTCTTTCTCTGTTTCTTTGCTTGCACATATGCAGTGTCTTCTTGTTGACCTCTAAAGTCGAGAAACTTTGCAGTTCTACTCAAACCAGCATCAAGAAGTATCACGCATTTATCACCACGCTCAGCATGCGTGTGATTAATTAGCCTCAATTTGTTCAACTCTTTCAGGTCCTGAACCTCCAGCTTGAATATACTCGAGTAGTAATGGTAAACGTCACACAAACCATTTACTCTCTTGATAATAAACGCGTCAAAGACTTCATCATATTTCCAAGCAATTATTTTAACTTTCTTGTTCTTCTCAGGCACAATCATAGAATCTAACAACTCAGCAATTGATTGTCCTTTGCTCATCATCGATCTAACCACATCTCCAGGTGTTGATGATTTATGCCAAGTCTCACGAACCTCCATTGGAATGTTATAAGATTTGACTTCACTAGGAAACATATCCATTAGTTCATGCCTCTTTTTGTGTGCATTTTCAGGTAATGCCATCACAGGAATCTCTTTAGGTCCTAACACCTTGTATCTTTTGGTCAACTCGAAGTACTGTGGATTGTTATAATCCAAGTAAAACATTCTGTTGTACATCTTCTCTGTTTTCATGAAGCTGACCACTATTCTCCTTAAAGATTCAGACTTCAACCTCTGCAAAGTTTTATATGGATAGTTCCTCGAACTCAACCAACTTCGCATCTCAAAGGCAGTCATTTCATCCGGATTTGGATGATAAATCTCAGTAGGAGGTAAGTCATCTATATTCAAACTTTCTTGTAATGGATTCCATTCGCCCATTTCAGTCACAATCTCCTTCTTATCTGCTTCAACTTTATCTTGATGAATCAGGCATTTTTCGTACTCTTCATTGATTTGAGTTACCGTCAACCCATTCAAAAACACCGAATTGTACTTCATTCTTTCAAGATACGCAAATCTCTCAGCCAAATCATTAGGTAACTCTTCAACTGTGTTCTGTACAGGCTCCGGCTCAGCTTCATCCTCAGATTCAGTCCAATCAATATCCAAATCATCTAACGCTTCAATCATGGGTGCTTCGTCAGTTTGAATCGGCTCAAATTGACTAACAACTTCAGATACTATTTCATGCCCACTTTTTACTTCAACAGCTTCAGCTTGAATCGGCTCAAACTGAACTGTGTCTTCTGAACCAGCTTCGTTTTCACTTTCAGTAGCAACAAACTCTTCAGTTTTAGCAACAGAACCAGATTGAATCGGCTCAATCTGTCCTGACTTTGTAATCACATCTCCAGTTGTTTTTTCAGTCTCAATCACAGCTACAGATTGAATCGGCTCAATCTGCACTGGTTCAACAACTTTCGCCCTTTTAGAACTTCCTTCATCACCAAATATTTCTGGTATTGCATCTAGTTTCCTTTTTCCCTCAGCTTTATCTATATTAACAGTTTCTGCCACAGCTTCATCGGGAATTATGATTGGTGATTCAACTAAAATTCCAGCATTTGCAACACCTCGAGCTCTTGTTAAGTAAACTTTTGGCACTTCAGCTCCAGTCACTTCAACTATATCATCAGAAAAATCTTTGTCTGATAGTGATGAGCCAGCCTTCTTTGGTTTCATATCCTCCAATTCCTTCTCAAGCATTTCTTTCTCAGCCTCCAAAGTGTTACACTCAGCCTTAACTTCAACATAATCAAACTTTAAGTTCTCATACTCCTCCTTCAACTTCTCATGCTCATCTTTCAACTTATCATGCTCAATTTTTAACTTCAGATGATCAGAATCTAACTCTTTGAAAATCTTCAGATTCTGATTATGAATATCCCAGTACTCATCCAACCTTTTTCTTCTTCGATCATTAGAGGCTTTCAACATATCATTTGCTTTAAACAAATTCTCAACTATCTCCTCTAGTTCTGCAATCCGTTTCTCCTTTTCATCTTCAACTTCATCAACACTTGGCACAACGTTTGGTGAAGACTCCAAACCTTGTCCAATGTTTTCAGCAATTTGTGGTGAATTGGTGGGAATATCAACATCAATAGGCTCAGTAATGCCAGCATCAGCTTCATCTATCTGTGCAACAGATTCAGCTTCGGCCATTACTGCCTGTGCAATCTCAATCACATCAATCTCTTCATGTTTTTCTACTGGCTTTGACTTTTTCTTTCGAACATACTTTACAGATACATCCTTTGGAGTCTCAGAAACAACTTCTTCAATAACAGAAGCAACCTCAGCAGGTTCTTCTACAACCATAGGCTCAACAATCTCAACATTCTCAGTATTCATTGGTTCAACCTCCTCTGAATTAGATTCAGATTCAGCATCATTACCACCATAATCATTACTGTCATCACCATCACTGCTATCATCACCATCATCATCTTCATCTTCTGGATGACGAGCAAAGTACTCGTCATCATCCAATAAGTTATCTGGCACCTCATCCACAAGGTCCAATGGATTCACGATCTCACCATGAGATATGTGATAATACACTCCATCCACATCTTCTTCATTGTTGATTATATCTCTCATATAATCAAACAACTCAACATCAGGCACATTCCCGATACTCATCTTTCGATAAGAGAGATCGTTCATGTCCTCAGTATATAACATGCCTCCAGCATAACCTTCACTTCTGATAATAGGATAGGCCATGTTAATCATCAATTGCAGAAACCTTGGGTACATCAAAAACTTGAACCTCTTGCCCTTCACCAAGTTAAACACAAACCCATTCATTATCCACCTTGACATGTTGAATGGTTTGTTTTCTGCAATGGCCACGATTGGTGATGCAATGTCTGAAGGAAAGTTATCAAACCCGGCACTTCTTCTAGACATGCATTGCTGCACAACATAACACAGCAGCTTATACTTCTTCCCCAACTTGGCTCTGTAAAACTGAGACTTTGGAAACACAGGTGGATGTCCCATGTTAACAAAACCAGTTTTACATTCTTCCATTGTTAGTTCATCCATCATTCCTACCTCATCCTCATCAATTCTTAGAGCTTGCCTGATAGCTTCTTCAGTAACATCTAATACCCAATCCCTAGTGATATGTCCTCTGACCATAACACCTTCATTCTCATTTCTCACAACCTCAGCTGATCTCCAGAAATTTTTGATCAGTCTAGCATATATGACCGGTTTGGCACATATAGCATATACATACTTCGTCCTTTTGATAAACTGAATCATATCTCTATATCCTTCTGTCTCAGGCAGTGATTCATCTAAGCATGCTACCAGATTATGCTTAGGCTCAAATTTAAGATTCTCCATCTGTCAAAAACACAAACAAACACAAAACAAGGCAAATATGTTAGATGCTTCATCAAATATATCAAAAATTAATAAGTGTTTAACTACAAGTTAGAAGGCAAAAACATTAACATAATCATTTTTAATCCTAGATTGTTCTAATAACCTGATTTTCATCATTTTAATCAAACAACATTGAATTTAACAGATTATACTTCATGTTTAAAACTTTTAACAGTTACTCACTTAGGCAAAATTTGACAAATTTATGATGACAAAAATTAACATGTTTTGGTTCAGTTTTAACAGGTTAAATCACTTTTTGAACAGATGCTTCATCGTTTTGATGTTTAACTTTAAAAAGCTTCATAGTTCAACAATGGCGATTTTTATCAGTTAAGAACATTTCACTTGATTTAGTCGATTTTAAGGTGTTTTTAGTGCAAATGAATGATTGAATGATGATAATCGAGTGTTTGTACACCTAAATCAACATTCGATTTCAGTTTTAACGTCCAAAATCAAAGTGTCGATTCAAGTTCAAAACACTGTTCATCATCGTTTTTCCTTTTAACAGTTGATTTGCAGGTTGATTTAGGTCAAAAACACTTAATCACTACCTTAATCTATCTATTAAACTCGTTATAGGGCAACAGATTGACTATGATAACAATGGCGATTTGAAGTTCAGAGTGTTTGGGTGAGAGTGAAAGTGTGTGAAATGATTAGTGTTGTGTGAAGAGACGGTATTTGTATCGTCAGACAAAATTTTAGGTCAAACTTAAAGTGCCGGGTCAACACAAGCAAAATAGGCCCAATAACCTTGCCGGGTCAAGTACTGTTTGGACGGGTCATGTACTGTAGTGACGTGTCAAGTACATAAGACAAGTCGCAAACATGAAAAAACACTTGACGGGTCAAGCACTGTTGATACGGGTAAGTCACTGTAGTGACGGGTAAAAGGTTAAGGAACAACTACACCTGATGGTTTTATTCATCACCCGGCAGAATAGTTGTTATCAAAAACATCACCCGGCAACTTTTCTTCATCACCCGGCAACACAGTTGCTTTCCTTCTTCATCCGGCTTGCTTTCTTCTTTACACGGCAACCTTTAACAACCTTCTTCACACGGCATACACACTTCTTCATTACCCGGCAACATAGTATCATACCTTTACACGGCAACAAAGTTTCTTCATTACCCGGCTGTATAGTATATACTTGTCACCCGGCAAGATATTCAGGACCTTCACCCGGCTGTATTTGACATGTTCATTGCCCGGCTGTACAGTGATCATAATATCTTCACCATTTTCCTTAATCACCCGGCAAGTATCAGACTTACAACTTCATCCGGCTGAACAGTTCTTTACCCGGCTGCACAGTTGAATCTGATATCTTTACCCGGCTATAACACTTAAGCAAATTCTCCAATTTTCCTCGTCTGTTGACTTTTTCAACGATCATTTATTGCACCTGCAACATTCTCCGACATATTAATTAGACAAGATATCCTTAAAAGGAATGTTTGCCATATTAATTATCAAACAATATTAACATTTGCAACAAAATTACTTCCAATTAAAATTCATTTTTCTTTTTCAAAAAGTATTGCACAACCAATTTTTCTATATCCCGAAGCAATTTCTTAAAAACAAATTACAAGACCTTGGGTTTGTTTTTAACACATCCAATACCTTTGCTTTTCATAATTAATAACCTTGTTCATTCAAAAACACACTTATTCAAAAACAAAATATTTTTGGATTTTTGTAGATATTTTTCTTTTTAAACTTATTCTCCCCCTAAACTTGAAATTTCTAGGAATTTTTAAGTTTAATCAAGGATGTTGATGTGTCAATAATGATTCCAAATGCCTGCACACACAAAGCACACAAATTAAAATAAAGACATATGCAATGCAATGAATCAACATATCGCAGTGAGATCATACCACACATTATCTGAACATGTTTTGCTAGTTTTGAATAGACATTTGACTTATGCTTGATTGAGTGATGATATGAAAACATACCAATTAGCTCGAGTTGACACACTTACTTTTTCAGTATCATGATGATATTTAAGGTTCGATTAGAATGACTTATGTGACCCACATGTATACATATGTCAACATATTTCCTTATCAAACACCACCTGAATGCATATTGCACAAAACCTGGTCACTTACAGTCATACACAGTGTGGAATCTGGGTTCTATTCGGATTTGGTCCACTTTGGGACTTCTTTTTAATTCCATCTTTGGGAATTTTTCTTTCCTATCGTTCCCCTTGGGAATCTTCTGAATTCCTTTTTGGAATTTTTGTTTGGTGTTGGTCCACATTTGGGACTCTTTATGTTCCATTTTGGAATCTTTTGCTGCACCTTGAAGCTCAAAAGAGACTTCGTGTGAGACTTCAGGTCTGTGGATACCACAACAAAGAAGCTCACGATGCGGTTCATCACACTGATAAGACTACATCGTTACCCGATCATGCACAACTATCATCACAAGCAATTTATCAAAAGATATATATCTAGACATGTATAACAATAGAACTTAACACAAAGATCATTAAGTTTATGTTTGTCAACAATCAACTTACTTGTTCAGTCTAATTGTCTGAGCTGTCTAGCACATCAACTAACATTCATCAGTCTTTATTTAAAAATGATGTATCAAATAATGTCTAGTGTAACTATCATTTCTCACTTTGTGCAATATAGATTCTTATGACATGATATTTTCTTTTCTTTTGCTTTTATATTTTGTTTTTGCTTGTCTATTTTTCTTTTTCACGCAAGCACACTCAATGCAAAACATAAAGTAAAAGACAAAGGAATCAAAATATAACATCAACTTATTATATTTTTGGCTTTTATATTTTTCTGATTTTTGTTTTGTTTTTCGAAAGAATAGAATCAATCATGATTGATTAATCCTATGGATTGAATTAAGAATTCAAACCGGCCTGACAAAAAAGATTTTGTGAAAAGATCTGCCAGTTGTTTGTCGGTATGAACCTTAATCAAAATTATTAAACCCTTTTCAGAGTTATCCCTTAAAAAATGATATCTAATTTCGATGTGTTTGGTTTTAGAATGTTGAACAGGATTAGCAGTTATAAACATAGCAGCAGTATTGTCTATGTAAATAGGAGTTTTTAGAAAATTAAACCCGTAGTCCAGCAACTGATTTTGTAACCATAAAACCTGAGAACATCCTGCAGATGCAGCGATATACTCTGCTTCAGCTGTGGATACAGAAACATTGGTCTGCTTCTTGCATTGCCAAGAAACAAGCCGTGGACCCAAAAATTGACAACCACCAGTAGTTGATTTCCTGTCAAGAGCACAACCACCAAAATCACTGTCAGAATAGCTATATAATTCAAAATTTCCTTCGTAAGGATACCATAACCCAAGATTTGGTTTCCCTTTGAGATATCTGAATATACGCTTCACAGCAACAAGATGCGACTCTTTCGGATCTGACTGGTATCTGGCGCATACACACACAGCGTACATGATGTCTGGTCTTGATGCAGTAAGATACATCAGAGAACCGATCATTGATCTGTATAGGGTTTGATCAACTGCTTTGCCCTTTGGATCCGGTTGAATCTTGCAGTTCACATCAGATGGAGTTCGAATTGTTTGACAATCTTGCATCTTGAATTTCTTTAACAACTTCTCAACGAACTTTGATTGGTTGATAAAAATTCCGTCAGCCGACTGTTTCACTTGTAATCCAAGAAAGAAGTTAATCTCCCCCATAGAACTCATCTGGAATCTTGACTTCATGATTTCTTCAAATTCTTTGCACATAGACGCACTGGTCGAACCGAAGATAATATCGTCCACATATACTTGAACACACAGTAAGTCGTCATTCTCCCTCTTCATGAACAAAGTTGGATCAATCTGACCTCTTGTAAATCCATGTTCTAATAAATGCTTGGATAATGTCTCATACCAGATTCTAGGAGCTTGATGTAGACCGTATAGAGCTTTACTCAACTTGTATACCCGATGTGGATAGTCAGGATCTTCGAAACCCGGAGGTTGTCTGACATATACATCATCTGTAATTGGCCCATACAAGAAAGCACCTTTAACGTCCATTTGGAATACTTTAAACTTCATGAAAGAAGCATATGCAAGAAAAACGCGTATGGCTTCAAGTCTTGCGACCGGAGCAAACACCTCTTCGTAATCAATGCCTTCTTCCTGAGTGTATCCCTGTGCAATCAGTCTTGCTTTGTTTCTAACCACTATGCCACGTTCGTCTGGCTTGTTTTTGTACAACCATCTTGTACCTATTGCGTTTTCTCCTTCAGGTAAGTCCACAAGTTTCCAAACTTCCTGTTTGCGAAACTGAAGTAATTCCTCCTGCATTGCCTCAATCCAACTGTTATCTTTCAGCGCTTCTGAAATATTCTTTGGCACCACTTGAGATAGAAAACACGAGTAAAGACAGATATTTGCGTGTTCCGTCTGACTTCTTGTAGTTCTCTGATTCAACGGCCCGATAATCTGAGAGACAGGATGTTTCTTGTGAATTCGATGAACAGGAATATCACCTCCTTGCACTTGAGTCTCCAGATTTGAAGTATTCAGATTTGGTAGATCTTGTAGTATGGATGAAGTATGCGGTGTGAAATTCGGGACTTGATCCGGTGAATTGATGAAGTAATCAAAAGATTCTGGAATAACTTCAGCATTCGGATCTGATGATGGTTGATTCTGACCAGATTCACCATCATTAGGAGTAATCACATCTTCTTCATGATTGTTCGATTCTTGATCTTCATTCGAACCAGAAGGACCCGGAGCTTGACTGGATTTGACATGATCAGGATTGTGAAATGACATAAACGGATATTCAGAGTTGAGATTTCCATCTTCGTCATTATCAGAATCGTCACTAAAGCTTCCTAAGTCACCTGATTCCTTCCTTGCGTTTCCTGAAAAATCAAATAAGTTAGAATTGAAGGATTTCGATAATGAATCTAAATCAAATAACCATTCGGGACCATGAGCCACTAAAGGAAACGAATTTTCTAAAAACTTGACGTTGATAGTTTCAATAACAGTATTTGATTTGCTATTAAAAACCCGATAAGCTTTAGAAACAGACGAATATCCTAAGAAAAATCCATCGTCAGATTTTGACTCAAACTTCCCGAGATGTTCATTTAGATTTAGAATCGAAACCGGACAACCAAATGCTTTCAAGTAAGAAATATTTGGTTTCCTTCCAAACAATAACTCATAAGAAGTTTTCTTTTTATCATTCACTAATAATGTTCTATTTTGTACAAAACATGCAGTTGCAATAGCTTCATCCCAAAATGTGATCGGAATTTTGGCATCCGCAAGCATGGATCTTGCTGCTTCAATCAGTGTCCTGTTTTTCCGTTCCGCAACCCCATTTTGCTGAGGCGTTCTAGGCGCACTGTATTGTCGAGCAATCCCCTTTTCTGCACAAAATAAATCAACATTAGCATTCTTAAATTCAGTTCCATTATCACTTCTTAAAATTTTAACTTTGCATTCCAATTGGTTTTCAACTTTGATGATAAATTCTTTTAATAATTCAGCTGTTTCAGATTTTGCATGCAAAAAATAAACCCACGAAAATCTAGTAAAGTCATCTATGATAACAAAACAATATGATTTTCTCCCGATGCTTTGAACGTTGGTCGGTCCAAAAAGATCCATATGTAGCATCTGCAAGGGTTTTGAAATGGAGTTTTCGAGCTTGGACTTAAAAGACATCCGATGCTGTTTTCCCTTCAAACATGCTGGACACAAATCAGTTGTGGAGAATTTCTTCGATGGGATTCCCACAGCGTGATTTCCAGACACCAACCGGTTCATGTTTCTGAAGTTGGAATGTCCCAGCCGTCTATGCCATAGCTGACTCTCATCATTTGAAGCATGGGCAATGAGACAAGTTGTTTCGGTTTCAGCATCAATCTGCGACATATCCAATTTGTATACATCACGATCTCTAGGCGCCTTCACCACAACCCACTCATTGTCAATCTTGAAACCTGGTTTCAGAATATAACAAAAAGAATCATCAAAAAGAGTTGAATAAGATTTATCACAGATTTGAGAAACACTAAGTAAGTTAAAGTTCAACTGTGCACAGTAGTTGACTTTATCAAAACTTATAATCCCATTAGAAACTGTTCCTTCGCCTGTGATTTTACCACCCGCATCACCTCCAAACGCTACGTGAGTACCATTCTTTTGCTTGAAATCCTGAAGCAAGGCATGGTTGCCTGTCATGTGCCGGCTACACCCACTATCAACGAACCACGAGTTGATAGGTCTTCTTGGGCGTACCTGCAATTCAACAAAAACACTCAGTTAGTTTGGTCAACCCAGGCCCACACGGTCTTGGGTTTTCCGAATCTATCTGCAATTGTAACTTGTTGGTATTGAACATTTTGAAAATTTGTTTCATTCAAACGATTTTGATGCTGATAACTTCGCCCATTGGCGTTCAAAGATTGCTTTCTCCTCAAAGCAATAAACCTTTCCTCTAGCTTAGGATCAAGGTTATTTTCAAACTTTTGATTTCTTACCATTAAAGCTCTTGGTTTAAAACTGTTAACCTGCACATTCTTCGAAAAATTAGAAACAGAATTGTTTCGATTGAAATTTCTCAAGACCGGAGAATGACTTTGACTCATATTTTGAAAACCATATAAATTATTTCTTTGCAAGTTTGAGTATGGAGTCATTTCTCTAGTCGAGTTTGATCGAAAGAAACAATCCTTTGTGTCATGGTTTCTTCTCTCACAGATATCACAAAATTTGTTAAAATAACATTCTTCTGAAGAATGATTTCTTTTGTCACAGTAACTGCAGTACCTGTTAAAGAAACATTCAGCAGTTGCATGATTATACCTATTACAAATTTCACAATATTTCTTGCTAATTCTAAAGAGCCGATTGTTAACTTTTGATGTTGAACCAAAACGTGATTCATTATCTTGGTTATTCGGTTTTAGATTAACGCTTCTTTGTGGAGACTTGGTTTGCGATTTTGATTGCATGGAACTTTGGTTCGATTTTAAACTGTTCTGTTTGGTCACCTTTTTGTTTTCAACTCTCTTTTCATTTACAGCGGAAGACTTAGGATCTGAACCTGTTTTCAGACCAGAGTTAGATTTGATTGGAGAATTGATTGGTTTACCATAAGATCCGTTCAAATCAAATGTTCCTGCAGACACAAACTTGATGTTTTTATCTTTTGACACTTTCTTGACAGGTTTAACTTTGTCAGTTTTAACACTTTGAGATTTGGTGTTATCATTCGATTTTAAGACACTTTTGCCTTTTGACTGTTTCGTTTCAGATTGATTGTTCATTGTTTTCGATTTTTGCTTCTTTATATTCGAAACTTCAGCCTTCTTCTCTTCTTGCTTCTTGAGCAGTTCAGCAGCAACTTTTGCCTTTTCTTCATTCTTCTTCCATTTGATGTAATTTGGATCATTGAATCCTGAATATTCACCTTCTTCCTTCACCGATTCTGGTTCTGGGTTAAGCTTTGGATATTCAACAAGTTGAATGATAACAGGCTCCAATTTGTTTTCAGACTTGTTGCTTGCTTCATCATCGGCTTCAGTTGTCATACCCTCTTCTTCTCTCAAACTTTCAATCAACACCTCAGATCCTTCGGACTCGGATTTACTTCTTTGAATTTCTTTGAATTTACGTTCATTTTCAGGTGAATGATCAAATTCATTAAAGTTTTCCGGTAAGGTTTGAGTGATTGAATTTGGCATTGGTTCATGTGTAAAACCCAACCCGGTTTTGTTTTTGTTACCTCTTTCATTAATTAGTTGTTCAACCATTGTTTTACAACTTTTAACTTTCTTTAATTCAACTTGTGTGACAGCATGTTCAACTTTTTCTTGTTCAAAGTTTTTCGTCATCTCTTCAAGTTGTTTGGTAACAAGTTCCAGTTCTTTCAAAGTTTTGTTCCATGATTCAGTTAGTGACAAAATCTTCTCATCTGAAATTTTGTGATCAATTTTAAGTTTTTCATGAATCTTTTCATGTTTGCTTAATTTGTCACCTATTTTGAATGAATGAGTTCGATAATGTTCTACCTGTTGAATGCATTGTTCAGAACATAACCTTTCTTTGACATCCAATGGCAATGGAACATAGTTAGGTGGGAGTTCAGAATTAACCTTTGGTTGCTCAGTGGAAGATGAAGCCTCATTGGCAGTAGCCATTAATGCAACTTCAGATTCAGATTCTTCACTTGGATCTGCTTTTGCGCTCCAGTCATAATCTTCTGAATCTTCACAATCATCATCAACCATCTTCCCATCCCCTTCTTCTGACCAGTCTTCTTCAATCTCACATACCAGTGCCAGATTTGATGTAAGATCGGATGTAAACTGTTCTGCATATGCACTCCAGTCATATCCGTCTTGTACACTTACAACTAACGCTTTTGTCTGGTCTTCTGGCTTCTTTTCATTTTCCTTTAATTCAGGCATCGGAAGAGTTTGGTACGATTTCTGAAAGAAACGCTGATTTCTGCCTTGATAACTCGTAGACTGTTGAGAACTTTGACCTTGACCTTGATTGCTAGAACTAGCTTGGTCGTTGAAATTCTTTGGAGCTTTACATTCTCTTGAGAAATGACCATACTGGTTACAGTTAAAGCATCTGGCCTTAGATTTATCAAAACCCACGGTTTTGTTTGCATGAGGTTTGTAGCTTCTGTTAACATATGCATGCTTTTGTGTACGATAAGCTACCATAACCATTTGCCAGTTAAGATCCATTTCCTCAACATCCACTGGATCCATTTCAAATAAGTCTTGAAGGACCACGTCCATTTGACTTAGATGACTACCTTGGTACGCTTGGAAGCTTGCCATAAAAGCAGTAAAGGCAGTTTTCGTTTCTTCATCTTGCAACAGAATATTCATGACGTCTTTCACTTTAGCTTGAACATTTGAACTTTGATTTTCTGATTGATTCTTCACATTCTGACTTGGAACTTGAACTTGAGCTCTTGATGGAGATTGAGGTTGAGAATAAGTTGGTGAATTTGGAAAATATGCTGAATCAGTAAAAAAACTTGCACCAACAAATAAGTCACCCTCATCTTCAAACTTTGTTACATCTTGAGCAAGAAAAGCGTTATCAACAGTATTGGCAGGATTTACCACATACTTATACTGAGTTTGTGAACTTGATCTATCAGTGTTTCTTGATCCTTCATCAATCTCAACTTCTTCGATTTTCCCAATAAGCAAATCAAGTTCCATTGGAAATTTCTCAGTATGTTTCAACAAAGTAACAGTTTGTTTCCAGGATGATGGTAAGGCACATAATAATCGATCATTTAAATCTTGAAGTTCAGTCTTAACTCCGAGATTTGTCATTTCAGTAGTTAAGTGAACAAATCTGTTCATCATCTGGTGAACTGTCTCTCCATTAATATGCTCAAACAGTTCCAATTGTCTTTTCAGTTTCGACTTCTTCAGACTTCTCAACTGCTCTCCTCCTTCACATATCGACTTCAATGCTTTGAAGCATGTATAACCAGTCTGATATCCATCCAATCTTGACAAAACCTGAAGTGGCAACCCCTTGCACATTAAAGAATATGCTTTGCTATCATTCTTTACCTTCCTCAAATCTTCAGCTGACAAATTATCCTCTGGATAAGGTTCAGTAGAGTCTTTGGTATATGTGCTTGCACTATCTGGTTGTGTCTGAGTTGGAATGTGAGGACCCTTCTCAATTGATTTCCACAAATCATTGTCTATGGAACACAAGTGATGTCTTAACCTGATTGTCCAGTTCTTGAAATCTGCACGATTCAAAAGTCTAGGCACTCGATTATCAGAATCATCAGAAGGAGCCATTTTTTAACAATTTTTAATGAAAATATTTTTTTTTTTTTTTTTTTTTTTTTTTTTTTTTTTTTTTGGTTTTTGTAAATTTTTGAAAAGAAATGATTAAAATACTAAAATAAAGACAAGAAATTAAAGACAAGATAAGAAACAAGTATTAAAAACAACTAATATGAGTCACACGGCAAAACAGTGAAAATCCTTCTTCAACCGGCTAAACAGTGTATTTGTTCTTCACCCGGCAGAAATAAGTCTTCACACGGCTAAACAGTTAGACGGCTAAACAGTTGAAAATAATTTTGTTCTTCACCCGGATGAACAGTTACCCGGCAATGAGAAAAACTTCACACGGCTAAGTCTTTGACCCGGCAAAGTCTTGACACGGCAAAAAAAATTTCTCCGGCTGAACAGTACTTGGTCACACGGCACAGTTGTTAATCACCCGGCTACACAGTATATTACCCGGCTGACTTTTTCTCTATCACCCGGCGTAACAATGTATCACGCGGCACAACAGTGTCTGATCCGACTGAACAGTAACACTTTTCCTAGTCAAATTCTTCACCCGTCTAGCACAAATTCCTTACACGGCTGCACAGGACCTAATTTCTTCACAAAATCTAAGTCCAAGGAAATTGTCTAAGTCAAATATATCACCCGGCAAGTTAATCTTCAACCAAAACTCAACTGTTCATCATCTTCTTCATGAAGATTTTCTGGGTTTTGTCTGAAACTTGTTCAAATTGTCCAAAAATCACACACAAGCTGTGAAATAGTCCGATTATCAAACCCTTTTATCAATCAATCCAAAACATCTTCATTCTTTGATGAATTTTGACAAAATTTGATCGAAAAGTAACTTTTTCTATTCTTCTTAATTCTTCAGATCTGATGATGATCTGATAGAATCTGCACAATCGCTGTGTATAGGAGTGATTATGATGATGAATCACAACTAAAAACACCAACAATTCATTCAGATCATGATATTTTTGAGCAATATTGATGTGTTTTGCTTAGAAACAGCGAAGAACACGATACCGAAAGCTCTGATACCAATTGATAGTTCTAGAGGGAGCGAGCTCGGATCTAGATCTGAGATTGTTTGGTGATGTTGTTTGCAATCAGTGATGCGGAAACTCACTGATCACGTATTGATGCTTGAATGTTCATGAAGATCAATGCAAGGTATGATGAAGATGATGATAATTAGAATAGGTGAATTGTCTTAGATCAAAGGATGTTACAAGAGAATATGACTAATAAGAATAGGCAACTCTCTAACAAATGACCTAGGTGATGGTATTTATAGTCTATACCATTCACCTTACAAAGTAACCTAAAAGCGTGCAGTTAAGCACAAACGCGCATTTAAGCACGAAACGATTACACAAATATTCTAAGACAAATACAATTAATGAACGTCTTCACCCGTGCTTGCTCGTGATGATGCTCGATATCTTCACTCGCTTATATTTGGAAAGTGACATCTTCAAATAACCCCAACAACCTTACAATACCGTACGTAAACTTAAAACTCCATAATAAACCTAATGAATTCGTACGAGTCCTTTGAAAATCGTACGACAAGTTAGGACATCTTATGACTCTATGCGATATTAGCACCTTGAAAAGAACATTAGTATAATGTAAGACGCCTTACAACACCTAACAATATCTTACAACACCGTACGAAAACTTAAAACTCTGTATTAATCCTAATGAATTCGTACGAGTCCTTTAAACATCGTACGACAAGTTAGGACATCTACGACTCTTTATGCAACATTAGCAACCCGAAAAAAACGTTAGTATAATGTAGGACGCCATACAGCTCCTAAAGTACACCTTACAATACCGTACATAAACTTAAAACTCTATAATAAACCTAATGAATTCGTACGAGTCCTTTGATTATCGTACTACAAGTTAAGACATCTTACGACTCTTTATGCCACATTACACTACTAGAAATCAAGACTAATGCAACTTTATAAAAGCAACCATTTTCAAATGAGTTGCATTTGACTCTAATGCAACTTCATTGAATATAAAGGTTGCATTAGAAAACATAATGCAACCCTTTTTTTTAAAAGTTGCAAAATTATATTGAATTCGCAACTTTTTTATTCAAAAGTTGCAAATTATAATAAAACTGCAACCATTTTATTAAAAGGTTGCAAATTTTATTAAAATTTGCAACTTCTTTTAACAAAGGTCGCATTGTGAAATCTTAAATGCAACTCTTATATATAAAAGTTGCATTCTAGCTAGAAGTTAAACACAACTATTATTTTAGTAGTTTGTATCCACCTAAGCGAAACCATGTTATAACATTATTTAAATACCTGTATATTTTTTAGTACTTAATGTTAAGAATTTTAATGAGTTTATTTCAAATATGACTAAGGTTTTGTATGTAAATTTTTTTTAAACATATGAGTGGTTATAACATGTATCCAATTAGAACTTCACTTGGTTCATTTGCTAATTAAGTTAAAAAAAAACTTTATGTTTTGTTAGTAACAAGAATTGAACCTGTCTATATTCCACCAATTAACAAAAACATAACCAATGGGCTAACAAAATATTTGTGTTAATTTAGTCTAATGATAGCATCCTTTAATTGTACATGCTGCAGGCTAAGTTGTACATTCAGTTTAAACCTAAATTAAGATAATAAATTCTGAAATTTCTCAACTTTTCAACAAACGATTCTTAACACAGGTGTGTGATTTTGTTCAACTATTTTGTTATTCGAACAAATTGATCGATGATCAATAAAGATTTTGATGTTTGTTACACAGATATTCATCCGAACAAGAACCAATTGACGATTGATCAACAACGACCAAACAACCTGTACGTGTTCTTCAAATTAAGCTAAGGTTAGATTTTCTAGTTGAATCAGGTGTGTGATTATGTTCTGTGATTTACAATTCACATTACATTTTATTTATAAGTGATATAATTGAAAGCAGTGCATTGAATTTTAAGAAATATTAATTTATCAGTACGTGAAACAAAATGGAAAACTTATATTGCAACCAAAACAAATTAGTGAAGCTAGCTTGATTCTTGTCTTTTTATTTTTGTGTGCAGTTAATGATTCATATCTAAGGATGAGCTTTTTGATGTGTAAATATGAGTTTTTTGATTGATAAGTGATCAAGAGTAAAATTGATTAAATTTCCATGTTTGCTTAGTAATTTTATGTTATAAATTCTTTTCTTTCTTGAAATCTTGTTAGAAACATATTAATGATTCATATTATTATTTGATTAATAGCTTAAGGTGATTGAATCCCTCCTACAAAAAGTGGTTTGCTATTGAAGTGGCACAATATGATGTTCTTGAAAATGATCCACTTTAAGGTATATTAAATTTAGTCTATTTGACATAGCGTAGGTTAAACAAATATTAGGGTTTCATATTGTTGGTGGATGGTTTTGGTTGAAAATATACCCGAAAAATAGGCGGATCACATCAAGATGAGCTAGGTCAGATGGTCATAAAGTGTTCGGGCCTTACGGGTCAACCTAAGATATTAGCATAATAGGTTTGGTCAAGGTGGGGTTAAGTGGGAGTTATTTGATTATAGTTTGTTGATACGGTGTTTACTATTAGATTTATGTGTTAGATGTGTTAATCACCTATTAGTGTTCATTTAGCTGGATTTGTTAATTATATTTACAATGACAAGAAGCAAAAGAGGAAGTATTTTGTGTTAGTTGTATGTCATTGATCTCAGATTTGCTTGCAGATGCTACACGGATACATGTTTTACTAGAATTTGGTTTAATATTGGAATATAGAAAGTGTTTGCCTAATTGTTGGACAATACTGTATGAAGAAAGTCAAACAACTCTATATGACCATTGTTTTAGCCTGTCAGAAATTGAATTAGTGACAATTGTCAAAGTTGTCAAAGTCATTTCTCTATATGGATCGTAAAAGTCACTAAATACTCATCTTATAATGATATACCCTTATATTGAACAGGTCATTATGCAAGGGTTAATCATGTTTAGTTCTGACTTCTGATTTATTGAACAATATTGTGTATATAATTGAATTAACTGAAATCATATAATAAGTTGTGATGTATTGTTGTCTCCAGATGCCTCAATTCCTTTATATACTTTCATGTTTTAAGTCTTGTGATTTAGTTCACTAGTTATATGATTATATGATGAGGAGTGTTCATTTTAATCTTAAAGGTATGAAAATACATACTTGTTTGACTCTTTTATATCAAACGTATCTGATGTATTTTGTGAAAGACTTATAGGCATGATTCGTTTTTAGAAAAATATGTAAATTTGAAGTTTAATAACAGCTTTAACTACAAAAGTCCAATGTGATTGCTAAGAAATGTTGCATCAAAAACCAACAAAGCATGCATACTTTTTAAAAAACAGTGTAAACAACTTTGACCCCAAAAGTCAAACAATGATAGATAACTTGTTTTTTAAAGAATAGCTCTAAGTGACCATTCTTTTAACCTTTGTGTAGAAATTTGATTTAGTAACAATTGACAAAGTTTTCAAGATCATTCTCTATCTGGATAAAAAAAAGTCATTAATCTTTGTTTTATTACCATTACTATCAACAAAATTAACAAGTTTGATTTATGCCTTCTAAATCATGTTCATTCCAATTGTTGGTATTAACTTCAGATACCAAAGACATGAGGAATGCTAGAGATTGGATGTATTTACCTAGACGCTTACCTGAATTTGAAGTCGGAGTTATTGAATTTCTTAATTCTTCATTTGCTAAGGCGGCAAAAGGATCTCAAATATGTTGTCCTTGCAAGCTGTGCAAAAACCGTTATTGGTATCGAAGAGATGAAGTATTTGATCATTTAAAAGGACACGGTTTTGTTGATGACTACTATGTGTGGGTTTTTCATGGAGAAACCCGCGCACAAACAAGTTTTAATACTGGAATAGATGATAATGGAGATGGTATGCATGACAGTTTTAATGAACTATTGCATGATAGGTTTAGAGATACTATAGAGGAAACAAGTACGGTACAAGGAGGTTTAAAAGAAGATGCGAAAAAGTTCTATAAGCTAGTAGAAGATGGCCAGCAAGAGTTGTTCCCCGGGTGTAAAAGATTTTCAAAGCTATCTTTCATCGTCAGGCTGCTTCTCTATAAGACACTTCATGGGCTTAGTAATGTGGCATTTGATGATCTTCTAACACTTCTACAAGAGATGATTCCAGAGGCAAAACTTCCAGCTAGTTTTACTCAAGCTAGAAAAATTACACGGGATTTAGGGCTTAGTTATAACAAGATTCATGCATGTCCAAATGATTGTATGCTTTACTGGAAAGACTATGAAAATTCTGAAGTGTGCCACATTTGTCATGCCTCTAGGTGGAAACAAGTGAATGAGAAGCAAAAGAACAAGGATAATAAGGAAACTTCTACAAAATCTTCAAAAGTTCCTGCTAAAGTAGTGTGGCATTTTCCTTTAAAACCGAGACTACAAAGACTTTTCATGTGTTCAGAAACAGCTAAACATATGACATGGCATGACGAAGGACGTCCTAAAGATGGAAATTTGAGACATCCTGCAGATGCGCAAAGCTGGAAGGAATTTGACTCTTTGTATCCTCGATTTGCAAAAGAAACTAGAAATGTGAGGTTAGGTCTATCAAGTGATGGATTTAATCCTTTTGGAACAATGAGCATTGCTCATAGCACTTGGCCTGTTGTGTTAGTTAACTATAATTTGCCTCCATGGATGTCATTAAAACCAGAATACTTTATGTTATCTTTGTTAATTCCTGGACCCGAATCTCCAGGTAATAACATAGATGTTTATTTACAACCTTTGGTTGAAGAGCTTAAAGAATTGTGGATCGAAGGGATAGAGACATACGACAAATCTAAAGATGAGACCTTTAAAATGCATGCAGCCTTAATGTGGACAATTAGTGATTTTCCAGGTTACTCAATGTTGTCAGGTTGGAAAACAAAGGGAAATTTTGCATGTCCATGTTGTAATCATGAGACTAGCTCACTTTACTTGAAGCATAGTAAGAAAACATGCTATATGGATCACCGTAGATTTCTAGATGCTCAACACCCATGGCGACGTAATAAGAGTGCTTTCAATGGGAAGATTGAGAAGAGGCTTTCGCCAAAGCCTCTATCGGGTGTTGAAGCTTTGAGTGAGTTGTCTGGCTTTAAAAATATTTTTGGAAAGACACAAAAGAAGAAAAATGATAGCACTTGCCCATGGAAGAAAAGGTCAATATTTTTTGACTTGCCGTACTGGCAATTCAATAAATGTCGTCATAATCTTGATGTTATGCACATTGAAAAAAATATATGTGATAACGTGATAGGGACCTTGTTAGATATTAGTGGGAAGTCAAAAGATCACCCAAAAGCTCGACTTGACATACTCGAACTTGGTATCAAAGAAAGCCTTCAACCGGTGCTTTCTGGTGACGGTAAGCATATTACCATCCAGAACGCATGCTTTTCAATGTCTTCAAAGGAGAAAGTTAACTTTTGTCGTGTTCTGAAGGAAACAAAGCTACCTTACGGGTTTGGGTCTAATATAGCACGTTGTGTGCATTCTTCGGAAATGAAATTTTCGGGTTACAAGAGTCATGATGCTCACATCTTTTTGCACTACTTGCTTCAAGTTGATGTCAGAAAATCATTACCAAAGCATGTTGCTATCCCTTTAATTAGGTTGGGTGTCTTTTTTCGGAGCTTGTGCAGCAAGGTGATTAAGCCTGAAGACCTAGACAGATTACAATTAGAAATTACACAAACCTTGTGTGAATTTGAGAAAATATTCTTGCCATCTTTTTTTGATATAATGGTGCATTTACCTATCCACTTAGTAACAGAGATTAGGCTTGGGGGACCCGTTCAATATCGATGGATGTTTTTTATGGAGAGATACTTGTGCAAGTTGAAGTCATATGTGCGGAACAAGAACCGACCAGAGGGATCCATAGCAGAAGGCTATTTGATTGAAGAATCTTTGACTTTCTGCTCACGTTACATGCATGGAGTAAATGCAAAACCTAATAAGGATGCAAAAGATAATGATGATTTGGATGGAGAAAACAAACTAGATGACCCAGTATTCGTGAATGGTGGGTATCCTTTGGGAGGTGAAAAACGAAGACAAGGCGTGATTTTCACTTTAGATGGTCGTATAATGGAACAAGCACATCGGTATGCGTTATTCAATTCTGATTGTGCACAAGTTAATGAATATATCGAGTAAGCAACAAGTTCATAGTCTTTATTTCCTTCAAATTATATGTTTGTATTAGTTATTTCATTTTTATGATATATGTGTGTAAATGGTGTTGCAGTGAGCATGAAGCCTATCTTGAACATCAACCCCGACAAACTCGATGGGAACAAGCACAAAACCATAGCCACGAGTTCTCCAATTGGTTCAAAAACAAAGTAATAAACAATAATGTTCCGGAACATATTTTTTGGCTTGCTAAGGGACCTAGTCTTACATCCAAGAGGTACTATGGGTATTATGCGAATGGGTACAAGTTTCATACTAAAACAAGAGATGCTAAATGTAAAACTCAAAATAGCGGTGTTTCAGTTACAGCTTTAACTTCTAGCTTTTCAAGTTCTCGGGACAAAAATCCATCTGTTGGGAGTGTTGACTATTATGGTAGAATTGTGGACATATTTGAACTTGACTATTGGTCAAAGTTTAGAGTTGTACTATTTCATTGTGAGTGGTACCAGGTTGAGAAAGATGATTTTGGCTTAACATGCGTTAATATGAGGAAGTTGTGCTCTTCAAATGATCCATTTGTCATGCCTTCCCAAGTGAAACAGGTGTTCTATGTACCAGACCCTATAGTAGATGGTTTGAATTATGTTGTCAAAACAATTCCAAGGGATGCATATGACTTTGATGAAGAAAATAATGAAACTGATGGTGAATTCTATTGGTGTGAGCCTGATGAAGATATGATGGGTTCTAGTGCACAAGCTAGCGAGCAAGAGACTCGTTTGTCAAGAGAAGATATTCCTCCTCTTGTGGTTGATGCAAGTACTAAACTAGATCCTACAGATGTAGTTGACAGTGAAAATGTTGATGATTCTGATAATGATGATACAATATGGGATTGGATGCACGCGGATGAAGACGATGATAACAGAGTTATTAAGGTACCAAAAATATGTTTTTGGTTCATTATTTTAAAATGTTGTTATAAACCTGGTTGAATGTTTTTTTATCTCATTGTTGCTTATATTTCTGGGGATTATTTTTGCTCTCAAATATTTCAGTGACCAAGCGAAAAACTAAACTTACAAAGATAGCCTTACGTTGATCAGGTCAGTTTTGCAAGGGTTGACCATGTTTGCTTTTATTTCTATGATTCAAGTTAGTTTAGATGTGTATAAGATGAGAAGTGATCATTTTAATCTTGAATGTATGGAAATTATGTCAAACATAGATAATGTATTTGTGTTAAAACCAAGCATACGTGATGTATATTCTAAAAATCTAATATGCGTAAATTGTTTTTTAAACAGCTGTAAAATTTAAGCATAATAACAGGTTTGACTACAAAAGTCAAACAAGAACAGGTAACATGAGTTTTTGTTTAATTAACAGGTCCAAGTGTTTGAGAACAACTTTGAGGTAATTTTTAAGGTTCATGATAGTAAATTTTATGATTAAGAGCATCTTACAACACAAAAATAGGTGATGTATTTTGTGATAAAAGAAACCCAACTGGTTGTATTTTGTGACAATCTAAAAGTATCATTTGTTTTAAAAGAACTTTATTATCAGCTTTAAGAACAGTTTTGTCCTCAAAACTCAAACAATACTACATTGCTTTTAATTGCTAGTCAAACTAGCCAAGTAGTGTTTTATAGATTTTCTAAATTGTTGTCAAACAATAATAATAGTTTGTTTTTTGAAAGAAGTTTAATTATCAGCTTCAATTGTATTTTTTATAGTGAAGCAAAATCTTGGGGATACTCTTGTAGAAGCAAAATCTGATATTATAGTGAAGCTAGATTTAAAGTTCTCTTTTTTATTGTGGTGGTGGATTGCAATTTGTAAGTGTTGATTGTTCTTGTTTTTGGGTTGTTGAAATGGATTAGTTTACGAAAGCCTTCGAGTTCATTTAATGAGGCTCGTGTTGTTGGTTTTACTAAACAAACTTGAACTCTTGCAGATATTTACGAGACTATTTCAGCAGTGACTTGGTCATGCTCTTGATTTCTGATTCTGCCAATTGCAGGTTAGCCAATTCGCCTTTTTAGTGTCTTTCGACATTGTAATTCATTCTTGACTAATCACAATTGCAGTATTGTCATTGTATCGTATTATCTTGCTGTTATGATCATGTTTAAGTTCTTTACAAGTACCAAGAATTACAGCTTTGATGACCCAACGCGTATAACATGCCTTAATTGTTTTTTTGTTGCAGGCTGATAATTATGAGAACATATTTTCACATATGAAGTCAGACAACGTATTCTTGGACTATCAGTAGCAGCAGTTTGATTAGTAGTTAATTTGCTCAGTACTTATGTTGGTGTTCTTTTGGTCCACATAAAATCATAATTGGATTATTACAACTTCATAGTTGTTGGTTTTGACCCTTTTGAAGTATAAGTAGAGTATTTGACTATCATTAAACATGTTTGGATCGCCTTGACCCGTTTGAACTAAATATGGTTTAGCATAACAACAAAAAACATGTGTTGGGTCGTTTTGACCCGTTTGAACTATTTTTTTTAATATTAGTTACCTAAAGCATGTTTGGATCGCCTTGACCCATTTGAACTAAATATGGTTTAGTATAACTAGTAAAAGAATGTTTGGATCGTTTTGACCCGTTTACATTGAAATTGGATTCTTATAGCAACATAAAGTGTGTTTGGGTCGTTTGACCCATTTACATTGAAATTGGATTATTATAGCTCCAAAAGATGTGTTTGGGTCGTTTTGACACATTTAAATTAAAATTGGATTGTTATAGCTCCGAAAGGTGTGTTTGGGTGGTTTTGACCCTTTTGAAATAAATATAGATTATTTGACTTTCATTAAGCATGTTTCGATCGCCTTGACCCGTTTGAACTAAATATGGTTTAGTATATCTACAAAAAACATGTGTTGGGTCGTTTTGACCCGTTTGAACTAAATATGGTTTAGTATAACTACATAAAGAATGTTTGCTTCGTTTTGACCCGTTTGAACTATTTTTTCAATATTAGTTACATAAAGCATTTTTGGATCGCCTTGACCCATTTGAACTAAATATGGTTTTTTATAACTAGTAAAAGAATGTTTGGCCCATTTACATTGAAATTGGATTCTTATAGCTACATAAAGTGTGTTTGGGTCGTTTGAGCCATTTACATTGAAATTGGATTATTATTGCTCCAAAAGATGTGTTTGGGTCGTTTTGACACATTTACATTGAAATTGGATTGTTATAGCTCAGAAAGGTGTGTTTGGGTGGTTTTGACCCTTTTGAAATAAATATAGAGTATTGACTTGCATTAAGTATGTTTGGATCGCCTTGACCCATTTGAACTAAATATGGTTTAGTATAACTAGTAAAAGAATGTTTGGATCGTTTTGACCCGTTTACATTGAAATTGGATTCTTATAGCAACATAAAGTGTGTTTGGGTCGTTTGACCCATTTACATTGAAATTGGATTATTATAGCTCCAAAAGATGTGTTTGGGTCGTTTTGACACATTTAAATTAAAATTGGATTGTTATAGCTCCGAAAGGTGTGTTTGGGTGGTTTTGACCCTTTTGAAATAAATATAGATTATTTGACTTTCATTAAGCATGTTTCGATCGCCTTGACCCGTTTGAACTAAATATGGTTTAGTATATCTACAAAAAACATGTGTTGGGTCGTTTTGACCCGTTTGAACTAAATATGGTTTAGTATAACTACATAAAGAATGTTTGCTTCGTTTTGACCCGTTTGAACTATTTTTTCAATATTAGTTACATAAAGCATTTTTGGATCGCCTTGACCCATTTGAACTAAATATGGTTTTTTATAACTAGTAAAAGAATGTTTGGCCCATTTACATTGAAATTGGATTCTTATAGCTACATAAAGTGTGTTTGGGTCGTTTGAGCCATTTACATTGAAATTGGATTATTATTGCTCCAAAAGATGTGTTTGGGTCGTTTTGACACATTTACATTGAAATTTGATTGTTATAGCTCCGAAAGGTGTGTTTGGGTGGTTTTGACCTTTTTGAAATAAATATAGAGTATTTGACTTTCGTTACGCATGCTTGGATCATCTTGACCCGTTTGAACTAAATATGGTTTAGTATAACTACATAAAGCATGTTTGAGTTGTTTTGACCCGTTTGAACTATTTTTTCAATATTAGTTACATAAAGCATTTTTGGATCGCCTAGACCCATTTGAACTAAATATGGTTTTTTATAACTAGTAAAAGAATGTTTGGCCCATTTACATTGAAATTGGATTCTTATAGCTACATAAAGTGTGTTTGGGTCGTTTGAGCCATTTACATTGAAATTGGATTATTATTGCTCCAAAAGATGTGTTTGGGTCGTTTTGACATATTTACATTGAAATTGGATTGTTATAGCTCAGAAAGGTGTGTTTGGGTGGTTTTGACCCTTTTGAAATAAATATAGAGTATTTGACTTGCATTAAGCATGTTTGGATCGCCTTGACCCATTTGAACTAAATATGGTTTAGTATAACTAGTAAAAGAATGTTTGGGTCGTTTTGACCCATTTACATTGAAATTGGATTCTTATAGCTACATAAAGTGTGTTTGGGTCGTTTGAGCCATTTACATTGAAATTGGATTATTATTGCTCCAAAAGATGTGTTTGGGTCGTTTTGACACATTTACATTGAAATTGGATTGTTTTAGCTCCGAAAGGTGTGTTTGGGTGGTTTTGACCCTTTTGAAATAAATATAGAGTATTTGACTATCATTAAGCATGTTTGGATCGCCTTGACCCGTTTGAACTAAATATGGTTTAGTATAACTACATAAAGCATGTTTGCGTCGTTTTGACCCGTTTGAACTATTTTTTCAATATTAGTTACATAAAGCATATTTTGGTCGTTTTGACCCATTTAACAAAATTTATTTTTAATATAACTACATAAAGCATTTTTTAGTCGTTTTGACCTGTTAATCGACTGTTAATCACCAAAATCAACAATATGTGTCAATGATGACCAAATTAACCATTATTGATCCTAATTACATGGAAATTAGATTATTATTGCTTTGAAAATTGTGTTTGGGTCGTTTTGATCCATTTACATTGAAATTGGATTGTTATAGCTCCGAAAGGTGTGTTTGGATGGTTTTGACCCATTTATATTGAAATTGAATTGTTATAGCTCCTAAAGGTGTTTTTAGGTGGTTTTGACCCTTTTGAAATAAAATTAGAGTATTTGACTTTCATTAAGCATGTTTGGATCGCCTTGACCCGTTTGAACTAAACATACCGAAATTTGCCTGAAAACCACGATTACCTATCCTAATCGACTATTAATGACCAAACTAATATATATATATGTAAGTTTATGACCAAGTATAAATGATTATAACCGATGCTAATTGACTAATGTTAATATACCATCAATTCTATAAAACAAAAATTATAATTTGTTATATGTACTTTTATAAAGAAAACACTTGTTATCTTTTAAAGACCTAAACCAATTTAAAAGATTTTATCTTAAACAAGATTTATATAAATATAAAACACTATATTTACAAAAAACTACTAGGTGAAATGTTCCTCCCTTCCATCACTTCTCCCCTCTACTTTCTATCCAATTTTATTATAATTCCCTCCCAATTACGGTTATCCCTAATTTTCGTTTTTATTTCTAAATCGCAGATTTGCAGATTACATTGAAATAAGTTTCCCATAACTGCCATTCATCACAATTGAACTGACGTACCACCATACTCATTTCTCTAGTTTCAAGTAAGTAATATTGTTCCATAAACTTGAAATTGATTCATGCCTTTTGATCTAAGATGTATGAAATTGTTCGAAGTGGATCAAATTATGCAGTTCGTATGATGTAAATATGCAATTAGATGCATTTTATATGTGCAGAGTAACTGCATTTTATATGTGCAGAGTAACTGTATGTTTGAAATCTTAAAACTCCATAATAAACCTAATGAATTCGTACGAGTCCTTTGAGCATTGTACGACAAGTTAGGACATCTTACGACTCTTTATGCAACATTAGCAACCCGAAAAAAACGTTAGTGTAATGTAGGACGCCATACAGCTCCTAAAGTACACCTTACAATACCGTACGTAAACTTAAAACTCCATAATAAACCTAATGAATTCGTACGAGTCCTTTGAACATCGTACTGCAAGTTAAGACATCTTACGACTCTTTATGCCACATTAGCAACTCGAAAAGAACGTTAGTATAATATAAAACGCCATACAGCTCCTAACACCTTACAATACAGTACGTAAACTTAAAACTCCATAATATACATAAGGAATTGGTACGAGTCCTTTATACATCGTACGACAAGTTAGGATATCTTATGACTCTTTATGCCATATTAGCACCTTGAAAACCATGTTAATATAATGTAAGACGTTTTACAACACCGTACGAAACATTAAAACTCCATAATAAACCTAATGAATTCGTACGTGTCCTTTGAACATCATATGACAAGTTAAGACATCTTACGACTCTTTATACCACATTAGCAACTCGAAAAGAACGTTAGTATAATATAGAACGCTATACAGCTCCTAACACCCTACAATACCGTACGTAAACTTAAAACTCCATACTAAACCTAATGAATTCGTACGAGTCCTTTGAATATCGTATGACAAGTTAGGACATCTTAAGACTCTTTATGCAACATTAACAACTCGAAAATAACGTTAGTATAATATAGAACGCCATACAACTCCTAACACCTTACAATACCGTACGTAAAATTAAAACTCCATAATATACCTAATGAATTTGTACGAGTCCTTTATACATCGTACGACAAGTTAGGACATCTTATGACTCTTTATGCCATATTAGCACCCTGAAAAGCACGTTAATATAATGTAAGACGTTTTACAAAACCTAACAACATCTTACAACACCGTACGAAACATTAAAACTCCATAATAAACCTAATGAATTCGTACGTGTCCTTTGAACATCGTATGACAAGTTAAGACATCTTACGACTCTTTATGCCACATTAGCAACTCGAAAAGAACGTTAGTATAATGTAGAACGCCATACAGCTCCTAACACCCTACAATACCGTACGTAAACTTAAAACTACATACTAAACCTAATGAATTCGTATGAGTCCTTTGAACATCGTACGACAAGTTAGGATATCTTATGACTCTTTATGCTATATTAGCACCTTGAAAAGAACATTAGTATAATGTAAGACGCCTTACAACACCGTACGAAACCTTAAAACTCCATAATAAACCTAATGAATTCGTACGAGTCCTTTAAACATCGTACGACAAGTTAGCACATCTTATGACTCTTTATGCTATATTAGCACCTTGAAAATCACATTAGTATAATGAAAGACACCTTACAAAACCTTACAACATTTTACAACACCGTACGAAACCTTAAAACTCCATAATAATCCTAATGAATTCTTACGACTCCTTTGAACATCGTACGACAAGTTAGGACATCTTACGACTCTTTGTGCAACATTAGCAACTCGAAAAAAACGTTAGTATAATATAAAACGCCATACAGCTCCTAACACCCTACAATACCGTACGTAAACTTAAAACACCATACTAAACCTAATGAATTCGTACGACTCCTTTGAATATCGTACGACAAGTTAGGACATCTTACGACTCTTTATGCAACATTAGCAACTCGAAAAGAACGTTAGTATATTGTAAGACGCCCTACAACACCTAACAACATCTTACAACACCGTATGAAATCTTAAAACTCCATAATAAACCTAATGAATTTGTACGAGTCCTTTGAACATTGTACGACAAGTTAGGACATCTTACGACTCTTTATGCAACATTAGCATCCCGAAAAAAACGTTAGTGTAATGTAGGACGCCATACAGCTCCTAAAGTACACCTTACAATACCGTACGTAAACTTAAAACTCCATAATAAACCTAATGAATTCGTACGAGTCCTTTGAACATCGTACGACAAGTTAAGACATCTTACGACTCTTTATGCCACATTAGCAACTCGAAAAGAACGTTAGTATAATATAAAACGCCATACAGCTCCTAACACCTTACAATACAGTACGTGAACTTAAAACTCCATAATATACATAAGGAATTCGTACGAGTCCTTTATACATCGTACGACAAGTTAGGACATCTTATGACTCTTTATGCCATATTAGCACCTTGAAAAGCACGTTAATATAATGTAAGACGTTTTACAACACCGTACGAAACATTAAAACTCCATAATAAACCTAATGAATTCGTACGTGTCCTTTGAACATCATATGACAAGTTAAGACATCTTACGACTCTTTATGGCACATTAGCAATTCGAAAAGAACGTTAGTATAATATAGAACGCCATACAGCTCCTAACACCCTACAATACCGTACATAAACTTAAAACTCTATACTAAACCTAATGAATTCGTACGAGTCCTTTGAATATCGTATGACAAGTTAGGACATCTTAAGACTCTTTATGCAACAGTAACAACTAGAAAATAACGTTAGTATAATATAGGACGCCATACAACTCCTAACACCTTACAATACCGTACGTAAACTTAAAACTCCATAATATACCTGATGAATTCGTACGAGTCCTTTGTACATCGTACGACAAGTTAGGACATCATAGGACTCTTTATGCCGTATTAGCACCTTGAAAAGCACGTTAGTATAATGTAGAACGCCATACAGCTCCTAAGTACACCTTACAATACAGTACGTAAACTTAAAACTCTATAATAAACCAAATAAATTCGTACGAGTCCTTTGCACATCGTACGACAAGTTAGGACATCTTACGTCTCTTTATGCAACATTAGCAACTCGAAAAGAACGTTAGTATAATGTAGGAAGCCATACAGCTCGTAAGTACACCTTACAATACAGTACGTAAACTTAAAACTACATAATAAACCTAATGAATTTGTACGAGTCCTTTGAACATTGTACGACAAGTTAGGACATCTTACGACTCTTTATGCAACATTAACAATCCGAAAAAACGTTAGTATAATGTAGGACGCCATAGAGCTCCTAAAGTACACCTTACAATATCGTACGTAAACTTAAAACTCCATAATAAACCTAATGAATTCTTACGAGTCCTTTGAACATCGTACGACAAGTTAAGACATCTTACGACTCTTTATGCCACATTAGCAACTCGAAAAGAACGTTAGTATAATATAAAACGCCATACAGCTCCTAACACCTTACAATACAGTACGTGAACTTAAAACTCCATAATATACATAAGGAATTCGTACGAGTCCTTTATACATCGTACGACAAGTTAGGACATCTTATGACTCTTTATGCCATATTAGCACCTTGAAAAGCACGTTAATATAATGTAAGACGTTTTACAACACCGTACGAAACATTAAAACTCCATAATAAACCTAATGAATTCGTACGTGTCCTTTGAACATCATATGACAAGTTAAGACATCTTACGACTCTTTATGGCACATTAGCAATTCGAAAAGAACGTTAGTATAATATAGAACGCCATACAGCTCCTAACACCCTACAATACCGTACGTAAACTTAAAACTCCATACTAAACCTAATGAATTCGTACGAGTCCTTTGAATATCGTATGACAAGTTAGGACATCTTAAGACTCTTTATGCAACAGTAACAACTAGAAAATAACGTTAGTATAATATAGGACGCCATACAACTCCTAACACCTTACAATACCGTACGTAAACTTAAAACTCCATAATATACCTGATGAATTCGTACGAGTCCTTTGTACATCGTACGACAAGTTAGGACATCATAGGACTCTTTATGCCGTATTAGCACCTTGAAAAGCACGTTAGTATAATGTAGAACGCCATACAGCTCCTAAGTACACCTTACAATACAGTACGTAAACTTAAAACTCTATAATAAACCAAATAAATTCGTACGAGTCCTTTGCACATCGTACGACAAGTTAGGACATCTTACGTCTCTTTATGCAACATTAGCAACTCGAAAAGAACGTTAGTATAATGTAGGAAGCCATACAGCTCGTAAGTACACCTTACAATACAGTACGTAAACTTAAAACTACATAATAAACCTATTGAATTTGTACGAGTCCTTTGAACATTGTACGACAAGTTAGGACATCTTACGACTCTTTATGCAACATTAACAACCCGAAAAAACGTTAGTATAATGTAGGACGCCATAGAGCTCCTAAAGTACACCTTACAATATCGTACGTAAACTTAAAACTCCATAATAAACCTAATGAATTCTTACGAGTCCTTTGAATATCGTACGACAAGTTAAGACATCTTACGACTATTTATGACACATTAGCAACCCGAAAAGAACGTTAGTATAATATAAAACGCCATACAGCTTCTAACACCTTACAATACAGTACGTAAACTTAAAACTCCGTAATATACCTAATGAATTCGTACGAGTCCTTTATACATCGTACGAAAAGTTAGGACATCTTACGACTCTTTATGCCACATTAGCAACTCGAAAAGAACGTTAGTATAATGTAGAACGCCATACAGCTCCTAACACCCTACAATACCGTACGCAAACTTAAAACACCATACTAAATCTAATGAATTCGTACGACTCCTTTGAATATCGTACGACAAGTTAGGACATCTTACAACTCTTTATGCAACATTAGCAACTCGAAAAGAACGTTAGTATATTGTAGACGCCCTACAACACCTAACAACATCTTACAACACCGTATGAAATCTTAAAACTCCATAATAAACCTAATGAATTCGTACGAGTCCTTTGAGCATTGTACGACAAGTTAGGACATCTTACGACTCTTTATGCAACATTAGCAACCCGAAAAAAACGTTAGTGTAATGTAGGACGCCATACAGCTCCTAAAGTACACCTTACAATACCGTACGTAAACTTAAAACTCCATAATAAACCTAATGATTTCGTACGAGTCCTTTGAACATCGTACTGCAAGTTAAGACATCTTACGACTCTTTATGCCACATTAGCAACTTGAAAAGAACGTTAGTATAGTTGGGCGATTTTGGCAATTAGTTCATGAATCTTGATTCTTGATTCTTGTTTCTTGAATCTTGATTCTTGTTTCTAGGTTCTTGAATCTTGGATTTGGTTATTTAATTCGTTTTCCATGATCTTGGCCGTTTTTTTCATCTTTCTTGGTTATTAAAACCCTAGTTTAAGTTGGTTCATGAATCTTGATTCTTGATTCTTGTTTCTTGGTTCTTGAATCTTGGTTTGGTTATTTAATTCGTTTTTCTTGATCTTGGCCGGTTTTCTTCATATTTCTTGGTTATTAAAACCCTAATTTCGTATGGATAATTAGGGTTTGGCCGTTTCTTTGATTTCTACGATCAGATTCGTTTCTGATTATAAAAAAGAGTATGGAGGGCGGTAATTTGGCTAGTAAGGTGTTAAAGATTGATGGTAATCCACGTTGTAATTTGTTGAAGAAGGAAAAGGCAACTAGGGTTTCTTCTATAAACCCTAATTCGCCTCTAAAGGCTGACACGGCTAAGAGGAATCAGGAGGCTGGTCATACGACTGATTCATCTCACACGCCTAAGTCTTATGCTATTTCTGATTCGTCTCATGCGGCTGATGCATTACATGCTTCAATTGAAGTTGATGCAAGTAGGGATTCTCATGCGACTAATGATAATGTTTCTAAGGTGTTTCATACGTCCAAGGCTGATGTGAAACATGATGTGAGTGCAATGGGGTTGTCTTATGCTGCTGTTGTTCAACCGAAATCTGATTTACCTGCAACACCAGTTAATTTTCGTTACTTGGTGAATGATGAAAAGAAACAAGGGTTTGATGTTGTTTTACCGAAAGAGAATGTCCGTATGGTTTGTAATAAGCTTGAATTTACATTGTACGGATACTTTTTGGGCGACAGGTTAGCTTATCCAGTGGTTGAATTCTTTGCTAAAACTCATTGGAAAAAATATGGCCTGCAAAAGTCAATGATGAATGCAAATGGTTTTTTCTTCTTTAAGTTTAATGATCGCAAGGGGATGATGGATGTGATTGAAGCAAGCCCTTGGATAATCCGTAATAAACCAATTATTCTGAATATCTGGTCCCCTACCACTAAGTTACACAAGGATGATATCAAGAATGTGTCTGTCTGGGTAAAGTTACATGATATTCCGCTAGTAGCTTATTCTGATGTTGGGTTGAGTCTTCTGGTTTCGCAAATAGGGATACCAAAGCTGCTGGATTCGTTCACAAGCTCCATGTGTGCAAATGCATGGGGTAGAAGTAGTTTTGCAAGAGCTTTGGTTGAGATCTCGGCGGATTCGGGGTTTAAGGAGGAGTTATCTATTGCTATTCCTGAATTAGAAAGGAATGAGTTTGGATCCGCAAAGGTTTCTGTCGAGTATGAATGGAAGCCTCCAAGATGTGGTCACTGTTGTGTTTTTGGCCATATTGATGATGGATGCCCGAAGATGACTACGAATGAGCAAAATTCAAATGCTAGAGAAGATGGTGATGGTTTTAATGAAGTGAAGGGTAAGAAGGTTGCTAGAAAGTTTGGGGTTCCTCTAAAAAAACCCCATTTCGAGTACCGTCCAGTCAATAAAAAAGGGAAGGAAATACAGAATGGTAAAAATCAGTTGACTAGGATTGATGCTATGGATGCCAATGGTAGTTCTAATATGGGTAAATCTGACCTTGCTACATCAAACCCATTTGAGGCGCTATCGGAAGAAAAGTTTGTAGAATTAACTACGAGTAAGGTGGTAGGGAAAATGGATAGTGAAATCTCTCAGTTGGATTCAGATTCAGAGGTGGATGAGGTTATGGAGGTAGATAATGGGATGGCTAGATTTATGACGAGTATGGCCATGGCACTAGAATCTCCATCGTCCAACAAAAGGTCAAGTACTCCTTCTACATCTGGTGTAAATGGTTTGTCGGATATTTTGGACTACTAAGAAGTAGTTTGACAGGCCAAAGCTTCTGTGGTACGCTTGTGGTGGAACCTACACTTTTGATGATGGCGGCTAATTGAACGATTTTTTGTTTATGTCATTAACTGTGGTAGGCTAGTTTGTTTGGTTTGTCTTGGTTTTATTTGGTTTGTTTTTTTTTGTTAACATATGTGGGGGTCTGTCCCATATATGAACTAGTGTGGAATGCTTCCTCACTACTTGTACATCATTGACGGTTGTCTTTATAATAGAATCACCGGGGTAACCCTTTACCCAAAAAAAAGAACGTTAGTATAATATAAAACGCCATACAGCTCCTAACACCTTACAATACAGTACGTAAACTTAAAACTCCATAATATACATAAGGAATTCGTACGAGTCCTTTATACATCGTACGACAAGTTAGGACATCTTATGACTCTTTATGCCATATTAGCACCTTGAAAACCACGTTAATATAATGTAAGACATTTTACAAAACCTAACAACATCTTACAACACCGTACGAAACATTAAAACTCCATAATAAACCTAATGAATTCGTACGTGTCCTTTGAACATCGTATGACAAGTTAAGACATCTTACGACTCTTTATGCCACATTAGCAACTCGAAAAGAACGTTAGTATAATATAGAACGCCATACAGCTCCTAACACCTTACAATACCGTACGTAAACTTAAAACTCCATAATATATCTAATGAATTCGTACGAGTCCTTTGTACATCGTACGACAAGTTAGGACATCTTAGGACTCTTTATGCCATATTAGCACCTTGAAAAGCACGTTAGTATAATGTAGAACGCCATACAGCTCCTAAGTACACCTTACAATACAGTACGTAAACTTAAAACTCTATAATAAACCTAATAAATTCGTACGAGTCCTTTGCACATCGTACGACAAGTTAGGACATCTTACGTCTCTTTATGCAACATTAGCAACTCGAAAAGAACGTTAGTATAATGTAGGACGCCATACAGCTCGTAAGTACACCTTACAATACAGTACGTAAACTTAAAACTCCATAATAAACCTAATGAATTAGTACGAGTCCTTTGAACATTGTACGACAAGTTAGGACATCTTACGACTCTTTATGCAACATTAACAACCCGAAAAAACGTTAGTATAATGTAGGACGCCATAGAGCTCCTAAAGTACACCTTACAATACCGTACGTAAACTTAAAACTCCATAATAAACGTAATGAATTCTTACGAGTCCTTTGAACATCGTACGACAAGTTAAGACATCTTACGACTCTTTATGACACATTAGCAACCCGAAAAGAACGTTAGTATAATATAAAACGCCATACAGCTTCTAACACCTTACAATGCAGTACGTAAACTTAAAACTCCATAATATACCTAATGAATTCGTACGAGTACTTTATACATGGTACGAAAAGTTAGGACATCTTACGACTCTTTATGCCACATTAGCAACTCGAAAAGAACGTTAGTATAATGTAGAACGCCATACAGCTCCTAACACCCTACAATACCGTACGTAAATTTAAAAAACCATACTAAACGTAATGAATTCGTACGACTCCTTTGAATATCGTACGACAAGTTAGGACATCTTACGACTCTTTATGCAACATTAGCAACTAGAAAAGAACGTTAGTATATTGTAAGACGCCCTACAACACCTAACAACATCTTACAACACCGTATGAAATCTTAAAACTCCATAATAAAACTAATGAATTCGTACGAGTCCTTTGAGCATTGTACGACAAGTTAGGACATCTTACGACTCTTTATGCAACATTAGCAACCCGAAAAAAACGTTAGTGTAATGTAGGACGCCATACAGCTCCTAAAGTACACCTTACAATACCGTACGTAAACTTAAAACTCCATAATAAACCTAATGAATTCGTACGAGTCCTTTGAACATCGTACTGCAAGTTAAGACATCTTACGACTCTTTATGCCACATTAGCAACTCGAAAAGAACGTTAGTATAATATAAAACGCCATACAGCTCCTAACACCTTTCAATACAGTACGTAAACTTAAAACTCCATAATATACACAAGGAATTCGTACGAGTCCTTTATACATCGTACGACAAGTTAGGACATCTTATGACTCTTTATGCCATATTAGCACCTTGAAAACCACGTTAATATGATGTAAGACGTTTTACAACACCGTACGAAACATTAAAATTCCATAATAAACCTAATGAATTCGTACGTGTCCTTTGAACATCATATGACAAGTTAAGACATCTTACGACTCTTTATACCACATTAGCAACTCGAAAAGAACGTTAGTATAATATAGAACGCCATACAGCTCCTAACACCGAACAATACCGAACGTAAACTTAAAACTCCATACTAACCCTAATGAATTCGTACGAGTCCTTTGAATATCGTATGACAAGTTAGGACATCTTAAGACTCTTTATGCAACATTAACAACTCGAAAATAACGTTAGTATAATATAGAACGCCATACAGCTCCTAACACCTTACAATACCGTACGTAAACTTAAAACTCCATAATATACCTAATGAATTTGTACGAGTCCTTTATACATCGTACGACAAGTTAGGACATCTTATGACTCTTTATGCCATATTAGCACCTTGAAAAGCACGTTAATATAATGTAAGACGTTTTACAAAACCTAACAACATCTTACAACACCGTACGAAACATTAAAACTCCACAATAAACCTAATGAATTCGTACGTGTGCTTTGAACATCGTATGACAAGTTAAGACATCTTACGACTATTTATGCCACATTAGCAACTCGAAAAGAACGTTAGTATAATATAGAACGCCATACAGCTCCTAACACCTTACAATATCGTACGTAAACTTAAAACTCCATAATATACCTAATGAATTCGTACGAGTCCTTTGTACATCGTACGACAAGTTAGGACATCTTAGGACTCTTTATGCTTCATAAGCACCTTGAAAATCACATTAGTATAATGTAAGACGCCTTACAACACCTAACAAAATCTTACAACACCGTACGAAACCTTAAAACTCCATAATATACCTAATGAAATCGTACGAGTCCTTTGCACATCGTACGACAAGTTAGGACATCTTACGACTCATTATGCAACATTAGCAACTCGAAAAGAACGTTAGTATAATGTAGGACGCCATACAGCTCGTAAGTACACCTTACAATACCGTAGGTAAACTTAAAACTCCAAAATAAACCTAATGAATTCGTACTACTCCTTTGAACATCGTACGACAAGTTAGGACATCTAACGATTCTATATGCCACATTAGCAACTCGAAAAGAACGTTAGTTTAATGTAGAACGCCATACAGCTCCCTAAGTACACCTTACAATACCGTACGTAAACTTAAAATCCATAATAAACCTAATGAATTCTTACGAGTCCGTTGAACATCGTACGATAATTTAAGACATCTTACGACTCTTTATGCCACATTAGCAACTCGAAAAGAACGTTAGTATAATATAGAACGCCATACAGCTCCTAACACCTTACAATACAGTACTTAAACTTAAAACTCCATAATAAACCTAATGAATTCGTACGAGACCTATGAACATCATACGACAAGTTAAGACATCTTACGACTCTTTATGCCACATTAGCAACTCGAAAAGAACGTTAGTATAATCTAGAACACCATACAGCTCCTAAGTACACCTTACAATACCATACGTAAACTTAAAACTCCATAATATACCTAATGATTTTGTACGAGTCCTTTGTACATCGTACGACAAGTTAGGACATCTTATGACTCTTTATGCCAAATTAGCACCTTGAAAAGCACGTTAGTATAATGTAAGACGTTTTACAACATCTTACAACACCGTACGAAACATTAAAACTCCATAATAAACGTAACGAATTCGTACGTGTCCTTTGAACATCCTACGACAAGTTAAGACATCTTACGACTCTTTATGCCACACTAGCAACTCGAAAAGAACGTTAGTATATTGTAGAACGACATACAGCTCCTAACACCCTACAATACCACACGTAAACTTAAAACTCCATAATAAACCTAATGAATTCGTACGACTCCTTTGAACATCGTACGACAAGTTAGGACATCTAACGACTCTTTATGCCACATTAGCAACTCGAAAAGAACGTTAGTTTAATGTAGAACGCCATACAGCTCCCTAAGTACACCTTACAATACCGTACGTAAACTTAAAATCCATAATAAACCTAAAGAATTCGTACGAGTCCGTTGAACATCGTACGACAAGTTACGACATCTTACGACTCTTTATGCCACATTAGCAACTCGAAAAGAACGTTAGTATAATATAGAACGCCATACAGCTCCTAACACCTTACAATACCGTACTTAAACTGAAAACTCCATAATAAACCTAATGAATTCGTACGAGACCTTTGAACATCATATGACAAGTTAAGACATCTTACGACTCTTTATGCCACATTAGCAACTCGAAAAGAACGTTAGTATAATCTAGAACACCATACAGCTCCTAAGTACACCTTACAATACCATACGTAAACTTAAAACTCCATAATATACCTAATGATTTTGTACGCGTCCTTTGTACATCGTACGACAAGTAAGGACATCTTATGACTCTTTATGCCAAATTAGCACCTTGAAAAGCACGTTAGTATAATGTAAGACGTTTTACAACATCTTACAACACCGTACGAAACATTAAAACTCCATAATAAACCTAATGAATTCGTACGTGTCCTTTGAACATCCTACGACAAGTTAAGACATCTTACGACTCTTTATGCCACACTAGCAACTCGAAAAGAACGTTAGTATATTGTAGAACGACATACAGCTCCTAACACCCTACAATACCACACGTAAACTTAAAACTCCATAATAAACCTAATGAATTCGTACGACTCCTTTGAACATCGTACGACAAGTTAGGACATCTAACGACTCTTTATGCCACATTAGCAACTCGAAAAGAACGTTAGTTTAATGTAGAACGCCATACAGCTCCCTAAGTACACCTTACAATACCGTACGTAAACTTAAAATCCATAATAAACCTAAAGAATTCGTACGAGTCCGTTGAACATCGTACGACAAGTTACGACATCTTACGACTCTTTATGCCACATTAGCAACTCGAAAAGAACGTTAGTATAATATAGAACGCCATACAGCTCCTAACACCTTACAATACCGTACTTAAACTGAAAACTCCATAATAAACCTAATGAATTCGTACGAGACCTTTGAACATCATACGACAAGTTAAGACATCTTACGACTCTTTATGCCACATTAGCAACTCGAAAAGAACGTTAGTATAATCTAGAACACCATACAGCTCCTAAGTACACCTTACAATACCATACGTAAACTTAAAACTCCATAATATACCTAATGATTTTGTACGCGTCCTTTGTACATCGTACGACAAGTAAGGACATCTTATGACTCTTTATGCCAAATTAGCACCTTGAAAAGCACGTTAGTATAATGTAAGACGTTTTACAACATCTTACAACACCGTACGAAACATTAAAACTCCATAATAAACCTAATGAATTCGTACGTGTCCTTTGAACATCGTACGACAAGTTAAGACATCTTACGACTCTTTATGCCACACTAGCAACTCGAAAAGAACGTTAGTATATTGTAGAACGCCATACAGCTCCTAAGTACACCTTACAATATCGTACGTAAACTTAAAACTCCATAATAAACCTAATGAATTCGTACGTGTCCTTTGCACATCATACGACAAGTTAGGACATCTTACGACTCTTTATGCCACATTAGCAACTCGAAAAGAACGTTAGTTTAATGTAGAACGCCATACAGCTCCTAAGTACACCTTACAATACCGTACGTAAAGTTATAATCCATAATAAACCTAATGAATTCGTACGAGTCTGTTGAACATCGTACGACAAGTTAAGACATCTTACCACTCTTTATGCCACATTAGCAACTCGAAAAGAACGTTAGTATAATATAGAACGCAATACAACTCCTAATACCTTACAATACCGTACGTAAACTTAAAACTCCATAATAAACCTAATGAATTCGTACGAGACCTTAGAACATTGTACGACAAGTTAAGACATCTTACGACTCTTTATGCCACATTAGCAACTCGAAAAGAACGTTAGTATAAGGTAGAACACCATACAGCTCCCTATGTACACCTTACAAAACCATACGTAAACTTAAAACTCCATAATAAAGCTAATGAATTCGTACGAGTCCTTTGAACATCGTACGACAAGTTAAGACATTTTACGACTCTTTACGCCACATTAGCAACTCGAAAAGAACGTTAGTATAATGTAAAACACCATACAGCTCCTAAGTACACCTTACAATACCATACGTAAGCTTAAAACTGCATAATAAAGCTAATGAATTCGTACGAGTCCTTTGAACATCATACGACAAGTTAAGACATCTTACGACTCTTTATGCCACATTAGCAACTCGAAAAAAATCTTAGTATAACATAGAATTCATACAGCTCCTAACACCTTACAATACCGTACGTAAACTTAAAACTCCATAATATACCTAATGATTTTGTACGAGACCTTTGTACATCGTACGACAAGTTAGAACATCTTATGACTCTTTATGCCATATTTGCACCTTGAAAAGCACGTTAGTATAATGTAAGACGTTTTACAACTTCTTACAACACCGTACGAAACATTAAAACTCCATAATATACGTAATGAATTCCTACGTGTCCTTTGAACATCGTACGACAAGTTAGGACATCTTACGACTCTTTATGCCACATTTGCAACTCGAAAAGAACGTTAGTATAATGAAGAACGCCATACAGCTCCTAAGTACACCTTACAATACCGTACGTAAACTTAAAACTCCATAATAAACCTAATGAATTCGTACGAGTCCTTTGCACATCGTACGACAAGTTAGGACATCTTACGACTCTTTATGCCACATTAGCAACTCGAAAAGAACGTTAGAGTAATGTAGAACGCCATACAGCTCCTAAGTACACATTACAATATCGTACGTAAACTTATAATCCATAATAAACTTAATGAATTCGTACGAGTCCGTTGAACATCGTACGACAAGTTAAGACATCTTACCACTCTTTATGCCACATTAGCAACTCGAAAAGAACGTTAGTATAATATAGAACGCAATACAGCTCCTAATACCTTACAATACCATACGTAAACTTAAAACTCCATAATAAACCTAATGAATTCGTACGAGACCTTAGAACATTGTACGACAAGTTAAGACATCTTACGATTCTTTATGCCACATTAGCAACACGAAAAGAACGTTAGTATAATATAGAACACCATACAGCTCCTAAGTACACCTTACAATACCATACGTAAACTTAAAACTCCATAATAAAGCTAATGAATTCGTACGAGTCCTTTGAACATCATACGACAAGTTAAGACATCTTACGACTCTTTATGCCACATTAGCAACTCGAAAAAAATGTTAGTATAACATAGAACTCCATACAGCTCCTAACACCTTACAATACCGTACGTAAACTTATAACATCATACGACAAGTTAGAACATCTTATGACTCTTTATGCCATATTAGCACCTTTAAAAGCACGTTAGTATAATGTAAGACGTTTTACAACTTCTTACAACACCGTACGAAACATTAAAACTCCATAATATACGTAATGAATTCCTACGTGTCCTTTGAACATCGTACGACAAGTTAGGACATCTTACGACTCTTTATGCCACATTAGCAACTCGAAAAGAACAATAGTATAATGAAAAAGCCATACAGCTCCTAAGTACACCTTACAATATCGTACGTAAACTTAAAACTCCATAATAAACCTAATGAATTCGTACGTGTCCTTTGCACATCGTACGACAAGTTAGGACATCTTACGACTCTTTATGCCACATTAGCAACTCGAAAAGAACGTTAGTTTAATGTAGAACGCCATACAGCTCCTAAGTACACCTTACAATACCGTACGTAAACTTATAATCCATAATAAACCTAATGAATTCGTACGAGTCTGTTGAACATCGTACGACAAGTTAAGACATATTACCACTCTTTATGCCACATTAGCAACTCGAAAAGAACGTTAGTATAATATAGAACGCAATACAGCTCCTAATACCTTACAATACCGTACGTAAACTTAAAACTCCATAATAAACCTAATGAATTCGTACGAGACCTTAGAACATTGTACGACAAGTTAAGACATCTTACGACTCTTTATGCCACATTAGCAACTCGAAAAGAACGTTAGTATAAGGTAGAACACCATACAGCTCCCTAAGTACACCTTACAAAACCATACGTAAACTTAAAACTCCATAATAAAGCTAATGAATTCGTACGAGTCCTTTGAACATCATACGACAAGTTAATACATCTTACGACTCTTTATGCCACATTAGCAACTCGAAAAAAATGTTAGTATAACATAGAACTCCATACAGCTCCTAACACCTTACAATACCGTACGTAAACTTAAAACTCCATAATATACCTAATGATTTTGTACGAGTCCTTTGTACATCATACGACAAGTTAGAACATCTTATGACTCTTTATGCCATATTAGCACCTTGAAAAGCACGTTAGTATAATGTAAGACGTTTTACAACTTCTTACAACACCGTACGAAACATTAAAACTCCATAATATACGTAATGAATTCCTACGTGTCCTTTGAACATCGTACGACAAGTTAGGACATCTTACGACTCTTTATGCCACATTTGCAACTCGAAAAGAACGTTAGTATAATGAAGAACGCCATACAGCTCCTAAGTACACCTTACAATACCGTACGTAAACTTAAAACTCCATAATAAACCTAATGAATTCGTACGTGTCCTTTGCACATCGTACGACAAGTTAGGACATCTTACGACTCTTTATGCCACATTAGCAACTCGAAAAGAACGTTAGTTTAATGTAGAACGCCATACAGCTCCTAAGAACACCTTACAATACCGTACGTAAACTTATAATCCATAATAAACCTAATGAATTCGTACGAGTCTGTTGAACATCGTACGACAAGTTAAGACATCTTACCACTCTTTATGCCACATTAGCAACTCGAAAAGAACGTTAGTTTAATGTAGAACGCCATACAGCTCCTAAGTACACATTACAATATCGTACGTAAACTTATAATCCATAATAAACTTAATGAATTCGTACGAGTCCGTTGAACATCGTACGACAAGTTAAGACATCTTACCACTCTTTATGCCATATTAGCAACTCGAAAAGAACGTTAGTATAATATAGAACGCAATACAGCTCCTAATACCTTACAATACCGTACGTAAACTTAAAACTCCATAATAAACCTAATGAATTCGTACGAGACCTTAGAACATTGTACGACAAGTTAGGACATCTTATGACTCTTTATGCCAAATTAGCACCTTGAAAAGCACGTTACTATAATGTAAAACGTTTTACAACATCTTACAACACCGTACGAAATATTAAAACTCCATAATAAACGTAATGAATTCATACGTGTCCTTTGAACATCGTACGACAAGTTAGGACTTCTTACGACTCTTTATGCCACATTAGCAACTCGAAAAGAACGTTAGTATAATGAAAAACGCCATACAGCTCCTATGTACACCTTACAATACAGTACGTAAACTTAAAATCCATAATAAACCTAATGAATTCATACGAGTCCGTTGAACATCGTAAGACAAGTTAAGACATCTTACGACTCTTTATGCCACATTAGCAACTTGAAAAGAACGTTAGTATAATATAGAACGCCATACAGCTCCTAACACCTTACAATACCGTACGTAAACTTAAAACTCCATAATAAACCTAATGAATTCGTATGAGACCTTTGAACATCATACGACAAGTTAAGACATCTTACGACTCTTTATGCCACATTAGCAACTCGAAAAGAACGTTAGTATAATGTAGAACACCATACAGCTCCTAAGTACACCTTACAATACCATACGTAAACTTAAAAGTCCATAATAAAGCTAATGAATTCGTACAAGTCCTTGGAACATCGTACGACAACTTAAGACATCTTACGACTCTTTATGCCACATTAGCAACTCGAAAAAAATGTTAGTATAACATAGAACTCCATACAGCTCCTAACACCTTACAATACCGTACGTAAACTTAAAACTCAATAATATACCTAATGATTTTTTACGAGTCCTTTGTACATCGTATGACAAGTTAGGACATCTTAAGACTCTTTGTGCCATATTAGCACCTTGAAAAGCACGTTAGTATAATGTAAGACGTTTTACAACTTCTTACAACACCGTACGAAACATTAAAACTCCATAATATACGTAATGTATTCCTACGTGTCCTTTGAACATCGTACGACAAGTTAGGACATCTTACGACTCTTTATGCCACATTAGCAACTCGAAAAGAACGTTAGTATAATGAAAACGCCATACAGCTCCTAAGTACACCCTACAATACCGTACGTAAACTTAAAACTCCATAATAAACCTAATGAATTCGTACGTGTCCTTTGCACATCGTACGACAAGTTAGGACATCTTACGACTCTTTATGCCACATTAGCAACTCGAAAAGAACGTTAGTTTAATGTAGAACGCCATACAGCTCCTAAGAACACCTTACAATACCGTACGTAAACTTATAATCCATAATAAACCTAATGAATTCGTACGAGTCTGTTGAACATCATACGACAAGTTAAGACATCTTACCACTCTTTATGCCACATTAGCAACTCGAAAAGAACGTTGGTATAATATTGAACGCAATACAGCTCCTAATACCTTACAATACCGTACGTAAACATAAAACTCCATAATAAACCTAATGAATTCGTACGAGACCTTAGAACATTGTACGACAAGTTAAGACATCTTATGACTCTTTATGCCACATTAGCAACTCGAAAAGAACGTTAGTATATGGTAGAACACCATACAGCTCCCTAAGTACACCTTACAAAACCATACGTAAACTTAAAACTCCATAATAAAGCTAATGAATTCGTACGAGTCCTTTGAACATCGTACGACAAGTTAAGACATTTTACGACTCTTTACGCCACATTAGCAACTCGAAAAAAATGTTAGTATAATGTAGAACGCCATACAGCTCCTAACACCTTACAATACCGTACGTAAACTTAAAACTCCATAATATACCTAATGATTTTGTACGAGTCCTTTGTACATCGTACGACAAGTTAGGACATCTTATTACTCTTTATGCCAAATTAGCACCTTGAAAAGCACGTTAGTATAATGTAAGACGTTTTACAACATCTTACAACACCGTACGAAACATTAAAACTCCATAATAAACGTAATGAATTCGTACGTGTCCTTTGAACATTGTACGACAAGTTAAGAAATCTTACGACTCTTTATGCCACATTAGCAACTCGAAAAGAACGTTAGTATAATGAAGAACGCCATACAACTCCTAAGTACACCTTACAATACCGTACGTAAACTAAAAACTCCATAATAAACCTAATGAATTCGTACGAGTCCTTTGCACATTGTACGACAAGTTAGGACATCTTACGACTCTTTATTCCACATTAGCAACTCGAAAAGAATGTTAGTTTAATGTAGAACGCCATACAGCTCCTAAGTACACCTTACAATACCGTACGTAAACTTATAATCCATAATAAACCTAATGAATTCGTTCGAGTCCGTTGAACATCGTACGACAAGTTAAGACATCTTACCACTCTTTATGCCACATTAGCAACTCGAAAAAAACGTTAGTATAATATAGAACGCAATACAGCTCCTAATACCTTACAATACCGTACGTAAACTTAAAACTCCATAATAAACCTAATGAATTCGTACGAGACCTTAGAATATTGTACGACAAGTTAAGACATCTTACGACTCTTTATGCCACATTAGCAACTCGAAAAAAATGTTAGTATAAGGTAGAACACCATACAGCTCCCTAAGTACACCTTACAAAACCATACGTAAACTTAAAACTCAATAATAAAGCTAATGAATTCGTACGAGTCCTTTGAACATCGTACGACAAGTTAAGACATCTTACGAATCTTTACGCCAAATTAGCAACTCGAAAAGAACATTAGTATAATGTAGAACACCATACAGCTCCTAAGTACACCTTACAATACCATACGTAAGCTTAAAACTCCATAATAAAGCTAATTAATTCGTACAAGTCCTTGGAACCTCGTACGACAACTTAAGACATCTTACGACTCTTTATGCCACATTAGCAACTCGAAAAAAATGTTAGTATAACATAGAACTCCATACAGCTCCTAACACCTTACAATACCGTACGTAAACTTAAAACTCAATAATTTACCTAATGATTTTGTACGAGTCCTTTGTACATCGTATGACAAGTTAGGACATCTTAAGACTCTTTATGCCATATTAGCACCTTGAAAAGCACGTTAGTATAATGTAAGACGTTTACAACTTCTTACAACACCGTACGAAACATTAAAACTCCATAATATACGTAATGATTTCCTACGTGTCCTTTGAGCATCGTACGACAAGTTAGGACATCTTACGACTCTTTATGCCACATTAGCAGCTAGAAAAGAACGTTAGTATAATGAAAACGCCATACAGCTCCTAAGTACACCTTACAATACCGTACGTAAACTTAAAACTCCATAATAAACCTAATGAATTCGTACGAGTCCTTTGCACATCGTATGACAAGTTAGGACATCTTACGACTCTTTATGCCACATTAGCAACTCGAAAAGAACGTTAGTTTAATGTAGAACGCCATACAGCTCCTAAGTACACCTTACAATACCGTACGTAAACTTATAATCCATAATAAACCTAATGAATTCGTACGAGTCTGTTGAACATCATACGACAAGTTAAGACATCTTACCACTCTTTATGCCACATTAGCAACTCGAAAAGAACGTTAGTATAATATAGAACGCAATACAGCTCCTAATACCTTACAATACCGTACGTAAACTTAAAACTTCATAATAAACCTAATGAGTTCGTACGAGACCTTAAAACATTGTACGACAAGTTAAGACATCTTACGACTCTTTATGCCACATTAGCAACTCGAAAAGAACGTTAGTATAAGGTAGAACACCATACAGCTCCCTAAGTACACCTTACAAAACCATACGTAAACTTAAAACTCCATAATAAAGCTAATGAATTCGTACGAGTCCTTTGAACATCGTACGACAAGTTAAGACATCTTACGACTCTTTACGCCACATTAGCAACTCGAAAAGAACGTTAGTATAATGCAGAACACCATACAGCTCCTAAGTACACCTTACAATACCATACGTAAGCTTAAAACTCCATAATAAAGCTAATGAATTCGTACGAGTCCTTTGAACATCGTACGACAAGTTAAGACATATTACGACTCTTTATGCCACATTAGCAACTCGAAAAAAATGTTAGTATAATGTAGAACGCCATACAGCTCCTAACACCTTACAATACCGTACGTAAACTTAAAACTCCATAATATACCTAATGATTTTGTACGAGTCCTTTGTACATCGTACGACAAGTTAGGACATCTTATTACTCTTTAAGCCAAATTAGCACCTTGAAAAGCACGTTAGTATAATGTAAGACGTTTTACAACATCTTACAACACCGTACGAAACATTAAAACTCCATAATAAACGTAATGAATTCGTACGTGTCCTTTGAACATTGTACGACAAGTTAAGAAATCTTACGACTCTTTATGCCACATTAGCAACTCGAAAAGAACGTTAGTATAATGAAGAACGCCATACAACTCCTAAGTACACCTTACAATACCGTACGTAAACTAAAAACTCCATAATAAACCTAATGAATTCGTACGAGTCCTTTGCACATTTTACGACAAGTTAGGACATCTTACGACTCTTTATTCCACATTAGCAACTCGAAAAGAATGTTAGTTTAATGTAGAACGCCATACAGCTCCTAAGTACACCTTACAATACCGTACGTAAACTTATAATCCATAATAAACCTAATGAATTCGTTCGAGTCCGTTGAACATCGTACGACAAGTTAAGACATCTTACCACTCTTTATGTCACATTAGCAACTCGAAAAAAACGTTAGTATAATATAGAACGCAATACAGCTCCTAATACCTTACAATACCGTACGTAAACTTAAAACTCCATAATAAACCTAATGAATTCGTACGAGACCTTAGAATATTGTACGACAAGTTAAGACATCTTACGACTCTTTATGCCACATTAGCAACTCGAAAAAAATGTTAGTATAAGGTAGAACACCATACAGCTCCCTAAGTACACCTTACAAAACCATACGTAAACTTAAAACTCAATAATAAAGCTAATGAATTCGTACGAGTCCTTTGAACATCGTACGACAAGTTAAGACATCTTACGAATCTTTACGCCAAATTAGCAACTTGAAAAGAACATTAGTATAATGTAGAACACCATACAGCTCCTAAGTACACCTTACAATACCATACGTAAGCATAAAACTCCATAATAAAGCTAATTAATTCGTACAAGTCCTTGGAACCTCGTACGACAACTTAAGACATCTTACGACTCTTTATGCCACATTAGCAACTCGAAAAAAATGTTAGTATAACATAGAACTCCATACAGCTCCTAACACCTTACAATACCGTACGTAAACTTAAAACTCAATAATTTACCTAATGATTTTGTACGAGTCCTTTGTACATCGTATGACAAGTTAGGACATCTTAAGACTCTTTATGCCATATTAGCACCTTGAAAAGCACGTTAGTATAATGTAAGACGTTTACAACTTCTTACAACACCGTACGAAACATTAAAACTCCATAATATACGTAATGATTTCCTACGTGTCCTTTGAGCATCGTACGACAAGTTAGGACATCTTACGACTCTTTATGCCACATTAGCAACTAGAAAAGAACGTTAGTATAATGAAAACGCCATACAGCTCCTAAGTACACCTTACAATACCGTACGTAAACTTAAAACTCCATAATAAACCTAATGAATTCGTTCGAGTCCTTTGCACATCGTATGACAAGTTAGGACATCTTACGACTCTTTATGCCACATTAGCAACTCGAAAAGAACGTTAGTTTAATGTAGAACGCCATACAGCTCCTAAGTACACCTTACAATACCGTACGTAAACTTATAATCCATAATAAACCTAATGAATTCGTACGAGTCTGTTGAACATCGTACGACAAGTTAAGACATCTTACCACTCATTATGCCACATTAGCAACTCGAAAAGAACGTTAGTATAATATAGAACGCAATACAGCTCCTAATACCTTACAATACCGTACGTAAACTTAAAACTCCATAATAAACCTAATGAGTTCGTACGAGACCTTAAAACATTGTACGACAAGTTAAGACATCTTACGACTCTTTATGCCACATTAGCAACTCGAAAAGAACGTTAGTATAAGGTAGAACACCATACAGCTCCCTAAGTACACCTTACAAAACCATACGTAAACTTAAAACTCCATAATAAAGCTAATGAATTCGTACGAGTCCTTTGAACATCGTACGACAAGTTAAGACATCTTACGACTCTTTACGCCACATTAGCAACTCGAAAAGAACGTTAGTATAATGCAGAACACCATACAGCTCCTAAGTACACCTTACAATACCATACGTAAGCTTAAAACTCCATAATAAAGCTAATGAATTCTTACGAGTCCTTTGAACATCGTACGACAAGTTAAGACATATTACGACTCTTTATGCCACATTAGCAACTCGAAAAAAATGTTAGTATAATGTAGAACGCCATACAGCTCCTAACACCTTACAATACCGTACGTAAACTTAAAACTCCATAATATACCTAATGATTTTGTACGAGTCCTTTGTACATCGTACGACAAGTTAGGACATCTTATTACTCTTTATGCCAAATTAGCACCTTGAAAAGCACGTTAGTATAATGTAAGACGTTTTACAACATCTTACAACACCGTACGAAACATTAAAACTCCATAATAAACGTAATGAATTCGTACGTGTCCTTTGAACATTGTACGACAAGTTAAGAAATCTTACGACTCTTTATGCCACATTAGCAACTCGAAAAGAACGTTAGTATAATGAAGAACGCCATACAACTCCTAAGTACACCTTACAATACCGTACGTAAACTAAAAACTCCATAATAAACCTAATGAATTCGTACGAGTCCTTTGCACATTGTACGACAAGTTAGGACATCTTACGACTCTTTATTCCACATTAGCAACTCGAAAAGAATGTTAGTTTAATGTAGAACGCCATACAGCTCCTAATTAAGTACACCTTACAATACCGTACGTAAACTTATAATCCATAATAAACCTAATGAATTCGTTCGAGTCCGTTGAACATCGTACGACAAGTTAAGACATCTTACCACTCTTTATGCCACATTAGCAACTCGAAAAAAACTTTAGTATAATATAGAACGCAATACAGCTCCTAATACCTTACAATACCGTACGTAAACTTAAAACTCCATAATAAACCTAATGAATTCGTACGAGACCTTAGAATATTGTACGACAAGTTAAGACATCTTACGACTCTTTATGCCACATTAGCAACTCGAAAAGAACGTTAGTATAAGGTAGAACACCATACAGCTCCCTAAGTACACCTTACAAAACCATACGTAAACTTAAAACTCCATAATAAAGCTAATGAATTCGTACGAGTCCTTTGAACATCGTACGACAAGTTAAGACATCTTACGACTCTTTACGCCACATTAGCAACTCGAAAAGAACGTTAGTATAATGCAGAACACCATACAGCTCCTAAGTACACCTTACAATACCATACGTAAGCTTAAAACTCCATAATAAAGCTAATGAATTCTTACGAGTCCTTTGAACATCGTACGACAAGTTAAGACATATTACGACTCTTTATGCCACATTAGCAACTCGAAAAAAATGTTAGTATAATGTAGAACGCCATACAGCTCCTAACACCTTACAATACCGTACGTAAACTTAAAACTCCATAATATACCTAATGATTTTGTACGAGTCCTTTGTACATCGTACGACAAGTTAGGACATCTTATTACTCTTTATGCCAAATTAGCACCTTGAAAAGCACGTTAGTATAATGTAAGACGTTTTACAACATCTTACAACACCGTACGAAACATTAAAACTCCATAATAAACGTAATGAATTCGTACGTGTCCTTTGAACATTGTACGACAAGTTAAGAAATCTTACGACTCTTTATGCCACATTAGCAACTCGAAAAGAACGTTAGTATAATGAAGAACGCCATACAACTCCTAAGTACACCTTACAATACCGTACGTAAACTAAAAACTCCATAATAAACCTAATGAATTCGTACGAGTCCTTTGCACATTGTACGACAAGTTAGGACATCTTACGACTCTTTATTCCACATTAGCAACTCGAAAAGAATGTTAGTTTAATGTAGAACGCCATACAGCTCCTAAGTACACCTTACAATACCGTACGTAAACTTATAATCCATAATAAACCTAATGAATTCGTTCGAGTCCGTTGAACATCGTACGACAAGTTAAGACATCTTACCACTCTTTATGCCACATTAGCAACTCGAAAAAAACGTTAGTATAATATAGAACGCAATACAGCTCCTAATACCTTACAATACCGTACGTAAACTTAAAACTCCATAATAAACCTAATGAATTCGTACGAGACCTTAGAATATTGTACGACAAGTTAAGACATCTTACGACTCTTTATGCCACATTAGCAACTCGAAAAAAATGTTAGTATAAGGTAGAACACCATACAGCTCCCTAAGTACACCTTACAAAACCATACGTAAACTTAAAACTCAATAATAAAGCTAATGAATTCGTACGAGTCCTTTGAACATCGTACGACAAGTTAAGACATCTTACGAATCTTTACGCCAAATTAGCAACTCGAAAAGAACATTAGTATAATGTAGAACACCATACAGCTCCTAAGTACACCTTACAATACCATACGTAAGCTTAAAACTCCATAATAAAGCTAATTAATTCGTACAAGTCCTTGGAACCTCGTACGACAACTTAAGACATCTTACGACTCTTTATGCCACATTAGCAACTCGAAAAAAATGTTAGTATAACATAGAACTCCATACAGCTCCTAACACCTTACAATACCGTACGTAAACTTAAAACTCAATAATTTACCTAATGATTTTGTACGAGTCCTTTGTACATCGTATGACAAGTTAGGACATCTTAAGACTCTTTATGCCATATTAGCACCTTGAAAAGCACGTTAGTATAATGTAAGACGTTTACAACTTCTTACAACACCGTACGAAACATTAAAACTCCATAATATACGTAATGATTTCCTACGTGTCCTTTGAGCATCGTACGACAAGTTAGGACATCTTACGACTCTTTATGCCACATTAGCAACTAGAAAAGAACGTTAGTATAATGAAAACGCCATACAGCTCCTAAGTACACCTTACAATACCGTACGTAAACTTAAAACTCCATAATAAACCTAATGAATTCGTACGAGTCCTTTGCACATCGTATGACAAGTTAGGACATCTTACGACTCTTTATGCCACATTAGCAACTCGAAAAGAACGTTAGTTTAATGTAGAACGCCATACAGCTCCTAAGTACACCTTACAATACCGTACGTAAACTTATAATCCATAATAAACCTAATGAATTCGTACGAGTCTGTTGAACATCGTACGACAAGTTAAGACATCTTACCACTCTTTATGCCACATTAGCAACTCGAAAAGAACGTTAGTATAATATAGAACGCAATACAGCTCCTAATACCTTACAATACCGTACGTAAACTTAAAACTCCATAATAAACCTAATGAGTTCGTACGAGACCTTAAAACATTGTACGACAAGTTAAGACATCTTACGACTCTTTATGCCACATTAGCAACTCGAAAAGAACGTTAGTATAAGGTAGAACACCATACAGCTCCCTAAGTACACCTTACAAAACCATACGTAAACTTAAAACTCCATAATAAAGCTAATGAATTCGTACGAGTCCTTTGAACATCGTACGACAAGTTAAGACATCTTACGACTCTTTACGCCACATTAGCAACTCGAAAAGAACGTTAGTATAATGCAGAACACCATACAGCTCCTAAGTACACCTTACAATACCATACGTAAGCTTAAAACTCCATAATAAAGCTAATGAATTCTTACGAGTCCTTTGAACATCGTACGACAAGTTAAGACATATTACGACTCTTTATGCCACATTAGCAACTCGAAAAAAATGTTAGTATAATGTAGAACGCCATACAGCTCCTAACACCTTACAATACCGTACGTAAACTTAAAACTCCATAATATACCTAATGATTTTGTACGAGTCCTTTGTACATCGTACGACAAGTTAGGATATCTTATTACTCTTTATGCCAAATTAGCACCTTGAAAAGCACGTTAGTATAATGTAAGACGTTTTACAACATCTTACAACACCGTACGAAACATTAAAACTCCCTAATAAACGTAATGAATTCGTACGTGTCCTTTGAACATTGTACGACAAGTTAAGAAATCTTACGACTCTTTATGCCACATTAGCAACTCGAAAAGAACGTTAGTATAATGAAGAACGCCATACAACTCCTAAGTACACCTTACAATACCGTACGTAAACTAAAAACTCCATAATAAACCTAATGAATTCGTACGAGTCCTTTGCACATTGTACGACAAGTTAGGACATCTTACGACTCTTTATTCCACATTAGCAACTCGAAAAGAACATTAGTTTAATGTAGAACGCCATACAGCTCCTAAGTACACCTTACAATACCGTACGTAAACTTATAATCCATAATAAACCTAATGAATTCGTTCGAGTCCGTTGAACATCGTACGACAAGTTAAGACATCTTACCACTCTTTATGCCACATTAGCAACTCGAAAAAAACGTTAGTATAATATAGAACGCAATACAGCTCCTAATACCTTACAATACCGTACGTAAACTTAAAACTCCATAATAAACCTAATGAATTCGTACGAGACCTTAGAATATTGTACGACAAGTTAAGACATCTTACGACTCTTTATGCCACATTAGCAACTCGAAAAAAATGTTAGTATAAGGTAGAACACCATACAGCTCCCTAAGTACACCTTACAAAACCATACGTAAACTTAAAACTCAATAATAAAGCTAATGAATTCGTACGAGTCCTTTGAACATCGTACGACAAGTTAAGACATCTTACGAATCTTTACGCCAAATTAGCAACTCGAAAAGAACATTAGTATAATGTAGAACACCATACAGCTCCTAAGTACACCTTACAATACAATACGTAAGCTTAAAACTCCATAATAAAGCTAATTAATTCGTACAAGTCCTTGGAACCTCGTACGACAACTTAAGACATCTTACGACTCTTTATGCCACATTAGCAACTAGAAAAAAATGTTAGTATAACATAGAACTCCATACAGCTCCTAACACCTTACAATATCGTACGTAAACTTAAAACTCAATAATTTACCTAATGATTTTGTACGAGTCCTTTGTACATCGTATGACAAGTTAGGACATCTTAAGACTCTTTATGCCATATTAGCACCTTGAAAAGCACGTTAGTATAATGTAAGACGTTTACAACTTCTTACAACACCGTACGAAACATTAAAACTCCATAATATACGTAATGATTTCCTACGTGTCCTTTGAGCATCGTACGACAAGTTAGGACATCTTACGACTCTTTATGCCACATTAGCAACTAGAAAAGAACGTTAGTATAATGAAAACGCCATACAGCTCCTAAGTACACCTTACAATACCGTACGTAAACTTAAAACTCCATAATAAACCTAATGAATTCGTACGAGTCCTTTGCACATCGTATGACAAGTTAGGACATCTTACGACTCTTTATGCCACATTAGCAACTCGAAAAGAACGTTAGTTTAATGTAGAACGCCATACAGCTCCTAAGTACACCTTACAATACCGTACGTAAACTTATAATCCATAATAAACCTAATGAATTCGTACGAGTCTGTTGAACATCGTACGACAAGTTAAGACATCTTACCACTCTTTATGCCACATTAGCAACTCGAAAAGAACGTTAGTATAATATAGAACGCCATACAGCTCCTAATACCTTACAATACCGTACGTAAACTTAAAACTCCATAATAAACCTAATGAGTTCGTACGAGACCTTAAAACATTGTACGACAAGTTAAGACATCTTACGACTCTTTATGCCACATTAGCAACTCGAAAAGAACGTTAGTATAAGGTAGAACACCATACAGCTCCCTAAGTACATCTTACAACACCGTACGAAACATTAAAACTCCATAATAAACGTAATGAATTCGTACGTGTCCTTTGAACATTGTACGACAAGTTAAGAAATCTTACGACTCTTTATGCCACATTAGCAACTCGAAAAGAACGTTAGTATAATGAAGAACGCCATACAACTCCTAAGTACACCTTACAATACCGTACGTAAACTAAAAACTCCATAATAAACCTAATGAATTCGTACGAGTCCTTTGCACATTGTACGACAAGTTAGGACATCTTACGACTCTTTATTCCACATTAGCAACTCGAAAAGAACATTAGTTTAATGTAGAACGCCATACAGCTCCTAAGTACACCTTACAATACCGTACGTAAACTTATAATCCATAATAAACCTAATGAATTCGTTCGAGTCCGTTGAACATCGTACGACAAGTTAAGACATCTTACCACTCTTTATGCCACATTAGCAACTCGAAAAAAACGTTAGTATAATATAGAACGCAATACAGCTCCTAATACCTTACAATACCGTACGTAAACTTAAAACTCCATAACAAACCTAATGAATTCGTATGAGACCTTAGAATATTGTACGACAAGTTAAGACATCTTACGACTCTTTATGCCACATTAGCAACTCGAAAAAAATGTTAGTATAAGGTAGAACACCATACAGCTCCCTAAGTACACCTTACAAAACCATACGTAAACTTAAAACTCAATAATAAAGCTAATGAATTCGTACGAGTCCTTTGAACATCGTACGACAAGTTAAGACATCTTACGAATCTTTACGCCAAATTAGCAACTCGAAAAGAACATTAGTATAATGTAGAACACCATACAGCTCCTAAGTACACCTTACAATACCATACGTAAGCTTAAAACTCCATAATAAAGCTAATTAATTCGTACAAGTCCTTGGAACCTCGTACGACAACTTAAGACATCTTACGACTCTTTATGCCACATTAGCAACTCGAAAAAAATGTTAGTATAACATAGAACTCCATACAGCTCCTAACACCTTACAATACCGTACGTAAACTTAAAACTCAATAATTTACCTAATGATTTTGTACGAGTCCTTTGCACATTGTACGACAAGTTAGGACATCTTACGACTCTTTATTCCACATTAGCAACTCGAAAAGAACATTAGTTTAATGTAGAACGCCATACAGCTCCTAAGTACACCTTACAATACCGTACGTAAACTTATAATCCATAATAAACCTAATGAATTCGTTCGAGTCCGTTGAACATCGTACGACAAGTTAAGACATCTTACCACTCTTTATGCCACATTAGCAACTCGAAAAAAACGTTAGTATAATATAGAACGCAATACAGCTCCTAATACCTTACAATACCGTACGTAAACTTAAAACTCCATAACAAACCTAATGAATTCGTATGAGACCTTAGAATATTGTACGACAAGTTAAGACATCTTACGACTCTTTATGCCACATTAGCAACTCGAAAAAAATGTTAGTATAAGGTAGAACACCATACAGCTCCCTAAGTACACCTTACAAAACCATACGTAAACTTAAAACTCAATAATAAAGCTAATGAATTCGTACGAGTCCTTTGAACATCGTACGACAAGTTAAGACATCTTACGAATCTTTACGCCAAATTAGCAACTCGAAAAGAACATTAGTATAATGTAGAACACCATACAGCTCCTAAGTACACCTTACAATACAATACGTAAGCTTAAAACTCCATAATAAAGCTAATTAATTCGTACAAGTCCTTGGAACCTCGTACGACAACTTAAGACATCTTACGACTCTTTATGCCACATTAGCAACTCGAAAAAAATGTTAGTATAACATAGAACTCCATACAGCTCCTAACACCTTACAATATCGTACGTAAACTTAAAACTCAATAATTTACCTAATGATTTTGTACGAGTCCTTTGTACATCGTATGACAAGTTAGGACATCTTAAGACTCTTTATGCCATATTAGCACCTTGAAAAGCACGTTAGTATAATGTAAGACGTTTACAACTTCTTACAACACCGTACGAAACATTAAAACTCCATAATATACGTAATGATTTCCTACGTGTCCTTTGAGCATCGTACGACAAGTTAGGACATCTTACGACTCTTTATGCCACATTAGCAACTAGAAAAGAACGTTAGTATAATGAAAACGCCATACAGCTCCTAAGTACACCTTACAATACCGTACGTAAACTTAAAACTCCATAATAAACCTAATGAATTCGTACGAGTCCTTTGCACATCGTATGACAAGTTAAGACATCTTACGACTCTTTATGCCACATTAGCAACTCGAAAAGAACGTTAGTTTAATGTAGAACGCCATACAGCTCCTAAGTACACCTTACAATACCGTACGTAAACTTATAATCCATAATAAACCTAATGAATTCGTACGAGTCTGTTGAACATCGTACGACAAGTTAAGACATCTTACCACTCTTTATGCCACATTAGCAACTCGAAAAGAACGTTAGTATAATATAGAACGCCATACAGCTCCTAATACCTTACAATACCGTACGTAAACTTAAAACTCCATAATAAACCTAATGAGTTCGTACGAGACCTTAAAACATTGTACGACAAGTTAAGACATCTTACGACTCTTTATGCCACATTAGCAACTCGAAAAGAACGTTAGTATAAGGTAGAACACCATACAGCTCCCTAAGTACATCTTACAACACCGTACGAAACATTAAAACTCCATAATAAACGTAATGAATTCGTACGTGTCCTTTGAACATTGTACGACAAGTTAAGAAATCTTACGACTCTTTATGCCACATTAGCAACTCGAAAAGAACGTTAGTATAATGAAGAACGCCATACAACTCCTAAGTACACCTTACAATACCGTACGTAAACTAAAAACTCCATAATAAACCTAATGAATTCGTACGAGTCCTTTGCACATTGTACGACAAGTTAGGACATCTTACGACTCTTTATTCCACATTAGCAACTCGAAAAGAACATTAGTTTAATGTAGAACGCCATACAGCTCCTAAGTACACCTTACAATACCGTACGTAAACTTATAATCCATAATAAACCTAATGAATTCGTTCGAGTCCGTTGAACATCGTACGACAAGTTAAGACATCTTACCACTCTTTATGCCACATTAGCAACTCGAAAAAAACGTTAGTATAATATAGAACGCAATACAGCTCCTAATACCTTACAATACCGTACGTAAACTTAAAACTCCATAACAAACCTAATGAATTCGTATGAGACCTTAGAATATTGTACGACAAGTTAAGACATCTTACGACTCTTTATGCCACATTAGCAACTCGAAAAAAATGTTAGTATAAGGTAGAACACCATACAGCTCCCTAAGTACACCTTACAAAACCATACGTAAACTTAAAACTCCATGATAAAGCTAATGAATTCGTACGAGTCCTTTGAACATCGTACGACAAGTTAAGACATCTTACGAATCTTTACGCCAAATTAGCAACTCGAAAAGAACATTAGTATAATGTAGAACACCATACAGCTCCTAAGTACACCTTACAATACCATACGTAAGCTTAAAACTCCATAATAAAGCTAATTAATTCGTACAAGTCCTTGGAACCTCGTACGACAACTTAAGACATCTTACGACTCTTTATGCCACATTAGCAACTCGAAAAAAATGTTAGTATAACATAGAACTCCATACAGCTCCTAACACCTTACAATACCGTACGTAAACTTAAAACTCAATAATTTACCTAATGATTTTGTACGAGTCCTTTGTACATCGTATGACAAGTTAGGACATCTTAAGACTCTTTATGCCATATTAGCACCTTGAAAAGCACGTTAGTATAATGTAAGACGTTTACAACTTCTTACAACACCGTACGAAACATTAAAACTCCATAATATACGTAATGATTTCCTACGTGTCCTTTGAGCATCGTACGACAAGTTAGGACATCTTACGTCTCTTTATGCCATATTAGCAACTAGAAAAGAACATTAGTATAATGAAAACGCCATACAGCTCCTAAGTACACCTTACAATACCGTACGTAAACTTAAAACTCCATAATAAACCTAATGAATTCGTACGAGTCCTTTGCACATCGTATGACAAGTTAGGACATCTTACGACTCTTTATGCCACATTAGCAACTCGAAAAGAACGTTAGTTTAATGTAGAACGCCATACAGCTCCTAAGTACACCTTACAATACCGTACGTAAACTTATAATCCATAATAAACCTAATGAATTCGTACGAGTCTGTTGAACATCGTACGACAAGTTAAGACATCTTACCACTCTTTATGCCACATTAGCAACTCGAAAAGAACGTTAGTATAATATAGAACGCAATACAGCTCCTAATACCTTACAATACCGTACGTAAACTTAAAACTCCATAATAAACCTAATGAGTTCGTACGAGACCTTAAAACATTGTACGACAAGTTAAGACATCTTACGACTCTTTATGCCACATTAGCAACTCGAAAAGAACGTTAGTATAAGGTAGAACACCATACAGCTCCCTAAGTACACCTTACAAAACCATACGTAAACTTAAAACTCCATAATAAAGCTAATGAATTCGTACGAGTCCTTTGAACATCGTACGACAAGTTAAGACATCTTACGACTCTTTACGCCACATTAGCAACTCGAAAAGAACGTTAGTATAATGCAGAACACCATACAGCTCCTAAGTACACCTTACAATACCATACGTAAGCTTAAAACTCCATAATAAAGCTAATGAATTCTTACGAGTCCTTTGAACATCGTACGACAAGTTAAGACATATTACGACTCTTTATGCCACATTAGCAACTCAAAAAAAATGTTAGTATAATGTAGAACGCCATACAGCTCCTAACACCTTACAATACCGTACGTAAACTTAAAACTCCATAATATACCTAATGATTTTGTACGAGTCCTTTGTACATCGTACGACAAGTTAGGACATCTTATGACTCTTTATGCCAAATTAGCACCTTGAAAAGCACGTTAGTATAATGTAAGACGTTTTACAACATCTTACAACACCGTACGAAACATTAAAACTCCATAATAAACGTAATGAATTCGTACGTGTCCTTTGAACATTGTACGACAAGTTAAGAAATCTTACGACTCTTTATGCCACATTAGCAACTCGAAAAGAACGTTAGTATAATGAACAACGCCATACAGCTCCTAAATACACCTTACAATACCGTACGTAAACTAAAAACTCCATAATAAACCTAATGAATTCGTACGAGTCCTTTGCACATTGTACGACAAGTTAGGACATCTTACGACTCTTTATTCCACATTAGCAACTCGAAAAGAACGTTAGTTTAATGTAGAACGCCATACAGCTCCTAAGTACACCTTACAATACCGTACGTAAACTTATAATCCATAATAAACCTAATGAATTCGTTCGAGTCCGTTGAACATCGTACGAGAAGTTAAGACATCTTACCACTCTTTATGCCACATTAGCAATTCGAAAAAAAAGTTAGTATAATATAGAACGCAATACAGCTCCTAATACCTTACAACACCGTACGTAAACTTAAAACTCCATAATAAACCTAATGAATTCGTACGAGACCTTAGAACATTGTACGACAAGTTAAGACATCTTACGACTCTTTATGCCACATTAGCAACTCGAAAAAAATGTTAGTATAATGTAGAACGCCATACAGCTCCTAACACCTTACAATACCGTACGTAAACTTAAAACTCCATAATATACCTAATGATTTTGTACGAGTCCTTTGTACATCGTACGACAAGTTCGGACATCTTATGACTCTTTATGCCAAATTAGCACCTTGAAAAGCACGTTAGTATAATGTAAGACGTTTTACAACATCTTACAACACCGTACGAAACATTAAAACTCCATAATAAACGTAATGAATTCGTACGTGTCCTTTGAACATTGTACGACAAGTTAAGACATCTTACGACTCTTTATGCCACATTAGCAATCGAAAAGAACGTTAGTATAATGAAGAACGCCATACAGCTCCTAAGTACACCTTACAATACCGTACGTAAACTAAAAACTCCATAATAAACCTAATGAATTCGTACGAGTCCTTTGCACATTGTACGACAAGTTAGGACATCTTACGACTCTTTATGCCACATTAGCAACTCGAAAAGAACATTAGTTTAATGTAGAACGCCATACAGCTCCTAAGTACACCTTACAATACTGTACGTAAACTTATAATCCATAATAAACCTAATGAATTCGTACGAGTCCGTTGAACATCGTACAAGAGTTAAGACATCTTACCACTCTTTATGCCACATTAGCAACTCGAAAAGAACGTTAGTATAATATAGAACGCAATACAGCTCCTAATACCTTACAATACCGTACGTAAACTTAAAACTCCATAATAAACCTAATGAATTCGTACGAGACCTTAGAACATTGTACGACAAGTTAAGACATCTTACGACACTTTATGCCACATTAGCAACTCGAAAAGAACGTTAGTATAAGGTAGAACACCATACAGCTCCCTAAGTACACCTTACAAAACCATACGTAAACTTAAAACTCAATAATAAAGCTAATGAATTCGTACGAGTCCTTTGAACATCGTACGACAAGTTAAGACATCTTACGACTCTTTACGCCACATTAGCAACTCGAAAAGAACATTAGTATAATGTAGAACACCATACAGCTCCTAAGTACACCTTACAATACCATACGTAAGCTTAAAACTCCATAATAAAGCTAATTAATTCGTACAAGTCCTTGGAAACTCGTACGACAACTTAAGACATCTTACGACTCTTTATGCCACATTAGCAACTCGAAAAAAATGTTAGTATAACATAGAACTCCATACAGCTCCTAACACCTTACAATACCGTATGTAAACTTAAAACTCAATAATATATCTAATGATTTTGTACGAGTCCTTTGTACATCGCATGACAAGTTAGGACTTCTTAAGACTCTTTATGCCATATTAGCACCTTGAAAAGCACGTTAGTATAATGTAAGACGTTTACAACTTCTTACAACACCGTACGAAACATTAAAACTCCATAATAAACGTAATGAATTCGTACGTGTCCTTTGAACATTGTACGACAAGTTAAGACATCTTACGACTCTTTATGCCACATTAGCAATCGAAAAGAACGTTAGTATAATGAAGAACGCCATACAGCTCCTAAGTACACCTTATAATACCGTACGTAAACTAAAAACTCCATAATAAACCTAATGAATTCGTACGAGTCCTTTGCACATTGTACGACAAGTTAGGACATCTTACGACACTTTATGCCACATTAGCAACTCGAAAAGAACATTAGTTTAATGTAGAATGCCATACAGCTCCTAAGTACACCTTACAATACTGTACGTAAACTTATAATCCATAATAAACCTAATGAATTCGTACGAGTCCGTTGAACATCGTACGACAAGTTAAGACATCTTACCACTCTTTATGCCACATTAGCAACTCGAAAAGAACGTTAGTATAATATAGAACGCAATACAGTTCCTAATACCTTACAATACCGTACGTAAACTTAAAACTCCATAATAAACCTAATGAATTCGTACGAGACCTTAGAACATTGTACGACAAGTTAAGACATCTTACGACACTTTATGCCACATTAGCAACTCGAAAAGAACGTTAGTATAAGGTAGAACACCATACAGCTCCCTAGGTACACCTTACAAAACCATACGTAAACTTAAAACTCAATAATAAAGCTAATGAATTCGTACGAGTCCTTTGAACATCGTACGACAAGTTAAGACATCTTACGACTCTTTACGCCACATTAGCAACTCGAAAGGAACATTAGTATAATGTAGAACACCATACAGCTCCTAAGTACACCTTACAATACCATACGTAAGCTTAAAACTCCATAATAAAGCTAATTAATTCGTACAAGTCCTTGGAAACTCGTACGACAACTTAAGACATCTTACGACTCTTTATGCCACATTAGCAACAAGAAAAAAAATGTTAGTATAACATAGAACTCCATACAGCTCCTAACACCTTACAATACCGTACGTAAACTTAAAACTCAATAATATATCTAATGATTTTGTACGAGTCCTTTGTACATCGCATGACAAGTTAGGACATCTTAAGACTCTTTATGCCATATTAGCACCTTGAAAAGCACGTTAGTATAATGTAAGACGTTTACAACTTCTTACAACACCGTACGAAACATTAAAACTCCATAATATACGTAATGATTTCCTACGTGTCCTTTGAGCATCGTACGACAAGTTAGGACATCTTACGACTCTTTATGCCACATTAGAAACTAGAAAAGAACGTTAGTATAATGAAAACGCCATACAGTTCCTAAGTACACCTTACAATACCGTACGTAAACTTAAAACTCCATAATAAACCAAATGAATTCGTACGAGTCTTTTGCACATCGTACGACAAGTTAGGACATCTTACGACTCTTTATGCCACATTAGCAACTCGAAAAGAACGTTAGTTTAATGTAGAACGCCATACACCTAAGTACACCTTACAATACCGTACGTAAACTTATAATCCATAATAAACCTAATGAATTCGTACGAGTCTGTTGAACATCGTACGACAAGTTAAGACATCTTACCACTCTTTATGCCACATTAGCAACTCGAAAAGAACATTAGTATAATATAGAACGCAATACAGTTCCTAATACCTTACAATACCGTACGTAAACTTAAAACTCCATAATAAACCTAATGAATTCGTACGAGACCTTAGAACATTGTACGACAAGTTAAGACATCTTACGACACTTTATGCCACATTAGCAACTCGAAAAGAACGTTAGTATAAGGTAGAACACCATACAGCTCCCTAGGTACACCTTACAAAACCATACGTAAACTTAAAACTCAATAATAAAGCTAATGAATTCGTACGAGTCCTTTGAACATCGTACGACAAGTTAAGACATCTTACGACTCTTTACGCCACATTAGCAACTCGAAAGGAACATTAGTATAATGTAGAACACCATACAGCTCCTAAGTACACCTTACAATACCATACGTAAGCTTAAAACTCCATAATAAAGCTAATTAATTCGTACAAGTCCTTGGAAACTCGTACGACAACTTAAGACATCTTACGACTCTTTATGCCACATTAGCAACTCGAAAAAAAATGTTAGTATAACATAGAACTCCATACAGCTCCTAACACCTTACAATACCGTACGTAAACTTAAAACTCAATAATATATCTAATGATTTTGTACGAGTCCTTTGTACATCGCATGACAAGTTAGGACATCTTAAGACTCTTTATGCCATATTAGCACCTTGAAAAGCACGTTAGTATAATGTAAGACGTTTACAACTTCTTACAACACCGTACGAAACATTAAAACTCCATAATATACGTAATGATTTCCTACGTGTCCTTTGAGCATCGTACGACAAGTTAGGACATCTTACGACTCTTTATGCCACATTAGAAACTAGAAAAGAACGTTAGTATAATGAAAACGCCATACAGTTCCTAAGTACACCTTACAATACCGTACGTAAACTTAAAACTCCATAATAAACCAAATGAATTCGTACGAGTCTTTTGCACATCGTACGACAAGTTAGGACATCTTACGACTCTTTATGCCACATTAGCAACTCGAAAAGAACGTTAGTTTAATGTAGAACGCCATACACCTAAGTACACCTTACAATACCGTACGTAAACTTATAATCCATAATAAACCTAATGAATTCGTACGAGTCTGTTGAACATCGTACGACAAGTTAAGACATCTTACCACTCTTTATGCCACATTAGCAACTCGAAAAGAACATTAGTATAATATAGAACGCAATACAGCTGCTAATACCTTACAATACCGTACGTAAACTTAAAACTCCATAATAAACCTAATGAATTCGTACGAGACCTTAGAACATTGTACGACAAGTTAAGACATCTTACGACTCTTTATGCCACATTAGCAACTCGAAAAGAACGTTAGTATAAGGTAGAACACCATACAGCTCCCTAAGTACACCTTACAAAACCATACGTAAACTTAAAACTCCATAATAAAGCTAATGAATTCGTACGAGTCCTTTGAACATCGTACGACAAGTTAAGACATCTTACGACTCTTTACGCCACATTAGCAAATCGAAAAGAACATTAGTATAATGTAGAACACCATACAGCTCCTAAGTACACCTTACAATACCATACGTAAGCTTAAAACTCCATAATAAAGCTAATTAATTCGTACAAGTCCTTGGAAACTCGTACGACAACTTAAGACATCTTACGACTCTTTATGCCACATTAGCAACTCGAAAAAAATGTTAGTATAACATAGAACTCCATACAGCTCCTAACACCTTACAATACCGTACGTAAACTTAAAACTCAATAATATATCTAATGATTTTGTACGAGTCCTTTGTACATCGCATGACAAGTTAGGACATCTTAAGACTCTTTATGCCATATTAGCACCTTGAAAAGCACGTTAGTATAATGTAAGACGTTTACAACTTCTTACAACACCGTACGAAACATTAAAACTCCATAATAAACGTAATGAATTCGTACGTGTCCTTTGAACATTGTACGACAAGTTAAGACATCTTACGACTCTTTATGCCACATTAGCAATCGAAAAGAACGTTAGTATAATGAAGAACGCCATACAGCTCCTAAGTACACCTTATAATACCGTACGTAAACTAAAAACTCCATAATAAACCTAATGAATTCGTACGAGTCCTTTGCACATTGTACGACAAGTTAGGACATCTTACGACTCTTTATGCCACATTAGCAACTCGAAAAGAACATTAGTTTAATGTAGAACGCCATACAGCTCCTAAGTACACCTTACAATACTGTACGTAAACTTATAATCCATAATAAACCTAATGAATTCGTACGAGTCCGTTGAACATCGTACGACAAATTAAGACATCTTACCACTCTTTATGCCACATTAGCAACTCGAAAAGAACGTTAGTATAATATAGAACGCAATACAGTTCCTAATACCTTACAATACCGTACGTAAACTTAAAACTCCATAATAAACCTAATGAATTCGTACGAGACCTTAGAACATTGTACGACAAGTTAAGACATCTTACGACACTTTATGCCACATTAGCAACTCGAAAAGAACGTTAGTATAAGGTAGAACACCATACAGCTCCCTAGGTACACCTTACAAAACCATACGTAAACTTAAAACTCAATAATAAAGCTAATGAATTCGTACGAGTCCTTTGAACATCGTACGACAAGTTAAGACATCTTACGACTCTTTACGCCACATTAGCAACTCGAAAGGAACATTAGTATAATGTAGAACACCATACAGCTCCTAAGTACACCTTACAATACCATACGTAAGCTTAAAACTCCATAATAAAGCTAATTAATTCGTACAAGTCCTTGGAAACTCGTACGACAACTTAAGACATCTTACGACTCTTTATGCCACATTAGCAACTCGAAAAAAATGTTAGTATAACATAGAACTCCATACAGCTCCTAACACCTTACAATACCGTACGTAAACTTAAAACTCAATAATATATCTAATGATTTTGTACGAGTCCTTTGTACATCGCATGACAAGTTAGGACATCTTAAGACTCTTTATGCCATATTAGCACCTTGAAAAGCACGTTAGTATAATGTAAGACGTTTACAACTTCTTACAACACCGTACGAAACATTAAAACTCCATAATATACGTAATGATTTCCTACGTGTCCTTTGAGCATCGTACGACAAGTTAGGACATCTTACAACTCTTTATGCCACATTAGAAACTAGAAAAGAACGTTAGTATAATGAAAACGCAATACAGTTCCTAAGTACACCTTACAATACCGTACGTAAACTTAAAACTCCATAATAAACCAAATGAATTCGTACGAGTCTTTTGCACATCGTACGACAAGTTAGGACATCTTACGACTCTTTATGCCACATTAGCAACTCGAAAAGAACATTAGTTTAATGTAGAACGCCATACACCTAAGTACACCTTACAATACCGTACGTAAACTTATAATCCATAATAAACCTAATGAATTCGTACGAGTCTGTTGAACATCGTACGACAAGTTAAGACATCTTACCACTCTTTATGCCACATTAGCAACTCGAAAAGAACGTTAGTATAATATAGAACGCAATACAGCTCCTAATACCTTACAATACCGTACGTAAACTTAAAACTCCATAATAAACCTAATGAATTCGTACGAGACCTTAGAACATTGTACGACAAGTTAAGACATCTTACGACTCTTTATGCCACATTAGCAACTCGAAAAGAACGTTAGTATAAGGTAGAACACCATACAGCTCCCTAAGTACACCTTACAAAACCATACGTAAACTTAAAACTCCATAATAAAGCTAATGAATTCGTACGAGTCCTTTGAACATCGTACGACAAGTTAAGACATCTTACGACTCTTTACGCCACATTAGCAACTCGAAAAGAACATTAGTATAATGTAGAACACCATACAGCTCCTAAGTACACCTTACAATACCATACGTAAGCTTAAAACTCCATAATAAAGCTAATGAATTCGTACCAGTCCTTTGAACATCGTACGACAAGTTAAGACATATTACGACTCTTTATGCCACATTAGCAACTCGAAAAAAATGTTAGTATAATGTAGAACGCCATACAGCTCCTAACACCTTACAATACCGTACGTAAACTTAAAACTCCATAATATACCTAATGATTTTGTACGAGTCCTTTGTACATCTTATGACTCTTTATGCCAAATTAGCACCTTGAAAAGCACGTTAGTATAATGTAAGACGTTTTTCAACATCTTACAACACCGTACGAAACTTTAAAACTCCATAATAAACGTAATGAATTCGTACGTGTCCTTTGAACATTGTACAACAAGTTAAGACATCTTACGACACTTTATGCCACATTAGCAACTCGAAAAGAACGTTAGTATAATGAAGAACTCCATATAGCTCCTAAGTACACCTTACAATACCGTACGTAAACTAAAAACTCCATAATAAACCTAATGAATTCGTACGAGTCCTTTGCACATTGTACGACAAGTTAGGACATCTTACGACTCTTTATGCCAGATTAGCAACTCGAAAAGAACGTTAGTTTAATGTAGAACGCCATACAGCTCCTAAGTACACCTTACAATACCGTACGTAAACTTATAATCCATAATAAACCTAATGAATTCGTACGAGTCTGTTGAACATCGTACGACAAGTTAAGACATCTTACCACTCTTTATGCCACATTAGCAACTCGAAAAGAACGTTAGTATAATATAGAACGCAATACAGCTCCTAATACCTTACAATACCGTACGTAAACTTAAAACTCCATAATAAACCTAATGAATTCGTACGAGACCTTAGAACATTGTACGACAAGTTAAGACATCTTACGACTCTTTATGCCACATTAGCAACTCGAAAAGAACGTTAGTATAAGGTAAAACACCATACAGCTCCCTAAGTACACCTTACAAAACCATACGTAAACTTAAAACTCCATAATAAAGCTAATGAATTCGTACGAGTCCTTTGAACATCGTAAGACAAGTTAAGACATCTTACGACTCTTTACGCCACATTAGCAACTCGAAAAGAACATTAGTATAATGTAGAACACCATACAGCTCCTAAGTACACCTTACAATACCATACGTAAGCTTAAAACTCCATAATAAAGCTAATGAATTCGTACCAGTACTTTGAACATCGTACGACAAGTTAAGACATATTACGACTCTTTATGCCACATTAGCAACTCGAAAAAAATGTTAGTATAATGTAGAACGCCATACAGCTCCTAACACCTTACAATACCGTACGTAAACTTAAAACTCCATAATATACCTAATGATTTTGTACGAGTCCTTTGTACATCTTATGACTCTTTATGCCAAATTAGCACCTTGAAAAGCACGTTAGTATAATGTAAGACGTTTTTCAACATCTTACAACACCGTACGAAACTTTAAAACTCCATAATAAACGTAATGAATTCGTACGTGTCCTTTGAACATTGTACAACAAGTTAAGACATCTTACGACACTTTATGCCACATTAGCAACTCGAAAAGAACGTTAGTATAATGAAGAACTCCATACAGCTCCTAAGCACACCTTACAATACCGTACGTAAACTAAAAACTCCATAATAAACCTAATGAATTCGTACGAGTCCTTTGCACATTGTACGACAAGTTAGGACATCTTACGACTCTTTATGCCACATTAGCAACTCGAAAAGAACGTTAGTTTAATGTAAAACGCCATACAGCTCCTAAGTACACCTTACAATACCGTACGTAAACTTATAATCCATAATAAACCTAATGAATTCGTACGAGTCTGTTGCACATCGTACGACAAGTTAAGACATCTTACCACTCTTTATGCCACATTAGCAACTCGAAAAGAACGTTAGTATAATATAGAACGCAATACAGCTCCTAATACCTTACAATACCGTACGTAAACTTAAAACTCCATAATAAACCTAATGAATTCGTACGAGACCTTAGAACATTGTACGACAAGTTAAGACATCGTACGACTCTTTATGCCACATTAGCAACTCGAAAAGAACGTTAGTATAAGGTAGAACACCATACAGCTCCCTAAGTACACCTTACAAAACCGTACGTAAACTTAAAACTCTATAATAAAGCTAATGAATTCGTACGAGTCCTTTGAACATCGTACGACAAGTTAAGACATCTTACGACTCTTTACGCCACATTAGCAACTCGAAAAGAACGTTAGTATAATGTAGAACACCATACAGCTCCTAAGTACACCTTACAATACCATACGTAAGCTTAAAACTCCATAATAAAGCTAATGAATTCGTACGAGTCCTTTGAACATCGTACGACAAGTTAAGACATATTACGACTCTTTATGCCACATTAGCAACTCGAAAAAAATGTTAGTATAATGTAGAACGCCATACAGCTCCTAACACCTTACAATACCGTACGTAAACTTAAAACTCCATAATATACCTAATGATTTTGTACGAGTCCTTTGTACATCTTATGACTCTTTATGCCAAATTAGCACCTTGAAAAGCACGTTAGTATAATGTAAGACGTTTTACAACATCTTACAACACCGTACGTAGCATTAAAACTCCATAATAAACGTAATGAATTCGTACGTGTCCTTTGAACATTGTACGACAAGTTAAGACATCTTACGACTCTTTATGCCAAATTAGCAACTCGAAAAGAACGTTAGTTTAATGTAGAACACCATACAGCTCCTAAGTACACCTTACAATACCGTACGTAAACTTATAATCCATAATAAACCTAATGAATTCGTACGAGGCCGTTGAACATCGTACGACAAGTTAAGACATCTTACCACTCTTTATGCCACATTAGCAACTCGAAAAGAACGTTAGTATAATACAGAACGCAATACAGCTCCTAATACCTTACAATACCGTACGTAAACTTAGAACTCCATAATAAACCTAATGAATTCGTACGAGACCTTAGAACATTGTACGACAAGTTAAGACATCTTACGACACTTTATGCCACATTAGCAACTCGAAAAGAACGTTAGTATAAGGTAGAACACCATACAGCTCCCTAAGTACACCTTACAAAACCATACAAACTTAAAACTCCATAATAAAGCTAAAAAATTCGTACGAGTCCTTTGAACATCGTACGACAAGTTAAGACATCTTACGACTCTTTATGCCACATTAGCAACTCGAAAAAAATGTTAGTATAATGTAGAACGCCATACAGCTCCTAACACCTTACAATACCGTACGTAAACTTAAAACTCCATAATATACCTAAAGATTTTGTACGAGTCCTTTGTACCTCGTACGACAAGTTAGGACATCTTATGACTCTTTATGCCAAATTAGCACCTTGAAAAGCACGTTAGTATAATGTAAGACGTTTTTCAACATCTTACAACACCGTACGAAACATTAAAACTCCATAATAAACGTAATGAATTCGTACGTGTCCTTTGAACATTGTACGACAAGTTAAGACATCTTACGACACTTTATGCCACTTTATGCACATCTTTTCTTTGAATGTGATTTTTCGAACCAGATTTGGAAGAAGGTTAGGAGTTTTACTAATTTGGGACATATTGAAGGTATATGGGATAACATTGTGCGTTTCCTAATCACACGAGGCAAATGGGAGTCTATCAATAGCATTATTGATAGACTTGTGATAGGAGCTACCTCTTACTACGTATGGCAAGAACGGAATGCTAGACTCTTCACAAGCAATAAGAGGAACCCTAATCAGATTTCAGCCCTAATATTGGAAAATGTTAGGTTGAAACTTGTATCTATGGAAAAGAAGAAAATGTTAATGAATGGGAACACTATCAAGAGATTGAATCTGGAACAGACAGAAGACAATGATGGGAAATGGGATAGCATACCATAGTGTGGTTTGGACAAGGCTAGTTTAGAGTCTAAATTTAGTCTTTTGGATGAGTTGTTGTTTGATTTATTTTGGTTATTTTGTTCACAATCTTAGGGCATGTCCTTTGATTGAACTAATGGGAACTTATCCCATTACTTGTTTCCTTTGGATATAATTTATAAAATCACCGGGGTAAACCCTTTACCCAAAAAAAAAAAAAAAAAAAACGTTAGTATAATGAAGAACTCCATACAGCTCCTAAGTACACCTTACAATACTGTACGTAAACTAAAAACTCCATAATAAACCTAATGAATTCGTACGAGTCCTTTGCACATTGTACGACAAGTTAGGACATCTTACGACTCTTTATGCCACATTAGCAACTCGAAAAGAACGTTAGTTTAATGTAGAACGCCATACAGCTCCTAAGTACACCTTACAATACCGTACGTAAACTTATAATCCATAATAAACCTAATGAATTCGTACGAGTCTGTTGAACATCGTACGACAAGTTAAGACATCTTACCACTCTTTATGCCACATTAGCAACTCGAAAAGAACGTTAGTATAATATAGAACGCAATACAGCTCTTACAATACTGTACGTAAACTTAAAACTCCATAATAAACCTAATGAATTCGTACGAGACCTTAGAACATTGTACGACAAGTTAACACATCTTACGACTCTTTATGCCACATTAGCAACTCGAAAAGAACGTTAGTATAAGGTAGAACACCATACAGCTCCCTAAGTACACCTTACAAAACCATACGTAAACTTAAAACTCCATAACAAAGCTAATGAATTTGTACGAGTCCTTTGAACATCGTACGACAAGTTAAGACATCTTACGACTCTTTACGCCACATTAGCAACTCGAAAAGAACATTAGTATAATGTAGAACACCATACAGCTCCTAAGTACACCTTACAATACCATATGTAAGCTTAAAACTCCATAATAAAGCTAATGAATTCGTACCAGTCCTTTGAACATCGTACGACAAGTTAAGACATATTACGACTCTTTATGCCACATTAGCAACTCGAAAAAAATGTTAGTATAATGTAGAACGCCATACAGCTCCTAACACCTTACAATACCGTACGTAAACTTAAAACTCCATAATATACCTAATGATTTTGTACGAGTCCTTTGTACATCTTATGACTCTTTATGCCAAATCAGCACCTTGAAAAGCACGTTAGTATAATGTAAGACGTTTTTCAACATCTTACAACACCGTACGAAACTTTAAAACTCCATAATAAACGTAATGAATTCGTACGTGTCCTTTGAACATTGTACAACAGGTTAAGACATCTTACGACACTTTATGCCACATTAGCAACTCGAAAAGAACGTTAGTATAATGAAGAACTCCATACAGCTCCTAAGTACACCTTACAATACCGTACGTAAACTAAAAACTCCATAATAAACCTAATGAATTCGTACGAGTCCTTTGCACATTGTACGACATGTTAGGACATCTTACGACTCTTTATGCCACATTAGCAACTCGAAAAGAACGTTAGTTTAATGTAGAACGCCATACAGCTCCTAAGTACACCTTACAATACCGTACGTAAACTTATAATCCATAATAAACCTAATGAATTCGTACGAGTCTGTTGAACATCGTACGACAAGTTAAGACATCTTACCACTCTTTATGCCACATTAGCAACTCGAAAAGAACGTTAGTATAATATAGAACGCAATACAGCTCCTAATACCTTACAATACCGTACGTAAACTTAAAACTCCATAATAAACCTAATGAATTCGTACGAGACCTTAGAACATTGTACGACAAGTTAACACATCTTACGACTCTTTATGCCACATTAGCAACTCGAAAAGAACGTTAGTATAAGGTAGAACACCATACAGCTCCCTAAGTACACCTTATAAAACCATACGTAAACTTAAAACTCCATAATAAAGCTAATGAATTCGTACGAGTCCTTTGAACATCGTACGACAAGTTAAGACATCTTACTCTTTACGCCACATTAGCAACTCGAAAAGAACATTAGTATAATGTAGAACACCATACAGCTCCTAAGTACACCTTACAATACCATATGTAAGCTTAAAACTCCATAATAAAGCTAATGAATTCGTACCAGTCCTTTGAACATCGTACGACAAGTTAAGACATATTACGACTCTTTATGCCACATTAGCAACTCGAAAAAAATGTTAGTATAATGTAGAACGCCATACAGCTCCTAACACCTTACAATACCGTACGTAAACTTAAAACTCCATAATATACCTAATGATTTTGTACGAGTCCTTTGTACATCTTATGACTCTTTATGCCAAATTAGCACCTTGAAAAGCACGTTAGTATAATGTAAGACGTTTTTCAACATCTTACAACACCGTACGAAACTTTAAAACTCCATAATAAACGTAATGAATTCGTACGTGTCCTTTGAACATTGTACAACAAGTTAAGACATCTTACGACACTTTATGCCACATTAGCAACTCGAAAAGAACGTTAGTATAATGAAGAACTCCATACAGCTCCTAAGTACACCTTACAATACCGTACGTAAACTAAAAACTCCATAATAAACCTAATGAATTCATACGAGTCCTTTGCACATTGTACGACAAGTTAGGACATCTTACGACTCTTTATGCCACATTAGCAACTCGAAAAGAACGTTAGTTTAATGTAGAACGCCATACAGCTCCTAAGTACACCTTACAATACCGTACGTAAACTTATAATCCATAATAAACCTAATGAATTCGTACGAGTCTGTTGAACATCGTACGACAAGTTAAGACATCTTACCACTCTTTATGCCACATTAGCAACTCGAAAAGAACGTTAGTATAATATAGAACGCAATACAGCTCCTAATACCTTACAATACCGTACGTAAACTTAAAACTCCATAATAAACCTAATGAATTCGTACGAGACCTTAGAACATTGTACGACAAGTTAAGACATCGTACGACTCTTTATGCCACATTAGCAACACGAAAAGAACGTTAGTATAAGGTAGAACACCATACAGCTCCCTAAGTACACCTTACAATACCATATGTAAGCTTAAAACTCCATAATAAAGCTAATGAATTCGTACCAGTCCTTTGAACATCGTACGACAAGTTAAGACATATTACGACTCTTTATGCCACATTAGCAACTCGAAAAAAATGTTAGTATAATGTAGAACGCCATACAGCTCCTAACACCTTACAATACCGTACGTAAACTTAAAACTCCATAATATACCTAATGATTTTGTACGAGTCCTTTGTACATCTTATGACTCTTTATGCCAAATTAGCACCTTGAAAAGCACGTTAGTATAATGTAAGACGTTTTTCAACATCTTACAACACCGTACGAAATTTAAAACTCCATAATAAACGTAATGAATTCGTACGTGTCCTTTGAACATTGTACAACAAGTTAAGACATCTTACGACACTTTATGCCACATTAGCAACTCGAAAAGAACGTTAGTATAATGAAGAACTTCATACAGCTCCTAAGTACACCTTACAATATCGTACGTAAACTAAAAACTACATAATAAACCTAATGAATTCGTACGAGTCCTTTGCACATTGTACGACAAGTTAAGACATCTTACGACTCTTTATTCCACATTAGCAACTCGAAAAGAACGTTAGTTTAATGTAGAAAGCCATACAGCTCCTAAGTACACCTTACAATACCGTACGTAAACTTATCCATAATAAACCTAATGAACTCGTACGAGTCTGTTGAACATCGTACGACAAGTTAAGACATCTTACCACTCTTTATGCCACATTAGCAACTCGAAAAGAACGTTAGTATAATATAGAACGCAATACAGCTCTTAATACCTTACAATACCGTACGTAAACTTAAAACTCCATAATAAACCTAATGAATTCGTACAAGACCTTAGAACATTGTACGACAAGTTAAGACATCTTACGACTCTTTATGCCACATTAGCAACTCGAAAAGAACGTTAGTATAAGGTAGAACACCATACAGCTCACTAAGTACACCATACAAAACCATACGTAAACTTAAAACTCCATAATAATGCTAATGAATTCGTACGAGTCCTTTGAACATCGTACGACAAGTTAAGACATCTTACGACTCTTTACGCCACATTAGCAACTCGAAAAGAACATTAATATAATGTAGAACACCATACAGCTCCTAAGTACACCTTACAATACCATATGTAAGCTTAAAACTCCATAATAAAGCTAATGAATTCGTACCAGTCCTTTGAACATCGTACGACAAGTTAAGACATATTACGACTCTTTATGCCACATTAGCAACTCGAAAAAAATGTTAGTATAATGTAGAACGCCATACAGCTCCTAACACCTTACAATACCGTACGTAAACTTAAAACTCCATAATATACCTAATGATTTTGTACGAGTCCTTTGTACATCTTATGACTCTTTATGCCAAATTAGCACCTTGAAAAGCACGTTAGTATAATGTAAGACGTTTTTCAACATCTTACAACACCGTACGATACTTTAAAACTCCATAATAAACGTAATGAATTTGTACGTGTCCTTTGAACATTGTACAACAAGTTAAGACATCTTACGACACTTTATGCCACATTAGCAACTCGAAAAGAACGTTAGTATAATGAAGAACTCCATACAGCTCCTAAGTACACCTTACAATACCGTACGTAAACTAAAAACTCCATAATAAACCTAATGAATTCGTACGAGTCCTTTGCCCATTGTACGACAAGTTAGGACATCTTACGACTCTTTATGCCACATTAGCAACTCGAAAAGAACGTTAGTTTAATGTAGAACGCCATACAGCTCCTAAGTACACCTTACAATACCATACGTAAACTTATAATCCATAATAAACCTAATGAATTCGTACGAGTCTGTTGAACATCGTACGACAAGTTAAGACATCTTACCACTCTTTATGCCACATTAGCAACTCGAAAAGAACGTTAGTATAATATAGAACGCAATACAGCTCCTAATACCTTACAATACCGTACGTAAACTTAAAACTCCATAATAAACCTAATGAATTCGTACGAGACCTTAGAACATTGTACGACAAGTTAAGACATCGTACGACTCTTTATGCCACATTAGCAACTCGAAAAGAACGTTAGTATAAGGTAGAACACCATACAGCTCCCTAAGTACACCTTACAAAACCATACGTAAACTTAAAACTCCATAATAAAGCTAATGAATTCGTACGAGTCCTTTGAACATCGTACGACAAGTTAAGACATCTTACGACTCTTTACGCCACATTAGCAACTCGAAAAGAACATTAATATAATGTAGAACACCATACAGCTCCTAAGTACACCTTACAATACCATATGTAAGCTTAAAACTCCATAATAAAGCTAATGAATTCGTACCAGTCCTTTGAACATCGTACGACAAGTTAAGACATATTACGACTCTTTATGCCACATTAGCAACTCGAAAAAAATGTTAGTATAATGTAGAACGCCATACAGCTCCTAACACCTTACAATACCGTACGTAAACTTAAAACTCCATAATATACCTAATGATTTTGTACGAGTCCTTTGTACATCTTATGACTCTTTATGCCAAATTAGCACCTTGAAAAGCATGTTAGTATAATGTAAGACGTTTTTCAACATCTTACAACACCGTACGAAACTTTAAAACTCCATAATAAACGTAATGAATTTGTACCTGTCCTTTGAACATTGTACAACAAGTTAAGACATCTTACGACACTTTATGCCACATTAGCAACTCGAAAAGAACGTTAGTATAATGAAGAACTCCATACAGCTCCTAAGTACACCTTACAATACCGTACGTAAACTAAAAACTCCATAATAAACCTAATGAATTCGTACGAGTCCTTTGCACATTGTACGACAAGTTAGGACATCTTACGACTCTTTATGCCACATTAGCAACTCGAAAAGAACGTTAGTTTAATGTAGAACGCCATACAGCTCCTAAGTACACCTTACAATACCATACGTAAACTTATAATCCATAATAAACCTAATGAATTCGTACGAGTCTGTTGAACATCGTACGACAAGTTAAGACATCTTACCACTCTTTATGCCACATTAGCAACTCGAAAAGAACGTTAGTATAATATAGAACGCAATACAGCTCCTAATACCTTACAATACCGTACGTAAACTTAAAACTCCATAATAAACCTAATGAATTCGTACGAGACCTTAGAACATTGTACGACAAGTTAAGACATCGTACGACTCTTTATGCCACATTAGCAACTCGAAAAGAACGTTAGTATAAGGTAGAACACCATACAGCTCCCTAAGTACACCTTACAAAACCATACGTAAACTTAAAACTCCATAATAAAGCTAATGAATTCGTACGAGTCCTTTGAACATCGTACGACAAGTTAAGACATCTTACGACTCTTTACGCCACATTAGCAACTCGAAAAGAACGTTAGTATAATGTAGAACACCATACAGCTCCTAAGTACACCTTACAATACCATATGTATGCTTAAAACTCCATAATAAAGCTAATGAATTCGTACCAGTCCTTTGAACATCGTACGACAAGTTAAGACATATTACGACTCTTTATGCCACATTAGCAACTCGAAAAAAATGTTAGTATAATGTAGAACGCCATACAGCTCCTAACACCTTACAATACCGTACGTAAACTTAAAACTCCATAATATACCTAATGATTTTGTACGAGTCCTTTGTACATCTTATGACTCTTTATGCCAAATTAGCACCTTGAAAAGCACGTTAGTATAATGTAAGACGTTTTTCAACATCTTACAACACCGTACGAAACTTTAAAACTCCATAATAAACGTAATGAATTCGTACGTGTCCTTTGAACATTGTACAACAAGTTAAGACATCTTACGACACTTTATGCCACATTAGCAACTCGAAAAGAACGTTACTATAATGAAGAACTCCATACAGCTCCTAAGTACACCTTACAATACCGTACGTAAACTAAAAACTCCATAATAAACCTAATGAATTCGTACGAGTCCTTTGCACATTGTACGACAAGTTAGGACATCTTACGACTCTTTATGCCACATTAGCAACTCGAAAAGAACGTTAGTTTAATGTAGAACGCCATACAGCTCCTAAGTACACCTTACAATACCGTACGTAAACTTATAATCCATAATAAACCTAATGAATTCGTACGAGTCTGTTGAACATCGTACGACAAGTTAAGACATCTTACCACTCTTTATGCCACATTAGCAACTCGAAAAGAACGTTAGTATAATATAGAACGCAATACAGCTCCTAATACCTTACAATACCGTATGTAAACTTAAAACTCCATAATAAACCTAATGAATTCGTACGAGACCTTAGAACATTGTACAACAAGTTAAGACATCGTACGACTCTTTATGCCACATTAGCAACTCGAAAAGAACGTTAGTATAAGGTAGAACACCATACAGCTCCCTAAGTACACCTTACAAAACCATACGTAAACTTAAAACTCCATAATAAAGCTAATGAATTCGTACGAGTCCTTTGAACATCGTACGACAAGTTAAGACATCTTACGACTCTTTACGCCACATTAGCAACTCGAAAAGAACGTTAGTATAATGTAGAACACCATACAGCTCCTAAGTACACCTTACAATACCATACGTAAGCTTATTACTCCATAATAAAGCTAATGAATTCGTATGAGTCCTTTGAACATCGTACGACAAGTTAAGACATATTACGACTCTTTATGCCACATTAGCAACTCAAAAAAAATGTTAGTATAATGTAGAACGCCATACAGCTCATAACACCTTACAATACCGTACGTAAACTTAAAACTCCATAATATACCTAATGATTTTGTACGAGTCCTTTGTACATCTTATGACTCTTTATGCCAAATTAGCACCTTGAAAAGCACGTTAGTATAATGTAAGACGTTTTACAACATCTTACAACGCCGTACGAAACATTCAAACTCCATAATAAACGTAATGAATTCGTACGTGTCCTTTGAACATTGTACGACAAGTTAAGACATTTTACGACTCTTTATGCCACATTAGCAACTCAAAAAGAATGTTAGTATAATGAAGAACGCCATACAGCTCCTAAGTACACCTTACAATATCGTACGTAAACTAAAAACTACATAATAAACCTAATGAATTCGTACGAGTCCTTTGCACATTGTACGACAAGTTAAGACATCTTACGACTCTTTATTCCACATTAGCAACTCGAAAAGAACGTTAGTTTAATGTAGAAAGCCATACAGCTCCTAAGTACACCTTACAATACCGTACGTAAACTTATCCATAATAAACCTAATGAATTCGTACGAGTCTGTTGAACATCGTACGACAAGTTAAGACATCTTACCACTCTTTATGCCACATTAGCAACTCGAAAAGAACGTTAGTATAATATAGAACGCAATACAGCTCCTAATACCTTACAATACCGTACGTAAACTTAAAACTCCATAATAAACCTAATGAATTCGTACGAGACCTTAGAACATTGTACAACAAGTTAAGACATCGTACGACTCTTTATGCCACATTAGCAACTCGAAAAGAACGTTAGTATAAGGTAGAACACCATACAGCTCCCTAAGTACACCTTACAAAACCATACGTAAACTTAAAACTCCATAATAAAGCTAATGAATTCGTACGAGTCCTTTGAACATCGTACGACAAGTTAAGACATCTTATGACTCTTTACGCCACATTAGCAACTCGAAAAGAACGTTAGTATAATGTAGAACACCATACAGCTCCTAAGTACACCTTACAATACCATACGTAAGCTTAATACTCCATAATAAAGCTAACGAATTCGTACGAGTCCTTTGAACATCGTACGACAAGTTAAGACATATTACGACTCTTTATGCCACATTAGCAACTCGAAAAAAATGTTAGTATAATGTAGAACGCCATACAGCTCCTAACACCTTACAATACCATACGTAAACTTAAAACTCCATAATATACCTAATGATTTTGTACGAGTCCTTTGTACATCTTATGACTCTTTATGCCAAATTAGCACCTTGAAAAGCACGTTAGTATAATGTAAGACGTTTTACAACATCTTACAACACCGTACGAAACATTTAAACTCCATAATAAACGTAATGAATTCGTACGTGTCCTTTGAACATTGTACGACAAGTTAAGACATTTTACGACTCTTTATGCCACATTAGCAACTCAAAAAGAATGTTAGTATAATGAAGAACGCCATACAGCTCCTAAGTACACCTTACAATATCGTACGTAAACTAAAAACTACATAATAAACCTAATGAATTCGTACGAGTCCTTTGCACATTGTACGACAAGTTAAGACATCTTACGACTCTTTATTCCACATTAGCAACTCGAAAAGAACGTTAGTTTAATGTAGAAAGCCATACAGCTCCTAAGTACACCTTACAATACCGTACGTAAACTTATCCATAATAAACCTAATGAACTCGTACGAGTCCGTTGAACATCATACGACAAGTTAAGACATCTTACCACTCTTTATGCCACATTAGCAACTCGAAAAGAACGTTAGTATAATATAGAACGCAATACAGCTCTTAATACCTTACAATACCGTACGTAAACTTAAAACTCCATAATAAACCTAATGAATTCGTACAAGACCTTAGAACATTGTACGACAAGTTAAGACATCTTACGACTCTTTATGCCACATTAGCAACTCGAAAAGAACGTTAGTATAAGGTAGAACACCATACAGCTCACTAAGTACACCATACAAAACCATACGTAAACTTAAAACTCCATAATAATGCTAATGAATTCGTACGAGTCCTTTGAACATCGTACGACAAGTTAAGACATCTTACGACTCTTTACGCCACATTAGCAACTCGAAAAGAACATTAGTATAATGTAGAACACCATACAGCTCCTAAGTACACCTTACAATACCATATGTAAGCTTAAAACTCCATAATAAAGCTAATGAATTCGTACCAGTCCTTTGAACATCGTACGACAAGTTACGACATATTACGACTCTTTATGCCACATTAGCAACTCGAAAAAAATGTTAGTATAATGTAGTACGCCATACAGCTCCTAACACCTTACAATACCGTACGTAAACTTAAAACTCCATAATATACCTAATGATATTGTACGAGTCCTTTGTACATCTTATGACTCTTTATGCCAAATTAGCACCTTGAAAAGCACGTTAGTATAATGTAAGACGTTTTTCAACATCTTACAACACCGTACGAAACTTTAAAACTCCATAATAAACGTAATGAATTCGTACGTGTCCTTTGAACATTGTACAACAAGTTAAGACATCTTACGACACTTTATGCCACATTAGCAACTCGAAAAGAACGTTAGTATAATGAAGAACTCCATACAGCTCCTAAGTACACCTTACAATACCGTACGTAAACTAAAAACTCCATAATAAACCTAATGAATTCGTACGAGTCCTTTGCACATTGTACGACAAGTTAGGACATCTTACGACTCTTTATGCCACATTAGCAACTCAAAAAGAACGTTAGTTTAATGTAGAACGCCATACAGCTCCTAAGTACACCTTACAATACCGTACGTAAACTTATAGTCCATAATAAACCTAATGAATTCGTACGAGTCTGTTGAACATCGTACGACAAGTTAAGACATCTTACCACTCTTTATGCCACATTAGCAACTCGAAAAGAACGTTAGTATAATATAGAACGCAATAAAGCTCCTAATACCTTACAATACCGTACGTAAACTTAAAACTCCATAATAAACCTAATGAATTCGTACGAGACCTTAGAACATTGTACGACAAGTTAAGACATCGTACGACTCTTTATGCCACATTAGCAACTCGAAAAGAACGTTAGTATAAGGTAGAACACCATACAGCTTCCTAAGTACACCTTACAAAACCATACGTAAACTTAAAACTCCATAATAAAGCTAATGAATTCGTACGAGTCCTTTGAACATCGTACGACAAGTTAAGACATCTTACGACTCTTTACGCCACATTAGCAACTCGAAAAGAACGTTAGTATAATGTAGAACACCATACAGCTCCTAAGTACACCTTACAATACCATATGTAAGCTTAAAACTCCATAATAAAGCTAATGAATTCGTACCAGTCCTTTGAACATCGTACGACAAGTTAAGACATATTACGACTCTTTATGCCACATTAGCAACTCGAAAAAAATGTTAGTATAATGTAGAACGCCATACAGCTCCTAACACCTTACAATACCGTACGTAAACTTAAAACTCTATAATATACCTAATGATTTTATATGAGTCCTTTGTACATCTTATTACACTTTATGCCAAATTAGCACCTTGAAAAGCACGTTAGTATAATGTAAGACGTTTTTCAACATCTTACAACACCGTACGAAACTTTAAAACTCCATAATAAACCTAATGAATTCGTACGAGACCTTAGAACATTGTACGACAAGTTAAGACATCGTACGACTCTTTATGCCACATTAGCAACTCGAAAAGATCGTTAGTATAAGGTAGAACACCATACAGCTCCCTAAGTACACCTTACAAAACCATACGTAAACTTAAAACTCCATAATAAAGCTAATGAATTCGTACGAGTCCTTTGCACATTGTACGACAAGTTAGGACATCTTACGACTCTTTATGCCACATTAGCAACTCGAAAAGAACGTTAGTTTAATGTAGAACGCCATACAGCTCCTAAGTACAGCTTACAATACCGTACGTAAACTTATAATCCATAATAAACCTAATGAATTCGTACGAGTCTGTTGAACATCGTACGACAAGTTAAGACATCTTACCACTCTTTATGCCACATTAGCAACTCGAAAAGAACGTTAGTATAATATAGAACGCAATAAAGCTCCTAATACCTTACAATACCGTACGTAAACTTAAAACTCCATAATAAACCTAATGAATTCGTACGAGACCTTAGAACATTGTACGACAAGTTAAGACATCGTACGACTCTTTATGCCACATTAGCAACTCGAAAAGAACGTTAGTATAAGGTAGAACACCATACAGCTCCCTAAGTACACCTTACAAAACCATACGTAAACTTAAAACTCCATAATAAAGCTAATGAATTCGTACGAGTCCTTTGAACATCGTACGACAAGTTAAGACATCTTACGACTCTTTACGCCACATTAGCAACTCGAAAAGAACGTTAGTATAATGTAGAACACCATACAGCTCCTAAGTACACCTTACAATACCATATGTAAGCTTAAAACTCCATAATAAAGCTAATGAATTCGTACCAGTCCTTTGAACATCGTACGACAAGTTAAGACATATTACGACTCTTTATGCCACATTAGCAACTCGAAAAAAATGTTAGTATAATGTAGAACGCCATACAGCTCCAAACACCTTACAATACCGTAAGTAAACTTAAAACTCCATAATATACCTAATGATTTTATACGAGTCCTTTGTACATCTTATTACTCTTTATGCCAAATTAGCACCTTGAAAAGCACGTTAGTATAATGTAAGACGTTTTTCAACATCTTACAACACCGTACGAAACTTTAAAACTCCATAATAAACCTAATGAATTCGTACGAGACCTTAGAACATTGTACGACAAGTTAAGACATCGTACGACTCTTTATGCCACATTAGCAACTCGAAAAGAACGTTAGTATAAGGTAGAACACCATAAAGCTCCCTAAGTAAACCTTACAAAACCATACGTAAACTTAAAACTCCATAATAAAACTAATGAATTCGTACGAGTCCTTTGCACATTGTACGACAAGTTAGGACATCTTACGACTCTTTATGCCACATTAGCAACTCGAAAAGAACGTTAGTTTAATGTAGAACGCCATACAGCTCCTAAGTACACCTTACAATACCGTACGTAAACTTATAATCAATAATAAACCTAATGAATTCGTACGAGTCTGTTGAACATCGTACGACAAGTTAAGACATCTTACCACTCTTTATGCCACATTAGCAACTCGAAAAGAACGTTAGTATAATATAGAACGCAATACGGCTCCTAATACCTTACAATACCGTACGTAAACTTAAAACTCCATAATAAACCTAATGAATTCGTACGAGACCTTAGAACATTGTACGACAAGTTAAGACATCGTACGACTCTTTATGCCACATTAGCAACTCGAAAAGAACGTTAGTATAAGGTAGAACACCATACAGCTCCCTAAGTACACCTTACAAAACCATACGTAAACTTAAAACTCCATAATAAAGCTAATGAATTCGTACGAGTCCTTTGAACATCGTACGACAAGTTAAGACATCTTACGACTCTTTACGCCACATTAGCAACTCGAAAAGAACGTTAGTATAATGTAGAACACCATACAGCTCCTAAGTACACCTTACAATACCATATGTAAGCTTAAAACTCCATAATAAAGCTAATGAATTCGTACCAGTCCTTTGAACATCGTACGACAAGTTAAGACATATTACGACTCTTTATGCCACATTAGCAACTCGAAAAAAATGTTAGTATAATGTAGAACGCCATACAGCTCCTAACACCTTACAATACCGTACGTAAACTTAAAACTCCATAATATACCTAATGATTTTATACGAGTCCTTTGTACATCTTATTACTCTTTATGCCAAATTAGCACCTTGAAAAGCACGTTAGTATAATGTAAGACGTTTTTCAACATCTTACAACACCGTACGAAACTTTAAAACTCCATAATAAACGTAATGAATTCGTCCGTGTCCTTTGAACATTGTACAACAAGTTAAGACATCTTATGACACTTTATGCCACATTAGCAACTCGAAAAAAACGTTAGTATAATGAAGAACTCCATACAGCTCCTAAGTACACCTTACAATACCGTACGTAAACTAAAAACTCCATAATAAACCTAATGAATTCGTACGAGTCGTTTGCACATTGTACGACAAGTTAGGACATCTTACGACTCTTTATGCCACATTAGCAACTCGAAAAGAACGTTAGTTTAATGTAGAACGCCATACAGCTCCTAAGTACACCTTACAATACCGTACGTAAACTTATAATCAATAATAAACCTAATGAATTCGTACGAGTCTGTTGAACATCGTACGACAAGTTAAGACATCTTACCACTCTTTATGCCACATTAGCAACTCGAAAAGAACGTTAGTATAATATAGAACGCAATACAGCTCCTAATACCTTACAATACCGTACGTAAACTTAAAACTCCATAATAAACCTAATGAATTCGTACGAGACCTTAGAACATTGTACGACAAGTTAAGACATCGTACGACTCTTTATGCCACATTAGCAACTCGAAAAGAACGTTAGTATAAGGTAGAACACCATACAGCTCCCTAAGCACACCTTACAAAACCATACGTAAACTTAAAACTCCATAATAAAGCTAATGAATTCGTACGAGTCCTTTGAACATCGTACGACAAGTTAAGACATCTTACGACTCTTTACGCCACATTAGCAACTCGAAAAGAACGTTAGTATAATGTAGAACACCATACAGCTCCTAAGTACACCTTACAATACCATATGTAAGCTTAAAACTCCATAATAAAGCTAATGAATTCGTATCAGTCCTTTGAACATCGTACGACAAGTTAAGACATATTACGACTCTTTATGCCACATTAGCAACTCGAAAAAAATGTTAGTATAATGTAGAACGCCATACAGCTCCTAACACCTTACAATACCGTACGTAAACTTAAAACTCCATAATATACCTAATGATTTTATACGAGTCCTTTGTACATCTTATTACTCTTTATGCCAAATTAGCACTTTGAAAAGCACGTTAGTATAATGTAAGACGTTTTTCAACATCTTACAACACCGTACGAAACTTTAAAACTCCATAATAAACGTAATGAATTCGTCCGTGTCCTTTGAACATTGTACAACAAGTTAAGACATCTTACGACACTTTATGCCACATTAGCAACTCGAAAAAAACGTTAGTATAATGAAGAACTCCATACAGCTCCTAAGTACACCTTACAATACCGTACGTAAACTAAAAACTCCATAATAAACCTAATGAATTCGTACGAGTCGTTTGCACATTGTACGACAAGTTAGGACATCTTACGACTCTTTATGCCACATTAGCAACTCGAAAAGAACGTTAGTTTAATGTAGAACGCCATACAGCTCCTAAGTACACCTTACAATACCGTACGTAAACTTATAATCCATAATAAACCTAATGAATTCGTACGAGTCTGTTGAACATCGTACGACATGTTAAGACATCTTACCACTCTTTATGCCACATTAGCAACTCGAAAAGAACGTTAGTATAATATAGAACGCAATACAGCTCCTAATACCTTACAATACCGTACGTAAACTTAAAACTCCATAATAAACCTAATGAATTCGTACGAGACCTTAGAACATTGTACGACAAGTTAAGACATCGTACGACTCTTTATGCCACATTAGCAACTCGAAAAGAACGTTAGTATAAGGTAGAACACCATACAGCTCCCTAAGTACACCTTACAAAACCATACGTAAACTTAAATCTCCATAATAAAGCTAATGAATTCGTACGAGTCCTTTGAACATCGTACGACAAGTTAAGACATCTTACGACTCTTTACGCCACATTAGCAACTCGAAAAGAACGTTAGTATAATGTAGAACACCATACAGCTCCTAAGTACACCTTACAATACTATACGTAAGCTTAATACTCCATAATAAAGCTAATGAATTCGTACGAGTCCTTTGAACATCGTACGACAAGTTAAGACATCTTACGACTCTTTACGCCACATTAGCAACTCGAAAAGAACGTTAGTATAATGTAGAACACCATACAGCTCATAAGTACACCTTACAATACCATATGTAAGCTTTAAACTCCATAATAAAGCTAATGAATTCGTACCAGTCCTTTGAACATCGTACGACAAGTTAAGACATATTACGACTCTTTATGCCACATTAGCAACTCGAAAAAAATGTTAGTATAATGTAGAACGCCATACAGCTCCAAACACCTTACAATACCGTACGTAAACTTAAAACTCCATAATATACCTAATGATTTTATACGAGTCCTTTGTACATCTTATTACTCTTTATGCCAAATTAGCACCTTGAAAAGCACGTTAGTATAATGTAAGACGTTTTTCAACATCTTACAACACCGTACGAAACTTTAAAACTCCATAATAAACCTAATGAATTCGTACGAGACCTTAGAACATTGTACGACAAGTTAAGACATCGTACGACTCTTTATGCCACATTAGCAACTCGAAAAGAACGTTAGTATAAGGTAGAACACCATAAAGCTCCCTAAGTACACCTTACAAAACCATACGTAAACTTAAAACTCCATAATAAAGCTAATGAATTCGTACGAGATCTTTGCACATTGTACGACAAGTTAGGACATCTTACGACTCTTTATGCCACATTAGCAACTCGAAAAGAACGTTAGTTTAATGTAGAACGCCATACAGCTCCTAAGTACACCTTACAATACCGTACGTAAACTTATAATCAATAATAAACCTAATGAATTCGTACGAGTCTGTTGAACATCGTACGACAAGTTAAGACATCTTACCACTCTTTATGCCACATTAGCAACTCGAAAAGAACGTTAGTATAATATAGAACGCAATACAGCTCCTAATACCCTACAATACCGTACGTAAACTTAAAACTCCATAATAAACCTAATGAATTCGTACGAGACCTTAGAACATTGTACGACAAGTTAAGACATCGTACGACTCTTTATGCCACATTAGCAACTCGAAAAGAACGTTAGTATAAGGTAGAACACCATACATCTCCCTAAGTACACCTTACAAAACCATACGTAAACTTAAAACTCCATAATAAAGCTAATGAATTCGTACGAGTCCTTTGAACATCGTACGACAAGTTAAGACATCTTACGACTCTTTACGCCACATTAGCAACTCGAAAAGAACGTTAGTATAATGTAGAACACTATACAGCTCCTAAGTACACCTTACAATACCATATGTAAGCTTAAAACTCCATAATAAAGCTAATGAATTCGTACCAGTCCTTTGAACATCGTACGACAAGTTAAGACATATTACGACTCTTTATGCCACATTAGCAACTCGAAAAAAATGTTAGTATAATGTAGAACGCCATACAGCTCCTAACACCTTACAATACCGTACGTAAACTTAAAACTCCATAATATACCTAATGATTTTATACGAGTCCTTTGTACATCTTATTACTCTTTATGCCAAATTAGCACCTTGAAAAGCACGTTAGTATAATGTAAGACGTTTTTCAAAATCTTACAACACCGTACGAAACTTTAAAACTCCATAATAAACGTAATGAATTCGTCCGTGTCCTTTGAACATTGTACAACAAGTTAAGACATCTTATGACACTTTATGCCACATTAGCAACTCGAAAAAAACGTTAGTATAATGAAGAACTCCATACAGCTCCTAAGTACACCTTACAATACCGTACGTAAACTAAAAACTCCATAATAAACCTAATGAATTCGTACGAGTCGTTTGCACATTGTACGACAAGTTAGGACATCTTACGACTCTTTATGCCACATTAGCAACTCGAAAAGAACGTTAGTTTAATGTAGAACGCCATACAGCTCCTAAGTACACCTTACAATACCGTACGTAAACTTATAATCCATAATAAACCTAATGAATTCGTACGAGTCTGTTGAACATCGTACGACAAGTTAAGACATCTTACCACTCTTTATGCCACATTAGCAACTCGAAAAGAACGTTAGTATAATATAGAACGCAATACAGCTCCTAATACCTTACAATACCGTACGTAAACTTAAAACTCCATAATAAACCTAATGAATTCGTACGAGACCTTAGAACATTGTACGACAAGTTAAGACATCGTACGACTCTTTATGCCACATTAGCAACTCGAAAAGAACGTTAGTATAAGGTAGAACACCATACAGCTCCCTAAGTACACCTTACAAAACCATACGTAAACTTAAATCTCCATAATAAAGCTAATGAATTCGTACGAGTCCTTTGAACATCGTACGACAAGTTAAGACATCTTACGACTCTTTACGCCACATTAGCAACTCGAAAAGAACGTTAGTATAATGTAGAACACCATACAGCTCCTAAGTACACCTTACAATACTATACGTAAGCTTAATACTCCATAATAAAGCTAATGAATTCGTACGAGTCCTTTGAACATCGTACGACAAGTTAAGACATCTTACGACTCTTTACGCCACATTAGCAACTCGAAAAGAACGTTAGTATAATGTAGAACACCATACAGCTCATAAGTACACCTTACAATACCATATGTAAGCTTTAAACTCCATAATAAAGCTAATGAATTCGTACCAGTCCTTTGAACATCGTACGACAAGTTAAGACATATTACGACTCTTTATGCCACATTAGCAACTCGAAAAAAATGTTAGTATAATGTAGAACGCCATACAGCTCCAAACACCTTACAATACCGTACGTAAACTTAAAACTCCATAATATACCTAATGATTTTATACGAGTCCTTTGTACATCTTATTACTCTTTATGCCAAATTAGCACCTTGAAAAGCACGTTAGTATAATGTAAGACGTTTTTCAACATCTTACAACACCGTACGAAACTTTAAAACTCCATAATAAACCTAATGAATTCGTACGAGACCTTAGAACATTGTACGACAAGTTAAGACATCGTACGACTCTTTATGCCACATTAGCAACTCGAAAAGAACGTTAGTATAAGGTAGAACACCATAAAGCTCCCTAAGTACACCTTACAAAACCATACGTAAACTTAAAACTCCATAATAAAGCTAATGAATTCGTACGAGACCTTTGCACATTGTACGACAAGTTAGGACATCTTACGACTCTTTATGCCACATTAGCAACTCGAAAAGAACGTTAGTTTAATGTAGAACGCCATACAGCTCCTAAGTACACCTTACAATACCGTACGTAAACTTATAATCAATAATAAACCTAATGAATTCGTACGAGTCTGTTGAACATCGTACGACAAGTTAAGACATCTTACCACTCTTTATGCCACATTAGCAACTCGAAAAGAACGTTAGTATAATATAGAACGCAATACAGCTCCTAATACCCTACAATACCGTACGTAAACTTAAAACTCCATAATAAACCTAATGAATTCGTACGAGACCTTAGAACATTGTACGACAAGTTAAGACATCGTACGACTCTTTATGCCACATTAGCAACTCGAAAAGAACGTTAGTATAAGGTAGAACACCATACAGCTCCCTAAGTACACCTTACAAAACCATACGTAAACTTAAAACTCCATAATAAAGCTAATGAATTCGTACCAGTCCTTTGAACATCGTACGACAAGTTAAGACATCTTACGACTCTTTACGCCACATTAGCAACTCGAAAAGAACGTTAGTATAATGTAGAACACTATACAGCTCCTAAGTACACCTTACAATACCATATGTAAGCTTAAAACTCCATAATAAAGCTAATGAATTCGTACCAGTCCTTTGAACATCGTACGACAAGTTAAGACATATTACGACTCTTTATGCCACATTAGCAACTCGAAAAAAATGTTAGTATAATGTAGAACGCCATACAGCTCCTAACACCTTACAATACCGTACGTAAACTTAAAACTCCATAATATACCTAATGATTTTATACGAGTCCTTTGTACATCTTATTACTCTTTATGCCAAATTAGCACCTTGAAAAGCACGTTAGTATAATGTAAGACGTTTTTCAAAATCTTACAACACCGTACGAAACTTTAAAACTCCATAATAAACGTAATGAATTCGTCCGTGTCCTTTGAACATTGTACAACAAGTTAAGACATCTTACGACACTTTATGCCACATTAGCAACTCGAAAAGAACGATAGTATAATGAAGAACTCCATACAGCTCCTAAGTACACCTTACAATACCGTACGTAAACTAAAAACTCCATAATAAACCTAATGAATTCGTACGAGTCGTTTGCACATTGTACGACAAGTTAGGACATCTTACGACTCTTTATGCCACATTAGCAACTCGAAAAGAACGTTAGTTTAATGTAGAACGCCATACAGCTCCTAAGTACACCTTACAATACCGTACGTAAACTTATAATCCATAATAAACCTAATGAATTCGTACGAGTCTGTTGAACATCGTACGACAAGTTAAGACATCTTACCACTCTTTATGCCACATTAGCAACTCGAAAAGAACGTTAGTATAATATAGAACGCAATACAGCTCCTAATACCTTACAATACCGTACGTAAACTTAAAACTCCATAATAAACCTAATGAATTCGTACGAGACCTTAGAACATTGTACGACAAGTTAAGACATCGTACGACTCTTTATGCCACATTAGCAACTCGAAAAGAACGTTAGTATAAGGTAGAACACCATACAGCTCCCTAAGTACACCTTACAAAACCATACGTAAACTTAAAACTCCATAATAAAGCTAATGAATTCGTACGAGTCCTTTGAACATCGTACGACAAGTTAAGACATCTTACGTCTCTTTACGCCACATTAGCAACTCGAAAAGAACGTTAGTATAATGTAGAACACCATACAGCTCCTAAGTACACCTTACAATACTATACGTAAGCTTAATACTCCATAATAAAGCTAATGAATTCGTACGAGTCCTTTGAACATCGTACGACAAGTTAAGACATATTACGACTCTTTATGCCACATTAGCAACTCGAAAAAAATGTTAGTATAATGTAGAACGCCATACAGCTCCTAACACCTTACAATACCGTACGTAAACTTAAAACTCCATAATATACCTAATGATTTTGTACGAGTCCTTTGTACATCTTATGACTCTTTATGCCATATTAGCACCTTGAAAAGCACGTTAGTATAATGTAAGACGTTTTACAACATCTTACAACACCGTACGAAACATTAAAACTCCATAATAAACGTAATGAATTCGTACGTGTCCTTTGAACATTGTACGACAAGTTAAGACATTTTACGACTCTTTATGCCACATTAGCAACTCAAAAAGAATGTTAGTATAATGAAGAACGCCATACAGCTCCTAAGTACACCTTACAATACCGTACGTAAACTAAAAACTACATAATAAACCTAATGAATTCGTACGAGTCCTTTGCACATTGTACGACAAGTTAAGACATCTTACGACTCTTTATTCCACATTAGCAACTCGAAAAGAACGTTAGTTTAATGTAGAAAGCCATACAGCTCCTAAGTACACCTTACAATACCGTACGTAAACTTATCCATAATAAACCTAATGAACTCGTACGAGTCCGTTGAACATCGTACGACAAGTTAAGACATCTTACCACTCTTTATGCCACATTAGCAACTCGAAAAGAACGTTAGTATAATATAGAATGCAATACAGCTCTTAATACCTTACAATACCGTACGTAAACTTAAAACTCCATAATAAACCTAATGAATTCGTACAAGACCTTAGAACATTGTATGACAAGTTAAGACATCTTACGACTCTTTATGCCACATTAGCAACTCGAAAAGAACGTTAGTATAAGGTAGAACACCATACAGCTCACTAAGTACACCATACAAAACCATACGTAAACTTAAAACTCCATAATAATGCTAATGAATTCGTACGAGTCCTTTGAACATCGTACGACAAGTTAAGACATCTTACGACTCTTTACGCCACATTAGCAACTCGAAAAGAACATTAGTATAATGTAGAACACCATACAACTCCTAAGTACACCTTACAATACCATATGTAAGCTTAAAACTCCAGAATAAAGCTAATGAATTCGTACCAGTCTTTTGAACATCGTACGACAAGTTAAGACATATTACGACTCTTTATGCCACATTAGCAACTCGAAAAAAATGTTAGTATAATGTAGAACGCCATACAGCTCCTAACACCTTACAATACCGTACGTAAACTTAAAACTCCATAATATACCTAATGATTTTGTACGAGTCCTTTGTACATCTTATGACTCTTTATGCCAAATTAGCACCTTGAAAAGCACGTTAGTATAATGTAAGACGTTTTTCAACATCTTACAACACCGTACGAAACTTTAAAACTCCATAATAAACGTAATGAATTCGTACGTGTCCTTTGAACATTGTACAACAAGTTAAGACATCTTACGACACTTTATGCCACATTAGCAACTCGAAAAGAACGTTAGTATAATGAAGAACTCCATACAGCTCCTAAGTACACCTTACAATACCGTACGTAAACTAAAAACTCCATAATAAACCTAATGAATTCGTACGAGTCCTTTGCACATTGTACGACAAGTTAGGACATCTTACGACTCTTTATGCCACATTAGCAACTCGAAAAGAACGTTAGTTTAATGTAGAACGCCATACAGCTCCTAAGTACACCTTACAATACCGTACGTAAACTTATAATCCATAATAAACCTAATGAATTCGTACGAGTCTTTTGAACATCGTACGACAAGTTAAGACATCTTACCACTCTTTATGCCACATTAGCAACTCGAAAAGAACGTTAGTATAATATAGAACGCAATACAGCTCCTAATACCTTACAATACCGTACGTAAACTTAAAACTCCATAATAAACCTAATGAATTCGTACGAGACCTTAGAACATTGTACGACAAGTTAAGACATCGTACGACTCTTTATGCCACATTAGCAACTCGAAAAGAACGTTAGTATAAGGTAGAACACCATACAGCTCCCTAAGTACACCTTACAAAACCATACGTAAACTTAAAACTCCATAATAAAGCTAATGAATTCGTACGAGTCCTTTGAACATCGTACGACAAGTTAAGACATCTTACGACTCTTTACGCCACATTAGCAACTCGAAAAGAACGTTAGTATAATGTAGAACACCATACAGCTCCTAAGTACACCTTACAATACCATATGTAAGCTTAAAACTCCATAATAAAGCTAATGAATTCGTACCAGTCCTTTGAACATCGTACGACAAGTTAAGACATATTACGACTCTTTATGCCACATTAGCAACTCGAAAAAAATGTTAGTATAATGTAGAACGCCATACAGCTCCTAACACCTTACAATACCGTACGTAAACTTAAAACTCCATAATATACCTAATGATTTTGTACGAGTCCTTTGTACATCTTATGACTCTTTATGTCAAATTAGCACCTTGAAAAACACGTTAGTATAATGTAAGACGTTTTTCAACATCTTACAACACCGTACGAAACTTTAAAACTCCATAATAAACGTAATGAATTCGTACGTGTCCTTTGAACATTGTACAACAAGTTAAGACATCTTACGACACTTTATGCCACATTAGCAACTCGAAAAGAACGTTAGTATAATGAAGAACTCCATACAGCTCCTAAGTACACCTTACAATACCGTACGTAAACTAAAAACTCCATAATAAACCTAATGAATTCGTACGAGTCCTTTGCACATTGTACGACAAGTTAGGACATCTTACGACTCTTTATGCCACATTAGCAACTCGAAAAGAACGTTAGTTTAATGTAGAACGCCATACAGCTCCTAAGTACACCTTACAATACCGTACGTAAACTTATAATCCATAATAAACCTAATGAATTCGTACGAGTCCGTTGAACATCGTACGACAAGTTAAGACATCTTACGACTCTTTATGCCACATTAGCATGGAAGTCGGGTCATGAGCTCAAGCCTTTTTTGACAGCTGAAGTGTGGCATTCTTTAAGGCTCTCAAGACCTGAAGTTAGTTGGTGTAAGGTGGTCTGGTTTCCCCAGTGTATTCCTAGACACGCGTTTATGTTATGGTTAATCATGAGGCGGAAGCTTTTGACTCAAGATAAGATCATCAAATGGGGATCTAGTAGACGAAATATGGATATGATGTGTTGTCTTTTTTGTTATTCCAATTATGATTCACACGATCACTTGTTCTTTGGGTGTAGATACTCAACACAAGTTTGGAGTAAGATTAAGAGTAAGGCTGACATGGGCAATATACCTCCGTCTATCACTGATATTGTTGCGTCTTTAGAGACTAATGCAAAGTCTAAAACGTTACGGAATGTTGTTAGGCGGCTGGTCGTTGCGGCGGGTTCATATTTTATTTGGCAAGAAAGGAACAACCGTATGTTTGCAAATCATGCGAGACCCCCGGATACCCTTGTGAAGGTGATACTGGATTCGGTTCGCTGTAGGCTTATGGGGCTGAATGTGGGTAGGAGAGCTGATGCGGTTCGGGTTCTTGGTGGTTGGGGTATTGAGGCAAGCCGAAATTTTGATGATGGAGGTTAAAAATGACTTAATTGTGTGTCTGTGCTAGTGATGTGGCTAGTTGGTTTGGTGATATGTTATTTGGGTAGTTAGTTTGTTTTGGTTTCTTGGTGTGTTTTTTTGTCTGTCTTGTTTACATTCACAGGGTATGTCCTGTGTTTGAACTAGTGTGGTACTCTGCTGCACTACTTGTATTTTTCAGTTGGTTGTTAATATATATTCACCGGGGTAACCCTTTACCCAAAAAAAAAAAAGAACGTTAGTATAATATAGAACGCCATACAGCTCCTAACACCTTACAATACTGTACGTAAACTTAAAACTTCATAATAAACCTAATGAATCCGTACGAGACCTTTGAACATCATACGACAAGTTAAGACATCTTACGACTCTTTATGCCACATTAGCAACTCGAAAAGAACGTTAGTATAATGTAGAACACCATACAACTCCTAAGTACACCTTACAATACCATACGTAAACTTAAAACTCCATAACAAAGCTAATGAATTCTTATGAGTCCTTTGAACATCGTACGACAAGTTAAGACATCTTACGACTCTTTATGCCACATTAGCAACTCGAAAAGAATGTTAGTATAATGTAGAACACCATACAGCTCCTAAGTACACCTTACAATACCATACGTAAGCTTAAAACTCCATAATAAAGCTAATGAATTCGTACGAGTCCTTTGAACATCGTACGACAAGTTAAGACATCTTACGACTCTTTGTGCCACATTAGCAACTCGAAAAAAATGTTAGTATAATGTAGAACGCCATACAACTCCTAACACGTTACAATACCGTACGTAAGCTTAAAACTGCATAATATACCTAATGATTTTGTACGAGTCCTTTGTACATCTTATGACTCTTTATGCCAAATTAGCACCTTGAAAAGCACGTTAGTATAATGTAAGACGTTTTTCAACATCTTACAACACCGTACGAAACTTTAAAACTCCATAATAAACGTAATGAATTCGTACGTGTCCTTTGAACATTGTACAACAAGTTAAGACATCTTACGACACTTTATGCCACATTAGCAACTCGAAAAGAACGTTAGTATAATGAAGAACTCCATACAGCTCCTAAGTACACCTTACAATACCGTACGTAAACTAAAAACTCCATAATAAACCTAATGAATTCGTACGAGTCCTTTGCACATTGTACGACAAGTTAGGACATCTTACGACTCTTTATGCCACATTAGCAACTCGAAAAGAACGTTAGTTTAATGTAGAACGCCATACAGCTCCTAAGTACACCTTACAATACCGTACGTAAACTTATAATCCATAATAAACCTAATGAATTCGTACGAGTCTGTTGAACATCGTACGACAAGTTAAGACATCTTACCACTCTTTATGCCACATTAGCAACTCGAAAAGAACGTTAGTATAATATAGAACGCAATACAGCTCCTAATACCTTACAATACCGTACGTAAACTTAAAACTCCATAATAAACCTAATGAATTCGTACGAGACCTTAGAACATTGTACGACAAGTTAAGACATCGTACGACTCTTTATGCCACATTAGCAACTCGAAAAGAACGTTAATATAAGGTAGAACACCATACAGCTCCCTAACTACACCTTACAAAACCATACATAAACTTAAAACTCCATAATAAAGCTAATGAATTCGTACGAGTCCTTTGAACATCGTACGACAAGTTAAGACATCTTACGACTCTTTACGCCACATTAGCAACTCGAAAAGAACGTTAGTATAATATAGAACGCAATACAGCTCCTAATACCTTACAATACCGTACGTAAACTTAAAACTCCATAATAAACCTAATGAATTCGTACGAGACCTTAGAACATTGTACGACAAGTTAAGACATCGTACGACTCTTTATGCCACATTAGCAACTCGAAAAGAACGTTAATATAAGGTAGAACACCATACAGCTCCCTAAGTACACCTTACAAAACAATACGTAAACTTAAAACTCCATAATAAAGCTAATGAATTCGTACGAGTCCTTTGAACATCGTACGACAAGTTAAGACATTTTACGACTCTTTACGCCACATTAGCAACTCGAAAAGAACGTTAGTATAATGTAGAACACCATACAGCTCCTAAGTACACCTTACAATACCATCTGTAAGCTTAAAACTCCATAATAAAGCTAATGAATTCGTACCAGTCCTTTGAACATCGTACGACAAGTTAAGACATATTACGACTCTTTATGCCACATTAGCAACTCGAAAAAAATGTTAGTATAATGTAGAACGCCATACAGCTCCTAACACCTTACAATACCGTACGTAAACTTAAAACTCCATAATATACCTAATGATTTTGTACGAGTCCTTTGTACATCTTATGACTCATTATGTCAAATTAGCACCTTGAAAAACACGTTAGTATAATGTAAGACGTTTTACAACATCTTACAACACCGTACGAAACATTAAAACTCCATAATAAACGTATAGAATTCGTACGTGTCCTTTGAACATTGTACGACAAGTTAAGACATTTTACGACTCTTTATGCCACATTAGCAACTCAAAAAGAATGTTAGTATAATGAAGAACGCCATACAGCTCCTAAGTACACCTTACAATATTGTACGTAAACTAAAAACTACATAATAAACCTAATGAATTCGTACGAGTCCTTTGCACATTGTACGACAAGTTAGGACATCTTACGACTCTTTATGCCACATTAGCAACTCGAAAAGAACGTTAGTTTAATGTAGAACGCCATACAGCTCCTAAGTACACCTTACAATACCGTACGTAAACTTATAATCCATAATAAACCTAATGAATTCGTACGAGTCTGTTGAACATCGTACGACAAGTTAAGACATCTTACCACTCTTTATGCCACATTAGCAACTCGAAAAGAACGTTAGTATAATATAGAACGCAATACAGCTCCTAATACCTTACAATACCGTACGTAAACTTAAACTCCATAATAAACCTAATGAATTCGTACGAGACCTTAGAACATTGTACGACAAGTTAAGACATCTTACGACTCTTTATGCCACATTAGCAACTCGAAAAGAACGTTAGTATAAGGTAGAACACCATACAGCTCCCTAAGTACACCTTACAAAACCATACGTAAACTTAAAACTCCATAATAAAGCTAATGAATTCGTACGAGTCCTTTGAACATCGTACGACAAGTTAAGACATCTTACGACTCTTTACGCCACATTAGCAACTCGAAAAGAACGTTAGTATAATGTAGAACACCATACAGCTCCTAAGTACACCTTACAATACCATACGTAAGCTTAATACTCCATAATAAAGCTAATGAATTCGTACGAGTTCTTTGAACATCGTACGACAAGTTAAGACATATTACGACTCTTTATGCCACATTAGCAACTCGAAAAAAATGTTAGTATAATGTAGAACGCCATACAGCTCCTAACACCTTACAATACCGTACGTAAACTTAAAACTCCATAATATACCTAATGATTTTGTACGAGTCCTTTGTACATCTTATGACTCTTTATGCCAAATTAGCACCTTGAAAAGCACGTTAGTATAATGTAAGACGTTTTACAACATCTTACAACACCGTACGAAACATTAAAACTCCATAATAAACGTATAGAATTCGTACGTGTCCTTTGAACATTGTACGACAAGTTAAGACATATTACGACTCTTTATGCCACATTAGCAACTCAAAAAGAATGTTAGTATAATGAAGAACGCCATACAGCTCCTAAGTACACCTTACAATATCGTACGTAAACTAAAAACTACATAATAAACCTAATGAATTCGTACGAGTCCTTTGCACATTGTACGACAAGTTAGGACATCTTACGACTCTTTATGCCACATTAGCAACTCGAAAAGAACGTTAGTTTAATGTAGAACGCCATACAGCTCCTAAGTACACCTTACAATACCGTACGTAAACTTATAATCCATAATAAACCTAATGAATTCGTACGAGTCTGTTGAACATCGTACGACAAGTTAAGACATCTTACCACTCTTTATCCCACATTAGCAACTCGAAAAGAACGTTAGTATAATATAGAACGCAATACAGCTCCTAATACCTTACAATACCGTACGTAAACTTAAACTCCATAATAAACCTAATGAATTCGTACGAGACCTTAGAACATTGTACGACAAGTTAAGACATCTTACGACTCTTTATGCCACATTAGCAACTCGAAAAGAACGTTAGTATAAGGTAGAACACCATACAGCTCCTTAAGTACACCTTACAAAACCATACGTAAACTTAAAACTCCATAATAAAGCTTATGAATTCGTACGAGTCCTTTGAACATCGTACGACAAGTTAAGACATCTTACGACTCTTTACGCCACATTAGCAACTCGAAAAGAACGTTAGTATAATGTAGAACACCATACAGCTCCTAAGTACACCTTACAATACCATACGTAAGCTTAATACTCCATAATAAAGCTAATGAATTCGTACGAGTCCTTTGAACATCGTACGACAAGTTAAGACATATTACGACTCTTTATGCCACATTAGCAACTCGAAAAAAATGTTAGTATAATGTAGAACGCCATACAGCTCATAACACCTTACAATACCGTACGTAAACTTAAAACTCCATAATATACCTAATGATTTTGTACGAGTCCTTTGTACATCTTATGACTCTTTATGCCAAATTAGCACCTTGAAAAGCACGTTAGTATAATGTAAGACGTTTTACAACATCTTACAACACCGTACGAAACATTAAAACTCCATAATAAACGTATAGAATTCATACGTGTCCTTTGAACATTGTACGACAAGTTAAGACATTTTACGACTCTTTATGCCACATTAGCAACTCAAAAAGAATGTTAGTATAATGAAGAACGCTATACAGCTCCTAAGTACACCTTACAATATCGTACGTAAACTAAAAACTACATAATAAACCTAATGAATTCGTACGAGTCCTTTGCACATTGTACGACAAGTTAAGACATCTTACGACACTTTATGCCACATTAGCAACTCGAAAAGAACGTTAGTTTAATGTAGAAAGCCATACAGCTCCTAAGTACACCTTACAATACCGTACGTAAACTTATCCATAATAAACCTAATGAACTCGTACGAGTCCGTTGAACATCGTACGATAAGTTAAGACATCTTACCACTCTTTATGCCACATTAGCAACTCGAAAAGAACGTTAGTATAATATAGAACGCAATACAGCTCTTAATACCTTACAATACCGTACGTAAACTTAAAACTCCATAATAAACCTAATGAATTCGTACAAGACCTTAGAACATTGTACGACAAGTTAAGACATCTTACGACTCTTTATGCCACATTAGCAACTCGAAAAGAACGTTAGTATAAGGTAGAACACCATACAGCTCACTAAGTACACCATACAAAACCATACGTAAACTTAAAACTCCATAATAATGCTAATGAATTCGTACGAGTCCTTTGAACATCGTACGACAAGTTAAGACATCTTACGACTCTTTACGCCACATTAGCAACTCGAAAAGAACGTTAGTATAATGTAGAACACCATACAGCTCCCTAAGTACACCTTACAATACCATACGTAAGCTTAAAACTCCATAATAAAGCTAATGAATTCGTACGAGTCCTTTGAACATCGTACGACAAGTTAAGACATCTTACGACTCTTTATGCCATATTAGTAACTCGAAAAAAATGTTAGTATAATGTAGAACGCCATACAGCTCTTAACACCTTACAATACCGTACGTAAACTTAAAACTCCATAATATACCTAATGATTTTGTACGAGTCCTTTGTACATCGTACGACAAGTTAGGACATCTTATGACTCTTTATGCCAAATTAGCACCTTGAAAAGCACGTTAGTATAATGTAAGACATTTTACAACATCTTACAACACTGTACGAAACATTAAAACTACATAATAAACGTAATGAAGTCGTACGTGTCCTTTGAACATTGTACGACAAGTTAAGACATCTTACGACTCTTTATGCCACATTAACAACTCGAAAAGAACGTTAGTATAATGAAGAACGCCATACAGCTCCTAAGTACACCTTACAATACCGTACGTAAACTAAAAACTCCATAATAAACCTAATAAATTCGTACGAGTCCTTTGCACATTGTACGACAAGTTAGGCCATCTTATGACTCTTTATGCCATATTAGCAACTCGAAAAGAACGTTAGTTTAATGTAGAACGCCATACAGCTCCTAAGTACACCTTACAATAACGTACGTAAACTTATAATCCATAATAAACCTAATGAATTCGTACGAGTCCGTTGAACATCGTACGACAAGTTAAGACATCTTACGACTCTTTATGCCACATTAGCAACTCGAAAAGAACGTTAGTATAATATAGAACGCCATACAGCTCCTAACACCTTACAATACCGTACGTAAACTTAAAACTTCATAATAAACCTAATGAATCCGTACGAGACCTTTGAATATCATACGACAAGTTAAGACATCTTACGACTCTTTATGCCACATTAGCAACTCGAAAAGAACGTTAGTATAATGTAGAACACCATACAACTCCTAAGTACACCTTACAATACCATACGTAAACTTAAAACTCCATAACAAAGCTAATGAATTCGTATGAGTCCTTTGAACATAGTACGACAAGTTAAGACATCTTACGACTCTTTATGCCACATTAGCAACTCGAAAAGAACGTTAGTATAATGTAGAACACCATACAGCTCCTAAGTACACCTTACAATACCATACGTAAGCTTAAAACTCCATAATAAAGCTAATGAATTCGTACGAGTCCTTTGAACATCGTACGACAAGTTAAGACATCTTACGACTCTTTGTGCCACATTAGCAACTCGAAAAAAATGTTAGTATAATGTAGAACGCCATACAGCTCCTAACACCTTACAATACCGTACGTAAGCTTAAAACTCCATAATATACCTAATGATTTTGTACGAGTCCTTTGTACATCTTATGACTCTTTATGCCAAATTAGCACCTTGAAAAGCACGTTAGTATAATGTAAGACGTTTTTCAACATCTTACAACACCGTACGAAACTTTAAAACTCCATAATAAACGTAATGAATTCGTACGTGTCCTTTGAACATTGTACAACAAGTTAAGACATCTTACGACACTTTATGCCACATTAGCAACTCGAAAAGAACGTTAGTATAATGAAGAACTCCATACAGCTCCTAAGTACACCTTACAATACCGTACGTAAACTAAAAACTCCATAATAAACCTAATGAATTCGTACGAGTCCTTTGCACATTGTACGACAAGTTAGGACATCTTACGACTCTTTATGCTACATTAGCAACTCGAAAAGAACGTTAGTTTAATGTAGAACGCCATACAGCTCCTAAGTACACCTTACAATACCGTACGTAAACTTATAATCCATAATAAACCTAATGAATTCGTACGAGTCTGTTGAACATCATACGCCAAGTTAAGACATATTACCACTCTTTATGCCACATTAGCAACTCGAAAAGAACGTTAGTATAATATAGGACGCAATACAGCTCCTAATACCTTACAATACCGTACGTAAACTTAAAACTCCATAATAAACCTAATGAATTCGTACGAGACCTTAGAACATTGTACGACAAGTTAAGACATCGTACGACTCTTTATGCCACATTAGCAACTCGAAAAGAACGTTAATATAAGGTAGAACACCATACAGCTCCCTAAGTACACCTTACAAAACCATACGTAAACTTAAAACTCCATAATAAAGCTAATGAATTCGTACGAGTCCTTTGAACATCGTACGACAAGTTAAGACATCTTACGACTCTTTACGCCACATTAGCAACTCGAAAAGAACGTTAGTATAATGTAGAACACCATACAGCTCCTAAGTACACCTTACAATACCATATGTAAGCTTAAAACTCCATAATAAAGCTAATGAATTCGTACCAGTCCTTTGAACATCGTACGACAAGTTAAGACATATTACGACTCTTTATGCCACATTAGCAACTCGAAAAAAATGTTAGTATAATGTAGAACGCCATACAGCTCCTAACACCTTACAATACCGTACGTAAACTTAAAACTCCATAATATACCTAATGATTTTGTACGAGTCCTTTGTACATCTTATGACTCTTTATGCCAAATTAGCACCTTGAAAAGCACGCTAGTATAATGTAAGACGTTTTTCAACATCTTACAACACCGTACGAAACTTTAAAACTCCATAATAAACGTAATGAATTCGTACGTGTCCTTTGAACATTGTACAACAAGTTAAGACATCTTACGACACTTTATGCCACATTAGCAACTCGAAAAGAACGTTAGTATAATGAAGAACTCCATACAGCTCCTAAGTACACCTTAAAATACCGTACGTAAACTAAAAACTCCATAATAAACCTAATGAATTCGTACGAGTCCTTTGCACATTGTACGACAAGTTAGGACATCTTACGACTCTTTATGCCACATTAGCAACTCGAAAAGAACGTTAGTTTAATGTAGAACGCCATACAGCTCCTAAGTACACCTTACAATACCGTACGTAAACTTATAATCCATAATAAACCTAATGAATTCGTACGAGTCTGTTGAACATCGTACGACAAGTTAAGACATCTTACCACTCTTTATGCCACATTAGCAACTTGAAAAGAACGTTAGTATAATATAGAACGCAATACAGCTCCTAATACCTTACAATACCGTACGTAAACTTAAAACTCCATAATAAACCTAATGAATTCGTACGAGACCTTAGAACATTGTACGACAAGTTAAGACATCGTACGACTCTTTATGCCACATTAGCAACTCGAAAAGAACGTTAGTATAAGGTAGAATACCATACAGCTCCCTAAGTACACCTTACAAAACTATACGTAAACTTAAAACTCCATAATAAAGCTAATGAATTCGTACGAGTCCTTTGAACATCGTACGACAAGTTAAGACATCTTACGACTCTTTACGCCACATTAGCAACTCGAAAAGAACGTTAGTATAATGTAGAACACCATACAGCTCCTAAGTACACCTTACAATACCATACGTAAGCTTAATACTCCATAATAAAGCTAATGAATTCGTACGAGTCCTTTGAACATCGTACGACAAGTTAAGACATATTACGACTCTTTATGCCACATTAGCAACTCGAAAAAAATGTTAGTATAATGTAGAACGCCATACAGCTCCTAACACCTTACAATGCCGTACGTCAACTTAAAACTCCATAATATACCTAATGATTTTGTACGAGTCCTTTGTACATCTTATGACTCTTTATGCCAAATTAGCACCTTGAAAAGCACGTTAGTATAATGTAAGACGTTTTACAACATCTTACAACACCGTACGAAACATTAAAACTCCATAATAAACGTAATGAATTAGTACGTGTCCTTTGAACATTGTACGACAAGTTAAGACATTTTACGACTCTTTATGCCACATTAGCAACTCAAAAAGAACGTTAGTATAATGAAGAACGCCATACAGCTCTTAAGTACACCTTACAATACCGTACGTAAACTAAAAACTACATAATAAACCTAATGAATTCGTACGAGTCCTTTGCACATTGTACGACAAGTTAAGACATCTTACGACTCTTTATGCCACATTAGCAACTCGAAAAGAACGTTAGTTTAATTTAGAAAGCCGTACAGCTCCTAAGTACACCTTACAATACCGTACGTAAACTTATCCATAATAAACCTAATGAACTCGTACGAGTCCGTTGAACATCGTACGACAAGTTAAGACATCTTACCACTCTTTATGCCACATTAGCAACTCGAAAAGAACGTTAGTATAATATAGAACGCAATACAGCTCTTAATACCTTACAATACCGTACGTAAACTTAAAACTCCATAATAAACCTAATGAATTCGTACAAGACCTTAGAACATTGTACGACAAGTTAAGACATATTACGACTCTTTATGCCACCTTAGCAACTCCAAAAGAACGTTAGTATAAGGTAGAACACCATACAGCTCACTAAGTACACCATACAAAACCATACGTAAACTTAAAACTCCATAATAATGCTAATGAATTCGTACGAGTCCTTTGAACATCGTACGACAAGTTAAGACATCTTACGACTCTTTACGCCACATTAGCAACTCGAAAAGAACGTTAGTATAATGTAGAACACCATACAGCTCCCTAAGTACACCTTACAATACCATACGTAAGCTTAAAACTCCATAATAAAGCTAATGAATTCGTACGAGTCCTTTGAACATCGTACGACAAGTTAAGACATCTTACGACTCTTTATGCCATATTAGTAACTCGAAAAAAATGTTAGTATAATGTAGAACGCCATACAGCTCTTAACACCTTACAATACCGTACGTAAACTTAAAACTCAATAATATACCTAATGATTTTGTACGAGTCCTTTGTACATCGTACGACAAGTTAGGACATCTTATGACTCTTTATGCCAAATTAGCACCATGAAAAGCATTTTACAACATCTTACAACACCGTACGAAACATTAAAACTACATAATAAACGTAATGAAGTCGTACGTGTCCTTTGAACATTGTACGACAAGTTAAGACATCTTACGACTCTTTATGCCACATTAGCAACTCGAAAAGAACGTTAGTATAATGAAGAACGCCATACAGCTCCTAAGTACACCTTACAATACCGTACGTAAACTAAAAACTCCATAATAAACCTAATAAATTCGTACGAGTCCTTTGCACATTGTACGACAAGTTAGGCCATCTTATGACTCTTTATGCCATATTAGCAACTCGAAAAGAACGTTAGTTTAATGTAGAACGCCATACAGCTCCTAAGTACACCTTACAATAACGTACGTAAACTTATAATCCATAATAAACCTAATGAATTCGTACGAGTTCGTTGAACATCGTACGACAAGTTAAGACATCTTACGACTCTTTATGCCACATTAGCAACTCGAAAAGAACGTTAGTATAATATAGAACGCCATACAGCTCCTAACACCTTACAATACCGTACGTAAACTTAAAACTTCATAATAAACCTAATGAATCCGTACGAGACCTTTGAACATCATACGACAAGTTAAGACATCTTACGACTCTTTATGCCACATTAGCAACTCGAAAAGAACGTTAGTATAATGTAGAACACCATACAACTCCTAAGTACACCTTACAATACCATACGTAAACTTAAAACTCCATAACAAAGCTAATGAATTCGTATGAGTCCTTTGAACATCGTACGACAAGTTAAGACATCTTACGACTCTTTATGCCACATTAGCAACTCGAAAAGAACGTTAGTATAATGTAGAACACCATACAGCTCCTAAGTACACCTTACAATACCATACGTAAGCTTAAAACTCCATAATAAAGCTAATGAATTCGTACGAGTCCTTTGAACATCGTACCACAAGTTAAGACATCTTACGACTCTTTGTGCCACATTAGCAACTCGAAAAAAATGTTAGTATAATGTAGAACGCCATACAGCTCCTAACACCTTACAATACCGTACGTAAGCTTAAAACTCCATAATATACCTAATGATTTTGTACGAGTCCTTAGTACATCTTATGACTCTTTATGCCAAATTAGCACCTTGAAAAGCACGTTAGTATAATGTAAGACGTTTTACAACATCTTACAACACCGTACGAAACATTAAAACTCCATAATAAACGTAATGAATTCGTACGTGTCCTTTGAACATCGTACGACAAGTTAAGAAATCTTACGACTCTTTATGCCACATTAGCAACTCGAAAAGAACGTTAGTATAATGAAGAACGCCATACAGCTCCTAAGTACACCTTACAATACCGTACGTAAACTAAAAACTCCATAATAAACCTAATGAATTCGTACGAGTCCTTTGCACATCGTACGACAAGTTAGGACATCTTACGACTCTTTATGCCACATTAGCAACTCGAAAAGAACGTTAGTTTAATGTAGAACGCCATACACCTAAGTACACCTTACAATACCGTACGTAAACTTATAATCCATAATAAACCTAATGAATTCGTACGAGTCTGTTGAACATCGTACGACAAGTTAAGACATCTTACCACTCTTTATGCCACATTAGCAACTCGAAAAGAACGTTAGTATAATATAGAACGCAATACAGCTCCTAATACCTTACAATACCGTACGTAAACTTAAAACTCCATAATAAACCTAATGAGTTCGTACGAGACCTTAGAACATTGTATGACAAGTTAAGACATCTTACGACTCTTTATGCCACATTAGCAACTCGAAAAGAACGTTAGTATAAGGTAGAATACCATACAGCTCCCTAAGTACACCTTACAAAACCATACGTAAACTTAAAACTCCATGATAAAGCTAATGAATTCGTACGAGTCCTTTGAACATCGTACGACAAGTTAAGACATCTTACGACTCTTTACGCCACATTAGCAACTCGAAAAGAACGTTAGTATAATGTAGAACACCATACAGCTCCTAAGTACACCTTACAATACCATACGTAAGCTTAAAACTCCATAATAAAGCTAATGAATTCGTATGAGTCCTTTGAACATCGTACGACAAGTTAAGACATATTACGACTCTTTATGCCACATTAGCAACTCGAAAAAAATGTTAGTATAATGTAGAACGCCATACAGCTCCTAACACCTTACAATACCGTACGTAAACTTAAAACTCCATAATATACCTAATGATTTTGTACGAGTCCTTTGTACATCTTATGACTCTTTATGCCAAATTAGCACCTTGAAAAGCACGTTAGTATAATGTAAGACGTTTTACAACATCTTACAACACCGTACGTAACATTAAAACTCCATAATAAACGTAATGAATTCGTACGTGTCCTTTGAACATTGTACGAAAAGTTAAGACATCTTATGACTCTTTATGCCACATTAGCAACTCAAAAAGAACGTTAGTTTAATGTAGAACGCCATACAGCTCCTAAGTACACCTTACAATACCGTACGTAAACTTATAATCCATAATAAACCTAATGAATTCGTACGAGGCCGTTGAACATCGTACGACAAGTTAAGACATCTTACCACTCTTTATGCCACATTAGCAACTCGAAAAGAACGTTAGTATAATACAGAACGCAATACAGCTCCTAATACCTTACAATACCGTACGTAAACTTAAAACTCCATAATAAACCTAATGAATTCGTACGAGACCTTAGAACATTGTACGACAAGTTAAGACATCTTACGACACTTTATGCCACATTAGCAACTCGAAAAGAACGTTAGTATAAGGTAGAACACCATACAGCTCCCTAAGTACACCTTACAAAACCAAACGTAAACTTAAAACTCCATAATAAAGCTAATAAATTCGTACGAGTCCTTTGAACATCGTACGACAAGTTAAGACATCTTACGACTCTTTATGCCACATTAGCAACTGGAAAAAAATGTTAGTATAATGTAGAACGCCATACAGCTCCTAACACCTTACAATACCGTACGTAAACTTAAAACTCCATAATATACCTAATGATTTTGTACGAGTCCTTTGTACATCGTACGACAAGTTAGGACATCTTATGACTCTTTATGCCAAATTAGCACCTTGAAAAGCACGTTAGTATAATGTAAGACGTTTTTCAACATCTTACAACACCGTACGAAACATTAAAACTCCATAATAAACGTAATGAATTCGTACGTGTCCTTTGAACATTGTACGACAAGTTAAGACATCTTACAACACTTTATGCCACATTAGCAACTCGAAAAGAACGTTAGTATAATGAAGAACTCCATACAGCTCCTAAGTACACCTTACAATACCGTACGTAAACTAAAAACTCCATAATAAACCTAATAAATTCGTACGAGTCCTTTGCACATTGTACGACAAGTTAGGCCATCTTATGACTCTTTATGCCATATTAGCAACTCGAAAAGAACGTTAGTTTAATGTAGAACGCCATACAGCTCCTAAGTACACCTTACAATAACGTACGTAAACTTATAATCCATAATAAACCTAATGAATTCGTACGAGTCCGTTGAACATCGTACGACAAGTTAAGACATCTTACGAATCTTTATGCCACATTAGCAACTCGAAAAGAACGTTAGTATAATATAGAACGCCATACAGCTCCTAACACCTTACAATACCGTACGTAAACTTAAAACTTCATAATAAACCTAATGAATCCGTACGAGACCTTTGAACATCATACGACAAGTTAAGACATCTTACGACTCTTTATGCCACATTAGCAACTCGAAAAGAACGTTAGTATAATGTAGAACACCATACAACTCCTAAGTACACCTTACAATACCATACGTAAACTTAAAACTCCATAACAAAGCTAATGAATTCGTATGAGTCCTTTGAACATCGTACGACAAGTTAAGACATCTTACGACTCTTTATGCCACATTAGCAACTCGAAAAGAACGTTAGTATAATGTAGAACACCATACAGCTCCTAAGTACACCTTACAATACCATACGTAAGCTTAAAACTCCATAATAAAGCTAATGAATTCGTACGAGTCCTTTGAACATCGTACGACAAGTTAAGACATCTTACGACTCTTTGTGCCACATTAGCAACTCGAAAAAAATGTTAGTATAATGTAGAACGCCATACAGCTCCTAACACCTTACAATACCGTACGTAAGCTTAAAACTCCATAATATACCTAATGATTTTGTACGAGTCCTTAGTACATATTATGACTCTTTATGCCAAATTAGCACCTTGAAAAGCACGTTAGTATAATGTAAGACGTTTTACAACATCTTACAACACCGTACGAAACATTAAAACTCCATAATAAACGTAATGAATTCGTACGTGTCCTTTGAACATTGTACGACAAGTTAAGAAATCTTACGACTCTTTATGCCACATTAGCAACTCGAAAAGAACGTTAGTATAATGAAGAACGCCATACAGCTCCTAAGTACACCTTACAATACCGTACGTAAACTAAAAACTCCATAATAAACCTAATGAATTCGTACGAGTCCTTTGCACATTGTACGACAAGTTAAGACATCTTACGACTCTTTATTCCACATTAGCAACTCGAAAAGAACGTTAGTTTAATGTAGAACGCCATACAGCTCCTAAGTACACCTTACAATACCGTACGTAAACTTATAATCCATAATAAACCTAATGAATTCGTTCAAGTCCGTTGAACATCGTACGACAAGTTAAGACATCTTACCACTCTTTATGCCACATTAGCAACTCGAAAAAAACGTTAGTATAATATAGAACGCAATACAGCTCCTAATACCTTACAACACCGTACGTAAACTTAAAACTCCATAATAAACCTAATGAATTCGTACGAGACCTTAGAACATTGTACGACAAGTTAAGACATCTTACGACTCTTTATGCCACATTAGCAACTCGAAAAAAATGTTAGTATAATGTAGAACGCCATACAGCTCCTAACACCTTACAATACCGTACGTAAACTTAAAACTCCATAATATACCTAATGATTTTGTACGAGTCCTTTGTACATCGTACGACAAGTTAGGACATCTTATGACTCTTTATGCCAAATTAGCACCTTGAAAAACACGTTAGTATAATGTAAGACGTTTTACAACATCTTACAACACCGTACGAAACATTAAAACTCCATAATAAACGTAATGAATTCGTACGTGTCCTTTGAACATTGTACGACAAGTTAAGACATCTTACGACTCTTTATGCCACATTAGCAATCGAAAAGAACGTTAGTATAATGAAGAACGCCATACAGCTCCTAAGTACACCTTACAATACCGTACGTAAACTAAAAACTCCATAATAAACCTAACGAATTCGTACGAGTCCTTTGCACATTGTACGACAAGTTAGGACATCTTACGACTCTCTATGCCACATTAGCAACTCGAAAAGAACGTTAGTTTAATGTAGAACGCCATACACCTCCTAAGTACACCTTACAATACTGTACGTAAACTTATAATCCATAATAAACCAATTGAATTCGTACGAGTCCGTTGAACATCGTACGACAAGTTAAGACATCTTACCACTCTTTATGCCACATTAGCAACTCGAAAAGAACGTTAGTATAATATAGAACGCAATACAGCTCCTAATACCTTACAATACCGTACGTAAACTTAAAACTCCATAATAAACCTAATGAATTCGTACAAGACCTTAGAACATTGTACGACAAGTTAAGACATCTTACGACACTTTATGCCACATTAGCAACTCGAAAAGAACGTTAGTATAAGGTAGAACACCATACAGCTCCCTAAGTACACCTTACAAAACTATACGTAAACTTAAAACTCAATAATAAAGCTAATGAATTCGTACGAGTCCTTTGAACATCGTACGACAAGTTAAGACATCTTACGACTCTTTACGCCACATTAGCAACTCGAAAAGAACATTAGTATAATGTAGAACACCATACAGCTCCTAAGTACACCTTACAATACCATACGTAAGCTTAAAACTCCATAATAAAGCTAATTAATTCGTACAAGTCCTTGGAAACTCGTACGACAACTTAAGACATCTTACGACTCTTTATGCCACATTAGCAACTCGAAACAAATGTTAGTATAACATAGAACTCCATACCGCTCCTAACACCTTACAATACCGTACGTAAACTTAAAACTCAATAATATACCTAATGATTTTGTACGAGTCCTTTGTACATCGTATGACAAGTTAGGACATCTTAAGACTCTTTATGCCATATTAGCACCTTGAAAAGCACGTTAGTATAATGTAAGACGTTTACAACTTCTTACAACACCGTACGAAACATTAAAACTCCATAATATACGTAATGATTTCCTACGTGTCCTTTGAGCATCGTACGACAAGTTAGGACATCTTACGACTCTTTATGCCACATTAGCAACTAGAAAAGAACGTTAGTATAATGAAAACGCCATACAGCTCCTAAGTACACCTTACAATACCGTACATAAACTTAAAACTCCATAATAAACCAAATGAATTCGTACAAGTCCTTTGCACATCGTACGACAAGTTAGGACATCTTACGACTCTTTATGCCACATTAGCAACTCGAAAAGAACGTTAGTTTAATGTAGAACGCCATACACCTAAGTACACCTTACAATACCGTACGTAAACTTATAATCCATAATAAACCTAATGAATTCGTACGAGTCTGTTGAACATCGTACGACAAGTTAAGACATCTTACCACTCTTTATGCCACATTAGCAACTCGAAAAGAACGTTAGTATAATATAGAACGCAATACAGCTCCTAATACCTTACAATACCGTACGTAAACTTAAAACTCCATAATAAACCTAATGAGTTCGTACGAGACGTTAGAACATTGTACGACAAGTTAAGACATCTTACGACTCTTTATGCCACATTAGCAACTCGAAAAGAACGTTAGTATAAGGTAGAATACCATACAGCTCCCTAAGTACACCTTACAAAACCATACGTAAACTTAAAACTCCATGATAAAGCTAATGAATTCGTACGAGTCCTTTGAACATCGTACGACAAGTTAAGACATCTTACGACTCTTTACGCCACATTAGCAACTCGAAAAGAACGTTAGTATAATGTAGAACACCATACAGCTCCTAAGTACACCTTACAATACCATACGTAAGCTTAAAACTCCATAATAAAGCTAATGAATTCGTACGAGTCCTTTGAACATCGTACGACAAGTTAAGACATATTACGACTCTTTATGCCACATTAGCAACTCGAAAAAAATGTTAGTATAATGTAGAACGCCATACAGCACCTAACACCTTACAATACCGTACATAAACTTAAAACTCCATAATATACCTAATGATTTTGTACGAGTCCTTTGTACATCTTATGACTCTTTATGCCAAATTAGCACCTTGAAAAGCACGTTAGTATAATGTAAGACGTTTTACAACATCTTACAACACCGTACGTAACATTAAAACTCCATAATAAACGTAATGAATTCGTACGTGTCCTTTGAACATTGTACGACAAGTTAAGACATCTTACGACTCTTTATGCCACATTAGCAACTCGAAAAGAACGTTAGTTTAATGTAGAACGCCATACAGCTCCTAAGTACACCTTACAATACCGTACGTAAACTTATAATCCATAATAAACCTAATGAATTTGTTCGAGTCCGTTGAACATCGTACGACAAGTTAAGACATCTTACCACTCTTTATGCCACATTAGCAACTCGAAAAAAACGTTAGTATAATATAGAACGCAATACAGCTCCTAATACCATACAACACCGTACGTAAACTTAAAACTCCATAATAAACCTAATGAATTCGTACGAGACCTTAGAACATTGTACGACAAGTTAAGACATCTTACGACTCTTTATGCCACATTAGCAACTCGAAAAAAATGTTAGTATAATGTAGAACGCCATACAGCTCCTAACACCTTACAATACCGTACGTAAACTTAAAACTCCATAATATACCTAATGATTTTGTACGAGTCCTTTGTACATCGTACGACAAGTTAGGACATCTTATGACTCTTTATGCCAAATTAGCACCTTGAAAAACACGTTAGTATAATGTAAGACGTTTTACAACATCTTACAACACCGTACGAAACAATAAAACTCCATAATAAACGTAATGAATTCGTACGTGTCCTTTGAACATTGTACGACAAGTTAAGACACCTTACGACTCTTTATGCCACATTAGCAATCGAAAAGAACGTTAGTATAATGAAGAACGCCATACAGCTCCTAAGTACACCTTACAATACCGTACGTAAACTAAAAACTCCATAATAAACCTAACGAATTCGTACGAGTCCTTTGCACATTGTACGACAAGTTAGGACATCTTACGACTCTTTATGCCACATTAGCAACTCGAAAAGAACGTTAGTTTAATGTAGAACGCCATACAGCTCCTAAGTACACCTTACAATACTGTACGTAAACTTATAATCCATAATAAACCAAATGAATTCGTACGAGTCCGTTGAACATCGTACGACAAGTTAAGACATCTTACCACTCTTTATGCCACATTAGCAACTCGAAAAGAACGTTAGTATAATATAGAACGCAATACAGCTCCTAATACCTTACAATACCGTACGTAAACTTAAAACTCCATAATAAACCTAATGAATTCGTACGAGACCTTAGAACATTGTACGACAAGTTAAGACATCTTACGACACTTTATGCCACATTAGCAACTCGAAAAAAATGTTAGTATAATGTAGAACACCATACAGCTCCCTAAGTACACCTTACAAAACCATACGTAAACTTAAAACTCCATAATAAAGCTAATAAATTCGTACGAGTCCTTTGAACATCGTACGACAAGTTAAGACATCTTACGACTCTTTATGCCACATTAGCAACTCGAAAAAAATGTTAGTATAATGTAGAACGCCATACAGCTCCTAACACCTTACAATACCGTACGTAAACTTAAAACTCCATAATATACCTAATGATTTTGTACGAGTCCTTTGTACATCGTACGACAAGTTAGGACATCTTATGACTCTTTATGCCAAATTAGCACCTTGAAAAGCACGTTAGTATAATGTAAGACGTTTTTCAACATCTTACAACACCGTACGAAACATTAAAACTCCATAATAAACGTAATGAATTCGTACGTGTCCTTTGAACATTGTACGACAAGTTAAGACATCTTACAACACTTTATGCCACATTAGCAACTCGAAAAGAACATTAGTATAATGAAGAACTCCATACAGCTCCTAAGTACACCTTACAATACCGTACGTAAACTAAAAACTCCATAATAAACCTAATGAATTCGTACGAGTCCTTTGCACATTGTACGACAAGTTAGGACATCTTACGACTCTTTATGCCACATTAGCAACTCGAAAAGAAAGTTAGTTTAATGTAGAACGCCATACAGCTCCAAAGTACACCTTACAATACCGTACGTAAACTTATAATCCATAATAAACCTAATGAATTCGTACGAGGCCGTTGAACATCTTACGACAAGTTAAGACATCTTACCACTCTTTATGCCACATTAGCAACTCGAAAATAACGTTAGTATAATACAGAACGCAATACAGCTCCTAATACCTTACAATACCGTACGTAAACTTAAAACTCCATAATAAACCTAATGAATTCGTACGAGACCTTAGAACATTGTACGACAAGTTAAGACATCTTACGACACTTTATGCCACATTAGCAACTCGAAAAGAACGTTAGTATAAGGTAGAACACCATACAGCTCCCTAAGTACACCTTACAAAACCATACGTAAACTTAAAACTCCATAATAAAGCTAATAAATTCGTACGAGTCCTTTGAACATCGTACGACAAGTTAAGACATCTTACGACTCTTTATGCCACATTAGCAACTCGAAAAAAATGTTAGTATAATGTAGAACGCCATACAGCTCCTAACACCTTACAATACCGTACGTAAACTTAAAACTCCATAATATACCTAATGATTTTGTACGAGTCCTTTGTACATCGTACGACAAGTTAGGACATCTTATGACTCTTTATGCCAAATTAGCACCTTGAAAAGCACGTTAGTATAATGTAAGACGTTTTTCAACATCTTACAACACCGTACGAAACATTAAAACTCCATAATAAACGTAATGAATTCGTACGTGTCCTTTGAACATTGTACGACAAGTTAAGACATCTTACAACACTTTATGCCACATTAGCAACTCGAAAAGAACGTTAGTATAATGAAGAACTCCATACAGCTCCTAAGTACACCTTACAATACCGTACGTAAACTAAAAACTCCATAATAAACCTAATGAATTCGTACGAGTCCTTTGCACATTGTACGACAAGTTAGGACATCTTACGACTCTTTATGCCACATTAGCAACTCGAAAAGAACGTTAGTTTAATGTAGAACGCCATACAGCTCCTAAGTACACCTTACAATACCGTACGTAAACTTATAATCCATAATAAACCTAATGAATTCGTACGAGGCCGTTGAACATCTTACGACAAGTTAAGACATCTTACCACTCTTTATGCCACATTAGCAACTCGAAAAGAACGTTAGTATAATACAGAACGCAATACAGCTCCTAATACCTTACAATACCGTACGTAAACTTAAAACTCCATAATAAACCTAATGAATTCGTACGAGACCTTAGAACATTGTACGACAAGTTAAGACATCTTACGACACTTTATGCCACATTAGCAACTCGAAAAGAACGTTAGTATAAGGTAGAACACCATACAGCTCCCTAAGTACACCTTACAAAACCATACGTAAACTTAAAACTCCATAATAAAGCTAATAAATTCGTACGAGTCCTTTGAACATCGTACGACAAGTTAAGACATCTTACGACTCTTTATGCCACATTAGCAACTCGAAAAAAATGTTAGTATAATGTAGAACGCCATACAGCTCCTAACACCTTACAATACCGTACGTAAACTTAAAACTCCATAATATACCTAATGATTTTGTACGAGTCCTTTGTACATCGTACGACAAGTTAGGACATCTTATGACTCTTTATGCCAAATTAGCACCTTGAAAAGCACGTTAGTATAATGTAAGACGTTTTTCAACATCTTACAACACCGTACGAAACATTAAAACTCCATAATAAACGTAATGAATTCGTACGTGTCCTTTGAACATTGTACGACAAGTTAAGACATCTTACAACACTTTATGCCACATTAGCAACTCGAAAAGAACGTTAGTATAATGAAGAACTCCATACAGCTCCTAAGTACACCTTACAATACCGTACGTAAACTAAAAACTCCATAATAAACCTAATGAATTCGTACGAGTCCTTTGCACATTGTACGACAAGTTAGGACATCTTACGACTCTTTATGCCACATTAGCAACTCGAAAAGAACGTTAGTTTAATGTAGAACGCCATACAGCTCCTAAGTACACCTTACAATACCGTACGTAAACTTATAATCCATAATAAACCTAATGAATTCGTACGAGTCTGTTGAACATCGTACGACAAGTTAAGACATCTTACCACTCTTTATGCCACATTAGCAACTCGAAAAGAACGTTAGTATAATATAGAACGCAATACAGCTCCTAATACCTTACAATACCGTACGTAAACTTAAAACTCCATAATAAACCTAATGAATTCGTACGAGACCTTAGAACATTGTACGACAAGTTAACACATCTTACGACTCTTTATGCCACATTAGCAACTCGAAAAGAACGTTAGTATAAGGTAGAACACCATACAGCTCCCTAAGTACACCTTACAAAACCATACGTAAACTTAAAACTCCATAATAAAGCTAATGAATTCGTACGAGTCCTTTGAACATCGTACGACAAGTTAAGACATCTTACGACTCTTTACGCCACATTAGCAACTCGAAAAGAACGTTAGTATAATGTAGAACACCATACAGCTCCTAAGTACACCTTACAATACCATACGTAAGCTTAAAACTTCATAATAAAGCTAATGAATTCGTACGAGTCCTTTGAACATCGTACGACAAGTTAAGACATATTACGACTCTTTATGCCACATTAGCAACTCGAAAAAAATGTTAGTATAATGTAGAACGCCATACAGCTCCTAACACCTTACAATACCGTACGTAAACTTAAAACTCCATAATATACCTAATGATTTTGTACGAGTCCTTTGTACATCTTATGACTCTTTATGCCAAATTAGCACCTTGAAAAGCACGTTAGGATCGGGAATTGAGGCATGCAGGAATTTCGATGATGGAGGCTAATATTTTTTAAATTTATGTGTATGTTCTAGTATGTTGGCTAGTTGTTGGGGTTGCGTGTTCTTTGTTTTCTTGTTTCTGTTTGTTTGGTTCATGGGGTGTTATTTTGTTTACATTCATGGGGCATGTCCTGTGTTTGAACTAGTATGGTGTTTTGCCTCACTACTTGTTCTCTGATGTTTTGTTAATATATAAATTCACCGGGGTAACCCTTCACCCAAAAAAAAAAAAAACACCGTACGAAACTTTAAAACTCCATAATAAACGTAATGAATTCGTACGTGTCCTTTGAACATTGTACAACAAGTTAAGACATCTTACGACACTTTATGCCACATTAGCAACTCGAAAAGAACGTTAGTATAATGAAGAACTCCATACAGCTCCTAAGTACACCTTACAATACCGTACGTAAACTAAAAACTCCATAATAAACCTAATGAATTCGTACGAGAACTTAGAACATTGTACGACAAGTTAAGACATCTTACGACACTTTATGCCACATTAGCAACTCGAAAAGAACGTTAGTATAAGGTAGAACACCATACAGCTCCCTAAGTACACCTTACAAAACAATACGTAAACTTAAAACTCCATAATAAAGCTAATAAATTCGTACGAGTCCTTTGAACATCGTACGACAAGTTAAGACATCTTACGACTCTTTATGCCACATTAGCAACTCGAAAAAAATGTTAGTATAATGTAGAACGCCATACAGCTCCTAACACCTTACAATACCGTACGTAAACTTAAAATTCCATAATATACCTAATGATTTTGTACGAGTCCTTTGTACATCGTACGACAAGTTAGGACATCTTATGACTCTTTATGCTAAATTAGCACCTTGAAAAGCACGTTAGTATAATGTAAGACGTTTTTCAACATCTTACAACACCGTACGAAACATTAAAACTCCATAATAAACGTAATGAATTCGTACGTGTCCTTTGAACATTGTACGACAAGTTAAGACATCTTACAACACTTTATGCCACATTAGCAACTCGAAAAGAACGTTAGTATAATGAAGAACTCCATACAGCTCCTAAGTACACCTTACAATACCGTACGTAAACTAAAAACTCCATAATAAACCTAATGAATTCGTACGAGTCCTTTGCACATTGTACGACAAGTTAGGACATCTTACGACTCTTTATGCCACATTAGCAACTCGAAAAGAACGTTAGTTTAATGTAGAACGCCATACAGCTCCTAAGTACATCTTACAATACCGTACGTAAACTTATAATCCATAATAAACCTAATGAATTCGTACGAGTCCGTTGAACATCGTACGACAAGTTAAGACATCTTACCACTCTTTATGCCACATTAGCAACTCGAAAAGAACGTTAGTATAATACAGAACGCAATACAGCTCCTAATACCTTACAATACCGTACGTAAACTTAAAACTCCATAATAAACCTAATGAATTCGTACGAGACCTTAGAACATTGTACGACAAGTTAAGACATCTTACGACACTTTATGCCACATTAGCAACTCGAAAAGAACGTTAGTATAAGGTAGAACACCATACAGCTCCCTAAGTACACCTTACAAAACCATACGTAAACTTAAAACTCCATAATAAAGCTAATAAATTCGTACGAGTCCTTTGAACATCGTACGACAAGTTAAGACATCTTACGACTCTTTATGCCACATTAGCAACTCGAAAAAAATGTTAGTATAATGTAGAACGCCATACAGCTCCTAACACCTTACAATACCGTACGTAAACTTAAAACTCCATAATATACCTAATGATTTTGTACGAGTCCTTTGTACATCGTACGACAAGTTAGGACATCTTATGACTCTTTATGCCAAATTAGCTCCTTGAAAAGCACGTTAGTATAATGTAAGACGTTTTTCAACATCTTACAACACCGTACGAAACATTAAAACTCCATAATAAACGTAATGAATTCGTACGTGTCCTTTGAACATTGTACGACAAGTTAAGACATCTTACAACACTTTATGCCACATTAGCAACTCGAAAAGAACGTTAGTATAATGAAGAACTCCATACAGCTCCTAAGTACACCTTACAATACCGTACGTAAACTAAAAACTCCATAATAAACCTAATGAATTCGTACGAGTCCTTTGCACATTGTACGACAAGTTAGGACATCTTACGACTTTTTATGCCACATTAGCAACTCGAAAAGAACGTTAGTTTAATGTAGAACGCCATACAGCTCCTAAGTACACCTTACAATACCGTACGTAAACTTATAATCCATAATAAACCTAATGAATTCGTACGAGGCCGTTGAACATCGTACGACAAGTTAAGACATCTTACCACTCTTTATGCCACATTAGCAACTCGAAAATAACGTTAGTATAATACAGAACGCAATACAGCTCCTAATACCTTACAATACCGTACGTAAACTTAAAACTCCATAATAAACCTAATGAATTCGTACGAGACCTTAGAACATTGTACGACAAGTTAAGACATCTTACGACACTTTATGCCACATTAGCAACTCGAAAAGAACGTTAGTATAAGGTAGAACACCATACAGCTCCCTAAGTACACCTTACAAAACCATACGTAAACTTAAAACTCCATAATAAAGCTAATAAATTCGTACGAGTCCTTTGAACATCGTACGACAAGTTAAGACATCTTACGACTCTTTATGCCACATTAGCAACTCGAAAAAAATGTTAGTATAATGTAGAACGCCATACAGCTCCTAACACCTTACAATACCGTACGTAAACTTAAAACTCCATAATATACCTAATGATTTTGTACGAGTCCTTAGTACATCGTACGACAAGTTAGGACATCTTATGACTCTTTATGCCAAATTAGCACCTTGAAAAGCACGTTAGTATAATGTAAGACGTTTTTCAACATCTTACAACACCGTACGAAACATTAAAACTCCATAATAAACGTAATGAATTCGTACGTGTCCTTTGAACATTGTACGACAAGTTAAGACATCTTACAACACTTTATGCCACATTAGCAACTCGAAAAGAACGTTAGTATAATGAAGAACTCCATACAGCTCCTAAGTACACCTTACAATACCGTACGTAAACTAAAAACTCCATAATAAACCTAATGAATTCGTACGAGTCCTTTGCACATTGTACGACAAGTTAGGACATCTTACGACTCTTTATGCCACATTAGCAACTCGAAAAGAACGTTAGTTTAATGTAGAACGCCATACAGCTCCTAAGTACACCTTACAATACCGTACGTAAACTTATAATCCATAATAAACCTAATGAATTCGTACGAGGCCGTTGAACATCGTACGACAAGTTAAGACATCTTACCACTCTTTATGCCACATTAGCAACTCGAAAAGAACGTTAGTATAATACAGAACGCAATACAGCTCCTAATACCTTACAATACCGTACGTAAACTTAAAACTCCATAATAAACCTAATGAATTCGTACGAGACCTTAGAACATTGTACGACAAGTTAAGACATCTTACGACACTTTATGCCACATTAGCAACTCGAAAAGAACGTTAGTATAAGGTAGAACACCATACAGCTCCCTAAGTACACCTTACAAAACCATACGTAAACTTAAAACTCCATAATAAAGCTAATAAATTCGTACGAGTCCTTTGAACATCGTACGACAAGTTAAGACATCTTACGACTCTTTATGCCACATTAGCAACTCGAAAAAAATGTTAGTATAATGTAGAACGCCATACAGCTCCTAACACCTTACAATACCGTACGTAAACTTAAAACTCCATAATATACCTAATGATTTTGTACGAGTCCTTTGTACATCGTACGACAAGTTAGGACATCTTATGACTCTTTATGCCAAATTAGCACCTTGAAAAGCACGTTAGTATAATGTAAGACGTTTTTCAACATCTTACAACACCGTACGAAACATTAAAACTCCATAATAAACGTAATGAATTCGTACGTGTCCTTTGAACATTGTACGACAAGTTAAGACATCTTACAACACTTTATGCCACATTAGCAACTCGAAAAGAACGTTAGTATAATGAAGAACTCCATACAGCTCCTAAGTACACCTTACAATACCGTACGTAAACTAAAAACTCCATAATAAACCTAATGAATTCGTACGAGTCCTTTGCACATTGTACGACAAGTTAGGACATCTTACGACTCTTTATGCCACATTAGCAACTCGAAAAGAACGTTAGTTTAATGTAGAACGCCATACAGCTCCTAAGTACACCTTACAATACCGTACGTAAACTTATAATCCATAATAAACCTAATGAATTCGTACGAGGCCGTTGAACATCGTACGACAAGTTAAGACATCTTACCACTCTTTATGCCACATTAGCAACTCGAAAAGAACGTTAGTATAATACAGAACGCAATACAGCTCCTAATACCTTACAATACCGTACGTAAACTTAAAACTCCATAATAAACCTAATGAATTCGTACGAGACCTTAGAACATTGTACGACAAGTTAAGACATCTTACGACACTTTATGCCACATTAGCAACTCGAAAAGAACGTTAGTATAAGGTAGAACACCATACAGCTCCCTAAGTACACCTTACAAAACCATACGTAAACTTAAAACTCCATAATAAAGCTAATAAATTCGTACGAGTCCTTTGAACATCGTACGACAAGTTAAGACATCTTACGACTCTTTACGCCACATTAGCAACTCGAAAAAAATGTTAGTATAATGTAGAACGCCATACAGCTCCTAAGTACACCTTACAATACCATACGTAAGCTTAATACTCCATAATAAAGCTAATGAATTCGTACGAGGCCGTTGAACATCGTACGACAAGTTAAGACATCTTACCACTCTTTATGCCACATTAGCAACTCGAAAAGAACGTTAGTATAATACAGAACGCAATACAGCTCCTAATACCTTACAATACCGTACGTAAACTTAAAACTCCATAATAAACCTAATGAATTCGTACGAGACCTTAGAACATTGTACGACAAGTTAAGACATCTTACGACACTTTATGCCACATTAGCAACTCGAAAAGAACGTTAGTATAAGGTAGAACACCATACAGCTCCCTAAGTACACCTTACAAAACCATACGTAAACTTAAAACTCCATAATAAAGCTAATAAATTCGTACGAGTCCTTTGAACATCGTACGACAAGTTAAGACATATTACGACTCTTTATGCCACATTAGCAACTCGAAAAAAATGTTAGTATAATGTAGAACGCCATACAGCTCCTAACACCTTACAATACCGTACGTAAACTTAAAACTCCATAATATACCTAATGATTTTGTACGAGTCCTTTGTACATCGTACGACAAGTTAGGACATCTTATGACTCTTTATGCCAAATTAGCACCTTGAAAAGCACGTTAGTATAATGTAAGACGTTTTTCAACATCTTACAACACCGTACGAAACATTAAAACTCCATAATAAACGTAATGAATTCGTACGTGTCCTTTGAACATTGTACGACAAGTTAAGACATCTTACAACACTTTATGCCACATTAGAAACTCGAAAAGAACGTTAGTATAATGAAGAACTCCATACAGCTCCTAAGTACACCTTACAATACCGTACGTAAACTAAAAACTCCATAATAAACCTAATGAATTCGTACGAGTCCTTTGCACATTGTACGACAAGTTAGGACATCTTACGACTCTTTATGCCACATTAGCAACTCGAAAAGAACGTTAGTTTAATGTAGAACGCCATACAGCTCCTAAGTACACCTTACAATACCGTACGTAAACTTATAATCCATAATAAACCTAATGAATTCGTACGAGTCTGTTGAACATCGTACGACAAGTTAAGACATCTTACCACTCTTTATGCCACATTAGCAACTCGAAAAGAACGTTAGTATAATATAGAACGCAATACAGCTCCTAATACCTTACAATACCGTACGTAAACTTAAAACTCCATAATAAACCTAATGAATTCGTACGAGACCTTAGAACATTGTACGACAAGTTAACACATCTTACGACTCTTTATGCCACATTAGCAACTCGAAAAGAACGTTAGTATAAGGTAGAACACCATACAGCTCCCTAAGTACACCTTACAAAACCATACGTAAACTTAAAACTCCATAATAAAGCTAATGAATTCGTACGATTCCTTTGAACATCGTACGACAAGTTAAGACATCTTACGACTCTTTACGCCACATTAGCAACTCGAAAAGAACGTTAGTATAATGTAGAACACCATACAGCTCCTAAGTACACCTTACAATACCATACGTAAGCTTAATACTCCATAATAAAGCTAATGAATTCGTACGAGTCCTTTGAACATCGTACGACAAGTTAAGACATATTACGACTCTTTATGCCACATTAGCAACTCGAAAAAAAATGTTAGTATAATGAAGAACGCCATACAGCTCCTAACACCTTACAATACCGTACGTAAACTTAAAACTCCATAATATACCTAATGATTTTGTACGAGTCCTTTGTACATCTTATGACTCTTTATGCCAAATTAGCACCTTGAAAAGCACGTTAGTATAATGTAAGTCGTTTTACAACATCTTAAAACACCGTACGAAACATTAAAACTCCATAATAAACGTAATGAATTCGTACGTGTCCTTTGAACATTGTACGACAAGTTAAGACATCTTACGACTCTTTATGCCACATTAGCAACTCGAAAAGAACGTTAGTATAATGTAGAACACCATATAACTCCTAAGTACACCTTACAATACCATACGTAAACTTAAAACTCCATAACAAAGCTAATGAATTCGTATGAGTCCTTTGAACATCGTACGACAAGTTAAGACATCTTACGACTCTTTATTGCCACATTAGCAACTCGAAAAGAACGTTAGTATAATGTAGAACACCATACTGCTCCTAAGTACACCTTATAATACCATACGTAAACTTAAAACTCCATAATAAAGCTAATGAATTCGTACGAGTCCTTTGAACATCGTACGAAAAGCTAAGACATCTTACGACTCTTTATGCCACATTAGCAACTTGAAAAAAATGTTAGTATAACGTAGAACGCCATACAGCTCTTAACACCTTACAATACCGTACGTAAACTGAAAACTCAATAATATACCTAATGATTTTGTACGAGTCCTTTGTACATCGTACGACAAGTTAGGACATCTTAAGACTCTTTATGCCATATTAGCACTTTGAAAAGCACGTTAGTATAATGTAAGACGTTTTACAACATCTTACAACACCGTACGAAACATTAAAACTCCATAATAAATGTAATGAATTCCTACATGTCCTTTGAACATCGTACGACAAGTTGGGACATCTTACGACTCTTTATGCCACATTAGCAACTCGAAAAGAACGTTAGTATAATGAAGAACGCCATACAGCTCCTAAGTACACCTTACAATACCATACGTAAACTTAAAACTCCATAATAAAGCTAATGAATTCGTACGAGTCCTTTGAACATCGTACGAAAAGCTAAGACATCTTACGACTCTTTATGCCACATTAGCAACTTGAAAAAAATGTTAGTATAACGTAGAACGCCATACAGCTCTTAACACCTTACAATACCGTACGTAAACTGAAAACTCAATAATATACCTAATGATTTTGTACGAGTCCTTTGTACATCGTACGACAAGTTAGGACATCTTAAGACTCTTTATGCCATATTAGCACTTTGAAAAGCACGTTAGTATAATGTAAGACGTTTTACAACATCTTACAACACCGTACGAAACATTAAAACTCCATAATAAATGTAATGAATTCCTACGTGTCCTTTGAACATCGTACGACAAGTTAGGACATCTTACGACTCTTTATGCCACATTAGCAACTCGAAAAGAACGTTAGTATAATGAAGAACGCCATACAGCTCCTAAGTACACCTTACAATACCGTACGTAAACTTATAATCCATAATAAACCTAATGAATTCTTAGGAGTCCACTGAACATCGTACGACAAGTTAAGACATCTTACGACTCTTTATGCCACATTAGCAACTCGAAAAGAACGTTAGTATAATATAGAACGCAATATAGCTCCTAACTACACCATACAAAACCATACGTAAACTTAAAACTCCATAATAAAGCTAATGAATTCGTACGAGTCCTTTGAACATTGTACGACAAGTTAAGACATCTTACGACTCTTTATGCCACATTAGCAACTCGAAAAGAACGTTAGTATAATGAAGAACGCCATACAGCTCCTAAGTACACCTTACAATACCGTACGTAAACTAAAAACTCCATAATAAACCTAATAAATCCGTACGAGTCCTTTGCACATTGTACGACAAGTTAGGACATCTTATGACTCTTTATGCCACATTAGCAACTCGAAAAGAACGTTAGCTTAATGTAGAACGCCATACAGCTACTAAGTTCACCTTACAATACCGTACGTAAACTTATAATCCATAATAAACCTAATGAATTCGTACGAGTCCGTTGAACATCGTACGACAAGTTAAGACATCTTACGACTCTTTATGCGACATTAGCAACTCGAAAAGAACGTTAGTATAATGTAGAACACCATATAACTCCTAAGTACACCTTACAATACCAAACGTAAACTTAAAACTCCATAACAAAGCTAATGAATTCGTACGAGTCCTTTGAACATCATACGACAAGTTAAGACATCTTACGACTCTTTATGCCATATTAGCAACTCGAAAAAAATGTTAGTATAATGTAGAATGCCATACAGCTCCTAACACCTTACAATACAGTACGTAAACTTAAAAATCCATAATATACCTAATGAATTCGTACGAGACCTTAGAACATTGTACGACAAGTTAAGACATCGTACGACTCTTTATGCCACATTAGCAACTCGAAAAGAACGTTAGTATAAGGTAGAACACCATACAGCTCACTAAGTACACCTTACAAAACCATAGGTAAACTTAAAACTCCATAATAAAGCTAATGTATTCGTACGAGTCCTTTGAACATCGTACGGCAAGTTAAGACATCTTACGACTCTTTATGCCATATTAGCAACTCGAAAAGAACGTTAGTATAATGAAGAACGCCATACAGCTCCTAAGTACACCTTACAATACCGTACGTAAACTAAAAACTTCATAATAAACCTAATAAATCCGTACGAGTCCTTTGCACATTGTACGACAAGTTAGGACATCTTATGACTCTTTATGCCACATTAGCAACTCGAAAAGAACGTTAGTTTAATGCAGAACGCCATACAGCTCCTAAGTACACCTTACAATACCGTACGTAAACTTATAATCCATAATAAACCTAATGAATTCGTACGAGTCCATTGAACATCGTACGACAAGTTAAGACATCTTACGACTCTTTATGCCACATTAGCAACTCGAAAAGAACGTTAGTATAATATAGAACGCCATACAGCTCCTAACACCTTACAATACCGTACGTAAACTTAAAACTTCATAATAAACCTAATAAATTCGTATAAGACCTTTGAACATCATACGACAAGTTAAGACATCTTACGACTCTTTATGCCACATTAGCAACTCGAAAAGAACGTTAGTATAATGTAGAACACCATATAACTCCTAAGTACACCTTACAATACCATACGTAAACTTAAAACTCCATAACAAAGCTAATGAATTCGTATGAGTCCTTTGAACATCGTACGACAAGTTAAGACATCTTACGACTCTTTATTGCCACATTAGCAACTCGAAAAGAACGTTAGTATAATGTAGAACACCATACAGCTCCTAAGTACACCTTACAATACCATACGTAAACTTAAAACTCCATAATAAAGCTAATGAATTCGTACGAGTCCTTTGAACATCGTACGACAAGCTAAGACATCTTACGACTCTTTATGCCACATTAGCAACTTGAAAAAAATGTTAGTATAACGTAGAACGCCATACAGCTCTTAACATCTTACAATACCGTACGTAAACTGAAAATTCAATAATATACCTAATGATTTTATACGAGTCCTTTGTACATCGTACGACAAGTTAGGACATCTTAAGACTCTTTATGCCATATTAGCACTTTGAAAAGCACGTTAGTATAATGTAAGACGTTTTACAACATCTTACAACACCGTACGAAACATTAAAACTCCATAATAAATGTAATGAATTCCTACGTGTCCTTTGAACATCGTACGACAAGTTAGGACATCTTACGACTCTTTATGCCACATTAGCAACTCGAAAAGAACGTTAGTATAATGAAGAACGCCATACAGCTCCTAAGTACACCTTACAATACCGTACGTAAACTTATAATCCATAATAAACCTAATGAATTCTTAGGAGTCCATTGAACATCGTACGACAAGTTAAGACATCTTACGACTCTTTATGCCACATTAGCAACTCGAAAAGAACGTTAGTATAATATAGAACGCAATATAGCTCCTAAGTACACCATACAAAACCATACGTAAACTTAAAACTCCATAATAAAGCTAATGAATTCGTACGAGTCCTTTGAACATCGTACGACAAGTTAAGACATCTTACGACTCTTTACGCCACATTAGCAACTCGAAAAGAACGTTAGTATAATGTAGAACACCATACAGCTCCTAAGTACACCTTACAATACCATACGTAAGCTTAAAACTCCATAATAAAGCTAATGAATTCGTACGAGTCCTTTGAACATCGTACGACAAGTTAAGACATCTTACGACTCTTTATTAGCAACTCGAAAAAAATGTTAGTACAATGTAGAACGCCATACAGCTCCTAACACCTTACAATACAGTACGTAAACTTAAAAATCCATAAGATACCTAATGATTTTGTACGAGTCCTTTGTACATCGTACGACAAGTTAGGACATCTTATGACTCTTTATGCCAAATTAGCACCTTGAAAAGCACGTTAGTATAATGTAAGACGTTTTACAACATCTTACAACACCGTACGAAACATTAAAACTCCATAATAAACGTAATGAAGTCGTACGTGTCCTTTGAACATTGTACGACAAGTTAAGACATCTTACGACTCTTTATGCCACATTAGCAACTCGAAAAGAACGTTAGTATAATGAAGAACGCTATACAGCTCCTAAGTACACCTTACAATACCGTACGTAAACTAAAAACTCCATAATAAACCTAATAAATCCGTACGAGTCCTTTGCACATTGTACGACAAGTTAGGACATCTTATGACTCTTTATGCCACATTAGCAACTCGAAAAGAACGTTAGTTTAATGTAGAACGCCATACAGCTACTAAGTACACCTTACAATACCGTACGTAAACTTATAATCCATAATAAACCTAATGAATTTGTACGAGTCCGTTGAACATCGTACGACAAGTTAAGACATCTTACGACTCTTTATGCCACATTAGCAACTCGAAAAGAACGTTAGTATAATATAGAACGCCATACAGCTCCTAACACCTTACAATACCGTACGTAAACTTAAAACTTCATAATAAACCTAATAAATTCGTATAAGACCTTTGAACATCATACGACAAGTTAAGACATCTTACGACTCTTTATGCCACATTAGCAACTCGAAAAGAACGTTAGTATAATGTAGAACACCATATAACTCCTAAGTACACCTTACAATACCATACGTAAACTTAAAACTCCATAACAAAGCTAATGAATTCGTACGAGTCCTTTGAACATCATACGACAAGTTAAGACATCTTACGACTCTTTATGCCATATTAGCAACTCGAAAAAAATGTTAGTATAATGTAGAACGCCATACAGCTCCTAACACCTTACAATACAGTACGTAAACTTAAAAATCCATAATATACCTAATGAATTCGTACGAGACCTTAGAACATTGTACGACAAGTTAAGACATCGTACGACTCTTTATGCCACATTAGCAACTCGAAAAGAACGTTAGTATAAGGTAGAACACCATACAGCTCACTAAGTACACCTTACAAAACCATAGGTAAACTTAAAACTCCATAATAAAGCTAATGTATTCGTACGAGTCCTTTGAACATCGTACGGCAAGTTAAGACATCTTACGAATCTTTACGCCACATTAGCAACTCGAAAAGTACGTTAGTATAATGTAGAACACCATACAGCTCCTAAGTACACCTTACAATACAATACGTAAGCTTAAAACTCCATAATAAAGCTAATGAATTCGTACGAGTCCTTTGAACATCGTACGACAAGTTAAGACATCTTACGACTCTTTATGCCATATTAGCAACTCGAAAAAAATGTTAGTATAATGTAGAACGCCATACAGCTCCTAACACCTTACAATACAGTACGTAAACTTAAAAATCCATAATATACCTAATGATTTTGTACGAGTCCTTTGTACATCGTACGACAAGTTAGGACATCTTATGACTCTTTGTGCCAAATTAGCACCTTGAAAAGCACGTTAGTATAATGTAAGACGTTTTACAACATCTTACAACACCGTACGAAACATTAAAACTCCATAATAAACGTAATGAAGTCGTACGTGTCCTTTGAACATTGTACGACAAGTTAAGACATCTTACGACTCTTTATGCCACATTAGCAACTCGAAAAGAACGTTAGTATAATGAAGAACGCCATACAGCTCCTAAGTACACCTTACAATACCGTACGTAAACTAAAAACTCCATAATAAACCTAATAAATCCGTACGAGTCCTTTGCACATTGTACGACAAGTTAGGAAATCTTATGACTCTTTATGCCACATTAGCAACTCGAAAAGAACGTTAGTTTAATGTAGAACGCCATACAGCTCCTAAGTACACCTTACAATACCGTACGTAAACTTATAATCCATTATAAACCTAATGAATTCGTACGAGTCCGTTGAACATCGTACGACAAGTTAAGACATCTTACGACTCTTTATGCCACATTAGCAACTCGAAAAGAACGTTAGTATAATATAGAACGCCATACAGCTCCTAACACCTTACAATACCGTACGTAAACTTAAAACTTCATAATAAACCTAATAAATTCGTATAAGACCTTTGAACATCATACGACAAGTTAAGACATCCTACGACTCTTTATGCCACATTAGCAACTCGAAAAGAACGTTAGTATAATGTAGAACATCATATAACTCCTAAGAACACCTTACAATACCATACGTAAACTTAAAACTCCATAACAAAGCTAATGAATTCGTATGAGTCCTTTGAACATCGTACGACAAGTTAAGACATCTTACGACTCTTTATTGCCACATTAGCAACTCGAAAAGAACGTTAGTATAATGTAGAACACCATACAGCTCCTAAGTACACCTTACAATACCATACGTAAACTTAAAACTCCATAATAAAGCTAAGGAATTCGTACGAGTCCTTTGAACATCATACGACAAGCTAAGACATCTTACGACTCTTTATGCCACATTAGCAACTTGAAAAAAATGTTAGTATAACGTAGAACGCCATACAGCTCTTAACACCTTACAATACCGTATGTAAACTGAAAACTCAATAATATACCTAATGATTTTGTACGAGTCCTTTGTACATCGTACGACAAGTTAGGACATCTTAAGACTCTTTATGCCATATTAGCACTTTGAAAAGCACGTTAGTATAATGTAAGACGTTTTACAACATCTTACAACACCGTACGAAACATTAAAACTCCATAATAAATGTAATGAATTCCTACGTGTCCTTTGAACATCGTACGACAAGTTAGGACATCTTACGACTCTTTATGCCACATTAGCAACTCGAAAAGAACGTTAGTATAATGAAGAACGCCATACAGCTCCTAAGTACACCTTACAATACCGTACGTAAACTTATAATCCATAATAAACCTAATGAATTCTTAGGAGTCCATTGAACATCGTACGACAAGTTAAGACATCTTACGACTCTTTATGCCACATTAGCAACTCGAAAAGAACGTTAGTATAATATAGAACGCAATATAGCTCCTAAGTACACCATACAAAACCATACGTAAACTTAAAACTCCATAATAAAGCTAATGAATTCGTACGAGTCCTTTGAACATCGTACGACAAGTTAAGACATCTTACGACTCTTTACGCCACATTAGCAACTCGAAAAGAACGTTAGTATAATGTAGAACACCATACAGCTCCTAAGTACACCTTACAATACCATACGTAAGCTTAAAACTCCATAATAAAGCTAATGAATTCGTACGAGTCCTTTGAACATCGTACGACAAGTTAAGACATCTTACGACTCTTTATGCCATATTAGCAACTCGAAAAAAATGTTAGTATAATGTAGAACGCCATACAGCTCCTAACACCTTACAATACAGTACGTAAACTTAAAAATCCATAAGATACCTAATGATTTTGTACGAGTCCTTTGTACATCGTACGACAAGTTAGGACATCTTATGACTCTTTATGCCAAATTAGCACCTTGAAAAGCACGTTAGTATAATGTAAGACGTTTTACAACATCTTACAACACCGTACGAAACATTAAAACTCCATAATAAACGTAATGAAGTCGTACGTGTCCTTTGAACATTGTACGACAAGTTAAGACATCTTACGACTCTTTATGCCACATTAGCAACTCGAAAAGAACGTTAGTATAATGAAGAACGCCATACAGCTCCTAAGTACACCTTACAATACCGTACGTAAACTAAAAACTCCATAATAAACCTAATAAATCCGTACGAGTCCTTTGCACATTGTACGACAAGTTAGGACATCTTATGACTCTTTATGCCACATTAGCAACTCGAAAAGAACGTTAGTTTAATGTAGAACGCCATACAGCTCCTAAGTACACCTTACAATACCGTACGTAAACTTATAATCCATAATAAACCTAAAGAATTCGTACGAGTCCGTTGAACATCGTACGACAAGTTAAGACATCTTACGACTCTTTATGCCACATTAGCAACTCGAAAAGAACGTTAGTATAATATAGAACGCCATACAGCTCCTAACACCTTACAATACCGTACGTAAACTTAAAACTTCATAATAAACCTAATAAATTCGTATAAGACCTTTGAACATCATACGACAAGTTAAGACATCTTACGACTCTTTATGCCACATTAGCAACTCGAAAAGAACGTTAGTATAATGTAGAACACCATATAACTCCTAAGTACACCTTACAATACCATACGTAAACTTAAAACTCCATAACAAAGCTAATGAATTCGTACGAGTCCTTTGAACATCATACGACAAGTTAAGACATCTTACGACTCTTTATGCCATATTAGCAACTCGAAAAAAATGTTAGTATAATGTAGAACGCCATACAGCTCCTAAGTACACCTTACAATACCGTACGTAAACTTATAATCCATTATAAACCTAATGAATTCGTACGAGTCCGTTGAACATCGTACGACAAGTTAAGACATCTTACGACTCTTTATGCCACATTAGCAACTCGAAAAGAACGTTAGTATAATATAGAACGCCATACAGCTCCTAACACCTTACAATACCGTACGTAAACTTAAAACTTCATAATAAACCTAATAAATTCGTATAAGACCTTTGAACATCATACGACAAGTTAAGACATCCTACGACTCTTTATGCCACATTAGCAACTCGAAAAGAACGTTAGTATAATGTAGAACATTATATAACTCCTAAGAACACCTTACAATACCATACGTAAACTTAAAACTCCATAACAAAGCTAATGAATTCGTAAGAGTCCTTTGAACATCGTACGACAAGTTAAGACATCTTACGACTCTTTATTGCCACATTAGCAACTCGAAAAGAACGTTAGTATAATGTAGAACACCATACAGCTCCTAAGTACACCTTACAATACCATACGTAAACTTAAAACTCCATAATAAAGCTAAGGAATTCGTACGAGTCCTTTGAACATCATACGACAAGCTAAGACATCTTACGACTCTTTATGCCACATTAGCAACTTGAAAAAAATGTTAGTATAACGTAGAACGCCATACAGCTCTTAACACCTTACAATACCGTATGTAAACTGAAAACTCAATAATATACCTAATGATTTTGTACGAGTCCTTTGTACATCGTACGACAAGTTAGGACATCTTAAGACTCTTTATGCCATATTAGCACTTTGAAAAGCACGTTAGTATAATGTAAGACGTTTTACAACATCTTACAACACCGTACGAAACATTAAAACTCCATAATAAATGTAATGAATTCCTACGTGTCCTTTGAACATCGTACGACAAGTTAGGACATCTTACGACTCTTTATGCCACATTAGCAACTCGAAAAGAACGTTAGTATAATGAAGAACGCCATACAGCTCCTAAGTACACCTTACAATACCGTACGTAAACTTATAATCCATAATAAACCTAATGAATTCTTAGGAGTCCATTGAACATCGTACGACAAGTTAAGACATCTTACGACTCTTTATGCCACATTAGCAACTCGAAAAGAACGTTAGTATAATATAGAACGCAATATAGCTCCTAAGTACACCATACAAAACCATACGTAAACTTAAAACTCCATAATAAAGCTAATGAATTCGTACGAGTCCTTTGAACATCGTACGACAAGTTAAGACATCTTACGACTCTTTACGCCACATTAGCAACTCGAAAAGAACGTTAGTATAATGTAGAACACCATACAGCTCCTAAGTACACCTTACAATACCATACGTAAGCTTAAAACTCCATAATAAAGCTAATGAATTCGTACGAGTCCTTTGAACATCGTACGACAAGTTAAGACATCTTACGACTCTTTATGCCATATTAGCAACTCGAAAAAAATGTTAGTATAATGTAGAACGCCATACAGCTCCTAACACCTTACAATACAGTACGTAAACTTAAAAATCCATAAGATACCTAATGATTTTGTACGAGTCCTTTGTACATCGTACGACAAGTTAGGACATCTTATGACTCTTTATGCCAAATTAGCACCTTGAAAAGCACGTTAGTATAATGTAAGACGTTTTACAACATCTTACAACACCGTACGAAACATTAAAACTCCATAATAAACGTAATGAAGTCGTACGTGTCCTTTGAACATTGTACGACAAGTTAAGACATCTTACGACTCTTTATGCCACATTAGCAACTCGAAAAGAACGTTAGTATAATGAAGAACGCCATACAGCTCCTAAGTACACCTTACAATACCGTACGTAAACTAAAAACTCCATAATAAACCTAATAAATCCGTACGAGTCCTTTGCACATTGTACGACAAGTTAGGACATCTTATGACTCTTTATGCCACATTAGCAACTCGAAAAGAACGTTAGTTTAATGTAGAACGCCATACAGCTCCTAAGTACACCTTACAATACCGTACGTAAACTTATAATCCATAATAAACCTAATGAATTCGTACGAGTCCGTTGAACATCGTACGACAAGTTAAGACATCTTACGACTCTTTATGCCACATTAGCAACTCGAAAAGAACGTTAGTATAATATAGAACACCATACAGCACCTAACACCTTACAATACCGTACGTAAACTTAAAACTTCATAATAAACCTAATAAATTCGTATAAGACCTTTGAACATCATACGACAAGTTAAGACATCTTACGACTCTTTATGCCACATTAGCAACTCGAAAAGAACGTTAGTATAATGTAGAACACCATATAACTCCTAAGTACACCTTACAATACCATACGTAAACTTAAAACTCCATAACAAAGCTAATGAATTCGTACGAGTCCTTTGAACATCATACGACAAGTTAAGACATCTTACGACTCTTTATGCCATATTAGCAACTCGAAAAAAATGTTAGTATAATGTAGAACGCCATACAGCTCCTAAGTACACCTTACAATACCGTACGTAAACTTATAATCCATTATAAACCTAATGAATTCGTACGAGTCCGTTGAACATCGTACGACAAGTTAAGACATCTTACGACTCTTTATGCCACATTAGCAACTCGAAAAGAACGTTAGTATAATATAGAACGCCATACAGCTCCTAACACCTTACAATACCGTACGTAAACTTAAAACTTCATAAAAAACCTAATAAATTCGTATAAGACCTTTGAACATCATACGACAAGTTAAGACATCCTACGACTCTTTATGCCACATTAGCAACTCGAAAAGAACGTTAGTATAATGTAGAACATCATATAACTCCTAAGAACACCTTACAATACCATACGTAAACTTAAAACTCCATAACAAAGCTAATGAATTCGTATGAGTCCTTTGAACATCGTACGACAAGTTAAGACATCTTACGACTCTTTATTGCCACATTAGCAACTCGAAAAGAACGTTAGTATAATGTAGAACACCATACAGCTCCTAAGTACACCTTACAATACCATACGTAAACTTAAAACTCCATAATAAAGCTAAGGAATTCGTACGAGTCCTTTGAACATCATACGACAAGCTAAGACATCTTACGACTCTTTATGCCACATTAGCAACTTGAAAAAAATGTTAGTATAACGTAGAACGCCATACAGCTCTTAACACCTTACAATACCGTATGTAAACTGAAAACTCAATAATATACCTAATGATTTTGTACGAGTCCTTTGTACATCGTACGACAAGTTAGGACATCTTAAGACTCTTTATGCCATATTAGCACTTTGAAAAGCACGTTAGTATAATGTAAGACGTTTTACAACATCTTACAACACCGTACGAAACATTAAAACTCCATAATAAATGTAATGAATTCCTACGTGTCCTTTGAACATCGTACGACAAGTTAGGACATCTTACGACTCTTTATGCCACATTAGCAACTCGAAAAGAACGTTAGTATAATGAAGAACGCCATACAGCTCCTAAGTACACCTTACAATACCGTACGTAAACTTATAATCCATAATAAACCTAATGAATTCTTAGGAGTCCATTGAACATCGTACGACAAGTTAAGACATCTTACGACTCTTTATGCCACATTAGCAACTCGAAAAGAACGTTAGTATAATATAGAACGCAATATAGCTCCTAAGTACACCATACAAAACCATACGTAAACTTAAAACTCCATAATAAAGCTAATGAATTCGTACGAGTCCTTTGAACATCGTACGACAAGTTAAGACATCTTACGACTCTTTACGCCACATTAGCAACTCGAAAAGAACGTTAGTATAATGTAGAACACCATACAGCTCCTAAGTACACCTTACAATACCATACGTAAGCTTAAAACTCCATAATAAAGCTAATGAATTCGTACGAGTCCTTTGAACATCGTACGACAAGTTAAGACATCTTACGACTCTTTATGCCATATTAGCAACTCGAAAAAAATGTTAGTATAATGTAGAACGCCATACAGCTCCTAACACCTTACAATACAGTACGTAAACTTAAAAATCCATAAGATACCTAATGATTTTGTACGAGTCCTTTGTACATCGTACGACAAGTTAGGACATCTTATGACTCTTTATGCCAAATTAGCACCTTGAAAAGCACGTTAGTATAATGTAAGACGTTTTACAACATCTTACAACACCGTACGAAACATTAAAATTCCATAATAAACGTAATGAAGTCGTACGTGTCCTTTGAACATTGTACGACAAGTTAAGACATCTTACGACTCTTTATGCCACATTAGCAACTCGAAAAGAACGTTAGTATAATGAAGAACGCCATACAGCTCCTAAGTACACCTTACAATACCGTACGTAAACTAAAAACTCCATAATAAACCTAATAAATCCGTACGAGTCCTTTGCACATTGTACGACAAGTTAGGACATCTTATGACTCTTTATGCCACATTAGCAACTCGAAAAGAACGTTAGTTTAATGTAGAACGCCATACAGCTCCTAAGTACACCTTACAATACCGTACGTAAACTTATAATCCATAATAAACCTAATGAATTCGTACGAGTCCGTTGAACATCGTACGACAAGTTAAGACATCTTACGACTCTTTATGCCACATTAGCAACTCGAAAAGAACGTTAGTATAATATAGAACACCATACAGCACCTAACACCTTACAATACCGTACGTAAACTTAAAACTTCATAATAAACCTAATAAATTCGTATAAGACCTTTGAACATCATACGACAAGTTAAGACATCTTACGACTCTTTATGCCACATTAGCAACTCGAAAAGAACGTTAGTATAATGTAGAACACCATATAACTCCTAAGTACACCTTACAATACCATACGTAAACTTAAAACTCCATAACAAAGCTAATGAATTCGTACGAGTCCTTTGAACATCATACGACAAGTTAAGACATCTTACGACTCTTTATGCCATATTAGCAACTCGAAAAAAATGTTAGTATAATGTAGAACGCCATACAGCTCCTAAGTACACCTTACAATACCGTACGTAAACTTATAATCCATTATAAACCTAATGAATTCGTACGAGTCCGTTGAACATCGTACGACAAGTTAAGACATCTTACGACTCTTTATGCCACATTAGCAACTCGAAAAGAACGTTAGTATAATATAGAACGCCATACAGCTCCTAACACCTTACAATACCGTACGTAAACTTAAAACTTCATAATAAACCTAATAAATTCGTATAAGACCTTTGAACATCATACGACAAGTTAAGACATCCTACGACTCTTTATGCCACATTAGCAACTCGAAAAGAACGTTAGTATAATGTAGAACATCATATAACTCCTAAGAACACCTTACAATACCATACGTAAACTTAAAACTCCATAACAAAGCTAATGAATTCGTATGAGTCCTTTGAACCTCGTACGACAAGTTAAGACATCTTACGACTCTTTATTGCCACATTAGCAACTCGAAAAGAACGTTAGTATAATGTAGAACACCATACAGCTCCTAAGTACACCTTACAATACCATACGTAAACTTAAAACTCCATAATAAAGCTAAGGAATTCGTACGAGTCCTTTGAACATCATACGACAAGCTAAGACATCTTACGACTCTTTATGCCACATTAGCAACTTGAAAAAAATGTTAGTATAACGTAGAACGCCATACAGCTCTTAACACCTTACAATACCGTATGTAAACTGAAAACTCAATAATATACCTAATGATTTTGTACGAGTCCTTTGTACATCGTACGACAAGTTAGGACATCTTAAGACTCTTTATGCCATATTAGCACTTTGAAAAGCACGTTAGTATAATGTAAGACGTTTTACAACATCTTACAACACCGTACGAAACATTAAAACTCCATAATAAATGTAATGAATTCCTACGTGTCCTTTGAACATCGTACGACAAGTTAGGACATCTTACGACTCTTTATGCCACATTAGCAACTCGAAAAGAACGTTAGTATAATGAAGAACGCCATACAGCTCCTAAGTACACCTTACAATACCGTACGTAAACTTATAATCCATAATAAACCTAATGAATTCTTAGGAGTCCATTGAACATCGTACGACAAGTTAAGACATCTTACGACTCTTTATGCCACATTAGCAACTCGAAAAGAACGTTAGTATAATATAGAACGCAATATAGCTCCTAAGTACACCATACAAAACCATACGTAAACTTAAAACTCCATAATAAAGCTAATGAATTCGTACGAGTCCTTTGAACATCGTACGACAAGTTAAGACATCTTACGACTCTTTACGCCACATTAGCAACTCGAAAAGAACGTTAGTATAATGTAGAACACCATACAGCTCCTAAGTACACCTTACAATACCATACGTAAGCTTAAAACTCCATAATAAAGCTAATGAATTCGTACGAGTCCTTTGAACATCGTACGACAAGTTAAGACATCTTACGACTCTTTATGCCATATTAGCAACTCGAAAAAAATGTTAGTATAATGTAGAACGCCATACAGCTCCTAACACCTTACAATACAGTACGTAAACTTAAAAATCCATAAGATACCTAATGATTTTGTACGAGTCCTTTGTACATCGTACGACAAGTTAGGACATCTTATGACTCTTTATGCCAAATTAGCACCTTGAAAAGCACGTTAGTATAATGTAAGACGTTTTACAACATCTTACAACACCGTACGAAACATTAAAACTCCATAATAAACGTAATGAAGTCGTACGTGTCCTTTGAACATTGTACGACAAGTTAAGACATCTTACGACTCTTTATGCCACATTAGCAACTCGAAAAGAACGTTAGTATAATGAAGAACGCCATACAGCTCCTAAGTACACCTTACAATACCGTACGTAAACTAAAAACTCCATAATAAACCTAATAAATCCGTACGAGTCCTTTGCACATTGTACGACAAGTTAGGACATCTTATGACTCTTTATGCCACATTAGCAACTCGAAAAGAACGTTAGTTTAATGTAGAACGCCATACAGCTCCTAAGTACACCTTACAATACCGTACGTAAACTTATAATCCATAATAAACCTAATGAATTCGTACGAGTCCGTTGAACATCGTACGACAAGTTAAGACATCTTACGACTCTTTATGCCACATTAGCAACTCGAAAAGAACGTTAGTATAATATAGAACGCCATACAGCTCCTAACACCTTACAATACCGTACGTAAACTTAAAACTTCATAATAAACCTAATAAATTCGTATAAGACCTTTGAACATCATACGACAAGTTAAGACATCTTACGACTCTTTATGCCACATTAGCAACTCGAAAAGAACGTTAGTATAATGTAGAACACCATATAACTCCTAAGTACACCTTACAATACCATACGTAAACTTAAAACTCCATAACAAAGCTAATGAATTCGTACGAGTCCTTTGAACATCATACGACAAGTTAAGACATCTTACGACTCTTTATGCCATATTAGCAACTCGAAAAAAATGTTAGTATAATGTAGAACGCCATACAGCTCCTAACACCTTACAATACAGTACGTAAACTTAAAAATCCATAATATACCTAATGATTTTGTACGAGTCCTTTGTACATCGTACGACAAGTTAGGACATCTTATGACTCTTTATGCCAAATTAGCACCTTGAAAAGCACGTTAGTATAATGTAAGACGTTTTACAACATCTTACAACACCGTACGAAACATTAAAACTCCATAATAAACGTAATGAAGTCGTACGTGTCCTTTGAACATTGTACGACAAGTTAAGACATCTTATGACTCTTTATGCCACATTAGCAACTCGAAAAGAACGTTAGTATAATGAAGAACGCCATACAGCTCCTAAGTACACCTTACAATACCGTACGTAAACTAAAAACTCCATAATAAACCTAATAAATCCGTACGAGTCCTTTGCACATTGTACGACAAGTGTCAACACGACGGTTGGTGAGTTCACATAGTAAGTATAAAATCCAGTAAGTTCAGTTGCAAGCAGAAATATAATGTCATTGTAGGTAGCTAGTCTACAGCACATGTCCTTTGAGGCGTATGTATCTGACCGAAGCTGACGTATGTACACATTAAGTGCATTTTGCGCGTTCGTACATCCCAGCAGGATGCACTGTAAGTATGTTAGGTCATTCAACACCCGTTCGACAGGTCATTCTGTTGTGCTAGCGCGACTAGCCCGGGTGGGGTTTGTCAAACCCAGTAGTACTACTCAAATTTTCCCCGCTATTTCACAAATACTAACGGTCAACTAGGTATCCATGAGGTCTTTCAGGAACAAAATAAAAGTTTCTCTAATCCAGACATGCGACATACTAAATTCGTAAATCCGTAAAAGTATTCGTCCGAGCTCAACCCATAAAAGGGTATAATAGTAAAAGTGCGGTTTAGTGAACTCACCTTTGAAGCGCACAACAAATAACAGCTCAATGCAATAAGAGAACTTAGATCGCTCTACGACCTGTTTCATATTTAATCACTAATTATTAATTCTAGAATGTACAACTTGATCATACATGAGACTTGCTCTCTTGCGGGTCATGTTTCACATAAGGTTTCACGTGTTAGGTTCGGTTTTGGTCTCGTATATAATAATCACCACACCATATTTATACATGTGTCCTGTATCATAATTACAAGCTTAAAGTTATATAACTTTTCATGCAACATCACCTTATCACCAACTCCAAACCGACACACATTATCATTACACAAACCATAACATTATTTACACTTGCATTTTACGTCATATAATAACCATGTTTACCTACGAGATGAACCTATGTTTACGTCTTTATGCTCACACATTCTGATATAGACTTCATACATAAATTTCAAATATACATTGACACATAGTTATGCACACGATGTCATTCCTACACATTCATACATCACAATGCATCATTTACTTTAAATCATTCATTCATGTTTCACCTTTTTATATACATGCAACCAGTTCATATTCCCATACAAGCTTCTGCTATCATAATTCCTTTATACATTCATTTATACACACATGTACACATAAAGATATAACCCCTACATGCGTATGACCATTATATATATTTATATGTTGTTCTACTACTATTTTCGGTTACTACATCACACACTTGTACTCCCGAACATCATCACATAATATACATATATAATGCTGCTTCGGTTTAGATATATATACATACATTGCTTACAAGTCTTATATACATGAACACCTCCATAAATACACACATGATCGATGCATATAGCCATGTACATGCAAACACAATTTTCTGTTATACACAATATTTCTTACACACACTACAATATCCTACCGTATACATACATATACACGCACTCACTTATACATAATGAATCACACTTATACCCAACCAATATATACATACCAATGATACATACACACCCATCACGTATACATACCCGTACAACACAAATATATATAAACATATATCCTTACAGCAGCCATCAATCGCATTAGTGCAAACCGAAACGACCCGTAAACGAAACCCGGAATGAAAACGACATAATAACGAGCTACGGGGCTGATTATGCTAACCGGACTGATGAGTGATGAGGCGGACGTGGTCGGAGTTCATAGTTCGCAGGAGTTGTAGGTTTTACGATGCCGATTGTTTCTCCGAACAGCCACAACGACGCGCGAGTGATGACCGGCTACAGTGAGAGGGTGAAATCAACACACCATGATGATGCCGATGGTCACGGTGATGATGCGGCTGGTAAGAAGTTGCGGCTGATCAGGGTTTTTTTTGTAGATGATTAAGAGACGAGGGAGAGACGGGTGTGGGTGGGGGTTGGGTATATAAATTTTAATTTTTCATAATTGACCCTTGAACTTTTGTAGTGTTTTTAGTTAGGTTTTAAAGTTTATAAACTAGTTTAATTAATTACAAACGAACCCTAAACTTATATAAAGCTTAACGAAACAAGTGAAAAATAGTTCATGGTGTTAACTTATATTTACGGGTTGTCACACCTTCCTACACATAAATTTATTTCATAAAATTTACCGAATTCCACAAAAGGTTAAAACTGGTAAAATACGTAATTACTCGGAAATTCAATAATTATTGTATTTGTATCAATTAAATTCACCAACGTCCGGGTATTAACTCGTGTGACCGTTTCATGTGTATGTTCGTGTAACAGTTTGTACATTTAATTCGTCAAATTAAATGAAATGTATAATTGTGTTAACATGATTAACATAATTTGGCTAACGAGGTTAACCTGAATTTGTCGGGTGTCACACAAATAATGTCTAGTGTAACTATCATTTCTCACATTTTGCAATATAGATCCTTATGACATGATATTTTCTTTTCTTTTTGCTTTTTATATATTTTTTTATTTGCTTTTCTTTTTCATGCACACTCACAATGCAATAACATAAAAGACAAAGGAATCAATACTTGACATCGACTTATTCTATTTTTGGCTTTTATATTTTCTGATTTTGTATTGATTTTTGTAAAAATAGAATCAATCATGGTTGATTAATCCTATGGATTGAATTAAGAACTCAAACCATCATGACAAAAAATTTTTTGTGAAAAGATCTGCCAGTTGTTTATCGGTATGAACTTTAATCAAAATTATTAAACCTTTTTCAGAGTTGTCTCTGAGAAAGTGATATCGGATTTCGATATGTTTGGTTTTTGAGTGTTGAACAGGATTAGCAGTAATGAACATAGCAGCAGTATTGTCTATGTAAATAGGAGTTTTGAGAAAGTTAAACCCGTAGTCAAGCAATTGATTTTGTAACCACAAAACTTGAGAACATCTTGCAGATGCAGCGATATACTCTGCTTCAGCTGTGGATACAGAAACGTTGGTTTGCTTTTTGCGTTGCCAAGAAACAAGTGTAGGACCCAGAAATTGACATCCACCCGTAGTCGATTTCCTGTCAAGAGCACACCCACCAAAGTCACTATCAGAATAACTATATAATTCAAAATTGCCTTCATAAGGATACCATAACCCGAGATTCAGTTTCCCTTTAAGGTATCTGAAAATACGTTTAACAGCAACCAGGTGCGATCTTTTGGATCAGACTGATATCTTGCACATACACATACAGCATACATGATGTCTGGTCTTGATGCAGTAAGATACATCAGTGAACCGATCATTGATCTGTACAGTGTTTGATCAACAGATTTGCCTTTTGGATCCGGCTGTATCTTGCAATTCACATCAGATGGCGTTCGAATAGTCTGACAGTCTTGCATCTTGAACTTTTTCAGCAACTTCTCAACAAACTTTGATTGGTTGATAAAAATTCCTTCAGCTGACTATTTTACTTGCAATCCGAGAAAGAAATTAATCTCCCCCATCGAACTCATCTGAAATCTTGATTTCATAATCTCCTCAAACTCTTTGCACATGGACGAACTTGTTGATCCAAAGATGATATCATCCACATACACTTGAACACATAGAAGATATTCATTTTCCCGCTTCATAAATAAAGTAGGATCAATCTGACCTCTTGTAAAACCATGTTCCAGCAAATGTTTAGATAACGTCTCGTACCAAATCCTTGGGGCTTGATGTAGACCATATAAAGCTTTGCTCAATTTGTATACACGATGTGGATACTCAGGATCCTCAAAACCTGGAGGTTGTCTGACATACACATCATCGGTAATTGGTCCATACAGAATAGCGCCTTTTACATCCATTTGAAACACTTTGAACTTCATAAAAGAGGCATACACTAGAAAAACGCGAATAGCTTCAAGTCGAGCGACCGGAGCAAACACTTCTTCATAGTCAATACCTTCTTCTTGAGTGTAACCTTGTGCAATAAGTCTGGCTTTATTTCTGACCACAATGCCACGTTCATCTGGCTTGTTCTTGTACAACCATCTTGTACCAATCGCATTTTCTCCTTCAGGTAAGTCCACTAATTTCCAAACTTCTTGTTTGCGAAATTGAAGTAACTCCTCTTGCATGGCTTCAATCCAACTATTATCTTGTAATGCTTCTGAAATGTTCTTCGGCACCACTTGCGAAAGAAAACATGAATAAAGACAAACGTTTGCATGTTCAGTTTGACTTCTCATAGTTCTCTGATTCAAAGGCCCTATAATCTGAGAAAGATGATGATTCCTATGAACTCGGTGAGTTGGAATTGAATCACCTTGTACTTGCGTCTCCAGATTAGACTGATTCAGATTCGGTAGATCTTGTAGAATTATAGAAGCATGCGGAGTGAAATTAGGAACTTGTTCTGGTGAATTAATGAAGTAGTCAAATGATTCTGGAACAACTTCAACATTCGGATATGATGATGGTTGATTTTGAGCAGATCCACCATCATTAGGAGAATTTTGTGGATTCACGTCATCACCAAAATTGTTTGATTCTTGATCTTCTTGAGAACCAGATGGACCCGGAGCTTGATTAGACACCACATGATCAGGATTATGAAATGACATGAATGGATACTCAGAATTGAGATTGCTATCATCGTCATTATCAGAATCATCACTGAAACATCCTAAGTCTCCTGATTCTTTTCTAGATTTTCCTGAAAAATCAAATAAGTTAGAATTGAAAGATTTTGATAACGAATCAAAATCAAACAACCATTCGGGACCATGAGCCACTGACGGAAACGAATTTTCTAAAAACTTTACGTTAATAGTTTCAATAACAATGTTTGTTTTGCTATTAAAAACCCGATAAGCTTTTGAAACAGATGAGTAACCAAGAAAAAATCCATCGTCAGATTTTGACTCAAATTTACTGAGATGATCACTTAAATTTAGAATCGATATAGGACAACCAAATGCTTTCAAGTATGAAATATTCGGTTTTCTCCCAAAAAGTAACTCATAAGACGTTTTATTTTTATCCTAAACCAATAATGTCCTGTTTTGTACAAAGCAAGCAGTAGCAATAGCTTCGTCCCAAAATGTGATAGGGATTTTGGCATCTGCGAGCATGGATCTTGCTGCTTCAATCAGTGTTCGATTTTTCCGTTCAGCAACACCGTTTTGTTGAGGCGTTCTTGAAGCACTAAATTGACGAGCAATTCCTTTTTCTGCACAAAACAAAGACATTAGAGTTTTTAAACTCGGTTCCATTGTCACTTCTCAAGATTTTTACTTTACAATCCAACTGATTTTCAACTTTGATAATGAATTCTTTTAACAACTCGGCAGTTTCAGATTTAACATGCAAGAAATAAACCCAAGAAAATCTAGTAAAATCATCAATGATGACAAAACAATAAGACTTCTTTCCGATGCTTTGAACATTTGTTGGTCCGAAAAGATCCATGTGTAGCATCTGTAAGGGTTTTGAAATGGAGTTTTCTGGCTTGGACTTAAAAGACATTCGGTGCTGTTTTCCTTTCAAACATGCTGGACAGAGATCAGTTGTTGAGAATTTCTTTGACGGTATTCCCACAGCATGATTTCCAGTCACCAGTCGGTTCATGTTTCTAAAGTTTGAATGGCCCAGCCGTCTATGCCAAAGCTGATGTGACACCCCGCCCGGTGGCGGAAAACACCGGGCTGTCATAGAATTGGATATCCATAGTAAACAAAGCACATGGTATTTATTTATTACGTTTAATAATGATATAGTAAGTTTAGAACATCAGTCTTAAATGAATACGACAAAAGTAATAAAACCGAAACAGTAAATGCAATCGTCTTTATTAATTAAACTAGGTCCAAGGCAATCCTATGTCTTGGCAAAAGCAGCAAAATAATCATAAGCATCACCTGAAATATGTGAAAATAAAGTTAGCTACACAAGCTAGTGAGTAAAACCCAAATTGAATAGTAATAGTATTGAAATCCGAGATCAACAAGATATGCTGCGCAATCCCACATGTATAGTAATTTCGTAATATCACCCTACCAGGACCCCTAGAATAGAATAGCACACCAACCACAATAGAAACCATAGTATCTCGTTTAGCCATTTGTCATGAGAACCACTCATGTAATAAATAATGATAACTTTTAATAACCGTCGTTTACCGTCTCCATATATAAGTCATCATTTAGCAATTTAGGGACATGGCATAGTATAGCATCATAGCATAGCAACATAGTATAGCAACATAGCATCTCGACATAGTAAACTTGGAATTAGAAAGGCCGGGTTTAAATCACCTATCGATGTTGTATAAGCAGGTGGGTTTGTCAAACCATTAGCGCTAACATTGTACCGGTGGGATTACAAAGCAATAAAACTACTTTTAACTAACACATAAGATTGCATCAAGCCGCGAACTAGATTAACATATTTGTATGATCTCTTTTAGAAAACGAATAGAAAACGCAATATAGTAAAAGACATATTTCAGCCCCAAAATAGTAAAATGGAAAAAGGGGAGTGAGTTTACTCACCTTGAAATGCAATAAGTATCGAACCGTTAGAAACGCAGCTAAAAAGCACCGAGGGTTGCCCAAACATTAGTACCACCTAATTTATTGGGAAAAACCCTAACTCAGAAACGAAACAATAGTAACAAGAATCAAAAGTCCGAGATCTAGGGTTTCAGATTTGGGATTTAGGGTTTTAAATCACAAATTGGGAATTTAGGGTTTTAAATCACAAATTGGTAATTTAGGGTTTTGAAATACAATTTGGGAAATAGGGTTTTGAAATATAATTTAGGAATTAGGGTTTTAAAGCGCCAATTGAAAATTAGGGTTTCAAAATATAATTTGGGAAATTAGGGTTTTAAAGTACCAATTGAAAATTAGGGTCTCAAAATATGATTCAGGAATTTAGGTACGAGATGTAGTTTGTGTTTTCGTATAGTATATATATATATATATATTTGTTTTTATAAGTTTTAAACCCTTAGAATATATTTAACATATCATGGATATTATTTGGTTTATTTGAAATAAAGCTTAATGTTTAAAAGTATGTAAAAATGTGAAAAAAATAAGAAAAACAGGCCATGGGACTCGAACCCATGGCCATTGCATTCAACGTGCAACAACTAAGCCACCAGACCACTTCGACTTTTGTTTAATTAATCTGATTTTTAATTTTTTTGTATTGTGTTTACAAACAAAACCCATTTCACTCAAGCCCTAGATTCAAGAATCATCAAATTCGTTTAATCTTGTTAATCAAACCAAAAATCAACAGAGGGCTTTTAATCACCATTGAATCGTGATCATTTTGATATATGAAACTTACTTGATTGGTGAAGAAACGAGTTGATGAAACGATGAACAGGGTGCGACGGTTTTGAGGATTAAACTTGAATTTGTGATGTTTTTGCTTGAAATTGGTTACACAGGAAACAATATCGTGCAATTTGGAAGAATTGTGTCGATTGAATTTGATTATGGTGAACCGTAGGCAGTCGAATAAGTTAGGAGTGTGTTACGAATTGTTTTGGTTAATTAGTTGATTAATTCGATGTGATTAATCCAATTGATTCTTACCAATGATTTCAAAACGAAGAAATGATCGGTTTTAGTTAATGCAATTCATTGATTTGGTACGTTATGGACGATTGAGTTTGTGGGTATTGGAACCGGATTTTGATTTGCAATTACACCTTGATTTGAGCTAGTAAACAATGAATTGAAAGTGGTAACGTGCTCGAATCATGCTCACGATCGTTTCTGTGGTTTTAATTGAGTTAAAACTTGTTAAATCACCCAAAACACACACGCCGGAAGTCGGCATTTTCCGGCCACCTTGGCCGGACTTTTGTTCGCCGGAAATACGGGAGAAACGGGTGGGGGGCTGGGTTAAAAGTGTAACTTGATTATTTACATAACAGCCCTTTCAGTTTGAGTTGTTTTAAATTAGTTATCATAAGTTTTAAATAATAGTTTGTAACTTGACAGTTTTAGCACAAAGTTAATTATTTATATCTTTTAACTAACTAACTTAACTAAATTGAAACGTAACCATTATTTAAGTGACGTTTTTATAGTTTTAGTTCGTTTACATCATTAAGAGACTATTTCGAGATTTAGGAGCGTTTTTGTTTAACATTTTTAATAGTTTTTGTTTACGAACTATATATATGTTTTGAGTTTTAATGCTCCAACAATATTTGTACGTGAATGTTTTGTGATGTAAATACGATTATTTAATTGAGACGGGAATAACGTAAAATCCAATGCGTTTATTCATAATATTGAACGTTACATTTTGAAAAAGTAAATACGATTACAATTTAACGGGTAACAACTTCGGGTCCGAGACGGGCTCTGGGTTCGGGTTTGGGCAGATGTCACAGCTGACTCTCATCATTTGAAGCATGAGCAATGAGACACGTGGTTTCGGTTTCAGCATCAATCTGTGACATATCAAGCTTGTATACATCATGATCTCTTGGAGCTTTAACCACCACCCATTCATTGTCAATCTTGAAACCTGGTTTGAGTATGTAACAAAAAGAATCATCAAACAATGTTGAATATGATTTGTCACAAATTTGAGATACACTTAGCAAATTAAAGTTCAACTGTGCACAATAGTTGACTTTATCAAAGCTAATGACCCCATTTGATACGGTTCCTTCTCCAGTAATCTTTCCACCAGCATCTCCTCCAAATGCAACATGTGTACCATTCTTTAGCTTAAAATCTTGAAGCAAGGCATGATTGCCTGTCATATGCCGGCTACACCCACTATCAACAAACCATGAGTTGATAGGTCTTCGAGGGCGTACCTGCATTTCAACATTTACCTAGTTAGTTTGGTCAACCCAGGCCCACATGGTCTTGGGTTTTCCGAATCTATCTGTAACAGTAACTTGTTGATAATGAAGATTTTGAAAATTTGTTTCATTCGAGAGATTTGGTTGAAAACTGTTTCGCCCAATGGCTTGATTCGTTTGCTTTCTTCTTAAAGCAATAAACCTTTCCTCTAACTTAGGATGAAGGTTATTTTCGAATTTCTGATTTCTCACCATCAAAGCTCTCGGCTTAAAACTGTTAACCTGCACATTTCTGGTTGAAAATTCATTAAAACCAGAATTGTTTCGTTTGAAAGTTCTCAAATCAGGAGAATGACTTTGGTTAAATTTGTTAAAACCAAAATATTGATTTCTTTGAAAATTCGGAAAAGGAGTCATTTCTCTTGATGAGTTTTTCCGAAAGAAACAATCTGCAGTGTCATGATTTCTCCTTTCATAGATATCACATAACTTGTTATAAAAACATTCCTCTGAAGAATGATTTCTTTTGTCATAGTAATTGCAGTACCTGTTAAAGAAACATTCAGCAGTAACATGATAATAACGATCACAAATCTCACAATGTTTCTTGCTAATCCTAAAAAGCCGATTGTTAACTTTTGATGTTGAACCCACTCGTGATTCATTGTCAGTTTTGTTCGGTTTTAGATTAACAGCGTTCTTTTGTGGAGATTTTGTTTGTGATTTTGATTGCTTGTTATCAAGTTTTGATTGATTGGAAACATTGTTCGATTTTGAAACATCCTGCTTAGTGACCTTCTTTGATTCAAATCTTTTATCATTGACAGCGGAAGTCTTAGGACCTGAACCTGTTTTCAGACCAGAGTTAGATTTGATCTTAGAATTGAGTTGGTTACCATGAGATGAGTTCATATCAAACGCTCCTGCCGACACAAACTTGATTGTTTTAACTTTTGGCACTTTCTTTTTCACAGGTTTGACATTGTCAGTTTTAACAGTTTGAGCTTTGGTAATGTCATTTGATGTTATGACATTTTTACCTTTTGACTGTTTTGTTTCAGATTGATTGGTTGTCATTTTTGATTTATGCATCATTGCATTTGAAACTTCAGTCTTCTTCTCTGCTTTCTTCTTGATCAGTTGATCATCAACATTTGCCTTCTGTTCATTCTTCCACTTGATGTATTCTGGATCATTGTATCCTGAAAACTCAGCTTCATCCTTCACCTTTTCTGCGGGTTTGAGATTCAGTTCCGGATATTCAACAAGTTGTACCAGAATAGGGTCAGATTTGTTCCTTGCTTCATCATCAGCTTCAACTGTCACAACGTCATCTTCTTTCAAGCTTTCCAGTAACACTTCAGATCCTTCGGATTCAGATTTACTTCTTTGAATTTCTTTGAATCTTTGTTCATTTTCAGGTGAATGATCAAATTCATTGAAGTTTTCATGTAAAGTGTTAGTGATTGATTTAGGCATTCGTTCATGAGTGAAACCCAATCCTAGTTTGTTTTTATTACCTCTTTCACTCACAAGTTGTCTCACCAATGTTTTACAACTTTTTACCTTTGTTAATTCAACTTGTGTGACTGCATGAGCAACCTTTTCTTGTTCGAAATTCTTTGTCATTTCCTCAAGTTGTTTTGTCACTAGTTCCAATTCCTTTAAGGTTTTGTTCCATGATTCTTTAAGTGACAATATCTTCTCATCAGCAATTTTGTGATCAATTTTAAGTTGTTCATGAATTTTTCATGTTTGCTTAATTTGTCACCAATTTTAAAAGAATGAGTTCGATAATGTTCTACTTGTTTAATGCATTGTTCAGAACATAACCTACCTTTAACATCATCAGGCAAAGGAACATAGTTAGGGGGTAGTTCGGTACTAACCTTTGGTTGTTCAACAGATGATGAAGACTCACTGGATGTAGCCATAAGTGCAAATTCTGGTTCAGATTCTTCAACAGGATATGCCTTTGCACTCCAGTCATACTTTTCAGAATCTTCACTAATAGCATCAGTCACTTGATCATCCCCTTCTTCAGACCAATCTTCTTCCTTAATTTCACATACCAGTGCTAGACTTGATGTAAGATCAGATGTAAACTGTTCCGCATAAGCACTCCAGTCATATCCATCTTTCACACTAACCACTAGTGCTTTGTTCTGATCTTCTGGTTTTTTGCCTTCATCTTTCAATTCTGGCATTGGAAGACTTTGATATGGCTTCTGCATGAAACGTTGATTCCTGTTTTGATAGCTTGAAGACTGTTGCGAGTTCTGACTTTGACTTTGATTCTGTCCACTTGAACCAGCTTGATCATTGTAGTTCTGATTCTTAGGAGCCTTGCATTCCCTAGAAAAATGACCATAGCAGTTACAGTTGAAACATCTGGCCTTTGACTTGTCAAAACCAACTGTCTTGTTTGCATGTGGCTTGAAGCTTCGGTTTATATATGCATGTTTCTGAGTTCGATATGCAACCATCACCATTTGCCAATTTAAGTCCATTTCTTCAACGTCATCAGGATCCATTTCAAACAAATCTTGTAGCACGACATCCATCTGATTCAAATGGCTTCCTTGATAAGCTTGAAAGCTTGCCATGAATGCAATAAATGCATTCTTAGTCTCATCATCTTGTAACAAGATGTTTATCACATCTTTTACTTTAGCTTGAACAGTGGAACTTTGATTTTCTGATTGAGTTTTCACATTCTGACTTTGAACTTGAGCTCTTGGTGGAGATTGAGGTTGAGAATATGTTGGTGAGTTTGGGATGTATGACGAATCAGTATAAAAGCTTGCACCAACAAATAAATCACCCTCATCATTAGTTTTTGCAGTATCTTGTGCAAGAAAAGCATTCTCCACTGTGTTAGAAGGATTCACAACGAACTTGTACTGAGCATGTGAACCTGATCTGTCAGTATTTCTTGAACTTTCATCAATCTCAACTTCTTCTATCTTTGCAATGAGCAGATCTAAGTCCATTGGAAACTTTTCTGTATGCTTCAGTAGAGTCACAGTCTGTTTCCATGAAGATGGAAGAGCACACAACAATCTGTCATTCAGATCTTGAAGAACTGTCTTTGCACCAACATTAGTCATCTCAGTAGTTAGATAAACAAATCTATTCATCATTTGGTGCACAGATTCTCCAGCAATATGTTCAAACAGATCCAATTGTCTCTTTAATTTCTGCTTCTTGAGACTTCTCAACTGTTTTCCTCCTTCACAGATTGATTTCAATGCTTTGAACAATGTGTAGCCAGTTTGATAAGCATCCAATCTCGACAACACTTGAAGTGGCAGACCTTTGCACATCAAAGAATAAGCCTTACTGTCATTCTTGACCTTTCGTAAGTCTTCTGCTGATAGATTATCTTCAGGATAAGGTTCAGTTGAATCTTTGGTGTAAGTGCTTGCACTGTCAGGAGCAGTCTGAGTAGGAATGTGAGGACCTTTATCAATTGACTTCCATAGATCATTGTCCATAGAGCATAGATGATGCTTCAATCTGATTGTCCAGTTCTTGAAATCTGCACGATTAACCAATCTAGGAACACGGTTATCAGAATCATCATTAGGTGTCATTTTAACAATTTTTAAAGAAAATATTTTTGTGTTTTTGATGATTTTTTGAAAAGAAAACAATTAAAATTTAAACTAAAAGCAAGTAAATAATGATAAGATAAGATAACAAGGTTTGAAACAACTGAAAATGAGTCGCATGGCTAAACAGTGAAAATTTCTTCTTCACCTGGCTGAACAGTAACTTTCCTTCTTCACCCGGCTGAGAATTTTCTTCACCCGTCTAAACAGTGACACGGCTCAACAGTTGTCAATCTTCAACACTTGCAATCTTCACCCGGCAAGAATGTTACCGGGCTGAACAGTGATCCAGCTGAACAGTTGAAAAACTTGACACGGCTGATACTTGACACGGCTTGAACTTGACACGACAGAAAAAGTTGACCCGGCTGAACAGTTGATCACACGGCAGAAATATTGTTTACCCGGCTAAACAGTTGTCAATCACCCGGCTGAAATATCAATCACCCGGCTGAACAGTTGATCACCCGGCTAAACAGTTCTTTGATCCGGCTGAACAATACAACCTTTTTCTCGCAAATTCTTTACCCGTCTAGACAAAAATTCTTTACACGGCTGCACAGGACCTAATTGTTCACAAATCTAAGTCCAAAAATTTTGTCTAAGTCAAAATATATGACCCGACTAGTTAATCTTCAACCAGTTCATCCTGTTCATCATTTCGTTCAATCGATTTTTCAGAATTTTAATGAAACTTGTCCAATTTGTCCAAAATTCACACCCAATCAGTGAAATATACCGATTATCAATCTCCAATCTCAATCAATCCAAAACATGATCAAATTTTGATGAATTTGAGCAAAATTTCGATCGAACAGTAGACTTCAATTCCTTCTTAATTCCTCATATCTGATGATAATCTGATGGAATTTGCACAATTGTTGTGAATTAGAAGTGATTGCGATGATGAATCACAACTAAAAACAGCAACAGATCATGATTTGAGCAATATTGATGTGTTTTTGCTTGATGAATAGCGAAGAACACACACAATACCAACAGCTCTGATACCAATTGATAGGTTCAAATGGATCGATATTGCTACAAATCAGAACAATCTAAGTACACAAACACAATTCAAGCAACAACACAATCCATTACTAATAATTCTCTTGTATTGATGATCAAAGCATAAACGTTGTAGTACAAATGTGTAGGAGAATATAAATCACACACACAATTCTCTCTCTAGTATGTAAGATGTGATCTAGACTCTCTCTCTAACATTCTCTCACAACATGCTTTATGCATCAACACATTAGGGAAAATACAAAATTAACCCTAAACTATACAAACATGTATAAACAAAGTACAAAGTAAATCTTAAACAGAAACTAGCCCTAACATACGTAAACTTAAAACTCCATAATAAAGCTAATGAATACGTACGAGTCCTTTGAACATCGTACGACAAGTTAAGACATCTTACGACTATTTACGCCACATTAGCAAATCGAAAAGAACGTTAGTATAATGTAGAACACCATACAGCTCCTAAGTACACCTTACAATACCACACGTAAACTTAAAACTCCATAATAAAGCTAATAAATTCGTAAGAGTCCTTTGAACATCGTACGACAAGCTAAGACATCTTACGAATCTTTATGCCACATTAGCAACTCGAAAAAAATGTTAGTATAACGTAGAACGCATTACAGCTCCTAACACCTTACAATACCGTACGTAAACTTAAAACTCAATAATATACCTAATGATTTTGTACGAGTCCTTTGTACATCGTACGACAAGTTAGGACATCTTAAGACTCTTTATACCATATTAGCACCTTGAAAAGCACGTTAGTATAATGTAAGACGTTTTACAACATCTTACAACACCGTACGAAACATTAAAACTCCATAATAAACGTAATGAATTCCTACGTGTCCTTTGAACATCGTACGACAAGTTAGGACATCTTACGACTCTTTATGCCACATTAGCAACTCGAAAAGAACGTTAGTATAATGAAGAACGCTATACAGCTCCTAAGTACACCTTACAATACCGTACGTAAACTTAAAACTCCATAATAAACCTAATGAATTCGTACGAGTCCTTTGCACATCGTACGACAAGTTAGGACATCTTACGACTCTTTTTGCCACATTAGCAACTCGAAAAGAACGTTAGTTTACCATACAGCTCCTAAGTACACCTTACAATACCGTACGTAAACTTATAATCCATAATAAACCTAATGAATTCGTACGAGTCCGTTGAACATCGTACGACAAGTTAAGACATCTTACGACTCTTTATGCCACATTAGCAACTCGAAAAGAACGTTGGTATAATATATAACGCAATATAGCTCCTAACACCTTACAATACCATACGTAAACTTAAAACTCCATAATAAACCTAATGAATTCGTATGAGACCTTTGAACATTGTACGACAAGTTAAGACATCTTACGACTTTTTATACCACATTAGCAACTCGAAAAAAATGTTAGTATAATGTAGAACGCCATACAGCTCCTAACACCTTACAATACCGTACGTAAACTTAAAACTCCATAATATACCTAATGATTTTGTACGAGTCCTTTGTACATCGTACGACAAGTTAGGACATCTTATGCCTCTTTATGCCAAATTAGCACCTTGAAAAGCACGTTAGTATATTGTAAGACTCCTTAAACAGCGTACGAAACCTTAAAACTCCATAATAAACCTAATGAATTCGTACGAGTCCTTGGAACATCGTACGACAAGTTAGGACATCTTACGACTCTTTATGCCACATTAGCAACTCGAAAAGAACTTTAGTATAATGTAGAACGCCATACAGCTCCTAAGTATACATTACAATACCGTATGTAAACTTAAAATCCATAATAAACCTAATAAATTCGTACGAGTCCGTTGAACATCGTACGACGAGTTAAGACATCTTACTACTCTTTATGCCACATTAACAACTCGAAAAGAACGTTATTATAATCTAGAACGCCATATAGCTCCTAACACCCTACAATACCGTACGTAAACTTAAAAATCCATAATAAACCTAATGAATTCGTACGAGTCCTTTGAACATCGTACGACAAGTTAGGACATCTTATGACTCTTTATGCTATATTAGCGTCTTGAAAAGCACATTAGTATAATGTAAGACGCCATACAACACCTAACAACATCTTACAACACCGTACGAAACCTTAAAACTCCATAATAAACATAATGAAATCGTACGAGTCATTTGAACATCGTACGACAAATTAGGACATCTTATGAATCTTTATGCTATATTAGCACCTTGAAAATCACATTAGTATAATGTAAGACGCCTTACAACACCTAACAACATCTTACAACACCATACGAAACCTTAAAACTCCATAATAAAGCTAATGAATTCGTACGAGTCCTTTGAACATCGTACGACAAGTTAAGACATCTTACGACTCTTTACGCCACATTAGCAACTCGAAAAGAACGTTAGTATAATGTAGAACACCATATAGCTCCTAAGTACACCTTACAATACCATACGTATACTTAAAACTCCATAATAAACCCAATGAATTCGTACGAGTCCTTTGAACATCGTACGACAAGTTAGGACATCTTACGACTCTTTATGCCACATTAGCAACTCGAAAAGAACGTTAGTAAAATGTAGAACGCCATACAGCTCCTAAGTATACCTTACAATACCGTATGTAAACTTAAAATCCATAATAAACCTAATTAATTCGTACGAGTCCGTTGAACATCGTACGACTAGTTAAGACATCTTACTAGTCTTTATGCCACATTAGCAACTCGAAAAGAACGTTATTATAATCTAGAACGCCATACAGCTCCTAACACCCTACAATATCGTACGTAAACTTAAAAATCCATAATAAACCTAATGAATTCGTACGAGTCCTTTGAACATCGTACGACAAGTTAGGACATCTTATGACTCTTTATGTTATATTAGCGTCTTGAAAAGCACATTAGTATAATGTAAGACGCCTTACAACACCAAACAACATCTTACAACACCGTACGAAACCTTAAAAATCCATAATAAACCTAATGAATTCGTACGAGTCCTTTGAACATAGTACGACAAGTTAGGACATCTTATGAATCTTTATGCTATATTAGCCTCTTAAAAAGCACATTAGTATAATGTAAGACGCCTTACAACACCTAACAACATCTTACAACACCGTACGAAACCTTAAAACTCCATAATAAACCTAATGAAATCGTACGAGTCATTTGTACATCGTACGACAAATTAGGACATCTTATGAATCTTTATGCTATAGTAGCACCTTGAAAATCACATTAGTATAATGTAAGACGCCTTACAACACCTAACAACATCTTACAACACCGTACGAAACCTTAAAAATCCATAATAAAGCTAATGAATTCGTACGAGTCCTTTGAACATCGTACGACAAGTTAAGACATCTTATGACTCTTTACGCCACATTAGCAACTCGAAAAGAACGTTAGTATAATGTAGAACACCATACAGCTCCTAAGTACACCTTACAATACCATACGTAAAGTTAAAACTCCATAATAATGCAATGAATTCGTACGAGTCCTTTGAACATCGTACGGCAAGTTAAGACATCTTACGACTCTTTATGCCACATTAGCAACTCGAAAAAAATGTTAGTATAATGTAGAACGCCATACAGCTCCTAACACCTTACAATACCGTACGTAAACTTAAAACTTCATTATATACCTAATGATTTTGTACGAGTCCTTTGTACATCGTACGACACGATAGGACTTCTTATGACTCTTTATGCCAAATTAGCACCTTGAAAAGCACGTTAGTATATTGTAAGACTCCTTAAACAGCGTACGAAACATTAAAACTCCATAATAAACCTAATGAATTCGTACGAGTCCTTTGAACATCATACGAAAAGTTAGGACATCTTTTGACTCTTTATGCTATATTAGCACCTTGAAAATCACATTAGTATAATGTAAGACACCTTACAACACCTAACAACATCTTACAACACCGTACGAAACCTTAAAACTCCATAATAAGCCTAATGAATTCGTACGAGTCCTTTGAACATCGTACGACAAGTTAGGACATCTTACGACTCTTTATGCCACATTAGCAACTCGAAAAGAACGTTAGTAAAATGTAGAACGCCATACAGCTCCTAAGTATACCTTACAATACCGTATGTAAACTTAAAATCCATAATAAACCTAATTAATCCGTACGAGTCCGTTGAACATCGTACGACTAGTTAAGACATCTTACTAGTCTTTATGCCACATTAGCAACTCGAAAAGAACGTTATTATAATCTAGAACGCCATACAGCTCCTAACACCCTACAATATCGTACGTAAACTTAAAAATCCATAATAAACCTAATGAATTCGTACGAGTCCTTTGAACATCGTACGGCAAGTTAGGACATCTTATGACTCTTTATGTTATATTAGCGTCTTGAAAAGCACATTAGTATAATGTAAGACGCCTTACAACACCAAACAACATCTTACAACACCGTACGAAACCTTAAAAATCCATAATAAACCTAATGAATTCGTACGAGTCCTTTGAACATAGTACGACAAGTTAGGACATCTTATGAATCTTTATGCTATATTAGCCTCTTAAAAAGCACATTAGTATAATGTAAGACGCCTTACAACACCTAACAACATCTTACAACACCGTACGAAACCTTAAAACTCCATAATAAACCTAATGAAATCGTACGAGTCATTTGTACATCGTACGACAAATTAGGACATCTTATGAATCTTTATGCTATAGTAGCACCTTGAAAATCACATTAGTATAATGTAAGACGCCTTACAACACCTAACAACATCTTACAACACGGTACGAAACCTTAAAAATCCATAATAAAGCTAATGAATTCGTACGAGTCCTTTGAACATCGTACGACAAGTTAAGACATCTTACGACTCTTTACGCCACATTAGCAACTCGAAAAGAACGTTAGTATAATGTAGAACACCATACAGCTCCTAAGTACACCTTACAATACCATAAGTAAAGTTAAAACTCCATAATAATGCTAATGAATTCGTACGAGTCCTTTGAACATCGTACGACAAGTTAAAACATCTTACGACTCTTTATGCCACATTAGCAACTCGAAAAAATTGTAAGTATAATGTAGAACGCTATACAGCTCTTAACACCTTACAATACCGTACGTAAACTTAAAACTTCATTATATACCTAATAATTTTGTACGAGTCCTTTGTACATCGTACGACAAGATAGGACTTCTTATGACTCTTTATGCCAAATTAGCACCTTGAAAAGCACGTTAGTATATCGTAAGACTCCTTAAACAGCGTACGAAACCTTAAAACTCCATAATAAACCTAATGAATTCGTACGAGTCCTTTGAACATCATACGAAAAGTTAGGACATCTTTTGACTCTTTATGCTATATTAGCACCTTGAAAATCACATTAGTATAATGTAAGACTCCTTACAACACCTAACAACATCTTACAACACCGTACGAAACCTTAAAACTCCATAATAAACCTAATGAAATCGTACGAGTCATTTGAAGATCGTACGACAAATTAGGACATCTTATGAATCTTTATGCTATAGTAGCACCTTGAAAATCACATTAGTATAATGTAAGACGCCTTACAACACCTAACAACATCTTACAACACCGTACGAAACCTTAAAAATCCATAATAAAGCTAATGAATTCGTACGAGTCCTTTGAACATCGTACGACAAGTTAAGACATCTTACGACTCTTTACGCCACATTAGCAACTCGAAAAGAACCTTAGTATAATGTAGAACACCATACAGCTCCTAAGTACACCTTACAATACCATACATAAAGTTAAAACTCCATAATAATGCTAATGAATTCGTACGAGTCCTTTGAACATCGTACGACAAGTTAAGACATCTTACGACTCTTTATGCCACATTAGCAACTCGAAAAAAATGCTAGTATAATGTAGAACGCCATACAGCTCCTAACACCTTACAATACCGTACGTAAACTTAAAACTTCATTATATACCTAATGATTTTGTATGAGTCCTTTGTACATCGTACGACACGATAGGACTTCTTATGACTCTTTATGCCAAATTAGCACCTTGAAAAGCACGTTAGTATATTGTAAGACTCCTTAAACAGCGTACGAAACCTTAAAACTCCATAATAAAATTAATGAATTCGTACGAGTCCTTTGAACATCGTACGACAAGTTAGGACATCTTATGACTCTTTATGCTATATTAGCCTCTTAAAAAGCACATTAGTATAATGTAAGACGCCTTACAACACCTAACAACATCTTACAACACCGTACGAAACCTTAAAACTCCATAATAAACCTAATGAAATCGAACGAGTCATTTGAACATCGTACGACAAATTAGGACATCTTATGAATCTTTATGCTATAGTAGCACCTTGAAAATCACATTAGTATAATGTAAGACGCCTTACAACACCTAACAACATCTTACAACACCGTACGAAACCTTAAAAATCCATAATAAAGCTAATGAATTCGTACGAGTCCTTTGAACATCGTACGACAAGTTAAGACATCTTACGACTCTTTACGCCACATTAGCAACTCGAAAAGAACGTTAGTATAATGTAGAACACCATACAGCTCCTAAGTACACCTTACAATACCATACGTAAAGTTAAAACTCCATAATAATGCTAATGAATTCGTACGAGTCCTTTGGACATCGTACGACAAGTTAAGACATCTTACGACTCTTTATGCCACATTAGCAACTCGAAAAAAATGTTAGTATAATGTAGAACGCCATACAGCTCCTAACACCTTACAATACCGTACGTAAACTTAAAACTTCATTATATACCTAATGATTTTGTACGAGTCCTTTGTACATCGTACGACACGATAGGACTTCTTATGACTCTTTATGCCAAATTAGCACCTTGAAAAGCACGTTAGTATATTGTAAGACTCCTTAAACAGCGTACGAAACCTTAAAACTCCATAATAAACCTAATGAATTCGTACGAGTCCTTTAAACATCATACGACAAGTTAGGACATCTTTTGACTCTTTATGCTATATTAGCACCTTGAAAATCACATTAGTATAATGTAAGACACCTTACAACACCTAACAACATCTTACAACACCGTACGAAACCTTAAAACTCCATAATAAACCTAATGAACTCGTACGAGTCCTTTGAACATCGTACGACAAGTTAGGACATCTTACGACTCTTTATGCCACATTAGCAACTCGAAAAGAACGTTAGTATAATGTAGAACGCCATACTGCTCCTAAGTATACCTTACAATACCGTATGTAAACTTAAAATCCATAATAAACCTAATTAATTCGTACGAGTCCGTTGAACATCGTACGACGAGTTAAGACATCTTACTACTCTTTATGCCACATTAGCAACTCGAAATGAACGTTATTATAATCTAGAACGCCATACAGCTCCTAACACCCTACAATACCGTACGTAAACTTAAAAATCCATAATAAACATAATGAATTCGTACGAGTACTTTGAACATCGTACGACAAGTTAGGACATCTTATGACTCTTTATGCTATATTAGCCTCTTGAAAAGCACATTAGTATAATGTAAGACGCCTTACAACACCTAACAACATCTTACAACACCGTACGAAACCTTAAAACTCCATAATAAACCTAATGAAATCGAACGAGTCATTTGAACATCGTACGACAAATTAGGACATCTTATGAATCTTTATGCTATAGTAGCACCTTGAAAATCACATTAGTATAATGTAAGACGCCTTACAACACCTAGCAACATCTTACAACACCGTACGAAACCTTAAAAATCCATAATAAAGCTAATGAATTCGTACGAGTCCTTTGAACATCGTACGACAAGTTAAGACATCTTACGACTCTTTACGCCACATTAGCAACTCGAAAAGAACGTTAGTATAATGTAGAACACCATACAGCTCCTAAGTACACCTTACAATACCATACGTAAAGTTAAAACTCCATAATAATGCTAATGAATTCGTACGAGTCCTTTGGACATCGTACGACAAGTTAAGACATCTTACGACTCTTTATGCCACATTAGCAACTCGAAAAAAATGTTAGTATAATGTAGAACGCCATACAGCTCCTAACACCTTACAATACCGTACGTAAACTTAAAACTTCATTATATACCTAATGATTTTGTACGAGTCCTTTGTACATCGTACGACACGATAGGACTTCTTATGACTCTTTATGCCAAATTAGCACCTTGAAAAGCACGTTAGTATATTGTAAGACTCCTTAAACAGCGTACGAAACCTTAAAACTCCATAATAAACCTAATGAATTCGTACGAGTCCTTTAAACATCATACGACAAGTTAGGACATCTTTTGACTCTTTATGCTATATTAGCACCTTGAAAATCACATTAGTATAATGTAAGACACCTTACAACACCTAACAACATCTTACAACACCGTACGAAACCTTAAAACTCCATAATAAACCTAATGAACTCGTACGAGTCCTTTGAACATCGTACGACAAGTTAGGACATCTTACGACTCTTTATGCCACATTAGCAACTCGAAAAGAACGTTAGTATAATGTAGAACGCCATACAGCTCCTAAGTATACCTTACAATACCGTATGTAAACTTAAAATCCATAATAAACCTAATTAATTCGTACGAGTCCGTTGAACATCGTACGACGAGTTAAGACATCTTACTACTCTTTATGCCACATTAGCAACTCGAAATGAACGTTATTATAATCTAGAACGCCATACAGCTCCTAACACCCTACAATACCGTACGTAAACTTAAAAATCCATAATAAACATAATGAATTCGTACGAGTACTTTGAACATCGTACGACAAGTTAGGACATCTTATGACTCTTTATGTTATAATAGCGTCTTGAAAAGCACATTAGTATAATGTAAGACGCCTTACAACACCTAACAACATCTTACAACACCGTACGAAACCTTAAAACTCCATAATAAACATAATGAAATCGAACGAGTCATTTGAACATCGTACGACAAATTAGGACATCTTATGAATCTTTATGCTATAGTAGCACCTTGAAAATCACATTAGTATAATGTTAGACGCCTTACAACACCTAGCAACATCTTACAACACCGTACGAAACCTTAAAAATCCATAATAAAGCTAATGAATTCGTACGAGTCCTTTGAACATCGTACGACAAGTTAAGACATCTTACGACTCTTTACGCCACATTAGCAACTCGAAAAGAACGTTAGTATAATGTAGAACACCATACAGCTCCTAAGTACACCTTACAATACCATACGTAAAGTTAAAACTCCATAATAATGCTAATGAATTCGTACGAGTCCTTTGAACATCGTACGACAAGTTAAGACATCTTACGACTCTTTATGCCACATTAGCAACTCGAAAAAAATGTTAGTATAATGTAGAACGCCATACAGCTCCTAACACCTTACAATACCGTACGTAAACTTAAAACTTCATTATATACCTAATGATTTTGTACGAGTCCTTTGTACATCGTACGACACGATAGGACTTCTTATGACTCTTTATGCCAAATTAGCACCTTGAAAAGCACGTTAGTATATTGTAAGACTCCTTAAACAGCGTACGAAACCTTAAAACTCCATAATAAACCTAATGAATTCGTACGAGTCCTTTAAACATCATACGACAAGTTAGGACATCTTTTGACTCTTTATGCTATATTAGCACCTTGAAAATCACATTAGTATAATGTAAGACACCTTACAACACCTAACAACATCTTACAACACCGTACGAAACCTTAAAACTCCATAATAAACCTAATGAACTCGTACGAGTCCTTTGAACATCGTACGACAAGTTAGGACATCTTACGACTCTTTATGCCACATTAGCAACTCGAAAAGAACGTTAGTATAATGTAGAACGCCATACAGCTCCTAAGTATACCTTACAATACCGTATGTAAACTTAAAATCCATAATAAACCTAATTAATTCGTACGAGTCCGTTGAACATCGTACGACGAGTTAAGACATCTTACTACTCTTTATGCCACATTAGCAACTCGAAATGAACGTTATTATAATCTAGAACGCCATACAGCTCCTAACACCCTACAATACCGTACGTAAACTTAAAAATCCATAATAAACCTAATGAATTCGTACGAGTACTTTGAACATCGTACGACAAGTTAGGACATCTTATGACTCTTTATGCTATATTAGCGTCTTGAAAAGCACATTAGTATAATGTAAGACGCCTTACAACACCTAACAACATCTTACAACACAGTACGAAACCTTAAAACTCCATAATAAACCTAATGAAATCGTACGAGTCATTTGAACATCGTACGACAAATTAGGACATCTTATGAATCTTTATGCTATATTAGCACCTTCAAAATCACATTAGTATAATGTAAGACGCCTTACAACACCTAACAACATCTTACAACACCGTACGAAACCTTAAAACTCCATAATAAACCTAATGAATTTGTACGTGTCCTTTGAACATCGTACGACAAGTTAGGACATCTTACGACTCTTTATGCCACATTAGCAACTCGAAAAGAACGTTAGTATAATGTAGAACGCCATACAGCTCCTAAGTATACCATACAATACCGTACGTAAACTTAAAATCCATAATAAACCTAATTAATTCGTACGAGTCCGTTGAACATCGTACGACGAGTTAAGACGTCTTACTACTCTTTATGTCACATTAGCAACTTGAAAAGAACGTTATTATAATGTAGAACGACATACAGCTCCGAACTCCCTACAATACCGTACGTAAACTTAAAAATCCATAATAAACCTAATGAATTCGTACGAGTCCTTTGAACATCGTACGACAAGTTAGGACATCTTATGACTCTTTATGTTATAATAGCGTCTTGAAAAGCACATTAGTATAATGTAAGACGATTTACAACACCTAACAACATCTTACAACACCGTACGAAACCTTAAAACTCCATAATAAACATAATGAAATCGAACGAGTCATTTGAACATCGTACGACAAATTAGGACATCTTATGAATCTTTATGCTATAGTAGCACCTTGAAAATCACATTAGTATAATGTAAGACGCCTTACAACACCTAACAACATCTTACAACACCGTACGAAACCTTAAAAATCCATAATAAAGCTAATGAATTCGTACGAGTCCTTTGAACATCGTACGACAAGTTAAGACATCTTACGACTCTTTACGCCACTTTAGCAACTCGAAAAGAACGTTAGTATAATGTAGAACACCATACAGCTCCTAAGTACACCTTACAATACCATACGTAAAGTTAAAACTCCATAATAATGCTAATGAATTCGTACGAGTCCTTTGAACATCGTACGACAAGTTAAGACATCTTACGACTCTTTATGCCACATTAGCAACTCGAAAAAAATGTTAGTATAATGTAGAACGCCATACAGCTCCTAACACCTTACAATACCGTACGTAAACATAAAACTTCATTATATACCTAATGATTTTGTACGAGTCCTTTGTACATCGTACGACACGATAGGACTTCTTATGACTCTTTATGCCAAATTAGCACCTTGAAAAGCACGTTAGTATATTGTAAGACTCCTTAAACAGCGTACGAAACCTTAAAACTCCATAATAAACCTAATGAATTCGTACGAGTCCGTTAAACATCATACGACAAGTTAGGACATCTTTTGACTCTTTATGCTATATAAGCAACTTGAAAATCACATTAGTATAATGTAAGACACCTTACAACACCTAACAACATCTTACAACACCGTACGAAACCTTAAAACTCCATAATAAACCTAATGAACTCGTACGAGTCCTTTGAACATCGTACGACAAGTTAGGACATCTTACGACTCTTTATGCCACATTAGCAACTCGAAAAGAACGTTAGTATAATGTAGAACGCCATACAGCTCCTAAGTATACCTTACAATACCGTATGTAAACTTAAAATCCATAATAAACCTAATTAATTCGTACGAGACCGTTGAACATCGTACGACGAGTTAAGACATCTTACTACTCTTTATGCCACATTAGCAACTCGAAATGAACGTTATTATAATCTAGAACGCCATACAGCTCCTAACACCCTACAATACCGTACGTAAACTTAAAAATCCATAATAAACCTAATGAATTCGTACGAGTACTTTGAACATCGTACGACAAGTTAGGACATCTTATGACTCTTTATGCTATATTAGCGTCTTGAAAAGCACATTAGTATAATGTAAGACGCCTTACAACACCTAACAACATCTTACAACACAGTACGAAACCTTAAAACTCCATAATAAACCTAATGAAATCGTACGAGTCATTTGAACATCGTACGACAAATTAGGACATCTTATGAATCTTTATGCTATATTAGCACCTTCAAAATCACATTAGTATAATGTAAGACGCCTTACAACACCTAACAACATCTTACAACACCGTACGAAACCTTAAAATTCCATAATAAAGCTAATGAATTCGTACGAGTCCTTTGAACATCGTACGACAAGTTAAGACATCTTACGACTCTTTACACCACATTAGCAACTCGAAAAAACGTTAGTATAATGTAGAACGCCATACAGCTCCTAAGTATACCTTACAATACCGTATGTAAACTTAAAATCCATAATAAACCTAATTAATTCGTACGAGACCGTTGAACATCGTACGACGAGTTAAGACATCTTACTACTCTTTATGCCACATTAGCAACTCGAAATGAACGTTATTATAATCTAGAACGCCATACAGCTCCTAACACCCTACAATACCGTACGTAAACTTAAAAATCCATAATAAACCTAATGAATTCGTACGAGTACTTTGAACATCGTACGACAAGTTAGGACATCTTATGACTCTTTATGCTATATTAGCGTCTTGAAAAGCACATTAGTATAATGTAAGACGCCTTACAACACCTAACAACATCTTACAACACAGTACGAAACCTTAAAACTCCATAATAAACCTAATGAAATCGTACGAGTCATTTGAACATCGTACGACAAATTAGGACATCTTATGAATCTTTATGCTATATTAGCACCTTCAAAATCACATTAGTATAATGTAAGACGCCTTACAACACCTAACAACATCTTACAACACCGTACGAAACCTTAAAACTCCATAATAAACCTAATGAATTTGTACGTGTCCTTTGAACATCGTACGACAAGTTAGGACATCTTACGACTCTTTATGCCACATTAGCAACTCGAAAAGAACGTTAGTATAATGTAGAACGCCATACAGCTCCTAAGTATACCATACAATACCGTACGTAAACTTAAAATCCATAATAAACCTAATTAATTCGTACGAGTCCGTTGAACATCGTACGACGAGTTAAGACGTCTTACTTCTCTTTATGTCACATTAGCAACTTGAAAAGAACGTTATTATAATGTAGAACGACATACAGCTCCTAACACCATACAATACCGTACGTAAACTTAAAAATCCATAATAAACCTAATGAATTCGTACGAGTCCTTTGAACATCGTACGACAAGTTAGGACATCTTATGACTCTTTATATTATAATAGCGTCTTGAAAAGCACATTAGTATAATGTAAGACGCCTTACAACACCTAACAACATCTTACAACACCGTACGAAACCTTAAAACTCCATAATAAACATAATGAAATCGTACGAGTCATTTGAACATCGTACGACAAATTAGGACATCTTATGAATCTTTATGCTATATTAGCACCTTGAAAATCACATTAGTATAATGTAAGACGCCTTACAACACCTAACAACATCTTACAACACCGTACGAAACCTTAAAATTCCATAATAAAGCTAATGAATTCGTACGAGTCCTTTGAACATCGTACGACAAGTTAAGACATCTTACGACTCTTTACGCCACATTAGCAACTCGAAAAGAACGTTAGTATAATGTAGAACACCATACAGCTCCTAAGTACACCTTACAATACCATACGTAAAGTTAAAACTCCATAATAATGCTAATGAATTCGTACGAGTCCTTTGAACATCGTAAGACAAGTTAAGACATCTTAAGACTCTTTATGCCACATTAGCAACTCGAAAAAAATGTTAGTATAATGTAGAACGCCATATAGCTCCTAACACCTTACAATACCGTACGTAAACTTAAAACTTCATTATATACCTAATGATTTTGTACGAGTCCTTTGTACATCGTACGACACGATAGGACTTCTTATGACTCTTTATGCCAAATTAGCACCTTGAAAAGCACGTTAGTATATTGTAAGACTCCTTAAACAGCGTACGAAACCTTAAAACTCCATAATAAACCTAATGAATTCGTACGAGTCCTTTAAACATCATACGACAAGTTAGGACATCTTTTGACTCTTTATGCTATATTAGCACCTTGAAAATCACATTAGTATAATGTAAGACACCTTACAACACCTAACAACATCTTACAACACCGTACGAAACCTTAAAACTCCATAATAAACCTAATGAACTCGTACGAGTCCTTTGAACATCGTACGACAAGTTAGGACATCTTACGACTCTTTATGCCACATTAGCAACTCGAGAAGAACGTTAGTATAATGTAGAACGCCATACAGCTCCTAAGTATACCTTACAATACCGTATGTAAACTTAAAATCCATAATAAACCTAATTAATTCGTACGAGACCGTTGAACATCGTACGACGAGTTAAGACATCTTACTACTCTTTATGCCACATTAGCAACTCGAAATGAACGTTATTATAATCTAGAACGCCATACAGCTCCTAACACCCTACAATACCGTACGTAAACTTAAAAATCCATAATAAACCTAATGAATTCGTACGAGTACTTTGAACATCGTACGACAAGTTAGGACATCTTATGACTCTTTATGCTATATTAGCGTCTTGAAAAGCACATTAGTATAATGTAAGACGCCTTACAACACCTAACAACATCTTACAACACAGTACGAAACCTTAAAACTCCATAATAAACCTAATGAAATCGTACGAGTCATTTGAACATCGTACGACAAATTAGGACATCTTATGAATCTTTATGCTATATTAGCACCTTCAAAATCACATTAGTATAATGTAAGACGCCTTACAACACCTAACAACATCTTACAACACCGTACGAAACCTTAAAACTCCATAATAAACCTAATGAATTTGTACGTGTCCTTTGAACATCGTACGACAAGTTAGGACATCTTTTGACTCTTTATGCTATATTAGCACCTTGAAAATCACATTAGTATAATGTAAGACACCTTACAACACCTAACAACATCTTACAACACCGTACGAAACCTTAAAACTCCATAATAAACCTAATGAACTCGTACGAGTCCTTTGAACATCGTACGACAAGTTAGGACATCTTACGACTCTTTATGCCACATTAGCAACTCGAGAAGAACGTTAGTATAATGTAGAACGCCATACAGCTCCTAAGTATACCTTACAATACCGTATGTAAACTTAAAATCCATAATAAACCTAATTAATTCGTACGAGACCGTTGAACATCGTACGACGAGTTAAGACATCTTACTACTCTTTATGCCACATTAGCAACTCGAAATGAACGTTATTATAATCTAGAACGCCATACAGCTCCTAACACCCTACAATACCGTACGTAAACTTAAAAATCCATAATAAACCTAATGAATTCGTACGAGTACTTTGAACATCGTACGACAAGTTAGGACATCTTATGACTCTTTATGCTATATTAGCGTCTTGAAAAGCACATTAGTATAATGTAAGACGCCTTACAACACCTAACAACATCTTACAACACAGTACGAAACCTTAAAACTCCATAATAAACCTAATGAAATCGTACGAGTCATTTGAACATCGTACGACAAATTAGGACATCTTATGAATCTTTATGCTATATTAGCACCTTCAAAATCACATTAGTATAATGTAAGACGCCTTACAACACCTAACAACATCTTACAACACCGTACGAAACCTTAAAACTCCATAATAAACCTAATGAATTCGTACGTGTCCTTTGAACATCGTACGACAAGTTAGGACATCTTACGACTCTTTATGCCACATTAGCAACTCGAGAAGAACGTTAGTATAATGTAGAACGCCATACAGCTCCTAAGTATACCTTACAATACCGTATGTAAACTTAAAATCCATAATAAACCTAATTAATTCGTACGAGACCGTTGAACATCGTACGACGAGTTAAGACATCTTACTACTCTTTATGCCACATTAGCAACTCGAAATGAACGTTATTATAATCTAGAACGCCATACAGCTCCTAACACCCTACAATACCGTACGTAAACTTAAAAATCCATAATAAACCTAATGAATTCGTACGAGTACTTTGAACATCGTACGACAAGTTAGGACATCTTATGACTCTTTATGCTATATTAGCGTCTTGAAAAGCACATTAGTATAATGTAAGACGCCTTACAACACCTAACAACATCTTACAACACAGTACGAAACCTTAAAACTCCATAATAAACCTAATGAAATCGTACGAGTCATTTGAACATCGTACGACAAATTAGGACATCTTATGAATCTTTATGCTATATTAGCACCTTCAAAATCACATTAGTATAATGTAAGACGCCTTACAACACCTAACAACATCTTACAACACCGTACGAAACCTTAAAACTCCATAATAAACCTAATGAATTTGTACGTGTCCTTTGAACATCGTACGACAAGTTAGGACATCTTACGACTCTTTATGCCACATTAGCAACTCGAGAAGAACGTTAGTATAATGTAGAACGCCATACAGCTCCTAAGTATACCTTACAATACCGTATGTAAACTTAAAATCCATAATAAACCTAATTAATTCGTACGAGACCGTTGAACATCGTACGACGAGTTAAGACATCTTACTACTCTTTATGCCACATTAGCAACTCGAAATGAACGTTATTATAATCTAGAACGCCATACAGCTCCTAACACCCTACAATACCGTACGTAAACTTAAAAATCCATAATAAACCTAATGAATTCGTACGAGTACTTTGAACATCGTACGACAAGTTAGGACATCTTATGACTCTTTATGCTATATTAGCGTCTTGAAAAGCACATTAGTATAATGTAAGACGCCTTACAACACCTAACAACATCTTACAACACAGTACGAAACCTTAAAACTCCATAATAAACCTAATGAAATCGTACGAGTCATTTGAACATCGTACGACAAATTAGGACATCTTATGAATCTTTATGCTATATTAGCACCTTCAAAATCACATTAGTATAATGTAAGACGCCTTACAACACCTAACAACATCTTACAACACCGTACGAAACCTTAAAACTCCATAATAAACCTAATGAATTTGTACGTGTCCTTTGAACATCGTACGACAAGTTAGGACATCTTTTGACTCTTTATGCTATATTAGCACCTTGAAAATCACATTAGTATAATGTAAGACACCTTACAACACCTAACAACATCTTACAACACCGTACGAAACCTTAAAACTCCATAATAAACCTAATGAACTCGTACGAGTCCTTTGAACATCGTACGACAAGTTAGGACATCTTACGACTCTTTATGCCACATTAGCAACTCGAGAAGAACGTTAGTATAATGTAGAACGCCATACAGCTCCTAAGTATACCTTACAATACCGTATGTAAACTTAAAATCCATAATAAACCTAATTAATTCGTACGAGACCGTTGAACATCGTACGACGAGTTAAGACATCTTACTACTCTTTATGCCACATTAGCAACTCGAAATGAACGTTATTATAATCTAGAACGCCATACAGCTCCTAACACCCTACAATACCGTACGTAAACTTAAAAATCCATAATAAACCTAATGAATTCGTACGAGTACTTTGAACATCGTACGACAAGTTAGGACATCTTATGACTCTTTATGCTATATTAGCGTCTTGAAAAGCACATTAGTATAATGTAAGACGCCTTACAACACCTAACAACATCTTACAACACAGTACGAAACCTTAAAACTCCATAATAAACCTAATGAAATCGTACGAGTCATTTGAACATCGTACGACAAATTAGGACATCTTATGAATCTTTATGCTATATTAGCACCTTCAAAATCACATTAGTATAATGTAAGACGCCTTACAACACCTAACAACATCTTACAACACCGTACGAAACCTTAAAACTCCATAATAAACCTAATGAATTCGTACGTGTCCTTTGAACATCGTACGACAAGTTAGGACATCTTACGACTCTTTATGCCACATTAGCAACTCGAGAAGAACGTTAGTATAATGTAGAACGCCATACAGCTCCTAAGTATACCTTACAATACCGTATGTAAACTTAAAATCCATAATAAACCTAATTAATTCGTACGAGACCGTTGAACATCGTACGACGAGTTAAGACATCTTACTACTCTTTATGCCACATTAGCAACTCGAAATGAACGTTATTATAATCTAGAACGCCATACAGCTCCTAACACCCTACAATACCGTACGTAAACTTAAAAATCCATAATAAACCTAATGAATTCGTACGAGTACTTTGAACATCGTACGACAAGTTAGGACATCTTATGACTCTTTATGCTATATTAGCGTCTTGAAAAGCACATTAGTATAATGTAAGACGCCTTACAACACCTAACAACATCTTACAACACAGTACGAAACCTTAAAACTCCATAATAAACCTAATGAAATCGTACGAGTCATTTGAACATCGTACGACAAATTAGGACATCTTATGAATCTTTATGCTATATTAGCACCTTCAAAATCACATTAGTATAATGTAAGACGCCTTACAACACCTAACAACATCTTACAACACCGTACGAAACCTTAAAACTCCATAATAAACCTAATGAATTTGTACGTGTCCTTTGAACATCGTACGACAAGTTAGGACATCTTACGACTCTTTATGCCACATTAGCAACTCGAGAAGAACGTTAGTATAATGTAGAACGCCATACAGCTCCTAAGTATACCTTACAATACCGTATGTAAACTTAAAATCCATAATAAACCTAATTAATTCGTACGAGACCGTTGAACATCGTACGACGAGTTAAGACATCTTACTACTCTTTATGCCACATTAGCAACTCGAAATGAACGTTATTATAATCTAGAACGCCATACAGCTCCTAACACCCTACAATACCGTACGTAAACTTAAAAATCCATAATAAACCTAATGAATTCGTACGAGTACTTTGAACATCGTACGACAAGTTAGGACATCTTATGACTCTTTATGCTATATTAGCGTCTTGAAAAGCACATTAGTATAATGTAAGACGCCTTACAACACCTAACAACATCTTACAACACAGTACGAAACCTTAAAACTCCATAATAAACCTAATGAAATCGTACGAGTCATTTGAACATCGTACGACAAATTAGGACATCTTATGAATCTTTATGCTATATTAGCACCTTCAAAATCACATTAGTATAATGTAAGACGCCTTACAACACCTAACAACATCTTACAACACCGTACGAAACCTTAAAACTCCATAATAAACCTAATGAATTCGTACGTGTCCTTTGAACATCGTACGACAAGTTAGGACATCTTACGACTCTTTATGCCACATTAGCAACTCGAGAAGAACGTTAGTATAATGTAGAACGCCATACAGCTCCTAAGTATACCTTACAATACCGTATGTAAACTTAAAATCCATAATAAACCTAATTAATTCGTACGAGACCGTTGAACATCGTACGACGAGTTAAGACATCTTACTACTCTTTATGCCACATTAGCAACTCGAAATGAACGTTATTATAATCTAGAACGCCAGACAGCTCCTAACACCCTACAATACCGTACGTAAACTTAAAAATCCATAATAAACCTAATGAATTCGTACGAGTACTTTGAACATCGTACGACAAGTTAGGACATCTTATGACTCTTTATGCTATATTAGCGTCTTGAAAAGCACATTAGTATAATGTAAGACGCCTTACAACACCTAACAACATCTTACAACACAGTACGAAACCTTAAAACTCCATAATAAACCTAATGAAATCGTACGAGTCATTTGAACATCGTACGACAAATTAGGACATCTTATGAATCTTTATGCTATATTAGCACCTTCAAAATCACATTAGTATAATGTAAGACGCCTTACAACACCTAACAACATCTTACAACACCGTACGAAACCTTAAAACTCCATAATAAACCTAATGAATTTGTACGTGTCCTTTGAACATCGTACGACAAGTTAGGACATCTTACGACTCTTTATGCCACATTAGCAACTCGAGAAGAACGTTAGTATAATGTAGAACGCCATACAGCTCCTAAGTATACCTTACAATACCGTATGTAAACTTAAAATCCATAATAAACCTAATTAATTCGTACGAGACCGTTGAACATCGTACGACGAGTTAAGACATCTTACTACTCTTTATGCCACATTAGCAACTCGAAATGAACGTTATTATAATCTAGAACGCCATACAGCTCCTAACACCCTACAATACCGTACGTAAACTTAAAAATCCATAATAAACCTAATGAATTCGTACGAGTACTTTGAACATCGTACGACAAGTTAGGACATCTTATGACTCTTTATGCTATATTAGCGTCTTGAAAAGCACATTAGTATAATGTAAGACGCCTTACAACACCTAACAACATCTTACAACACAGTACGAAACCTTAAAACTCCATAATAAACCTAATGAAATCGTACGAGTCATTTGAACATCGTACGACAAATTAGGACATCTTATGAATCTTTATGCTATATTAGCACCTTCAAAATCACATTAGTATAATGTAAGACGCCTTACAACACCTAACAACATCTTACAACACCGTACGAAACCTTAAAACTCCATAATAAACCTAATGAATTTGTACGTGTCCTTTGAACATCGTACGACAAGTTAGGACATCTTACGACTCTTTATGCCACATTAGCAACTCGAGAAGAACGTTAGTATAATGTAGAACGCCATACAGCTCCTAAGTATACCTTACAATACCGTATGTAAACTTAAAATCCATAATAAACCTAATTAATTCGTACGAGACCGTTGAACATCGTACGACGAGTTAAGACATCTTACTACTCTTTATGCCACATTAGCAACTCGAAATGAACGTTATTATAATCTAGAACGCCATACAGCTCCTAACACCCTACAATACCGTACGTAAACTTAAAAATCCATAATAAACCTAATGAATTCGTACGAGTACTTTGAACATCGTACGACAAGTTAGGACATCTTATGACTCTTTATGCTATATTAGCGTCTTGAAAAGCACATTAGTATAATGTAAGACGCCTTACAACACCTAACAACATCTTACAACACAGTACGAAACCTTAAAACTCCATAATAAACCTAATGAAATCGTACGAGTCATTTGAACATCGTACGACAAATTAGGACATCTTATGAATCTTTATGCTATATTAGCACCTTGAAAATCACATTAGTATAATGTAAGACGCCTTACAACACCTAACAACATCTTACAACACCGTACGAAACCTTAAAATTCCATAATAAAGCTAATGAATTCGTACGAGTCCTTTGAACATCGTACGACAAGTTAAGACATCTTACGACTCTTTACGCCACATTAGCAACTCGAAAAGAACGTTAGTATAATGTAGAACACCATACAGCTCCTAAGTACACCTTACAATACCATACGTAAAGTTAAAACTCCATAATAATGCTAATGAATTCGTACGAGTCCTTTGAACATCGTAAGACAAGTTAAGACATCTTAAGACTCTTTATGCCACATTAGCAACTCGAGAAAAATGTTAGTATAATGTAGAACGCCATATAGCTCCTAACACCTTACAATACCGTACGTAAACTTAAAACTTCATTATATACCTAATGATTTTGTACGAGTCCTTTGTACATCGTACGACACGATAGGACTTCTTATGACTCTTTATGCCAAATTAGCACCTTGAAAAGCACGTTAGTATATTGTAAGACTCCTTAAACAGCGTACGAAACCTTAAAACTCCATAATAAACCTAATGAATTCGTACGAGTCCTTTAAACATCATACGACAAGTTAGGACATCTTTTGACTCTTTATACTATATTAGCACCTTGAAAATCACATTAGTATAATGTAAGACACCTTACAACACCTAACAACATCTTACAACACCGTACGAAACCTTAAAACTCCATAATAAACCTAATGAACTCGTACGAGTCCTTTGAACATCGTACGACAAGTTAGGACATCTTACGACTCTTTATGCCACATTAGCAACTCGAGAAGAACGTTAGTATAATGTAGAACGCCATACAGCTCCTAAGTATACCTTACAATACCGTATGTAAACTTAAAATCCATAATAAACCTAATTAATTCGTACGAGACCGTTGAACATCGTACGACGAGTTAAGACATCTTACTACTCTTTATGCCACATTAGCAACTCGAAATGAACGTTATTATAATCTAGAACGCCATACAGCTCCTAACACCCTACAATACCGTACGTAAACTTAAAAATCCATAATAAACCTAATGAATTCGTACGAGTACTTTGAACATCGTACGACAAGTTAGGACATCTTATGACTCTTTATGCTATATTAGCGTCTTGAAAAGCACATTAGTATAATGTAAGACGCCTTACAACACCTAACAACATCTTACAACACAGTACGAAACCTTAAAACTCCATAATAAACCTAATGAAATCGTACGAGTCATTTGAACATCGTACGACAAATTAGGACATCTTATGAATCTTTATGCTATATTAGCACCTTCAAAATCACATTAGTATAATGTAAGACGCCTTACAACACCTAACAACATCTTACAACACCGTACGAAACCTTAAAACTCCATAATAAACCTAATGAATTTGTACGTGTCCTTTGAACATCGTACGACAAGTTAGGACATCTTACGACTCTTTATGCCACATTAGCAACTCGAAAAGAACGTTAGTATAATGTAGAACGCCATACAGCTCCTAAGTATACCATACAATACCGTACGTAAACTTAAAATCCATAATAAACCTAATTAATTCGTACGAGTCCGTTGAACATCGTACGACGAGTTAAGACGTCTTACTACTCTTTATGTCACATTAGCAACTTGAAAAGAACGTTATTATAATGTAGAACGACATACAGCTCCTAACACCCTACAATACCGTACGTAAACTTAAAAATCCATAATAAACCTAATGAATTCGTACGAGTCCTTTGAACATCGTACGACAAGTTAGGACATCTTATGACTCTTTATGTTATAATAGCGTCTTGAAAAGCACATTAGTATAATGTAAGACGCCTTACAACACCTAACAACATCTTACAACACCGTACGAAACCTTAAAACTCCATAATAAACATAATGAAATCGTACGAGTCATTTGAACATCGTACGACAAATTAGGACATCTTATGAATCTTTATGCTATATTAGCACCTTGAAAATCACATTAGTATAATGTAAGACGCCTTACAACACCTAACAACATCTTACAACACCGTACGAAACCTTAAAATTCCATAATAAAGCTAATGAATTCGTACGAGTCCTTTGAACATCGTACGACAAGTTAAGACATCTTACGACTCTTTACGCCACATTAGCAACTCGAAAAGAACGTTAGTATAATGTAGAACACCATACAGCTCCTAAGTACACCTTACAATACCATAAGTAAAGTTAAAACTCCATAATAATGCTAATGAATTCGTACGAGTCCTTTGAACATCGTACGACAAGTTAAGACATCTTAAGACTCTTTATGCCACATTAGCAACTCGAAAAAAATGTTAGTATAATGTAGAACGCCATACAGCTCCTAACACCTTACAATACCGTACGTAAACTTAAAACTTCATTATATACCTAATGATTTTGTACGAGTCCTTTGTACATCGTACGACACGATAGGACTTCTTATGACTCTTTATGCCAAATTAGCTCCTTGAAAAGCACGTTAGTATATTGTAAGACCCCTTAAACAGCGTACGAAACCTTAAAACTCCATAATAAACCCAATGAATTCGTACGAGTCCTATAAACATCATACGACAAGTTAGGACATCTTTTGACTCTTTATGCTATATTAGCACCTTGAAAATCACATTAGTATAATGTAAGACACCTTACAACACCTAACAACATCTTACAACACCGTACGAAACCTTAAAACTCCATAATAAACCTAATGAACTCGTACGAGTCCTTTGAACATCGTACAACAAGTTAGGACATCTTACGACTCTTTATGCCACATTAGCAACTCGAAAAGAACGTTAGTATAATGTAGAACGCCATACAGCTCCTAAGTATACCTTACAATACCGTATGTAAACTTAAAATCCATAATAAACCTAATTAATTCGTACGAGTCCGTTGAACATCGTACGACGAGTTAAGACATCTTACTACTCATTATGCCACATTAGCAACGCGAAATGAACTTTATTATAATCTAGAACGCCATACAGCTCCTAACACCCTACAATACCGTACGTAAACTTAAAAATCCATAATAAACCTAATGAATTCGTACGAGTACTTTGAACATCGTACGACAAGTTAGGACATCTTATGACTCTTTATGCTATATTAGCGTCTTGAAAATCACATTAGTATAATGTAAGACGCCTTACAACACCTAACAACATCTTACAACACCGTACGAAACCTTAAAACTCCATAATAAACCTAATGAATTTGTACGTGTCCTTTGAACATCGTACGACAAGTTAGGACATCTTACGACTCTTTATGCCACATTAGCAACTCGAAAAGAACGTTAGTATAATGTAGAACGCCATACAGCTCCTAAGTATACCATACAATACCGTACGTAAACTTAAAATCCATAATAAACCTAATTAATTCGTACGAGTCCGTTGAACATCGTACGACGAGTTAAGACGTCTTACTACTCTTTATGTCACATTAGCAACTTGAAAAGAACGTTATTATAATGTAGAACGACATACAGCTCCTAACACCCTACAATACCGTACGTAAACTTAAAAATCCATAATAAACCTAATGAATTCGTACGAGTCATTTGAACATCGTACGACAAATTAGGACATCTTATGAATCTTTATGCTATATTAGCACCTTGAAAATCACATTAGTATAATGTAAGACGCCTTACAACACCTAACAACATCTTACAACACCGTACGAAACCTTAAAATTCCATAATAAAGCTAATGAATTCGTACGAGTCCTTTGAACATCGTACGACAAGTTAAGACATCTTACGACTCTTTACGCCACATTAGCAACTCGAAAAGAACGTTAGTATAATGTAGAACACCATACAGCTCCTAAGTACACCTTACAATACCATACGTAAAGTTAAAACTCCATAATAATGCTAATGAATTCGTACGAGTCCTTTGAACATCGTACGACAAGTTAAGACATCTTACGACTCTTTATGCCACATTAGCAACTCGAAAAAAATGTTAGTATAATGTAGAACACCATACAGCTCCTAACACCTTACAATACCGTACGTAAACTTAAAACTTCATTATATACCTAATGATTTTGTACGAGTCCTTTGTACATCGTACGACACGATAGGACTTCTTATGACTCTTTATGCCAAATTAGCACCTTGAAAAGCACGTTAGTATATTGTAAGACTCCTTAAACAGCGTACGAAACCTTAAAACTCCATAATAAACCTAATGAATTCGTACGAGTCCTTTAAACATCATACGACAAGTTAGGACATCTTTTGACTCTTTATGCTATATTAGCACCTTGAAAATCACATTAGTATAATGTAAGACGCCTTACAACATCTAACAACATCTTACAACACCGTACGAAACCTTAAAACTCCATAATAAACCTAATGAACTCGTACGAGTCCTTTGAACATCGTACGACAAGTTAGGACATCTTACGACTCTTTATGCCACATTAGCAACTCGAAAAGAACGTTAGTATAATGTAGAACGCCATACAGCTCCTAAGTATACCTTACAATACCGTATGTAAACTTAAAATCCATAATAAACCTAATTAATTCGTACGAGTCCGTTGAACATCGTACGACGAGTTAAGACATCTTACTACTCTTTATGCCACATTAGCAACTCGAAATGAACGTTATTATAATCTAGAACGCCATACAGCTCCTAACACCCTACAATACCGTACGTAAACTTAAAAATCCATAATAAACCTAATGAATTCGTACGAGTACTTTGAACATCGTACGACAAGTTAGGACATCTTATGACTCTTTATGCTATATTAGCGTCTTGAAAATCACATTAGTATAATGTAAGACACCTTACAACACCTAACAACATCTTACAACACCGTACGAAACCTTAAAACTCCATAATAAACCTAATGAACTCGTACGAGTCCTTTGAACATCGTACGACAAGTTAGGACATCTTACGACTCTTTATGCCACATTAGCAATTCGAAAAGAACGTTAGTATAATGTAGAACGCCATACAGCTCCTAAGTATACCTTACAATACCGTATGTAAACTTAAAATCCATAATAAACCTAATTAATTCGTACGAGTCCGTTGAACATCGTACGACGAGTTAAGACATCTTACTACTCTTTATGCCACATTAGCAACTCGAAATGAACGTTATTATAATCTAGAACGCCATACAGCTCCTAACACCCTACAATACCGTACGTAAACTTAAAAATCCATAATAAACCTAATGAATTCGTACGAGTACTTTGAACATCGTACGACAAGTTAGGACATCTTATGACTCTTTATGCTATATTAGCGTCTTGAAAAGCACATTAGTATAATGTAAGACGCCTTACAACACCTAACAACATCTTACAACACAGTACGAAACCTTAAAACTCCATAATAAACCTAATGAAATCGTACGAGTCATTTGAACATCGTACGACAAATTAGGACATCTTATGAATCTTTATGCTATATTAGCACCTTCAAAATCACATTAGTATAATGTAAGACGCCTTACAACACCTAACAACATCTTACAACACCGTACGAAACCTTAAAACTCCATAATAAACGTAATGAATTCGTACGAGTACTTTGAACATCGTACGACTCTTTATGCCACATTAGCAACTCGAAAAGAACGTTAGTATAATGTAGAACGCCATACAGCTCCTAAGTATACCTTACAATACCATATGTAAACTTAAAATCCATAATAAACCTAATTAATTCGTACGAGTCCGTTGAACATCGTACGACGAGTTAAGACATCTTACTACTCATTATGCCACATTAGCAACTCGAAAAGAACGTTATTATAATCTAGAACGCCATACAGCTCCTAACACCCTAAAATACCGTACGTAAACTTAAAAATCCATAATAAACCTAATGAATTCGTACGAGTCCTTTGAACATCGTACGACAAGTTAGGACATCTTATGACTCTTTATGCTATCTTAGCGTCTTGAAAAGCACATTAGTATAATGTAAGACGCCTTACAACACCTAACAACATCTTACAACACCGTACGAAACCTTAAAACTCCATAATAAACCTAATGAAATCGTACGAGTCATTTGAACATCGTACGACAAATTAGGATATCTTATGAATCTTTATGCTATATTAGCACCTTGAAAATCACATTAGTATAATGTAAGACGCCTTACAACACCTAACAACATCTTACAACACCGTACGAAACATTAAAACACCATAATAAACCTAATGAACTCGTACGAGTCCTTTGAACATCGTACGACAAGTTAGGACATCTTACGACTCTTTATGCCACATTAGCAATTCGAAAAGAACGTTAGTATAATGTAGAACGCCATACAGCTCCTAAGTATACCTTACAATACCGTATGTAAACTTAAAATCCATAATAAACCTAATTAATTCGTACGAGTCCGTTGAACATCGTACGACGAGTTAAGACATCTTACTACTCTTTATGCCACATTAGCAACTCGAAATGAACGTTATTATAATCTAGAACGCCATACAGCTCCTAACACCCTACAATACCGTACGTAAACTTAAAAATCCATAATAAACCTAATGAATTCGTACGAGTACTTTGAACATCGTACGACAAGTTAGGACATCTTATGACTCTTTATGCTATATTAGCGTCTTGAAAAGCACATTAGTATAATGTAAGACGCCTTACAACACCTAACAACATCTTACAACACAGTACGAAACCTTAAAACTCCATAATAAACCTAATGAAATCGTACGAGTCATTTGAACATCGTACGACAAATTAGGACATCTTATGAATCTTTATGCTATATTAGCACCTTCAAAATCACATTAGTATAATGTAAGACGCCTTACAACACCTAACAACATCTTACAACACCGTACGAAACCTTAAAACTCCATAATAAACGTAATGAATTCGTACGAGTACTTTGAACATCGTACGACAAGGTAGGACATCTTACGACTCTTTATGCCACATTAGCAACTCGAAAAGAACGTTAGTATAATGTAGAACGCCATACAGCTCCTAAGTATACCTTACAATACCATATGTAAACTTAAAATCCATAATAAACCTAATTAATTCGTACGAGTCCGTTGAACATCGTACGACGAGTTAAGACATCTTACTACTCATTATGCCACATTAGCAACTCGAAAAGAACGTTATTATAATCTAGAACGCCATACAGCTCCTAACACCCTAAAATACCGTACGTAAACTTAAAAATCCATAATAAACCTAATGAATTCGTACGAGTCCTTTGAACATCGTACGACAAGTTAGGACATCTTATGACTCTTTATGCTATCTTAGCGTCTTGAAAAGCACATTAGTATAATGTAAGACGCCTTACAACACCTAACAACATCTTACAACACCGTACGAAACCTTAAAACTCCATAATAAACCTAATGAAATCGTACGAGTCATTTGAACATCGTACGACAAATTAGGATATCTTATGAATCTTTATGCTATATTAGCACCTTGAAAATCACATTAGTATAATGTAAGACGCCTTACAACACCTAACAACATCTTACAACACCGTACGAAACATTAAAACACCATAATAAACCTAATGAAATCGTACGAGTCATTTGAACATCGTACGACAAATTACGACATCTTATGAATCTTTATGCTATATTAGCACCTTGAAAATCACATTAGTATAATGTAAGACTCCTTACAACACCTAACAACATCTTACAACACCGTACGAAACATTAAAACACCATAATAAACCTAATGAATTTGTACGTGTCCTTTGAACATCGTACGACAAGTTAGGACATCTTACGACTCTTTATGCCACATTAGCAACTCGAAAAGAACGTTAGTATAATGTAGAACGCCATACAGCTCCTAAGTATACCATACAATACCGTACGTAAACTTAAAATCCATAATAAACCTAATTAATTCGTACGAGTCCGTTGAACATCGTACGACGAGTTAAGACTTCTTACTACTCTTTATGCCACATTAGCAACTTGAAAAGAACGTTATTATAATGTAGAACAACATACAGCTCCTAACACCCTATAATACCGTACGTAAACTTAAAAACCCATAATAAACCTAATGAATTCGTACGAGTCCTTAGAACATCGTACGACAAGTTAGGACATCTTATGACTCTTTATGCAACATTAGCACCTTGAAAAGCACGTTAGTATAATGTAAGACGCCTTACAACACCTAACAACATCTTACAACACTGCACGAAACCTTAAAACTCCATAATAAACCTAATAAACTCGTACGAGTCCTTTGAACATCGCACGGCAAGTTAGGACTTCTTACGACTCTTTATGCCACATTAGCAACTCGAAAAGAACGTTAATATAATGTAGAACGCCATACAGCTCCTAAGTATACCTTACAATACCGTATGTAAACTTAAAATCCATAATAAACCTAATTAATTCGTACGAGTCCGTTGAACATCGTACGACGAGTTAAGACATCTTACTACTCTTTATGCCACATTAGCAACTCGAAAAGAACGTTATTAAAATCTAGAACGCCATACAGCTCCTAACACCCTACAATACCGTACGTAAACTTAAAAATCCATAATAAACCTAATGAATTCGTACGCGTCCTTTGAACATCGTACGACAAGTTAGGACATCTTATGACTCTTTATGCTATATTAGCGTCTTGAAAAGCACATTAGTATAATGTAAGACGCCTTACAACACCTAACAACATCTTACAACACCGTACGAAACCTTAAAACTCCATAATAAACCTAATGAAATCGTACGAGTCATTTGAACATCATACGACAAATTAGGACATCTTATGAATCTTTATGCTATATTAGCACCTTGAAAATCACATTAGTATAATGTAAGACGCCTTACAACACCTAACAACATCTTACAACACCGTACAAAACCTTAAAACTCCATAATAAACCTAATAAAATCGTACGAGTCATTTGAACATTGTACGACAAATTAGGACATCTTATGAATCTTTATGCTATATTACCACCTTGAAAATCACATTAGTATAATGTAAGACGCCTTACAACACCTAACAACATCTTACAACACCGTACGAAACCTTAAAACTCCATAATAAACCTAATGAAATCGTACGAGTCATTTGAACATCGTACGACAAATTAGGACATCTTATGAATCTTTATGCTATATTAGCACCTTGAAAATCACATTAGTATAATGTAAGACTCCTTACAACACCTAACAACATCTTACAACACCGTACGAAACATTAAAACACCATAATAAACCTAATGAATTTGTACGTGTCCTTTAAACATCGTACGACAAGTTAGGACATCTTACGACTCTTTATGCCACATTAGCAACTCGAAAAGAACGTTAGTATAATGTAGAACGCCATACAGCTCCTAAGTATACCATACAATACCGTACGTAAACTTAAAATCCATAATAAACCTAATTAATTCGTACGAGTCCGTTGAACATCGTACGACGAGTTAAGACTTCTTACTACTCTTTATGCCACATTAGCAACTTGAAAAGAACGTTATTATAATGTAGAACAACATACAGCTCCTAACACCCTATAATACCGTACGTAAACTTAAAAACCCATAATAAACCTAATGAATTCGTGCGAGTCCTTAGAACATCGTACGACAAGTTAGGACATCTTATGACTCTTTATGCAACATTAGCACCTTGAAAAGCACGTTAGTATAATGTAAGACGCCTTACAACACCTAACAACATCTTACAACACTGCACGAAACCTTAAAACTCCATAATAAACCTAATAAACTCGTACGAGTCCTTTGAACATCGCACGGCAAGTTAGGACTTCTTACGACTCTTTATGCCACATTAGCAACTCGAAAAGAACGTTAATATAATGTAGAACGCCATACAGCTCCTAAGTATACCTTACAATACCGTATGTAAACTTAAAATCCATAATAAACCTAATTAATTCGTACGAGTCCGTTGAACATCGTACGACGAGTTAAGACATCTTACTACTCTTTATGCCACATTAGCAACTCGAAAAGAACGTTATTAAAATCTAGAACGCCATACAGCTCCTAACACCCTACAATACCGTACGTAAACTTAAAAATCCATAATAAACCTAATGAATTCGTACGCGTCCTTTGAACATCGTACGACAAGTTAGGAAATCTTATGACTCTTTATGCTATATTAGCGTCTTGAAAAGCACATTAGTATAATGTAAGACGCCTTACAACACCTAACAACATCTTACAACACCGTACGAAACCTTAAAACTCCATAATAAACCTAATGAAATCGTACGAGTCATTTGAACATCGTACGACAAATTAGGACATCTTATGAATCTTTATGCTATATTAGCACCTTGAAAATCACATTAGTATAATGTAAGACTCCTTACAACACCTAACAACATCTTACAACACCGTACGAAACATTAAAACACCATAATAAACCTAATGAATTTGTACGTGTCCTTTGAACATCGTACGACAAGTTAGGACATCTTACGACTCTTTATGCCACATTAGCAACTCGAAAAGAACGTTAGTATAATGTAGAACGCCATACAGCTCCTAAGTATACCATACAATACCGTACGTAAACTTAAAATCCATAATAAACCTAATTAATTCGTACGAGTCCGTTGAACATCGTACGACGAGTTAAGACTTCTTACTACTCTTTATGCCACATTAGCAACTTGAAAAGAACGTTATTATAATGTAGAACAACATACAGCTCCTAACACCCTATAATACCGTACGTAAACTTAAAAACCCATAATAAACCTAATGAATTCGTACGAGTCCTTAGAACATCGTACGACAAGTTAGGACATCTTATGACTCTTTATGCAACATTAGCACCTTGAAAAGCACGTTAGTATAATGTAAGACGCCTTACAACACCTAACAACATCTTACAACACTGCACGAAACCTTAAAACTCCATAATAAACCTAATAAACTCGTACGAGTCCTTTGAACATCGCACGGCAAGTTAGGACTTCTTACGACTCTTTATGCCACATTAGCAACTCGAAAAGAACGTTAATATAATGTAGAACGCCATACAGCTCCTAAGTATACCTTACAATACCGTATGTAAACTTAAAATCCATAATAAACCTAATTAATTCGTACGAGTCCGTTGAACATCGTACGACGAGTTAAGACATCTTACTACTCTTTATGCCACATTAGCAACTCGAAAAGAACGTTATTAAAATCTAGAACGCCATACAGCTCCTAACACCCTACAATACCGTACGTAAACTTAAAAATCCATAATAAACCTAATGAATTCGTACGCGTCCTTTGAACATCGTACGACAAGTTAGGAAATCTTATGACTCTTTATGCTATATTAGCGTCTTGAAAAGCACATTAGTATAATGTAAGACGCCTTACAACACCTAACAACATCTTACAACACCGTACGAAACCTTAAAACTCCATAATAAACCTAATGAAATCGTACGAGTCATTTGAACATCGTACGACAAATTAGGACATCTTATGAATCTTTATGCTATATTAGCACCTTGAAAATCACATTAGTATAATGTAAGACGCCTTACAACACCTAACAACATCTTACAACACCGTACAAAACCTTAAAACTCCATAATAAACCTAATAAAATCGTACGAGTCATTTGAACATTGTACGACAAATTAGGACATCTTATGAATCTTTATGCTATATTACCACCTTGAAAATCACATTAGTATAATGTAAGACGCCTTACAACACCTAACAACATCTTACAACACCGTACGAAACCTTAAAACTCCATAATAAACCTAATGAAATCGTACGAGTCATTTGAACATCGTACGACAAATTAGGACATCTTATGAATCTTTATGCTATATTAGCACCTTGAAAATCACATTAGTATAATGTAAGACTCCTTACAACACCTAACAACATCTTACAACACCGTACGAAACATTAAAACACCATAATAAACCTAATGAATTTGTACGTGTCCTTTAAACATCGTACGACAAGTTAGGACATCTTACGACTCTTTATGCCACATTAGCAACTCGAAAAGAACGTTAGTATAATGTAGAACGCCATACAGCTCCTAAGTATACCATACAATACCGTACGTAAACTTAAAATCCATAATAAACCTAATTAATTCGTACGAGTCCGTTGAACATCGTACGACGAGTTAAGACTTCTTACTACTCTTTATGCCACATTAGCAACTTGAAAAGAACGTTATTATAATGTAGAACAACATACAGCTCCTAACACCCTATAATACCGTACGTAAACTTAAAAACCCATAATAAACCTAATGAATTCGTGCGAGTCCTTAGAACATCGTACGACAAGTTAGGACATCTTATGACTCTTTATGCAACATTAGCACCTTGAAAAGCACGTTAGTATAATGTAAGACGCCTTACAACACCTAACAACATCTTACAACACTGCACGAAACCTTAAAACTCCATAATAAACCTAATAAACTCGTACGAGTCCTTTGAACATCGCACGGCAAGTTAGGACTTCTTACGACTCTTTATGCCACATTAGCAACTCGAAAAGAACGTTAATATAATGTAGAACGCCATACAGCTCCTAAGTATACCTTACAATACCGTATGTAAACTTAAAATCCATAATAAACCTAATTAATTCGTACGAGTCCGTTGAACATCGTACGACGAGTTAAGACATCTTACTACTCTTTATGCCACATTAGCAACTCGAAAAGAACGTTATTAAAATCTAGAACGCCATACAGCTCCTAACACCCTACAATACCGTACGTAAACTTAAAAATCCATAATAAACCTAATGAATTCGTACGCGTCCTTTGAACATCGTACGACAAGTTAGGAAATCTTATGACTCTTTATGCTATATTAGCGTCTTGAAAAGCACATTAGTATAATGTAAGACGCCTTACAACACCTAACAACATCTTACAACACCGTACGAAACCTTAAAACTCCATAATAAACCTAATGAAATCGTACGAGTCATTTGAACATCGTACGACAAATTAGGACATCTTATGAATCTTTATGCTATATTAGCACCTTGAAAATCACATTAGTATAATGTAAGACTCCTTACAACACCTAACAACATCTTACAACACCGTACGAAACATTAAAACACCATAATAAACCTAATGAATTTGTACGTGTCCTTTGAACATCGTACGACAAGTTAGGACATCTTACGACTCTTTATGCCACATTAGCAACTCGAAAAGAACGTTAGTATAATGTAGAACGCCATACAGCTCCTAAGTATACCATACAATACCGTACGTAAACTTAAAATCCATAATAAACCTAATTAATTCATACGAGTCCGTTGAACATCGTACGACGAGTTAAGACTTCTTACTACTCTTTATGCCACATTAGCAACTTGAAAAGAACGTTATTATAATGTAGAACAACATACAGCTCCTAACACCCTATAATACCGTACGTAAACTTAAAAACCCATAATAAACCTAATGAATTCGTACGAGTCCTTAGAACATCGTACGACAAGTTAGGACATCTTATGACTCTTTATGCAACATTAGCACCTTGAAAAGCACGTTAGTATAATGTAAGACGCCTTACAACACCTAACAACATCTTACAACACTGCACGAAACCTTAAAACTCCATAATAAACCTAATAAACTCGTACGAGTCCTTTGAACATCGCACGGCAAGTTAGGACTTCTTACGACTCTTTATGCCACATTAGCAACTCGAAAAGAACGTTAATATAATGTAGAACGCCATACAGCTCCTAAGTATACCTTACAATACCGTATGTAAACTTAAAATCCATAATAAACCTAATTAATTCGTACGAGTCCGTTGAACATCGTACGACGAGTTAAGACATCTTACTACTCTTTATGCCACATTAGCAACTCGAAAAGAACGTTATTAAAATCTAGAACGCCATACAGCTCCTAACACCCTACAATACCGTACGTAAACTTAAAAATCCATAATAAACCTAATGAATTCGTACGCGTCCTTTGAACATCGTACGACAAGTTAGGAAATCTTATGACTCTTTATGCTATATTAGCGTCTTGAAAAGCACATTAGTATAATGTAAGACGCCTTACAACACCTAACAACATCTTACAACACCGTACGAAACCTTAAAACTCCATAATAAACCTAATGAAATCGTACGAGTCATTTGAACATCGTACGACAAATTAGGACATCTTATGAATCTTTATGCTATATTAGCACCTTGAAAATCACATTAGTATAATGTAAGACTCCTTACAACACCTAACAACATCTTACAACACCGTACGAAACATTAAAACACCATAATAAACCTAATGAATTTGTACGTGTCCTTTGAACATCGTACGACAAGTTAGGACATCTTACGACTCTTTATGCCACATTAGCAACTCGAAAAGAACGTTAGTATAATGTAGAACGCCATACAGCTCCTAAGTATACCATACAATACCGTACGTAAACTTAAAATCCATAATAAACCTAATTAATTCGTACGAGTCCGTTGAACATCGTACGACGAGTTAAGACTTCTTACTACTCTTTATGCCACATTAGCAACTTGAAAAGAACGTTATTATAATGTAGAACAACATACAGCTCCTAACACCCTATAATACCGTACGTAAACTTAAAAACCCATAATAAACCTAATGAATTCGTACGAGTCCTTAGAACATCGTACGACAAGTTAGGACATCTTATGACTCTTTATGCAACATTAGCACCTTGAAAAGCACGTTAGTATAATGTAAGACGCCTTACAACACCTAACAACATCTTACAACACTGCACGAAACCTTAAAACTCCATAATAAACCTAATAAACTCGTACGAGTCCTTTGAACATCGCACGGCAAGTTAGGACTTCTTACGACTCTTTATGCCACATTAGCAACTCGAAAAGAACGTTAATATAATGTAGAACGCCATACAGCTCCTAAGTATACCTTACAATACCGTATGTAAACTTAAAATCCATAATAAACCTAATTAATTCGTACGAGTCCGTTGAACATCGTACGACGAGTTAAGACATCTTACTACTCTTTATGCCACATTAGCAACTCGAAAAGAACGTTATTAAAATCTAGAACGCCATACAGCTCCTAACACCCTACAATACCGTACGTAAACTTAAAAATCTATAATAAACCTAATGAATTCGTACGCGTCCTTTGAACATCGTACGACAAGTTAGGAAATCTTATGACTCTTTATGCTATATTAGCGTCTTGAAAAGCACATTAGTATAATGTAAGACGCCTTACAACACCTAACAACATCTTACAACACCGTACGAAACCTTAAAACTCCATAATAAACCTAATGAAATCGTACGAGTCATTTGAACATCATACGACAAATTAGGACATCTTATGAATCTTTATGCTATATTAGCACCTTGAAAATCACATTAGTATAATGTAAGACGCCTTACAACACCTAACAACATCTTACAACACCGTACAAAACCTTAAAACTCCATAATAAACCTAATAAAATCGTACGAGTCATTTGAACATTGTACGACAAATTAGGACATCTTATGAATCTTTATGCTATATTACCACCTTGAAAATCACATTAGTATAATGTAAGACGCCTTACAACACCTAACAACATCTTACAACACCGTACGAAACCTTAAAACTCCATAATAAACGTAATGAATTCGTACGAGTCCTTTGAACATCGTACGACAAGTTTGGACATCTTACGACTCTTTATGCCACATTAGCAACTCGAAAAGAACGTTAGTATAATGTAGAACGCCATACAGCTCCTAAGTATACCTTACAATACCGTATGTAAACTTAAAATCCATAATAAACCTAATTAATTCGTACGAGTCCGTTGAACATCGTACGACGAGTTAAGACATCTTACAACTCTTTATGCCACATTAGCAACTCGAAAAGAACGTTATTATAATCTAGAACGCCATACAGCTCCTAACACCCTACAATACCGTACGTAAATTTAAAAATCCATAATAAACCTAATGAATTCGTACGAGTCCTTTGAACATCGTACGACAAGTTAGGACATCTTATGACTCTTTATGCTATATTAGCGTCTTGAAAAGCACATTAGTATAATGTAAGACGCCTTACAACAATTAACAACATCTTACAACACCGTACGAAACCTTAAAACTCCATAATAAACCTAATGAAATCGTACGAGTCATTTGAACATCGTACGACAAATTAGGACATCTTATGAATCTTTATGCTAATATCACCTTGAAAATCACATTAGTATAATGTAAGACGCCTTACAACACCTAACAACATCTTACAACACCGTACGAAACATTAAAACACCATAATAAACCTAATGAATTTGTACGTGTCCTTTGAACATCGTACGACAAGTTAAGACATCTTACGACTCTTTATGCCACATTAGCAACTCGAAAAGAACGTTAGTATAATGTAGAACGCCATACAGCTCCTAAGTATACCATACAATACCGTACGTAAACTTAAAATCCATAATAAACCTAATTAATTCGTACGAGTCCGTTGAACATCGTACGACGAGTTAAGACATCTTACTACTCTTTATGCCACACTAGCAACATGAAAAGAACGTTATTATAATGTAGAACAACATACAGCTCCTAACACCCTATAATACCGTACGTAAACTTAAAAATCCATAATAAACCTAATGAATTCGTACGAGACCTTAGAACATCGTACGACAAGTTAGGACATCTTATGACTCTTTATGCAACATTAGCACCTTGAAAAGCACGTTAGTATAATGTAAGACGCCTTACAACACCTAACAAGATTTTACAACACTGCACGAAACCTTAAAACTCCATAATAAACCTAATAAACTCGTACGAGTCCTTTGAACATCGCACGGCAAGTTAGGACTTCTTACGACTCTTTATGCCACATTAGCAACTCGAAAAGAACGTTAGTATATTGTAGAACGCCATACAGCTCCTAAGTATACCTTACAATACCGTATGTAAACTTAAAATCCATAATAAACCTAATTAATTCGTACGAGTCCGTTGAACATCGTACGACGAGTTAAGACATCTTACTACTCTTTATGCCACATTAGCAACTCGAAAAGAACGTTATTAAAATCTAGAACGCCATACAGCTCCTAACACCCTACAATACCGTACGTAAACTTAAAAATCCATAATAAACTTAATGAATTCGTACGCGTCCTTTGAACATCGTACGACAAGTTAAGACATCTTATGACTCTTTATGCTATATTAGCGTCTTGAAAAGCACATTAGTATAATGTAAGACGCCTTACAACACCTAACAACATCTTACAACACCGTACGAAACCTTACAACTCCATAATAAACCTAATGAAATCGTACGAGTCATTTGAACATCATACGACAAATTAGGACATCTTATGAATCTTTATGCTATATTAGCACCTTGAAAATAACATTAGTATAATGTAAGACGCCTTACAACACCTAACAACATCTTACAACACCGTACAAAACCTTAAAACTCCATAATAAACCTAATAAAATCGTACGAGTCATTTGAACATTGTACGACAAATTAAGACATCTTATGAATCTTTATGCTATATTACCACCTTGAAAATCACATTAGTATAATGTAAGACGTCTTACAACACCTAACAACATCTTACAACACCGTACGAAACCTTAAAACTCCATAATAAACGTAATGAATTCGTACGAGTCCTTTGAACATCGTACGACAAGTTAGGACATCTTACGACTCTTTATGCCACATTAGCAACTCGAAAAGAACGTTAGTATAATGTAGAACGCCATACAGCTCCTAAGTATATCTTACAATACCGTATGTAAACTTAAAATCCATAATAAACCTAATTAATTCGTACGAGTCCGTTGAACATCGTACGACGAGTTAAGACATCTTACTACTCTTTATGCCACATTAGCAACTCGAAAAGAACGTTATTATAATCTAGAACGCCATACAGCTCCTAACACCCTACAATACCGTACGTAAACTTAAAAATCCATAATAAACCTAATGAATTCGTACGCGTCCTTTGAACATCGTACGACAAGTTAGGACATCTTATGACTCTTTATGCTATATTAGCGTCTTGAAAAGCACATTAGTATAATGTAAGACGCCTTACAACAATTAACAACATCTTACAACACCGTACGAAACCTTAAAACTCCATAATAAACCTAATGAAATCGTACGAGTCATTTGAACATCATAGGACAAATTAGGACATCTTATGAATCTTTATGCTAATATCACCTTGAAAATCACATTAGTATAATGTAAGACGCCTTACAACACCTAACAACATCTTACAACACCGTACGAAACATTAAAACACCATAATAAACCTAATGAATTTGTACGTGTCCTTTGAACATCGTACGACAAGTTAAGACATCTTACGACTCTTTATGCCACATTAGCAACTCGAAAAGAACGTTATTATAATGTAGAACGCCATACAGCTCCTAAGTATACCATACAATACCGTACGTAAACTTAAAATCCATAATAAACCTAATTAATTCGTACGAGTCCGTTGAACATCGTACGACGAGTTAAGACATCTTACTACTCTTTATGCCACACTAGCAACTTGAAAAGAACGTTATTATATTGTAGAACAACATACAGCTCCTAACACCCTATAATACCGTACGTAAACTTAAAAATCCATAATAAACCTAATGAATTCGTACGAGTCCTTAGAACATCGTACGACAAGTTAGGACATCTTATGACTCTTTATGCAACATTAGCACCTTGAAAAGCGCGTTAGTATAATGTAAGACGCCTTACAACACCTAACAAGATTTTACAACACTGCACGAAACCTTAAAACTCCATAATAAACCTAATAAACTCGTACGAGTCCTTTGAACATCGCACGGCAAGTTAGGACTTCTTACGACTCTTTATGCCACATTAGCAACTCGAAAAGAACGTTAGTATATTGTAGAACGCCATACAGCTCCTAAGTATACCTTACAATACCGTATGTAAACTTAAAATCCATAATAAACCTAATTAATTCGTACGAGTCCGTTGAACATCGTACGACGAGTTAAGACATCTTACTACTCTTTATGCCACATTAGCAACTCGAAAAGAACGTTATTAAAATCTAGAACGCCATACAGCTCCTAACACCCTACAATACCGTACGTAAACTTAAAAATCCATAATAAACCTAATGAATTCGTACGCGTCCTTTGAACATCGTACGACAAGTTAGGACATCTTATGACTCTTTATGCTATATTAGCGTCTTGAAAAGCACATTAGTATAATGTAAGACGCCTTACAACACCTAACAACATCTTACAACACCGTACGAAACCTTAAAACTCCATAATAAACCTAATGAAATCGTACGAGTCATTTGAACATCATACGACAAATTAGGACATCTTATGAATCTTTATGCTATATTAGCACCTTGAAAATAACATTAGTATAATGTAAGACGCCTTACAACACCTAACAACATCTTACAACACCGTACAAAACCTTAAAACTCCATAATAAACCTAATAAAATCGTACGAGTCATTTGAACATTGTACGACAAATTAAGACATCTTATGAATCTTTATGCTATATTACCACCTTGAAAATCACATTAGTATAATGTAAGACGTCTTACAACACCTAACAACATCTTACAACACCGTACGAAACCTTAAAACTCCATAATAAACGTAATGAATTCGTACGAGTCCTTTGAACATCGTACGACAAGTTAGGACATCTTACGACTCTTTATGCCACATTAGCAACTCGAAAAGAACGTTAGTATAATGTAGAACGCCATACAGCTCCTAAGTATACCTTACAATACCGTATGTAAACTTAAAATCCATAATAAACCTAATTAATTCGTACGAGTCCGTTGAACATCGTACGACGAGTTAAGACATCTTACTACTCTTTATGCCACATTAGCAACTCGAAAAGAACGTTATTATAATCTAGAACGCCATACAGCTCCTAACACCCTACAATACCGTACGTAAACTTAAAAATCCATAATAAAACTAATGAATTCGTACGAGTCCTTTGAACATCGTACGACAAGTTAGGACATCTTATGACTCTTTATGCTATATTAGCGTCTAGAAAAGCACATTAGTATAATGTAAGACGCCTTACAACACCTAACAACATCTTACAACACCGTACGAAACCTTAAAACTCCATAATAAACCTAATGAAATCGTACGAGTCATTTGAACATCATACGACAAATTAAGACATCTTATGAATCTTTATGCTATATTACCACCTTGAAAATCACATTAGTATAATGTAAGACGTCTTACAACACCTAACAACATCTTACAACACCGTACGAAACCTTAAAACTCCATAATAAACGTAATGAATTCGTACGAGTCCTTTGAACATCGTACGACAAGTTAGGACATCTTACGACTCTTTATGCCACATTAGCAACTCGAAAAGAACGTTAGTATAATGTAGAACGCCATACAGCTCCTAAGTATATCTTACAATACCGTATGTAAACTTAAAATCCATAATAAACCTAATTAATTCGTACGAGTCCGTTGAACATCGTACGACGAGTTAAGACATCTTACTACTCTTTATGCCACATTAGCAACTCGAAAAGAACGTTATTATAATCTAGAACGCCATACAGCTCCTAACACCCTACAATACCGTACGTAAACTTAAAAATCCATAATAAACCTAATGAATTCGTACGCGTCCTTTGAACATCGTACGACAAGTTAGGACATCTTATGACTCTTTATGCTATATTAGCGTCTTGAAAAGCACATTAGTATAATGTAAGACGCCTTACAACAATTAACAACATCTTACAACACCGTACGAAACCTTAAAACTCCATAATAAACCTAATGAAATCGTACGAGTCATTTGAACATCATAGGACAAATTAGGACATCTTATGAATCTTTATGCTAATATCACCTTGAAAATCACATTAGTATAATGTAAGACGCCTTACAACACCTAACAACATCTTACAACACCGTACGAAACATTAAAACACCATAATAAACCTAATGAATTTGTACGTGTCCTTTGAACATCGTACGACAAGTTAAGACATCTTACGACTCTTTATGCCACATTAGCAACTCGAAAAGAACGTTATTATAATGTAGAACGCCATACAGCTCCTAAGTATACCATACAATACCGTACGTAAACTTAAAATCCATAATAAACCTAATTAATTCGTACGAGTCCGTTGAACATCGTACGACGAGTTAAGACATCTTACTACTCTTTATGCCACACTAGCAACTTGAAAAGAACGTTATTATATTGTAGAACAACATACAGCTCCTAACACCCTATAATACCGTACGTAAACTTAAAAATCCATAATAAACCTAATGAATTCGTACGAGTCCTTAGAACATCGTACGACAAGTTAGGACATCTTATGACTCTTTATGCAACATTAGCACCTTGAAAAGCGCGTTAGTATAATGTAAGACGCCTTACAACACCTAACAAGATTTTACAACACTGCACGAAACCTTAAAACTCCATAATAAACCTAATAAACTCGTACGAGTCCTTTGAACATCGCACGGCAAGTTAGGACTTCTTACGACTCTTTATGCCACATTAGCAACTCGAAAAGAACGTTAGTATATTGTAGAACGCCATACAGCTCCTAAGTATACCTTACAATACCGTATGTAAACTTAAAATCCATAATAAACCTAATTAATTCGTACGAGTCCGTTGAACATCGTACGACGAGTTAAGACATCTTACTACTCTTTATGCCACATTAGCAACTCGAAAAGAACGTTATTAAAATCTAGAACGCCATACAGCTCCTAACACCCTACAATACCGTACGTAAACTTAAAAATCCATAATAAACCTAATGAATTCGTACGCGTCCTTTGAACATCGTACGACAAGTTAGGACATCTTATGACTCTTTATGCTATATTAGCGTCTTGAAAAGCACATTAGTATAATGTAAGACGCCTTACAACACCTAACAACATCTTACAACACCGTACGAAACCTTAAAACTCCATAATAAACCTAATGAAATCGTACGAGTCATTTGAACATCATACGACAAATTAGGACATCTTATGAATCTTTATGCTATATTAGCACCTTGAAAATAACATTAGTATAATGTAAGACGCCTTACAACACCTAACAACATCTTACAACACCGTACAAAACCTTAAAACTCCATAATAAACCTAATAAAATCGTACGAGTCATTTGAACATTGTACGACAAATTAAGACATCTTATGAATCTTTATGCTATATTACCACCTTGAAAATCACATTAGTATAATGTAAGACGTCTTACAACACCTAACAACATCTTACAACACCGTACGAAACCTTAAAACTCCATAATAAACGTAATGAATTCGTACGAGTCCTTTGAACATCGTACGACAAGTTAGGACATCTTACGACTCTTTATGCCACATTAGCAACTCGAAAAGAACGTTAGTATAATGTAGAACGCCATACAGCTCCTAAGTATACCTTACAATACCGTATGTAAACTTAAAATCCATAATAAACCTAATTAATTCGTACGAGTCCGTTGAACATCGTACGACGAGTTAAGACATCTTACTACTCTTTATGCCACATTAGCAACTCGAAAAGAACGTTATTATAATCTAGAACGCCATACAGCTCCTAACACCCTACAATACCGTACGTAAACTTAAAAATCCATAATAAAACTAATGAATTCGTACGAGTCCTTTGAACATCGTACGACAAGTTAGGACATCTTATGACTCTTTATGCTATATTAGCGTCTAGAAAAGCACATTAGTATAATGTAAGACGCCTTACAACACCTAACAACATCTTACAACACCGTACGAAACCTTAAAACTCCATAATAAACCTAATGAAATCGTACGAGTCATTTGAACATCGTACGACAAATTAGGACATCTTATGAATCTTTATGCTATATTAGCACCTTGAAAATCACATTAGTATAATGTAAGACGCCTTACAACACCTAACAACATCTTACAACACCGTACGAAACATTAAAACACCATAATAAACCTAATGAATTTGTACGTGTCCTTTGAACATCGTACGACAAGTTTGGACATCTTACGACTCTTTATGCCACATTAGCAACTCGAAAAGAACGTTAGTATAATGTAGAACGCCATACAGCTCCTAAGTATACCATACAATACCGTACGTAAACTTAAAATCCATAAAAAACCTAATTAATTCGTATGAGTCCGTTGAACATCCTACGACGAGTTAAGACATCTTACTACTCTTTATGCCACATTAGCAACTTGAAAAGAACGATATTATAATGTAGAACAACATACAGCTCCTAACACCCTATAATACCGTACGTAAACTTAAAAATCCATAATAAACCTAATGAATTCGTACGAGTCCTTAGAACATCGTACGACAAGTTAGGACATCTTATGACTCTTTATGCAACATTAGCACCTAGAAAAGCATGTTAGTATAATGTAAGACGCCTTACAACACCTAACAACATCTTACAACACTGCACGAAAGCTTAAAACTCCATAATAAACCTAATAAACTCGTATGAGTCCTTTGAATATCGCACGGCAAGTTAGGACTTCTTACGACTCTTTATGCCACATTAGCAACTCGAAAAGAACGTTAGTATAATGTAGAACGCCATACAGCTCCTAAGTATACCTTACAATACCGTATGTAAACTTAAAATCCATAATAAACCTAATTAATTCGTACGAGTCCGTTGAACATCGTACGACGAGTTAAGACATCTTACTACTCTTTATGCCACATTAGCAACTCGAAAAGAACGTTATTAAAATCTTGAACGCCATACAGCTCCTAACACCCTACAATACCGTACGTAAACTTAAAAATCCATAATAAACCTAATGAATTCGTACGCGTCCTTTGAACATCGTACGACAAGTTAGGACATCTTATGACTCTTTATGCTATATTAGCGTCTTGAAAAGCACATTAGTATAATGTAAGACGCCTTACAACACCTAACAACATCTTACAACACCGTACGAAACCTTAAAACTCCATAATAAACCTAATGAAATCGTACGAGTCATTTGAACATCATACGACAAATTAGGAAATCTTATGAATCTTTATGCTATATTAGCACCTTGAAAATAACGTTAGTATAATGTAAGACGCCTTACAACACCTAACAACATCTTACAACACCGTACGAAACATTAAAACTCCATAATAAACCTAATGAATTTGTACGTGTCCTTTGAACATCGTACGACAAGTTTGGACATCTTACGACTCTTTATGCCACATTAGCAACTCGAAAAGAACGTTAGTATAATGTAGAACGCCATACAGCTCCTAAGTATACCATACAATACCGTACGTAAACTTAAAATCCATAAAAAACCTAATTAATTCGTATGAGTCCGTTGAACATCCTACGACGAGTTAAGACATCTTACTACTCTTTATGCCACATTAGCAACTTGAAAAGAACGATATTATAATGTAGAACAACATACAGCTCCTAACACCCTATAATACCGTACGTAAACTTAAAAATCCATAATAAACCTAATGAATTCGTACGAGTCCTTAGAACATCGTACGACAAGTTAGGACATCTTATGACTCTTTATGCAACATTAGCACCTAGAAAAGCACGTTAGTATAATGTAAGACGCCTTACAACACCTAACAACATCTTACAACACTGCACGAAACCTTAAAACTCCATAATAAACCTAATAAACTCGTATGAGTCCTTTGAATATCGCACGGCAAGTTAGGACTTCTTACGACTCTTTATGCCACATTAGCAACTCGAAAAGAACGTTAGTATAATGTAGAACGCCATACAGCTCCTAAGTATACCTTACAATACCGTATGTAAACTTAAAATCCATAATAAACCTAATTAATTCGTACGAGTCCGTTGAACATCGTACGACGAGTTAAGACATCTTACTACTCTTTATGCCACATTAGCAACTCGAAAAGAACGTTATTAAAATCTTGAACGCCATACAGCTCCTAACACCCTACAATACCGTACGTAAACTTAAAAATCCATAATAAACCTAATGAATTCGTACGCGTCCTTTGAACATCGTACGACAAGTTAGGACATCTTATGACTCTTTATGCTATATTAGCGTCTTGAAAAGCACATTAGTATAATGTAAGACGCCTTACAACACCTAACAACATCTTACAACACCGTACGAAACCTTAAAACTCCATAATAAACCTAATGAAATCGTACGAGTCATTTGAACATCATACGACAAATTAGGAAATCTTATGAATCTTTATGCTATATTAGCACCTTGAAAATAACGTTAGTATAATGTAAGACGCCTTACAACACCTAACAACATCTTACAACACCGTACAAAACCTTAAAACTCCATAATAAACCTAATAAAATCGTACGAGTCATTTGAACATTGTACGACAAATTAGGACATCTTATGAATCTTTATGCTATATTACCACCTTGAAAACCACATTAGTATAATGTAAGACGCCTTACAACACCTAACAACATCTTACAACACCGTACGAAACCTTAAAACTCCATAATAAACGTAATGAATTCGTACGAGTCCTTTGAACATCGTACGACAAGTTAGGACATCTTACGACTCTTTATGCCACATTAGCAACTCGAAAAGAACGTTAGTATAATGTAGAACGCCATACAGCTCCTAAGTATACCTTACAATACCGTATGTAAACTTAAAATCCATAATAAACCTAATTAATTCGTACGAGTCCGTTGAACATCGTACGACGAGTTAAGACATCTTACTACTCTTTATGCCACATTAGCAACTCGAAAAGAACGTTATTATAATGTAGAACAACATACAGCTCCTAACACCCTATAATACCGTACGTAAACTTAAAAATCCATAATAAACCTAATGAATTCGTACGAGTCCTTAGAACATCGTACGACAAGTTAGGACATCTTATGACTCTTTATGCAACATTAGCACCTTCAAAAGCACGTTAGTATAATGTAAGACGCCTTACAACACCTAACAACATCTTACAACACTGCACGAAACCTTAAAACTCCATAATAAATCTAATAAACTCGTACGAGTCCTTTGAACATCGCACGGCAAGTTAGGACTTCTTACGACTCTTTATGCCACATTAGCAACTCGAAAAGAACGTTAGTATAATGTAGAACGCCATACAGCTCCTAAGTATACCATACAATACCGTACGTAAACTTAAAATCCATAAAAAACCTAATTAATTCGTACGAGTCCGTTGAACATCCTACGACGAGTTAAGACAACTTACTACTCTTATTGCCACATTAGCAACTTGAAAAAACGTTATTATAATGTAGAACAACATACAGCTCCTAACACCCTATAATACCGTACGTAAACTTAAAAATCCATAATAAACCTAATGAATTCGTACGAGTCCTTAGAACATCGTACGACAAGTTAGGACATCTTATGACTCTTTATGCAACATTAGCACCTTGAAAAGCACGTTAGTATAATGTAAGACGCCTTACAACACCTAACAACATCTTACAACACTGCACGAAACCTTAAAACTCCATAATAAACCTAATAAACTCGTACGAGTCCTTTGAACATCGCACGGCAAGTTAGGACTTCTTACGACTCTTTATGCCACATTAGCAACTCGAAAAGAACGTTAGTATAATGTAGAACGCTACAGCTCCTAAGTATACCTTACAATACCGTATGTAAACTTAAAATCCATAATAAACCTAATTAATTCGTACGAGTCCGTTGAACATCGTACGACGAGTTAAGACATCTTACTACTCTTTATGCCACATTAGCAACTCGAAAAGAACGTTATTAAAATCTAGAACGCCATACAGCTCCTAACACCCTACAATACCGTACGTAAACTTAAAAATCCATAATAAACCTAATGAATTCGTACGCGTCCTTTGAACATCGTACGACAAGTTAGGACATCTTATGACTCTTTATGCTATATTAGCGTCTTGAAAAGCACATTAGTATAATGTAAGACGCCTTACAACACCTAACAACATCTTACAACACCGTACGAAACCTTAAAACTCCATAATAAACCTAATGAAATCGTACGAGTCATTTGAACATCATACGACAAATTAGGACATCTTATGAATCTTTATGCTATATTAGCACCTTGAAAATAACATTAGTATAATGTAAGACGCCTTACAACACCTAACAACATCTTACAACACCGTACAAAACCTTAAAACTCCATAATAAACCTAATAAAATCGTACGAGTCATTTGAACATTGTACGACAAATTAGGACATCTTATGAATCTTTATGCTATATTACCACCTTGAAAACCACATTAGTATAATGTAAGACGCCTTACAACACCTAACAACATCTTACAACACCGTACGAAACCTTAAAACTCCATAATAAACGTAATGAATTCGTACGAGTCCTTTGAACATCGTACGACAAGTTAGGACATCTTACGACTCTTTATGCCACATTAGCAACTCGAAAAGAACGTTAGTATAATGTAGAACGCCATACAGCTCCTAAGTATACCTTACAATACCGTATGTAAACTTAAAATCCATAATAAACCTAATTAATTCGTACGAGTCCGTTGAACATCGTACGACGAGTTAAGACATCTTACTACTCTTTATGCCACATTAGCAACTCGAAAAGAACGTTATTATAATCTAGAACGCCATACAGCTCCTAACACCCTACAATACCGTATGTAAACTTAAAAATCCATAATAAACCTAATGAATTCGTACGAGTCCTTTGAACATTGTACGACAAGTTAGGACATCTTATGACTCTTTATGCTATATTAGCGTCTTGAAAAGCACATTAGTATAATGTCAGACGCCTTACAACACCTAACAACATCTTACAACACCGTACGAAACCTTAAAACTCCATAATAAACCTAATGAAATCGTACGAGTCATTTGAACATCGTACGACAAATTAGGACATCTTATGAATCTTTATGCTATATTAGCACCTTGAAAATCACATTAGTATAATGTAAGACGCCTTACAACACCTAACAACATCTTACAACACCGTACGAAACATTAAAACACCATAATAAACCTAATGAATTTGTACGTGTCCTTTGAACATCGTACGACAAGTTAGGACATCTTACGACTCTTTATGCCACATTAGCAACTCGAAAAGAACGTTAGTATAATGTAGAACGCCATACAGCTCCTAAGTATACCTTACAATACCGTATGTAAACTTAAAATCCATAATAAACCTAATTAATTCGTACGAGTCCGTTGAACATCGTACGACGAGTTAAGACATCTTACTACTCTTTATGCCACATTAGCAACTCGAAAAGAACGTTATTATAATCTAGAACGCCATACAGCTCCTAACACCCTACAATACCGTATGTAAACTTAAAAATCCATAATAAACCTAATGAATTCGTACGAGTCCTTTGAACATTGTACGACAAGTTAGGACATCTTATGACTCTTTATGCTATATTAGCGTCTTGAAAAGCACATTAGTATAATGTCAGACGCCTTACAACACCTAACAACATCTTACAACACCGTACGAAACTTTAAAACTCCATAATAAACCTAATGAAATCGTACGAGTCATTTGAACATCGTACGACAAATTAGGACATCTTATGAATCTTTATGCTATATTAGCACCTTCAAAATCACATTAGTATAATGTAAGACGCCTTACAACACCTAACAACATCTTACAACACCGTACGAAACATTAAAACACCATAATAAACCTAATGAATTTGTACGTGTCCTCTGAACATCGTACGACAAGTTAGGACATCTTACGACTCTTTATGCCACATTAGCAACTCGAAAAGAACGTTAGTATAATGTAGAACGCCATACAGCTCCTAAGTATACCATACAATACCGTACGTAAACTTAAAATCCATAAAAAACCTAATTAATTCGTATGAGTCCGTTGAACATCCTACGACGAGTTAAGACATCTTACTACTCTTTATGCCACATTAGCAACTTGAGAAGAACGATATTATAATGTAGAACAACATACAGCTCCTAACACCCTATAATACCGTACGTAAACTTAAAAATCCATAATAAACCTAATGAATTCGTACGAGTCCTTAGAACATCGTACGACAAGTAAGGACATCTTATGACTCTTTATGCAACATTAGCACCTTCAAAAGCACGTTAGTATAATGTAAGACGCCTTACAACACCTAACAACATCTTACAACACTGCACGAAACCTTAAAACTCCATAATAAACCTAATAAACTCGTACGAGTCCTTTGAACATCGCACGGCAAGTTAGGACTTCTTACGACTCTTTATGCCACATTAGCAACTCGAAAAGAACGTTAGTATAATGTAGAACGCCATACAGCTCCTAAGTATACCTTACAATACCGTATGTAAACTTAAAATCCATAATAAACCTAATTAATTCGTACGAGTCCGTTGAACATCGTACGACGAGTTAAGACATCTTACTACTCTTTATGCCACATTAGCAACTCGAAAAGAACGTTATTAAAATCTAGAACGCCATACAGCTCCTAACACTCTACAATACCGTACGTAAACTTAAAAATCCATAATAAACCTAATGAATTCGTACGCGTCCTTTGAACATCGTACGACAAGTTAGGACATCTTATGACTCTTTATGCTATATTAGCGTCTTGAAAAGCACATTAGTATAATGTAAGACGCCTTACAACACCTAACAACATCTTACAACACCGTACGAAACCTTAAAACTCCATAATAAACCTAATGAAATCGTACGAGTCATTTGAACATCATACGACAAATTAGGACATCTTATGAATCTTTATGCTATATTAGCACCTTGAAAATAACATTAGTATAATGTAAGACGCCTTACAACACCTAACAACATCTTACAACACCGTACAAAACCTTAAAACTCCATAATAAACCTAATAAAATCGTACGAGTCATTTGAACATTGTACGACAAATTAGGACATCTTATGAATCTTTATGCTATATTACCACCTTGAAAACCACATTAGTATAATGTAAGACGCCTTACAACACCTAATAACATCTTACAACACCGTACGAAACCTTAAAACTCCATAATAAACGTAATGAATTCGTACGAGTCCTTTGAACATCGTACGACAAGTTAGGACATCTTACGACTCTTTATGCCACATTAGCAACTCGAAAAGATCGTTAGTATAATGTAGAACGCCATACAGCTCCTAAGTATACCTTACAATACCGTATGTAAACTTAAAATCCATAATAAACCTAATTAATTCGTACGAGTCCGTTGAACATCGTACGACGAGTTAAGACATCTTACTACTCTTTATGCCACATTAGCAACTCGAAAAGAACGTTATTATAATGTAGAACAACATACAGCTCCTAACACCCTATAATACCGTACGTAAACTTAAAAATCCATAATAAACCTAATGAATTCGTACGAGTCCTTAGAACATCGTACGACAAGTTAGGACATCTTATGACTCTTTATGCAACATTAGCACCTTCAAAAGCACGTTAGTATAATGTAAGACGCCTTACAACACCTAACAACATCTTACAACACTGCACGAAACCTTAAAACTCCATAATAAACCTAATAAACTCGTACGAGTCCTTTGAACATCGCACGGCAAGTTAGGACTTCTTACGACTCTTTATGCCACATTAGCAACTCGAAAAGAACGTTAGTATAGTGTAGAACGCCATACAGCTCCTAAGTATACCTTACAATACCGTATGTAAACTTAAAATCCATAATAAACCTAATTAATTCGTACGAGTCCGTTGAACATCGTACGACGAGTTAAGACATCTTACTACTCTTTATGCCACATTAGCAACTCGAAAAGAACGTTATTAAAATCTAGAACGCCATGCAGCTCCTAACACTCTACAATACCGTACGTAAACTTAAAAATCCATAATAAACCTAATGAATTCGTACGCGTCCTTTGAACATCGTACGACAAGTTAGGACATCTTATGACTCTTTATGCTATATTAGCGTCTTGAAAAGCACATTAGTATAATGTAAGACGCCTTACAACACCTAACAACATCTTACAACACCGTACGAAACCTTAAAACTCCATAATAAACCTAATGAAATCGTACGAGTCATTTGAACATCATACGACAAATTAGGAAATCTTATGAATCTTTATGCTATATTAGCACCTTGAAAATAACATTAGTATAATGTAAGACGCCTTACAACACCTAACAACATCTTACAACACCGTACAAAACCTTAAAACTCCATAATAAACCTAATAAAATCGTACGAGTCATTTGAACATTGTACGACAAATTAGGACATCTTATGAATCTTTATGCTATATTACCACCTTGAAAACCACATTAGTATAATGTAAGACGCCTTACAACACCTAATAACATCTTACAACACCGTACGAAACCTTAAAACTCCATAATAAACGTAATGAATTCGTACGAGTCCTTTGAACATCGTACGACAAGTCAGGACATCTTACGACTCTTTATGCCACATTAGCAACTCGAAAAGAACGTTAGTATAATGTAGAACGCCATACAGCTCCTAAGTATACCTTACAATACCGTATGTAAACTTAAAATCCATAATAAACCTAATTAATTCGTACGAGTCCGTTGAACATCGTACGACGAGTTAAGACATCTTACTACTCTTTATGCCACATTAGCAACTCGAAACGAACGTTATTATAATGTAGAACAACATACAGCTCCTAACACCCTATAATACCGTACGTAAACTTAAAAATCCATAATAAACCTAATGAATTCGTACGAGTCCTTAGAACATCGTACGACAAGTTAGGACATCTTATGACTCTTTATGCAACATTAGCACCTTCAAAAGCACGTTAGTATAATGTAAGACGCCTTACAACACCTAACAACATCTTACAACACTGCACGAAACCTTAAAACTCCATAATAAACCTAATAAACTCGTACGAGTCCTTTGAACATCGCACGGCAAGTTAGGACTTCTTACGACTCTTTATGCCACATTAGCAACTCGAAAAGAACGTTAGTATAGTGTAGAACGCCATACAGCTCCTAAGTATACCTTACAATACCGTATGTAAACTTAAAATCCATAATAAACCTAATTAATTCGTACGAGTCCGTTGAACATCGTACGACGAGTTAAGACATCTTACTACTCTTTATGCCACATTAGCAACTCGAAAAGAACGTTATTAAAATCTAGAACGCCATGCAGCTCCTAACACTCTACAATACCGTACGTAAACTTAAAAATCCATAATAAACCTAATGAATTCGTACGCGTCCTTTGAACATCGTACGACAAGTTAGGACATCTTATGACTCTTTATGCTATATTAGCGTCTTGAAAAGCACATTAGTATAATGTAAGACGCCTTACAACACCTAACAACATCTTACAACACCGTACGAAACCTTAAAACTCCATAATAAACCTAATGAAATCGTACGAGTCATTTGAACATCATACGACAAATTAGGAAATCTTATGAATCTTTATGCTATATTAGCACCTTGAAAATAACATTAGTATAATGTAAGACGCCTTACAACACCTAACAACATCTTACAACACCGTACAAAACCTTAAAACTCCATAATAAACCTAATAAAATCGTACGAGTCATTTGAACATTGTACGACAAATTAGGACATCTTATGAATCTTTATGCTATATTACCACCTTGAAAACCACATTAGTATAATGTAAGACGCCTTACAACACCTAATAACATCTTACAACACCGTACGAAACCTTAAAACTCCATAATAAACGTAATGAATTCGTACGAGTCCTTTGAACATCGTACGACAAGTTAGGACATCTTACGACTCTTTATGCCACATTAGCAACTCGAAAAGAACGTTAGTATAATGTAGAACGCCATAGAGCTCCTAAGTATACCTTACAATACCGTATGTAAACTTAAAATCCATAATAAACCTAATTAATTCGTACGAGTCCGTTGAACATCGTACGACGAGTTAAGACATCTTACTACTCTTTATGCCACATTAGCAACTCGAAAAGAACGTTATTATAATCTAGAACGCCATACAGCTCCTAACACCCTACAATACCGTATGTAAACTTAAAAATCCATAATAAACCTAATGAATTCGTACGAGTCCTTTGAACATTGTACGACAAGTTAGGACATCTTATGACTCTTTATGCTATATTAGCGTCTTGAAAAGCACATTAGTATAATGTCAGACGCCTTACAACACCTAACAACATCTTACAACACCGTACGAAACCTTAAAACTCCATAATAAACCTAATGAAATCATACGAGTCATTTGAACATCGTACGACAAATTAGGACATCTTATGAATCTTTATGCTATATTAGCACCTTGCAAATCACATTAGTATAATGTAAGACGCCTTACAACACCTAACAACATCTTACAACACCGTACGAAACATTAAAACACCATAATAAACCTAATGAATTTGTACGTGTCCTTTGAACATCGTACGACAAGTTAGGACATCTTACGACTCTTTATGCCACATTAGCAACTCGAAAAGAACGTTAGTATAATGTAGAACGCCATACAGCTCCTAAGTATACCTTACAATACCGTATGTAAACTTAAAATCCATAATAAACCTAATTAATTCGTACGAGTCCGTTGAACATCGTACGACGAGTTAAGACATCTTACTACTCTTTATGCCACATTAGCAACTCGAAAAGAACGTTATTAAAATCTAGAACGCCATACAGCTCCTAACACTCTATAATACCGTACGTAAACTTAAAAATCCATAATAAACCTAATGAATTCGTACGCGTCCTTTGAACATCGTACGACAAGTTAGGACATCTTATGACTCTTTATGCTATATTAGCGTCTTGAAAAGCACATTAGTATAATGTAAGACGCCTTACAACACCTAACAACATCTTACAACACCGTACGAAACCTTAAAACTCCATAATAAACCTAATGAAATCGTACGAGTCATTTGAACATCATACGACAAATTAGGAAATCTTATGAATCTTTATGCTATATTAGCACCTTGAAAATAACATTAGTATAATGTAAGACGCCTTACAACACCTAACAACATCTTACAACACCGTACAAAACCTTAAAACTCCATAATAAACCTAATAAAATCGTACGAGTCATTTGAACATTGTACGACAAATTAGGACATCTTATGAATCTTTATGCTATATTACCACCTTGAAAACCACATTAGTATAATGTAAGACGCCTTACAACACCTAATAACATCTTACAACACCGTACGAAACCTTAAAACTCCATAATAAACGTAATGAATTCGTACGAGTCCTTTGAACATCGTACGACAAGTTAGGACATCTTACGACTCTTTATGCCACATTAGCAACTCGAAAAGAACGTTAGTATAATGTAGAACGCCATAGAGCTCCTAAGTATACCTTACAATACCGTATGTAAACTTAAAATCCATAATAAACCTAATTAATTCGTACGAGTCCGTTGAACATCGTACGACGAGTTAAGACATCTTACTACTCTTTATGCCACATTAGCAACTCGAAAAGAACGTTATTATAATCTAGAACGCCATACAGCTCCTAACACCCTACAATACCGTATGTAAACTTAAAAATCCATAATAAACCTAATGAATTCGTACGAGTCCTTTGAACATTGTACGACAAGTTAGGACATCTTATGACTCTTTATGCTATATTAGCGTCTTGAAAAGCACATTAGTATAATGTCAGACGCCTTACAACACCTAACAACATCTTACAACACCGTACGAAACCTTAAAACTCCATAATAAACCTAATGAAATCGTACGAGTCATTTGAACATCATACGACAAATTAGGAAATCTTATGAATCTTTATGCTATATTAGCACCTTGAAAATAACATTAATATAATGTAAGACGCCTTACAACACCTAACAACATCTTACAACACCGTACAAAACCTTAAAACTCCATAATAAACCTAATAAAATCGTACGAGTCATTTGAACATTGTACGACAAATTAGGACATCTTATGAATCTTTATGCTATATTACCACCTTGAAAACCACATTAGTATAATGTAAGACGCCTTACAACACCTAATAACATCTTACAACACCGTACGAAACCTTGAAACTCCATAATAAACCTAATTAATTCGTACGAGTCCGTTGAACATCGTACGACGAGTTAAGACATCTTACTACTCTTTATGCCACATTAGCAACTCGAAAAGAACGTTATTATAATCTAGAACGCCATACAGCTCCTAACACCCTACAATACCGTATGTAAACTTAAAAATCCATAATAAACCTAATGAATTCGTACGAGTCCTTTGAACATTGTACGACAAGTTAGGACATCTTATGACTCTTTATGCTATATTAGCGTCTTGAAAAGCACATTAGTATAATGTCAGACGCCTTACAACACCTAACAACATCTTACAACACCGTACGAAACCTTAAAACTCCATAATAAACCTAATGAAATCATACGAGTCATTTGAACATCGTACGACAAATTAGGACATCTTATGAATCTTTATGCTATATTAGCACCTTGAAAATCACATTAGTATAATGTAAGACGCCTTACAACACCTAACAACATCTTACAACACCGTACGAAACATTAAAACACCATAATAAACCTAATGAATTTGTACGTGTCCTTTGAACATCGTACGACAAGTTAGGACATCTTACGACTCTTTATGCCACATTAGCAACTCGAAAAGAACGTTAGTATAATGTAGAACGCCATACAGCTCCTAAGTATACCTTACAATACCGTATGTAAACTTAAAATCCATAATAAACCTAATTAATTCGTACGAGTCCGTTGAACATCGTACGACGAGTTAAGACATCTTACTACTCTTTATGCCACATTAGCAACTCGAAAAGAACGTTATTATAATCTAGAACGCCATACAGCTCCTAACACCCTACAATACCGTATGTAAACTTAAAAATCCATAATAAACCTAATGAATTCGTACGAGTCCTTTGAACATTGTACGACAAGTTAGGACATCTTATGACTCTTTATGCTATATTAGCGTCTTGAAAAGCACATTAGTATAATGTCAGACGCCTTACAACACCTAACAACATCTTACAACACCGTACGAAACCTTAAAACTCCATAATAAACCTAATGAAATCATACGAGTCATTTGAACATCGTACGACAAATTAGGACATCTTATGAATCTTTATGCTATATTAGCACCTTGAAAATCACATTAGTATAATGTAAGACGCCTTACAACACCTAACAACATCTTACAACACCGTACGAAACATTAAAACACCATAATAAACCTAATGAATTTGTACGTGTCCTTTGAACATCGTACGACAAGTTAGGACATCTTACGACTCTTTATGCCACATTAGCAACTCGAAAAGAACGTTAGTATAATGTAGAACGCCATACAGCTCCTAAGTATACCTTACAATACCGTATGTAAACTTAAAATCCATAATAAACCTAATTAATTCGTACGAGTCCGTTGAACATCGTACGACGAGTTAAGACATCTTACTACTCTTTATGCCACATTAGCAACTCGAAAAGAACGTTATTATAATCTAGAACGCCATACAGCTCCTAACACCCTACAATACCGTATGTAAACTTAAAAATCCATAATAAACCTAATGAATTCGTACGAGTCCTTTGAACATTGTACGACAAGTTAGGACATCTTATGACTCTTTATGCTATATTAGCGTCTTGAAAAGCACATTAGTATAATGTCAGACGCCTTACAACACCTAACAACATCTTAAAACACCGTACGAAACCTTAAAACTCCATAATAAACCTAATGAAATCGTACGAGTCATTTGAACATCGTACGACAAATTAGGACATCTTATGAATCTTTATGCTATATTAGCACCTTGAAAATCACATTAGTATAATGTAAGACGCCTTACAACACCTAACAACATCTTACAACACCGTACGAAACATTAAAACACCATAATAAACCTAATGAATTTGTACGTGTCCTTTGAACATCGTACGACAAGTTAGGACATCTTACGACTCTTTATGCCACATTAGCAACTCGAAAAGAACGTTAGTATAATGTAGAACGCCATACAGCTCCTATGTATACCATACAATATCGTACGTAAACTTAAAATCCATAAAAAACCTAATTAATTCGTACGAGTCCGTTGAACATCCTACGACGAGTTAAGACATCTTACTACTCTTTATGCCACATTAGCAACTTGAAAAGAACGTTATTATAATGTAGAACAACATACAGCTCCTAACACCCTATAATACCGTACGTAAACTTAAAAATCCATAATAAACCTAATGAATTCGTACGAGTCCTTAGAACATCGTACGACAAGTTAGGACATCTTATGACTCTTTATGCAACATTAGCACCTTGAAAAGCACGTTAGTATAATGTAAGACGCCTTACAACACCTAACAACATCTTACAACACTGCACGAAACCTTAAAACTCCATAATAAACCTAATAAACTCGTACGAGTCCTTTGAACATCGCACGGCAAGTTAGGACTTCTTACGACTCTTTATGCCACATTAGCAACTCGAAAAGAACGTTAGTATAATGTAGAACGCCATACAGCTCCTAAGTATACCTTACAATACCGTATGTAAACTTAAAATCCATAATAAACCTAATTAATTCGTACGAGTCCGTTGAACATTGCACGACGAGTTAAGACATCTTACTACTCTTTATGCCACATTAGCAACTCGAAAAGAACGTTATTAAAATCTAGAACGCCATACAGCTCCTAACACCCTACAATACCGTACGTAAACTTAAAAATCCATAATAAACCTAATGAATTCGTACGCGTCCTTTGAGCATCGTACGACAAGTTAGGACATCTTATGACTCTTTATGCTATATTAGCGTCTTGAAAAGCACATTAGTATAATGTAAGACGCCTTACAACACCTAACAACATCTTACAACACCGTACGAAACCTTAAAACTCCATAATAAACCTAATGAAATCGTACGAGTCATTTGAACATCATACGACAAATTAGGACATCTTATGAATCTTTATGCTATATTAGCACCTTGAAAATCACATTAGTATAATGTAAGACGCCTTACAACATCTAACAACATCTTACAACACCGTACGAAACCTTAAAATTCCATAATAAACCTAATGAATTCGTACGAGTCCTTTGAACATCGTACGACAAGTTAGGATATCTTACGACTCTTTATGCCACATTAGCAACTCGAAAAGAACGTTAGTATATTGTAGAACGCCATACAGCTCCTAAGTATACCATACAATACCGTACGTAAACTTAAAATCCATAATAAACCTAATTAATTCGTACGAGTCAGTTAACATCGTACGACGAGTTAAGACATCTTACTACTCATTATGCCACATTAACGACTTGAAAAGAACGTTATTATAATGTAGAACGACATACAGCTCCTAACACCCTACAATACCGTACGTAAACTTAAAAATCCATAATAAACCTAATGAATTCGTACGAGTCCTTAGAACATCGTACGACAAGTTAGGACATCTTATGACTCTTTATGCAATATTAGCACCTTGAAAAGCACGTTAGTATAATGTAAGACGCCTTACAACACCTAACAACATCTGACAACACAATACGAAACCTTAAAACTCTATAAAAAACCTAATAAATTCGTACGAGTCCTTTGAACATCGCACAACAAGTTAGGACATCTTATGACTCTTTATGCCACATTAGCAACTCGAAAAGAACGTTTGTATAATGTAGAACGCCATACAGCTCCTAAGTACACCTTACAATACCGTACGTAAACTTAAATCTCCATAATAAACTTAATGAATTCGTACGAGTCCGTTGAACATCGTACGACAAGTTAAGACATCTTACGACTCTTTATGCCACATTAGCAACTAGAAAAGATTGTTAGTATAATGTAGAACACCATACAGCTCCTAACACCTTACAATACCTTACGTAAACTTAAAACTCCATAATAAACCTAATGAATTTGTACCAGACCTTTGAACATCGTACGACAAGTTAAGACATCTTACGACTCTTTATGCCACATTAGCAACTCGAAAAGAACGTTAGTATACTGTAGAACGCCATACAGCTCCTAAGTACACCTTACAATACCGTACATAAACATAAAATCCAAAATAAACCTAATGAATTCGTACGATTCCGTTGAACATCGTATGAGAAGTTAAGACATCTTACGACTCTTTATGTCACATTAGCAACTCGAAAAGAACGTTAGTATAATGTAGAACGCCATACAGCTCCTAAGTATACCTTACAATACCGTATGTAAACTTAAAATCCTTAATAAACCTAATTAATTCGTACGAGTCCGTTGAACATCGTACGACGAGTTCAGACATCTTACTACTCTTTATGCCACATTAGCAACTCGAAAAGAACGTTATTAAAATCTAGAACGCCATACAGCTCCTAACACCCTACAATACCGTACATAAACTTAAAAATCCATAATTAACCTAATGAATTCGTACGCGTCCTTTGAACATCGTACGACAAGTTAGGACATCTTATGACTCTTTATGCTACATTAGCGTCTTGAAAACCACATTAGTATAATGTAAGACGCCTTACAACACCTAACAACATCTTACAACACCGTACGAAACCTTAAAACTCCATAATAAACCTAATGAAATCGTACGAGTCATTTGAACATCATACCACAAATTAGGACATCTTATGAATCTTTATGCTATATTAGCACCTTGAAAATCACATTAGTATAATGTAAGACGCCTTACAACATCTAACAATATCTTACAACACCGTACGAAACCTTAAAATTCCATAATAAACCTAATGAATTCGTACGAGTCCTTTGAACATCGTACGACAAGTTAGGATATCTTACGACTCTTTATGCCACATTAGCAACTCGAAAAGGACGTTAGTATATTGTAGAACGCCATACAGCTCCTAAGTATACCATACAATACCGTACGTAAACATAAAATCCATAATAAACCTAATTAATTCGTACGAGTCCGTTAACATCGTACGACGAGTTAAGACATCTTACTACTCATTATGCCACATTAGCGACTTGAAAAGAACGTTATTATAATGTAGAACGACATACAGCTCCTAACACCCTACAATACCGTACGTAAACTTAAAAATCCATAATAAACCTAATGAATTCGTACGAGTCCTTAGAACATCGTACGACAAGTTAGGACATCTTATGACTCTTTATGCAATATTAGCACCTTGAAAAGCACGTTAGTATAATGTAAGACGCCTTACAACACCTAACAACATCTTACAACACTATACGAAACCTTAAAACTCCATAATAAACCTAATAAATTCGTACGAGTCCTTTGAACATCGCACGGCAAGTTAGGACATCTTACGACTCTTTATGCCACATTAGCAACTCGAAAAGAACGTTTGTATAATGTAGAACGCCATACAGCTCCTAAGTACACCTTACAATACCGTACGTAAACTTAAATCTCCATAATAAACTTAATGAATTTGTACGAGTCTGTTGAACATCGTACGACAAGTTAAGACATCTTACGACTCTTTATGCCACATTAGCAACTAGAAAAGATTGTTAGTATAATGTAGAACACCATACAGCTCCTAACACCTTACAATACCTTACGTAAACTTAAAACTCCATAATAAACCTAATGAATTTGTACCAGACCTTTGAACATCGTACGACAAGTTAAGACATCTTACGACTCTTTATGCCACATTAGCAACTCGAAAAGAACGTTAGTATACTGTAGAACGCCATACAGCTCCTAAGTACACCTTACAATACCGTACATAAACATAAAATCCAAAATAAACCTAATGAATTCGTACGATTCCGTTGAACATCGTATGAGAAGTTAAGACATCTTACGACTCTTTATGTCACATTAGCAACTCGAAAAGAACGTTAGTATAATGTAGAACGCCATACAGCTCCTAAGTATACCTTACAATACCGTATGTAAACTTAAAATCCTTAATAAACCTAATTAATTCGTACGAGTCCGTTGAACATCGTACGACGAGTTAAGACATCTTACTACTCTTTATGCCACATTAGCAACTCGAAAAGAACGTTATTAAAATCTAGAACGCCATACAGCTCCTAACACCCTACAATACCGTACATAAACTTAAAAATCCATAATAAACCTAATGAATTCGTACGCGTCCTTTGAACATCGTACGACAAGTTAGGACATCTTATGACTCTTTATGCTACATTAGCATCTTGAAAACCACATTAGTATAATGTAAGACGCCTTACAACACCTAACAACATCTTACAACACCGTACGAAACCTTAAAACTCCATAATAAACCTAATGAAATCGTACGAGTCATTTGAACATCATACCACAAATTAGGACATCTTATGAATCTTTATGCTATATTAGCACCTTGAAAATCACATTAGTATAATGTAAGACGCCTTACAACATCTAACAATATCTTACAACACCGTACGAAACCTTAAAATTCCATAATAAACCTAATGAATTCGTACGAGTCCTTTGAACATCGTACGACAAGTTAGGATATCTTACGACTCTTTATGCCACATTAGCAACTCGAAAAGGACGTTAGTATATTGTAGAACGCCATACAGCTCCTAAGTATACCATACAATACCGTACGTAAACTTAAAATCCATAATAAACCTAATTAATTCGTACGAGTCCGTTAACATCGTACGACGAGTTAAGACATCTTACTACTCATTATGCCACATTAGCGACTTGAAAAGAACGTTATTATAATGTAGAACGACATACAGCTCCTAACACCCTACAATACCGTACGTAAACTTAAAAATCCATAATAAACCTAATGAATTCGTACGAGTCCTTAGAACATCGTACGACAAGTTAGGACATCTTATGACTCTTTATGCAATATTAGCACCTTGAAAAGCACGTTAGTATAATGTAAGACGCCTTACAACACCTAACAACATCTTACAACACTATACGAAACCTTAAAACTCCATAATAAACCTAATAAATTCGTACGAGTCCTTTGAACATCGCACGGCAAGTTAGGACATCTTACGACTCTTTATGCCACATTAGCAACTCGAAAAGAACGTTTGTATAATGTAGAACGCCATACAGCTCCTAAGTACACCTTACAATACCGTACGTAAACTTAAATCTCCATAATAAACTTAATGAATTCGTACGAGTCCGTTGAACATCGTACGACAAGTTAAGACATCTTACGACTCTTTATGCCACATTAGCAACTAGAAAAGATTGTTAGTATAATGTAGAACACCATACAGCTCCTAACACCTTACAATACCTTACGTAAACTTAAAACTCCATAATAAACCTAATGAATTTGTACCAGACCTTTGAACATCGTAAGACAAGTTAAGACATCTTACGACTCTTTATGCCACATTAGCAACTCGAAAAGAACGTTAGTATACTGTAGAACGCCATACAGCTCCTAAGTACACCTTACAATACCGTACATAAACTTAAAATCCAAAATAAACCTAATTAATTCGTACGAGTCCGTTGAACATCGTATGAGAAGTTAAGACATCTTACGACTCTTTATGTCACATTAGCAACTCGAAAAGAACGTTAGTATAATGTAGAACGCCATACAGCTCCTAAGTATACCTTACAATACCGTATGTAAACTTAAAATCCATAATAAACCTAATTAATTCGTACGAGTCCGTTGAACATCGTACGACGAGTTAAGCCATCTTACTACTCTTTATGCCACATTAGCAACTCGAAAAGAACGTTATTAAAATCTAGAACGCCATACAGCTCCTAACACCCTACAATACCGTACGTAAACTTAAAAATCCATAATAAACCTAATGAATTCGTACGCGTCCTTTGAACATCGTACGACAAGTTAGGACATCTTATGACTCTTTATGCTATATTAGCGTCTTGAAAAGCACATTAGTATAATGTAAGACGCCTTACAACACCTAACAACATCTTACAACACCGTACGAAACCTTAAAACTCCATAATAAACCTAATGAAATCGTACGAGTCATTTGAACATCATACGACAAATTAGGACATCTTATGAATCTTTATGCTATATTAGCACCTTGAAAATCACATTAGTATAATGTAAGACGCCTTACAACATCTAACAACATCTTACAACACCGTACGAAACCTTAAAATTCCATAATAAACCTAATGAATTCGTACGAGTCCTTTGAACATCGTACGACAAGTTAGGATATCATACGACTCTTTATGCCACATTAGCAACTCGAAAAGAACGTTAGTATATTGTAGAACGCCATACAGCTCCTAAGTATACCATACAATACCGTACGTAAACTTAAAATCCATAATAAACCTAATTAATTCGTACGAGTCCGTTAACATCGTACGACGAGTTAAGACATCTTACTACTCATTATGCCACATTAGCGACTTGAAAAGAACGTTATTATAATGTAGAACGACATACAGCTCCTAACACCCTACAATACCGTACGTAAACTTAAAAATCCATAATAAACCTAATGAATTCGTACGAGTCCTTAGAACATCGTACGACAAGTTAGGACATCTTATGACTCTTTATGCAATATTAGCACCTTGAAAAGCACGTTAGTATAATGTAAGACGCCTTACAACACCTAACAACATCTGACAACACTATAAGAAACCTTAAAACTCTATAATAAACCTAATAAATTCGTACGAGTCCTTTGAACATCGCACGGCAAGTTAGGACATCTTACGACTCTTTATGCCACATTAGCAACTCGAAAAGAACGTTTGTATAATGTAGAACGCCATACAGCTCCTAAGTACACCTTACAATACCGTACGTAAACTTAAATCTCCATAATAAACTTAATGAATTCGTACGAGTCCGTTGAACATCGTACGACAAGTTAAGACATCTTACGACTCTTTATGCCACATTAGCAACTAGAAAAGATTGTTAGTATAATGTAGAACACCATACAGCTCCTAACACCTTACAATACCTTACATAAACTTAAAACTCTATAATAAACCTAATAAATTCGTACGAGTCCTTTGAACATCGCACGGCAAGTTAGGACATCTTACGACTCTTTATGCCACAGTAGCAACTCGAAAAGAACGTTAGTATACTGTAGAACGCCATACAGCTCCTAAGTACACCTTACAATACCGTACATAAACTTAAAATCCAAAATAAACCTAATGAATTCGTACGAGTCCGTTGAACATCGTATGAGAAGTTAAGACATCTTACAACTCTTTATGTCACATTAGCAACTCGAAAAGAACGTTAGTATAATGTAGAACGCCATACAGCTCCTAAGTATACCCTACAATACTGTACATAAACTTAAAACTCCATAATAAACCTAATTAATTCGTACGAGTCCGTTGAACATCGTACGACGAGTTAAGACATCTTACTACTCTTTATGCCACATTAGCAACACGAGAAGAACGTTATTATAATCTAGAACGCCATATAGCTCCTAACACCCTACAATACCGTACGTAAACTTAAAAATCCATAATAAACCTAATGAATTCGTACGAGTCCTTTGAACATCGTACGACAAGTTAGGACATCTTATGATTCTTCATGCTATATTAGCACCTTGAAAAACACGTTAGTATAATGTAAGACGCCTTACAACACCTAACAACATCTTACAACACCGTACGAAACCTCAAAAATCCATAATAAACCTATTGAATTCGTAAGAGTCCTTTGAACATCGTACGACAAGTTAGAACATCTTACGACTCTTTTTGCCACATTAGCACCTTGAAAAGCACTTTAGTATAATGTAAGACGCCTTACAACACCTAACAACATCTTACAACACCGTACGTAAACTTAAAACTCCATAATAAACCTAATGAATTCGTACGAGTCCTTTGAACATCGGACGACAAGTTAGGACATCTTACGACTCTTTATGCCACATTAGCAACTCGAAAAGAACGTTAGTATAATGTAGAACGCCATACAGCTCCTAACACCTTACAATACCGTACGTAAACTTAAAATTCCATAATAAACCTAATGAATTCGTACACTTTGAACATCGGACGACAAGTTAGGACATCTTATGATTCTTTATGCTATATTAGCAACTTGAAAAGCACGTTAGTATAATGTAAGACGCCTTACAACACCTAACAACATCTTACAACACCGTATGAAACCTTAAAACTCCATAATAAACCTAATGAATTCGTACGAGTCCTTTGAACATCGTACGACAAGTTAGGACATCTTATGACTCTTTATGCTATATTAGAACCTTGAAAAGCATTTTAGTATAATGTAAGACGCCTTACAACACCTAACAACATCTGACAACACTGTACGAATCCTTAAAACTCCATAATAAACCTAATGAATTCGTACGAGTTCTTTGAAAATCGTACGACAAGTTAGGACAACTTACGACTCTTTATGCCACATTACCAACACGAAAACAACGTTAGTATAATGTAGAACGCCATACAGCTCTAACACCTTACAATACCGTACGTAAACTTAAAACTCCATAATAAACCTAATGAAATCATACACTTTGAACATCGTACGACAAGTTAGGACATCTTAAGATTCTTTATGCTATATTAGTACCTTAAAAGCACCTTAGTATAATGTAAGACGCCTAACAACACCTAACAACATCTTACAACACCGTATGAAACCTCAAAAATCCATAATACACCTTATGAATTCGTAAGAGTCCTTTGAACTTAGTACAACAAGTTAGAACATCTTACGACTCTTTATGCAACATTAGCACCTTGAAAAGCACTTTAGTATAATGTAAGACGCCTTACAACACCTAACAGCATCTTACAACACCGTACGTAAACTTTGTTGGGATTTAACAAGATTATCAAAGTTCATATAAACCAATTTATAGAAAAACGCAGCGGATTATTAGTTTAAAATCTTGTTAATGTGTTCTATTATTAAACCCGTTTAACATGCAAAACCCAAAGTCCGGATCCATATACGAAATACATACTATCAAACACAACCATAGGGTGTTTAGAATACTACCTTTCAAGATGAAGAAGATGATATTCTTGAATGGAAATCTTCAAATGAGAAGACCTCAAGCTTGTATACCCTCAAGCCTTCAACAAACACCACTTTTGCAAGGATTTAACACTTGAAAAATCTCCTTTTTCTTGTCCCCTTTCTTTGGCCGAAAATTGAAGAAGAAAAAGAGAGGAGAAGAACTTTTCTTGTTTTGCACTTGTGTGTCTTTGAAAAAGATTGTAATATCTTTTTAAAGACAAAAGATAGAGTGTAAGATACTCAATCCTTTTTCCATGCCCTTGATAGAAACAAAAACCAAAAGAGAGGACAATGTGGGGAAGGGGGCGGCCCAAGTGGGTCCCACCTTAAAAAAAATATATATTTTTTTTTGTTAATATCTTTCTCTCTTTATTTATTTAAAACAAGGTGTAGCAAAACATATCTTGTAAATGTTATTTAAACAACTTTAAATAACATTGTAGAAGATTCTTTCTCTCATAGCGTACTAGCTTGTCATTGGGTATGACCCGACTTGGATCATAGCGTACTAGCCACATCAATTATAATATGTGTCTTGGGCAGACTAATTCTAACAATCTCCCACTTGCACAAGATACATAGAACATTGATGCAAGTAGTAAATACCGCCTAACAACGGTTTACTACCCCTAACACGTATGACGAAGTGCCATTCAATAACATCATCCCTTCAAGTTCCTTACTTGAAATGATTCAGGTGAATTAATCATTTATCCTTTTGTCACAGATGTCATGTCAAATCTAGAGACACAGAGTGATCATTCTCTGTTGATTTAACTTTGCAGGCCTTAGACATCTTACTCTCAACGAATAAGAGGGACAAATCCCATTTGATTTCATACGTCTCTCACAATCACCTTGCATCACACTTGAGATTAGCCTTATGTACTGTCATGTTTCAGAGCAGCGAAGAACTAAGTCAAAGTATAATACTTGGTGAATATCAAGACCCAATATGTATCTCAGGTCAGAGGATACTATGATATTCGCCTTTACTAAATTTACTTATGATCAATCACAAAGATTCCATGTTGTAATATTTGAGGGCGGGTCAGTCCAATATTTATATCCCATAAATATTTATGAACCTTGGTAGCAAACCCTTACTTTATATATCCATCCCTTATGAATGTTTACCAAACCAAGTTAATAATAGTCTTACATTCATATTTGTTCCCACAAAGATGATCGACTACGGACATTTAGAATAATTAATTTATTCATGGATTTAAACATGCTAAAATGGAACATAACTCAAAATGTCATAATCATAAACCATAATCATATGAATGAGTCATAATAATAATTGTTCCGATATCCAAATACAAAATAGATCAAATCCAGTCACTAGAATACCGAAGTCCTAAGGCACAAGTATGAGTCTCATGTTTTGGCCTTTCTAGGAGCTTCGTGAGTGGATCCGCAATGTTTTGATCAGTGTGAACTTTGCGAATACATATCTTTCCCTTTTCAACTTCATCCCTTATGTAGTTGAATCTCCGCTCAATATGCCTCGTCTTTTGATGTGCACGAGGTTCCTTGATTTGAGCAATCGCACCTTCGTTGTCACAAAAGATCTCTATGGGGTCCTGAATGGTACGGACTACCCCTAGATCAGCAATGAACTTCTTTATCCATGCAGCTTCTTGAGCTGCTATTGAGGCGGCGATGTATTCAGATTCCGTGGTGGATAATGCCACCACATCTTGTTTTGAGCTCTTCCATGAGATGGCTCCACCATTCAAAACGAAAACATATCCCGACTGTGATCGAGAATCATCTCGATCGGTTTGGAAACTCGCATCCGTGTAACCTTTTACAACGAGCTCATCTTCACCAGAACCATATATCAGAAACATATTCTTAGTGCGTCTAAGGTATTTCAATATATTCTTGACAGCCATCCAATGACTATCACCAGGGTTCTGTTGGTATCTGCTTGTCATGCTTAAGGCGCATGACACGTCCGGTCTAGTGCATATCATTGCATACATGATGGATCCTATAGCTGATGCATATGGGACTCCTTTCATTCTTTCTTGCTCATCCTTTGAGCTTGGACATTGAGATGTATTCAATATCGTTCCTCTTGGAATAGGTACCAAACCTTTCTTAGAGTTTTCCATCTTGAACCTTTTCAAGATTTTATCAATGTATGCACTTTGATTTAAACCTATCAACCGTCTTGATCTATCTCTATAGATCTTTATTCCCAGAATATAGGCGGCTTCACCAAGATCTTTAATTGAAAAACAACTCCCAAGCCAGGCTTTAACACCTTCCATGGTTGGAATGTCATTTCCAAATAGCAGTATGTCATCGACATACAATACTAAGAAAGTGATGATGCTCCCACTAGCTTTCTTATATACACAAGCTTCATCAGCATTTTTGATGAATCCAAATTTCTTGACTTCTTCATCAAAACGGCGATTCCAACTTCTAGACGCTTGTTTCAATCCGTAGATTGATTTCTTCAACTTGCATACCTTGTTAGGATGTTGTGGATCGACAAAACCTTCAGGCTGAACCATATAGACATCCTCTTCAAGATGTCCATTTAGAAAAGCGGTTTTGACGTCCATTTGCCAAATCTCATAATCATAGTGTGCAGCTATGGCAAACAATATCCTAATCGACTTTAGCATTGCAACAGGCGAGAAGGTCTCATCATAATCAACCCCTTGAGTTTGAGTGAAACCTTTTGCTACAAGTCGAGCCTTATAAGTATCCAAGTTTCCATGCATATCTGTTTTCTTCTTGAAAACCCACTTACTTCCAACTGGTTTGGAGTTAGGTGGTTGTATAACCAAATCCCATACTTGGTTGTCATGCATGGATTGCATCTCTACGTTCATGGCTTCAAGCCATTTGTCACAATCAGATTGTGACATTGCATCAAGGTAAGTGATAGGTTCATCGGAATCTACCACATAGCATCCATCCATGAAAAACCCATATCTTTCGGGTGGATGACTAATTCTACCAGATCTGCGAACGTTTTGTGTGTCTTGATCAACCATTTGATTATCTTCAACAACCTCTTGTTGATTGCTAGTGTCAACCAAGCGTGTATCGATTTGTGGTTCTAGATCCTCCTCGAGTTCCACGGCTCTTGTAGTTTCTTCCATAAGAAACTTAGTTTCCAAGAACTCGGCCTTCAGAGCAATAAAGACCTTTTGCTCGTCTGGGTTGTAGAAATAATATCCCATAGAATCTTTGGGATATCCTACAAAGATACACTTAGTGGATCAGCTATCTAATTTGTTTTGGTTGTTGTGCTTAACATAAGCTTCACAACCCCATACCTTTAAATAGTTTAATGATGGAACCCTTTCTTGGTTGGGACCATATTCAGAATACGGGCTGCGGAAAGTAATGCGAAACCCCAAAATGATAAAGGTAATGTGCTTCTAGCCATCATTGATCGAACCATATCTAGTAGAGTTCGATTCCTCCTTTCAGATACACCGTTATGTTGCGGTGTTCCGGGTGGAGTAAGTTGTGAGATAATCCCACAACTTCTAAGATGCTCTAGAAACTTATCATTAAGGTATTCACCTCCTCTATCGGATCGAAGCACTTTGATTGTTTTGTTGAGTTGATTTTGTACTTCATTTTGGAAGACTTTGAACACTTCAAAGGCTTCATCCTTGTGCTTTAAGAGAAACACATACCCATATCGACTATAATCGTCGGTAAAGGTAATGAAGTATCTTTCACCATTCCTTGTCATTGTCTTAAAAGGACCACATACATCCGTATGTAGGATACCTAACAAATCTTTTGCCCTTTCATTAGTTCCACTAAAGGGCTTCTTGGTCATCTTTCCCAATAAACAAGATTCACATTTGTCAAATGAATCATCACTTGATTTCAAAAGACCACTCTTTTGAAGTGTATTAATGCGTCCTTTGCTTATGTGACCAAGGCGACAATGCCAAATGAAGGTTTTACTCAAATCTAATTTGAGTTTTTTGGTGTATGATTGGTACAACATATTATCAAAGGATGTGTTATCATGAACCAATTCATAAATGCCATTATAGGGTAAAGCTTTAAAATAAAAGATACCATTCAAAGATACATCAATAGCATTGTCCACAAACTTAAAATCATAACCAAATTGTCTTAACAATGAAACAGAGATAATGTTCCTAGTTAAACTAGGAGCATACAAAATATTATGCAAAATAACTTCCAAACCACTTGGAAGTTTCAAAACAAAATCTCCTTTTGCTTCAACTTGAACTTGAGCTCCATTGCCCATGTAGAGACTAATGTCTCCCTTCTTCAAGTTCTTACTTCTTTTGAACCCCTGCAATAAATTGCAAATATGAGTTCCACATCCGGTATCTAATACCCATGTGTTATGAGAAGTAATATTAAGATCAATATGGATCATGAAGGTTGTACCTGATGCTTGTCCGGCATCCCTCTTTTCTTTCAACTCCTTGAGATAGGTTGGACAATTTCTTAACCAATGTCCTACCTCACCACAATGAAAACATGGATCACTCTTTTGCTTCTTTTCTTTTGGTTTAAATGGTTCCGCTTTTGCCTTTCCCTTCCATTTGCCTTTCACATTGACGTGCCCCTTGCCTTTAGCAACTTTTGCTTTAAGTTCTGGGTGATGCCTTTTCTTACTTCCGCCTTCATTAATATGGAGAACCGGTAAAACCTTCTTACCCATTCCCGCTTCGGCCGTTTTGAGCATTCCGTGAAGCTCGGGAATGCTCTTGTCCCATCCATTCATATTATAATTCAAGACAAAAGTCTCAAATTTCTTGGTTAGACCATTTAGGATCAAATCCGTGGCCAACTCTTTTGAGACGGGACAATTTAGCCGTTCAAGGCGAGTAATGTGACTTTGCATCTTAAGCACGTAAGATGATACGGATTGGGTTTCTTCCATATGACATGCATGAAGTGCTCAAACCGTCTCGAAGCGTTCCACCCTAGCCTTTTGAAGGAACATTTCCTTAAGTTGGGTAATCATGTCATATGCTCCATGATGCTCAAAGTCCTTTTGAAGTTCGGGAATCATGGTTCCCAACATGAGGCAAGAAACTTGCACCGAATCTTCGGTGTGTTTTATCAAATCCGCATAGGCATCAACATCATCAATGTTGGGCTCATCGGGAATAGGATCATCCAACACATACGATTTCTTTTCTTGCTTGAGAACAATTCTCAAGTTTCGGAACCAATCCATGAAATTGTTATAGTTGAGACGATCCTTTTCAAGAAGGGTTCTTAGTGATAGGTTATGGACGGGTGGGATAATTGCGTTAGGTGGATTGTTGATTCCGGCCATCTATTTATATAAAACCAAACTCAATTTTAGTATTCATGGATATCATTAATCTATTTTAATCATTAATACCCTTTTGTGTTTTTTGTTTTTTTTTAAAACCAATTAATAATTAAATCTAGAATCCAACGTTTCATTCATATAGTAGTTAGGTGACCTTTATCCTACTATTGAATTAACAAGGTAGTCAATGTTTGACGATTACAACCCTTTGTAACCTCTAGTTTTATGGGATCATTTAAACTTCATAAGTTTAGTTGGCATGTTTAATCCCATCAACACCATTGAACACCATGCTTCGGTGACCCTATTCACATGGTTTCCAATTTCAAGTCGTCCTACTTATAAATACATGTGAGCTTACACATACTAGTGGTTAGGTGACCTTTATCCCAGAAATATTGTAAACCCACCTCAAACACACAAGTTTCCTAAATGTGGTTAGGTGACCTTTATCCCACATAGAGTTCCCAAGCGTTTCGAGTGTTGTATAAAAGGATGGTGTTAGACTTGTTCCAAAAATTTCAAAAGGGATTTTTGTTTGTTTTCTAAATTCTAGATGGGAAAACAAAGTGTGTACCTTTCATTTGCATGCATTCAAATGTATGGTACTTAGTTGAAAACCAAATTTCAAAATTCCTTTTAATAAACCCATTTTATTATGAAATCATTAACCTTTTGATAAAATTAATTTTATTACTTAATGATTTCTAAGGAATCAAAATGATGCAAGTTTTGTGGTTATAGTTGTTAGTTATCAATATCCTAATATCATAACAAACAATATCATAATAACCAAACATGCATAAATCATATATGAGTCCATAACCATAGCCAACTAATTTTAGCTACACTTGCTAGCCGAAACAAGTGTGCCAAAAAGGTCTTTCTTAAGGAACAACATGACACAAGGCATGAAATGATGAACTCCCACTTGATCCCGCATCCGAATGCTCAAGTATCCATCTTTTGTGTTTTGTTTCTTCATTTATTTGGGCTTCCTTTTGGGCCTTCAAATCAGCCCCTTTTGGGCTTATGAATCTTGGGTTTGGGTCATTGGGTTAGAATCCCTTATTGGGCTATTAAGCCCTTTAAGGCCCAAAGCCAAAATCAAGTCCAAATGCATCTTCCAATTACAAAATATATCCTAATACATTTTTCTAGTAATGGAATTACACTTAATCTATTTATTATTACAAATCAATGAAATAAATAAATAAATTACAAACCCAAATAAAATATTAACTAATATTACAACCATATTGAATATTTCAAACCACAACACAAAATCATACATGCACAAGGTCTATGGCTAGGTTATGAACTACTCAAAAGCATATCCAAATATGTAATAACATAAGTTTAAAATGGTTCCCTTTGAACCCTTGAAATTTTCGGCCTAATATATATAAAACCGAAAATTTCGGGTTTTGTCCAAACAAAGCAACTAACCATTTTAATGACTTTAAACTTTCAAGATAATCATATGCATGTAAGTATTATCTTGAAAATCCAAGGGAACCAAGACCCTAAAAGTTTCGGCCATATGGTGAAACACACCATGAAACCCGAAAATTTTGGATCTAATGAAGCATGTATTCGTATAAGCGGCTCATGATGCCATTGTTGGGATTTAACAAGATTATCAAAGTTCATATAAACCAATTTATAGAAAAACGCAGCGGATTATTAGTTTAAAATCTTGTTAATGTGTTCTATTATTAAACCCGTTTAACATGCAAAACCCAAAGTCCGGATCCATATACGAAATACATACTATCAAACACAACCATAGGGTGTTTAGAATACTACCTTTCAAGATGAAGAAGATGAGATTCTTGAATGGAAATCTTCAAATGAGAAGACCTCAAGCTTGTATACCCTCAAGCCTTCAACAAACTCCACTTTTGCTAGGATTTAACACTTGAAAAATCTCCTTTTTCTTGTCCCCTTTCTTTGGCCGAAAATTGAAGAAGAAAAACAGAGGAGAAGAACTTTTCTTGTTTTGCACTTGTGTGTCTTTGAAAAAGATTGTAATATCTTTTTAAAGACAAAAGATAGAGTGTAAGATACTCAATCCTTTTTAGATGCCCTTGATAGAAACAAAAACCAAAAGAGAGGACAATGTGGGGAAGGGGGCGGCCCAAGTGGGTCCCACCTTAAAAAAAATATATATTTTTTTTTGTTAATATCTTTCTCTCTTTATTTATTTAAAACAAGGTGTAGCAAAACATATCTTGTAAATGTTATTTAAACAACTTTAAATAACATTGTAGAAGATTCTTTCTTTCATAATATAAATCATCCATATAAATTATTTTTAACATAAGTGCAAATATCTAGAAACCCCATTTCTAAACATTCTAAGTGTTGATATTTATTTTTGATCATGTCATAAAATAAATATCCCGGTGTTTGTCTAGCTTGTCATTGGGTATGACCCGACTTGGATCTTAGCGTACTAGCCACATCAATTATAATATGTGTCTTGGGCAGACTAATTCTAACAAACTTAAAACTCCATAATAAACATAATGAATTCGTACGAGTCCTTTGAACAATGTACGACAAGTTAGGTCATCTTACGACACTTTATGCCACATTAGCAACTCGAAAAGAACGTTAGTATAATGTAGAACGCCATACAGCTCCTAACACCTTACAATACCTTACGTAAACTTAAAACTCCATAATAAACATAATGAATTCGTACACTTTGAACATCATACGACAAGTAAGGACATCTTATGATTCTTTATGCTATATTAGCAACTTGAAAAGCACGCTAGGATAATGTAAGACGCCTTACAACACCTAACAACATCTTACAACACCGTACGAAACTTTAAAACTCTAAAATAAACTTAATGAGTTCGTACGAGTCCTTTGAACATCGTACGTCAAGTTAGGACATCTTACGACTCTTTATGCCACATCAGCAACTCGAAAAGAACGTTAGTATAATGTAGAACGCCATACAGCTCCTAACACCTTACAATACCGTGCGTATACTTAAAACTCCATAATAAACCTAATGATTTCGTACGAGTCCTTTGAACATCGTACGACAAGTTAGGACATCTTATGACTCTTTATGCCACGTTAGCAACTTGAAAAGCACATTAGTATAATGTAGAACGCCATACATCTCCTAAGTATACCTTACAATACCGTACGTAAATTTGAAACCCCATAAAAAACCTAATGAATTCGTACCCGTCCTTTGAACAACGTACGACAAGTTAGGACATCTTACGACTCTTTATGCCACATTAGCAACTCGAAAAGAACGTTAGTATAATGTAGAACACCTAACAACATCTTACAATACCGTACGAAACCTCAAAACTCAATAATAAACATAATGAATTCGTACGAGTCCTTTGAACATCGTACGATAACTTAGAACATCTTATGACTCTTTATGCTATATTATCACCTTGAAAAGCACTTTAGTATAATGTAAGACGCCTTACAACACCTAACAACATCTTACAACACCGTACAAAACCTCAAAACTCCATAATAAACATAATGAATTCGTACGAGTCCTTTGAACATCGTACGACAAGTTAGAACATCTTATGACTCTTTATGCTATATTAGCACCTTGAAAAGCACTTTAGTATAATGCAAGACGCCTTACAACACCTAACAACATCTTCCAACACCGTACGAATCCTTAAAACTCCATAATAAACCTAATGAATTCGTACGAGTCCTTTGAACATCGTACGACAAGTTAGGACATCTTACGACTCTTTATGCCACTTTAGCAACTCGAAAAGAACGCTAGTATAATGTAGAACGCCATACAACCCCTTAGTACACCTAGCAATACCGTACGTAAACTTAAAACTCCATAACAAACCTAATGAAATCGTATGAGTCCTTTGAACATCGTACGACAAGTTAAGACATATTACGACTCTTTATGCCAAATTAGCTACTCGAAAAGAACGTTAGTATAATGTAGAACGCCATACAGCTCCTAACACCTTACAATACCGTACGTAAACTTAAAACTCCATAATAAACCTAATGAATTCGTACACTTTGAACATCGTACGACAAGTTAGGACATCTTATGATTCTTTATACTATATTAGCCCCTTGAAAAGCACGTTTGTATAATGTAAGACGCCTTACAACACCTAACAACATCTTACAACACCGTACGAAACCTCAAAACTACATAATAAACCTAATGAATTCGTACGAGTCCTTTGAACATCGTACGACAAGTTAGGACACCTTACGACTCTTTATGCCACTTTAGCAACTCGAAAAGAACGTTAGTATAATGTAGAACGCCATACAGCTCCTTAGTACACCTAGCAATACCGTACGTAAACTTAAAACTCCATAACAAACCTAATGAATTCGTACGAGTTCTTTGAACATCGTACGACAAGTTAAGACATATTACGACTCTTTATGCCAAATTAGCTACTCGAAAAGAACGTTAGTATAATGTAGAACGCCATACAGCTCCTAACACCTTACAATACCTTACGTAAACTTAAAACTCCATAATAAACCTAATGAATTCGTACACTTTGAACATCGTACGACAAGTTAGGACATCTTATGATTCTTTATGCTATATTAGCACCTTGAAAAGCACGTTAGTATAATGTAAGACGCATTACAACACCTAACAACATCTTACAACACCGTACGAAAATTTAAAACTCTATAATAAACCTAATGAATTCGTACGAGTCCTTTGAACATCGTATGTCAAGTTAGGACATCTTACGACTCTTTATGCCACATCAGCAACTCGAAAAGAACGTTAGTATAATGTAGAACGCCATACAGCTCCTAACACCTTACAGTACCGTGCGTATACTTAAAACTCCATAATAAACCTAATGAATTCGTACGAATCCTTTGAACATCGTACAACAAGTTAGGACATCTTATGACTCTTTATGCCACGTTAGCAACTTGAAAAGCACGTTGGTATAATGTAGAACGCCATACATCTCCTAAGTATACCTTACAATACCGTACGTAAATTTAAAACCCAATAAAAAACCTAATGAATTTGTACCAGTCCTTTGAACAACATACGACAAGTTAGGACATCTTACGACTCTTTATGCCACATTAGCAACTCGAAAAGAACGTTAGTATAATGTAGAACACCTAACAACATCTTACAACACCGTACAAAACCTCAAAACTCCATAATAAACAAAATGAATTCGTACGAGTCCTTTGAACATCGTACGACAAGTTAGAACATCTTATGACTCTTTATGCTATATTAGCACCTTGAAAAGCACTTTAGTATAATGCAAGACGCCTTACAACACCTAACAACATCTTCCAACACCGTACGAATCCTTAAAACTCCATAATAAACCTAATGAATTCGTACGAGTCCTTTGAACATCGTACGACAAGTTAGGACATCTTACGACTCTTTATGCCACTTTAGCAACTCGAAAAGAACGCTAGTATAATGTAGAACGCCATACAACCCCTTAGTACACCTAGCAATACCGTACGTAAACTTAAAACTCCATAACAAACCTAATGAAATCGTATGAGTCCTTTGAACATCGTACGACAAGTTAAGACATATTACGACTCTTTATGCCAAATTAGCTACTCGAAAAGAACGTTAGTATAATGTAGAACGCCATACAGCTCCTAACACCTTACAATACCGTACGTAAACTTAAAACTCCATAATAAACCTAATGAATTCGTACACTTTGAACATCGTACGACAAGTTAAGACATCTTATGATTCTTTATACTATATTAGCCCCTTGAAAAGCACGTTTGTATAATGTAAGACGCCTTACAACACCTAACAACATCTTACAACACCGTACGAAACCTCAAAACTACATAATAAACCTAATGAATTCGTACGAGTCCTTTGAACATCGTACGACAAGTTAGGACACCTTACGACTCTTTATGCCACTTTAGCAACTCGAAAAGAACGTTAGTATAATGTAGAACGCCATACAGCTCCTTAGTACACCTAGCAATACCGTACGTAAACTTAAAACTCCATAACAAACCTAATGAATTCGTACGAGTTCTTTGAACATCGTACGACAAGTTAAGACATATTACGACTCTTTATGCCAAATTAGCTACTCGAAAAGAACGTTAGTATAATGTAGAATGCCATACAGCTCCTAACACCTTACAATACCTTACGTAAACATAAAACTCCATAATAAACCTAATGAATTCGTACACTTTGAACATCGTACGACAAGTTAGGACATCTTATGATTCTTTATGCTATATTAGCACCTTGAAAAGCACGTTAGTATAATGTAAGACGCATTACAACACCTAACAACATCTTACAACACCGTACGAAAATTTAAAACTCTATAATAAACCTAATGAATTCGTACGAGTCCTTTGAACATCGTATGTCAAGTTAGGACATCTTACGACTCTTTATGCCACATCAGCAACTCGAAAAGAACGTTAGTATAATGTAGAACGCCATACAGCTCCTAACACCTTACAGTACCGTGCGTATACTTAAAACTCCATAATAAACCTAATGAATTCGTACGAATCCTTTGAACATCGTACGACAAGTTAGGACATCTTATGACTCTTTATGCCACGTTAGCAACTTGAAAAGCACGTTGGTATAATGTAGAACGCCATACATCTCCTAAGTATACCTTACAATACCGTACGTAAATTTAAAACCCAATAAAAAACCTAATGAATTTGTACCAGTCCTTTGAACAACATACGACAAGTTAGGACATCTTACGACTCTTTATGCCACATTAGCAACTCGAAAAGAACGTTAGTATAATGTAGAACACCTAACAACATCTTACAACACCGTACGAAACCTCAAAACTCCATAATAAACCTAATGAATTCGTACGAGTCCTTTGAACATCGTACTGCAAGTTAGAACATCTTATGACTCTTTATGCTATATATATTAGCACCTTGATAAGCACTTTAGTATAATGTAAGACGCCTTACAACACCTAACAACATCTTCCAACACCGTACGAATCCTTAAAACTCCATAATAAACCTAATGAATTCGTACGAGTCCTTTGAACATCGTACGACAAGTTAGGACATCTTACGACTCTTTATGCAACATTATTAACTTGAAAAGAACATTAGTATAATGTAGGACGGCATACAGCTCCTAACACCTTAATACCGTACGTAAACTTAAAACTCCATAATAAAGCTTATGAATTTGTACACTTTGAACATTGTACGACAAGTTAGGCCATCTTACGACTCTTTATGCCACTTTAGCAACTCGAAAAGAACGCTAGTATAATGTAGAACGCCATACAGCCCCTTAGTACACCTAGCAATACCGTACGTAAACTTAAAACTCCATAACAAACCTAATGAATTCGTATGAGTCCTTTGAACATCGTACGACAAGTTAAGACATATTACGACCCTTTATGCCAAATTAGCTACTCAAAAAGAACGTTAGTATAATGTAGAACGCCATACAGCTCCTAACACCTTACAATACCGTACGTAAACTTAAAACTCCATAATAAACCTAATGAATTCGTACACTTTGAACATCGTACGACAAGTTAGGACATCTTATGATTCTTTATACTATATTAGCCCCTTGAAAAGCACGTTTGTATAATGTAAGACGCCTTACAACACCTAACAACATCTTACAACACCGTACGAAACCTCAAAACTACATAATAAACCTAATGAATTCGTACGAGTCCTTTGAACATCGTACGACAAGTTAGGACACCTTACGACTCTTTATGCCACTTTAGCAACTCGAAAAGAACGTTAGTATAATGTAGAACGCCATACAGCTCCTTAGTACACCTAGCAATACCGTACGTAAACTTAAAACTCCATAACAAACCTAATGAATTCGTACGAGTTCTTTGAACATCGTACGACAAGTTAAGACATATTACGACTCTTTATGCCAAATTAGCTACTCGAAAAGAACGTTAGTATAATGTAGAACGCCATACAGCTCCTAACACCTTACAATACCTTACGTAAACTTAAAACTCCATAATAAACCTAATGAATTCGTACACTTTGAACATCGTACGACAAGTTAGGACATCTTATGATTCTTTATGCTATATTAGCACCTTGAAAAGCACGTTAGTATAATGTAAGACGCATTACAACACCTAACAACATCTTACAACACCGTACAAAAATTTAAAACTCTATAATAAACCTAATGAATTCGTACGAGTCCTTTGAACATCGTATGTCAAGTTAGGACATCTTACGACTCTTTATGCCACATCAGCAACTCGAAAAGAACGTTAGTATAATGTAGAACGCCATACAGCTCCTAACACCTTACAGTACCGTGCGTATACTTAAAACTCCATAATAAACCTAATGAATTCGTACGAATCCTTTGAACATCGTACGACAAGTTAGGACATCTTATGACTCTTTATGCCACGTTAGCAACTTGAAAAGCACGTTGGTATAATGTAGAACGCCATACATCTCCTAAGTATACCTTACAATACCGTACGTAAATTTAAAACCCAATAAAAAACCTAATGAATTTGTACCAGTCCTTTGAACAACATACGACAAGTTAGGACATCTTACGACTCTTTATGCCACATTAGCAACTCAAAAAGAACGTTAGTATAATGTAGAACACCTAACAACATCTTACAACACCGTACGAAACCTCAAAACTCCATAATAAACCTAATGAATTCGTACGAGTCCTTTGAACATCGTACGGCAAGTTAGAACATCTTATGACTCTTTATGCTATATTAGCACCTTGATAAGCACTTTAGTATAATGTAAGACGCCTTACAACACCTAACAACATCTTCCAACACCGTACGAATCCTTAAAACTCCATAATAAACCTAATGAATTCGTACGAGTCCTTTGAACATCGTACGACAAGTTAGGACATCTTACGACTCTTTATGAAACATTATTAACTTGAAAATAACATTAGTATAATGTAGGATGGCATACAGCTCCTAACACCTTAATACCGTACGTAAACTTAAAACTCCATAATAAAGCTTATGAATTTGTACACTTTGAACATTGTACGACAAGTTAGGACATCTTATGATTCTTTATGCTATATTATCAACTTGAAAAGCACGTTTGCATAATGTAAGATGCCTTACAACACCTAACAACATCTTACAACACCGTACAAAACCTCAAAACTCCATAATAAACATAATGAATTCGTACGAGTCCTTTGAACTTCGTATGACAAGTTAGGACAACTTATGATTCTTTATGCTATATTAGCACCTTGAAAAGCAATTTTGTATAATGTAAGACGCCTTACAATACCTAACAACATCTTACAACACCGTACGAAACCTCAAAACTACATAATAAACCTAATGAATTCGTACGAGTCCTTTGAACATCGTACGACAAGTTAGGACATCTTACGACTCTTTATGCCACTTTAGCAACTCGAAAAGAACGTTAGTATAATGTAGAACGCCATACAGCTCCTAACACCTTACAATACCGTTCATTAACTTAAAACTCCATAATAAACCTAATGAATTCGTACACTATGAACATCGTACGATAAGTTAGGACATCTTGCGACTCTTTATGCAACATTAGCAACTCGAAAAGAACGTTAGTATAATGTAGAACGCCATACAGCTCCTTAGTACACCTAGCAATACCGTACGTAAACTTAAAACTCCATAACAAACCTAATGAATTCGTACGAGTTCTTTGAACATCGTACGACAAGTTAAGACATATTACGACTCTTTATGCCAAATTAGCTACTCGAAAAGAACGTTAGTATAATGTAGAACGCCATACAGCTCCTAACACCTTACAATACCTTACGTAAACTTAAAACTCCATAATAAACCTAATGAATTCGTACACTTTGAACATCGTACGACAAGTTAGGACATCTTATGATTCTTTATGCTATATTAGCACCTTGAAAAGCACGTTAGTATAATGTAAGACGCACTACAACACCTAACAACATCTTACAACACAGTACAAAAATTTAAAACTCTATAATAAACCTAATGAATTCGTACGAGTCCTTTGAACATCGTATGTCAAGTTAGGACATCTTACGACTCTTTATGCCACATCAGCAACTCGAAAAGAACGTTAGTATAATGTAGAACGCCATACAGCTCCTAACACCTTACAGTACCGTGCGTATACTTAAAACTCCATAATAAACCTAATGAATTCGTACGAATCCTTTGAACATCGTACGACAAGTTAGGACATCTTATGACTCTTTATGCCACGTTAGCAACTTGAAAAGCACGTTGGTATAATGTAGAACGCCATACATCTCCTAAGTATACCTTACAATACCGTACGTAAATTTAAAACCCAATAAAAAACCTAATGAATTTGTACCAGTCCTTTGAACAACATACGACAAGTTAGGACATCTTACGACTCTTTATGCCACATTAGCAACTCGAAAAGAACGTTAGTATAATGTAGAACACCTAACAACATCTTACAACACCGTACGAAACCTCAAAACTCCATAATAAACCTAATGAATTCGTACGAGTCCTTTGAACATCGTACGGCAAGTTAGAACATCTTATGACTCTTTATGCTATATTAGCACCTTGATAAGCACTTTAGTATAATGTAAGACGCCTTACAACACCTAACAACATCTTCCAACACCGTACGAATCCTTAAAACTCCATAATAAACCTAATGAATTCGTACGAGTCCTTTGAACATCGTACGACAAGTTAGGACATCTTACGACTCTTTATGCAACATTATTAACTTGAAAATAACATTAGTATAATGTAGGATGGCATACAGCTCCTAACACCTTAATACCGTACGTAAACTTAAAACTCCATAATAAAGCTTATGAATTTGTACACTTTGAACATTGTACGACAAGTTAGGACATCTTATGATTCTTTATGCTATATTATCAACTTGAAAAGCACGTTTGCATAATGTAAGATGCCTTACAACACCTAACAACATCTTACAACACCGTACAAAACCTCAAAACTCCATAATAAACATAATGAATTCGTACGAGTCCTTTGAACTTCGTACGACAAGTTAGGACAACTTATGATTCTTTATGCTATATTAGCACCTTGAAAAGCAATTTTGTATAATGTAAGACGCCTTACAATACCTAACAACATCTTACAACACCGTACGAAACCTCAAAACTACATAATAAACCTAATGAATTCGTACGAGTCCTTTGAACATCGTACGACAAGTTAGGACATCTTACGACTCTTTATGCCACTTTAGCAACTCGAAAAGAACGTTAGTATAATGTAGAATGCCATACAGCTCCTAACACCTTACAATACCGTTCATTAACTTAAAACTCCATAATAAACCTAATGAATTCGTACACTATGAACATCGTACGATAAGTTAGGACATCTTGCGACTCTTTATGCAACATTAGCAACTCGAAAAGAACGTTAGTATAATGTAGAACGCCATACAGCTCCTTAGTACACCTAGCAATACCGTACGTAAACTTAAAACTCCATAACAAACCTAATGAATTCGTACGAGTTTTTTGAACATCGTACGACAAGTTAAGACATATTACGACTCTTTATGCCAAATTAGCTACTCGAAAAGAACGTTAGTATAATGTAGAACGCCATACAGCTCCTAACACCTTACAATACCTTACGTAAACTTAAAACTCCATAATAAACCTAATGAATTCGTACACTTTGAACATCGTACGACAAGTTAGGACATCTTATGATTCTTTATGCTATATTAGCACCTTGAAAAGCACGTTAGTATAATGTAAGACGCATTACAACACCTAACAACATCTTACAACACCGTACGAAACTTTAAAACTCTATAATAAACCTAATGAATTCGTACGAGTCCTTTGAACATCGTATGTCAAGTTAGGACATCTTACGACTCTTTATGCCACATCAGCAACTCGAAAAGAACGTTAGTATAATGTAGAACGCCATACAGCTCCTAACACCTCACAGTACCGTGCGTATACTTAAAACTCCATAATAAACCTAATGATTTCGTACGAGTCCTTTGAACATCGTACGACAAGTTAGGACATCTTATGACTCTTTATGTCACGTTAACAACTTGAAAAGCACATTAGTATAATGTAGAACGCCATACATCTCCTAAGTATACCTTTCAATACCGTACGTAAATTTAAAACCCCATAAAAAACCTAATGAATTCGTACCCGTCCTTTGAACAACGTACGACAAGTTAGGACATCTTACGACTCTTTATGCCACATTAGCAACTCGAAAAGAACGTTAGTATAATGTAGAACACCTAACAACATCTTACAATACCGTACGAAACCTCAAAACTCAATAATAAACATAATGAATTCGTACGAGTCTCTTGAACATCGTACGATAACTTAGAACATCTTATGACTCTTTATGCTATATTATCACCTTGAAAAGCACTTTAGTATAATGTAAGACGCCTTACAACACCTAACAACATCTTACAACAACGTACAAAACCTCAAAACTCCATAATAAACATAATGAATTCGTACGAGTCCTTTGAACATCGTACGACAAGTTAGAACATCTTATGACTCTTTATGCTATATTAGCACCTTGAAAAGCACTTTAGTATAATGTAAGACGCCTTACAACACCTAACAACATCTTCCAACACCGTACGAATCCTTAAAACTCCATAATAAACCAAATGAATTCGTACGAGTCCTTTGAACATCGTACGACAAGTTAGGACATCTTACGACTCTTTATGCCACTTTAGCAACTCGAAAAGAACGCTAGTATAATGTAGAACGCCATACAGCCCCTTAGTACACGTAGCAATACCGTACGTAAACTTAAAACTCCATAACCAACCTAATGAATTCCTACGAGTCCTTTGAACATCGTACGACAAGTTAAGACATATTACGACTCTTTATGCCAAATTAGCTACTCGAAAAGAACGTTAGTATAATGTAGAACGCCATACAGCTCCTAACACCTTACAATACCGTACGTAAACTTAAAACTCCATAATAAACCTAATGAATTCGTACACTTTGAACATCGTACGACAAGTTAGGACATCTTATGATTCTTTATACTATATTAGCCCCTTGAAAAGCACGTTTGTATAATGTAAGACGCCTTACAACACCTAACAACATCTTACAACACCGTACGAAACCTCAAAACTACATAATAAACCTAATGAATTCGTACGAGTCCTTTGAACATCGTACGACAAGTTAGGACATCTTACGACTCTTTATGCCACTTTAGCAACTCGAAAAGAATGTTAGTATAATCTAGAACGCCATACAGCTTCTTAGTACACCTAGCAATACCGTACGTAAACTTAAAACTCCATAACAAACCTAATGAATTCGTACGAGTCCTGTGAACATCGTACGACAAGTTAAGACATATTACGACTCTTTATGCAAAATTAGCAACTCGAAAAGAACGTTAGTATAATGTAGGACGCCATATATCTCCTAACACCTTACAATAACATGCGTATACTTAAAATTACACAATAAACCTAATGAATTCGTACGAGTCCTTTGAACATCGCACGACAAGTTAGGACATCTTATGACTCTTTATGCCACGTTAGCAACTTGAAAAGCACCTTAGTATAATATAGAACGTCATACAGCTCCTAAGTACACCTTACAATACCGTACGTAAACTTAAAGCCCCAAAATAAACCTAATGAATTCGTACGAGTCCTTTGAACATCGTACGACAAGTTAGGACATCTTACGACTCTTTATGCCACAATAGCAACTCGAAAAGAACGTTAGTATAATGTACAACACCTAACAACATCTTACAACACCGTACGAATCCTTAAAACTCCATAATAAACCTAATGAATTCGTACGAGTCCTTCGAACATCGTACGACAAGTTAGGACATCTTACGACTCTTTATGCAACATTATCAACTCGAAAAAAACGTTAGTATAATGTAGGACGGCATACAACTCCTAACACCTTACAATACCGTACGTAAACTTAAAACTCCATAATAAACCTTATGAATTCTTACACTTTGAACATTGTACGACAAGTTAGGAAATCTTATAATTCTTTATGCTATATTATCACCTTGAAAAGCACGTTTGTATAATGTAAGACGCCTTACAACACCTAACAACATCTTACAACACCGTACAAAACCTCAAAACTCCATAATAAACATAATGAATTCGTACGAGTCCTTTGAACATCGTACGACAAGTTAGAACATCTTATGACTCTTTATGCTATATTAGCACCTTGAAAAGCACTTTAGTATAATGTAAGACGCCTTACAACACCTAACAACATCTTCCAACACCGTACGAATCTTTAAAACTCAATAATAAACCTAATGAATTCGTACGAGTCCTTTGAACATCGTACGACAAGTTAGGACATCTTACGAATCTTTATGCAACATTAGTAACTCGAAAAGAACGTTAGTATAATGTAGGACGCCATACATCTCCTAACACCTTACATTACCGTACGTAAACTTAAAACTCCATAATAAACCTAATGAATTCGTACACTTTGAACATCGTACGACATGTTAGGACATCTTATGATTCTTTATGCTATATTAGCACCTTGAAAAGCACGTTTGTATAATGTAAAACGCCTTACAACACCTAACAACATCTTACAACACCGTACGAAACCTAATGAATTCGTACGAGTCCTTTGAACATCGTACGACAAGTTAGGACATCTTACAACTCTTTATGCCACTTTAGCAACTCGAAAAGAACATTAGTATAATGTAGGACGCCAAACAGCTCCTTAGTACACCTAACAATACCGTACGTAAACTTAAAACTCCATAACAAACCTAATGAATTCGTACGAGTCCTTTGAACATCGTACGACAAGTTAAGACATCTTACGACTCTTTATACCACATTAGCTACTCGAAAAGAACGTTAGTATAATGTAAAACGCCATACAACTCCTAACACCTTACAATATCGTACGTTTACTTAAAACTCCATAATAAACCTAATGAATTCGTACACTTTGAACATCGTACGACAAGTTAGGACATCTTATGATTCTTTATGCTATATTAGCACCGTGAAAAGCACGTTAGCATAATGTAAGACGCCTTACAACACCTAACAACATCTTACAACACCGTACGAAACCTTAAAACTCCATAATAAACCTAATGAATTCGTACGAGTCGTTTGAACAACGTACGACAAGTTAGGACATCTTACGACTCTTTATGCCACATCAGCAACTCGAAAAGAACGTTAGTATAATGTAGAACGCCATACAGCTCCTAACACCTTACAATAACGTGCGTATACTTAAAATTCCATAATAAACCTAATGAATTCGTACGAGTCCTTTGAACATCGCATGACAAGTTAGGACATCTTATGACTCTTTATGCCATGTTAGTAACTTGAAAAGCACCTTAGTATAATATAGAACGCCATACAGCTCCTAAGTACACCTTACAATACCGTACGTAAACTTAAAACCCCATAATAAACCTAATGAATTCGTACAAGTCCTTTGACCATCGTACGACACGTTAGGACATCTTACGACTCTTTATGCCACAATAGCAACTCGAAAAGAACGTTAGTATAATGTAGAACACCTAACAACATCTTACAACACCGTACGAAACCTCAAAACTCCATAATAAACATAATGAATTCGTACGAGTCCTTTGAAGATCGTACGACAAGTTAGGACATCTTATGATTCTTTATGCTATATTAGCACCTGTAAAAGCACGTTTGTATAATGTAAGACGCCTTACAACACCTAACAACATCTTACAACACCGTACGAAACCTCAAAACTCAATAATAAACATAATGAATTCGTACGAGTCCTTTGAACATCGTACGATAACTTAGAACATCTTATGACTCTTTATGCTATATTATCACCTTGAAAAGCACTTTAGTAAAATGTAAGACGCCTTACAACACCTAACAACATCTTACAACACCGTACAAAACCTCAAAACTCCATAATAAACATAATGAATTCGTACGAGTCCTTTGAACATCGTACGACAAGTTAGAACATCTTATCACTCTTTATGCTATATTAGCACCTTGAAAAGCACTTTAGTATAATGTAAGACGCCTTATAACACCTAACAACATCTTCCAACACCGTACGAATCCTTAAAACTCCATAATAAACCTAATGAATTCGTACGAGTCCTTTGAACATCGTACGACAAGTTAGGACATCTTACGACTCTTTATGCAACATTAGCAACTCGAAAAGAACGTTAGTATAATGTAGGACGCCATACATCTCCTAACACCTTACAATACCGTACGTAAACTTAAATCCCCATAATAAACCTAATGAATTCGTACGAGTCCTTTGAACATCGTACGACACGTTAGGACATCTTACGACTCTTTATGTCACAATAGCAACTCTAAAAGAACGTTAGTATAATGTAGAACACCTAACAACATCTTACAACACCGTACGAAACCTCAAAACTCCATAATAAACCTAATGAATTCGTACGAGTCCTTTGAAGATCGTACGACAAGTTAGGACATCTTATAATTCTTTATGCTATATTAGCACCTGTAAAAGCACGTTTGTATAATGTAAGACGCCTTACAACACCTAACAACATCTTACAACACCGTACGAAACCTCAAAACTCAATAATAAACATAATGAATTCGTACGAGTCCTTTGAACATCGTACGATAACTTAGAACATCTTATGACTCTTTATGCTATATTAGCACCTTGAAAAGCACTTTAGTATAATGTAAGACGCCTTACAACACCTAACAACATCTTACAACACCGTACAAAACCTCAAAACTCCATAATAAACATAATGAATTCGTACGAGTCATTTGAACATCGTACGACAAGTTAGAACATCTTATGACTCTTTATGCTATATTAGCACCTTGAAAAGCACTTTAGTATAATGTAAGACGCCTTACAACACCTAACAACATCTTCCAACACCGTACGAATCCTTAAAACTCCATAATAAACCTAATGAATTCGTACGAGTCCTTTGAACATCGTACGACAAGTTAGGACATCTTACGTCTCTTTATGCAACATTAGCAACTCGAAAAGAACGTTAGTATAATGTAGGACGCCATACATCACCTAACACCTTACAATACCGTACGTAAACTTAAAACTCCATAATAAACCTAATGAATTCGTACACTTTGAACATCGTACGACAAGTTAGGACATCTTATGATTCTTTATGCTATATTAGCACCTTGAAAAGCACGTTTGTATAATGTAAAACTCCTTACAGCACCTAACAACATCTTACAACACCGTACAAAGCCTCAAAACTCCATAATAAATATAATGAATTCGTACGAGTCCTTTGAACATCGTACGACAAGTTAGAACATCTTATGACTCTTTATGCTATATTAGCACCTTGAAAAGCACTTTAGTATAATGTAAGACGCCTTACAACACCTAACAACATCTTCCAACACCGTACGAATCCTTAAAACTCCATAATAAACCTAATGAATTCGTAAGAGTCCTTTGAACATCGTACGACAAGTAAGGACATCTTACGAATCTTTATGCAACATTAGCAACTCGAAAAGAATGTTAGTATAATGTAGGACGCCATACATCTCCTAACACCTTACAATACCGTACGTAAACTTAAAACTCCATAATAAACCTAATGAATTCGTTCACTTTGAACATCGTACGACAAGTTAGGACATCTTATGATTCTTTATGCTATATTAGCACCTTGAAAAGCACGTTTGTATAATGTAAAACGCCTTACAGCACCTAACAACATCTTACAACACCGTACAAAGCCTCAAAACTCCATAATAAATATAATGAATTCGTACGAGTCCTTTGAACATCGTACGACAAGTTAGAACATCTTATGACTCTTTATGCTATATTAGCACCTTGAAAAGCACTTTAGTATAATGTAAGACGCCTTACAACACCTAACAACATCTTCCAACACCGTACGAAACCTTAAAACTCCATAATAAACCTAATGAATTCGTAAGAGTCCTTTGAACATCGTACGACAAGTTAGGACATCTTACGACTCTTTATGCAACATTAGCAACTCGAAAAGAACGTTAGTATAATGTAGGACGCCATACATCTCCTAACACCTTACAATACCGTACTTAAACTTAAAACTCCATAATAAACCTAATGAATTCGTATACTTTGAAAATCGTACGATAACTTAGAATATCTTATGACTCTTTATGCTATATTAGCACCTTGAAAAGCACTTTAGTATAATGTAAGACGCCTTACAACACCTAACAACATCTTACAACACCGTACAAAACCTCAAAACTCCATAATAAACATAATGAATTCGTACGAGTCCTTTGAACATCGTACGACAAGTTAGAACATCTTATGACTCTTTATGCTATATTAGCACCTTGAAAAGCACTTTAGTATAATGTAAGACGCCTTACAACACCTAACAACATCTTCCAACACCGTACGAATCCTTAAAACTCCATAATAAACCTAATGAATTCGTACGAGTCCTTTGAACATCGTACGACAAGTTAGGACATCTTACGACTCTTTATGCAACATTAGCAACTCGAAAAGAACGTTAGTATAATGTAGGACGCCATACATCTCCTAACACCTTACAATACCGTGCGTAAACTTAAAACCCCATAATAAACCTAATGAATTCGTACGAGTCCTTTGAACATCGTACCACACGTTAGGACATCTTACGACTCTTTATGTCACAATAGCAACTCTAAAAGAACGTTAGTGTAATGTAGAACACCTAACAACATCTTACAACACCGTACGAAACCTCAAAACTCCATAATAAACCTAATGAATTCGTACGAGTCCTTTGAACATCGTACGACAAGTTAGGACATCTTATAATTCTTTATGCTATATTAGCACCTGTAAAAGCACGTTTGTATAATGTAAGACGCCTTACAACACCTAACAACATCTTACAACACCGTACGAAACCTCAAAACTCAATAATAAACATAATGAATTCGTACCAGTCCTTTGAACATCGTACGATAACTTAGAACATCTTATGACTCTTTATGCTATATTAGCACCTTGAAAAGCACTTTAGTATAATGTAAGACGCCTTACAACACCTAACAACATCTTACAACACCGTACAAAACCTCAAAACTCCATAATAAACATAATGAATTCGTACGAGTCCTTTGAACATCGTACGACAAGTTAGAACATCTTATGACTCTTTATGCTATATTAGCACCTTGAAAAGCACTTTAGTATAATGTAAGACGCCTTACAACACCTAACAACATCTTCCAACACCGTACGAATCCTTAAAACTCCATAATAAACCTAATGAATTCGTACGAGTCCTTTGAACATCGTACGACAAGTTAGGACATCTTACGTCTCTTTATGCAACATTAGCAACTCGAAAAGGACGTTAGTATAATGTAGGACGCCATACATCTCCTAACACCTTACAATACCGTACGTAAACTTAAAACTCCATAATAAACCTAATGAATTCCTACACTTTGAACATCGTACGACAAGTTAGGACATCTTATGATTCTTTATGCTATATTAGCACCTTGAAAAGCACGTTTGTATAATGTAAAACGCCTTACAACACTTAACAACATCTTACAACACCGTACGAAACCTCAAAACTACATAATAAACCTAATGAATTCGTACGAGTCCTTTGAACATCGTACGACAAGTTAGGACATCTTACGACTCTTTATGCCACTTTAGCAACTCGAAAAGAACGTTAGTATAATGTAGAACGCCATACAGCTCCTTAGTACACCTAACAATACCGTACGTAAACTTAAAACTCCATAACAAACCTAATGAATTCGTACGAGTCCTTTGAACATCGTACCACAAGTTAGGACATCTTACGACACTTTATGCAACATTAGCAACTCGAAAAGAACGTTAGTATAATGTAGGACGACATACAGCTCCTAACACCTTACAATTCCGTACGTAAACTTAAAACCCCATAATAAACCTAATGAATTCGTACGAGTCCTCTGAACATCGTACGACAAGTTAGGACATCTTACGACTCTTTATGCCACATTAGCAACTCGAAAAGAACGTTAGTATAATGTAGAACACCTAACAACATCTTACAACACCGTACGAAACCTCAAAACTCCATAATAAACCTAATGAATTCGTACGAGTCCTTTGAACATCGTACGGCAAGTTAGGACATCTTATGATTCTTTATGCTATATTAGCACCTGTAAAAGCACGTTTGTATAATGTAAGACGCCTTACAACACCTAACAACATCTTACAACACCGTACGAAACCTCAAAACTCAATAATAAACATAATGAATTCATACGAGTCCTTTGAACATCGTACGATAAATTAGAACATCTTATGACTCTTTATGCTATATTAGCACCTTGAAAAGCACTTTAGTATAATGTAAGACGCCTTACAACACCTAACAACATCTTACAACACCGTACAAAATCTCAAAACTCCATAATAAACATAATGAATTCGTACGAGTCCTTTGAACATCGTACGACAAGTTAGAACATCTTATGACTCTTTATGCTATATTAGCACCTTGAAAAGCACTTTAGTATAATGTAAGACGCCTTACAACACCTAACAACATCTTCCAACACCGTACGAATCCTTAAAACTCCATAATAAACCTAATGAATTCGTACGAGTCCTTTGAACATCGTACGATAAGTTAGGACATCTTACGTCTCTTTATGCAACATTAGCAACTCGAAAAGGACGATAGTATAATGTAGGACGCCATACATCTCCTAACACCTTACAATACCGTACGTAAACTTAAAACTCCATAATAAACCTAATGAATTCCTACACTTTGAACATCGTACGACAAGTTAGGACATCTTATGATTCTTTATGCTATATTAGCACCTTGAAAAGCACGTTTGTATAATGTAAAACGCCTTACAACACTTAACAACATCTTACAACACCGTACGAAACCTCAAAACTACATAATAAACCTAATGAATTCGTACGAGTCCTTTGAACATCGTACGACAAGTTAGGACATCTTACGACTCTTTATGCCACTTTAGCAACTCGAAAAGAACGTTAGTATAATGTAGAACGCCATACAGCTCCTTAGTACACCTAACAATACCGTACGTAAACTTAAAACTCCATAACAAACCTAATGAATTCGTACGAGTCCTTTGAACATCGTACGACAAGTTAGGACATCTTACGACACTTTATGCAACATTAGCAACTCGAAAAGAACGTTAGTATAATGTAGGACGACATACAGCTCCTAACACCTTACAATACCGTACGTAAACTTAAAACCCCATAATAAACCTAATGAATTCGTACGAGTCCTCTGAACATCGTACGACAAGTTAGGACATCTTACGACTCTTTATGCCACATTAGCAACTCGAAAAGAACGTTAGTATAATGTAGAACACCTAACAACATCTTACAACACCGTACGAAACCTCAAAACTCCATAATAAAACTAATGAATTCGTACGAGTCCTTTGAACATCGTACGGCAAGTTAGGACATCTTATGATTCTTTATGCTATATTAGCACCTGTAAAAGCACGTTTGTATAATGTAAGACGCCTTACAACACCTAACAACATCTTACAACACCGTACGAAACCTCAAAACTCAATAATAAACATAATGAATTCATACGAGTCCTTTGAACATCGTACGATAAATTAGAACATCTTATGACTCTTTATGCTATATTAGCACCTTGAAAAGCACTTTAGTATAATGTAAGACGCCTTACAACACCTAACAACATCTTCCAACACCGTACGAATCCTTAAAACTCCATAATAAACCTAATGAATTCGTACGAGTCCTTTGAACATCGTACGATAAGTTAGAACATCTTATGACTCTTTATGCTATATTAGCACCTTGAAAAGCACTTTAATATAATGTAAGACGCCTTACAACACCTAACAACATCTTCCAACACCGTACGAATCCTTAAAAGTCCATAATAAACCTAATGAATTCGTACGAGTCCTCTGAACATCGTACGACAAGTTAGGACATCTTACGACCCTTTATGCAACATTAGCAACTCGAAAAGAACTTTAGTATAATATAGGACGCCATACAGCTCCTAACACCTTACAATATCGTACGTAAACTTAAAACTCCATAATAAACCTTATGAATTCGTACACTTTGTACATAGTACGATACGCCTTACAACACCTAACAACAACTTACAACACCGTACGAAACCTCAAAACTACATAATAAACCTAATGAATTCGTACGAGTCCTTTGAACATCGTACGACAAGTTAGGACATCTTACGACTCTTTATGCCACTTTAGCAACTCGAAAAGAACGTTAGTATAATGTAGAACGCCATACAGCTCCTTAGTACACCTAACAATACCGTACGTAAACTTAAAACTCCATAACAAACCTAATGAATTCGTACGAGTCCTTTGAACATCGTACGACAAGTTAGGACATCTTACGACACTTTATGCAACATTAGCAACTCGAAAAGAACGTTAGTATAATGTAGGACGACATACAGCTCCTAACACCTTACAATACCGTACGTAAACTTAAAACCCCATAATAAACCTAATGAATTCGTACGAGTCCTCTGAACATCGTACGACAAGTTAGGACATCTTACGACTCTTTATGCCACATTAGCAACTCGAAAAGAACGTTAGTATAATGTAGAACACCTAACAACATCTTACAACACCGTACGAAACCTCAAAACTCCATAATAAAACTAATGAATTCGTACGAGTCCTTTGAACATCGTACGGCAAGTTAGGACATCTTATGATTCTTTATGCTATATTAACACCTGTAAAAGCACGTTTGTATAATGTAAGACGCCTTACAACACCTAACAACATCTTACAACACCGTACGAAACCTCAAAACTCAATAATAAACATAATGAATTCATACGAGTCCTTTGAACATCGTACGATAAATTAGAACATCTTATGACTCTTTATGCTATATTAGCACCTTGAAAAGCACTTTAGTATAATGTAAGACGCCTTACAACACCTAACAACATCTTCCAACACCGTACGAATCCTTAAAACTCCATAATAAACCTAATGAATTCGTACGAGTCCTTTGAACATCGTACGACAAGTTAGGACATCTTACGTCTCTTTATGCAACATTAGCAACTCGAAAAGGACGTTAGTATAATGTAGGACGCCATACATCTCCTAACACCTTACAATACCGTACGTAAACTTAAAACTCCATAATAAACCTAATGAATTCCTACACTTTGAACATCGTACGACAAGTTAGGACATCTTATGATTCTTTATGCTATATTAGCACCTTGAAAAGCACGTTTGTATAATGTAAAACGCCTTACAACACTTAACAACATCTTACAACACCGTACGAAACCTCAAAACTACATAATAAACCTAATGAATTCGTACGAGTCCTTTGAACATCGTACGACAAGTTAGGACATCTTACGACTCTTTATGCCACTTTAGCAACTCGAAAAGAACGTTAGTATAATGTAGAACGCCATACAGCTCCTTAGTACACCTAACAATACCGTACGTAAACTTAAAACTCCATAACAAACCTAATGAATTCGTACGAGTCCTTTGAACATCGTACCACAAGTTAGGACATCTTACGACACTTTATGCAACATTAGCAACTCGAAAAGAACGTTAGTATAATGTAGGACGACATACAGCTCCTAACACCTTACAATTCCGTACGTAAACTTAAAACCTCATAATAAACCTAATGAATTCGTACGAGTCCTCTGAACATCGTACGACAAGTTAGGACATCTTACGACTCTTTATGCCACATTAGCAACTCGAAAAGAACGTTAGTATAATGTAGAACACCTAACAACATCTTACAACACCGTACGAAACCTCAAAACTCCATAATAAACCTAATGAATTCGTACGAGTCCTTTGAACATCGTACGGCAAGTTAGGACATCTTATGATTCTTTATGCTATATTAGCACCTGTAAAAGCACGTTTGTATAATGTAAGACGCCTTACAACACCTAACAACATCTTACAACACCGTACGAAACCTCAAAACTCAATAATAAACATAATGAATTCATACGAGTCCTTTGAACATCGTACGATAAATTAGAACATCTTATGACTCTTTATGCTATATTAGCACCTTGAAAAGCACTTTAGTATAATGTAAGACGCCTTACAACACCTAACAACATCTTACAACACCGTACAAAACCTCAAAACTCCATAATAAACATAATGAATTCGTACGAGTCCTTTGAACATCGTACGACAAGTTAGAACATCTTATGACTCTTTATGCTATATTAGCACCTTGAAAAGCACTTTAGTATAATGTAAGACGCCTTACAACACCTAACAACATCTTCCAACACCGTACGAATCCTTAAAACTCCATAATAAACCTAATGAATTCGTACGAGTCCTTTGAACATCGTACGATAAGTTAGGACATCTTACGTCTCTTTATGCAACATTAGCAACTCGAAAAGGACGATAGTATAATGTAGGACGCCATACATCTCCTAACACCTTACAATACCGTACGTAAACTTAAAACTCCATAATAAACCTAATGAATTCGTACGAGTCCTCTGAACATCGTACGACAAGTTAGGACATCTTACGACTCTTTATGCCACATTAGCAACTCGAAAAGAACGTTAGTATAATGTAGAACACCTAACAACATCTTACAACACCGTACGAAACCTCAAAACTCCATAATAAAACTAATGAATTCGTACGAGTCCTTTGAACATCGTACGGCAAGTTAGGACATCTTATGATTCTTTATGCTATATTAGCACCTGTAAAAGCACGTTTGTATAATGTAAGACGCCTTACAACACCTAACAACATCTTACAACACCGTACGAAACCTCAAAACTCAATAATAAACATAATGAATTCATACGAGTCCTTTGAACATCGTACGATAAATTAGAACATCTTATGACTCTTTATGCTATATTAGCACCTTGAAAAGCACTTTAGTATAATGTAAGACGCCTTACAACACCTAACAACATCTTCCAACACCGTACGAATCCTTAAAACTCCATAATAAACCTAATGAATTCGTACGAGTCCTTTGAACATCGTACGATAAGTTAGAACATCTTATGACTCTTTATGTTATATTAGCACCTTGAAAAGCACTTTAATATAATGTAAGACGCCTTACAACACCTAACAACATCTTCCAACACCGTACGAATCCTTAAAAGTCCATAATAAACCTAATGAATTCGTACGAGTCCTCTGAACATCGTACGACAAGTTAGGACATCTTACGACCCTTTATGCAACATTAGCAACTCGAAAAGAACTTTAGTATAATATAGGACGCCATACAGCTCCTAACACCTTACAATATCGTACGTAAACTTAAAACTCCATAATAAACCTTATGAATTCGTACACTTTGTACATAGTACGATACGCCTTACAACACCTAACAACAACTTACAACACCGTACGAAACCTCAAAACTACATAATAAACCTAATGAATTCGTACGATTCCTTTGAACATCGTACGACAAGTTAGGACATCTTACGACACTTTATGCAACATTAGCAACTCGAAAAGAACGTTAGTATAATGTAGGACGACATACAGCTCCTAACACCTTACAATATCGTACGTAAACTTAAAACCCCATAATAAACCTAATGAATTCGTACGAGTCCTTTGAACATCGTACGACAAGTTAGGACATCTTACGACTCTTTATGCCACATTAACAACTCGAAAAGAACGTTAGTATAATGTAGAACACCTAACAACATCTTACAACACCGTACGAAACCTCAAAACTCCATAATAAACCTAATGAATTCGTACGAGTCCTTTGAACATCGTACGGCAAGTTAGGACATCTTATGATATTTTATGCTATATTAGCACCTGTAAAAGCATGTTTGTATAATGTAAGACGCCTTACAACACCTAACAACATCTTACAACACCGTACGAAACCTCAAAACTCAATAATAAACATAATGAATTCATACGAGTCCTTTGAACATCGTACGATAAATTAGAACATCTTATGACTCTTTATGCTATATTAGCACCTTGAAAAGCACTTTAGTATAATGTAAGACGCCTTACAACACCTAACAACATCTTCCAACACCGTACGAATCCTTAAAACTCCATAATAAACCTAATGAATTCGTACGAGTCCTTTGAACATCGTACGATAAGTTAGAACATCTTATGACTCTTTATGCTATATTAGCACCTTGAAAAGCACTTTAATATAATGTAAGACGCCTTACAACACCTAACAACATCTTCCAACACCGTACGAATCCTTAAAAGTCCATAATAAACCTAATGAATTCGTACGAGTCCTCTGAACATCGTACGACAAGTTAGGACATCTTACGACCCTTTATGCAACATTAGCAACTCGAAAAGAACTTTAGTATAATATAGGACGCCATACAGCTCCTAACACCTTACAATATCGTACGTAAACTTAAAACTCCATAATAAACCTTATGAATTCGTACACTTTGTACATAGTACGATACACCTTACAACACCTAACAACAACTTACAACACCGTACGAAACCTCAAAACTACATAATAAACCTAATGAATTCGTACGAGTCCTTTGAACATCGTACGACAAGTTAGGACATCTTACGACTCTTTATGCCACTTTAGCAACTCGAAAAGAACGTTAGTATAATGTAGAACGCCATACAGCTCCTTAGTACACCTAACAATACCGTACGTAAACTTAAAACTCCATAACAAACCTAATGAATTCGTACGAGTCCTTTGAACATCGTACGACAAGTTAGGACATCTTACGACACTTTATGCAACATTAGCAACTCGAAAAGAACGTTAGTATAATGTAGGACGACATACAGCTCCTAACACCTTACAATACCGTACGTAAACTTAAAACCCCATAATAAACCTAATGAATTCGTACGAGTCCTTTGAACATCGTACGACAAGTTAGGACATCTTACGACTCTTTATGCCACATTAGCAACTCGAAAAGAACGTTAGTATAATGTAGAACACCTAACAACATCTTACAACACCGTACGAAACCTCAAAACTCCATAATAAACCTAATGAATTCGTACGAGTCCTTTGAACATCGTACGGAAAGTTAGGACATCTTATGATTCTTTATGCTATATTAGCACCTGTAAAAGCACGTTTATATAATGTAAGACGCCTTACAACACCTAACAACATCTTACAACACCGTACGAAACCTCAAAACTCAATAATAAACATAATGAATTCATACGAGTCCTTTGAACATCGTACGATAAATTAGAACATCTTATGACTCTTTATGCTATATTAGCACCTTGAAAAGCACTTTAGTATAATGTAAGACGCCTTACAACACCTAACAACATCTTACAACACCGTACAAAACCTCAAAACTCCATAATAAACATAATGAATTCGTACGAGTCCTTTGAACATCGTACGACAAGTTAGAACATCTTATGACTCTTTATGCTATATTAGCACCTTGAAAAGCACTTTTGTATAATGTAAGACGCCATACAACACCTAACAACATCTTCCAACACCGTACGAATCCTTAAAAGTCCATAATAAACCTAATGAATTCGTACGAGTCCTTTGAACATCGTACGACAAGTTAGGACATCTTACGTCTCTTTATGCAACATTAGCAACTCGAAAAGGACGTTAGTATAATGTAGGACGCCATACATCTCCTAACACCTTACAATACCGTACGTAAACTTAAAACTCCATAATAAACCTAATGAATTCCTACACTTTGAACATCGTACGACAAGTTAGGACATCTTATGATTCTTTATGCTATATTAGCACCTTGAAAAGCACGTTTGTATAATGTAAAACGCCTTACAACACTTAACAACATCTTACAACACCGTACGAAACCTCAAAACTACATAATAAACCTAATGAATTCGTACGAGTCCTTTGAACATCGTACGAAAAGTTAGGACATCTTACGACTCTGTATGCCACTTTAGCAACTCGAAAAGAACGTTAGTATAATGTAGAACGCCATACAGCTCCTTAGTACACCTAACAATACCGTACGTAAACTTAAAACTCCATAACAAACCTAATGAATTCGTACGAGTCCTTTGAACATCGTACGACAAGTTAGGACATCTTACGACACTTTATGCAACATTAGCAACTCGAAAAGAACGTTAGTATAATGTAGGACGACATACAGCTCCTAACACCTTACAATACCGTACGTAAACTTAAAACCCCATAATAAACCTAATGAATTCGTACGAGTCCTTTGAACATCGTACGACAAGTTAGGACATCTTACGACTCTTTATGCCACATTAGCAACTCGAAAAGAACGTTAGTATAATGTAGAACACCTAACAACATCTTACAACACCGTACGAAACCTCAAAACTCCATAATAAACCTAATGAATTCGTACGAGTCCTTTGAACATCGTACGGCAAGTTAGGACATCTTATGATTCTTTATGCTATATTAGCACCTGTAAAAGCACGTTTGTATAATGTAAGACGCCTTACAACACCTAACAACATCTTACAACACCGTACGAAACCTCAAAACTCAATAATAAACATAATGAATTCATACGAGTCCTTTGAACATCGTACGATAAGTTAGAACATCTTATGACTCTTTATGTATATTAGCACCTTGAAAAGCACTTTAATATAATGTAAGACGCCTTACAACACCTAACAACATCTTACAACACCGTACGAATCCTTAAAACTCCATAATAAACCTAATGAATTCGTACGAGTCCTCTGAACATCGTACGACAAGTTAGGACATCTTACGACCCTTTATGCAACATTAGCAACTCGAAAAGAACTTTAGTATAATATAGGACGCCATACAGCTCCTAACACCTTACAATATCGTACGTAAACTTAAAACTCCATAATAAACCTTATGAATTCGTACACTTTGTACATAGTACGATAAGTTAGGACATCATTCTTTATGCTATATTATCACCTTGAAAAGCACGTTAGTATAATGTAAGACGCCTTACAACACCTAACAACAACTTACAACACCGTACGAAACCTCAAAAATCCATAATATACCTATTGAATTCGTAAGATTCCTTTGAACATCGTACGACAAGTTAGGACATCTTATGACTCTTTATGCAACATTAGCACCGTGAAAAGCACTTTAGTATAATGTATGACGCCTTACAACACCTACCAACATCTTCCAACACCGTACGAATCCTTAAAACTCCATAATAAACCTAATGAATTCGTACGAGTCCTTTGAACATCGTACGACAAGTTAGGACATCTTACGTCTCTTTATGCAACATTAGCATCTCGAAAAGGACGTTAGTATAATGTAGGACGCCATACATCTCCTAACACCTTACAATACCGTACGTAAACTTAAAACTCCATAATAAACCTAATGAATTCCTACACTTTGAACATCGTACGACAAGTTAGGACATCTTATGATTCTTTATGCTATATTAGCACTTTGAAAAGCACGTTTGTATAATTTAAAACGCCTTACAACACTTAACAACATCTTACAACACCGTACGAAACCTCAAAACTACATAATAAACCTAATGAATTCGTACGAGTCCTTTGAACATCGTACGACAAGTTAGGACATCTTACGACTCTGTATGCCACTTTAGCAACTCGAAAAGAACGTTAGTATAATGTAGAACGCCATACAGCTCCTTAGTAAACCTAACAATACCGTACGTAAACTTAAAACTCCATAACAAACCTAATGAATTCGTACGAGTCCTTTGAACATCGTACGACAAGTTAGGACATCTTACGACACTTTATGCAACATTAGCAACTCGAAAAGAACTTTAGTATAATGTAGGACGACATACAGCTCCTAACACCTTACAATACCGTACGTAAACTTAAAATCCCATAATAAACCTAATGAATTCGTACGAGTCCTTTGAACATCGTACGGCAAGTTAGGACATCTTACGACTCTTTATGCCACATTAGCAACTCGAAAAGAACGTTAGTATAATGTAGAACACCTAACAACATCTTACAACACCGTACGAAACCTCAAAACTCCATAATAAACCTAATGAATTCGTACGAGTCCTTTGAACATCGTACGGCAAGTTAGGACATCTTATGATTCTTTATGCTATATTAGCACCTGTAAAAGCACGTTTGTATAATGTAAGACGCCTTACAACACCTAACAACATCTTACAACACCGTACGAAACCTCAAAACTCAATAATAAACATAATGAATTCATACGAGTCCTTTGAACATCGTACGATAAATTAGAACATCTTATGACTCTTTATGCTATATTAGCACCTTGAAAAGCACTTTAGTATAATGTAAGACGCCTTACAACACCTAACAACATCTTCCAACACCGTACGAATCCTTAAAACTCCATAATAAACCTAATGAATTCGTACGAGTCCTTTGAACATCGTACGATAAGTTAGAACATCTTATGACTCTTTATGCTATATTAGCACCTTGAAAAGCACTTTAATATAATGTAAGACGCCTTACAACACCTAACAACATCTTACAACACCGTACGAATCCTTAAAACTCCATAATAAACCTAATGAATTCATACGAGCCCTTTGAACTTCGTACGATAAATTAGAACATCTTATGACTCTTTATGCTATATTAGCACCTTGAAAAGCACTTTAGTATAATGTATGACGCCTTACAACACCTAACAACATCTTACAACACCGTACAAAACCTCAAAACTCAATAATAAACATAATGAATTCGTACGAGTCCTTTGAACATCGTACGACAAGTTAGAACATCTTATGACTCTTTATGCTATATTAGCACCTTGAAAAGCACTTTTGTATAATGTAAGACGCCTTACAACACCTAACAACATCTTCCAACATCGTACGAATCCTTAAAACTCCATAATAAACCTAATGAATTCGTACGAGTCCTTTGAACATCGTACGACAAGTTAGGACATCTTACGTCTCTTTATGCAACATTAGCAACTCGAAAAGGACGTTAGTATAATGTAGGACGCCATACATCTCCTAACACCTTACAATACCCTACGTAAACTTAAAACTCCATAATAAACCTAATGAATTCCTACACTTTGAACATCGTACGACAAGTTAGGACATCTTATGATTCTTTATGCTATATTAGCACCTTGAAAAGCACGTTTGTATAATGTAAAACGCCTTACAACACTTAACAACATCTTACAACACCGTACGAAACCTCAAAACTACATAATAAACCTAATGAATTCGTACGAGTCATTTGAACATCGTACGACAAGTTAGGACATCTTACGACTCTGTATGCCACTTTAGCAACTCGAAAAGAACGTTAGTATAATGTAGAACGCCATACAGCTCCTTAGTACACCTAACAATACCGTACGTAAACTTAAAACTCCATAACAAACCTAAGGAATTCGTACGAGTCCTTTGAACATCGTACGACAAGTTAGGACATCTTACGACACTTTATGCAACATTAGCAACTCGAAAAGAACGTTAGTATAATGTAGGACGACATACAGCTCCTAACACCTTACAATACCGTACGTAAACTTAAAACCCCATAATAAACCTAATGAATTCGTACGAGTCCTTTGAACATCGTACGGCAAGTTAGGACATCTTACGACTCTTTATGCCACATTAGCAACTCGAAAAGAACGTTAGTATAATGTAGAACACCTAACAACATCTTACAACACCGTACGAAACCTCAAAACTCCATAATAAACCTAATGAATTCGTACGAGTCCTTTGAACATCGTACGGCAAGTTAGGACATCTTATGATTCTTTATGCTATATTAGCACCTGTAAAAGCACGTTTGTATAATGTAAGACGCCTTACAACACCTAACAACATCTTACAACACCGTACGAAACCTCAAAACTCAATAATAAACATAATGAATTCATACGAGTCCTTTGAACATCGTACGATAAATTAGAACATCTTATGACTCTTTATGCTATATTAGCACCTTGAAAAGCACTTTAGTATAATGTAAGACGCCTTACAACACCTAACAACATCTTCCAACACCGTACGAATCCTTAAAACTCCATAATAAACCTAATGAATTCGTACGAGTCCTTTGAACATCGTACGATAAGTTAGAACATCTTATGACTCTTTATGCTATATTAGCACCTTGAAAAGGACTTTAATATAATGTAAGACGCCTTACAACACCTAACAACATCTTACAACACCGTACGAATCCTTAAAACTCCATAATAAACCTAATGAATTCGTACGAGTCCTCTAAACATAGTACGACAAGTTAGGACATCTTACGACCCTTTATGCAACATTAGCAACTCGAAAAGAACTTTAGTATAATATAGGACGCCATACAGCTCCTAACACCTTACAATATCGTACGTAAACTTAAAACTCCATAATAAACCTTATGAATTCGTACACATTGTACATAGTACGATAAGTTAGGACATCTTATGATTCTTTATGCTATATTATCACCTTGAAAAGCACGTTAGTATAATGTAAGACGCCTTACAACACCTAACAACAACTTACAACACCGTACAAAACCTCAAAACTCCATAATAAACATAATGAATTCGTACGAGTCCTTTGAACATCGTACGACAAGTTAGAACATCTTATGACTCTTTATGCTATATTAGCACCTTGAAAAGCACTTTAGTATAATGTAAGACGCCTTACAACACCTAACAACATCTTCCAACACCGTACGAATCCTTAAAACTCCATAATAAACCTAATGAATTCGTACGAGTCCTTTGAACATCGTACGACAAGTTAGGACATCTTACGTCTCTTTATGCAACATTAGCAACTCGAAAAGGACGTTAGTATAATGTAGGACGCCATACATCTCCTAACACCTTACAATACCGTACGTAAACTTAAAACTCCATAATAAACCTAATGAATTCCTACACTTTGAACATCGTACGACAAGTTAGGACATCTTATGATTCTTTATGCTATATTAGCACCTTGAAAAGCACGTTTGTATAATGTAAAACGCCTTACAACACTTAACAACATCTTACAACACCGTACGAAACCTCAAAACTACATAATAAACCTAATGAATTCGTACGAGTCCTTTGAACATCGTACGACAAGTTAGGACATCTTACGACTCTGTATGCCACTTTAGCAACTCGAAAAGAACGTTAGTATAATGTAGAACGCCATACAGCTCCTTAGTACACCTAACAATACCGTACGTAAACTTAAAACTCCATAACAAACCTAAGGAATTCGTACGAGTCCTTTGAACATCGTACGACAAGTTAGGACATCTTACGACACTTTATGCAACATTAGCAACTCGAAAAGAACGTTAGTATAATGTAGGACGACATACAGCTCCTAACACCTTACAATACCGTACGTAAACTTAAAACCCCATAATAAACCTAATGAATTCGTACGAGTCCTTTGAACATCGTACGGCAAGTTAGGACATCTTACGACTCTTTATGCCACATTAGCAACTCGAAAAGAACGTTAGTATAATGTAGAACACCTAACAACATCTTACAACACCGTACGAAACCTCAAAACTCCATAATAAACCTAATGAATTCGTACGAGTCCTTTGAACATCGTACGGCAAGTTAGGACATCTTATGATTCTTTATGCTATATTAGCATCTGTAAAAGCACGTTTGTATAATGTAAGACGCCTTACAACACCTAACAACATCTTACAACACCGTACGAAACCTCAAAACTCAATAATAAACATAATGAATTCATACGAGTCCTTTGAACATCGTACGATAAATTAGAACATCTTATGACTCTTTATGCTATATTAGCACCTTGAAAAGCACTTTAGTATAATGTAAGATGCCTTACAACACCTAACAACATCTTCCAACACCGTACGAATCCTTAAAACTCCATAATAAACCTAATGAATTCGTACGAGTCCTTTGAACATCGTACGATAAGTTAGAACATCTTATGACTCTTTATGCTATATTAGCACCTTGAAAAGCACTTTAATATAATGTAAGACGCCTTACAACACCTAACAACATCTTACAACACCGTACGAATCCTTAAAACTCCATAATAAACCTAATGAATTCGTACGAGTCCTCTGAACATAGTACGACAAGTTAGGACATCTTACGACCCTTTATGCAACATTAGCAACTCGAAAAGAACTTTAGTATAATATAGGACGCCATACAGCTCCTAACACCTTACAATATCGTACGTAAACTTAAAACTCCATAATAAACCTTATGAATTCGTACACATTGTACATAGTACGATAAGTTAGGACATCTTATGATTCTTTATGCTATATTATCACCTTGAAAAGCACGTTAGTATAATGTAAGACGCCTTACAACACCTAACAACAACTTACAACACCGTACAAAACCTCAAAACTCCATAATAAACATAATGAATTCGTACGAGTCCTTTGAACATCGTACGACAAGTTAGAACATCTTATGACTCTTTATGCTATATTAGCACCTTGAAAAGCACTTTAGTATAATGTAAGACGCCTTACAACACCTAACAACATCTTCCAACACCGTACGAATCCTTAAAACTCCATAATAAACCTAATGAATTCGTACGAGTCCTTTGAACATCGTACGACAAGTTAGGACATCTTACGTCTCTTTATGCAACATTAGCAACTCGAAAAGGACGTTAGTATAATGTAGGACGCCATACATCTCCTAACACCTTACAATACCGTACGTAAACTTAAAACTCCATAATAAACCTAATGAATTCCTACACTTTGAACATCGTACGACAAGTTAGGACATCTTATGATTCTTTATGCTATATTAGCACCTTGAAAAGCACGTTTGTATAATGTAAAACGCCTTACAACACTTAACAACATCTTACAACACCGTACGAAACCTCAAAACTCAATAATAAACATAATGAATTCATACGAGTCCTTTGAACATCGTACGATAAATTAGAACATCTTATGACTCTTTATGCTATATTAGCACCTTGAAAAGCACTTTAGTATAATGTAAGACGCCTTACAACACCTAACAACATCTTCCAACACCGTACGAATCCTTAAAACTCCATAATAAACCTAATGAATTCGTACGAGTCCTTTGAACATCGTACGATAAGTTAGAACATCTTATGATTCTTTATGCTATATTAGCACCTTGAAAAGCACTTTAATATAATGTAAGACGCCTTACAACACCTAACAACATCTTACAACACCGTACGAATCCTTAAAACTCCATAATAAACCTAATGAATTCGTACGAGTCCTCTGAACATAGTACGACAAGTTAGGACATCTTACGACCCTTTATGCAACATTAGCAACTCGAAAAGAACTTTAGTATAATATAGGACGCCATACAGCTCCTAACACCTTACAATATCGTACGTAAACTTAAAACTCCATAATAAACCTTATGAATTCGTACACATTGTACATAGTACGATAAGTTAGGACATCTTATGATTCTTTATGCTATATTATCACCTTGAAAAGCACGTTAGTATAATGTAAGACGCCTTACAACACCTAACAACAACTTACAACACCGTACAAAACCTCAAAACTCCATAATAAACATAATGAATTCGTACGAGTCCTTTGAACATCGTACGACAAGTTAGAACATCTTATGACTCTTTATGCTATATTAGCACCTTGAAAAGCACTTTAGTATAATGTAAGACGCCTTACAACACCTAACAACATCTTCCAACACCGTACGAATCCTTAAAACTCCATAATAAACCTAATGAATTCGTACGAGTCCTTTGAACATCGTACGACAAGTTAGGACATCTTACGTCTCTTTATGCAACATTAGCAACTCGAAAAGGACGTTAGTATAATGTAGGACGCCATACATCTCCTAACACCTTACAATACCGTACGTAAACTTAAAACTCCATAATAAACCTAATGAATTCCTACACTTTGAACATCGTACGACAAGTTAGGACATCTTATGATTCTTTATGCTATATTAGCACCTTGAAAAGCACGTTTGTATAATGTAAAACGCCTTACAACACTTAACAACATCTTACAACACCGTACGAAACCTCAAAACTACATAATAAACCTAATGAATTCGTACGAGTCCTTTGAACATCGTACGACAAGTTAGGACATCTTACGACTCTGTATGCCACTTTAGCAACTCGAAAAGAACGTTAGTATAATGTAGAACGCCATACAGCTCCTTAGTACACCTAACAATACCGTACGTAAACTTAAAACTCCATAACAAACCTAATGAATTCGTACGAGTCCTTTGAACATCGTACGACAAGTTAGGACATCTTACGACACTTTATGCAACATTAGCAACTCGAAAAGAACGTTAGTATAATGTAGGACGACATACAGCTCCTAACACCTTACAATACCGTACGTAAACTTAAAACCCCATAATAAACCTAATGAATTCGTACGAGTCCTTTGAACATCTTACGGCAAGTTAGGACATCTTACGACTCTTTATGCCACATTAGCAACTCGAAAAGAACGTTAGTATAATGTAGAACACCTAACAACATCTTACAACACCGTACGAAACCTCAAAACTCCATAATAAACCTAATGAATTCGTACGAGTCCTTTGAACATCGTACGGCAAGTTAGGACATCTTATGATTCTTTATGCTATATTAGCACCTGTAAAAGCACGTTTGTATAATGTAAGACGCCTTACAACACCTAACAACATCTTACAACACCGTACGAAACCTCAAAACTCAATAATAAACATAATGAATTCATACGAGTCCTTTGAACATCGTACGATAAATTAGAACATCTTATGACTCTTTATGCTATATTCGCACCTTGAAAAGCACTTTAGTATAATGTAAGACGCCTTACAACACCTAACAACATCTTCCAACACCGTACGAATCCTTAAAACTCCATAATAAACCTAATGAATTCGTACGAGTCCTTTGAACATCGTACGATAAGTTAGAACATCTTATGACTCTTTATGCTATATTAGCACCTTGAAAAGCACTTTAATATAATGTAAGACGCCTTACAACACCTAACAACATCTTACAACACCGTACGTAAACTTAAAACTCCATTATAAACCTAATGAATTCGTACGAGTCCTTTAAACATCGTACGACAAGTTAGGACATCTTACGACTCTTTATGCCACATTAACAACTCGAAAAGAACGTTAGTTTAATGTAGAACGCCATTTAGCTCCTAACACCTTACAATACCGTACGTATACTTAAAACTCCATAATAAACCTAATGAATTCGTACTATTTGAACATCATACGACAAGTTAGGACATCTTATGATTCTTTATGCTATATTAGCACCTTGAAAAGCACGTTTGTATAATGTAAGACGCCTTACAAAACCTAACAACATCTTACGACACCGTACGAAACCTCAAAACTCCATAATAAACATAATGAATTCGTACGAGTCCTTTGAACATCGTACGACAAGTTAGGACATCTTATGACTCTTTATGCCATGTTAGCAACTTGAAAAGCACGTTAGTATAATTTAGAACGCCATACAGCTCCTAAGTATACCTTACAATAACGTACGTAAACTTAAAACCACATAATAAACCTAATGAATTCGTACCAGTCCTTTGAACAACGTACGACAAGTTAGGACATCTTACGACTCTTTATGCCACATTAGCTACTCGAAAAGAACGTTAGTATAATGTAGAACACCTAACAACATCTTACAACACCGTACGAAACCTCAAATCTCCATAATAAACCTAATGAATTCGTACACTTTGAACATCGTACGACAAGTTAAGACATCTTATGATTCTTTATGCTATATTAGCACCTTGAAAAGCACGTTAGTATAATATAAGGCGCCTTACAACACCTAACAACATCTTACAACACCGTACGAAACCTTAAAACTCCATAATAAACCTAATGAATTCGTACGAGTCGTTTGAACAACGTACGACAAGTTAGGACATCTTACGACTCTTTATGCCACATCAGCAATTCGAAAAGAACGTTAGTATTATGTAGGACGCCATACAGCTCCTAACACCTTACAATAACGTGCGTATACTTAAAACTCCATAATAAACCTAATGAATTCGTACGAGTCCTTTGAACATCGCACGACAAGTTAGGACATCTTATGACTCTTTATGTAACTTTAGCACCTTGAAAAGCATTTTAGTATAATGTAAGACGCCTTACAACACCTAACAACATCTTACAACACCGTACGTAAACTTAAAACTCCATTATAAACCTAATGAATTCGTACGATTCCTTTGAACATCGTACGATATGTTAGGACATCTTACGACTCTTTATGCCACATTAGCAACTCGAAAAGAACGTTAGTATAATGTAGAACGCCATACAGCTCCTAACACCTTACAATACCGTACGTAAACTTAAAACTCTATAATAAACCTAATGAATTCGTACGCTTTGAACATCGTACGACAAGTTAGGACATCTTATGATTCTTTATGCTATATTAGCACCTTGAAAAGCACGTTAGTATAATGTAAGACGCCTTACAACACCTAACAACATCTTACAACACCGTACGAAACCTTAAAACTCCATAATAAACCTAATGAATTCGTACGAGTCGTTTGAACAACGTACGACAAGTTAGGACATCTTACGACTCTTTATGCCACATCAGCAACTCGAAAAGAACGTTAGTATAATGTTGAACGCCATACAGCTCCTAACACCTTACAATAACGTGCGTATACTTAAAACTCCATAATAAACCTAATGAATTCGTACGAGTCTTTTGAACATCGCACGACAAGTTAGGACATCTTATGACTCTTTATACAACTTTAACACCTTGAAAAGCACTTTAGTATAATGTAAGACGCCTTACAACACCGTACGTCAACTTAAAACTCCATTATAAACCTAATGAATTCGTACGATTCCTTTGAACATCGTACGACAAGTTAGGACATCTTACGACTCTTTATGCCACATTAGCAACTCGAAAAGAACGTTAGTATAATGTAGAACACCATACAGCTCCTAACACCTTACAATACCGTATGTAAACTTAAAACTCTATAATAAACCTAATGAATTCGTACGCTTTGAACATCGTACGACAAGTTAGGACATCTTATGACTCTTTATGCAACTTTAGCACCTTGAAAAGCACTTTAGTATAATGTAAGACGCCTTACAACACCTAACAACATCTTACAACACCGTACGTAAACTTAAAACTCCATTATAAACCTAATGAATTCGTACGAGTCCTTTGAACATCGTACGATATGTTAGGACATCTTACGACTCTTTATGCCACATTAGCAACTCGAAAAGAACGTTAGTATAATGTAGAACGCCATACAGCTCTTAACACCTTACAATACCGTACGTAAACTTAAAACTCTATAATAAACCTAATGAATTCGTACGCTTTGAACATCGTACGACAAGTTAGGACATCTTATGATTCTTTATGCTATATTAGCACCTTGAAAAGCACGTTAGTATAATGTAAGACGCCTTACAACACCTAACAACATCTTACAACACCGTACGAAACCTTAAAACTCCATAATAAACCTAATGAATTCGTACGAGTCGTTTAAACAACGTACGACAAGTTAGGACATCTTACGACTCTTTATGCCACATCAGCAACTCGAAAAGAACGTTAGTATAATGTTGAACGCCATACAGCTCCTAACACCTTACAATAACGTGCGTATACTTAAAACTCCATAATAAACCTAATGAATTCGTACGAGTCTTTTGAACATCGCACGACAAGTTAGGACATCTTATGACTCTTTATGCAACTTTAACACCTTGAAAAGCACTTTAGTATAATGTAAGACGCCTTACAACACCGTACGTCAACTTAAAACTCCATTATAAACCTAATGAATTCGTACGATTCCTTTGAACATCGTACGACAAGTTAGGACATCTTACGACTCTTTATGCCACATTAGCAACTCGAAAAGAACGTTAGTATAATGTAGAACACCATACAGCTCCTAACACCTTACAATACCGTATGTAAACTTAAAACTCTATAATAAACCTAATGAATTCGTACGCTTTGAACATCGTACGACAAGTTAGGACATCTTATGACTCTTTATGCAACTTTAGCACCTTGAAAAGCACTTTAGTATAATGTAAGACGCCTTACAACACCTAACAACATCTTACAACACCGTACGTAAACTTAAAACTCCATTATAAACCTAATGAATTCGTACGAGTCCTTTGAACATCGTACGATATGTTAGGACATCTTACGACTCTTTATGCCACATTAGCAACTCGAAAAGAACGTTAGTATAATGTAGAACGCCGTACAGCTCCTAACACCTTACAATACCGTACGTAAACTTAAAACTCTATAATAAACCTAATGAATTCGTACGCTTTGAACATCGTACGACAAGTTAGGACATCTTATGATTCTTTATGCTATATTAGCACCTTGAAAAGCACGTTAGTATAATGTAAGACGCCTTACAACACCTAACAACATCTTACAACACCGTACGAAACCTTAAAACTCCATAATAAACCTAATGAATTCGTACGAGTCGTTTGAACAACGTACGACAAGTTAGGACATCTTACGACTCTTTATGCCACATCAGCAACTCGAAAAGAACGTTAGTATAATGTTGAACGCCATACAGCTCCTAACACCTTACAATAACGTGCGTATACTTAAAACTCCATAATAAACCTAATGAATTCGTACGAGTCTTTTGAACATCGCACGACAAGTTAGGACATCTTATGACTCTTTATGCAACTTTAACACCTTGAAAAGCACTTTAGTATAATGTAAGACGCCTTACAACACCGTACGTCAACTTAAAACTCCATTATAAACCTAATGAATTCGTACGATTCCTTTGAACATCGTACGACAAGTTAGGACATCTTACGACTCTTTATGCCACATTAGCAACTCGAAAAGAACGTTAGTATAATGTAGAACACCATACAGCTCCTAACACCTTACAATACCGTATGTAAACTTAAAACTCTATAATAAACCTAATGAATTCGTACGCTTTGAACATCGTACGACAAGTTAGGACATCTTATGACTCTTTATGCAACTTTAGCACCTTGAAAAGCACTTTAGTATAATGTAAGACGCCTTACAACACCTAACAACATCTTACAACACCGTACGTAAACTTAAAACTCCATTATAAACCTAATGAATTCGTACGAGTCCTTTGAACATCGTACGATATGTTAGGACATCTTACGACTCTTTATGCCACATTAGCAACTCGAAAAGAACGTTAGTATAATGTAGAACGCCATACAGCTCCTAACACCTTACAATACCGTACGTAAACTTAAAACTCTATAATAAACCTAATGAATTCGTACGCTTTGAACATCGTACGACAAGTTAGGACATCTTATGATTCTTTATGCTATATTAGCACCTTGAAAAGCACGTTAGTATAATGTAAGACGCCTTACAACACCTAACAACATCTTACAACACCGTACGAAACCTTAAAACTCCATAATAAACCTAATGAATTCGTACGAGTCGTTTGAACAACGTACGACAAGTTAGGACATCTTACGACTCTTTATGCCACATCAGCAACTCGAAAAGAACGTTAGTATAATGTTGAACGCCATACAGCTCCTAACACCTTACAATAACGTGCGTATACTTAAAACTCCATAATAAACCTAATGAATTCGTACGAGTCTTTTGAACATCGCACGACAAGTTAGGACATCTTATGACTCTTTATGCAACTTTAACACCTTGAAAATCACTTTAGTATAATGTAAGACGCCTTACAACACCGTACGTCAACTTAAAACTCCTTTATAAACCTAATGAATTCGTACGATTCCTTTGAACATCGTACGACAAGTTAGGACATCTTACGACTCTTTATGCCACATTAGCAACTCGAAAAGAACGTTAGTATAATGTAGAACACCATACAGCTCCTAACACCTTACAATACCGTATGTAAACTTAAAACTCTATAATAAACCTAATGAATTCGTACGCTTTGAACATCGTACGACAAGTTAGGACTTCTTATGATTCTTTATGCTATATTAGCACCTTGAAAAGCACGTTAGTATAATGTAAGACGCCTTACAACACCTAACAACATCTTACAACACCGTACGAAACCTTAAAACTCCATAATAAACCTAATGAATTCGTACGAGTCGTTTGAACAACGTACGACAAGTTAGGACATCTTACGACTCTTTATGCCACATCAGGAACTCGAAAAGAACGTTAGTATAATGTAGAACGCCATACAGCTCCTAACACCTTACAATCACGTGCGTATACTTAAAACTCCATAATAAACCTAATGAATTCGTACGAGTCCTTTGAACATCGCACGACAAGTTAGGACATCTTATGACTCTTTATGCAACTTTAGCACCTTGAAAAGCACTTTAGTATAATGTAAGACGCCTTACAACACCGTACGTAAACTTAAAACTCCATTATAAACCTAATGAATTCGTACGATTCCTTTGAACATCGTACGACAAGTTAGGACATCTTACGACTCTTTATGCCACATTAGAAACTCGAAAAAAACGTTAGTATAATGTAGAACGCCATACAGCTCCTAACACCTTGCAATACCGTACGTAAACTTAAAAATCTTTAATAAACCTAATGAATTCGTTCACTTTGAACATCGTACGACAAGTTACGACATCTTATGATTTTTTATGCTATATTAGCACCTTGAAAAGCACGTTAGTGTAATGTAAGACGCCTTACAACACCTAACAATATTTTACAACACCGTACGAAACCTTAAAACTCGATAATAATCCTAATGAATTCGTACGAGTCCTTTGAACATTGTACGTCAAGTTAGGACATCTTACGACTCTTTATGCGACATCAGGAACTCGAAAAGAACGTTAGTATCATGTAGAACGCCATACAGCTCCTAACACCTTACAATACCGTGTGTATACTTAAAACTTCATAATAAACCTAATGAACTCATACACTTTGAACATCATACGACATGTTAGGACATCTTATGATTCTTTATGCTATATTAGCACCTTGAAAAGCACGTTTGTCTAATGTAAGACGCCTTACAAAACCTAACAACATCTTACAACACCGTACGAAACCTCAAAACTCCATAATAAACATAATGAATTCGTACGAGTCCTTTGAACATCGTACGACAAGTTGGGACATCTTATGACTCTTTATGCCACGTTAGCAACTTGAAAAGCACGTTAGTATAATGTAGAACGCCATACAGCTCCTAAGTACTCCTAACAATACCATACGTAAACTTAAAACTCCATAACAAACCTAATGAATTCTACAAGTCCTTTGAACATCGTACGACAAGTTAAGACATCTTACAACTCTTTATGCCACATTAGCTAATCGAAAAGAACGTTAGTATAATGTAGAACGCCATACAGCTCCTAACACCTTACAATACCGTACGTAAACTTAAATCTCCATAATAAACCTAATGAATTCGTACACTTTGAACATCGTACGACAAGTTAGGACATCTTATGATTCTTTATGCTATATTAGCACCTTGAAAAGCACGTTAGTATAATGTGAGACGCCTTACAACACTTAACAACATCTTACAACACCGTACGAAACCTTAAAACTCCATAATAAACCTAATGAATTCGTACGAGTCATTTGAACAACGTACGACAAGTTAGGACATCTTAAGACTCTTTATGCCACTTGAGCAACTCGAAAAGAACGTTAGTATAATGTAGAACGCCATACAGCTCCTAACACCTTACAATAACGTGCGTATACTTAAAACTCCATAATAAACCTAATGAATTCGTACGAGTCCTTTGAACATCGCACGACAAGTTAGGACATCTTATGACTCTTTATGCAACTTTAGCACCTTGAAAAGCACTTTAGTATAATGTAAGACGCCTTACAACACCTAACAACATCTTACAACACCGTACGTAAACTTAAAACTCCATTATAAACCTAATGAATTCGTACGAGTCCTTTGAACATCGTACGACAAGTTAGGACATCTTACGACTCTTTATGCCACATTAGCAACTCGAAAAGAACGTTAGTATAATGTAGAACGCCATACAGCTCCTAACACCTTACAATACCGTACGTAAACTTAAAACTCTATAATAAACCTAATGAATTCGTACACTTTGAACATCGTACGACAAGTTAGGACATCTTATGATTCTTTATGCTATATTACCACCTTGAAAAGCACGTTAGTGTAATGGAAGACGCCTTACAACACCTAACAACATTTTACTACACCGTACAAAACCTTAAAACTCCATAATAAACATAATGAATTCGTACGAGTCCTTTGAACATCGTACGTCAAGTTAGGACATCTTACGACTCTTTATGCGACATCAGCAACTCGAAAAGAACGTTAGTATAATGTAGAACGCCATACAGCTCCTAACACCTTACAATACCGTGCGTATACTTAAAACTCCATAATAAACCTAATGAATTCGTACACTTTGAACATCGTACGACATGTTAGGACATCTTATGATTCTTTATGCTATATTAGCACCTTGAAAAGCACGTTTGTATAATGTAAGACGCCTTACAACACCTAACAACATCTTACAACACCGTACGAAACCTCAAAACTCCATAATAAACATAATGAATTCGTACGAGTCCTTTGAACATCGTACGACAAGTTAGGACATCTTATGACTCTTTATGCAACTTTAGCAACTTGAAAAGCACGTTAGTATAATGTAGAACGCCTTACAACACCTAACAACATCTTACAACACCGTACGTAAACTTAAAACTCCATTATAAACCTAATGAATTCGTACGAGTCCTTTGAACATCGTACGACAAGTTAGGACATCTTACGACTCTTTATGCCACATTAGCAACTCGAAAAGAACGTTAGTATAATGTAGAACGCCATACAGCTCCTAACACCTTACAATACAGTACGTAAACTTAAAACTCTATAATAAACCTAATGAATTCGTACACTTTGAACATCGTACGACAAGTTAGGACATCTTATGATTCTTTATGCTATATTACCACCTTGAAAAGCACGTTAGTGTAATGGAAGACGCCTTACAACACCTAACAACATTTTACTACACCGTACAAAACCTTAAAACTCCATAATAAACATAATGAATTCGTACGAGTCCTTTGAACATCGTACGTCAAGTTAGGACATCTTACGACTCTTTATGCGACATCAGCAACTCGAAAAGAACGTTAGTATAATGTAGAACGCCATACAGCTCCTAACACCTTACAATACCGTGCGTATACTTAAAACTCCATAATAAACCTAATGAATTCGTACACTTTGAACATCGTACGACATGTTAGGACATCTTATGATTCTTTATGCTATATTAGCACCTTGAAAAGCACGTTTGTATAATGTAAGACGCCTTACAACACCTAACAACATCTTACAACACCGTACGAAACCTCAAAACTCCATAATAAACATAATGAATTCGTACGAGTCCTTTGAACATCGTACGACAAGTTAGGACATCTTATGACTCTTTATGCAACTTTAGCAACTTGAAAAGCACGTTAGTATAATGTAGAACGCCTTACAACACCTAACAACATCTTACAACACCGTACGTAAACTTAAAACTCCATTATAAACCTAATGAATTCGTACGAGTCCTTTGAACATCGTACGACAAGTTAGGACATCTTACGACTCTTTATGCCACATTAGCAACTCGAAAAGAACGTTAGTATAATGTAGAACGCCATACAGCTCCTAACACCTTACAATACAGTACGTAAACTTAAAACTCTATAATAAACCTAATGAATTCGTACACTTTGAACATCGTACGACAAGTTAGGACATCTTATGATTCTTTATGCTATATTAGCACCTTAAAAAGCACGTTAGTGTAATGTAAGACGCCTTACAACACCTAACAACATCTTACAACACCGTACAAAACCTTAAAACTCCATAATAAACCTAATGAATTCGTACGAGTCCTTTGAACATCGTACGTCAAGTTAGGACATCTTACGACTCTTTATGCGACATCAGCAACTCGAAAAGAACGTTAGTATAATGTAGAACGCCATACAGCTCCTAACACCTTACAATACCGTACGTAAACTTAAATCTCCATAATAAACCTAATGAATTCGTACACTTTGAACATCGTACGACAAGTTAGGACATCTTATGATTCTTTATGCTATATTAGCACCTTGAAAAGCACGTTAGTATAATGTGAGACGCCTTACAACACTTAACAACATCTTACAACACCGTACGAAACCTTAAAACTCCATAATAAACCTAATGAATTCGTACGAGTCATTTGAACAACGTACGACAAGTTAGGACATCTTAAGACTCTTTATGCCACTTGAGCAACTCGAAAAGAACGTTAGTATAATGTAGAACGCCATACAGCTCCTAACACCTTACAATAACGTGCGTATACTTAAAACTCCATAATAAACCTAATGAATTCGTACGAGTCCTTTGAACATCGCACGACAAGTTAGGACATCTTATGACTCTTTATGCAACTTTAGCACCTTGAAAAGCACTTTAGTATAATGTAAGACGCCTTACAACACCTAACAACATCTTACAACACCGTACGTAAACTTAAAACTCCATTATAAACCTAATGAATTCGTACGAGTCCTTTGAACATCGTACGACAAGTTAGGACATCTTACGACTCTTTATGCCACATTAGCAACTCGAAAAGAACGTTAGTATAATGTAGAACGCCATACAGCTCCTAACACCTTACAATACCGTACGTAAACTTAAAACTCTATAATAAACCTAATGAATTCGTACACTTTGAACATCGTACGACAAGTTAGGACATCTTATGATTCTTTATGCTATATTACCACCTTGAAAAGCACGTTAGTGTAATGGAAGACGCCTTACAACACCTAACAACATTTTACTACACCGTACAAAACCTTAAAACTCCATAATAAACATAATGAATTCGTACGAGTCCTTTGAACATCGTACGTCAAGTTAGGACATCTTACGACTCTTTATGCGACATCAGCAACTCGAAAAGAACGTTAGTATAATGTAGAACGCCATACAGCTCCTAACACCTTACAATACCGTGCGTATACTTAAAACTCCATAATAAACCTAATGAATTCGTACACTTTGAACATCGTACGACATGTTAGGACATCTTATGATTCTTTATGCTATATTAGCACCTTGAAAAGCACGTTTGTATAATGTAAGACGCCTTACAACACCTAACAACATCTTACAACACCGTACGAAACCTCAAAACTCCATAATAAACATAATGAATTCGTACGAGTCCTTTGAACATCGTACGACAAGTTAGGACATCTTATGACTCTTTATGCAACTTTAGCAACTTGAAAAGCACGTTAGTATAATGTAGAACGCCTTACAACACCTAACAACATCTTACAACACCGTACGTAAACTTAAAACTCCATTATAAACCTAATGAATTCGTACGAGTCCTTTGAACATCGTACGACAAGTTAGGACATCTTACGACTCTTTATGCCACATTAGCAACTCGAAAAGAACGTTAGTATAATGTAGAACGCCATACAGCTCCTAACACCTTACAATACAGTACGTAAACTTAAAACTCTATAATAAACCTAATGAATTCGTACACTTTGAACATCGTACGACAAGTTAGGACATCTTATGATTCTTTATGCTATATTACCACCTTGAAAAGCACGTTAGTGTAATGGAAGACGCCTTACAACACCTAACAACATTTTACTACACCGTACAAAACCTTAAAACTCCATAATAAACATAATGAATTCGTACGAGTCCTTTGAACATCGTACGTCAAGTTAGGACATCTTACGACTCTTTATGCGACATCAGCAACTCGAAAAGAACGTTAGTATAATGTAGAACGCCATACAGCTCCTAACACCTTACAATACCGTGCGTATACTTAAAACTCCATAATAAACCTAATGAATTCGTACACTTTGAACATCGTACGACATGTTAGGACATCTTATGATTCTTTATGCTATATTAGCACCTTGAAAAGCACGTTTGTATAATGTAAGACGCCTTACAACACCTAACAACATCTTACAACACCGTACGAAACCTCAAAACTCCATAATAAACATAATGAATTCGTACGAGTCCTTTGAACATCGTACGACAAGTTAGGACATCTTATGACTCTTTATGCAACTTTAGCAACTTGAAAAGCACGTTAGTATAATGTAGAACGCCTTACAACACCTAACAACATCTTACAACACCGTACGTAAACTTAAAACTCCATTATAAACCTAATGAATTCGTACGACTCCTTTGAACATCGTACGACAAGTTAGGACATCTTACGACTCTTTATGCCACATTAGCAACTCGAAAAGAACGTTAGTATAATGTAGAACGCCATACAGCTCCTAACACCTTACAATACAGTACGTAAACTTAAAACTCTATAATAAACCTAATGAATTCGTACACTTTGAACATCGTACGACAAGTTAGGACATCTTATGATTCTTTATGCTATATTAGCACCTTAAAAAGCACGTTAGTGTAATGTAAGACGCCTTACAACACCTAACAACATCTTACAACACCGTACAAAACCTTAAAACTCCATAATAAACCTAATGAATTCGTACGAGTCCTTTGAACATCGTACGTCAAGTTAGGACATCTTACGACTCTTTATGCGACATCAGCAACTCGAAAAGAACGTTAGTATAATGTAGAACGCCATACAGCTCCTAACACCTTACAATACCGTGCGTATACTTAAAACTCCATAATAAACCTAATGAATTCGTACACTTTGAACATCGTACGACATGTTAGGACATCTTATGATTCTTTATGCTATATTAGCACCTTGAAAAGCACGTTTGTATAATGTAAGACGCCTTACAACACCTAACAACATCTTACAAACACCATACGAAACCTCAAAACTCCATAATAAACATAATGAATGCGTACGAGTCCTTTGAACAACGTACGACAAGTTAGGACATCTTACGACTCTTTATGCCACATCAGCAACTCGAAAAGAACGTTAGTATAATGTATAACGCCATACAGCTCCTAACACCTTACAATAACGTGCGTATACTTAAAACTCCATAATAAACCTAATGAATTCGTACTAGTCCTTTGAACATCGCAAGACAAGTTAGGACATCTTATGACTCTTTATGCAACTTTAGCACCTTGAAAAGCACTTTAGTATAATGTAAGACGCCTTACAACACCTAACAACATCTTACAACACTGTACGTAAACTTATAACTCCATTATAATCCTAATGAATTCGTACGAGTCCTTTGAACATCGTACGACAAGTTAGGACATCTTACGACTCTTTATGCCACATTAGCAACTCGAAAACAACGTTAGTATAATGTAGAACGCCATACAGCTCCTAACACCTTACAATACCGTACGTAAACTTAAAACTCTATAATAAACCTAATGAATTCGTACACTTTGAACATCGTACGACATGTTAGGACATCTTATGATTCTTTATGCTATACTAGCACCTTGAAAAGCACGTTTGTATAATGTAAGACGCCTTACAACACCTAACAACATCTTACAAACACCATACGAAACCTCAAAACTCCATAATAAACATAATGAATGCGTACGAGTCCTTTGAACAACGTACGACAAGTTAGGACATCTTACGACTCTTTATGCCACATCAGCAACTCGAAAAGAACGTTAGTATAATGTATAACGCCATACAGCTCCTAACACCTTACAATAACGTGCGTATACTTAAAACTCCATAATAAACCTAATGAATTCGTACTAGTCCTTTGAACATCGCAAGACAAGTTAGGACATCTTATGACTCTTTATGCAACTTTAGCACCTTGAAAAGCACTTTAGTATAATGTAAGACGCCTTACAACACCTAACAACATCTTACAACACTGTACGTAAACTTAAAACTCCATTATAAACCAAATGAATTCGTACGAGTCCTTTGAACATCATACGACAAGTTAGGACATCTTACGACTCTTTATGCCACATTAGCTAATCGAAAAGAACGTTAGTATAATGTAGAACGCCATACAGCTCCTAACACCTTACAATACCGTACGTAAACTTAAATCTCCATAATAAACCTAATGAATTCGTACACTTTGAACATCGTACGACAAGTTAGGATATCTTATGATTCTTTATGCTATATTAGCACCTTGAAAAGCACGTTTGTATAATGTAAGACGCCTTACAACACCTAACAACATCTTACAACACCGTACGATACCTTAAAACTTCATAATAAACCTAATGAATTCGTACGAGTGGTTTGAACAACGTACGACAAGTTAGGACATCTTACGACTCTTTATGCCACATCAGCAACTCGAAAAGAACGTTAGTATAATGTATAACGCCATACAGCTCCTAACACCTTACAATACCGTACATAAACTTAAAACTCTATAATAAACCTAATGAATTCGTACACTTTGAACATCGTACGACAAGTTAGGACATCTTATGATTCTTTATGCTATATTAGCACCTTGAAAAGCACGTTTGTAAAATGTAAGACGCCTTACAACACCTAACAACATCTTACAACACCGTACGAAACCTCAAAACTCCATAACAAACCTAATGAATTCTACAAGTCCTTTGAACATCGTACGACAAGTTAAGACATCTTACAACTCTTTATGCCACATTAGCTAATCGAAAAGAACGTTAGTATAATGTAGAACGCCATACATCTCCTAACACCTTAGAATACCGTACGTAAACTTAAATCTCCATAATAAACCTAATGAATTCGTACACTTTGAACATCGTACGACAAGTTTGGACATCTTATGATTCTTTATGCTATATTAGCACCTTGAAAAGCACGTTAGTATAATGTAAGACGCCTTACAACACCTAACAACATCTTACAACACCGTACGAAACCTTAAAACTCCATAATAAACCTAATGAATTCGTACGAGTGGTTTGAACAACGTACGACAAGTTAGGACATCTTACGACTCTTTATGCCACATCAGCAACTCGAAAAGAACGTTAGTATAATGTATAACGCCATACAGCTCCTAACACTTTACAATAACGTGCGTATACTTAAAACTCCATAATAAACCTAAAGAATTCGTACTAGTCCTTTGAACATCGCACGACAAGTTAGGACATCTTATGACTCTTTATGCAACTTTAGCACCTTGAAAAGCACTTTAGTATAATGTAAGACGCCTTACAACACCTAACAACATCTTACAACACTGTACGTAAACTTAAAACTCCATTATAAACCAAATGAATTCGTACGAGTCCTTTGAACATCGTACGACAAGTTAGGACATCTTACGACTCTTTATGCCACATTAGCTAATCGAAAAGAACGTTAGTATAATGTAGAACGCCAGACAGCTCCTAACACCTTACAATACCGTACGTAAACTTAAATCTCCATAATAAACCTAATGAATTCGTACACTTTGAACATCGTACGACAAGTTAGGACATCTTATGATTCTTTATGCTATATTAGCACCTTGAAAAGCACGTTTGTATAATGTAAGACGCCTTACAACACCTAACAACATCTTACAACACCGTACGATACCTTAAAACTTCATAATAAACCTAATGAATTCGTACGAGTGGTTTGAACAACGTACGACAAGTTAGGACATCTTACGACTCTTTATGCCACATCAGCAACTCGAAAAGAACGTTAGTATAATGTATAACGCCATACAGCTCCTAACACCTTACAATACCGTACATAAACTTAAAACTCTATAATAAACCTAATGAATTCGTACACTTTGAACATCGTACGACAAGTTAGGACATCTTATGATTCTTTATGCTATATTAGCAGCTTGAAAAGCACGTTTGTATAATGTAAGACGCCTTACAACACCTAACAACATCTTACAACACCGTACGAAACCTCAAAACTCCATAACAAACCTAATGAATTCTACAAGTCCTTTGAACATCGTACGACAAGTTAAGACATCTTACAACTCTTTATGCCACATTAGCTAATCGAAAAGAACGTTAGTATAATGTTGAACGCCATACAGCTCCTAACACCTTACAATACCGTACGTAAACTTAAAACTCTATAATAAACCTAATGAATTCGTACACTTTGAACATCGTACGACATGTTAGGACATCTTATGATTCTTTATGCTATATTAGCACCTTGAAAAGCACGTTTGTATAATGTAAGACGCCTTACAACACCTAACAACATCTTACAAACACCATACGAAACCTCAAAACTCCATAATAAACATAATGAATGCGTACGAGTCCTTTGAACAACGTACGACAAGTTAGGACATCTTACGACTCTTTATGCCACATCAGCAACTCGAAAAGAACATTAGTATAATGTATAACGCCATACAGCTCCTAACACCTTACAATAACGTGCGTATACTTAAAACTCCATAATAAACCTAATGAATTCGTACTAGTCCTTTGAACATCGCAAGACAAGTTAGGACATCTTATGACTCTTTATGCAACTTTAGCACCTTGAAAAGCACTTTAGTATAATGTAAGACGCCTTACAACACCTAACAACATCTTACAACACTGTACGTAAACTTAAAACTCCATTATAAACCAAATGAATTCGTACGAGTCCTTTGAACATCATACGACAAGTTAGGACATCTTACGACTCTTTATGCCACATTAGCTAATCGAAAAGAACGTTAGTATAATGTAGAACGCCATACAGCTCCTAACACCTTACAATACCGTACGTAAACTTAAATCTCCATAATAAACCTAATGAATTCGTACACTTTGAACATCGTACGACAAGTTAGGATATCTTATGATTCTTTATGCTATATTAGCACCTTGAAAAGCACGTTTGTATAATGTAAGACGCCTTACAACACCTAACAACATCTTACAACACCGTACGATACCTTAAAACTTCATAATAAACCTAATGAATTCGTACGAGTGGTTTGAACAACGTACGACAAGTTAGGACATCTTACGACTCTTTATGCCACATCAGCAACTCGAAAAGAACGTTAGTATAATGTATAACGCCATACAGCTCCTAACACCTTACAATACCGTACATAACCTTAAAACTCTATAATAAACCTAATGAATTCGTACACTTTGAACATCGTACGACAAGTTAGGACATCTTATGATTCTTTATGCTATATTAGCACCTTGAAAAGCACGTTTGTAAAATGTAAGACGCCTTACAACACCTAACAACATCTTACAACACCGTACGAAACCTCAAAACTCCATAACAAACCTAATGAATTCTACAAGTCCTTTGAACATCGTACGACAAGTTAAGACATCTTACAACTCTTTATGCCACATTAGCTAATCGAAAAGAACGTTAGTATAATGTAGAACGCCATACATCTCCTAACACCTTAGAATACCGTACGTAAACTTAAATCTCCATAATAAACCTAATGAATTCGTACACTTTGAACATCGTACGACAAGTTTGGACATCTTATGATTCTTTATGCTATATTAGCACCTTGAAAAGCACGTTAGTATAATGTAAGACGCCTTACAACACCTAACAACATCTTACAACACCGTACGAAACCTTAAAACTCCATAATAAACCTAATGAATTCGTACGAGTGGTTTGAACAACGTACGACAAGTTAGGACATCTTACGACTCTTTATGCCACATCAGCAACTCGAAAAGAACGTTAGTATAATGTATAACGCCATACAGCTCCTAACACTTTACAATAACGTGCGTATACTTAAAACTCCATAATAAACCTAAAGAATTCGTACTAGTCCTTTGAACATCGCACGACAAGTTAGGACATCTTATGACTCTTTATGCAACTTTAGCACCTTGAAAAGCACTTTAGTATAATGTAAGACGCCTTACAACACCTAACAACATCTTACAACACTGTACGTAAACTTAAAACTCCATTATAAACCAAATGAATTCGTACGAGTCCTTTGAACATCGTACGACAAGTTAGGACATCTTACGACTCTTTATGCCACATTAGCTAATCGAAAAGAACGTTAGTATAATGTAGAACGCCAGACAGCTCCTAACACCTTACAATACCGTACGTAAACTTAAATCTCCATAATAAACCTAATGAATTCGTACACTTTGAACATCGTACGACAAGTTAGGACATCTTATGATTCTTTATGCTATATTAGCACCTTGAAAAGCACGTTTGTATAATGTAAGACGCCTTACAACACCTAACAACATCTTACAACACCGTACGATACCTTAAAACTTCATAATAAACCTAATGAATTCGTACGAGTGGTTTGAACAACGTACGACAAGTTAGGACATCTTACGACTCTTTATGCCACATCAGCAACTCGAAAAGAACGTTAGTATAATGTATAACGCCATACAGCTCCTAACACCTTACAATACCGTACATAAACTTAAAACTCTATAATAAACCTAATGAATTCGTACACTTTGAACATCGTACGACAAGTTAGGACATCTTATGATTCTTTATGCTATATTAGCAGCTTGAAAAGCACGTTTGTATAATGTAAGACGCCTTACAACACCTAACAACATCTTACAACACCGTACGAAACCTCAAAACTCCATAACAAACCTAATGAATTCTACAAGTCCTTTGAACATCGTACGACAAGTTAAGACATCTTACAACTCTTTATGCCACATTAGCTAATCGAAAAGAACGTTAGTATAATGTTGAACGCCATACATCTCCTAACACCTTAGAATACCGTACGTAAACTTAAATCTCCATAATAAACCTAATGAATTCGTACACTTTGAACATCGTACGACAAGTTTGGACATCTTATGATTCTTTATGCTATATTAGCACCTTGAAAAGCACGTTAGTATAATGTAAGACGCCTTACAACACCTAACAACATCTTACAACACCGTACGAAACCTTAAAACTCCATAATAAACCTAATGAATTCGTACGAGTGGTTTGAACAACGTACGACAAGTTAGGACATCTTACGACTCTTTATGCCACATCAGCAACTCGAAAAGAACGTTAGTATAATGTATAACGCCATACAGCTCCTAACACTTTACAATAACGTGCGTATACTTAAAACTCCATTATAAACCTAAAGAATTCGTACTAGTCCTTTGAACATCGCACGACAAGTTAGGACATCTTATGACTCTTTATGCAACTTTAGCACCTTGAAAAGCACTTTAGTATAATGTAAGACGCCTTACAACACCTAACAACATCTTACAACACTGTACGTAAACTTAAAACTCCATTATAAACCAAATGAATTTGTACGAGTCCTTTGAACATCGTACGACAAGTTAGGACATCTTACGACTCTTTATGCCACATTAGCTAATCGAAAAGAACGTTAGTATAATGTAGAACGCCAGACAGCTCCTAACACCTTACAATACCGTACGTAAACTTAAATCTCCATAATAAACCTAATGAATTCGTACACTTTGAACATCGTACGACAAGTTAGGACATCTTATGATTCTTTATGCTATATTAGCACCTTGAAAAGCACGTTTGTATAATGTAAGACGCCTTACAACACCTAACAACATCTTACAACACCGTACGATACCTTAAAACTTCATAATAAACCTAATGAATTCGTACGAGTGGTTTGAACAACGTACGACAAGTTAGGACATCTTACGACTCTTTATGCCACATCAGCAACTCGAAAAGAACGTTAGTATAATGTATAACGCCATACAGCTCCTAACACCTTACAATACCGTACATAAACTTAAAACTCTATAATAAACCTAATGAATTCGTACACTTTGAACATCGTACGACAAGTTAGGACATCTTATGATTCTTTATGCTATATTAGCAGCTTGAAAAGCACGTTTGTATAATGTAAGACGCCTTACAACACCTAACAACATCTTACAACACCGTACGAAACCTCAAAACTCCATAACAAACCTAATGAATTCTACAAGTCCTTTGAACATCGTACGACAAGTTAAGACATCTTACAACTCTTTATGCCACATTAGCTAATCGAAAAGAACGTTAGTATAATGTTGAACGCCATACATCTCCTAACACCTTAGAATACCGTACGTAAACTTAAATCTCCATAATAAACCTAATGAATTCGTACACTTTGAACATCGTACGACAAGTTAGGACATCTTATGATTCTTTATGCTATATTAGCACCTTGAAAAGCACGTTAGTATAATGTAAGACGCCTTACAACACCTAACAACATCTTACAACACCGTACGAAACCTTAAAACTCCATAATAAACCTAATGAATTCGTACGAGTGGTTTGAACAACGTACGACAATTTAGGACATCTTACGACTCTTTATGCCACATCAGCAACTCGAAAAGAACGTTAGTATAATGTATAACGCCCTACAGCTCCTAACACCTTACAATAACGTGCGTATACTTAAAATTCCATAATAAACCTAATGAATTCGTACTAGTCCTTTGAACATCGCACGACAAGTTAGGACATCTTATGACTCTTTATGCAACTTTAGCACCTTGAAAAGCACTTTAGTATAATGTAAGACGCCTTACAACACCTAACAACATCTTACAACACTGTACGTAAACTTAAAACTCCATTATAAACCAAATGAATTCGTACGAGTCCTTTGAACATCGTACGACAATTAGGACATCTTACGACTCTTTATGCCACATTAGCTAATCGAAAAGAACGTTAGTATAATGTAGAACGCCATACAGCTCCTAACACCTTACAATACCGTACGTAAACTTAAATCTCCATAATAAACCTAATGAATTCGTACACTTTGAACATCGTACGACAAGTTAGGACATCTTATGATTCTTTATGCTATATTAGCACCTTGAAAAGCACGTTTGTATAATGTAAGACGCCTTACAACACCTAACAACATCTTACAACACCGTACGAAACCTTAAAACTTCATAATAAACCTAATGAATTCGTACGAGTGGTTTGAACAACGTACGACAAGTGAGGACATCTTACGACTCTTTATGCCACATCAGCAACTCGAAAAGAACGTTAGTATAATGTATAACGCCATACAGCTCCTAACACCTTACAATAACGTGCGTATACTTAAAACTCCATAATAAACCTAATGAATTCGTACTAGTCCTTTGAACATCGCACGACAAGTTAGTACATCTTATGACTCTTTATGCAACTTTAGCACCTTGAAAAGCACTTTAGTATAAAGTAAGACGCCTTACAACACCTAACAACATCTTACAACACCGGATGTAAACTTAAAACTCAATTATAAACCTAATGAATTCGTACGAGTCCTTTGAACATCGTACGACAAGTTAGGACATCTTACGACTCTTTATGCCACATTAGCAACTCGAAAAGAACGTTAGTATAATGTAGAACGCCATACAGCTCCTAACACCTTACAATACAGTACGTAAACTTAAAACTCTATAATAAACCTAATGAATTCGTACACTTTGAACATCGTACGACAAGTTAGGACATCTTATGATTCTTTATGCTATATTAGCACCTTGAAAAGCATGTTAGTGTAATGTAAGACGCCTTACAACACCTAACAACATTTTACAACAACGTACAAAACCTTAAAACTGCATAATAAACCTAATGAATTCGTACGAGTCCTTTGAACATCGTACGTCAAGTTAGGACATCTTACGACTCTTTATGCCACATCAGCAACTCGAAAAGAACGTTAGTATAATGTAGAACGCCATACAGCTCCGAACACCTTACAATACCGTGCGTATACTTAAAACTCCATAATAAACCTAATGAATTCGTACACTTTGAACATCGTAAGACATGTTAGGACATCTTATGATTCTTTATGCTATATTAGCACCTTGAAAAGCACGTTTGTATAATGTAAGACGCCTTACAACACCTAACAACATCTTACAACACCGTACGAAACCTTAAAACTTCATAATAAACCTAATGAATTCGTACGAGTGGTTTGAACAACGTACGACAAGTTAGGACATCTTACGACTCTTTATGCCACATCAGCAACTCGAAAAGAACGTTAGTATAATGTATAACGCCATACAGCTCCTAACACCTTACAATAACGTGCGTATACTTAAAACTCCATAATAAACCTAATGAATTCGTACTAGTCCTTTGAACATCGCACGACAAGTTAGTACATCTTATGACTCTTTATGCAACTTTAGCACCTTGAAAAGCACTTTAGTATAAAGTAAGACGCCTTACAACACCTAACAACATCTTACAACACCGGATGTAAACTTAAAACTCAATTATAAACCTAATGAATTCGTACGAGTCCTTTGAACATCGTACGACAAGTTAGGACATCTTACGACTCTTTATGCCACATTAGCAACTCGAAAAGAACGTTAGTATAATGTAGAACGCCATACAGCTCCTAACACCTTACAATACAGTACGTAAACTTAAAACTCTATAATAAACCTAATGAATTCGTACACTTTGAACATCGTACGACAAGTTAGGACATCTTATGATTCTTTATGCTATATTAGCACCTTGAAAAGCACGTTAGTGTAATGTAAGACGCCTTACAACACCTAACAACATTTTACAACACCGTACAAAACCTTAAAACTGCATAATAAACCTAATGAATTCGTACGAGTCCTTTGAACATCGTACGTCAAGTTAGGACATCTTACGACTCTTTATGCCACATCAGCAACTCGAAAAGAACGTTAGTATAATGTAGAACGCCATACAGCTCCGAACACCTTACAATACCGTGCGTATACTTAAAACTCCATAATAAACCTAATGAATTCGTACACTTTGAACATCGTAAGACATGTTAGGACATCTTATGATTCTTTATGCTATATTAGCACCTTGAAAAGCACGTTTGTATAATGTAAGACGCCTTACAACACCTAACAACATCTTACAAACACCATACGAAACCTCAAAACTCCATAATAAACATAATGAATGCGTACGAGTCCTTTGAACATCTTACGACAAGTTAGGACATCTTACGACTCTTTATGCCACATTAGCAACTCGAAAAGAACGTTAGTATAATGTAGAACGCCATACAGCTCCTAACACCTTACAATACAGTACGTAAACTTAAAACTCTATAATAAACCTAATGAATTCGTACACTTTGAACATCGTACGACAAGTTAGGACATCTTATGATTCTTTATGCTATATTAGCACCTTGAAAAGCACGTTAGTGTAATGTAAGACGCCTTACAACACCTTACAACATTTTACAACACCGTACAAAACCTTAAAACTGCATAATAAACCTAATGAATTCGTACGAGTCCTTTGAACATCGTACGTCAAGTTAGGACATCTTACGACTCTTTATGCCACATCAGCAACTCGAAAAGAACGTTAGTATAATGTAGAACGCCATACAGCTCCGAACACCTTACAATACCGTGCGTATACTTAAAACTCCATAATAAACCTAATGAATTCGTACACTTTGAACATCGTAAGACATGTTAGGACATCTTATGATTCTTTATGCTATATTAGCACCTTGAAAAGCACGTTTGTATAATGTAAGACGCCTTACAACACCTAACAACATCTTACAAACACCATACGAAACTTCAAAACTCCATAATAAACATAATGAATGCGTACGAGTCCTTTGAACATCGTACGACAAGTTAGGACATCTTATGACTCTTTATGCCACGTTAGCAACTTTAAAAGCACGTTAGTATAATTTAGAACGCCATACAGCTCCTAAGTACTCCTAACAATACCGTACGTAAACTTAAAACTCCATAACAAACCTAATGAATTCTACAAGTCCTTTGAACATCGTACGACAAGTTAAGACATCTAACAACTCTTTATGCCACATTAGCTCATCGAAAAGAACGTTAGTATAATGTAGAACGCCATACAGCTCCTAACACCTTACAATACCGTACGTAAACTTAAATCTCATTAATAAACCTAATGAATTCGTACACTTTGAACATCGTACGACAAGTTAGGACATCTTATGATTCTTTATGCTATATTAGCACCTTGAAAAACACGTTTGTATAATGTAAGACGCCTTACAACACCTAACAACATCTTACAACACCGTACGAAACCTCAAAACTCCATAATAAATTCGTACGAGTCCTTTGAACATCGTACGACAAGTTAGGACATCTTATGACTCTCTATGCCACGTTAGCAACTTGAAAAGCACATTAGTATAACGTAGAACGCCATACAGCTCCTAAGTATACCTAACAATACCGTACGTAAACTTAAAACCCCATAATAAACCTAATGAATTCGTACTAGTCCTTTGAACAACGTATGACAAGTTAGGACATCTTACGACTCTTTCTGCCACATTAGCAACTCGAAAAGAACTTTAGTATAATGTAGAACACCTAACAACATCTTACAACACCGTACGAAACCTCAAAACTCCATAATAAACATAATGAATTCGTACGAGTCCTTTGAAGATCGTACGACAAGTTAGAACATCTTATGACTCTTTATGCTATATTAGCACCATGAAAAGCACTTTAGTATAATGTAAGGCGCCTTACAACACCTAACAACATCTTACAACACCGTACTGTGACACCCGGCAAATTTCGGTCAATATTCGTACTAGCTTAAAACGTGCTTATTATTTTGTGATGCGTCATTTGATTTAATTATGATAATTAATGTGTTATTAAAGTTAGATAAGCCCATTTTTGTGCTTTGTTTTGCATTTCGTGATTTTTGAAATTGCTTAATCGCGTAGCGGTTAAATACCCGGTAATGAACGTTGGTGACTGCCTGAAAAATTTTAAATGACCAGTGATTGATATAATGCTCGAGATAGCATCAAATAATATATTTTGGGTATGTATAAGTGAAAACGTAATAAAAACTAAAAGCGATGTATTTTATCCGATGTTTTTCCGGTTATCGCGTGTGTTTCAGTTTTTGCCCGGTTTCGCTACCAGTGCACTACCCGGAGTACAGTAAAATATTTATTATAATATTTTTACTATTTTGAGTGTGAAAAATTAATGTTTGAAGTATTGTGGTATAAAAGTGTTAAAATTTAACAAAACTGGAAGTTTACATGTAATCAAAGCGTGTAATGTTTATATATATATTGTGATATAAAAAAAAAAAATTTCTTTTTTTTATTTTAAATGTTAAAACCGGCCCCCCTTGCCCACCTTGGGTAATGTGTTTGTTGGACACAAGACACAACCTAAAAGCCTACTTTTTCTTTTCATACACTCTTTCTTTTAACCAAGTTTACACACAACATCACTTGGTCACTCAAACACTCCAACTCTCCTCCTTTTCTCCTCTTCAAAACCGACCCACCATCACCCAACCTTCAAAATTCGGCCACCACATCCATCACACCCTCCACATTCACATCTTCCACTATCTTGCATTTTCTAGTGTTCTTGGAGGTGTTTGATGCAAGTAGGAGCATCCAAGAGGTGTTTAAGGCTAAAATCCATTCTCTTCATCTTTTCTAGTGTTCATCAAGGTATGAACACTTTTCATTTTGATTTTTATGATTTAAAAGTGTTCAAGATGGTGTCTTGAAGTGTTGTTCACCAAATCCAAAACCGAAAGATGAATGTTTTTGAAATGAAAATGGGTTTTAAAATGAGTGTGTGTATATGTGTGTGTTATGTCCGTAGGTATGTATGTATGAGTATGTGTGTGTGTTTTTGATTTTTGAAAACAAGATATCGTAAGTGTTAAATGAATGGTTTTGAAAGTTGGATAAAAGAAATGGGAAGAAATGAACAAGTATGTGTTATGTGTGGTCATCAAAACATGATTTTGGGTATATATATATATATATATGTATATCCGTATGTATATGTGTGTGTATGTGTATTTACATGTTAGTATCATCAAGTAAAAATTATGTTCTTGCATTGATGATGTTTAAATCAAAGTATTAAGAGGTTGTTTTGTTGGAAATGAGGTAAAATGAATGAGTGTATGTTAGTTGTAATATTGAAATATGAATGTATAAAAGTATGTATATGAAACCGTATGTATAAATGTATGTGTGAATATATGCTAGTTGGTATTATGATAAAGTTGTTGTGTACTTACACTTAGATTGTTTAGATCGTGACATGCAAATAGATGTAAATGGAAATATGATAATAATGTCACTAGATGATTTTTGAAAAACTTAAAAAGTGTTATGAATATTACTTGCAAGAATATGTTCATATGTTGTAAAGTTGAAAAATGTTGTTTTTGTGAAGAACTTATTACATGTTTATCTATGAAAATGGCTAGATGTAAGTATGAAAAGTAGCTTGTTATGATGATTTTGATATGATAAAATACATGATTTCTTAAAGTGTAAAATTGTTTTTAGATGTATGAAATATTGATGTAAATAGTGATATATGATACTTGAAGGTTTAAAAAGACATAAAATGTAATTTTTATACATTTTTGCAATGATTTAAAAACTAAATTATATTCTGGAGTAAATCATGTTTTTGAATATTTATAAACTTTATAAAATAAGTATTTTAAATGTCTTATAAGTGAGAAATGATTTAAACCTTACAAATAATGGTTTTTAGTACAAAAATACGCGTAAAACGCATCGATTATGCTTAAAAATGTAAATATGTAAAAATATTATTTTCAACAGATTATAAAGTATATTTTTATATAAAAATATGAGATTTAAAGTTTGGTACAAAAACTTAGAGTTTTAAACTCAAAAACGTGCAAACTATGTACCCGGAAAAGCCGAAAACGACGATTTTCGACTCTAAAACGTAATATTTTTGTAAACTGTTTTGGATCAGAAACTTTGAGCTTATTTTTAAGTTAACCTACTGATATAAAAGTATTTATAAAGTAATGACAAAAATACGGGTATTAGGTTGCTTTCCGTGACCCGAAAACGTTCCCGAAAATGTTGAAATTGACATGTTTAGCTAATATTGTGATTTGTATGGAAAATATATGAAATATGATTTTTGTTATGTGACAATATGTTTAGATATATAATTTCATATGATAAATAAGTTACTTGTGAAAAACTTGGTAAATATCTCGTTAAGTGCTAACCGTTATGTTGAAAAATGGTTACTAGTTAACTAGAGAAAAATGGATATTTCCTAAGTGTTATGAACTTTACTTATGACATGAGAATATTAAATTATATTTTCCTAAGTATATGAATAATATTGGATAAGTAAAGGTGTTTGTTTTACTTAGAAAAGTTAAGGACTAAATATGACTTTTATGTGTCACTACATTTGTGCTATATGTGTTTATGTGATTAATAGTATGAAAGCTAATCAAAGAATCACAAAATAACAAAGTGTGTTATTATATATGTAATATTAATCGAAGGCAAAGATCACCAACGGGTCATTAAAATTAAGGGTTGATGTTTTTGTAAATGAAACGTTTTCACGTAAGTCTAGTTAGGTTTTGGTGAACAACCTACACGGTTTTAGACTTGATATATATGTGCATCTTTTGAACGGGTCCTTTGTGTATAGGATGTTCTTAGGTGGTGTTATTGTTGGGCTTATATGTTCTAGCTTTTGGCGTATTCACTGTGAGTTTCTCGGCCCCTTTTTAAATACTGTTTTATTTAACTGTTTTGGGGGAAAAACATGTATTTGTTTAACTTGCTTTTGATATAAATTGGGAGACATGTGAGTTTCTCGGCCCCTTTTTAAATACTGTTTTATTTAACTGTTTTGGGGGAAAAACATGTATTTGTTTAACTTGCTTTTGATATAAATTGGGAGACATGTGAGTTTCTCGGCCCCTTTTTAAATACTGTTTTATTTAACTGTTTTGGGGGAAAAACATGTATTTGTTTAACTTGCTTTTGATATAAATTGGGAGACATGTGAGTTCTTCGGCCCCTTTTTGAATAATGTTTTATTTAACGGTTTTGGGGGAAAAACATGTATTTGTTTAACTTGTTTTGATATGAATTGGGAGACATGTGAGTTCTTCGGCCCCTTTTTAAATAATGTTTTATTTAACTGTTTTGGGGGAAAAACATGTATTTGTTTAACTTGTTTTTGATATGAATTGGGAGAAATGTGAGTTTCTCGGCCCCTTTTTAAATACTGTTTTATTTAACTGTTTTGGGGGAAAAACATGTATTTGTTTATAATGTTTTGATATGAATTGAGAGACCTGTGAGTGTCTCGGCCCCTTTTTAAATAATGATTTATTTAAATATTTTCGGGGGGAAAAACGTGTATTTTGTTTATGTTGTTTTGGACATGTATTGGGAGACGGGTATTGTTGTTGACCAAAATGATGGCATGAGTGTTTGATGATTTTACGCGTAATGCCCTCTCATAATCATTAATTTCTCTTGGAGTGAGAAACCACAGGTTATATTGGTAGATCTATCGGGATTGGAATTCCGCCCCTCGTGATCAGTCGCTCTGATCGTGTTGACATGCGGGGGAATATAAGTTGATTGTTGTGAGGGAACCTCGTTTCTTGGTTTGATTATGGACTCATGACTTGATGATTCATTTGTCTTTGGGCCTTGCAAACCCTTTGACGTATGGTCTTGTTGATGTCTCAAAGCCAAGCATATCTATTGTGAATGAAAAATGACTTTACTTTGATTAAAACCCGAAAACTCACCAACTTTATGTTGACTTAGTTTTTTACATGTTTTTCAGGTACAAAGTGTTGGGCATGGGAATTTGTGGAAGGATTGTTTTTGGACTACAAACTCCACATTTGGTTTATGTGTTTTGGGACCGCTTTGTTTAAAATTTTGTTTGGTTTTACTTCAAACAATCTACGCTTTATTAAGACAATATCGTATTTTATTTTCTTAATGAAAAATTGTGGGATGTTGACGTATCAACATTAACACTTTTAATTACCTTTTAAATTAATGTGGATGTTTGTTTTATAATTAATGGGTGCCAACTTCGCTCTAAGCACCAAATATTCGTGACTTCCGCTGCAACGATTTTTGGGGTGTGACAGAAGTTGGTATCAGAGCCAATGGTTATAGCGAACTAGAAATGTTTTTGAAAAATTCTAGACTATAACTTGAAAGTTTTTGAAAAATTTTAAAGTCCCAAAAACACTTCCAAAATTCCCAAGCATTTTTGTGTGCGTTTTGATTTTTAGATTGTATATCTAAGAATACCTTGTGTGGTTTAAATTAATTGTATATCTAAATATATCTTACGTGGTTTACAATTATTAGATTGGATATCTAAGTGTACCTTGTGTGCTTATTTGATATAAGTGTATTTAAGTGCCTTTTAAGCTAGAAGTTAAGTACGAATATGCCTTTTTGTTGTCACAAATGTCTGAAAGAGTCCTCGAGACACGAGTCTCACTTAGCTACTTTAGGATCAGTCGTTGAGTCCGTGATTGATGTAGAGCCGGTAATGGAGGCACAGAGTGATGATGTTCAAGATATCATACCTTCGGATGAATTATTGCGAACCCCGAGCACTGCATAGTATATTCCTGGAGGCGTAGGAAGATTGTCTATATGGTTGCTGATGATGAGGTTGCACCCGAACCCAATAGGGTAAGGGAGTCGGTGGTTGATCCCCCAGGTGTAGAGCGCGGTTTTCCGTCTATATTCTAGTTTGACGACTCGTCTAGTACTCCACGTTTAGATTCCATGATCAAAAAAAATCTATCGAACGTTTTCTCCTTACTCTTACCGCAAGGTGTGCTTAGTACGAACGGTAGATCGATGAATTACAAGATAGAGATGCAGATCGTGTTTGACGCGTGCCAGATGATGCGTACCAGGTTGACTTCTCTCGAGGAGAGAACTACGTTAAAGGCGCTCGTAGATGATTGGTTAAATCGATAGAATAAAATAAATAAATAAATAAAAATAAAATAAAACTTTATATCGGTAAAGAATTCTACGATCTCACTAAATTCTGTTATTCCGAAGTAAGCCCTTCCTTTTCTTTCTATGATCATTAGATCGGTAACTTTAGTAGCCGATTTGGCGGTGAGGATTGACGATAATTCACGATTTTGTTATTGATTGGTTACTTATGTTATGTGGTATTACGTACGATACTCAAACATTTAACACCATGATGTGAACTATACCTTATCTTATTTATTAATATTTTGTTTGTTAGAAATAAAATACGCCCCCGGTAATTCGAATGACACCTTCGGATGGAGGTATAGGATTTAGCCTAGTTAATAGCTCCACATGGTAACGCTGCTCTGGAATAGTGTGACGCTAGTTTAACAATAGGGCGTGGTAGAGGACGTGACGTTTCAGATGGTAACCTTAGTGACATCTTAGTATTAGTAGTTCTTTAGGTATTAGATCATCTAAGCATGTATGGATGATTTTAGGAGCTTCTCGAAATAGTTAAATCAAGTGGTAATCACTGATTTTATTGAACTATGGAAAAAGGAATCTATAGTGAGGGTGTACTTATGAGACTTTTCAAGTTTGTCACCCACGAATTTTTACTGGTTCTGAAAGTCCAGTTGACAAAGTGAGATGGATTGTGAAAATGAGACGGATATGGCAATAGGCAATTGCTCAAGATGGCCAAAGAGATAAGTACGCTACAAGTATGTTTCAGGATGAAACGTTGACGTGATGAAATTCGTTGATCCGGAATTTGGATGAAATTACTGTTATGGTCTTTCAAGGAACAATATGAAGGAAAGATTGTTACGGGAGTATTTTCCCTGAAACGAGCTTTGTGTCAAAGGAATTTTAAGTATTAATTGGTCTAAACTCTAGTAAGTTAAGTAAGATATATATTACTGAATTAGCTAATGGAAATAAAATTGGAACTAGCGAATTATTTAGGAATTTTTCCTAGAAATTAGAAAGTCATTCCTTTAGTATAGATCTTTACCCGTTAAACTTGGTAGTTCCGATGTAGTTATCGGTGTGGATTGATTGATTGGACATTGTGCCGAGGAAGTTTGTTTTGAAAAGATTGTTCGGCTTCCGTTCGAAAACGGTGAAGCTTTAACTGTTTTAGGAGATAAAGGAAAGTCTTCTTTAAAAATCGAAATATCATGAAAGCTTATGAGTATTGGAGCAAAGGATGTCCGATGTTTTTACTTAGTTAAATTTATCAATGCCAAGGACGTTGAACAAAAGTTTGGGGATCACCTGTGTTGTTCGTTATGAAAAATGATGGATCATTTAGGATGTGTATAGATTTTTGAGAAAGTTGAATGAACTTATAATTAAGATTAGATATATGTTGCCTAGGATTGATGATTTGTTCGATCAGCTACACGTTGTAGTTATTATCCTAAGATTGATATTCGATACGGCTACCATTAGTTGTTAATAGCCGAAGATGATGTCCCGAAAACTGCTTTTAGGACGCGTTATGGACATTATGAGTGTTAGTCATGCCGTGTAGTTTTAAAAAAAAAATGTACCTGTAGTATTCATGGAGTTTATGAATAGGTTGTGTAGACCTTATTTGGATAAATTTAGAATAGTATTCACTGACGGTATACTTATTCATTTACAAACCAATAGAGATCATGAACATCTTCTAAAGTTTATTCTAGAAATGTTAAGAAATGAGAAATTTTATGATATGATTTCAAAATGTGAGTCCTCGCTTAGGGAAGTTTATTGTCTCGGTCACATGACCAATGAAAAAGGTATTCAAGTAGATCCAGCAAGGATTGAGGCCGTTAAGAATTTGGAAGCACCAAAAACTCCTACGGAGGTGCCTTAATTCTTAGGACTCGCTGGTTACTACCGATGGTTTATTGAAAACATCTCTAAATGATGTAGTCATTGAAGTTATTAAACCGTAAGGATAGGAAATCCGATCGGTTATATGATCAAGAGTTAGCATTCTAGACTATGAAGCATAAGCCATGTTGTGCGTCTATATTGTCACTCCTAAAAGGAATAGATGATTTTGTAGCATGTTGTCATACGTCTCGTTTAGGTCTTACGTGTGTCTTGATTCAGAGAGAAGATGTTGTATCTTAAACGTCTAAGAAACTCAAAGTGCATGAAAAGAATTACACTACGCATGGTTTGGATTTAGCATGTCTTTGATGAGAAGGAGCTCAATATGAGACGACGACGTTGGGTCGAGTTATGGAATGACTATGACTGTGATATTCGTTATCACTTAGGAAAAACCAGCGTTACTGATGATGCACTGCATAAAGGTAAAGAAAGAAACCTTTGCGTTTGCGTGCGTTAGAATTAGCTCTTTAGTCGTATCTCACTTCCCAAATACATGATGCTTAGAGTGAACCTCTAAAGGTAGAAAATTTGAGAAATGTAAGGATGTGAAGGAACCTTATTGGTGACCCAATATGAAAAGGGAGATAGCATCCTACGTGAGTAAATGTATAATTTGTTAGTAAATGTATAATTTGTTCTAGGGTTAAGGCTGAATACCAAAAGCCTTTAGGACTTTTGTAGCAACTTGAGATCCCAAAATGGAAATGGGAGCGAATCACGATGGATTTCATAACGATGTTACCCCGCAAATCTAGTGGTAATAACACTATTTGGGTAATTGTTGATCGTTTGACGAAATCTGCTCACTTGTTGCCCTTTAAGAAATCTTACTAGTAGGATAGTTGTAAAGGATCTACCTTGAGGAGTTAGTATCTTCTCATAATGTGTCTGTCTCAATCATCTTAGATATTGATAGTCGTTTTACTTCGAGGCGTTAGAGAGTTTTGTATAAAACTATGGGTACTCGTTTGGATATGAGTATGGTGTATCACCACAAAGATTGTCAGAGTGAACGGACGATTCAAACTCTGAAAGACTTGTTACGAGCATGTGTGATTGATTTTGGTAGGAATTAGGATAGCCTCCTACCTATAGCTTAGTTTTCTTATAACTATAGTTATCGCGCTAGTATCAGGGCCACTCCGTGTTGAGGCTCTGTATGAAAGAAAATGTCGTTCACGACTTTGTTGTGCTTAAATGCGTGAAAAAGAATTATGTGTACCCGAGATTATCCAGGAAACTACAGATAAAGTTTTCCAAGTTATGAAAAGATTTGAAGCCGTTGTTTATCGGCAAAAGAGTTATGCGGATAATCGGATGAGACCATTAGAATTCCGAGTAGGATATCGTGTATTTTTTAAAGTGTCACCTTGGAAAGGTGTAGTTAGATTTGGCAATCAAGGGAAGCTTAGTCCCCAATATATAGAACCATTCGAGATTTTGAAAAGAATTGGCCTAGTTGCTTATCGACTTAAGTTACCTAGTGAGCTTAGTGGTGTGCGTGACGTGTTCCATGTCTTGAATTTGAAAAAGTGTTTGTCTGTTAAGACATCGTTGATACCGTCTGAGGGAGTTCGTATTGATGATAAACTCCATTTCGTTGAGGAACTAGTAGAGGGTTGGACTCGAAAGTTCAAAAACTCAGGCGAAGTTGTACCGATTTGGTCAAGTTAGATGTAATTCTAAATGAGGACCATATTATTCGTAGGAACGTCGAGACCGAAATAAGTAATAATACCCTCATTCATTTCTATCTAAATCGAAATAGGACTTATCGAGGTAAAATTTCGGGACGAAATTTCCTAAACGGGGGAAGACTGTGACACCCGGCAAATTTCGGTCAATATTCGTACTAGCTTAAAACGTGCTTATTATTTTGTGATGCGTCATTTGATTTAATTATGATAATTAATGTGTTATTAAAGTTAGATAAGCCCATTTTTGTGCTTTGTTTTGCATTTCGTGATTTTTGAAATTGCTTAATCGCGTAGCGGTTAAATACCCGGTAATGAACGTTGGTGACTGCCTGAAAAATTTTAAATGACCAGTGATTGATATAATGCTCGAGATAGCATCAAATAATATATTTTGGGTATGTATAAGTGAAAACGTAATAAAAACTAAAAGCGATGTATTTTATCCGATGTTTTTCCGGTTATCGCGTGTGTTTCAGTTTTTGCCCGGTTTCGCTACCAGTGCACTACCCGGAGTACAGTAAAATATTTATTATAATATTTTTACTATTTTGAGTGTGAAAAATTAATGTTTGAAGTATTGTGGTATAAAAGTGTTAAAATTTAACAAAACTGGAAGTTTACATGTAATCAAAGCGTGTAATGTTTATATATATATTGTGATATAAAAAAAAAAAATTTCTTTTTTTTATTTTAAATGTTAAAACCGGCCCCCCTTGCCCACCTTGGGTAATGTGTTTGTTGGACACAAGACACAACCTAAAAGCCTACTTTTTCTTTTCATACACTCTTTCTTTTAACCAAGTTTACACACAACATCACTTGGTCACTCAAACACTCCAACTCTCCTCCTTTTCTCCTCTTCAAAACCGACCCACCATCACCCAACCTTCAAAATTCGGCCACCACATCCATCACACCCTCCACATTCACATCTTCCACTATCTTGCATTTTCTAGTGTTCTTGGAGGTGTTTGATGCAAGTAGGAGCATCCAAGAGGTGTTTAAGGCTAAAATCCATTCTCTTCATCTTTTCTAGTGTTCATCAAGGTATGAACACTTTTCATTTTGATTTTTATGATTTAAAAGTGTTCAAGATGGTGTCTTGAAGTGTTGTTCACCAAATCCAAAACCGAAAGATGAATGTTTTTGAAATGAAAATGGGTTTTAAAATGAGTGTGTGTATATGTGTGTGTTATGTCCGTAGGTATGTATGTATGAGTATGTGTGTGTGTTTTTGATTTTTGAAAACAAGATATCGTAAGTGTTAAATGAATGGTTTTGAAAGTTGGATAAAAGAAATGGGAAGAAATGAACAAGTATGTGTTATGTGTGGTCATCAAAACATGATTTTGGGTATATATATATATATATATGTATATCCGTATGTATATGTGTGTGTATGTGTATTTACATGTTAGTATCATCAAGTAAAAATTATGTTCTTGCATTGATGATGTTTAAATCAAAGTATTAAGAGGTTGTTTTGTTGGAAATGAGGTAAAATGAATGAGTGTATGTTAGTTGTAATATTGAAATATGAATGTATAAAAGTATGTATATGAAACCGTATGTATAAATGTATGTGTGAATATATGCTAGTTGGTATTATGATAAAGTTGTTGTGTACTTACACTTAGATTGTTTAGATCGTGACATGCAAATAGATGTAAATGGAAATATGATAATAATGTCACTAGATGATTTTTGAAAAACTTAAAAAGTGTTATGAATATTACTTGCAAGAATATGTTCATATGTTGTAAAGTTGAAAAATGTTGTTTTTGTGAAGAACTTATTACATGTTTATCTATGAAAATGGCTAGATGTAAGTATGAAAAGTAGCTTGTTATGATGATTTTGATATGATAAAATACATGATTTCTTAAAGTGTAAAATTGTTTTTAGATGTATGAAATATTGATGTAAATAGTGATATATGATACTTGAAGGTTTAAAAAGACATAAAATGTAATTTTTATACATTTTTGCAATGATTTAAAAACTAAATTATATTCTGGAGTAAATCATGTTTTTGAATATTTATAAACTTTATAAAATAAGTATTTTAAATGTCTTATAAGTGAGAAATGATTTAAACCTTACAAATAATGGTTTTTAGTACAAAAATACGCGTAAAACGCATCGATTATGCTTAAAAATGTAAATATGTAAAAATATTATTTTCAACAGATTATAAAGTATATTTTTATATAAAAATATGAGATTTAAAGTTTGGTACAAAAACTTAGAGTTTTAAACTCAAAAACGTGCAAACTATGTACCCGGAAAAGCCGAAAACGACGATTTTCGACTCTAAAACGTAATATTTTTGTAAACTGTTTTGGATCAGAAACTTTGAGCTTATTTTTAAGTTAACCTACTGATATAAAAGTATTTATAAAGTAATGACAAAAATACGGGTATTAGGTTGCTTTCCGTGACCCGAAAACGTTCCCGAAAATGTTGAAATTGACATGTTTAGCTAATATTGTGATTTGTATGGAAAATATATGAAATATGATTTTTGTTATGTGACAATATGTTTAGATATATAATTTCATATGATAAATAAGTTACTTGTGAAAAACTTGGTAAATATCTCGTTAAGTGCTAACCGTTATGTTGAAAAATGGTTACTAGTTAACTAGAGAAAAATGGATATTTCCTAAGTGTTATGAACTTTACTTATGACATGAGAATATTAAATTATATTTTCCTAAGTATATGAATAATATTGGATAAGTAAAGGTGTTTGTTTTACTTAGAAAAGTTAAGGACTAAATATGACTTTTATGTGTCACTACATTTGTGCTATATGTGTTTATGTGATTAATAGTATGAAAGCTAATCAAAGAATCACAAAATAACAAAGTGTGTTATTATATATGTAATATTAATCGAAGGCAAAGATCACCAACGGGTCATTAAAATTAAGGGTTGATGTTTTTGTAAATGAAACGTTTTCACGTAAGTCTAGTTAGGTTTTGGTGAACAACCTACACGGTTTTAGACTTGATATATATGTGCATCTTTTGAACGGGTCCTTTGTGTATAGGATGTTCTTAGGTGGTGTTATTGTTGGGCTTATATGTTCTAGCTTTTGGCGTATTCACTGTGAGTTTCTCGGCCCCTTTTTAAATACTGTTTTATTTAACTGTTTTGGGGGAAAAACATGTATTTGTTTAACTTGCTTTTGATATAAATTGGGAGACATGTGAGTTTCTCGGCCCCTTTTTAAATACTGTTTTATTTAACTGTTTTGGGGGAAAAACATGTATTTGTTTAACTTGCTTTTGATATAAATTGGGAGACATGTGAGTTTCTCGGCCCCTTTTTAAATACTGTTTTATTTAACTGTTTTGGGGGAAAAACATGTATTTGTTTAACTTGCTTTTGATATAAATTGGGAGACATGTGAGTTCTTCGGCCCCTTTTTGAATAATGTTTTATTTAACGGTTTTGGGGGAAAAACATGTATTTGTTTAACTTGTTTTGATATGAATTGGGAGACATGTGAGTTCTTCGGCCCCTTTTTAAATAATGTTTTATTTAACTGTTTTGGGGGAAAAACATGTATTTGTTTAACTTGTTTTTGATATGAATTGGGAGAAATGTGAGTTTCTCGGCCCCTTTTTAAATACTGTTTTATTTAACTGTTTTGGGGGAAAAACATGTATTTGTTTATAATGTTTTGATATGAATTGAGAGACCTGTGAGTGTCTCGGCCCCTTTTTAAATAATGATTTATTTAAATATTTTCGGGGGGAAAAACGTGTATTTTGTTTATGTTGTTTTGGACATGTATTGGGAGACGGGTATTGTTGTTGACCAAAATGATGGCATGAGTGTTTGATGATTTTACGCGTAATGCCCTCTCATAATCATTAATTTCTCTTGGAGTGAGAAACCACAGGTTATATTGGTAGATCTATCGGGATTGGAATTCCGCCCCTCGTGATCAGTCGCTCTGATCGTGTTGACATGCGGGGGAATATAAGTTGATTGTTGTGAGGGAACCTCGTTTCTTGGTTTGATTATGGACTCATGACTTGATGATTCATTTGTCTTTGGGCCTTGCAAACCCTTTGACGTATGGTCTTGTTGATGTCTCAAAGCCAAGCATATCTATTGTGAATGAAAAATGACTTTACTTTGATTAAAACCCGAAAACTCACCAACTTTATGTTGACTTAGTTTTTTACATGTTTTTCAGGTACAAAGTGTTGGGCATGGGAATTTGTGGAAGGATTGTTTTTGGACTACAAACTCCACATTTGGTTTATGTGTTTTGGGACCGCTTTGTTTAAAATTTTGTTTGGTTTTACTTCAAACAATCTACGCTTTATTAAGACAATATCGTATTTTATTTTCTTAATGAAAAATTGTGGGATGTTGACGTATCAACATTAACACTTTTAATTACCTTTTAAATTAATGTGGATGTTTGTTTTATAATTAATGGGTGCCAACTTCGCTCTAAGCACCAAATATTCGTGACTTCCGCTGCAACGATTTTTGGGGTGTGACACGTACGAATCCTTAAAACTCCATAATAAAATTAATGAATTCGTACGAGTCCTTTGAACATCGTACGACAAGTTAGGACATCTTACGACTCTTTATGCAACATTAGCAACTCGAAAAGAACGTTAGTATAATGTAGGACGCCATACAGCTCCTAAGTACACCTAACAATACCGTACGTAAACTTTAAACTTCATAACAAACCTAATGAATTCGTACGAGTCCTTTGAACATCGTACGACAAGTTAAGACATCTTACAACTCTTTATGCTATATTAGCACCTTGAAAAGCACTTTAGTATAATGTAAGACGCCTTACAACACCTAACAACATCTTACAACACCGTACGAAACCTAGAAACTCCATAATAAACCTAATGAATTCGTACGAGTCCTTTGAACATCGTACGACAAGTTAGGACATCTTACGACTCTTTATGCCACATTAGCAACTCAAAAAGAACGTTAGTATAATGTAGAACGCCATACAGCTCCTAAGTACTCCTAACAATACCGTACGTAAACTTAAAATTCCATAACAAACCTAATGAATTCTACAAGTCCTTTGAACATCATACGACAAGGTAAGACATCTTACAACTCTTTATGCCATATTAGCTAATCGAAAAGAATGTTATTATAATGTAGAACGCCATACAGCTCCTAACACCTTACAATACCGTACGTAAACTTAAATCTCCATAATAAACCTAATGAATTCGTACACTTTGAACATCGTACGACAAGTTAGGACATCTTATGATTCTTTATGCTATATTAGCACCTTGAAAAGTACGTTAGTATAATGTAAGACGCCTTAGAACACCTAACAACATCTTACAACACCGTACGAAACCTTAAAACTCCATAATAAACCTAATGAATTCGTACGAGTGGTTTGAACAACGTACGACAAGTTAGGACATCTTACGACTCTTTAAGCCACATCAGCAACTCGAAAAGAACGTTAGTATAATGTATAACGCCATACAGCTCCTAACACCTTACAATAACGTGCGTATACATAAAACTCCATAATAAACCAAATGAATTCGTACTAGTCCTTTGAACATCGCACGACAAGTTAGGACATCTTATGACTCTTTATGCAACTTTAGCACCTTGAAAAGCACTTTAGTATAATGTTAGACGCCTTACAACACCTAACAACATCTTACAACACCGTACGTAAACTTAAAACTGCATTATAAACCTAATGAATTCGTACGAGTCCTTTGAACATCGTACGACAAGTTAGGACATCTTACGACTCTTTATGACACATTAGCAACTCGAAAAGAACGTTAGTATAATGTAGAACGCCATACAGCTCCTAACACCTTACAATACCGTACGTAAACTTAAAACTCTATAATAAACCTAATGAATTCGTACACTTTGAACATCGTACGACAAGTTAGGACATCTTATGATTCTTTATGCTATATTAGCACCTTGAAAAGCACGTTAGTGTAATGTAAGACGCCTTACAACACCTAACAACATTTTACATCACCGTACAAAACCTTAAAACTCCATAATAAACCTAATGAATTCGTACGAGTCCTTTGAACATCGTACGTCAAGTTAGGACATCTTACGACTCTTTATGCCACATCAGCAACTCGAAAAGAACGTTAGTATAATGTAGAACGCCATACAGCTCCTAACACCTTACAATAACGTGCGTATACTTAAAACTTCATAATAAACCTAATGAATTCGTACACTTTGAACATCGTACGACATGTTAGGACATCTTATGATTCTTTATGCTATATTAGCACCTTGAAAAGCACGTTTGTATAATGTAAGACGCCTTACAACACCTAACAACATCTTACAAACACCATACGAAACCTCAAAACTCCATAATAAACATAATGGATGCGTACGAGTCCTTTGAACATCGTACGACAAGTTAGGACATCTTATGACTCTTTATGCCACGTTAGCAACTTTAAAAGCACGTTAGTATAATGTAGAACGCCATACAGCTCTTAAGTACTCCTAATAATACCATACGTAAACTTAAAACTCCATAACAAACCTAATGAATTCTACAAGTCCTTTGAACATCGTACGACAAGTTAAGACATCTAACAACTCTTTATGACACATTAGCTCATCGAAAAGAACGTTAGTATAATGTAGAACGCCATACAGCTCCTAACACCTTACAATACCGTACGTAAACTTAAATCTCCATAATAAACCTAATGAATTCGTACACTTTGAACATCGTACGACAAGTTAGGACATCTTATGATTCTTTATGCTATATTAGCACCTTGAAAAGCACGTTAGTATAATGTAAGACGCCTTAGAACACCTAACAACATCTTACAACACCGTACGAAACCTTAAAACTCCATAATAAACCTAATGAATTCGTACGAGTGGTTTGAACAACGTACGACAAGTTAGGACATCTTACGACTCTTTATGCCACATCAGCAACTCGAAAAGAACGTTAGTATAATGTATAACGCCATACAGCTCCTAACACCTTACAATAACGTGCGTATACTTAAAACTCCATAATAAACCTAATGAATTCGTACTAGTCCTTTGAACATCGCACGACAAGTTAGGACATCTTATGACTCTTTATGCAACTTTAGCACCTTGAAAAGCACTTTAGTATAATGTTAGACGCCTTACAACACCTAACACCATCTTACAACACCGTACGTAAACTTAAAACTGCATTATAAACCTAATGAATTCGTACGAGTCCTTTGAACATCGTACGACAAGTTAGGACATCTTACGACTCTTTATGACACATTAGCAACTCGAAAAGAACGTTAGTATAATGTAAAACGCCATACAGCTCCTAACACCTTACAATACCGTACGTAAACTTAAAACTCTATAATAAACCTAATGAATTCGTACACTTTGAACATCGTACGACAAGTTAGGACATCTTATGATTCTTTATGCTATATTAGCACCTTGAAAAGCATGTTAGTGTAATGTAAGACGCCTTACAACACTTAACAACATTTTACAACACCGTACGAAACCTTAAAACTCCATAATAAACCTAATGAATTCGTACGAGTCGTTTGAACAACGTACGACAAGTTAGGACATCTCACGACTCTTTATGCCACATCAGCAACTCGAAAAGAATGTTAGTATAATGTAGAACGCCATACAGCTCCTAACACCTTACAATAACGTACGTATACTTAAAACTCCATAATAAACCTAATGAATTCGTACGAGTCTTTTGAACATCGCACGACAAGTTAGGACATCTTATGACTCTTTATGCAACTTTAACACCTTGAAAAGCACTTTAGTATAATGTAAGACGCCTTACAACACCGTACGTCAACTTAAAACTCCATTATAAACCTAATGAATTCGTACGAGTCCTTTGAACATCGCACGACAAGTTAGGACATCTTATGACTCTTTATGCAACATTAGCACCTTGAAAAGCACTTTAGTATAATGATAGACGCCTTACAACACCTAACAACATCTTACAACACCGTACGTAAACTTAAAACTCCATTATAAACCTAATGAATTCGTACGAGTCCTTTGAACATCGTACGACAAGTTAGGACATCTTACGACTCTTTATGCCACATTAGCAACTCGAAAAGAACGTTAGTATAATGTAGAACGCCATACAGCTCCTAACACCTTACAATACCGTATGTAAACTTAAAACTCTATAATAAACCTAATGAATTCGTACACTTTGAACATCGTACGACAAGTTAGGACATCTTATGATTCTTTATGCTATATTAGCACCTTGAAAAGTACTTTAGTGTAATGTAAGACGCCTTACAACACCTAACAACATTTTACAACACCGTACGAAACCTTAAAACTCCATAATAAACCTAATGAATTAGTACGAGTCCTTTGAACATCGTACGTCAAGTTAGGACATCTTACGACTCTTTATGCGACATCAGCAACTAGAAAAGAACGTTAGTATAATGTAGAACGCCATACAGCTCCGAACACCTTACAATACCGTGCGTATACTTAAAACTCCATAATAAACCTAATGAATTCGTACGAGTCCTTTGAACATTGTACGAAAAGTTAGGACATCTTATGATTCTTTATGCAACATTAGCACCTTGAAAAGCACTTTAGTATAATGATAGACGCCTTACAACACCTAAAAACATCTTACAACACCGTACCTAAACTTAAAACTCCATAATAAACCTAATGAATTCGTACGAGTCCTTTTAACATCGTACGACAAGTTAGGACATCTTACGACTCTTTATGCCATATTAGCAACTCGAAAAGCACGTTACTATAATGTAGAACGCCATACAGCTCCTAAGTATACCTTACAATACCGTACGTAAACTTAAAACTCCATAATAAACCTAATGAATTCGTACACTTTGAACATCGTACGACAAGTTAGGACATCTTATGATTCTTTATGCTATATTAGCACCTTGAAAAGCACGTTAGTATAATGTAAGACGCATAACAACACCTAACAACATCTTACAACACCGTACGAAACCTTAAAACTCCATAATAAACCTAATGAATTCGTACAAGTCGTTTGAACAACGTACGACAAGTTAGGACATCTTACGACTCTTTATGCCACATCAGCAACTCGAAAAGAACATTAGTATAATGTAGAACGCCATACAGCTCCTAACACCTTACAATAACGTGCGTATACTTAAAACTCCATAATAAACCTAATGAATTCGTACGAGTCCTTTGAACATCGCACGACAAGTTAGGACATCTTATGACTCTTTATGCAACATTAGCACCTTGAAAAGCACTTTAGTATAATGTAAGACGCCTTACAACACCTAACAACATCTTACAACACCGTACGTAAACTTAAAACTCCATTATAAACCTAATGAATTCGTACGAGTCCTTTGAACATCGTACGACAAGTTAGGACATCTTACGACTCTTTATGCCACATTAGCAACTCGAAAAGAACGTTAGTATAATGTAGAACGCCATACAGCTCATAACACCTTACAATACCGTACGTAAACTTAAAACTCTATAATAAACCTAATGAATTCGTACACTTTGAACATCGTACGACAAGTTAGGACATCTTATGATTCTTTATGCTATATTAGCACCTTGAAAAGCACGTTAGTGTAATGTAAGACGCCTTACAACACCTAACAACATCTTACAACTCCGTACGAATCCTTAAAACTCCATAATAAAACTAATGAATTCGTACGAGTCCTTTGAACATCGTACGACAAGTTAGAACATCTTACGACTCTTTATGCAACATTAGCAACTCAAAAAGAACGTTAGTATAATGCAGGACGCCATACAGCTCCTAAGTACACCTAACAATAGCATACGTAAACTTAAAACTCCATAACAAACCTAATGAATTCGTACGAGTCCTTTGAACATCGAACGACAAGTTAAGACATATTACAACTCTTTATGCTATATTAGCACCTTGAAAAGCACTTTAGTATAATGTAAGACGCCTTACAACACCTAACAACATCTTACAACACCGTACCAAACCTCGAAACTCCATAATAAACCTAATGAATTCAACGAGTCCTTTGAACATCGTACGACAAGTGATGACACGTTACGACTCTTTATGCAACATTAGCAACTCAAAAAGATCGTTAGTATAATGTAGGACGCCATACAGCTCCTAAGTACACCTAACAATACCCGACGTAAACTTAAAACTCCATAACAAACCTAATGAATTCGTACGAGTCCTTTGAACATCGTATGACAAGTTAAGACATCTTACAACTTTTTATGCCACATTAGCTACTCGAAAAGAACGTTAGTATAAAGTAGAACGCCATACAGCTCCTAACACCTTACAATACCGTACGTAAACTTAAAACCCCATAATAAAACTAATGAATTCGTACACTTTGAACATCGTACGACGAGTTAGAACATCTTACGACTCTTTATGCAACATTAGCACCTTGAAAAGCACTTTAGTATAATGATAGACGCCTTACAACACCTAAAAACATCTTACAACACCGTACCTAAACTTAAAACTCCATAATAAACCTAATGAATTCGTACGAGTCCTTTGAACATCGTACGACAAGTTAGGACATCTTACGACTCTTTATGCCATATTAGCAACTCGAAAAGAACGTTAGTATAATGTAGAACGCCATACAGCTCCTAACACCTTACAATACCGTACGTAAACATAAAAACTCCATAATAAACCTAAGGAATTCGTACACTTTGAACATCGTACGACAAGTTAGGACATCTTATGATTCTTTATGCTATACTAGCACCTTGAAAAGCACGTTAGTATAATGTAAGACGCATAACAACACCTAACAACATCTTACAACACCGTACGAAACCTTAAAACTCCATAATAAACCTAATGAATTAGTACGAGTCCTTTGAACATCGTACGTCAAGTTAGGACATCTTACGACTCTTTATGCGACATCAGCAACTAGAAAAGAACGTTAGTATAATGTAGAACGCCATACAGCTCCGAACACCTTACAATACCGTGCGTATACTTAAAACTCCATAATAATCCTAATGAATTCGTACGAGTCCTTTGAAAATCGTACGAAAAGTTAGGACATCTTATGATTCTTTATGCTATATTAGCACCTTGAAAAGCACGTTTGTATAATGTAAGATGCCTTACAACACCTAACAACATCTTACAACACCGTACGAAACCTCAAAACTGCATAATAAACATAATGAATTCGTACGAGTCCTTTGAACATCGTACGACAAGTTAGGACATCTTACGACTCTTTATGCCATATTAGCAACTCGAAAAGAACGTTAGTATAATTTAGAACGCCATACAGCTCCTAACACCTTACAATACCGTACGTAAACATAAAAACTCCATAATAAACCTAAGGAATTCGTACACTTTGAACATCGTACGACAAGTTAGGACATCTTATGATTCTTTATGCTATACTAGCACCTTGAAAAGCACGTTAGTATAATGTAAGACGCATAACAACACCTAACAACATCTTACAACACCGTACGAAACCTTAAAACTCCATAATAAACCTAATGAATTCGTACGAGTCCTTTGAACATCGTACGTCAAGTTAGGACATCTTACGACTCTTTATGCGACATCAGCAACTAGAAAAGAACGTTAGTATAATGTAGAACGCCATACAGCTCCGAACACCTTACAATACCGTGCGTATACTTAAAACTCCATAATAAACCTAATGAATTCGTACGAGTCCTTTGAACATCGTACGAAAAGTTAGGACATCTTATGATTCTTTATGCTATATTAGCACCTTGAAAAGCACGTTTGTATAATGTAAGACGCCTTACAACACCTAACAGCATCTTACAACACCGTACGAAACCTCAAAACTGCATAATAAACATAATGAATTCGTACGAGTCCTTTGAACATCGTACGACAAGTTAGGACATCTTATGACTCTTTATGCCACGTTAGCAACTTGAAAAGCACGTTAGTATAATGTAGAACGCCATACAGCTCCTAACACCTTACAATACCTTACGTAAACTTAAAACTCCATAATAAACCTAATGAATTCGTACACTTTGAACATCGAACGACAAGTTAGGACATCTTATGATTCTTTATGCTATACTAGCACCTTGAAAAGCACGTTAGTATAATGTAAGACGCATTACAACACCTAACAACATTTTACAAAACCGTACGAAACATTAAAACTCCATAATAAACCTAATGAATTCGTACGAGTCCTTTGAACATCGTACGTCAAGTTAGGACATCTTACGACTCTTTATGCCACATCAGCAACTCGAAAAGAACGTTAGTATAATGTTGAACGCCATACAGCTCCTAACACCTTACAATACCGTACGTATACTTAAAACTCCATAATAAACCTAATGAATTCGTACGAGTCCTTTGAACATCGTACGACAAGTTAGGACATCTTATTACTCTTTATGCCACATTAGCAACTTCAAAAGCACGTTAGTATAATGTAGAACGCCATACAGCTCCTAAGTATACCTTACAATATCGTACGTAAACTAAAAACCCCATAATAAACCTAATGAATTCGTACGAGTCCTTTGAACAACGTACGACAAGTTAGGACATCTTACGACTCTTTATGCCACTTTAGCAACTCGAAAAGAACGTTAGTATAATGTAGAACACCTAACAACATCTTACAACACCGTACGAAACCTCAACACTCCATAATAAACCTAATGAATTCGTACGAGTCCTTTGAACATCGTACGACAAGTTAGGACATCTTATGACTCTTTATGCCACGTTAGCAACTTGAAAAGCACGTTAGTTTAATGTAGAACGCCATACAGCTCCTAAGTATACCTTACAATATCGTACATAAACTTAAAACCCCATAATAAACCTAATGAATTCGTACGAGTCCTTTGAACAACGTACGACAAGTTAGGACATCTTACGACTCTTTATGCGACTATAGAAACTCGAAAAGAACGTTAGTATAATGTAGAACACCTAACAACATCTTACAACACCGTACGAAACCTCAAAACTCCATAATAAACCTAATGAATTCGTACGAGTCCTTTGAACATCGTACGACAAGTTAGGACATCTTATGACTCTTTATGCCACGTTAGCAACTTGAAAAGCACGTTAGTATAATGTAGAACGCCATACAGCTCCTAACACCTTACAATACCTTACGTAAACTTAAAACTCCATAATAAACCTAATGAATTCGTACACTTTGAACATCGAACGACAAGTTAGGACATCTTATGATTCTTTATGCTATACTAGCACCTTGAAAAGCACGTTAGTATAATGTAAGACGCATTACAACACCTAACAACATTTTACAAAACCGTACGAAACATTAAAACTCCATAATAAACCTAATGAATTCGTACGAGTCCTTTGAACATCGTACGTCAAGTTAGGACATCTTACGACTCTTTATGCCACATCAGCAACTCGAAAAGAACGTTAGTATAATGTTGAACGCCATACAGCTCCTAACACCTTACAATACCGTACGTATACTTAAAACTCCATAATAAACCTAATGAATTCGTACGAGTCCTTTGAACATCGTACGACAAGTTAGGACATCTTATTACTCTTTATGCCACATTAGCAACTTCAAAAGCACGTTAGTATAATGTAGAACGCCATACAGCTCCTAAGTATACCTTACAATATCGTACGTAAACTAAAAACCCCATAATAAACCTAATGAATTCGTACGAGTCCTTTGAACAACGTACTACAAGTTAGGACATCTTACGACTCTTTATGCCACTTTAGCAACTCGAAAAGAACGTTAGTATAATGTAGAACACCTAACAACATCTTACAACACCGTACGAAACCTCAACACTCCATAATAAACCTAATGAATTCGTACGAGTCCTTTGAACATCGTACGACAAGTTAGGACATCTTATGACTCTTTATGCCACGTTAGCAACTTGAAAAGCACGTTAGTTTAATGTAGAACGCCATACAGCTCCTAAGTATACCTTACAATATCGTACATAAACTTAAAACCCCATAATAAACCTAATGAATTCGTACGAGTCCTTTGAACAACGTACGACAAGTTAGGACATCTTACGACTCTTTATGCGACTATAGAAACTCGAAAAGAACGTTAGTATAATGTAGAACACCTAACAACATCTTACAACACCGTACGAAACCTCAAAACTCCATAATAAACCTAATGAATTCGTACGAGTCCTTTGAACATCGTACGACAAGTTAGGACATCTTTTGATTCGTTATGCTATATTAGCACCTTAAAAAGCACGTTTGTATAATGTAAGACGCCTTACAACACCTAACAACACCTTACAACACCGTACGAAACCTCAAAACTCCATAATAAACCTAATGAATTCGTAAGAGTCCTTTGAACATCGTACGACGAGTTAGAACATCTTACGACTCTTTATGCAACATTAGCACCTTGAAAAGCACTTTAGTATAATGATAGACGCCTTACAACACCAAACAACATCTTACAACACCGTACCTAAACTTAAAACTCCATAATAAACCTAATGAATTCGTACGAGTCCTTTGAACATCGTACGACAAGTTAGGACATCTTACGACTCTTTATGCCATATTAGCAACTCTAAAAGAACGTTAGTATAATGTAGAACGCCATACAGCTCCTAACACCTTACAATACCGTACGTAAACATAAAAACTCCATAATAAACCTAAGGAATTCGTACACTTTGAATATCGTACGACAAGTTAGGACATCTTATGATTCTTTATGCTATACTAGCACCTTGAAAAGCACGTTAGTATAATGTAAGACGCATAACAACACCTAACAACATCTTACAACACCGTACGTAAACTTAAAACTCCATAATAAACCTAATGAATTCGTACGAGTCCTTTGAACATCGTACGTCAAGTTAGGACATCTTACGACTCTTTATGCCACATCAGCAACTCGAAAAGAACGTTAGTATAATGTTGAACGCCATACAGCTCCTAACACTTTACAATACCTTACGTAAACTTAAAACTCCATAATAAACCTAATGAATTCGTACACTTTGAACATCGTACGACAAGTTAGGACATCTTATGATTCTTTATGCTATACTAGCACCTTGAAAAGCACGTTAGTATAATGTAAGACGCATAACAACACCTAACAACATCTTAAAACACCGTACGTAAACTTAAAACTCCATAATAAACCTAATGAATTCGTACGAGTCCTTTGAACATCGTACGGCAAGTTAGGACATCTTACGACTCTTTATGCCACATCAGCAACTCGAAAAGAACGTTAGTATAATGTTGAACGCCATACAGCTCCTAACACCTTACAATACCGTGCGTATACTTAAAACTCCATAATAAACCTAATGAATTCGTACGAGTCCTTTGAACATCGTACGACAAGTTAGGACATCTTATGACTCTTTATGCCACATTAGCAACTTGAAAAGCACGTTAGTATAATGTAGAACGCCATACAGCTCCTAAGTATACCTTACAATATCGTACGTAAACTAAAAACCCATAATAAACCTAATGAATTCGTATGAGTCCTTTGAACAACGTACGACAAGTTAGGACATCTTACGACTCTTTATGCGACTTTAGAAACTCGAAAAGAACGTTAGAATAATGTAGAACACCTAACAACATCTTACAACACCGTACGAAACCTCAAAACTACATAATAAACTTAATGAATTCGTACGAGTCCTTTGAACATCGTACGACAAGTTAGTACATCTTTTGATTCGTTATGCTATATTAGCACCCTAAAAAGCACGTTTGTAAAATGTAAGACGCCTTACAACACCTAACAACATCTTACAACACCGTACGAAACCTCAAAACTCCATAATAAACCTAATGAATTCGTAAGAGTCCTTTGAACATCGTACGACGAGTTAGAACATCTTACGACTCTTTATGCAACATTAGCACCTTGAAAAGCACTTTAGTATAATGATAGACGCCTTACAACACCTAACAACATCTTACAACACCGTACCTAAACTTAAAACTCCATAATAAACCTAATGAATTTGTACGAGTCCTTTGAACATCGTACGACAAGTTAGGACATCTTACGACTCTTTATGCCATATTAGCAACTCGAAAAGAACGTTAGTATAATGTAGAACGCCATACAGCTCATAACACCTTACAATACCGTACGTAAACTTAAAAACTCCATAATAAACCTAAGGAATTCGTACACTTTGAACATCGTACGACAAGTTAGGACATCTTATGATTCTTTATGCTATACTAGCACCTTGAAAAGCAAGTTAGTATAATGTAAGACGCATAACAACACCTAACAACATCTTACAACACCGTACGTAAACTTAAAACTCCATAATAAACCTAATGAATTCGTACGAGTCCTTTGAACATCGTACGGCAAGTTAGGACATCTTACGACTCTTTATGCCACATTAGCAACTCGAAAAGAACGTTAGTATAATGTAGAACGCCATACAGCTCCTAACACCTTACAATACCTTACGTAAACTTAAAACTCCATAATAAACCTAATGAATTCGTACACTTTGAACATCGTACGACAAGTTAGGACATCTTATGATTCTTTATGCTATACTAGCACCTTGAAAAGCACGTTAGTATAATGTAAGACGCATTACAACACCTAACAACATTTTACAGAACCGTACGAAACCTTAAAACTCCATAATAAACCTAATGAATTTGTACGAGTCCTTTGAACATCGTACGACGAGTTAGAACATCTTACGACTCTTTATGCAACATTAGCACCTTGAAAAGCACTTTAGTGTAATGATAGACGCCTTACAACACCTAACAACATCTTACAACACCGTACCTAAACTAAAAACTCCATAATAAACCTAATGAATTTGTACGAGTCCTTTGAACATCGTACGACAAGTTAGGACATCTTACGACTCTTTATGCCATATTAGCAACTCGAAAAGAACGTTAGTATAATGTAGAACGCCATACAGCTCATAACACCTTACAATACCGTACGTAAACTTAAAAACTCCATAATAAACCTAAGGAATTCGTACACTTTGAACATCGTACGACAAGTTAGGACATCTTATGATTCTTTATGCTATACTAGCACCTTGAAAAGCACGTTAGTATAATGTAAGACGCATTACAACACCTAACAACATTTTACAACACCGTACGAAACCTTAAAAACTCCATAATAAACCTAATGAATTCGTACGAGTCCTTTGAACATCGTACGTCAAGTTAGGACATCTTACGAGTCTTTATGCCACATCAGCAACTCGAAAAGAACGTTAGTATAATGTTGAACGCCATACAGCTCCTAACACGTTACAATACCTTACGTAAACTTAAAACTCCATAATAAACCTAATGAATTCGTACACTTTGAACATCGTACGACAAGTTAGGACATCTTATGATTCTTTATGCTATACTAGCACCTTGAAAAGCATGTTAATATAATGTAAGACGCATAACAACACCTAACAACATCTTACAACACCGTACGTAAACTTAAAACTCCATAATAAACCTAATGAATTCGTACGAGTCCTTTGAACATCGTACGGCAAGTTAGGACATCTTACGACTCTTTATGCCACATTAGCAACTCGAAAAGAACGTTAGTATAATGTAGAACATACAGCTCCTAACACCTTACAATACCTTACGTAAACTTAAAACTCCATAATAAACCTAATGAATTCGTACACTTTGAACATCGTACGACAAGTTAGGACATCTTATGATTCTTTATGCTATACTAGCACCTTGAAAAACACGTTAGTATAATGTAAGACGCATTACAACACCTAACAACATTTTACAGAACCGTACGAAACCTTAAAACTCCATAATAAACCTAATGAATTTGTACGAGTCCTTTGAACATCGTACGACGAGTTAGAACATCTTACGACTCTTTATGCAACATTAGCACCTTGAAAAGCACTTTAGTGTAATGATAGACGCCTTACAACACCTAACAACATCTTACAACACCGTACCTAAACTTAAAACTCCATAATAAACCTAATGAATTTGTACGAGTCCTTTAAACATCGTACGACAAGTTAGGACATCTTACGACTCTTTATGCCATATTAGCAACTCGAAAAGAACGTTAGTATAATGTAGAACGCCATACAGCTCATAACACCTTACAATACCGTACGTAAACTTAAAAACTCCATAATAAACCTAAGGAATTCGTACACTTTGAACATCGTACGACAAGTTAGGACATCTTATGATTCTTTATGCTATACTAGCACCTTGAAAAGCACGTTAGTATAATGTAAGACGCATTACAACACCTAACAACATTTTACAACACCGTACGAAACCTTAAAAACTCCATAATAAACCTAATGAATTCGTACGAGTCCTTTGAACATCGTACGTCAAGTTAGGACATCTTACGAGTCTTTATGCCACATCAGCAACTCGAAAAGAACGTTAGTATAATGTTGAACGCCATACAGCTCCTAACACGTTACAATACCTTACGTAAACTTAAAACTCCATAATAAACCTAATGAATTCGTACACTTTGAACATCGTACGACAAGTTAGGACATCTTATGATTCTTTATGCTATACTAGCACCTTGAAAAGCATGTTAATATAATGTAAGACGCATAACAACACCTAACAACATCTTACAACACCGTACGTAAACTTAAAACTCCATAATAAACCTAATGAATTCGTACGAGTCCTTTGAACATCGTACGGCAAGTTAGGACATCTTACGACTCTTTATGCCACATTAGCAACTCGAAAAGAACGTTAGTATAATGTAGAACATACAGCTCCTAACACCTTACAATACCTTACGTAAACCTAAAACTCCATAATAAACCTAATGAATTCGTACACTTTGAACATCGTACGACAAGTTAGGACATCTTATGATTCTTTATGCTATACTAGCACCTTGAAAAACACGTTAGTATAATGTAAGACGCATTACAACACCTAACAACATTTTACAGAACCGTACGAAACCTTAAAACTCCATAATAAACCTAATGAATTTGTACGAGTCCTTTGAACATCGTACGACGAGTTAGAACATCTTACGACTCTTTATGCAACATTAGCACCTTGAAAAGCACTTTAGTGTAATGATAGACGCCTTACAACACCTAACAACATCTTACAACACCGTACCTAAACTTAAAACTCCATAATAAACCTAATGAATTTGTACGAGTCCTTTAAACATCGTACGACAAGTTAGGACATCTTACGACTCTTTATGCCATATTAGCAACTCGAAAAGAACGTTAGTATAATGTAGAACGCCATACAGCTCATAACACCTTACAATACCGTACGTAAACTTAAAAACTCCATAATAAACCTAAGGAATTCGTACACTTTGAACATCGTACGACAAGTTAGGACATCTTATGATTCTTTATGCTATACTAGCACCTTGAAAAGCACTTTAGTATAATGTAAGACGCATTACAACACCTAACAACATTTTACAACACCGTACGAAACCTTAAAAACTCCATAATAAACCTAATGAATTCGTACGAGTCCTTTGAACATCGTACGTCAAGTTAGGACATCTTACGACTCTTTATGCCACATCAGCAACTCGAAAAAACGTTAGTATAATGTTGAACGCCATACAGCTCCTAACACCTTACAATACCTTACGTAAACTTAAAACTCCATAATAAACCTAATGAATTCGTACACTTTGAACATCGTACGACAAGTTAGGAAATCTTATGATTCTTTATGCTATACTAGCACCTTGAAAAGCACGTTAGTATAATGTAAGACGCATTACAACACCTAACAACATCTTACAACACCGTACGAAACCTTAAAAACTCCATAATAAACCTAATGAATTCGTACGAGTCCTTTGAACATCTTACGGCAAGTTAGGACATCTTACGACTCTTTATGCCACATTAGCAACTCGAAAAGAACGTTAGTATAATGTAGAACGCCATACAGCTCCTAACACCTTACAATACCTTACGTAAACTTAAAACTCCATAATAAACCTAATGAATTCGTACACTTTGAACATCGTACGACAAGTTAGGACATCTTATGATTCTTTAAGCCATTCTAGCACCTTGAAAAGCACGTTAGTATAATGTAAGACGCATTACAACACCTAACAACATTTTAGAACACCGTACGAAACCTTAAAAACTCCATAATAAACCTAATGAATTCGTACGAGTCCTTTGAACATCGTACGCCAAATTAGGACATCTTACGACTCTTTATGCCACATCAGCAACTCGAAAAGAATGTTAGTATAATGTTGAACGCCATACAGCTCCTAACACCTTACAATACCTTACGTAAACTTAAAAGTCCATAATAAACCTAAGGAATTCGTACACTTTGAACATCGTACGACAAGTTAGGACATCTTATGATTCTTTATGCTATACTAGCACCTTGAAAAGCAAGTTAGTATAATGTAAGACGCATAACAACACCTAACAACATCTTACAACACCGTACGTAAACTTAAAACTCCATAATAAACCTAATGAATTCGTACGAGTCCTTTGAACATCGTACGACAAGTTAGGACATCTTATGACTCTTTATGCCACATTAGCAACTTGAAAAGCACGTTAGTATAATGTAGAACGCCATACAGCTCCTAAGTATACCTTACAATATCGTACGTAAACTAAAAACCCCATAATAAACCTAATGAATTCGTATGAGTCCTTTGAACAACGTACGACAAGTTAGGACATCTTACGACTCTTTATGCGACTTTAGAAACTCGAAAAGAACGTTAGAATAATGTAGAACACCTAACAACATCTTACAACACCGTACGAAACCTCAAAACTACATAATAAACTTAATGAATTCGTACGAGTCCTTTGAACATCGTACGACAAGTTAGTACATCTTTTGATTCGTTATGCTATATTAGCACCCTAAAAAGCACGTTTGTAAAATGTAAGACGCCTTACAACACCTAACAACATCTTACAACACCGTACGAAACCTCAAAACTCCATAATACACCTAATGAATTCGTAAGAGTCCTTTGAACATCGTACGACGAGTTAGAACATCTTACGACTCTTTATGCAACATTAGCACCTTGAAAAGCACTTTAGTATAATGATAGACGCCTTACAACACCTAACAACATCTTACAACACCGTACCTAAACTTAAAACTCCATAATAAACCTAATGAATTTGTACGAGTCCTTTGAACATCGTACGACAAGTTAGGACATCTTACGACTCTTTATGCCATATTAGCAAATCGAAAAGAACGTTAGTATAATGTAGAACGCCATACAGCTCATAACACCTTACAATACCGTACGTAAACTTAAAAACTCCATAATAAACCTAAGGAATTCGTACACTTTGAACATCGTACGACAAGTTAGGACATCTTATGATTCTTTATGCTATACTAGCACCTTGAAAAGCAAGTTAGTATAATGTAAGACGCATAACAACACCTAACAACATCTTACAACACCGTACGTAAACTTAAAACTCCATAATAAACCTAATGAATTCGTACGAGTCCTTTGAACATCGTACGGCAAGTTAGGACATCTTACGACTCTTTATGCCACATTAGCAACTCGAAAAGAACGTTAGTATAATGTAGAACGCCATACAGCTCCTAACACCTTACAATACCTTACGTAAACTTAAAACTCCATAATAAACCTAATGAATTCGTACACTTTGAACATCGTACGACAAGTTAGGACATCTTATGATTCTTTATGCTATACTAGCACCTTGAAAAGCACGTTAGTATAATGTAAGACGCATTACAACACCTAACAACATTTTACAACACCGTACGAAACCTTAAAAACTCCATAATAAACCTAATGAATTCGTACGAGTCCTTTGAACATCGTACGACAAGTTAGGACATCTTACGACTCTTTATGCCATATTAGCAACTCTAAAAGAACGTTAGTATAATGTAGAACGCCATACAGCTCCTAACACCTTACAATACCGTACGTAAACATAAAAACTCCATAATAAACCTAAGGAATTCGTACACTTTGAACATCGTACGACAAGTTAGGACATCTTATGATTCTTTATGCTATACTAGCACCTTGAAAAGCACGTTAGTATAATGTAAGACGCATAACAACACCTAACAACATCTTACAACACCGTACGTAAACTTAAAACTCCATAATAAACCTAATGAATTCGTACGAGTCCTTTGAACATCGTACGTCAAGTTAGGACATCTTACGACTCTTTATGCCACATCAGCAACTCGAAAAGAACGTTAGTATAATGTTGAACGCCATACAGCTCCTAACACTTTACAATACCTTACGTAAACTTAAAACTCCATAATAAACCTAATGAATTCGTACACTTTGAACATCGTACGACAAGTTAGGACATCTTATGATTCTTTATGCTATACTAGCACCTTGAAAAGCACGTTAGTATAATGTAAGACGCATAACAACACCTAACAACATCTTAAAACACCGTACGTAAACTTAAAACTCCATAATAAACCTAATGAATTCGTACGAGTCCTTTGAACATCGTACGGCAAGTTAGGACATCTTACGACTCTTTATGCCACATCAGCAACTCGAAAAGAACGTTAGTATAATGTTGAACGCCATACAGCTCCTAACACCTTACAATACCGTGCGTATACTTAAAACTCCATAATAAACCTAATGAATTCGTACGAGTCCTTTGAACATCGTACGACAAGTTAGGACATCTTATGACTCTTTATGCCACATTAGCAACTTGAAAAGCACGTTAGTATAATGTAGAACGCCATACAGCTCCTAAGTATACCTTACAATATCGTACGTAAACTAAAAACCCCATAATAAACCTAATGAATTCGTATGAGTCCTTTGAACAACGTACGACAAGTTAGGACATCTTACGACTCTTTATGCGACTTTAGAAACTCGAAAAGAACGTTAGAATAATGTAGAACACCTAACAACATCTTACAACACCGTACGAAACCTCAAAACTACATAATAAACTTAATGAATTCGTACGAGTCCTTTGAACATCGTACGACAAGTTAGTACATCTTTTGATTCGTTATGCTATATTAGCACCCTAAAAAGCACGTTTGTATAATGTAAGACGCCTTACAACACCTAACAACATCTTACAACACCGTACGAAACCTCAAAACTCCATAATAAACCTAATGAATTCGTAAGAGTCCTTTGAACATCGTACGAGGAGTTAGAACATCTTACGACTCTTTATGCAACATTAGCACCTTGAAAAGCACTTTAGTATAATGATAGACGCCTTACAACACCTAACAACATCTTACAACACCATACCTAAACTTAAAACTCCATAATAAACCTAATGAATTTGTACGAGTCCTTTGAACATCATACGACAAGTTAGGACATCTTACGACTCTTTATGCCATATTAGCAACTCGAAAAGAACGTTAGTATAATGTAGAACGCCATACAGCTCCTAACACCTTACAATACCTTACGTAAACTTAAAACTCCATAATAAACCTAATGAATTCGTACACTTTGAACATCGTACGACAAGTTAGGACATCTTATGATTCTTTATGCTATACTAGCACCTTGAAAAGCACGTTAGTATAATGTAAGACGCATAACAACACCTAACAACATCTTACAACACCGTACGTAAACTTAAAACTCCATAATAAACCTAATGAATTCGTACGAGTCCTTTGAACATCGTACGACAAGTTAGGACATCTTACGACTCTTTATGCCACATTAGCAACTCGAAAAGAACGTTAGTATAATGTAGAACGCCATACAGCTCCTAACACCTTACAATACCTTACGTAAACTTAAAACTCCATAATAAACCTAATGAATTCGTACACTTTGAACATCGTACGACAAGTTAGGAAATCTTATGATTCTTTATGCTATACTAGCACCTTGAAAAGCACGTTAGTATAATGTAAGACGCATAACAACACCTAACAACATTTTACAACACCGTACGAAACCTTAAAAACTCCATAATAAACCTAATGAATTCGTACGAGTCCTTTGAACATCGTACGTCAAGTTAGGACATCTTACGACTCTTTATGCCACATCAGCAACTCGAAAAGAACGTTAGTATAATGTTGAACGCCATACAGCTCCTAACACTTTACAATACCTTACGTAAACTTAAAACTCCATAATAAATCTAATGAATTCGTACACTTTGAACATCGTACGACAAATTAGGACATCTTATGATTCTTTATGCTATACTAGCACCTTGAAAAGCACGTTAGTATAATGTAAGACGCATAACAACACCTAACAACATCATACAACACCGTACGTAAACTTAAAACTCCATAATAAACCTAATGAATTCGTACGAGTCCTTTGAAAATCGTACGGCAAGTTAGGACATCTTACGACTCATTATGCCACATTAGCAACTCGAAAAGAACGTTAGTATAATGTAGAACGCCATACAGCTCCTAACACCTTACAATACCTTACGTAAACTTAAAACTCCATAATAAACCTAATGAATTCGTACACTTTGAACATCATACGACAAGTTAGGACATCTTATGATTCTTTATGCTATACTAGCACCTTGAAAAGCACGTTAGTATAATGTAAGACGCATTACAACACCTAACAACATTTTACAACACCGTACGAAACCTTAAAAACTCCATAATAAACCTAATGAATTCGTACGAGTCCTTTGAACATCGTACGTCAAGTTAGGACATCTTACGAGGCTTTATGCCACATCAGCAACTCGAAAAGAACGTTAGTATAATGTTGAACGCCATACAGCTCCTAACACTTTACAATACCTTACGTAAACTTAAAACTCCATAATAAACCTAATGAATTCGTACACTTTGAACATCGTACGACAAGTTAGGACATCTTATGATTCTTTATGCTATACTAGCACCTTGAAAAGCACGTTAGTATAATGTAAGACGCATAACAACACCTAACAACATCATACAACACCGTACGTAAACTTAAAACTCCATAATAAACCTAATGAATTCGTACGAGTCCTTTGAAAATCGTACGGCAAGTTAGGACATCTTACGACCCATTATGCCACATTAGCAACTCGAAAAGAACGTTAGTATAATGTAGAACGCCATACAGCTCCTAACACCTTACAATACCTTACGTAAACTTAAAACTCCATAATAAACCTAATGAGTTCGTACACTTTGAACATCGTACGACAAGTTAGGACATCTTATGATTCTTTATGCTATACTAGCACCTTGAAAAGCACGTTAGTATAATGTAAGACGCATTACAACACCTAACAACATTTTACAACACCGTACGAAACCTTAAAAACTCCATAATAAACCTAATGAATTCGTACGAGTCCTTTAAACATCGTACGTCAAGTTAGGACATCTTACGAGTCTTTATGCCACATCAGCAACTCGAAAAGAACGTTAGTATAATGTTGAACGCCATACAGCTCCTAACACTTTACAATACCTTACGTAAACTTAAAACTCCATAATAAACCTAATGAATTCGTACACTTTGAACATCGTACGAAAAGTTAGGACATCTTATGATTCTTTATGCTATACTAGCACCTTGAAAAGCATGTTAATATAATGTAAGACGCATAACAACACCTAACAACATCTTACAACATCGTACGTAAACTTAAAACTCCATAATAAACCTAATGAATTCGTACAAGTCCTTTGAACATCGTACGGCAAGTTAGGACATCTTACGACTCTTTATGCCACATTAGCAACTCGAAAAGAACGTTAGTATAATGTAGAACATACAGCTCCTAACACCTTACAATACCTTACGTAAACTTAAAACTCCATAATAAACCTAATGAATTCGTACACTTTGAACATCGTACGACAAGTTAGGACATCTTATGATTCTTTATGCTATACTAGCACCTTGAAAAGCACGTTAGTATAATGTAAGACGCATTACAACACCTAACAACATTTTACAGAACCGTACGAAACCTTAAAACTCCATAATAAACCTAATGAATTTGTACGAGTCCTTTGAACATCGTACGACGAGTTAGAACTTCTTACGACTCTTTATGCAACATTAGCACCTTGAAAAGCACTTTAGTGTAATGATAGACGCCTTACAACACCTAACAACATCTTACAACACCGTACCTAAACTAAAAACTCCATAATAAACCTAATGAATTTGTACGAGTCCTTTGAACATCGTACGACAAGTTAGGACATCTTACGACTCTTTATGCCATATTAGCAACTCGAAAAGAACGTTAGTATAATGTAGAACGCCATACAGCTCATAACACCTTACAATACCGTACGCAAACTTAAAAACTCCATAATAAACCTAAGGAATTCGTACACTTTGAACATCGTACGACAAGTTAGGACATCTTATGATTCTTTATGCTATACTAGCACCTTGAAAAGCACGTTAGTATAATGTAAGACGCATTACAACACCTAACAACATTTTACAACACCGTACGAAACCTTAAAAACTCCATAATAAACCTAATGAATTCGTACGAGTCCTTTGAACATCGTACGTCAAGTTAGGACATCTTACGAGTCTTTATGCCACATCAGCAACTCGAAAAGAACGTTAGTATAATGTTGAACGCCATACAGCTCCTAACACTTTACAATACCTTACGTAAACTTAAAACTCCATAATAAACCTAATGAATTCGTACACTTTGAACATCGTACGACAAGTTAGGACATCTTATGATTCTTTATGCTATACTAGCACCTTGAAAAGCATGTTAATATAATGTAAGACGCATAACAACACCTAACAACATCTTACAACACCGTATGTAAACTTAAAACTCCATAATAAACCTAATGAATTCGTACGAGTCCTTTGAACATCGTACGGCAAGTTAGGACATCTTACGACTCTTTATGCCACATTAGCAACTCGAAAAGAACGTTAGTATAATGTAGAACATACAGCTCCTAACACCTTACAATACCTTACGTAAACTTAAAACTCCATAATAAACCTAATGAATTCGTACACTTTGAACATCGTACGACAAGTTAGGACATCTTATGATTCTTTATGCTATACTAGCACCTTGAAAAGCACGTTAGTATAATGTAAGACGCATTACAACACCTAACAACATTTTACAGAACCGTACGAAACCTTAAAACTCCATAATAAACCTAATGAATTTGTACGAGTCCTTTGAACATCGTACGACGAGTTAGAACTTCTTACGACTCTTTATGCAACATTAGCACCTTGAAAAGCACTTTAGTGTAATGATAGACGCCTTACAACACCTAACAACATCTTACAACACCGTACCTAAACTAAAAACTCCATAATAAACCTAATGAATTTGTACGAGTCCTTTGAACATCGTACGACAAGTTAGGACATCTTACGACTCTTTATGCCATATTAGCAACTCGAAAAGAACGTTAGTATAATGTAGAACGCCATACAGCTCATAACACCTTACAATACCGTACGTAAACTTAAAAACTCCATAATAAACCTAAGGAATTCGTACACTTTGAACATCGTACGACAAGTTAGGACATCTTATGATTCTTTATGCTATACTAGCACCTTGAAAAGCACGTTAGTATAATGTAAGACGCATTACAACACCTAACAACATTTTACAACACCGTACGAAACCTTAAAAACTCCATAATAAACCTAATGAATTCGTACGAGTCCTTTGAACATCGTACGTCAAGTTAGGACATCTTACGAGTCTTTATGCCACATCAGCAACTCGAAAAGAACGTTAGTATATGTTGAACGCCATACAGCTCCTAACACTTTACAATACCTTACGTAAACTTAAAACTCCATAATAAAACTAATGAATTCGTACACTTTGAACATCGTACGACAAGTTAGGACATCTTATGATTCTTTATGCTATACTAGCACCTTGAAAAGCATGTTAATATAATGTAAGACGCATAACAACACCTAACAACATCTTACAACACCGTACGTAAACTTAAAACTCCATAATAAACCTAATGAATTCGTACGAGTCCTTTGAACATCGTACGGCAAGTTAGGACATCTTACGACTCTTTATGCCACATTAGCAACTCGAAAAGAACGTTAGTATAATGTAGAACATACAGCTCCTAACACCTTACAATACCTTACGTAAACTTAAAACTCCATAATAAACCTAATGAATTCGTACACTTTGAACATCGTACGACAAGTTAGGACATCTTATGATTCTTTATGCTATACTAGCACCTTGAAAAGCACGTTAGTATAATGTAAGACGCATTACAACACCTAACAACATTTTACAGAACCGTACGAAACCTTAAAACTCCATAATAAACCTAATGAATTTGTACGAGTCCTTTGAACATCGTACGACGAGTTAGAACATCTTACGACTCTTTATGCAACATTAGCACCTTGAAAAGCACTTTAGTGTAATGATAGACGCCTTACAACACCTAACAACATCTTACAACACCGTACCTAAACTTAAAACTCCATAATAAACCTAATGAATTTGTACGAGTCCTTTAAACATCGTACGACAAGTTAGGACATCTTACGACTCTTTATGCCATATTAGCAACTCGAAAAGAACGTTAGTATAATGTAGAACGCCATACAGCTCATAACACCTTACAATACCGTACGTAAACTTAAAAACTCCATAATAAACCTAAGGAATTCGTACACTTTGAACATCGTACGACAAGTTAGGACATCTTATGATTCTTTATGCTATACTAGCACCTTGAAAAGCACTTTAGTATAATGTAAGACGTATTACAACACCTAACAACATTTTACAACACCGTACGAAACCTTAAAAACTCCATAATAAACCTAATGAATTCGTACGAGTCCTTTGAACATCGTACCTCAAGTTAGGACATCTTACGACTCTTTATGCCACATCAGCAACTCGAAAAAACGTTAGTATAATGTTGAACGCCATACAGCTCCTAACACCTTACAATACCTTACGTAAACTTAAAACTCCATAATAAACCTAATGAATTCGTACACTTTGAACATCGTACGACAAGTTAGGACATCTTATGATTCTTTATGCTATACTAGCACCTTGAAAAGCAAGTTAGTATAATGTAAGACGCATAACAACACCTAACAACATCTTACAACACCGTACGTAAACTTAAAACTCCATAATAAACCTAATGAATTCGTACGAGTCCTTTGAACATCGTACGCCAAATTAGGACATCTTACGACTCTTTATGCCACATCAGCAACTCGAAAAGAATGTTAGTATAATGTTGAACGCCATACAGCTCCTAACACCTTACAATACCTTACGTAAACTTAAAACTCCATAATAAACCTAATGAATTCGTACACTTTGAACATCGTACGACAAGTTAGGACATCATATGATTCTTTCTGCTATACTAGCACCTTGAAAAGCACGTTAGTATAATGTAAGACGCATAACAACACCTAACAACATCATACAACACCGTACGTAAACTTAAAACTCCATAATAAACCTAATGAATTCGTACGAGTCCTTTGAAAATCGTACGGCAAGTTAGGACATCTTACGACCCATTATGCCACATTAGCAACTCGAAAAGAACGTTAGTATAATGTAGAACGCCATACAGCTCCTAACACCTTACAATACCTTACGTAAACTTAAAACTCCATAATAAACCTAATGAATTCCTACACTTTGAACATCGTACGACAAGTTAGGACATCTTATGATTCTTTAAGCCATTCTTGCACCTTGAAAAGCACGTTAGTATAATGTAAGACGCATTACAACACCTAACAACATTTTACAACACCGTACGAAACCTTAAAAACTCCATAATAAACCTAATGAATTCGTACGAGTCCTTTGAACATCGTACGCCAAGTTAGGACATCTTACGACTCTTTATGCCACATCAGCAACTCGAAAAGAATGTTAGTATAATGTTGAACGCCATACAGCTCCTAACACCTTACAATACCTAACGTAAACTTAAAACTCCATAATAAACCTAATGAATTCGTACACTTTGAACATCGTACGACAAGTTAGGACATCTTATGATTCTTTATGCTATACTAGCACCTTGAAAAGCACGTTAGTATAATGTAAGACGCATTACAACACCTAACAACATTTTACAACACCGTACGAAACCTTAAAAACTCCATAATAAACCTAATGAATTCGTACGAGTCCTTTGAACATCGTACCTCAAGTTAGGACATCTTACGACTCTTTATGCCACATCAGCAACTCGAAAAAACGTTAGTATAATGTTGAACGCCATACAGCTCCTAACACCTTACAATACCTTACGTAAACTTAAAACTCCATAATAAACCTAATGAATTCGTACACTTTGAACATCGTACGACAAGTTAGGACATCTTATGATTCTTTAAGCCATTCTAGCACCTTGAAAAGCACGTTAGTATAATGTAAGACGCATTACAACACCTAACAACATTTTACAACACCGTACGAAACCTTAAAAACTCCATAATAAACCTAATGAATTCGTACGAGTCCTTTGAACATCGTACGCCAAGTTAGGACATCTTACGACTCTTTATGCCACATCAGCAACTCGAAAAGAACGTTAGTATAATGTAGAACGCCATACAGCTCATAACACCTTACAATACCGTACGTAAACTTAAAAACTCCATAATAAACCTAAGGAATTCGTACACTTTGAACATCGTACGACAAGTTAGGACATCTTATGATTCTTTATGCTATACTAGCACCTTGAAAAGCACTTTAGTATAATGTAAGACGTATTACAACACCTAACAACATTTTACAACACCGTACGAAACCTTAAAAACTCCATAATAAACCTAATGAATTCGTACGAGTCCTTTGAACATCGTACCTCAAGTTAGGACATCTTACGACTCTTTATGCCACATCAGCAACTCGAAAAAACGTTAGTATAATGTTGAACGCCATACAGCTCCTAACACCTTACAATACCTTACGTAAACTTAAAACTCCATAATAAACCTAATGAATTCGTACACTTTGAACATCGTACGACAAGTTAGGACATCTTATGATTCTTTATGCTATACTAGCACCTTGAAAAGCAAGTTAGTATAATGTAAGACGCATAACAACACCTAACAACATCTTACAACACCGTACGTAAACTTAAAACTCCATAATAAACCTAATGAATTCGTACGAGTCCTTTGAACATCTTACGGCAAGTTAGGACATCTTACGACTCTTTATGCCACATTAGCAACTCGAAAAGAACGTTAGTATAATGTAGAACGCCATACAGCTCCTAACACCTTACAATACCTTACGTAAACTTAAAACTCCATAATAAACCTAATGAATTCGTACACTTTGAACATCGTACGACAAGTTAGGACATCTTATGATTCTTTAAGCCATTCTAGCACCTTGAAAAGCACGTTAGTATAATGTAAGACGCATTACAACACCTAACAACATTTTAGAACACCGTACGAAACCTTAAAAACTCCATAATAAACCTAATGAATTCGTACGAGTCCTTTGAACATCGTACGCCAAATTAGGACATCTTACGACTCTTTATGCCACATCAGCAACTCGAAAAGAATGTTAGTATAATGTTGAACGCCATACAGCTCCTAACACCTTACAATACCTTACGTAAACTTAAAACTCCATAATAAACCTAATGAATTCGTACACTTTGAACATCGTACGACAAGTTAGGACATCATATGATTCTTTCTGCTATACTAGCACCTTGAAAAGCACGTTAGTATAATGTAAGACGCATAACAACACCTAACAACATCATACAACACCGTACGTAAACTTAAAACTCCATAATAAACCTAATGAATTCGTACGAGTCCTTTGAAAATCGTACGGCAAGTTAGGACATCTTACGACCCATTATGCCACATTAGCAACTCGAAAAGAACGTTAGTATAATGTAGAACGCCATACAGCTCCTAACACCTTACAATACCTTACGTAAACTTAAAACTCCATAATAAACCTAATGATTTCCTACACTTTGAACATCGTACGACAAGTTAGGACATCTTATGATTCTTTAAGCCATTCTAGCACCTTGAAAAGCACGTTAGTATAATGTAAGACGCATTACAACACCTAACAACATTTTACAACACCGTACGAAACCTTAAAAACTCCATAATAAACCTAATGAATTCGTACGAGTCCTTTGAACATCGTACGCCAAGTTAGGACATCTTACGACTCTTTATGCCACATCAGCAACTCGAAAAGAATGTTAGTATAATGTTGAACGCCATACAGCTCCTAACACCTTACAATACCTAACGTAAACTTAAAACTCCATAATAAACCTAATGAATTCGTACACTTTGAACATCGTACGACAAGTTAGGACATCTTATGATTCTTTATGCTATACTAGCACCTTGAAAAGCACGTTAGTATAATGTAAGACGCATTACAACACCTAACAACATTTTACAACACCGTACGAAACCTTAAAAACTCCATAATAAACCTAATGAATTCGTACGAGTCTTTTGAACATCGTACGTCAAGTTAGGACATCTTACGAGTCTTTATGCCACATCAGCAACTCGAAAAAACGTTAGTATAATGTTGAACGCCATACAGCTCCTAACACCTTACAATACCTTACGTAAACTTAAAACTCCATAATAAACCTAATGAATTCGTACACTTTGAACATCGTACGACAAGTTAGGACATCTTATGATTCTTTAAGCCATTCTAGCACCTTGAAAAGCACGTTAGTATAATGTAAGACGCATTACAACACCTAACAACATTTTACAACACCGTACGAAACCTTAAAAACTCCATAATAAACCTAATGAATTCGTACGAGTCCTTTGAACATCGTACGCCAAGTTAGGACATCTTACGACTCTTTATGCCACATCAGCAACTCGAAAAGAATGTTAGTATAATGTTGAACGCCATACAGCTCCTAACACCTTACAATACCTAACGTAAACTTAAAACTCCATAATAAACCTAATGAATTCGTACACTTTGAACATCGTACGACAAGTTAGGACATCTTATGATTCTTTATGCTATACTAGCACCTTGAAAAGCACGTTAGTATAATGTAAGACGCATTACAACACCTAACAACATTTTACAACACCGTACGAAACCTTAAAAACTCCATAATAAACCTAATGAATTCGTACGAGTCCTTTGAACATCGTACCTCAAGTTAGGACATCTTACGACTCTTTATGCCACATCAGCAACTCGAAAAGAACGTTAGTATAATGTTGAACGCCATACAGCTCCTAACACCTTACAATACCGTGCGTATACTTAAAACTCCATAATAAACCTAATGAATTCGTACGAGTCCTTTGAACATCGCACGACAAGTTAGGACATCTTATGACTCTTTATGCCACATTAGCAACTTGAAAAGCACGTTAGTATAATGTAGAACGCCATACAGCTCCTAAGTATACCTTACAATATCGTACGTAAACTAAAAACCCCATAATAAACCTAATGAATTCGTACGAGTCCTTTGAACAACGTACGACAAGTTAGGACATCTTACGACTCTTTATGCCACTTTAGCAACTCGAAAAGAACGTTAGTATAATGTAGAACACCTAACAATATCTTACAACACCGTACGAAACCTCAACACTCCATAATAAACCTAATGAATTCGTACGAGTCCTTTGAACATCGTACGACAAGTTAGGACATCTTATGACTCTTTATGCCACGTTAGCAAACTTGAAAAGCACGTTAGTTTAATGTAGAACGCCATACAGCTCCTAAGTATACCTTACAATATCGTACATAAACTTAAAACCCCATAATAAACCTAATGAATTCGTACGAGTCCTTTGAACAACGTACGACAAGTTAGGACATCTTACGACTCTTTATGAGACTTTAGAAACTCGAAAAGAACGTTGGTATAATGTAGAACACCTAACAACATCTTACAACACCGTACGAAACCTCAAAACTCCATAATAAACCTATGAATTCGTACGAGTCCTTTGAACATCGTACGACAAGTTAGGACATCTTTTGATTCGTTATGCTATATTAGCACCTTAAAAAGCACGTTTGTATAATGTAAGACGCCTTACAACACCTAACAACATCTTACAACACCGTACGAAACCTCAAAACTCCATAATAAACCTAATGAATTCGTAAGAGTCCTTTGAACATCGTACAACGAGTTAGAACATCTTACGACTCTTTATGCAACATTAGCACCTTGAAAAGCACTTTAGTATAATGATAGACGCCTTACAACTCGTACCTAAACTTAAAACTCCATAATAAACCTAATGAATTCGTACGAGTCCTTTGAACATCGTACGACAAGTTAGGACATCTTACGACTCTTTATGCCATATTAGCAACTCGAAAAGAACGTTAGTATAATGTAGAACGCCATACAGTTCCTAACACCTTACAATACCGTACGTAAACATAAAAACTCCATAATAAACCTAAGGAATTCGTACACTTTGAACATCGTACGACAAGTTAGGACATCTTATGATTCTTTATGCTATACTAGCACCTTGAAAAGCACTTTAGTATAATGTAAGACGCATTACAACACCTAACAACATTTTACAACACCGTACGAAACCTTAAAAACTCCATAATAAACCTAATGAATTCGTACGAGTCCTTTGAACATCGTACGTCAAGTTAGGACATCTTACGACTCTTTATGCCACATCAGCAACTCGAAAAGAACGTTAGTATAATGTTGAACGCCATACAGCTCCTAACACCTTACAATACCTTACGTAAACTTAAAACTCCATAATAAACCTAATGAATTCGTACACTTTGAACATCGTACGACAAGTTAGGACATCTTATGATTCTTTATGCTATACTAGCACCTTGAAAAGCACGTTAGTATAATGTAAGACGCATAACAACACCTAACAACATCTTACGACACCGTACGTAAACTTAAAACTCCATAATAAACCTAATGAATTCGTAAGAGTCCTTTGAACATCGTACGGCAAGTTAGGACATCTTACGACTCTTTATGCCACATTAGCAACTCGAAAAGAACGTTAGTATAATGTAGAACGCCATACAGCTCCTAACACCTTACAATACCTTACGTAAACTTAAATCTCCATAATAAACCTAATGAATTCGTACACTTTGAACATCGTACGACAAGTTAGGACATCTTAGGATTCTTTATGCTATACTAGCACCTTGAAAAGCACGTTAGTATAATGTAAGACGCATTACAACACCTAACAACATTTTACAAAACCGTACGAAACCTTAAAACAGCATAATAAACCTAATGAATTCGTACGAGTCCTTTGAACATCGTACGTCAAGTTAGGACATCTTACGACTCTTTATGCCACATCAGCAACTCGAAAAGAACATTAGTATAATGTTGAATGCCATACAGCTCCTAACACCTTACAATACCGTGCGTATACTTAAAACTCCATAATAAACCTAATGAATTCGTACGAGTCCTTTGAACATCGTACGACAAGTTAGGACATCTTATGACTCTTTATGCCACGTTAGCAACTTGAAAAGCACGTTAGTATAATGTAGAACGCCATACAGCTCCTAAGTATACCTTACAATATCGTACGTAAACTTAAAACCCCATAATTAACCTAATGAATTCGTAAGAGTCCTTTGAACATCGTACAACGAGTTAGAACATCTTACGACTCTTTATGCAACATTAGCACCATGAAAAGCACTTTAGTATAATGATAGACGCCTTACAACTCGTACCTAAACTTAAAACTCCATAATAAACCTAATGAATTCGTACGAGTCCTTTGAACATCGTACGACAAGTTAGGACATCTTACGACTCTTTATGCCATATTAGCAACTCGAAAAGAACGTTAGTATAATGTAGAACGCCATACAGTTCCTAACACCTTACAATACCGTACGTAAACATAAAAACTCCATAATAAACCTAAGGAATTCGTACACATTGAACATCGTACGACAAGTTAGGACATCTTATGATTCTTTATGCTATACTAGCACCTTGAAAAGCACTTTAGTATAATGTAAGACGCATTACAACACCTAACAACATTTTACAACACCGTACGAAACCTTAAAAACTCCATAATAAACCTAATGAATTCGTACGAGTCCTTTGAACATCGTACGTCAAGTTAGGACATCTTACGACTCTTTATGCCACATCAGCAACTCGAAAAGAACGTTAGTATAATGTTGAACGCCATACAGCTCCTAACACCTTACAATACCTTACGTAAACTTAAAACTCCATAATAAACCTAATGAATTCGTACACTTTGAACATCGTACGACAAGTTAGGACATCTTATGATTCTTTATGCTATACTAGCACCTTGAAAAGCACGTTAGTATAATGTAAGACGCATAACAACACCTAACAACATCTTACGACACCGTACGTAAACTTAAAACTCCATAATAAACCTAATGAATTCGTAAGAGTCCTTTGAACATCGTACGGCAAGTTAGGACATCTTACGACTCTTTATGCCACATTAGCAACTCGAAAAGAACGTTAGTATAATGTAGAATGCCATACAGCTCCTAACACCTTACAATACCTTACGTAAACTTAAATCTCCATAATAAACCTAATGAATTCGTACACTTTGAACATCGTACGACAAGTTAGGACATCTTAGGATTCTTTATGCTATACTAGCACCTTGAAAAGCACGTTAGTATAATGTAAGACGCATTACAACACCTAACAACATTTTACAAAACCGTACGAAACCTTAAAACAGCATAATAAACCTAATGAATTCGTACGAGTCCTTTGAACATCGTACGTCAAGTTAGGACATCTTACGACTCTTTATGCCACATCAGCAACTCGAAAAGAACATTAGTATAATGTTGAATGCCATACAGCTCCTAACACCTTACAATACCGTGCGTATACTTAAAACTCCATAATAAACCTAATGAATTCGTACGAGTCCTTTGAACATCGTACGACAAGTTAGGACATCTTACGACTCTTTATGCCATATTAGCAACTCGAAAAGAACGTTAGTATAATGTAGAACGCCATACAGTTCCTAACACCTTACAATACCGTACGTAAACATAAAAACTCCATAATAAACCTAAGGAATTCGTACACTTTGAACATCGTACGACAAGTTAGGACATCTTATGATTCTTTATGCTATACTAGCACCTTGAAAAGCACTTTAGTATAATGTAAGACGCATTACAACACCTAACAACATTTTACAACACCGTACGAAACCTTAAAAACTCCATAATAAACCTAATGAATTCGTACGAGTCCTTTGAACATCGTACGTCAAGTTAGGACATCTTACGACTCTTTATGCCACATCAGCAACTCGAAAAGAACGTTAGTATAATGTTGAACGCCATACAGCTCCTAACACCTTACAATACCTTACGTAAACTTAAAACTCCATAATAAACCTAATGAATTCGTACACTTTGAACATCGTACGACAAGTTAGGACATCTTATGATTCTTTATGCTATACTAGCACCTTGAAAAGCACGTTAGTATAATGTAAGACGCATAACAACACCTAACAACATCTTACGACACCGTACGTAAACTTAAAACTCCATAATAAACCTAATGAATTCGTAAGAGTCCTTTGAACATCGTACGGCAAGTTAGGACATCTTACGACTCTTTATGCCACATTAGCAACTCGAAAAGAACGTTAGTATAATGTAGAACGCCATACAGCTCCTAACACCTTACAATACCTTACGTAAACTTAAATCTCCATAATAAACCTAATGAATTCGTACACTTTGAACATCGTACGACAAGTTAGGACATCTTAGGATTCTTTATGCTATACTAGCACCTTGAAAAGCACGTTAGTATAATGTAAGACGCATTACAACACCTAACAACATTTTACAAAACCATACGAAACCTTAAAACAGCATAATAAACCTAATGAATTCGTACGAGTCCTTTGAACATCGTACGTCAAGTTAGGACATCTTACGACTCTTTATGCCACATCAGCAACTCGAAAAGAACATTAGTATAATGTTGAATGCCATACAGCTCCTAACACCTTACAATACCGTGCGTATACTTAAAACTCCATAATAAACCTAATGAATTCGTACGAGTCCTTTGAACATCGTACGACAAGTTAGGACATCTTATGACTCTTTATGCCACGTTAGCAACTTGAAAAGCACGTTAGTATAATGTAGAACGCCATACAGCTCCTAAGTATACCTTACAATATCGTACGTAAACTTAAAACCCCATAATAAACCTAATGAATTCGTACGAGTCCTTTGAACATCGTACGACAAGTTAGGACATCTTACGACTCTTTATGTCATATTAGCAACTCGAAAAGAACGTTAGTATAATGTAGAACGCCATACAGCTCCTAACACCTTACTATACCGTACGTAAACTTAAAACTCCATAATAAACCTAATAAATTCGTACACTTTGAACATCGTACGACAAGTTAGGACATCTTATGATTCTTTATGCTATACTAGCACCTAGAAAAGCACGTTAGTATAATGTAAGACGCATTACAACACCTAACAACATTTTACAACACCGTACGAAACCTTAAAAACTCCATAATAAACGTAATGAATTCGTACGAGTCCTTTGAACATCGTACGTCAAGTTAGGACATCTTACGACTCTTTATGCCACATCAGCAACTCGAAAAGAACGTTAGTATAATGTTGAACGCCATACAGCTCCTAACACCTTACAATACCTTACGTAAACTTAAAACTCCATAATAAACCTAATGAATTCGTACACTTTGAACATCATACGACAAGTTAGGACATCTTATGATTCTTTATGCTATACTAGCACCTTGAAAAGCACGTTAGTATAATGTAAGACGCATAACAACACCTAACAACATCTTACAACACCGTACGTAAACTTAAAACTCCATAATAAACCTAATGAATTCGTACGAGTCCTTTGAACATCTTACGGCAAGTTAGGACATCTTACGACTCTTTATGCCACATTAGCAACTCGAAAAGAACGTTAGTATAATGTAGAACGCCATACAACTCCTAACACCTTACAATACCTTACGTAAACTTAAAACTCCATAATAAACCTAATGAATTCGTACACTTTGAACATAGTACGACAAGTTAGGACATCTTATGATTCTTTATGCTATACTAGCACCTTGAAAAGCACGTTAGTATAATTTAAGACGCATTACAACACCTAAAAACATTTTACAAAACCATACGAAACCTTAAAACTCCATAATAAACCTAATGAATTTGTACGAGTCCTTTGAACATCGTACGTCAAGTTAGGACATCTTACGACTCTTTATGCCACATCAGCAACTCGAAAAGAACGTTAGTATAATGTTGAACGCCATACAGCTCCTAACACCATACAATACCGTGCGTATACTTAAAACTCCATAATAAACCTAATGAATTGGTACGAGTCCTTTGAACGTCGTACGACAAGTTAGGACATCTTATGACTCTTTATGCCACGTTAGCAACTTGAAAAGCACGTTAGTATAATGTAGAACGCCATACAGCTCCTAAGTATACCTTACAATATCGTACGTAAACTTAAAACCCCATAATAAACCTAATGAATTCGTACGAGTCCTTTGAACAACGTACGACAAGTTAGGACATCTTACGACTCTTTATGCCACTTTAGCAACTCGAAAAGAACGTTCGTATAATGTAGAACACCTAACAACATCTTACAACACCGTACGAAACCTCAACACTCCATAATAAACCTAATGAATTCGTACGAGTCCTTTGAACATCGTACGACAAGTTAGGACATCTTATGACTCTTTATGCCACGTTAGCAACTTGAAAAGCACGTTAGTTTAATGTAGAACGCCATACAGCTCCTAAGTATACCTTACAATATCGTACGTAAACTTAAAACCCCATAATAAACATAATGAATTCGTACGAGTCCTTTGAACAACGTACGACAAGTTAGGACATCTTACGACTCTTTATGCCACTTTAGCAACTCGAAAAGAACGTTAGTATAATGTAGAACACCTAACAACATCTTACAACACCGTACGAAACCTCAACACTCCATAATAAACCTAACGAATTCGTACGAGTCCTTTGAACATCGTACGACAAGTTAGGACATCTTCTGACTCTTTATGCCACGTTAGCAACTTGAAAAGCACGTTTGTTTAATGTAGAACGCCATCCAGCTCTTAAGTATACCTTACAATATCGTACGTAAACTTAAAACCCCATAATAAACCTAATGAATTCGTACGAGTCCTTTGAACAACGTACGACAAGTTAGGACATCTTACGACTCTTTATGCGACTTTAGAAACTCCAAAAGAACGTTAGTATAATGTAGAACACCTAACAACATCTTACAACACCGTACGAAACCTCAAAACTCCATAATAAACCTAATGAATTCGTACGAGTCCTTTGAACGCCGTACGACAAGTGAGGACATATTTTGATTCGTTAAGCTATATTAGCACCTTGAAAAGCACGTTTGTATAATGTAAGACCCCTTACAACACCTAACAACATCTTACAACACCGTACGAAACCTCAAAACTCCATAATAAACATAATGAATTCGTACGAGTCCTTTGAACATCGTACGACAAGTTAGAACATCTTACGACTCTTTATGCAACATTAGCACCTTGAAAAGCACTTTAGTATAATGATAGACGCCTTACAACACCTAACAACATCATACAACACCGTACCTAAACTTAAAACTCCATAATAAACCTAATGAATTCGTACGAGTCCTTTGAACATCGTACGACAAGTTAGGACATCTTATGACTCTATATGCCACGTTAGCAACTTGAAAAGCACGTTAGTTTAATGTAGAACGCCATACAGCTCCTAAGTATACCTTACAATATCGTACGTAAACTTAAAACCCCATAATAAACCTAATGAATTCATACGAGTCCTTTGAACAACGTATGACAAGTTAGGACATCTTACGACTCTTTATGCGACTTTAGAAACTCGAAAAGAACGTTAGTATAATGTAGAACACCTAACAACATCTTACAACACCGTACGAAACCTCAAAACTCCATAATAAACCTAATGAATTCGTACGAGTCCTTTGAACGTCGTACGACAAGTTAGGACATCTTTTGATTCGTTATGCTATATTAGCACCTTGAAAAGCACGTTTGTATAATGTAAGACGCCTTACAACACCTAACAACATCTTACAACACCGTACGAAACCTAAAAACTCCATAATAAACATAATGAATTCGTACGAGTCCTTTGAACATCGTACGACAAGTTAGAACATCTTATGACTCTTTCTGCTATATTAGCACCTTAAAAGCACTTTAGTATAATGTAAGACGCCTTAGAACACCTAACAACATCTTACAACACCGTACGAATCCTTAAAACTCCATAATAAACCTAATAAATTCGTACGAGTCCATTGACCATCGTACGACAAGTTAGGACATCTTACGACTCTTTATGCAACATTAGCAACTCGAAAAGAACGTTAGTATAATGTGGGACGCCATACATCTCCTAACACCTTACAATACCGTACGTAAACTTAAAACTCCATAATAAACCTAATGAATTCGTACACTTTGAACACCGTACGATAAGTTAGGACATCTTATGATTCTTTATGCTATATTAGCACCTTGAAAAACACGTTTGTATAATGTAAGACGCCTTACAACACCTAATAACATCTTACAACACCGTACGAAACCTCAAAACTCCATAATAAACCTAATGAATTCGTAAGAGTCCTTTGAACATCGTACGAAAAGTTAGAACATCTTACGACTCTTTATGCAACATTAGCACCTTGAAAAGCACTTTAGTATAATGATAGACGCCTTACAACACCTAACAACATCTTACAACACCGTACCTAAACTTAAAACTCCATAATAAACCTAATGAATTTGTATGAGTCCTTTGAACATCGTACGACAAGTTAGGACATCTTACGACTCTTTATGCCATATTAGCAACTCGAAAAGAACGTTAGTATAATGTAGAACGCCATACAGCTCCTAACACCTTACTATACCGTACGTAAACTTTAAACTCCATAATAAACCTAATAAATTCGTACACTTTGAACATCATACGACAAGTTAGGACATCTTATGATTTTTTATGCTATACTAGCACCTTGAAAAGCACGTTAGTATAATGTAAGACGCATAACAACACCTAACAACATCTTACAACACCGTACGTAAACTTAAAACTCCATAATAACCATAATGAATTCGTACGAGTCCTTTGAACATCGTACGGCAAGTTAGGACATCTTACGACTCTTTATGCCACATTAAAATTCCATAATAAACCTAATGAATTCGTACGAGTCCTTTGAACATCGTACGTCAAGTTAAGACATCTTACGACTCTTTATGTCACATTAGCAACTCGAAAAGAACGTTAGTATAATGTAGAACATACAGCTCCTAACACCTTACAATACCTTACGTAAACTTAAAAATTCAATAATAAACCTAATGAATTCGTACACTTTGAACATCGTACGACAAGTTAGGACATCTTATGATTCTTTATGCTATACTAGCACCTTGAAAAGCACGTTAGTATAATGTAAGACGCATAACAACACCTAACAACATCTTACAACACCGTACGTAAACTTAAAACTCCATAATAAACCTAATGAATTCGTACGAGTCCTTTGAACATCGTACGTCAAGTTAGGACATCTTACGACTCTTTATGCCACCTTAGCAACTCGAAAAGAACGTTAGTATAATGTAGAACATACAGCTCCTAACACCTTACAATACCTTACGTAAACTTAAAACTCCATAATAAACCTAATGAATTCGTACACTTTGAACATCGTACGACAAGTTAGGACATCCTATGATTCTTTATGCTATACTAGCACCTTGAAAAGCACGTTAGAATAATGTAAGACGCATTACAACACCTAACAACATTTTACAACACCGTACGAAACCTCAAAACTCCATAATAAACATAATGAATTCGTACGAGTCCTTTGAACATCGTACGACAAGTTAGAACATCTTATGACTCTTTTTGCTATATTAGCACCTTCAAAAGCACTTTAGTATAATGTAAGACGCCTTACAACACCTAACAACATCTTACAACACCGTACGAATCCTTAAAACTCCATAATAAACCTAATGAATTCGTACGAGTCCATTGAACATCGTACGACAAGTTAGGACATCTTACGACTCTTTATGCGACTTTAGAAACTCGAAAAGAACGTTAGTATAATGTGGGACGCCATACATCTCCTAACACCTTACAATACCGTACGTAAACTTAAAACTCCATAATAAACCTAATGAATTCGTACACTTAGAACACCGTACGATAAGTTAGGACATCTTATGATTCTTTATGCTATATTAGCACCTTGAAAAACACGTTAGTATAATGTAAGACGCCTTACAACACCTAACAACATCTTACAACACCGTACGAAACCTCAAAACTCCATAATAAACCCAATGAATTCGTAAGAGTCCTTTGAACATCGTACGACAAGTTAGAACATCTTACGACTCTTTATGCAACATTAGCACCTTGAAAAGCACTTTAGTATAATGATAAACACCTTACAACACCTAACAACATCTTACAACACCGTACCTAAACTTAAAACTCCATAATAAACCTAATGAATTCGTACGAGTCCTTTGAACATCGTACGACAAGTTAGGACATCTTACGACTCTTTATGCCATATTAGCAACTCGAAAAGAACGTTAGTATAATGTAGAACGCCATACAGCTCCTAACACCTTACAATACCGTACGTAAACTTAAAACTCCATAATAAACCTAATGAATTCGTACACTTTGAACATCGTACGACAAGTTAGGACATCTTATGATTCTTTAGTATAATGTAAGACGCGTTACAACACCTAACAACATTTTACAACACCGTACGAAACCTCAAAACTCCATAATAAACATAATGAATTCGTACGAGTCCTTTGAACATCGTACGACAAGTTAGAACATCTTATGACTCTTTTTGCTATATTAGCACCTTCAAAAGCACTTTAGTATAATGTAAGACGCCTTACAACACCTAACAACATCTTACAACACCGTACGAATCCTTAAAACTCCATAATAAACCTAATGAATTCGTACGAGTCCATTGAACATCGTACGACAAGTTAGGACATCTTACGACTCTTTATGCGACTTTAGAAACTCGAAAAGAACGTTAGTACAATGTGGGACGCCATACATCTCCTAACACCTTACAATACCGTACGTAAACTTAAAACTCCATAATAAACCTAATGAATTCGTACACTTAGAACACCGTACGATAAGTTAGGACATCTTATGATTCTTTATGCTATATTAGCACCTTGAAAAACACGTTAGTATAATGTAAGACGCCTTACAACACCTAACAACATCTTACAACACCGTACGAAACCTCAAAACTCCATAATAAACCTAATGAATTCGTAAGAGTCCTTTGAACATCGTACGACAAGTTAGAACATCTTACGACTCTTTATGCAACATTAGCACCTTGAAAAGCACTTTAGTATAATGATAAACGCCTTACAACACCTAACAACATCTTACAACACCGTACCTAAACTTAAAACTCCATAATAAACCTAATGAATTCGTACGAGTCCTTTGAACATCGTACGACAAGTTAGGACATCTTACGACTCTTTATGCCATATTAGCAACTCGAAAAGAACGTTAGTATAATGTAGAACGCCATACAGCTCCTAACACCTTACAATACCGTACGTAAACTTAAAACTCCATAATAAACCTAATGAATTCGTACACTTTGAACATCGTACGACAAGTTAGGACATCTTATGATTCTTTAGTATAATGTAAGACGCGTTACAACACCTAACAACATTTACAACACCGTACGAAACCTCAAAACTCCATAATAAACATAATGAATTCGTACGAGTCCTTTGAACATCGTACGACAAGTTAGAACATCTTATGACTCTTTTTGCTATATTAGCACCTTCAAAAGCACTTTAGTATAATGTAAGACGCCTTACAACAACTAACAACATCTTACAACACCGTACGAATCCTTAAAACTCCATAATAAACCTAATAAATTCGTACGAGTCCATTGAACATCGTACGACAAGTTAGGACATCTTACGACTCTTTATGCGACTTTAGAAACTCGAAAAGAACGTTAGTATAATGTGGGACGCCATACATCTCCTAACACCTTACAATACCGTACGTAAACTTAAAACTCCATAATAAACCTAATGAATTCGTACACTTAGAACACCGTACGATAAGTTAGGACATCTTATGATTCTTTATGCTATATTAGCACCTTGAAAAACACGTTAGTATAATGTAAGACGCCTTACAACACCTAACAACATCTTACAACACCGTACGAAACCTCAAAACTCCATAATAAACCTAATGAATTCGTAAGAGTCCTTTGAACATCGTACGACAAGTTAGAACATCTTACGACTCTTTATGCAACATTAGCACCTTGAAAAGCACTTTAGTATAATGATAAACGCCTTACAACACCTAACAACATCTTACAACACCGTACCTAAACTTAAAACTCCATAATAAACCTAATGAATTCGTACGAGTCCTTTGAACATCGTACGACAAGTTAGGACATCTTACGACTCTTTATGCCATATTAGCAACTCGAAAAGAACGTTAGTATAATGTAGAACGCCATACAGCTCCTAACACCTTACAATACCGTACGTAAACTTAAAACTCCATAATAAACCTAATGAATTCGTACACTTTGAACATCGTACGACAAGTTAGGACATCTTATGATTCTTTAGTATAATGTAAGACGCGTTACAACACCTAACAACATTTTACAACACCGTACGAAACCTCAAAACTCCATAATAAACATAATGAATTCGTACGAGTCCTTTGAACATCGTACGACAAGTTAGAACATCTTATGACTCTTTTTGCTATATTAGCACCTTCAAAAGCACTTTAGTATAATGTAAGACGCCTTACAACACCTAACAACATCTTACAACACCGTACGAATCCTTAAAACTCCATAATAAACCTAATGAATTCGTACGAGTCCATTGAACATCGTACGACAAGTTAGGACATCTTACGACTCTTTATGCGACTTTAGAAACTCGAAAAGAACGTTAGTACAATGTGGGACGCCATACATCTCCTAACACCTTACAATACCGTACGTAAACTTAAAACTCCATAATAAACCTAATGAATTCGTACACTTAGAACACCGTACGATAAGTTAGGACATCTTATGATTCTTTATGCTATATTAGCACCTTGAAAAACACGTTAGTATAATGTAAGACGCCTTACAACACCTAACAACATCTTACAACACCGTACGAAACCTCAAAACTCCATAATAAACCTAATGAATTCGTAAGAGTCCTTTGAACATCGTACGACAAGTTAGAACATCTTACGACTCTTTATGCAACATTAGCACCTTGAAAAGCACTTTAGTATAATGATAAACGCCTTACAACACCTAACAACATCTTACAACACCGTACCTAAACTTAAAACTCCATAATAAACCTAATGAATTCGTACGAGTCCTTTGAACATCGTACGACAAGTTAGGACATCTTACGACTCTTTATGCCATATTAGCAACTCGAAAAGAACGTTAGTATAATGTAGAACGCCATACAGCTCCTAACACCTTACAATACCGTACGTAAACTTAAAACTCCATAATAAACCTAATGAATTCGTACACTTTGAACATCGTACGACAAGTTAGGACATCTTATGATTCTTTAGTATAATGTAAGACGCGTTACAACACCTAACAACATTTACAACACCGTACGAAACCTCAAAACTCCATAATAAACATAATGAATTCGTACGAGTCCTTTGAACATCGTACGACAAGTTAGAACATCTTATGACTCTTTTTGCTATATTAGCACCTTCAAAAGCACTTTAGTATAATGTAAGACGCCTTACAACAACTAACAACATCTTACAACACCGTACGAATCCTTAAAACTCCATAATAAACCTAATAAATTCGTACGAGTCCATTGAACATCGTACGACAAGTTAGGACATCTTACGACTCTTTATGCGACTTTAGAAACTCGAAAAGAACGTTAGTATAATGTGGGACGCCATACATCTCCTAACACCTTACAATACCGTACGTAAACTTAAAACTCCATAATAAACCTAATGAATTCGTACACTTAGAACACCGTACGATAAGTTAGGACATCTTATGATTCTTTATGCTATATTAGCACCTTGAAAAACACGTTAGTATAATGTAAGACGCCTTACAACACCTAACAACATCTTACAACACCGTACGAAACCTCAAAACTCCATAATAAACCTAATGAATTCGTAAGAGTCCTTTGAACATCGTACGACAAGTTAGAACATCTTACGACTCTTTATGCAACATTAGCACCTTGAAAAGCACTTTAGTATAATGATAAACGCCTTACAACACCTAACAACATCTTACAACACCGTACCTAAACTTAAAACTCCATAATAAACCTAATGAATTCGTACGAGTCCTTTGAACATCGTACGACAAGTTAGGACATCTTACGACTCTTTATGCCATATTAGCAACTCGAAAAAAACGTTAGTATAATGTAGAACGCCATACAGCTCCTAACACCTTACAATACCGTACGTAAACTTAAAACTCCATAATAAACCTAATGAATTCGTACACTTTGAACATCGTACGACAAGTTAGGACATCTTATGATTCTTTAGTATAATGTAAGACGCGTTACAACACCTAACAACATTTTACAACACCGTACGAAACCTTAAAAACTTCATAATAAACCTAATGAATTCGTACGAGTCCTTTGAACATCGTACGGCAAGTTAGGACATCTTACGACTCTTTATGCCACATTAGCAACTCGAAAAGAACGTTAGTATAATGTAGAACATACAGCTCCTAACACCTTACAATACCTTACGTAAACTTAAAACTCCATAATAAACCTAATGAATTCGTACACTTTGAACATCGTACGACAAGTTAGGACATCTTATGATTCTTTATGCTATAGTAGCACCTTGAAAAGCACGTTAGTATAATGTAAGACGCATTACAACACCTAACAACATTTTACAACACCGTACGAAACCTTAAAACTCCATAATAAACCTAATGAATTCGTACGAGTCCTTTGAACATCGTACGTCAAGTTAGGACATCTTACGACTCTTTATGCCACATCAGCAAATCGAAAAGAACGTTAGTATAATGTTGAACGCCATACAGCTCCTAACACCTTACAATACCGTGCGTTTACTTAAAACTCCATAATAAACCTAATGAATTCGTACGAGTCCTTTGAACATCGTACGACAAGTTAGGACATCTTTTGACTCTTTATGCCACGTTAGCAACTTGAAAAGCACGTTAGTATAATGTAGAACGCCATACAGCTCCTAAGTATACCTTACAATATCGTACGTAAACTTAAAACCCTACAATAAACCTAATGAATTCGTACGAGTCCGTTGAACAACGTACGACAAGTTAGGACATCTTACGACTCTTTATGCCACTTTAGCAACTCGAAAAGAACGTTAGTATAATGTAGAACACCTAACAACATCTTACAACAGCGTACGAAACCTCAAAACTCCATAATAAACCTAATGAATTCGTACGAGTCCTTTGAACATCGTACGACAAGTTAGGACATCTTTTGATTCTTTATGCTATATTAGCACCTTGAAAAGCACGTTTGTATAATGTAAGACGCCTTACAACACCGTACGAAACCTCAAAACTACATAATAAACATAATGATATCGTACGAGTCCTTTGAACATCGTACGACAAGTTAGAACATCTTATGACTCTTTATGCTATATTAGCACCTTGAAAAGCACTTTAGTATAATGTAAGACGCCTTACAACACCTAACAACATCTTACAACACCGTACGAATCCTTAAAACTCCATAATAAACCTAATGAATTCGTACGAGTCCTTTGAACATCGTACGGCAAGTTAGGACATCTTACGACTCTTTATGCCACATTAGCAACTCGAAAAGAACGTTAGTATAATGTAGAACATACAGCTCCTAACACCTTACAATACCTTACGTAAACTTAAAACTCCATAATAAACCTAATGAATTCGTACACTTTGAACATCGTACGACAAGTTAGGACATCTTATGATTCTTTATGCTATAGTAGCACCTTGAAAAGCACGTTAGTATAATGTAAGACGCATTACAACACCTAACAACAATTTACAACACCGTACGAAACCTCAAAACTCCATAATAAACATAATGAATTCGTACGAGTCCTTTGAACATCGTACGACAAGTTAGAACATCTTATGACTCTTTTTGCTATATTAGCACCTTCAAAAGCACTTTAGTATAATGTAAGACGCCTTACAACACCTAACAACATCTTACAACACCGTACGAATCCTTAAAACTCCATAATAAACCTAATGAATTCGTACGAGTCCATTGAACATCGTACGACAAGTTAGGACATCTTACGACTCTTTATGCGACTTTAGAAACTCGAAAAGAACGTTAGTATAATGTGGGACGCCATACGTCTCCTAACACCTTACAATACCGTACGTAAACTTAAAACTCCATAATAAACCTAATGAATTCGTACACTTTGAACACCGTACGATAAGTTAGGACATCTTATGATTCTTTATGATATATTAGCACCTTGAAAAACACGTTAGTATAATGTAAGACGCCTTACAACACCTAACAACATCTTACAACACCGTACGAAGCCTCAAAACTCCATAATAAACCTAATGAATTTGTAAGAGTCCTTTGAACATCGTACGACAAGTTAGAACATCTTACGACTCTTTATGCAACATTAGCACCTTGAAAAACACTTTAGTATAATGATAGACGCCTTACAACACCTAACAACATCTTACAACACTGTACCTAAACTTAAAACTCCATAATAAACCTAATGAATTCGTACGAGTCCTTTGAACATCGTACGACAAGTTAGGACATCTTACGACTCTTTATGCCATATTAGCAACTCGAAAAGAACGTTAGTATAATGTAGAACGCCATACAGCTCCTAACACCTTACAATACCGTACGTAAACTTAAAACTCCATAATAAACCTAATGAATTCGTACACTTTGAACATCGTACGACAAGTTAGGACATCTTATGATTCTTTAGTATAATGTATGACGCGTTACAACACCTAACAACATTTTACAACACCGTACGAAACCTTAAAAACTCCATAATAAACCTAATGAATTCGTACGAGTCCTTTGAACATCGTACGTCAAGTTAGGACATCTTACGACTATTTATGCCACATCAGCAACTCGAAAAGAACGTTAGTATAATGTTGAACGCCATACAGCTCCTAACACCTTACAATACCTTAACGTAAACTTAAAACTCCATAATAAACCTAATGAATTCGTACACTTTGAACATCGTACGACAAGTTAGGACATCTTATGATTCTTTATGCTATACTAGCACCTTGAAAAGCACGTTAGTATAATGTAAGACGCATAACAACACCTAACAACATCTTACAACACCGTACGTAAACTTAAAACTCCATAATAAACCTAATGAATTCGTACGAGTCCTTTGAACATCGTACGTCAAGTTAGGACATCTTACGACTCTTTATGCCACATTAGCAACTCGAAAAGAACGTTAGTATAATGTAGAACGCCATACAGCTCCTAACACCTTACAATACCGTACGTAAACTTAAAACTCCATAATAAACCTAATGAATTCGAACACTTTGAACATCGTACGACAAGTTAGGACATCTTATGATTCTTTAGTATAATGTAAGACGCGTTACAACACCTAACAACATTTTACAACACCGTACGAAACCTTAAAAACTTCATAATAAACCTAATGAATTCGTACGAGTCCTTTGAACATCGTACGGCAAGTTAGGACATCTTACGACTCTTTATGCCACATTAGCAACTCGAAAAGAACGTTAGTATAATGTAGAACATACAGCTCCTAACACCTTACAATACCTTACGTAAACTTAAAACTCCATAATAAACCTAATGAATTCGTACACTTTGAACATCGTACGACAAGTTAGGACATCTTATGATTCTTTATGCTATAGTAGCACCTTGAAAAGCACGTTAGTATAATGTAAGACGCATTACAACACCTAACAACAATTTACAACACCGTACGAAACCTTAAAACTCCATAATAAACCTAATGAATTCGTACGAGTCCTTTGAACATCGTACGTCAAGTTAGGACATCTTACGACTATTTATGCCACATCAGCAACTCGAAAAGAACGTTAGTATAATGTTGAACGCCATACAGCTCCTAACACCTTACAATACCTTACGTAAACTTAAAACTCCATAATAAACCTAATGAATTCGTACACTTTGAACATCGTACGACAAGTTAGGACATCTTATGATTCTTTATGCTATACTAGCACCTTGAAAAGCACGTTAGTATAATGTAAGACGCATAACAACACCTATCAACATCTTACAACACCGTACGTAAACTTAAAACTCCATAATAAACCTAATGAATTCGTACGAGTCCTTTGAACATCGTACGTCAAGTTAAGACATCTTACGACTCTTTATGCCACCTTAGCAACTCGAAAAGAACGTTAGTATAATGTAGAACATACAACTCCTAACACCTTACAATACCTTACGTAAACTTAAAACTCCATAATAAACCTAATGAATTCGTACACTTTGAACATCGTACGACAAGTTAAGACATCCTATGATTCTTTATGCTATACTAGCACCTTGAAAAGCACGTTAGAATAATGTAAGACGCATTACAACACCTAACAACATTTTACAACACCGTACGAAACCTCAAAACTCCATAATAAACATAATGAATTCGTACGAGTCCTTTGAACATCGTACGACAAGTTAGAACATCTTATGACTCTTTTTGCTATATTAGCACCTTCAAAAGCACTTTAGTATAATGTAAGACGCCTTACAACACCTAACAACATCTTACAACACCGTACGAATCCTTAAAACTCCATAATAAACCTAATGAATTCGTACGAGTCCATTGAACATCGTACGACAAGTTAGGACATCTTACGACTCTTTATGCGACTTTAGAAACTCGAAAAGAACGTTAGTATAATGTGGGACGCCATACATCTCCTAACACCTTACAATACCGTACGTAAACTTAAAACTCCATAATAAACCTAATGAATTCGTACACTTTGAACACCGTACGATAAGTTAGGACATCTTATGATTCTTTATGATATATTAGCACCTTGAAAAACACGTTAGTATAATGTAAGACGCCTTACAACACCTAACAACATCTTACAACACCGTACGAAGCCTCAAAACTCCATAATAAACCTAATGAATTTGTAAGAGTCCTTTGAACATCGTACGACAAGTTAGAACATCTTACGACTCTTTATGCAACATTAGCACCTTGAAAAACACTTTAGTATAATGATAGACGCCTTACAACACCTAACAACATCTTACAACACTGTACCTAAACTTAAAACTCCATAATAAACCTAATGAATTCGTACGAGTCCTTTGAACATCGTACGACAAGTTAGGACATCTTACGACTCTTTATGCCATATTAGCAACTCGAAAAGAACGTTAGTATAATGTAGAACGCCATACAGCTCCTAACACCTTACAATACCGTACGTAAACTTAAAACTCCATAATAAACCTAATGAATTCGTACACTTTGAACATCGTACGACAAGTTAGGACATCTTATGATTCTTTAGTATAATGTATGACGCGTTACAACACCTAACAACATTTTACAACACCGTACGAAACCTTAAAAACTCCATAATAAACCTAATGAATTCGTACGAGTCCTTTGAACATCGTACGTCAAGTTAGGACATCTTACGACTATTTATGCCACATCAGCAACTCGAAAAGAACGTTAGTATAATGTTGAACGCCATACAGCTCCTAACACCTTACAATACCTTACGTAAACTTAAAACTCCATAATAAACCTAATGAATTCGTACACTTTGAACATCGTACGACAAGTTAGGACATCTTATGATTCTTTATGCTATACTAGCACCTTGAAAAGCACGTTAGTATAATGTAAGACGCATAACAACACCTAACAACATCTTACAACACCGTACGTAAACTTAAAACTCCATAATAAACCTAATGAATTCGTACGAGTCCTTTGAACATCGTACGTCAAGTTAGGACATCTTACGACTCTTTATGCCACATTAGCAACTCGAAAAGAACGTTAGTATAATGTAGAACGCCATACAGCTCCTAACACCTTACAATACCGTACGTAAACTTAAAACTCCATAATAAACCTAATGAATTCGAACACTTTGAACATCGTACGACAAGTTAGGACATCTTATGATTCTTTAGTATAATGTAAGACGCGTTACAACACCTAACAACATTTTACAACACCGTACGAAACCTTAAAAACTTCATAATAAACCTAATGAATTCGTACGAGTCCTTTGAACATCGTACGGCAAGTTAGGACATCTTACGACTCTTTATGCCACATTAGCAACTCGAAAAGAACGTTAGTATAATGTAGAACATACAGCTCCTAACACCTTACAATACCTTACGTAAACTTAAAACTCCATAATAAACCTAATGAATTCGTACACTTTGAACATCGTACGACAAGTTAGGACATCTTATGATTCTTTATGCTATAGTAGCACCTTGAAAAGCACGTTAGTATAATGTAAGACGCATTACAACACCTAACAACATTTTACAACACCGTACGAAACCTTAAAACTCCATAATAAACCTAATGAATTCGTACGAGTCCTTTGAACATCGTACGTCAAGTTAGGACATCTTACGACTCTTTATGCCACATCAGCAACTCGAAAAGAACGTTAGTATAATGTTGAACGCCATACAGCTCCTAACACCTTACAATACCGTGCGTTTACTTAAAACTCCATAATAAACCTAATGAATTCGTACGAGTCCTTTGAACATCGTACGACAAGTTAGGACATCTTATGATTCTTTATGCTATACTAGCACCTTGAAAAGCACGTTAGTATAATGTAAGACGCATAACAACACCTAACAACATCTTACAACACCGTACGTAAACTTAAAACTCCATAATAAACCTAATGAATTCGTACGAGTCCTTTGAACATCGTACGTCAAGTTAGGACATCTTACGACTCTTTATGCCACATTAGCAACTCGAAAAGAACGTTAGTATAATGTAGAACGCCATACAGCTCCTAACACCTTACAATACCGTACGTAAACTTAAAACTCCATAATAAACCTAATGAATTCGTACACTTTGAACATCGTACGACAAGTTAGGACATCTTATGATTCTTTAGTATAATGTAAGACGCGTTACAACACCTAACAACATTTTACAACACCGTACGAAACCTTAAAAACTTCATAATAAACCTAATGAATTCGTACGAGTCCTTTGAACATCGTACGGCAAGTTAGGACATCTTACGACTCTTTATGCCACATTAGCAACTCGAAAAGAACGTTAGTATAATGTAGAACATACAGCTCCTAACACCTTACAATACCTTACGTAAACTTAAAACTCCATAATAAACCTAATGAATTCGTACACTTTGAACATCGTACGACAAGTTAGGACATCTTATGATTCTTTATGCTATAGTAGCACCTTGAAAAGCACGTTAGTATAATGTAAGACGCATTACAACACCTAACAACATTTTACAACACCGTACGAAACCTTAAAACTCCATAATAAACCTAATGAATTCGTACGAGTCCTTTGAACATCGTACGTCAAGTTAGGACATCTTACGACTCTTTATGCCACATCAGCAACTCGAAAAGAACGTTAGTATAATGTTGAACGCCATACAGCTCCTAACACCTTACAATACCGTGCGTTTACTTAAAACTCCATAATAAACCTAATGAATTCGTACGAGTCCTTTGAACATCGTACGACAAGTTAGGACATCTTATGATTCTTTATGCTATACTAGCACCTTGAAAAGCACGTTAGTATAATGTAAGACGCATAACAACACCTAACAACATCTTACAACACCGTACGTAAACTTAAAACTCCATAATAAACCTAATGAATTCGTACGAGTCCTTTGAACATCGTACGTCAAGTTAGGACATCTTACGACTCTTTATGCCACATTAGCAACTCGAAAAGAACGTTAGTATAATGTAGAACGCCATACAGCTCCTAACACCTTACAATACCGTACGTAAACTTAAAACTCCATAATAAACCTAATGAATTCGTACACTTTGAACATCGTACGACAAGTTAGGACATCTTATGATTCTTTAGTATAATGTATGACGCGTTACAACACCTAACAACATTTTACAACACCGTACGAAACCTTAAAAACTCCATAATAAACCTAATGAATTCGTACGAGTCCTTTGAACATCGTACGTCAAGTTAGGACATCTTACGACTATTTATGCCACATCAGCAACTCGAAAAGAACGTTAGTATAATGTTGAACGCCATACAGCTCCTAACACCTTACAATACCTTACGTAAACTTAAAACTCCATAATAAACCTAATGAATTCGTACACTTTGAACATCGTACGACAAGTTAGGACATCTTATGATTCTTTATGCTATACTAGCACCTTGAAAAGCACGTTAGTATAATGTAAGACGCATAACAACACCTAACAACATCTTACAACACCGTACGTAAACTTAAAACTCCATAATAAACCTAATGAATTCGTACGAGTCCTTTGAACATCGTACGTCAAGTTAGGACATCTTACGACTCTTTATGCCACATTAGCAACTCGAAAAGAACGTTAGTATAATGTAGAACGCCATACAGCTCCTAACACCTTACAATACCGTACGTAAACTTAAAACTCCATAATAAACCTAATGAATTCGAACACTTTGAACATCGTACGACAAGTTAGGACATCTTATGATTCTTTAGTATAATGTAAGACGCGTTACAACACCTAACAACATTTTACAACACCGTACGAAACCTTAAAAACTTCATAATAAACCTAATGAATTCGTACGAGTCCTTTGAACATCGTACGGCAAGTTAGGACATCTTACGACTCTTTATGCCACATTAGCAACTCGAAAAGAACGTTAGTATAATGTAGAACATACAGCTCCTAACACCTTACAATACCTTACGTAAACTTAAAACTCCATAATAAACCTAATGAATTCGTACACTTTGAACATCGTACGACAAGTTAGGACATCTTATGATTCTTTATGCTATAGTAGCACCTTGAAAAGCACGTTAGTATAATGTAAGACGCATTACAACACCTAACAACATTTTACAACACCGTACGAAACCTTAAAACTCCATAATAAACCTAATGAATTCGTACGAGTCCTTTGAACATCGTACGTCAAGTTAGGACATCTTACGACTCTTTATGCCACATCAGCAACTCGAAAAGAACGTTAGTATAATGTTGAACGCCATACAGCTCCTAACACCTTACAATACCGTGCGTTTACTTAAAACTCCATAATAAACCTAATGAATTCGTACGAGTCCTTTGAACATCGTACGACAAGTTAGGACATCTTATGATTCTTTATGCTATACTAGCACCTTGAAAAGCACGTTAGTATAATGTAAGACGCATAACAACACCTAACAACATCTTACAACACCGTACGTAAACTTAAAACTCCATAATAAACCTAATGAATTCGTACGAGTCCTTTGAACATCGTACGTCAAGTTAGGACATCTTACGACTCTTTATGCCACATTAGCAACTCGAAAAGAACGTTAGTATAATGTAGAACGCCATACAGCTCCTAACACCTTACAATACCGTACGTAAACTTAAAACTCCATAATAAACCTAATGAATTCGTACACTTTGAACATCGTACGACAAGTTAGGACATCTTATGATTCTTTAGTATAATGTAAGACGCGTTACAACACCTAACAACATTTTACAACACCGTACGAAACCTTAAAAACTTCATAATAAACCTAATGAATTCGTACGAGTCCTTTGAACATCGTACGGCAAGTTAGGACATCTTACGACTCTTTATGCCACATTAGCAACTCGAAAAGAACGTTAGTATAATGTAGAACATACAGCTCCTAACACCTTACAATACCTTACGTAAACTTAAAACTCCATAATAAACCTAATGAATTCGTACACTTTGAACATCGTACGACAAGTTAGGACATCTTATGATTCTTTATGCTATAGTAGCACCTTGAAAAGCACGTTAGTATAATGTAAGACGCATTACAACACCTAACAACATTTTACAACACCGTACGAAACCTTAAAACTCCATAATAAACCTAATGAATTCGTACGAGTCCTTTGAACATCGTACGTCAAGTTAGGACATCTTACGACTCTTTATGCCACATCAGCAACTCGAAAAGAACGTTAGTATAATGTTGAACGCCATACAGCTCCTAACACCTTACAATACCGTGCGTTTACTTAAAACTCCATAATAAACCTAATGAATTCGTACGAGTCCTTTGAACATCGTACGACAAGTTAGGACATCTTATGATTCTTTATGCTATACTAGCACCTTGAAAAGCACGTTAGTATAATGTAAGACGCATAACAACACCTAACAACATCTTACAACACCGTACGTAAACTTAAAACTCCATAATAAACCTAATGAATTCGTACGAGTCCTTTGAACATCGTACGTCAAGTTAGGACATCTTACGACTCTTTATGCCACATTAGCAACTCGAAAAGAACGTTAGTATAATGTAGAACGCCATACAGCTCCTAACACCTTACAATACCGTACGTAAACTTAAAACTCCATAATAAACCTAATGAATTCGTACACTTTGAACATCGTACGACAAGTTAGGACATCTTATGATTCTTTAGTATAATGTAAGAAGCGTTACAACACCTAACAACATTTTACAACACCGTACGAAACCTTAAAAACTTCATAATAAACCTAATGAATTCGTACGAGTCCTTTGAACATCGTACGGCAAGTTAGGACATCTTACGACTCTTTATGCCACATTAGCAACTCGAAAAGAACGTTAGTATAATGTAGAACATACAACTCCTAACACCTTACAATACCTTACGTAAACTTAAAACTCCATAATAAACCTAATGAATTCGTACACTTTGAACATCGTACGACAAGTTAGGACATCTTATGATTCTTTATGCTATAGTAGCACCTTGAAAAGCACGTTAGTATAATGTAAGACGCATTACAACACCTAACAACATTTTACAACACCGTACGAAACCTTAAAACTCCATAATAAACCTAATGAATTCGTACGAGTCCTTTGAACATCGTACGTCAAGTTAGGACATCTTACGACTCTTTATGCCACATCAGCAACTCGAAAAGAACGTTAGTATAATGTTGAACGCCATACAGCTCCTAACACCTTACAATACCGTGCGTTTACTTAAAACTCCATAATAAACCTAATGAATTCGTACGAGTCCTTTGAACATCGTACGACAAGTTAGGACATCTTTTGACTCTTTATGTCACGTTAGCAACTTGAAAAGCACGTTAGTATAATGTAGAACGCCATACAGCTCCTAAGTATACCTTACAATATCGTACGTAAACTTAAAACCCTACAATAAACCTAATGAATTCGTACGAGTCCTTTGAACAACGTACGACAAGTTAGGACATCTTACGACTCTTTATGCCACTTTAGCAACTCGAAAAGAACGTTAGTATAATGTAGAACACCTAACAACATCTTACAACAGCGTACGAAACCTCAAATCTCCATAATAAACCTAATGAATTCGTACGAGTCCTTTGAACATCGTACGACAAGTTAGGACATCTTTTGATTCTTTATGCTATGTTAGCACCTTGAAAAGCACGTTTGTATAATGTAAGACGCCTTACAACACCTAACAACATCTTACAACACCGTACGAAACCTCAAAACTACATAATAAACATAATGATATCGTACGAGTCCTTTGAACATCTTACGACAAGTTAGAACATCTTATGACTCTTTATGCTATATTAGCACCTTGAAAAGCACTTTAGTATAATGTAAGACGCCTTACAACACCTAACAACATCTTACAACACCGTACGAATCCTTAAAACTCCATAATAAACCTAATGAATTCGTACGAGTCCTTTGAACATCGTACGGCAAGTTAGGACATCTTACGACTCTTTATGCCACATTAGCAACTCGAAAAGAACGTTAGTATAATGTAGAACATACAGCTCCTAACACCTTACAATACCTTACGTAAACTTAAAACTCCATAATAAACCTAATGAATTCGTACACTTTGAACATCGTACGACAAGTTAGGACATCTTATGATTCTTTATGCTATAGTAGCACCTTGAAAAGCACGTTAGTATAATGTAAGACGCATTACAACACCTAACAACATTTTACAACACCGTACGAAACCTTAAAACTCCATAATAAACTTAATGAATTCGTACGAGTCCTTTGAACATCGTACGTCAAGTTAGGACATCTTACTCTTCTTTATGCCACATCAGCAACTCGAAAAGAACGTTAGTATAATGTTGAACGCCATACAGCTCCTAACACCTTACAATACCTTACGTAAACTTAAAACTCCATAATAAACCTAATGAATTCGTACACTTTGAACATCGTACGACAAGTTAGGACATCTTATGATTCTTTATGCTATACTAGCACCTTGAAAAGCACGTTAGTATAATGTAAGACGCATAACAACACCTAACAACATCTTACAACACCGTACGTAAACTTAAAACTCCATAATAAACCTAATGAATTCGTACGAGTCCTTTGAACATCGTACGTCAAGTTAGGACATCTTACGACTCTTTATGCCACCTTAGCAACTCGAAAAGAACGTTAGTATAATGTAGAACATACAGCTCCTAACACCTTACAATACCTTACGTAAACTTAAAACTCCATAACAAACCTAATGAATTCGTACACTTTGAACATCGTACGACAAGTTAGGACATCCTATGATTCTTTATGCTATACTAGCACCTTGAAAAGCACGTTAGAATAATGTAAGACGCATTACAACACCTAACAACATTTTACAACACCGTACGAAACCTCAAAACTCCATAATAAACATAATGAATTCGTACGAGTCCTTTGAACATCGTACGACAAGTTAGAACATCTTATGACTCTTTTTGCTATATTAGCACCTTCAAAAGCACTTTAGTATAATGTAAGACGCCTTACAACACCTAACAACATCTTACAACACCGTACGAATCCTTAAAACTCCATAATAAACCTAATGAATTCGTACGAGTCCATTGAACATCGTACGACAAGTTAGGACATCTTACGACTCTTTATGCGACTTTAGAAACTCGAAAAGAACGTTAGTATAATGTGGGACGCCATACATCTCCTAACACCTTACAATACCGTACGTAAACTTAAAACTCCATAATAAACCTAATGAATTCGTACACTTTGAACACCGTACGATAAGTTAGGACATCTTATGATTCTTTATGATATATTAGCACCTTGAAAAACACGTTAGTATAATGTAAGACGCCTTACAACACCTAACAACATCTTACAACACCGTACGAAACCTCAAAACTCCATAATAAACCTAATGAATTTGTAAGAGTCCTTTGAACATCGTACGAAGGTTAGAACATCTTACGACTCTTTATGCAACATTAGCACCTTGAAAAACACTTTAGTATAATGATAGACGCCTTACAACACCTAACAACATCTTACAACACTGTACCTAAACTTAAAACTCCATAATAAACCTAATGAATTCGTACGAGTCCTTTGAACATCGTACGACAAGTTAGGACATCTTACGACTCTTTATGCCATATTAGCAACTCGAAAAGAACGTTAGTATAATGTAGAACGCCATACAGCTCCTAACACCTTACAATACCGTACGTAAACTTAAAACTCCATAATAAACCTAATGAATTCGTACACTTTGAACATCGTACGACAAGTTAGGACATCTTATGATTCTTTAGTATAATGTATGACGCGTTACAACACCTAACAACATTTTACAACACCGTACGAAACCTTAAAAACTCCATAATAAACCTAATGAATTCGTACGAGTCCTTTGAACATCGTACGTCAAGTTAGGACATCTTACGACTATTTATGCCACATCAGCAACTCGAAAAGAACGTTAGTATAATGTTGAACGCCATACAGCTCCTAACACCTTACAATACCTTACGTAAACTTAAAACTCCATAATAAACCTAATGAATTCGTACACTTTGAACATCGTACGACAAGTTAGGACATCTTATGATTCTTTATGCTATACTAGCACCTTGAAAAGCACGTTAGTATAATGTAAGACGCATAACAACACCTAACAACATCTTACAACACCGTACGTAAACTTAAAACTCCATAATAAACCTAATGAATTCGTACGAGTCCTTTGAACATCGTACGTCAAGTTAGGACATCTTACGACTCTTTATGCCACATTAGCAACTCGAAAAGAACGTTAGTATAATGTAGAACGCCATACATCTCCTAACACCTTACAATATTGTACGTAAACTTAAAACTCCATAATAAACCTAATGAATTCGTACACTTTGAACACCGTACGATAAGTTAAGCCATCTTATGATTCTTTATTCTATATTAGCACCTTGAAAAACACGTTAGTATAATGTAAGACGCCTTACAACACCTAACAACATCTTACAACACCGTACGAAACCTCAAAACTCCATAATAAACCTAATGAATTCGTAAGAGTCCTTTGAACATCGTACGACAAGTTAGAACATCTTACGACTCTTTATGCAACATTAGCACCTTGAAAAGCACTTTAGTATAATGATAGACGCCTTACAACACCTAACAACATCTTACAACACCGTACCTAAACTTAAAACTCCATAATAAACCTAATGAATTCGTACGAGTCCTTTGAACATCGTACGACAAGTTAGGACATCTTACGACTCTTTATGCCATATTAGCAACTCCAAAAGAACGTTAGTATAAAGTAGAACGCCATACATCTCCTAACACCTTACAATACCGTACGTACACTTAAAACTCCATAATAAACCTAATGAATTCGTACACTTTGAACACCGTACGATAAGTTAGGACATCTTATGATTCTTTATTCTATATTAGCACCTTGAAAAACACGTTAGTATAATGTAAGACGCCTTACAACACCTAACAACATCTTACAACACCGTACGAAACCTCAAAACTCCATAACAAACCTAATGAATTCGTAAGAGTCCTTTCTCCATAATAAACCTAATGAATTCGTACGAGTCCTTTGAACATCGTACGACAAGTTAGGACATCTTACGACTCTTTATGCCATATTAGCAACTCCAAAAGAACGTTAGTATAAAGTAGAACGCCATACATCTCCTAACACCTTACAATACCGTACGTACACTTAAAACTCCATAATAAACCTAATGAATTCGTACACTTTGAACACCGTACGATAAGTTAGGACATCTTATGATTCTTTATTCTATATTAGCACCTTGAAAAACACGTTAGTATAATGTAAGACGCCTTACAACACCTAACAACATCTTACAACACCGTACGAAACCTCAAAACTCCATAACAAACCTAATGAATTCGTAAGAGTCCTTTGAACATCGTACAACAAGTTAGAACATCTTACGACTCTTTATGCAACATTAGCACCTTGAAAAGCACTTTAGTATAATGATAGACGCCTTACAACACCTAACAACATCTTACAACACCGTACCTAAACTTAAAACTCCATCATAAACCTAATGAATTCGTACGAGTCCTCTGAACATCGTACGACAAGTTAGGACATCTTACGACTCTTTATGCCATATTAGCAACTCGAAAAGAACATTAGTATAATGTAGAACGCCATACAGCTCCTAACACCTTACAATACCGTACGTAAACTTAAAACTCCATAATAAACCTAATGAATTCGTACACTTTGAACATCGTACGACAAGTTAGGACATCTTATGATTCTTTATGCTATACTAGCACCTTGAAAAGCACGTTAGTATAATGTAAGACGCATTACAACACCTAACAACATTTTACAACACCGTACCTAAACTTAAAACTCCATAATAAACCTAATGAATTCGTACGAGTCCTTTGAACATCGTACGTCAAGTTACGACATCTTACGACTCTTTATGCCACATCAGCAACTCGAAAAGAACGTTAGTATAATGTTGAACGCCATACAGCTCCTAACACCTTACAATACCGTGCGTATACTTAAAACTCCATAATAAACCTAATGAATTCGTACGAGTCCTTTGAACATCGTACGACAAGTTAGGACATCTTATGACTCTTTATGCCACTTTAGCAACATGAAAAGCACGTTAGTATAATGTAGAACGCCATACAGCTCCTAAGTATACCTTACAATATCGTACGTAAACTTAAAACCCCATAATAAACCTAATGAATTCGTACGAGTCCTTTGAACAACGTACGACAAGTTAGGACATCTTACGACTCTTTATGCCACTTTAGCAACTCGAAAAGAACGTTAGTATAATGTAGAACAGCTAACAACATCTTACAACACCGTACGAAACCTCAAAACTCCATAATAAACCTAATGAATTCGTACGAGTCCTTTGAACATCGTACGACAAGTTAGCACATCTTTTGATTCTTTATGCTATATTAGCACCTTGAAAAGCACATTTGTATAATGTAAGACGCCTTACAACACCTAACAACATCTTACAACACCGTACGAAACCTCAAAACTACATAATAAACGTAATGATATCGTACGAGTCCTTTGAACATCGTACGACAAGTTAGAACATCTTATGACTCTTTATGCTATTTTAGCACCTTGAAAAGCACTTTAGTATAATGTAAGACGCCTTACAACACCTAACAACATCTTACAACACCGTACGAATCCTTAAAACTCCATAATAAACCTAATGAATTCGTACGAGTCCATTGAACATCGTACGACAAGTTAGGTCATCTTACGACTCTTTATGCAACATTAGCAACTCGAAAAGAACATTAGTATAATGTGGGACGCCATACATCTCCTAAAACCTTACAATACCGTGCGTAAACTTAAAACTCCATAATAAACCTAATGAATTCGTACACTTTGAACACCGTACGATAAGTTAGGACATCTTATGATTCTTTATGCTATATTAGCACCTTGAAAAACACGTTAGTATAATGTAAGACGCCTTACAACACCTAACAACATCTTACAACACCGTACGAAACCTCAAAACTCCATAATAAACCTAATGAATTTGTAAGAGTCCTTTGAACATCGTACGACTAGTTAGAACATCTTACGACTCTTTATGCAACATTAGCACCTTGAAAAACACTTTAGTATAATGATAGACGCCTTACAACACCTAACAACATCTTACAACACTGTACCTAAACTTAAAACTCCATAATAAACCTAATGAATTCGTACGAGTCCTTTGAACATCGTACGACAAGTTAGGACATCTTACGACTCTTTATGCCATATTAGCAACTCCAAAAGAACGTTAGTATAAAGTAGAACGCCATACATCTCCTAACACCTTACAATACCGTACGTAAACTCAAAACTCCATAATAAACCTAATGAATTCGTACACTTTGAACACCGTACGATAAGTTAGGACATCTTATGATTCTTTATTCTATACTAGCACCTTGAAAAGCACGTTAGTATAATGTAAGACGAATTACAACACCTAACAACATTTTACAACACCGTACCTAAACTTAAAACTCCATAATAAACCTAATGAATTCGTACGAGTCCTTTGAACATCGTACGTCAAGTTAGGACATCTTACGACTCTTTATGCCACATCAGCAACTCTAAAAGAACGTTAGTATAATGTTGAACGCCATACAGCTCCTAGCACCTTACAATACCGTGCGTATACTTAAAACTCCATAATAAACCTAATGAATTCGTACGACTCCTTTGAACAACGTACGACAAGTTAGGACATCTTACGACTCTTTATGCCACTTTAGCAACTCGAAAAGAACGTTAGTATAATGTAGAACACCTAACAACATCTTACAACACCGTACGAAACCTCAAAACTCCATAATAAACCTAATGAATTCGTACGAGTCCTTTGAACATCGTACGACAAGTTAGCACATCTTTTGATTCTTTATGCTATATTAGCACCTTGAAAAGCACATTTGTATAATGTAAGACGCCTTACAACACATAACAACATCTTACAACACCGTACGAAACCTCAAAACTACATAATAAACATAATGAATTCGTACGAGTCCTTTGAACATCGTATGACAAGTTAGAACATCTTATGACTCTTTATGTTATATTAGCACCTTGAAAAGCACTTTAGTATAATGTAAGACGCCTTACAACACCTAACAACATCTTACAACACCGTACGAATCCTTAAAACTCCATAATAAACCTAATGAATTCGTACGAGTCCATTGAACATCGTACGACAAGTTAGGACATCTTACGACTCTTTATGCAACATTAGCAACTAGAAAAGAACGTTAGTATAATGTGGGACGCCATACATCTCCTAACACCTTACAATACCGTACGTAAACTTAAAACTCCATAATAAACCTAATGAATTCGTACACTTTGAACACCGTACGATAAGATAGGACATCTTATGATTCTTTATGCTATATTAGCACCTTGAAAAACACGTTAGTATAATGTAAGACGCCTTACAACACCTAACAACATCTTACAACACCGTACGAAACCTCAAAACTCCATAATAAACCTAATGAATTCGTAAGAGTCCTTTGAACATCGTACGACAAGTTAGAACATCTTACGACTCTTTATGCAACATTAGCACCTTGAAAAGCACTTTAGTATAATGATAGACGCCTTACAACACCTAACAACATCTTACAACACCGTACGAATCCTTAAAACTCCATAATAAACCTAATGAATTCGTACGAGTCCATTGAACATCGTACGACAAGTTAGGACATCTTACGACTCTTTATGCAACATTAGCAACTCGAAAAGAACGTTAGTATAATGTGGGAGGCCATAAATCTCCTAAAACCTTACAATACCGTGCGTAAATTTAAAACTCCATAATAAACCTAATGAATTCGTACACTTTGAAAACCGTACGATAAGTTAGGACATCTTATGATTCTTTATGCTATATTAGCACCTTGAAAAACACGTTAGTATAATGTAAGACGCCTTACAACACCTAACAACATCTTACAACACCGTACGAAACCTCAAAACTCCATAATAAACCTAATGAATACGTAAGAGTCCTTTGAACATCGTACGACAAGTTAGAACATCTTACGACTCTTTATGCAACATTAGCACCTTGAAAAACACTTTAGTATAATGATAGACGCCTTACAACACCTAACAACATCTTACAACACTGTACCTAAACTTAAAACTCCATAATAAACCTAATGAATTCGTACGAGTCCTTTGAACATCGTACGACAAGTTAGGACATCTTACGACTCTTTATGCCATATTAGCAACTCGAAAAGAACGTTAGTATAATGTAGAACGCCATACATCTCCTAACACCTTACAATATTGTACGTAAACTTAAAACTCCATAATAAACCTAATGAATTCGTACACTTTGAACACCGTACGATAAGTTAAGACATCTTATGATTCTTTATTCTATATTAGCACCTTGAAAAACACGTTAGTATAATGTAAGACGCCTTACAACACCTAACAACATCTTACAACACCGTACGAAACCTCAAAACTCCATAATAAACCTAATGAATTCGTAAGAGTCCTTTGAACATCGTACGACAAGTTAGAACATCTTACGACTCTTTATGCAACATTAGCACCTTGAAAAGCACTTTAGTATAATGATAGACGCCTTACAACACCTAACAACATCTTACAACACCGTACCTAAACTTAAAACTCCATAATAAACCTAATGAATTCGTACGAGTCCTTTGAACATCGTACGACAAGTTAGGACATCTTACGACTCTTTATGCCATATTAGCAACTCCAAAAGAACGTTAGTATAAAGTAGAACGCCATACATCTCCTAACACCTTACAATACCGTACGTACACTTAAAACTCCATAATAAACCTAATGAATTCGTACACTTTGAACACCGTACGATAAGTTAGGACATCTTATGATTCTTTATTCTATATTAGCACCTTGAAAAACACGTTAGTATAATGTAAGACGCCTTACAACACCTAACAACATCTTACAACACCGTACGAAACCTCAAAACTCCATAACAAACCTAATGAATTCGTAAGAGTCCTTTGAACATCGTACAACAAGTTAGAACATCTTACGACTCTTTATGCAACATTAGCACCTTGAAAAGCACTTTAGTATAATGATAGACGCCTTACAACACCTAACAACATCTTACAACACCGTACCTAAACTTAAAACTCCATCATAAACCTAATGAATTCGTACGAGTCCTCTGAACATCGTACGACAAGTTAGGACATCTTACGACTCTTTATGCCATATTAGCAACTCGAAAAGAACATTAGTATAATGTAGAACGCCATACAGCTCCTAACACCTTACAATACCGTACGTAAACTTAAAACTCCATAATAAACCTAATGAATTCGTACACTTTGAACATCGTACGTCAAGTTAGGACATCTTATGATTCTTTATGCTATACTAGCACCTTGAAAAGCACGTTAGTATAATGTAAGACGCATTACAACACCTAACAACATTTTACAACACCGTACCTAAACTTAAAACTCCATAATAAACCTAATGAATTCGTACGAGTCCTTTGAACATCGTACGTCAAGTTAGGACATCTTACGACTCTTTATGCCACATCAGCAACTCGAAAAGAACGTTAGTATAATGTTGAACGCCATACAGCTCCTAACACCTTACAATACCGTGCGTATACTTAAAACTCCATAATAAACCTAATGAATTCGTACGAGTCCTTTGAACATCGTACGACAAGTTAGGACATCTTATGACTCTTTATGCCACTTTAGCAACATGAAAAGCACGTTAGTATAATGTAGAACGCCATACAGCTCCTAAGTATACCTTACAATATCGTACGTAAACTTAAAACCCCATAATAAACCTAATGAATTCGTACGAGTCCTTTGAACAACGTACGACAAGTTAGGACATCTTACGACTCTTTATGCCACTTTAGCAACTCGAAAAGAACGTTAGTATAATGTAGAACAGCTAACAACATCTTACAACACCGTACGAAACCTCAAAACTCCATAATAAACCTAATGAATTCGTACGAGTCCTTTGAACATCGTACGACAAGTTAGCACATCTTTTGATTCTTTATGCTATATTAGCACCTTGAAAAGCACATTTGTATAATGTAAGACGCCTTACAACACCTAACAACATCTTACAACACCGTACGAAACCTCAAAACTACATAATAAACGTAATGATATCGTACGAGTCCTTTGAACATCGTACGACAAGTTAGAACATCTTATGACTCTTTATGCTATTTTAGCACCTTGAAAAGCACTTTAGTATAATGTAAGACGCCTTACAACACCTAACAACATCTTACAACACCGTACGAATCCTTAAAACTCCATAATAAACCTAATGAATTCGTACGAGTCCATTGAACATCGTACGACAAGTTAGGACATCTTACGACTCTTTATGCAACATTAGCAACTCGAAAAGAACGTTAGTATAATGTGGGACGCCATACATCTCCTAAAACCTTACAATACCGTGCGTAAACTTAAAACTCCATAATAAACCTAATGAATTCGTACACTTTGAACACCGTACGATAAGTTAGGACATCTTATGATTCTTTATGCTATATTAGCACCTTGAAAAACACGTTAGTATAATGTAAGACGCCTTACAACACCTAACAACATCTTACAACACCGTACGAAACCTCAAAACTCCATAATAAACCTAATGAATTTGTAAGAGTCCTTTGAACATCGTACGACTAGTTAGAACATCTTACGACTCTTTATGCAACATTAGCACCTTGAAAAGCACTTTAGTATAATGATAGACGCCTTACAACACCTAACAACATCTTACAACACCGTACCTAAACTTAAAACTCCATAATAAACCTAATGAATTCGTTCGAGTCCTTTGAACATCGTACGACAAGTTAGGACATCTTACGACTCTTTATGCCATATTAGCAACTCGAAAAGAACGTTAGTATAATGTAGAACGCCATACATCTCCTAACACCTTACAATATTGTACGTAAACTTAAAACTCCATAATAAACCTAATGAATTCGTACACTTTGAACACCGTACGATAAGTTAAGACATCTTATGATTCTTTATTCTATATTAGCACCTTGAAAAACACGTTAGTATAATGTAAGACGCCTTACAACACCTAACAACATCTTACAACACCGTACGAAACCTCAAAACTCCATAATAAACCTAATGAATTCGTAAGAGTCCTTTGAACATCGTACGACAAGTTAGAACATCTTACGACTCTTTATGCAACATTAGCACCTTGAAAAGCACTTTAGTATAATGATAGACGCCTTACAACACCTAACAACATCTTACAACACCGTACCTAAACTTAAAACTCCATAATAAACCTAATGAATTCGTACGAGTCCTTTGAACATCGTACGACAAGTTAGGACATCTTACGACTCTTTATGCCATATTAGCAACTCGAAAAGAACATTAGTATAATGTAGAACGCCATACAGCTCCTAACACCTTACAATACCGTACGTAAACTTAAAACTCCATAATAAACCTAATGAATTCGTACACTTTGAACATCGTACGACAAGTTAGGACATCTTATGATTCTTTATGCTATACTAGCACCTTGAAAAGCACGTTAGTATAATGTAAGACGCATTACAACACCTAACAACATTTTACAACACCGTACCTAAACTTAAAACTCCATAATAAACCTAATGAATTCGTACGAGTCCTTTGAACATCGTACGTCAAGTTAGGACATCTTACGACTCTTTATGCCACATCAGCAACTCGAAAAGAACGTTAGTATAATGTTGAACGCCATACAGCTCCTAACACCTTACAATACCGTGCGTATACTTAAAACTCCATAATAAACCTAATGAATTCGTACGAGTCCTTTGAACATCGTACGACAAGTTAGGACATCTTATGACTCTTTATGCCACTTTAGCAACATGAAAAGCACGTTAGTATAATGTAGAACGCCATACAGCTCCTAAGTATACCTTACAATATCGTACGTAAACTTAAAACCCCATAATAAACCTAATGAATTCGTACGAGTCCTTTGAACAACGTACGACAAGTTAGGACATCTTACGACTCTTTATGCCACTTTAGCAACTCGAAAAGAACGTTAGTATAATGTAGAACAGCTAACAACATCTTACAACACCGTACGAAACCTCAAAACTCCATAATAAACCTAATGAATTTGTACGAGTCCTTTGAACATCGTACGACAAGTTAGCACATCTTTTGATTCTTTATGCTATATTAGCACCTTGAAAAGCACATTTGTATAATGTAAGACGCCTTACAACACCTAACAACATCTTACAACACCGTACGAAACCTCAAAACTACATAATAAACGTAATGATATCGTACGAGTCCTTTGAACATCGTACGACAAGTTAGAACATCTTATGACTCTTTATGCTATTTTAGCACCTTGAAAAGCACTTTAGTATAATGTAAGACGCCTTACAACACCTAACAACATCTTACAACACCGTACGAATCCTTAAAACTCCATAATAAACCTAATGAATTCGTACGAGTCCATTGAACATCGTACGACAAGTTAGGACATCTTACGACTCTTTATGCAACATTAGCAACTCGAAAAGAACGTTAGTATAATGTGGGACGCCATACATCTCCTAAAACCTTACAATACCGTGCGTAAACTTAAAACTCCATAATAAACCTAATGAATTCGTACACTTTGAACACCGTACGATAAGTTAGGACATCTTATGATTCTTTATGCTATATTAGCACCTTGAAAAACACGTTAGTATAATGTAAGACGCCTTACAACACCTAACAACATCTTACAACACCGTACGAAACCTCAAAACTCCATAATAAACCTAATGAATTTGTAAGAGTCCTTTGAACATCGTACGACTAGTTAGAACATCTTACGACTCTTTATGCAACATTAGCACCTTGAAAAACACTTTAGTATAATGATAGACGCCTTACAACACCTAACAACATCTTACAACACTGTACCTAAACTTAAAACTCCATAATAAACCTAATGAATTCGTACGAGTCCTTTGAACATCGTACGACAAGTTAGGACATCTTACGACTCTTTATGCCATATTAGCAACTCCAAAAGAACGTTAGTATAAAGTAGAACGCCATACATCTCCTAACACCTTACAATACCGTACGTAAACTCAAAACTCCATAATAAACCTAATGAATTTGTACACTTTGAACACCGTACGATAAGTTAGGACATCTTATGATTCTTTATTCTATACTAGCACCTTGAAAAGCACGTTAGTATAATGTAAGACGAATTACAACACCTAACAACATTTTACAACACCGTACCTAAACTTAAAACTCCATAATAAACCTAATGAATTCGTACGAGTCCTTTGAACATCGTACGTCAAGTTAGGACATCTTACGACTCTTTATGCCACATCAGCAACTCTAAAAGAACGTTAGTATAATGTTGAACGCCATACAGCTCCTAGCACCTTACAATACCGTGCGTATACTTAAAACTCCATAATAAACCTAATGAATTCGTACGACTCCTTTGAACAACGTACGACAAGTTAGGACATCTTACGACTCTTTATGCCACTTTAGCAACTCGAAAAGAACGTTAGTATAATGTAGAACACCTAACAACATCTTACAACACCGTACGAATCCTCAAAACTCCATAATAAACCTAATGAATTCGTACGAGTCCTTTGAACATCGTACGACAAGTTAGCACATCTTTTGATTCTTTATGCTATATTAGCACCTTGAAAAGCACATTTGTATAATGTAAGACGCCTTACAACACCTAACAACATCTTACAACACCGTAAGAAACCTCAAAACTACATAATAAACATAATGAATTCGTACGAGTCCTTTGAACATCGTACGACAAGTTAGAACATCTTATGACTCTTTATGCTATATTAGCACCTTGAAAAGCACTTTAGTATAATGTAAGACGCCTTACAACACCTAACAACATCTTACAACACCGTACGAATCCTTAAAACTCCATAATAAACCTAATGAATTCGTACGAGTCCATTGAACATCGTACGACAAGTTAGGACATCTTACGACTCTTTATGCAACATTAGCAACTAGAAAAGAACGTTAGTATAATGTGGGACGCCATACATCTCCTAACACCTTACAATACCGTACGTAAACTTAAAACTCCATAATAAACCTAATGAATTCGTACACTTTGAACACCGTACGATAAGATAGGACATCTTATGATTCTTTATGCTATATTAGCACCTTGAAAAACACGTTAGTATAATGTAAGACGCCTTACAACACCTAACAACATCTTACAACACCGTACGAAACCTCAAAACTCCATAATAAACCTAATGAATTCGTAAGAGTCCTTTGAACATCGTACGACAAGTTAGAACATCTTACGACTCTTTATGCAACATTAGCACCTTGAAAAACACTTTAGTATAATGATAGACGCCTTACAACACCTAACAAAATCTTACAACACTGTACCTAAACTTAAAACTCCATAATAAACCTACTGAATTCGTACGAGTCCTTTGAACATCGTACGACAAGTTAGGACATCTTAAGACTCTTTATGCCATATTAGCAACTCGAAAAGAACGTTAGTATAATGTAGAACGCCATACATCTCCTAACACCTTACAATACCGTACGTAAACTTAAAACTCTAAAATAAACCTAATGAATTCGTACACTTTGAACACTGTACGATAAGTTAGGACATCTTATGATTCTTTATACTATATTAGCACCTTGAAAAACACGTTAGTATAATGTAAGACGCCTTACAACACCTAACAACATCTTCCAACACCGTACGAAACCTCAAAACTCCATAATAAACCTAATGAATTCGTAAGAGTCCTTTGAACATCGTACGACAAGTTAGAACATCTTACGACTCTTTATGCAACATTAGCACCTTGCAAAGCACTTTAGTATAATGATAGACGCCTTACAACACCTAACAACATCTTACAACACCGTACCTAAGCTTAAAACTCCATAATATACCTAATGAATTTGTACGAGTCCTTTGAACATCGTACGACAAGTTAGGACATCTTACGACTCTTTATGCCATATTAGCAACTCCAAAAGAACGTTAGTATAAAGTAGAACGCCATACATCTAACACCTTACAATACCGTACGTAAACTTAAAACTCCATAATAAACCTAATGAATTCGTACACTTTGAACACCGTACGATAAGTTAGGACATCTTATGATTCTTTATTCTATACTAGCACCTTGAAAAGCACGTTAGTATAATGTAAGACGCATTACAACACCTAACAACATTTTACAACACCGTACCTAAACTTAAAACTCCATAATAAACCTAATGAATTCGTACGAGTCCTTTGAACATCGTACGTCAAGTTAGGACATCTTACGACTCTTTATGCCACATCAGCAAATCGAAAAGAACGTTAGTATAATGTTGAACGCCATACAGCTCCTAGCACCTTACAATACCGTGCGTATACTAAAAACTCCATAATAAACCTAATGAATTCGTACGAGTCCTTTGAACATCGTACGACAAGTTAGGACATCTTATGACTCTTTATGCCACGTTAGCAACATGAAAAGCACGTTAGTATAATGTAGAACGCCATACAGCTCCTAAGTAAACCTTACAATATCGTACGTAAACTTAAAACCCCATAATAAACCTAATGAATTCGTACGACTCCTTTGAACAACGTACGACAAGTTAGGACATCTTACGACTCTTTATGCCACTTTAGCAACTCGAAAAGAACGTTAGTATAATGTAGAACACCAAACAACATCTTACAACACCGTACGAAACCTCAAAACTCCATAATAAACCTAATGAATTCGTACGAGTCCTTTGAACATCGTACGACAAGTTAGCACATCTTTTGATTCTTTATGCTATATTAGCACCTTGAAAAGCACATTTGTATAATGTAAGACGCCTTACAACACCTAACAACATCTTACAACACCGTACGAAACCTCAAAACTACATAATAAACATAATGATATCGTACGAGTCCTTTGAACATCGTACGACAAGTTAGAACATCTTACGACTCTTTATGCAACATTAGCACTTTGCAAAGCACTTTAGTATAATGATAGACGCCTTACAACACCTAACAACATCTTACAACACCGTACCTAAGCTTAAAACTCCATAATATACCTAATGAATTTGTACGAGTCCTTTGAACATCGTACGACAAGTTAGGACATCTTACGACTCTTTATGCCATATTAGCAACTCCAAAAGAACGTTAGTATAAAGTAGAACGCCATACATCTCCTAACACCTTACAATACCGTACGTAAACTTAAAACTCCATAATAAACCTAATGAATTCGTACACTTTGAACACCGTACGATAAGTTAGGACATCTTATGATTCTTTATTCTATACTAGCACCTTGAAAAGCACGTTAGTATAATGTAAGACGCATTACAACACCTAAAAACATTTTACAACACCGTACCTAAACTTAAAACTCCATAATAAACCTAATGAATTCGTACGAGTCCTTTGAACATCGTACGTCAAGTTAGGACATCTTACGACTCTTTATGCCACATCAGCAAATCGAAAAGAACGTTAGTATAATGTTGAACGCCATACAACTCCTAGCACCTTACAATACCGTGCGTATACTAAAAACTCCATAATAAACCTAATGAATTCGTACGAGTCCTTTGAACATCGTACGACAAGTTAGGACATCTTATGACTCTTTATGCCACGTTAGCAACATGAAAAGCACGTTAGTATAATGTAGAACGCCATACAGCTCCTAAGTAAACCTTACAATATCGTACGTAAACTTAAAACCCCATAATAAACCTAATGAATTCGTACGACTCCTTTGAACAACGTACGACAAGTTAGGACATCTTACGACTCTTTATGCCACTTTAGCAACTCGAAAAGAACGTTAGTATAATGTAGAACACCTAACAACATCTTACAACACCGTACGAAACCTCAAAACTCCATAATAAACCTAATGAATTCGTACGAGTCCTTTGAACATCGTACGACAAGTTAGCACATCTTTTGATTCTTTATGCTATATTAGCACCTTGAAAAGCACATTTGTATAATGTAAGACGCCTTACAACACCTAACAACATCTTACAACACCGTACGAAACCTCAAAACTACATAATAAACATAATGATATCGTACGAGTCCTTTGAACATCGTACAACAAGTTAGAACATCTTATGACTCTTTATGCTATTTTAGCACCTTGAAAAGCACTTTAGTATAATGTAAGACGCCTTACAACACCTAACAACATCTTACAACACCGTACGAATCCTTAAAACTCCATAATAAACCTAATGAATTCGTACGAGTCCATTCAACATCGTACGACAAGTTAGGACATCTTACGACTCTTTATGCAACATTAGCAACTCGAAAAGAACGTTAGTATAATGTGGGACGCCATACATCTCCTAAAACCTTACAATACCGTACGTAAACTTAAAACTCCATAATAAACCTAATGAATTCGTACGAGTCCTTTGAACATCGTACGACAAGTTAGGACATCTTATGACTCTTTATGCCACTTTAGCAACATGAAAAGCACGTTAGTATAATGTAGAACGCCATACAGCTCCTAAGTATACCTTACAATATCGTACGTAAACTTAAAACCCCATAATAAACCTAATGAATTCGTACGAGTCCTTTGAACAACGTACGACAAGTTAGGACATCTTACGACTCTTTATGCCACTTTAGCAACTCGAAAAGAACGTTAGTATAATGTAGAACAGCTAACAACATCTTACAACACCGTACGAAACCTCAAAACTCCATAATAAACCTAATGAATTTGTACGAGTCCTTTGAACATCGTACGACAAGTTAGCACATCTTTTGATTCTTTATGCTATATTAGCACCTTGAAAAGCACATTTGTATAATGTAAGACGCCTTACAACACCTAACAACATCTTACAACACCGTACGAAACCTCAAAACTACATAATAAACGTAATGAATTCGTACGAGTCCTTTGAACATCGTATGACAAGTTAGAACATCTTATGACTCTTTATGCTATATTAGCACCTTGAAAAGCACTTTAGTATAATGTAAGACGCCTTACAACACCTAACAACATCTTACAACACCGTACGAATCCTTAAAACTCCATAATAAACCTAATGAATTCGTACGAGTCCATTGAACATCGTACGACAAGTTAGGACATCTTACGACTCTTTATGCAACATTAGCAACTAGAAAAGAACGTTAGTATAATGTGGGACGCCATACATCTCCTAACACCTTACAATACCGTACGTAAACTTAAAACTCCATAATAAACCTAATGAATTCGTACACTTTGAACACCGTACGATAAGATAGGACATCTTATGATTCTTTATGCTATATTAGCACCTTGAAAAACACGTTAGTATAATGTAAGACGCCTTACAACACCTAACAACATCTTACAACACCGTACGAAACCTCAAAACTCCATAATAAACCTAATGAATTCGTAAGAGTCCTTTGAACATCGTACGACAAGTTAGAACATCTTACGACTCTTTATGCAACATTAGCACCTTGAAAAGCACTTTAGTATAATGATAGACGCCTTACAACACCTAACAACATCTTACAACACCGTACGAATCCTTAAAACTCCATAATAAACCTAATGAATTCGTACGAGTCCATTGAACATCGTACGACAAGTTAGGACATCTTACGACTCTTTATGCAACATTAGCAACTCGAAAAGAACGTTAGTATAATGTGGGAGGCCATAAATCTCCTAAAACCTTACAATACCGTGCGTAAATTTAAAACTCCATAATAAACCTAATGAATTCGTACACTTTGAAAACCGTACGATAAGTTAGGACATCTTATGATTCTTTATGCTATATTAGCACCTTGAAAAACACGTTAGTATAATGTAAGACGCCTTACAACACCTAACAACATCTTACAACACCGTACGAAACCTCAAAACTCCATAATAAACCTAATGAATACGTAAGAGTCCTTTGAACATCGTACGACAAGTTAGAACATCTTACGACTCTTTATGCAACATTAGCACCTTGAAAAACACTTTAGTATAATGATAGACGCCTTACAACACCTAACAACATCTTACAACACTGTACCTAAACTTAAAACTCCATAATAAACCTAATGAATTCGTACGAGTCCTTTGAACATCGTACGACAAGTTAGGACATCTTACGACTCTTTATGCCATATTAGCAACTCGAAAAGAACGTTAGTATAATGTAGAACGCCATACATCTCCTAACACCTTACAATATTGTACGTAAACTTAAAACTCCATAATAAACCTAATGAATTCGTACACTTTGAACACCGTACGATAAGTTAAGACATCTTATGATTCTTTATTCTATATTAGCACCTTGAAAAACACGTTAGTATAATGTAAGACGCCTTACAACACCTAACAACATCTTACAACACCGTACGAAACCTCAAAACTCCATAATAAACCTAATGAATTCGTAAGAGTCCTTTGAACATCGTACGACAAGTTAGAACATCTTACGACTCTTTATGCAACATTAGCACCTTGAAAAGCACTTTAGTATAATGATAGACGCCTTACAACACCTAACAACATCTTACAACACCGTACCTAAACTTAAAACTCCATAATAAACCTAATGAATTCGTACGAGTCCTTTGAACATCGTACGACAAGTTAGGACATCTTACGACTCTTTATGCCATATTAGCAACTCCAAAAGAACGTTAGTATAAAGTAGAACGCCATACATCTCCTAACACCTTACAATACCGTACGTACACTTAAAACTCCATAATAAACCTAATGAATTCGTACACTTTGAACACCGTACGATAAGTTAGGACATCTTATGATTCTTTATTCTATATTAGCACCTTGAAAAACACGTTAGTATAATGTAAGACGCCTTACAACACCTAACAACATCTTACAACACCGTACGAAACCTCAAAACTCCATAACAAACCTAATGAATTCGTAAGAGTCCTTTGAACATCGTACAACAAGTTAGAACATCTTACGACTCTTTATGCAACATTAGCACCTTGAAAAGCACTTTAGTATAATGATAGACGCCTTACAACACCTAACAACATCTTACAACACCGTACCTAAACTTAAAACTCCATCATAAACCTAATGAATTCGTACGAGTCCTCTGAACATCGTACGACAAGTTAGGACATCTTACGACTCTTTATGCCATATTAGCAACTCGAAAAGAACATTAGTATAATGTAGAACGCCATACAGCTCCTAACACCTTACAATACCGTACGTAAACTTAAAACTCCATAATAAACCTAATGAATTCGTACACTTTGAACATCGTACGTCAAGTTAGGACATCTTATGATTCTTTATGCTATACTAGCACCTTGAAAAGCACGTTAGTATAATGTAAGACGCATTACAACACCTAACAACATTTTACAACACCGTACCTAAACTTAAAACTCCATAATAAACCTAATGAATTCGTACGAGTCCTTTGAACATCGTACGTCAAGTTAGGACATCTTACGACTCTTTATGCCACATCAGCAACTCGAAAAGAACGTTAGTATAATGTTGAACGCCATACAGCTCCTAACACCTTACAATACCGTGCGTATACTTAAAACTCCATAATAAACCTAATGAATTCGTACGAGTCCTTTGAACATCGTACGACAAGTTAGGACATCTTATGACTCTTTATGCCACTTTAGCAACATGAAAAGCACGTTAGTATAATGTAGAACGCCATACAGCTCCTAAGTATACCTTACAATATCGTACGTAAACTTAAAACCCCATAATAAACCTAATGAATTCGTACGAGTCCTTTGAACAACGTACGACAAGTTAGGACATCTTACGACTCTTTATGCCACTTTAGCAACTCGAAAAGAACGTTAGTATAATGTAGAACAGCTAACAACATCTTACAACACCGTACGAAACCTCAAAACTCCATAATAAACCTAATGAATTTGTACGAGTCCTTTGAACATCGTACGACAAGTTAGCACATCTTTTGATTCTTTATGCTATATTAGCACCTTGAAAAGCACATTTGTATAATGTAAGACGCCTTACAACACCTAACAACATCTTACAACACCGTACGAAACCTCAAAACTACATAATAAACGTAATGATATCGTACGAGTCCTTTGAACATCGTACGACAAGTTAGAACATCTTATGACTCTTTATGCTATTTTAGCACCTTGAAAAGCACTTTAGTATAATGTAAGACGCCTTACAACACCTAACAACATCTTACAACACCGTACGAATCCTTAAAACTCCATAATAAACCTAATGAATTCGTACGAGTCCATTGAACATCGTACGACAAGTTAGGACATCTTACGACTCTTTATGCAACATTAGCAACTCGAAAAGAACGTTAGTATAATGTGGGACGCCATACATCTCCTAAAACCTTACAATACCGTGCGTAAACTTAAAACTCCATAATAAACCTAATGAATTCGTACACTTTGAACACCGTACGATAAGTTAGGACATCTTATGATTCTTTATGCTATATTAGCACCTTGAAAAACACGTTAGTATAATGTAAGACGCCTTACAACACCTAACAACATCTTACAACACCGTACGAAACCTCAAAACTCCATAATAAACCTAATGAATTTGTAAGAGTCCTTTGAACATCGTACGACTAGTTAGAACATCTTACGACTCTTTATGCAACATTAGCACCTTGAAAAGCACTTTAGTATAATGATAGACGCCTTACAACACCTAACAACATCTTACAACACCGTACCTAAACTTAAAACTCCATAATAAACCTAATGAATTCGTTCGAGTCCTTTGAACATCGTACGACAAGTTAGGACATCTTACGACTCTTTATGCCATATTAGCAACTCGAAAAGAACGTTAGTATAATGTAGAACGCCATACATCTCCTAACACCTTACAATATTGTACGTAAACTTAAAACTCCATAATAAACCTAATGAATTCGTACACTTTGAACACCGTACGATAAGTTAAGACATCTTATGATTCTTTATTCTATATTAGCACCTTGAAAAACACGTTAGTATAATGTAAGACGCCTTACAACACCTAACAACATCTTACAACACCGTACGAAACCTCAAAACTCCATAATAAACCTAATGAATTCGTAAGAGTCCTTTGAACATCGTACGACAAGTTAGAACATCTTACGACTCTTTATGCAACATTAGCACCTTGAAAAGCACTTTAGTATAATGATAGACGCCTTACAACACCTAACAACATCTTACAACACCGTACCTAAACTTAAAACTCCATAATAAACCTAATGAATTCGTACGAGTCCTTTGAACATCGTACGACAAGTTAGGACATCTTACGACTCTTTATGCCATATTAGCAACTCCAAAAGAACGTTAGTATAAAGTAGAACGCCATACATCTCCTAACACCTTACAATACCGTACGTACACTTAAAACTCCATAATAAACCTAATGAATTCGTACACTTTGAACACCGTACGATAAGTTAGGACATCTTATGATTCTTTATTCTATATTAGCACCTTGAAAAACACGTTAGTATAATGTAAGACGCCTTACAACACCTAACAACATCTTACAACACCGTACGAAACCTCAAAACTCCATAACAAACCTAATGAATTCGTAAGAGTCCTTTGAACATCGTACAACAAGTTAGAACATCTTACGACTCTTTATGCAACATTAGCACCTTGAAAAGCACTTTAGTATAATGATAGACGCCTTACAACACCTAACAACATCTTACAACACCGTACCTAAACTTAAAACTCCATCATAAACCTAATGAATTCGTACGAGTCCTCTGAACATCGTACGACAAGTTAGGACATCTTACGACTCTTTATGCCATATTAGCAACTCGAAAAGAACATTAGTATAATGTAGAACGCCATACAGCTCCTAACACCTTACAATACCGTACGTAAATTTAAAACTCCATAATAAACCTAATGAATTCGTACACTTTGAACATCGTACGACAAGTTAGGACATCTTATGATTCTTTATGCTATACTAGCACCTTGAAAAGCACGTTAGTATAATGTAAGACGCATTACAACACCTAACAACATTTTACAACACCGTACCTAAACTTAAAACTCCATAATAAACCTAATGAATTCGTACGAGTCCTTTGAACATCGTACGTCAAGTTAGGACATCTTACGACTCTTTATGCCACATCAGCAACTCGAAAAGAACGTTAGTATAATGTTGAACGCCATACAGCTCCTAACACCTTACAATACCGTGCGTATACTTAAAACTCCATAATAAACCTAATGAATTCGTACGAGTCCTTTGAACATCGTACGACAAGTTAGGACATCTTATGACTCTTTATGCCACTTTAGCAACATGAAAAGCACGTTAGTATAATGTAGAACGCCATACAGCTCCTAAGTATACCTTACAATATCGTACGTAAACTTAAAACCCCATAATAAACCTAATGAATTCGTACGAGTCCTTTGAACAACGTACGACAAGTTAGGACATCTTACGACTCTTTATGCCACTTTAGCAACTCGAAAAGAACGTTAGTATAATGTAGAACAGCTAACAACATCTTACAACACCGTACGAAACCTCAAAACTCCATAATAAACCTAATGAATTTGTACGAGTCCTTTGAACATCGTACGACAAGTTAGCACATCTTTTGATTCTTTATGCTATATTAGCACCTTGAAAAGCACATTTGTATAATGTAAGACGCCTTACAACACCTAACAACATCTTACAACACCGTACGAAACCTCAAAACTACATAATAAACGTAATGATATCGTACGAGTCCTTTGAACATCGTACGACAAGTTAGAACATCTTATGACTCTTTATGCTATTTTAGCACCTTGAAAAGCACTTTAGTATAATGTAAGACGCCTTACAACACCTAACAACATCTTACAACACCGTACGAATCCTTAAAACTCCATAATAAACCTAATGAATTCGTACGAGTCCATTGAACATCGTACGACAAGTTAGGACATCTTACGACTCTTTATGCAACATTAGCAACTCGAAAAGAACGTTAGTATAATGTGGGACGCCATACATCTCCTAAAACCTTACAATACCGTGCGTAAACTTAAAACTCCATAATAAACCTAATGAATTCGTACACTTTGAACACCGTACGATAAGTTAGGACATCTTATGATTCTTTATGCTATATTAGCACCTTGAAAAACACGTTAGTATAATGTAAGACGCCTTACAACACCTAACAACATCTTACAACACCGTACGAAACCTCAAAACTCCATAATAAACCTAATGAATTTGTAAGAGTCCTTTGAACATCGTACGACTAGTTAGAACATCTTACGACTCTTTATGCAACATTAGCACCTTGAAAAACACTTTAGTATAATGATAGACGCCTTACAACACCTAACAACATCTTACAACACTGTACCTAAACTTAAAACTCCATAATAAACCTAATGAATTCGTACGAGTCCTTTGAACATCGTACGACAAGTTAGGACATCTTACGACTCTTTATGCCATATTAGCAACTCCAAAAGAACGTTAGTATAAAGTAGAACGCCATACATCTCCTAACACCTTACAATACCGTACGTAAACTCAAAACTCCATAATAAACCTAATGAATTTGTACACTTTGAACACCGTACGATAAGTTAGGACATCTTATGATTCTTTATTCTATACTAGCACCTTGAAAAGCACGTTAGTATAATGTAAGACGAATTACAACACCTAACAACATTTTACAACACCGTACCTAAACTTAAAACTCCATAATAAACCTAATGAATTCGTACGAGTCCTTTGAACATCGTACGTCAAGTTAGGACATCTTACGACTCTTTATGCCACATCAGCAACTCTAAAAGAACGTTAGTATAATGTTGAACGCCATACAGCTCCTAGCACCTTACAATACCGTGCGTATACTTAAAACTCCATAATAAACCTAATGAATTCGTACGACTCCTTTGAACAACGTACGACAAGTTAGGACATCTTACGACTCTTTATGCCACTTTAGCAACTCGAAAAGAACGTTAGTATAATGTAGAACACCTAACAACATCTTACAACACCGTACGAATCCTCAAAACTCCATAATAAACCTAATGAATTCGTACGAGTCCTTTGAACATCGTACGACAAGTTAGCACATCTTTTGATTCTTTATGCTATATTAGCACCTTGAAAAGCACATTTGTATAATGTAAGACGCCTTACAACACCTAACAACATCTTACAACACCGTAAGAAACCTCAAAACTACATAATAAACATAATGAATTCGTACGAGTCCTTTGAACATCGTACGACAAGTTAGAACATCTTATGACTCTTTATGCTATATTAGCACCTTGAAAAGCACTTTAGTATAATGTAAGACGCCTTACAACACCTAACAACATCTTACAACACCGTACGAATCCTTAAAACTCCATAATAAACCTAATGAATTCGTACGAGTCCATTGAACATCGTACGACAAGTTAGGACATCTTACGACTCTTTATGCAACATTAGCAACTAGAAAAGAACGTTAGTATAATGTGGGACGCCATACATCTCCTAACACCTTACAATACCGTACGTAAACTTAAAACTCCATAATAAACCTAATGAATTCGTACACTTTGAACACCGTAAGATAAGATAGGACATCTTATGATTCTTTATGCTATATTAGCACCTTGAAAAACACGTTAGTATAATGTAAGACGCCTTACAACACCTAACAACATCTTACAACACCGTACGAAACCTCAAAACTCCATAATAAACCTAATGAATTCGTAAGAGTCCTTTGAACATCGTACGACAAGTTAGAACATCTTACGACTCTTTATGCAACATTAGCACCTTGAAAAACACTTTAGTATAATGATAGACGCCTTACAACACCTAACAAAATCTTACAACACTGTACCTAAACTTAAAACTCCATAATAAACCTACTGAATTCGTACGAGTCCTTTGAACATCGTACGACAAGTTAGGACATCTTAAGACTCTTTATGCCATATTAGCAACTCGAAAAGAACGTTAGTATAATGTAGAACGCCATACATCTCCTAACACCTTACAATACCGTACGTAAACTTAAAACTCTAAAATAAACCTAATGAATTCGTACACTTTGAACACTGTACGATAAGTTAGGACATCTTATGATTCTTTATACTATATTAGCACCTTGAAAAACACGTTAGTATAATGTAAGACGCCTTACAACACCTAACAACATCTTCCAACACCGTACGAAACCTCAAAACTCCATAATAAACCTAATGAATTCGTAAGAGTCCTTTGAACATCGTACGACAAGTTAGAACATCTTACGACTCTTTATGCAACATTAGCACCTTGCAAAGCACTTTAGTATAATGATAGACGCCTTACAACACCTAACAACATCTTACAACACCGTACCTAAGCTTAAAACTCCATAATATACCTAATGAATTTGTACGAGTCCTTTGAACATCGTACGACAAGTTAGGACATCTTACGACTCTTTATGCCATATTAGCAACTCCAAAAGAACGTTAGTATAAAGTAGAACGCCATACATCTCCTAACACCTTACAATACCGTACGTAAACTTAAAACTCCATAATAAACCTAATGAATTCGTACACTTTGAACACCGTACGATAAGTTAGGACATCTTATGATTCTTTATTCTATACTAGCACCTTGAAAAGCACGTTAGTATAATGTAAGACGCATTACAACACCTAACAACATTTTACAACACCGTACCTAAACTTAAAACTCCATAATAAACCTAATGAATTCGTACGAGTCCTTTGAACATCGTACGTCAAGTTAGGACATCTTACGACTCTTTATGCCACATCAGCAAATCGAAAAGAACGTTAGTATAATGTTGAACGCCATACAGCTCCTAGCACCTTACAATACCGTGCGTATACTAAAAACTCCATAATAAACCTAATGAATTCGTACGAGTCCTTTGAACATCGTACGACAAGTTAGGACATCTTATGACTCTTTATGCCACGTTAGCAACATGAAAAGCACGTTAGTATAATGTAGAACGCCATACAGCTCCTAAGTAAACCTTACAATATCGTACGTAAACTTAAAACCCCATAATAAACCTAATGAATTCGTACGACTCCTTTGAACAACGTACGACAAGTTAGGACATCTTACGACTCTTTATGCCACTTTAGCAACTCGAAAAGAACGTTAGTATAATGTAGAACACCAAACAACATCTTACAACACCGTACGAAACCTCAAAACTCCATAATAAACCTAATGAATTCGTACGAGTCCTTTGAACATCGTACGACAAGTTAGCACATCTTTTGATTCTTTATGCTATATTAGCACCTTGAAAAGCACATTTGTATAATGTAAGACGCCTTACAACACCTAACAACATCTTACAACACCGTACGAAACCTCAAAACTACATAATAAACATAATGATATCGTACGAGTCCTTTGAACATCGTACGACAAGTTAGAACATCTTACGACTCTTTATGCAACATTAGCACTTTGCAAAGCACTTTAGTATAATGATAGACGCCTTACAACACCTAACAACATCTTACAACACCGTACCTAAGCTTAAAACTCCATAATATACCTAATGAATTTGTACGAGTCCTTTGAACATCGTACGACAAGTTAGGACATCTTACGACTCTTTATGCCATATTAGCAACTCCAAAAGAACGTTAGTATAAAGTAGAACGCCATACATCTCCTAACACCTTACAATACCGTACGTAAACTTAAAACTCCATAATAAACCTAATGAATTCGTACACTTTGAACACCGTACGATAAGTTAGGACATCTTATGATTCTTTATTCTATACTAGCACCTTGAAAAGCACGTTAGTATAATGTAAGACGCATTACAACACCTAAAAACATTTTACAACACCGTACCTAAACTTAAAACTCCATAATAAACCTAATGAATTCGTACGAGTCCTTTGAACATCGTACGTCAAGTTAGGACATCTTACGACTCTTTATGCCACATCAGCAAATCGAAAAGAACGTTAGTATAATGTTGAACGCCATACAACTCCTAGCACCTTACAATACCGTGCGTATACTAAAAACTCCATAATAAACCTAATGAATTCGTACGAGTCCTTTGAACATCGTACGACAAGTTAGGACATCTTATGACTCTTTATGCCACGTTAGCAACATGAAAAGCACGTTAGTATAATGTAGAACGCCATACAGCTCCTAAGTAAACCTTACAATATCGTACGTAAACTTAAAACCCCATAATAAACCTAATGAATTCGTACGACTCCTTTGAACAACGTACGACAAGTTAGGACATCTTACGACTCTTTATGCCACTTTAGCAACTCGAAAAGAACGTTAGTATAATGTAGAACACCTAACAACATCTTACAACACCGTACGAAACCTCAAAACTCCATAATAAACCTAATGAATTCGTACGAGTCCTTTGAACATCGTACGACAAGTTAGCACATCTTTTGATTCTTTATGCTATATTAGCACCTTGAAAAGCACATTTGTATAATGTAAGACGCCTTACAACACCTAACAACATCTTACAACACCGTACGAAACCTCAAAACTACATAATAAACATAATGATATCGTACGAGTCCTTTGAACATCGTACAACAAGTTAGAACATCTTATGACTCTTTATGCTATTTTAGCACCTTGAAAAGCACTTTAGTATAATGTAAGACGCCTTACAACACCTAACAACATCTTACAACACCGTACGAATCCTTAAAACTCCATAATAAACCTAATGAATTCGTACGAGTCCATTCAACATCGTACGACAAGTTAGGACATCTTACGACTCTTTATGCAACATTAGCAACTCGAAAAGAACGTTAGTATAATGTGGGACGCCATACATCTCCTAAAACCTTACAATACCGTGCGTAAACTTAAAACTCCATAATAAACCTAATGAATTCGTACACTTTGAACACCGTACGATAAGTTAGGACATCTTATGATTCTTTATGCTATATTAGCACCTTGAAAAACACGTTAGTATAATGTAAGACGCCTTACAACACCTAACAACATCTTACAACACCGTACGAAACCTCAAAACTCCATAATAAACCTAATGAATTTGTAAGAGTCCTTTGAACATCGTACGACTAGTTAGAACATCTTACGACTCTTTATGCAACATTAGCACCTTGAAAAACACTTTAGTATAATGATAGACGCCTTACAACACCTAACAACATCTTACAACACTGTACCTAAACTTAAAACTCCATAATAAACCTAATGAATTCGTACGAGTCCTTTGAACATCGTACGACAAGTTAGGACATCTTACGACTCTTTATGCCATATTAGCAACTCGAAAAGAACGTTAGTATAATGTAGAACGCCATACATCTCCTAACACCTTACAATACCGTACGTAAAATTAAAACTCCATAATAAACCTAATGAATTCGTACACTTTGAACACCGTACGATAAGTTAGGACATCTTATGATTCTTTATTCTATATTAGCACCTTGAAAAACACGTTAGTATAATGTAAGACGCCTTACAACACCTAACAACATCTTACAACACCGTACGAAACCTCAAAACTCCATAATAAACCTAATGAATTCGTAAGAGTCCTTTGAACATCGTACGACAAGTTAGAACATCTTACGACTCTTTATGCAACATTAGCACCTTGAAAAGCACTTTAGTATAATGATAGATGCCTTACAACACCTAACAACATCTTACAACACCGTACCTAAGCTTAAAACTCCATAATAAACCTAATGAATTTGTACGAGTCCTTTGAACATCGTACGACAAGTTAGGACATCTTACGACTCTTTATGCCATATTAGCAACTCCAAAAGAACGTTAGTATAAAGTAGAACGCCATACATCTCCTAACACCTTACAATACCGTACGTAAACTTAAAACTCCATAATAAACCTAATGAATTCGTACACTTTGAACACCGTACGATAAGTTAGGACATCTTATGATTCTTTATTCTATACTAGCACCTTGAAAAGCACGTTAGTATAATGTAAGACGCATTACAACACCTAACAACATTTTACAACACCGTACCTAAACTTAAAACTCCATAATAAACCTAATGAATTCGTACGAGTCCTTTGAACATCGTACGTCAAGTTAGGACATCTTACGACTCTTTATGCCACATCAGCAACTCGAAAAGAACGTTAGTATAATGTTGAACGCCATACAGCTCCTAGCACCTTACAATACCGTGCGTATACTTAAAACTCCATAATAAACCTAATGAATTCGTACGAGTCCTTTGAACATCGTACGACAAGTTAGGACATCTTATGACTCTTTATGCCACGTTAGCAACATGAAAAGCACATTAGTATAATGTAGAACGCCATACAGCTCCTAAGTAAACCTTACAATATCGTACGTAAACTTAAAACCCCATAATAAACCTAATGAATTCGTACGACTCCTTTGAACAACGTACGACAAGTTAGGACATCTTACGACTCTTTATGCCACTTTAGCAACTCGAAAAGAACGTTAGTATAATGTAGAACACCTAACAACATCTTACAACACCGTACGAAACCTCAAAACTCCATAATAAACCTAATGAATTCGTACGAGTCCTTTGAACATCGTACGACAAGTTAGCACATCTTTTGATTCTTTATGCTATATTAGCACCTTGAAAAGCACATTTGTATAATGTAAGACGCCTTACAACACCTAACAACATCTTACAACACCGTACGAAACCTCAAAACTACATAATAAACATAATGAATTCGTACGAGTCCTTTGAACATCGTACGACAAGTTAGAACATCTTATGACTCTTTATGCTATATTAGCACCTTGAAAAGCACTTTAGTATAATGTAAGACGCCTTACAACACCTAACAACATCTTACAACACCGTACGAATCCTTAAAACTCCATAATAAACCTAATGAATTCGTACGAGTCCATTGAACATCGTACGACAAGTTAGGACATCTTACGACTCTTTATGCAACATTAGCAACTCGAAAAGAACGTTAGTATAATGTGCGACGCCATACATCTCCTAACACCTTACAATACCGTACGTAAACTTAAAACTCCATAATAAACCTAATGAATTCGTACACTTTGAACACCGTACGATAAGATAGGACATCTTATGATTCTTTATGCTATATTAGCACCTTGAAAAACACGTTAGTATAATGCAAGACGCATTACAACACCTAACAACATCTTACAACACCGTACGAAACCTCAAAACTCCATAATAAACCTAATGAATTCGTAAGAGTCCTTTGAACATCGTACGACAAGTTAGAACATCTTACGACTCTTTATGCAACATTAGCACCTTGAAAAAGACTTTAGTATAATGATAGACGCCTTACAACACCTAACAACATCTTACAACACTGTACCTAAACTTAAAACTCCATAATAAACCTACTGAATTCGTACGAGTCCTTTGAACATCGTACGACAAGTTAGGACATCTTAAGACTCTTTATGCCATATTAGCAACTCGAAAAGAACGTTAGTATAATGTAGAATACCTAACAACATCTTACAACACCGTACGAAACCTCAAAACTCCATAATAAACCTAATGAATTCGTACAAATCCTTTGAACATCGTACGACAAGTTAGCACATCTTTTGATTCTTTATGCTATATTAGCACCTTGAAAAGCACATTTGTATAATGTAAGACGCCTTACAACACCTAACAACATCTTACAACACCGTACGAAACCTCAAAACTACATAATAAACATAATGAATTCGTACGAGTCCTTTGAACATCGTACGACAAGTTAGAACATCTTATGACTCTTTATGCTATATTAGCACCTTGAAAAGCACTTTAGTATAATGTAAGACGCCTTACAACACCTAACAACATCTTACAACACCGTACGAATCCTTAAAACTCCATAATAAACCTATTGAATTCGTACGAGTCCATTGAACATCGTACGACAAGTTAGGACATCTTACGACTCTTTATGCAACATTAGCAACTCGAAAAGAACGTTAGTATAATGTGCGACGCCATACATCTCCTAACACCTTACAATACCGTACCTAAACTTAAAACTCCATAATAAACCTAATGAATTCGTACACTTTGAACACCGTACGATAAGATAGGACATCTTATGATTCTTTATGCTATATTAGCACCTTGAAAAACACGTTAGTATAATGTAAGACGCCTTACAACACCTAACAACATCTTACAACACCGTACGAAACCTCAAAACTCCATAATAAACCTAATGAATTCGTAAGAGTCCTTTGAACATCGTACGACAAGTTAGAACATCTTACGACTCTTTATGCAACATTAGCACCTTGAAAAGCACTTTAGTATAATGATAGACGCCTTACAACACCTAACAACATCTTACAACACTGTACCTAAACTTAAAACTCCATAATAAACCTACTGAATTCGTACGAGTCCTTTGAACATCGTACGACAAGTTAGGACATCTTAAGACTCTTTATGCCATATTAGCAACTCCAAAAGAACGTTAGTATAAAGTAGAACGCCATACATCTCCTAACACCTTACAATACCGTACGTAAACTTAAAACTCCATAATAAACCTAATGAATTCGTACACTTTGAACACCGTACGATAAGTTAGGACATCTTATGATTCTTTATTCTATACTAGCACCTTGAAAAGCACGTTAGTATAATGTAAGACGCATTACAACACCTAACAACATTTTACAACACCGTACCTAAACTTAAAACTCCATAATAAACCTAATGAATTCGTACGAGTCCTTTGAACATCGTACGTCAAGTTAGGACATCTTACGACTCTTTATGCCACATCAGCAACTCGAAAAGAACGTTAGTATAATGTTGAACGCCATACAGCTCCTAGCACCTTACAATACCGTGCGTATACTTAAAACTCCATAATAAACCTAATGAATTCGTACGAGTCCTTTGAACATCGTACGACAAGTTAGGACATCTTATGACTCTTTATGCCACGTTAGAAACATGAAAAGCACGTTAGTATAATGTAGAACGCCATACAGCTCCTAAGTAAACCTTACAATATCGTACGTAAACTTAAAACCCCATAATAAACCTAATGAATTCGTACGACTCCTTTGAACAACGTACGACAAGTTAGGACATCTTACGACTCTTTATGCCACTTTAGCAACTCGAAAAGAACGTTAGTATAATGTAGAACACCTAACAACATCTTACAACACCGTACGAAACCTCAAAACTCCATAATAAACCTAATGAATTCGTACGAGTCCTTTGAACATCGTACGACAAGTTAGCACATCTTTTGATTCTTTATGCTATATTAGCACCTTGAAAAGCACATTTGTATAATGTAAGACGCCTTACAACACCTAACAACATCTTACAACACCGTACGAAACCTCAAAACTACATAATAAACATAATGATATCGTACGAGTCCTTTGAACATCGTACGACAAGTTAGAACATCTTATGACTCTTTATGCTATATTAGCACCTTGAAAAGCACTTTAGTATAATGTAAGACGCCTTACAACACCTAACAACATCTTACAACACCGTACGAATCCTTAAAACTCCATAATAAACCTAATGAATTCGTACGAGTACATTGAACATCGTACGACAAGTTAGGACATCTTACGACTCTTTATGCAACATTAGCAACTCGAAAAGAACGTTAGTATAATGTGCGACGCCATACATCTCCTAACACCTTACAATACCGTACGTAAACTTAAAACTCCATAATAAACCTAATGAATTCGTACACTTTGAACACCGTACGATAAGATAGGACATCTTATGATTCTTTATGCTATATTAGCACCTTGAAAAACACGTTAGTATAATGTAAGACGCATTACAACACCTAACAACATCTTACAACACCGTACGAAACCTCAAAACTCCATAATAAACCTAATGAATTCGTAAGAGTCCTTTGAACATCGTACGACAAGTTAGAACATCTTACGACTCTTTATGCAACATTAGCACCTTGAAAAACACTATAGTATAATGATAGACGCCTTACAACACCTAACAACATCTTACAACACTGTACCTAAACTTAAAACTCCATAATAAACCTACTGAATTCGTACGAGTCCTTTGAACATCGTACGACAAGTTAGGACATCTTAAGACTCTTTATGCCATATTAGCAACTCGAAAAGAACGTTAGTATAATGTAGAATACCTAACAACATCTTACAACACCGTACGAAACCTCAAAACTCCATAATAAACCTAATGAATTCGTACAAATCCTTTGAACATCGTACGACAAGTTAGCACATCTTTTGATTCTTTATGCTATATTAGCACCTTGAAAAGCACATTTGTATAATGTAAGACGCCTTACAACACCTAACAACATCTTACAACACCGTACGAAACCTCAAAACTACATAATAAACATAATGAATTCGTACGAGTCCTTTGAACATCGTACGACAAGTTAGAACATCTTATGACTCTTTATGCTATATTAGCACCTTGAAAAGCACTTTAGTATAATGTAAGACGCCTTACAACACCTAACAACATCTTACAACACCGTACGAATCCTTAAAACTCCATAATAAACCTAATGAATTCGTACGAGTCCATTGAACATCGTACGACAAGTTAGGACATCTTACGACTCTTTATGCAACATTAGCAACTCGAAAAGAACGTTAGTATAATGTGCGACGCCATACATCTCCTAACACCTTACAATAACGTACGTAAACTTAAAACTCCATAATAAACCTAATGAATTCGTACACTTTGAACACCGTACGATAAGATAGGACATCTTATGATTCTTTATGCTATATTAGCACCTTGAAAAACACGTTAGTATAATGTAAGACGCCTTACAACACCTAACAACATCTTACAACACCGTACGAAACCTCAAAACTCCATAATAAACCTAATGAATTCGTAAGAGTCCTTTGAACATCGTACGACAAGTTAGAACATCTTACGACTCTTTATGCAACATTAGCACCTTGAAAAACACTTTAGTATAATGATAGACGCCTTACAACACCTAACAACATCTTACAACACTGTACCTAAACTTAAAACTCCATAATAAACCTACTGAATTCGTACGAGTCCTTTGAACATCGTACGACAAGTTAGGACATCTTAAGACTCTTTATGCCATATTAGCAACTCGAAAAGAACGTTAGTATAATGTAGAATACCTAACAACATCTTACAACACCGTACGAAACCTCAAAACTCCATAATAAACCTAATGAATTCGTACAAATCCTTTGAACATCGTACGACAAGTTAGCACATCTTTTGATTCTTTATGCTATATTAGCACCTTGAAAAGCACATTTGTATAATGTAAGACGCCTTACAACACCTAACAACATCTTACAACACCGTACGAAACCTCAAAACTACATAATAAACATAATGAATTCGTACGAGTCCTTTGAACATCGTACGACAAGTTAGAACATCTTATGACTCTTTATGCTATATTAGCACCTTGAAAAGCACTTTAGTATAATGTAAGACGCCTTACAACACCTAACAACATCTTACAACACCGTACGAATCCTTAAAACTCCATAATAAACCTAATGAATTCGTACGAGTCCATTGAACATCGTACGACAAGTTAGGACATCTTACGACTCTTTATGCAACATTAGCAACTCGAAAAGAACGTTAGTATAATGTGCGACGCCATACATCTCCTAACACCTTACAATACCGTACGTAAACTTAAAACTCCATAATAAACCTAATGAATTCGTACACTTTGAACACCGTACGATAAGATAGGACATCTTATGATTCTTTATGCTATATTAGCACCTTGAAAAACACGTTAGTATAATGTAAGACGCCTTACAACACCTAACAACATCTTACAACACCGTACGAAACCTCAAAACTCCATAATAAACCTAATGAATTCGTAAGAGTCCTTTGAACATCGTACGACAAGTTAGAACATCTTACGACTCTTTATGCAACATTAGCACCTTGAAAAACACTTTAGTATAATGATAGACGCCTTACAACACCTAACAACATCTTACAACACTGTACCTAAACTTAAAACTCCATAATAAACCTACTGAATTCGTACGAGTCCTTTGAACATCGTACGACAAGTTAGGACATCTTAAGACTCTTTATGCCATATTAGTAACTCGAAAAGAACGTTAGTATAATGTAGAATACCTAACAACATCTTACAACACCGTACGAAACCTCAAAACTCCATAATAAACCTAATGAATTCGTACAAATCCTTTGAACATCGTACGACAAGTTAGCACATCTTTTGATTCTTTATGCTATATTAGCACCTTGAAAAGCACATTTGTATAATGTAAGACGCCTTACAACACCTAACAACATCTTACAACACCGTACGAAACCTCAAAACTACATAATAAACATAATGAATTCGTACGAGTCCTTTGAACATCGTACGACAAGTTAGAACATCTTATGACTCTTTATGCTATATTAGCACCTTGAAAAGCACTTTAGTATAATGTAAGACGCCTTACAACACCTAACAACATCTTACAACACCGTACGAATCCTTCAAAACTCCATAATAAACCTAATGAATTCGTACAAGTCCATTGAACATCGTACGACAAGTTAGGACATCTTACGACTCTTTATGCAACATTAGCAACTCGAAAAGAACGTTAGTATAATGTGCGACGCCATACATCTCCTAACACCTTACAATACCGTACGTAAACTTAAAACTCCATAATAAACCTAATGAATTCGTACACTTTGAACACCGTACGATAAGTTAGGACATCTTATGATTCTTTATTCTATACTAGCACCTTGAAAAGCACGTTAGTATAATGTAAGACGCATTACAACACCTAACAACATTTTACAACACCGTACCTAAACTTAAAACTCCATAATAAACCTAATGAATTCGTACCAGTCCTTTGAACATCGTACGTCAAGTTAGGACATCTTACGACTCTTTATGCCACATCAGCAACTCGAAAAGAACGTTAGTATAATGTTGAACGCCATACAGCTCCTAGCACCTTACAATACCGTGCGTATACTTAAAACTCCATAATAAACCTAATGAATTCGTACGAGTCCTTTGAACATCGTACGACAAGTTAGGACATCTTATGACTCTTTATGCCTCGTTAGCAACATGAAAAGCACGTTAGTATAATGTAGAACGCCATACAGCTCCTAAGTAAACCTTACAATATCGTACGTAAACTTAAAACCCCATAATAAACCTAATGAATTCGTACGACTCCTTTGAACAACGTACGACAAGTTAGGACATCTTACGACTCTTTATGCCACTTTAGCAACTCGAAAAGAACGTTAGTATAATGTAGAATACCTAACAACATCTTACAACACCGTACGAAACCTCAAAACTCCATAATAAACCTAATGAATTCGTACAAATCCTTTGAACATCGTACGACAAGTTAGCACATCTTTTGATTCTTTATGCTATATTAGCACCTTGAAAAGCACATTTGTATAATGTAAGACGCCTTACAACACCTAACAACATCTTACAACACCGTACGAAACCTCAAAACTACATAATAAACATAATGAATTCGTACGAGTCCTTTGAACATCGTACGACAAGTTAGAACATCTTATGACTCTTTATGCTATATTAGCACCTTGAAAAGCACTTTAGTATAATGTAAGACGCCTTACAACACCTAACAACATCTTACAACACCGTACGAATCCTTCAAAACTCCATAATAAACCTAATGAATTCGTACGAGTCCATTGAACATCGTACGACAAGTTAGGACATCTTACGACTCTTTATGCAACATTAGCAACTCGAAAAGAACGTTAGTATAATGTGCGACGCCATACATCTCCTAACACCTTACAATACCGTACGTAAACTTAAAACTCCATAATAAACCTAATGAATTCGTACACTTTGAACACCGTACGATAAGATAGGACATCTTATGATTCTTTATGCTATATTAGCACCTTGAAAAACACGTTAGTATAATGTAAGACGCCTTACAACACCTAACAACATCTTACAACACCGTACGAAACCTCAAAACTCCATAATAAACCTAATGAATTCGTAAGAGTCCTTTGAACATCGTACGACAAGTTAGAACATCTTACGACTCTTTATGCAACATTAGCACCTTGAAAAACACTTTAGTATAATGATAGACGCCTTACAACACCTAACAACATCTTACAACACTGTACCTAAACTTAAAACTCCATAATAAACCTACTGAATTCGTACGAGTCCTTTGAACATCGTACGACAAGTTAGGACATCTTACGACTCTTTATGCCATATTAGCAACTCGAAAAGAACGTTAGTATAATGTAGAACGCCATACATCTCCTAACACCTTACAATACCGTACGTAAACTTAAAACTCCAAAATAAACCTAATAAATTCGTACACTTTGAACACTGTACGATACGTTAGGACATCTTATGATTCTTTATTCTATATTAGCACCTTGAAAAACACGTTAGTATAATGTAAGACGCCTTACAACACCTAACAACATCTTACAACACCGTACGAAACCTCAAAACTCAATAATAAACCTAATGAATTCGTAAGAGTCCTTTGAACATCGTACGACAAGTTAGAACATCTTACGACTCTTTCTGCAACATTAGCACCTTGAATAGCACTTTAGTATAATGATAGACGCCTTACAACACCTAACAACATCTTACAACACCGTACCTAAACTTAAAACTCCATAATAAACCTAATGAATTCGTACGAGTCCTTTGAACATCGTACGACAAGTTAGGACATCTTACGACTCTTTATGCCATATTAGCAACTCGAAAAGAACGTTAGTATAATGTAGAACGCCATACAGCTCCTAACACCTTACAATACCGTACGTAAACTTAAAACTCCATAATAAACCTAATGAATTCATACACTTTGAACATCGTACGACAAGTTAGGACATCTTATGATTCTTTATGCTATACTAGCAGCTTGAAAAGCATGTTAGTATAATGTAAGACGCATTACAACACCTAACAACATTTTACAACACCGTACCTAAACTTAAAACTCCATAATAAACCTAATGAATTCGTACGAGTCCTTTGAACATCGTACGTCAAGTTAGGACATTTTACGACTCTTTATGCCACATCAGCAACTCGAAAAGAACGTTAGTATAATGTTGAACGCCATACAGCTCCTAACACCTTACAATACCGTGCGTATACTTAAAACTCCATAATAAACCTAATGAATTTGTACGAGTCCTTTGAACATCGTACGACAAGTTAGGACATCTTATGACTCTTTATGCCACGTTAGCAACATGAAAAGCACGTTAGTATAATGTAGAACGCCATACAGCTCCTAAGTATACCTTACAATATCGTACGTAAACTTAAAACCCCATAATAAATCTAATGAATTCGTACGAGTCCTTTGAACAACGTACGACAAGTTAGGACATCTTACGACTCTTTATGCCACTTTAGCAACTCGAAAAGAACGTTAGTATAATGTAGAACACCTAACAACATCTTACAACACCGTAGGAAACCTCAAAACTCCATAATAAACCTAATGAATTCGTACGAGTCCTTTGAACATCGTACGACAAGTTAGCACATCTTTTGATTCTTTATGCTATATTAGCACCTTGAAAAGCACATTTGTATAATGTAAGACGCCTTATAACACCTAACAACATCTTACAACACCGTACGAAACCTCAAAACTACATAATAAACATAATGAATTCGTACGAGTCCTTTGAACATCGTACGACAAGTTAGAACATCTTATGACTCTTTATGCTATATTAGCACCTTGAAAAGCACTTTAGTATAATGTAAGACGCCTTACAACACCTAACAACATCTTACAACACCGTACGAATCCTTAAAACTCCATAATAAACCTAATGAATTCGTACGAGTCCATTGAACATCGTACGACAAGTTAGGACATCTTACGACTCTTTATGCAACATTAGCAACTCGAAAAGAACGTTAGTATAATGTGGGACGCCATACATCTCCTAACACCTTACAATACCGTACGTAAACTTAAAACTCCATAATAAACCTAATGAATTCGTACGAGTCCTCTGAACATCGTACGACAAGTTAGGACATCTTACGACTCTTTATGCCATATTAGCAACTCGAAAAGAACATTAGTATAATGTAGAACGCCATACAGCTCCTAACACCTTACAATACCGTACGTAAACTTAAAACTTCATAATAAACCTAATGAATTCGTACACTTTGAACATCGTACGACAAGTTAGGACATCTTATGATTCTTTATGCTATACTAGCACCTTGAAAAGCACGTTAGTATAATGTAAGACGCATTACAACACCTAACAACATTTTACAACACCGTACCTAAACTTAAAACTCTATAATAAACCTAATGAATTCTTACGAGTCCTTTGAACATCGTACGTCAAGTTAGGACATCTTACGACTCTTTATGCCACATCAGCAACTCGAAAAGAACGTTAGTATAATGTTGAACGCCATACAGCTCCTAACACCTTACAATACCGTGCGTATACTTAAAACTCCATAATAAACCTAATGAATTCGTACGAGTCCTTTGAACATCGTACGACAAGTTAGGACATTTTATGACTCTTTTTGCCATGTTAGCAACATGAAAAGCACGTTAGTATAATGTAGAACGCCATACAGCTCCTAAGTATACCTTACAATATCGTACGTAAACTTAAAACCCCATAATAAACCTAATGAATTCGTACGAGTCCTTTGAACAACGTACGACAAGTTAGGACATCTTACGACTCTTTATGCCACTTTAGCAACTCGAAAAGAACGTTAGTATAATGTAGAACACCTAACAACATCTTACAACACCGTACGAAACCTCAAAACTCCATAATAAACCTAATGAATTCGTACGAGTCCTTTGAACATCGTACGACAAGTTAGCACATCTTTTGATTCTTTATGCTATATTAGCACCTTGAAAAGCACATTTGTATAATGTAAGACGCCTTACAACACCTAACAACATCTTACAACACCGTACGAAACCTCAAAACTACATAATAAACATAATGAATTCGTACGAGTCCTTTGAACATCGTACGACAAGTTAGAACATCTTATGACTCTTTATGCTATATTAGCACCTTGAAAAGCACTTTAGTATAATGTAAGACGCCTTACAACACCTAACAACATCTTACAACACCGTACGAATCCTTAAAACTCCATAATAAACCTAATGAATTCGTACGAGTCCATTGAACATCGTACGACAAGTTAGGACATCTTACGACTCTTTATGCAACATTAGCAACTCGAAAAGAACGTTAGTATAATGTGGGACGCCATACATCTCCTAACACCTTACAATACCGTACGTAAACTTAAAACTCCATAATAAACCTAATGAATTCGTACGAGTCCTCTGAACATCGTACGACAAGTTAGGACATCTTACGACTCTTTATGCCATATTAGCAACTCGAAAAGAACATTAGTATAATGTAGAACGCCATACAGCTCCTAACACCTTACAATACCGTACGTAAACTTAAAACTTCATAATAAACCTAATGAATTCGTACACTTTGAACATCGTACGACAAGTTAGGACATCTTATGATTCTTTATGCTATACTAGCACCTTGAAAAGCACGTTAGTATAATGTAAGACGCATTACAACACCTAACAACATTTTACAACACCGTACCTAAACTTAAAACTCTATAATAAACCTAATGAATTCTTACGAGTCCTTTGAACATCGTACGTCAAGTTAGGACATCTTACGACTCTTTATGCCACATCAGCAACTCGAAAAGAACGTTAGTATAATGTTGAACGCCATACAGCTCCTAACACCTTACAATACCGTGCGTATACTTAAAACTCCATAATAAACCTAATGAATTCGTACGAGTCCTTTGAACATCGTACGACAAGTTAGGACATTTTATGACTCTTTTTGCCACGTTAGCAACATGAAAAGCACGTTAGTATAATGTAGAACGCCATACAGCTCCTAAGTATACCTTACAATATCGTACGTAAACTTAAAACCCCATAATAAACCTAATGAATTCGTACGAGTCCTTTGAACAACGTACGACAAGTTAGGACATCTTACGACTCTTTATGCCACTTTAGCAACTCGAAAAGAACGTTAGTATAATGTAGAACACCTAACAACATCTTACAACACCGTACGAAACCTCAAAACTCCATAATAAACCTAATGAATTCGTACGAGTCCTTTGAACATCGTACGACAAGTTAGCACATCTTTTGATTCTTTATGCTATATTAGCACCTTGAAAAGCACATTTGTATAATGTAAGACGCCTTACAACACCTAACAACATCTTACAACACCGTACGAAACCTCAAAACTACATAATAAACATAATGAATTCGTACGAGTCCTTTGAACATCATACGACAAGTTAGAACATCTTATGACTCTTTATGCTATATTAGCACCTTGAAAAGCACTTTAGTATAATGTAAGACGCCTTACAACACCTAACAACATCTTACAACACCGTACGAATCCTTAAAACTCCATAATAAACCTAATGAATTCGTACGAGTCCATTGAACATCGTACGACAAGTTAGGACATCTTACGACTCTTTATGCAACATTAGCAACTCGAAAAGAACGTTAGTATAATGTGGGACGCCATACATCTCCTAACACCTTACAATACCGTACGTAAACTTAAAACTCCATAATAAACCTAATGAATTCGTACGAGTCCTCTGAACATCGTACGACAAGTTAGGACATCTTACGACTCTTTATGCCATATTAGCAACTCGAAAAGAACATTAGTATAATGTAGAACGCCATACAGCTCCTAACACCTTACAATACCGTACGTAAACTTAAAACTTCATAATAAACCTAATGAATTCGTACACTTTGAACATCGTACGACAAGTTAGGACATCTTATGATTCTTTATGCTATACTAGCACCTTGAAAAGCACGTTAGTATAATGTAAGACGCATTACAACACCTAACAACATTTTACAACACCGTACCTAAACTTAAAACTCCATAATAAACCTAATGAATTCGTACGAGTCCTTTGAACATCGTACGTCAAGTTAGGACATCTTACGACTCTTTATGCCACATCAGCAACTCGAAAAGAACGTTAGTATAATGTTGAACGCCATACAGCTCCTAACACCTTACAATACCGTGCGTATATTTAAAACTCCATAATAAACCTAATGAATTCGTACGAGTCCTTTGAACATCGTACGACAAGTTAGGACATCTTATGACTCTTTATGCCACGTTAGCAACATGAAAAGCACGTTAGTATAATGTAGAACGCCATACAGCTCCTAAGTATACCTTACAATATCGTACGTAAACTTAAAACCCCATAATAAACCTAATGAATTCGTACGAGTCCTTTGAACAACGTACGACAAGTTAGGACATCTTACGACTCTTTATGCCACTTTAGCAACTCGAAAAGAACGTTAGTATAATGTAGAACACCTAACAACATCTTACAACACCGTACGAAACCTCAAAACTCCATAATAAACCTAATGAATTCGTACGAGTCCTTTGAACATCGTACGACAAGTTAACACATCTTTTGATTCTTTATGCTATATTGGCACCTTGAAAAGCACATTTGTATAATGTAAGACGCCTTACAACACCTAACAACATCTTACAACACCGTACGAAACCTCAAAACTACATAATAAACATAATGAATTCGTACGAGTCCTTTGAACATCGTACGACAAGTTAGAACATCTTATGACTCTTTATGCTATATTAGCACCTTGAAAAGCACTTTAGTATAATGTAAGACCCCTTACAACACCTAACAACATCTTACAACACCGTACGAATCCTTAAAACTCCATAATAAACCTAATGAATTCGTACGAGTCCATTGAACATCGTACGACAAGTTAGGACATCTTACGACTCTTTATGCAACATTAGCAACTCGAAAAGAACGTTAGTATAATGTGGGACGCCATACATCTCCTAACACCTTACAATACCGTACGTAAACTTAAAACTCCATAATAAACCTAATGAATTCGTACGAGTCCTCTGAACATCGTACGACAAGTTAGGACATCTTACGACTCTTTATGCCATATTAGCAACTCGAAAAGAACATTAGTATAATGTAGAACGCCATACAGCTCCTAACACCTTACAATACCGTACGTAAACTTAAAACTTCATAATAAACCTAATGAATTCGTACACTTTGAACATCGTACGACAAGTTAGGACATCTTATGATTCTTTATGTTATACTAGCACCTTGAAAAGCACGTTAGTATAATGTAAGACGCATTACAACACCTAACAACATTTTACAACACCGTACCTAAACTTAAAACTCCATAATAAACCTAATGAATACGTACGAGTCCTTTGAACATCGTACGTCAAGTTAGGACATCTTACGACTCTTTATGCCACATCAGCAACTCGAAAAGAACGTTAGTATAATGTTGAACGCCATACAGCTCCTAACACCTTACAATACCGTGCGTATACTTAAAACTCCATAATAAACCTAATGAATTCGTACGAGTCCTTTGAACATCGTACGACAAGTTAGGACATTTTATGACTCTTTTTGCCACGTTAGCAACATGAAAAGCACGTTAGTATAATGTAGAACGCCATACAGCTCCTAAGTATACCTTACAATATCGTACGTAAACTTAAAACCCCATAATAAACCTAATGAATTCGTACGAGTCCTTTGAACATCGTACGACAAGTTAGGACATCTTATGACTCTTTATGCCACGTTAGCAACATGAAAAGCACGTTAGTATAATGTAGAACGCCATACAGCTCCTAAGTATACCTTACAATATCGTACGTAAACTTAAAACCCCATAATAAACCTAATGAATTCGTACGAGTCCTTTGAACAACGTACGACAAGTTAGGACATCTTACGACTCTTTATGCCACTTTAGCAACTCGAAAAGAACGTTAGTATAATGTAGAACACCTAACAACATCTTACAACACCGTACGAAACCTCAAAACTCCATAATAAACCTAATGAATTCGTACGAGTCCTTTGAACATCGTACGACAAGTTAACACATCTTTTGATTCTTTATGCTATATTAGCACCTTGAAAAGCACATTTGTATAATGTAAGACGCCTTACAACACCTAACAACATCTTACAACACCGTACGAAACCTCAAAACTACATAATAAACATAATGAATTCGTACGAGTCCTTTGAACATCGTACGACAAGTTAGAACATCTTATGACTCTTTATGCTATATTAGCACCTTGAAAAGCACTTTAGTATAATGTAAGACCCCTTACAACACCTAACAACATCTTACAACACCGTACGAATCCTTAAAACTCCATAATAAACCTAATGAATTCGTACGAGTCCATTGAACATCGTACGACAAGTTAGGACATCTTACGACTCTTTATGCAACATTAGAAACTCGAAAAGAACGTTAGTATAATGTGGGACGCCATACATCTCCTAACACCTTACAATACCGTACGTAAACTTAAAACTCCATAATAAACCTAATGAATTCGTACGAGTCCTCTGAACATCGTACGACAAGTTAGGACATCTTACGACTCTTTATGCCATATTAGCAACTCGAAAAGAACATTAGTATAATGTAGAACGCCATACAGCTCCTAACACCTTACAATACCGTACGTAAACTTAAAACTTCATAATAAACCTAATGAATTCGTACACTTTGAACATCGTACGACAAGTTAGGACATCTTATGATTCTTTATGTTATACTAGCACCTTGAAAAGCACGTTAGTATAATGTAAGACGCATTACAACACCTAACAACATTTTACAACACCGTACCTAAACTTAAAACTCCATAATAAACCTAATGAATTCGTACGAGTCCTTTGAACATCGTACGTCAAGTTAGGACATCTTACGACTCTTTATGCCACATCAGCAACTCGAAAAGAACGTTAGTATAATGTTGAACGCCATACAGCTCCTAACACCTTACAATACCGTGCGTATACTTAAAACTCCATAATAAACCTAATGAATTCGTACGAGTCCTTTGAACATCGTACGACAAGTTAGGACATTTTATGACTCTTTTTGCCACGTTAGCAACATGAAAAGCACGTTAGTATAATGTAGAACGCCATACAGCTCCTAAGTATACCTTACAATATCGTACGTAAACTTAAAACCCCATAATAAACCTAATGAATTCGTACGAGTCCTTTGAACAACGTACGACAAGTTAGGACATCTTACGACTCTTTATGCCACTTTAGCAACTCGAAAAGAACGTTAGTATAATGTAGAACACCTAACAACATCTTACAACACCGTACGAAACCTCAAAACTCCATAATAAACCTAATGAATTCGTACGAGTCCTTTGAACATCGTACGACAAGTTAGCACATCTTTTGATTCTTTATGCTATATTAGCACCTTGAAAAGCACATTTGTATAATGTAAGACGCCTTACAACACCTAACAACATCTTACAACACCGTACGAAACCTCAAAACTACATAATAAACATAATGAATTCGTACGAGTCCTTTGAACATCGTACGACAAGTTAGAACATCTTATGACTCTTTATGCTATATTAGCACCTTGAAAAGCACTTTAGTATAATGTAAGACCCCTTACAACACCTAACAACATCTTACAACACCGTACGAATCCTTAAAACTCCATAATAAACCTAATGAATTCGTAAGAGTCCATTGAACATCGTACGACAAGTTAGGACATCTTACGACTCTTTATGCAACATTAGCAACTAGAAAAGAACGTTAGTATAATGTGGGACGCCATACATCTCCTAACACCTTACAATACCGTACGTAAACTTAAAACTCCATAATAAACCTAATGAATTCGTACACTTTGAACACCGTACGATAAGATAGGACATCTTATGATTCTTTATGCTATATTAGCACCTTGAAAAACACGTTAGTATAATGTAAGACGTCTTACAACACCTAACAACATCTTACAACACCGTACGAAACCTTAAAACTCCATAATAAACCTAATGAATTCGTAAGAGTCCTTTGAACATCGTACGACAAGTTAGAACATCTTACGACTCTTTATGCAACATTAGCACCTTGAAAAACACTTTAGTATAATGATAGACGCCTTACAACACCTAACAACATCTTACAACACTGTACCTAAACTTAAAACTCCATAATAAACCTACTGAATTCGTACGAGTCCTTTGAACATCGTACGACAAGTTAGGACATCTTAAGACTCTTTATGCCATATTAGCAACTCGAAAAGAACGTTAGTATAATGTAGAACGCCATACATCTCCTAACACCTTACAATACCGTACGTAAACTTAAAACTCCAAAATAAACCTAATGAATTCGTACACTTTGAACACCGTACGATAAGTTAGGACATCTTATGATTCTTTATTCTATATTAGCACCTTGAAAAACACGTTAGTATAATGTAAGACGCCTTACAACACCTAACAACATCTTACAACACCGTACGAAAGCTCAAAACTCAATAATAAACCTAATGAATTCGTAAGAGTCCTTTGAACATCGTACGACAAGTTAGAACATCTTACGACTCTTTATGCAACATTAGCACCTTGAAAAGCACTTTAGTATAATGATAGACGCCTTACAACACCTAACAACATCTTACAACACCGTACCTAAACATAAAACTCCATAATAAACCTAATGAATTCGTACGAGTCCTTTGAACATCGTACGACAAGTTAGGACATCTTACGACTCTTTATGCCATATTAGCAACTCGAAAAGAACGTTAGTATAATGTAGAACGCCATACAGCTCCTAACACCTTACAATACCGTACGTAAACTTAAAACTCCATAATAAACCTAATGAATTCATACACTTTGAACATCGTACGACAAGTTAGGACATCTTATAATTCTTTATGCTATACTAGCAGCTTGAAAAGCACGTTAGTATAATGTAAGACGCATTACAACACCTAACAACATTTTACAACACCGTACGAAACCTTAAAACTCCATAATAAACCTAATGAATTCGTACGAGTCCTTTAAACATCGTACGACAAGTTAAGACATCTTACGACTCTTTATGCCACATTAGCAACTCGAAAAGAACGTTAGTATAATGTAGAACGCCATACAGCTCCTAACACATTACAATACCGTACGTAAACTTAAACCTCCATAATAAACCTGATGAATTCGTACGAGTCCTTTGAACATCGTACGACAAGTTAGGACATCTTACGACTCTTTATGCCATATCAGCAACTCAAAAAGAACGTTAGTATAATGTAGAACGCCATACAGCTCCTAACACCTTACAATACCGTGCGTATACTTAAAACTCCATAATAAATCTAATGAATTCGTACGATTCCTTTGAACATAGTTAGGACATCTTATGACTCTTTATGCCACGTTAGCAACTTGAAAAGCACGTTAGTATAATGTCGAACGCCATACAGCTCCTAAGTACACCTTACAATACCGTACCTAAACTTAAAACCCCATAATAAACCTAATGAATTCGTACGAGTCCTTTGAACATCGTACGACAAGTTAGGACATCTTATGACTCTTTATGCCACGTTAGCAACTTGAAAAGCACGTTAGTATAATGTAGAACGCCATATAGGTCCTAAGTATACCTTACAATATCGTACGTAAACTTAAAACCCATAATAAACCTAATGAATTCGTACGAGTCCTTTAAACAACGTACGACAAGTTAGGACATCTTACGACTCTTTATGCCACATTAGCAACTCGAAAAGAACGTTAGTATAATGTAGAACACCTAAAAACATCTTACAACACCGTACGAAACCTCAAAACTCCATAATAAATCTAATGAATTCGTACGAGTCCTTTGAACATCGTACGACAAGTTAGGACATCTTATGATTCTTTATGCTATATTAGCACCTTGAAAAGCACATTTGTATAATGTAAGACGCCTTACAACACCTAACACCATCTTACCACACCTTACGAAAACTCAAAACTCCATAATAAACATAATTAATTCGTACGAGTCCTTTGAACATCGTACGACAAGTTAGAAAATCTTATGACTCTTTATGCTATATTAGCACCTTGAAAAGCACTTTAGTATAATGTAAGACGCCTTACAACACCTAACAACATATTACAACACCGTACGAATCCTTAAAACTCCATATAAACCTAATGAATTCGTACGAGTCCTTTGAACATCGTACGATAAGTTAGGACATTTTACGACTCTTTATGCCACATTAGCAACTCGAAAACAACGTTAGTATAATGTAGGACGCCATACAGCTCCTAACACTTTATAATACCGTACGTAAACTTAAAACTCCATAATAAACCTAATGAATTCATACACTTTGAACATCGTACGACAAGTTAGGACATCTTATGATTCTTTATGCTATATTAGCACCTTGAAAAGCACGCTAGTATAATGTAAGACGCCTTACAACACCTAACAACATTTTACAACACCGTACGAAACCTCAAAAATCCATAATAAACTTAATGAATTCGTAAGAGTCCTTTGAACATCGTACGACAAGTTAGAACATCCTACGACTCTTTATGCAACATTAGCACCTTGAAAAGCACTTTAGTATAATGATAGACGCCTTACAACACCTAACAACATCTTACAACACCGTACCTAAACTTAAAACTCCATAATAAACCTAATGAATTCGTACGAGTCCTCTGAACATCGTACGACAAGTTAGGACATCTTACGACTCTTTATGCCATATTAGCAACTCGAAAAGAACGTTAGTATAATGTAGAACGCCATACAGCTCCTAACACCTTACAATACCGTACGTAAACTTAAAACTCCATAATAAACCTAATGAATTCATACACTTTGAACATCGTACGACAAGTTAGGACATCTTATGATTCTTTATGCTATACTAGCAGCTTGAAAAGCACGTTAGTATAATGTAAGACGCATTACAACACCTAACAACATTTTACAACACCGTACAAAACCTTAAAACTCCATAATAAACCTAATGAATCGTACGAGTCCTTTAAACATCGTACGACAAGTTAAGACATCTTACGACTCTTTATGCCACATTAGCAACTCGAAAAGAACGTTAGTATAATGTAGAACGCCATACAGCTCCTAACACATTACAATACCGTACGTAAACCTAAACCTCCATAATAAACCTGATGAATTCGTACGAGTCCTTTGAACATTGTACGACAAGTTAGGACATCTTACGACTCTTTATGCCATATCAGCAACTCAAAAAGAACGTTAGTATAATGTAGAACGCCATACAGCTCCTAACACCTTACAATACCGTGCGTATACTTAAAACTCTATAATAAACCTAATGAATTCGTACGAGTCCTTTGAACATCGTACGACAAGTTAGGTCATCTTATGACTCTTTATGCCACGTTATCAACATGAAAAGCACGTTAGTATAATGTAGAACGCCATACAGCTCCTAAGTATACCTTACAATATCGTACGTAAACTTAAACCCCATAATAAACGTAATGAATTCGTACGAGTCCTTTAAACAAGGTACGACAAGTTAGGACATCTTACGACTCTTTATGCCACATTAGCAACTCGAAAAGAACGTTAGTATAATGTAGAACACCTAACAACATCTTACAACACCGTACGAAACCACAAACTCCATAATAAACCTAATGAATTCGTACGAGTCCTTTGAACATCGTACGATAAGTTAGGACATTTTACGACTCTTTATGCCACATTAGCAACTCGAAAAGAACGTTAGTATAATGTAGAACGCCATACAGCTCCTAACACCTTACAATACCGTACAAAAACTTAAAACTCCATAATAAACCTAATGAATTCGTACACTTTGAACATCGTACGACAAGTTAGGACATCTTATGATTCTTTATGCTATCTTAGCACCTTAAAAAGTACGTTATTATAATGTAAGACGCCTTACAACACCTTACAACATTTTACAACACCGTACGAATCCTTAAAACTCCATAATAAACCAAATGAATTCGTACGAGTCCTTTGAACATCGTACGATAAGTTAGGACATTTTACGACTCTTTATGCCACATTAGCAACTCGAAAACAACGTTAGTATAATGTAGGACGCCATACAGCTCCTAACACTTTATAATACCGTACGTAAACTTAAAACTCCATAATAAACCTAATGAATTCATACACTTTGAACATCGTACGACAAGTTATGACATCTTATGATTCTTTATGCTATATTAGCACCTTGAAAAGCACGCTAGTATAATGTAAGACGCCTTACAACACCTAACAACATTTTACAACACCGTACGAAACCTCAAAAATCCATAATAAACTTAATGAATTCGTAAGAGTCCTTTGAACATCGTACGACAACTTAGAACATCTTACGACTCTTTATGCAACATTAGCACCTTGAAAAGCACTTTAGTATAATGATAGACGCCTTACAACACCTAACAACATCTTACAACACCGTACCTAAACTTAAAACTCCATAATAAACCTAATGAATTCGTACGAGTCCTCTGAACATCGTACGACAAGTTAGGACATCTTACGACTCTTTATGCCATATTAGCAACTCGAAAAGAACATTAGTATAATGTAGAACGCCAAACAGCTCCTAACACCTTACAATACCGTACGTAAACTTAAAACTCCATAATAAACCTAATGAATTCGTACACTTTGAACATCGTACGACAAGTTAGGACATCTTATGATTCTTTATGCTATACTAGCACCTTGAAAAGCACGTTAGTATAATCTAAGACGCATTACAACACCTAACAACATTTTACAACACCGTACCTAAACTTAAAACTCCATAATAAACCTAATGAATTCGTAAGAGTCCTTTGAACATCGTACGTCAAGTTAGGACATCTTACGACTCTTTATGCCACATCAGCAACTCGAAAAGAACGTTAGTATAATGTTGAACGCCATACAGCTCCTAACACCTTACAATACCGTGCGTATACTTAAAACTCTATAATAAACCTAATGAATTCGTACGAGTCCTTTGAACATCGTACGACAAGTTAGGTCATCTTATGACTCTTTATGCCACGTTATCAACATGAAAAGCACGTTAGTATAATGTAGAACGCCATACAGCTCCTAAGTATACCTTACAATATCGTACGTAAACTTAAAACCCCATAATAAACCTAATGAATTCGTACGAGTCCTTTGAACAACGTACGACAAGTTAGGACATCTTACGACTCTTTATGCCACTTTAGCAACTCGAAAAGAACGTTAGTATAATGTAGAACACCTAACAACATCTTACAACACCGTACGAAACCTCAAAACTCCATAATAAACCTAATGAATTCGTACGAGTCCTTTGAACATCGTACGACAAGTTAGCACATCTTTTGATTCTTTATGCTATATTAGCACCTTGAAAAGCACGTTTGTATAATGTAAGACGCCTTACAACACCTAACAACATCTTACAACACCGTACGAAACCTCAAAACTACATAATAAACATAATGAATTCATACGAGTCCTTTGAACATCGTACGACAAGTTAGAACATCTTATGACTCTTTATGCTATATTAGCACCTTGAAAAGCACTTTAGTATAATGTAAGACGCCTTACAACACCTAACAACATATTACAACACCGTACGAATCCTTAAAACTCCATAATAAACCTAATGAATTCGTACGAGTCCTTTGAACATCGTACGATAAGTTAGGACATTTTACGAATCTTTATGCCACAATAGCAACTCGAAAACAACGTTATTATAATGTAGGACGCCATACAGCTCCTAACACCTTACAATACCGTACGTAAACTTAAAATTCCATAACAAACCTAATGAATTCATACACTTTGAACATCGTACGACAAGTTAGGACATCTTATGATTCTTTATGCTATATTAGCACCTTGAAAAGCATGCTAGTATAATGTAAGACGCCTTACAACACCTAACAACATCTTACAACACCGTACGAAACCTCAAAAATCCATAATAAACTTAATGAATTCGTAAGAGTCCTTTGAACTTCGTACGACAAGTTAGAACATCTTACGACTCTTTATGCAACATTAGCACCTTGAAAAGCACTTTAGTATAATGTAAGACGCCTTACAACACCTAACAACATCTTACAACACCGTACGTAAACTTAAAACTCCATAATAAACCTAATGAATTCGTACGAGTCCTTTGAACATCGTACGACAAGTTAGGACATCTTATGACTCTTTATGCCACGTTAGCAACTTGAAAAGCACGTTAGTATAATGTAGAACGCCATACAGCTCCTAAGTATACCTTACAATATCGTACGTAAACTTAAACCCCATAATAAACGTAATGAATTCGTACGAGTCCTTTAAACAACGTACGACAAGTTAGGACATCTTACGACTCTTTATGCCACATTAGCAACTCGAAAAGAACGTTAGTATAATGTAGAACACCTAACAACATCTTACAACACCTTACGAAACCACAAACTCCATAATAAACTTAATGAATTCGTACGAGTCCTTTGAACATCGTACGATAAGTTAGGACATTTTACGACTCTTTATGCCACATTAGCAACTCGAAAAGAACGTTAGTATAATGTAGAACGCCATACAGCTCCTAACACCTTACAATACCGTACGTAAACTTAAAACTCCATAATAAACCTAATGAATTCGTACACTTTGAACATCGTACGACAAGTTAGGACATCTTATGATTCTTTATGCTATATTAGCACCTTAAAAAGTACGTTATTATAATGTAAGACGCCTTACAACACCTTACAACATTTTACAACACCGTACGAATCCTTAAAACTCCATAATAAACCTAATGAATTCGTACGAGTCCTTTGAACATCGTACGATAAGTTAGGACATTTTACGACTCTTTATGCCACATTAGCAACTCGAAAACAACGTTAGTATAATGTAGGACGCCATACAGCTCCTAACACCTTACAATACCGTACGTAAACTTAAAACTCCATAATAAACCCAATGAATTCTTACACTTTGAACATCGTACGACAAGTTAGGACATCTTATGATTCTTTATGCTATATTAGCACCTTGAAAAGCACGCTAGTATAATGTAAGACGCCTTACAACACCTAACAACATCTTACAACACCGTACGAAACCTCAAAAATCCATAATAAACTTAATGAATTCGTAAGAGTCCTTTGAACTTCGTACGACAAGTTAGAACATCTTACGACTCTTTATGCAACATTAGCACCTTGAAAAGCACTTTAGTATAATATAAGACGCCTTACAACACCTAACAACATCTTACAACACCGTACGTAAACTTAAAACTCCATAAAAAACCTAATGAATTCGTACGAGTCCTTTGAACATCGTACGACAAGTTAGGACATCTTATGACTCTTTATGCCACGTTAGAAACTTGAAAAGCACGTTAGTATAATGTAGAACGCCATACAGCTCCTAAGTATACCTTACAATATCGTACATAAACTTAAACCCCATAATAAACGTAATGAATTCGTACGAGTCCTTTAAACAACGTACGACAAGTTAGGACATCTTAAGACTCTTTATGCCACATTAGCAACTCGAAAAGAACGTTAGTATGATGTAGAACACCTAACAACATCTTACAACACCTTACGAAACCACAAAACTCCATAATAAACCTAATGAATTCGTACGAGTCCTTTGAACATCGTACGATAAGTTAGGACATTTTACGACTCTTTATGCCACATTAGCAACTCGAAAAGAACGTTAGTATAATGTAGAACGCCATACAGCTCCTAACACCTTACAATACCGTACGTAAACTTAAAACTCCATAATAAACCTAATGAATTCGTACACTTTGAACATCGTACGACAAGTTAGGACATCTTATGATTCTTTATGCTATATTAGCACCTTAAAAAGTACGTTATTATAATGTAAGACGCCTTACAACACCTTACAACATTTTACAACACCGTACGAATCCTTAAAACTCCATAATAAACCTAATGAATTCGTACGAGTCCTTTGAACATCGTACGATAAGTTAGGACATTTTACGACTCTTTATGCCACATTAGCAACTCGAAAACAACGTTAGTATAATGTAGGACGCCATACAGCTCCTAACACCTTACAATACCGTACGTAAACTTAAAACTCCATAATAAACCCAATGAATTCTTACACTTTGAACATCGTACGACAAGTTAGGACATCTTATGATTCTTTATGCTATATTAGCACCTTGAAAAGCACGCTAGTATAATGTAAGACGCCTTACAACACCTAACAACATCTTACAACACCGTACGAAACCTCAAAAATCCATAATAAACTTAATGAATTCGTAAGAGTCCTTTGAACTTCGTACGACAAGTTAGAACATCTTACGACTCTTTATGCAACATTAGCACCTTGAAAAGCGCTTTAGTATAATATAAGACGCCTTACAACACCTAACAACATCTTACAACACCGTACGTAAACTTAAAACTCCATAATAAACCTAATGAATTCGTACGAGTCCTTTGAACATCGTACGACAAGTTAGGACATCTTATGACTCTTTATGCCACGTTAGAAACTTGAAAAGCACGTTAGTATAATGTAGAACGCCATACAGCTCCTAAGTATACCTTACAATATCGTACATAAACTTAAACCCCATAATAAACGTAATGAATTCGTACGAGTCCTTTAAACAACGTACGACAAGTTAGGACATCTTAAGACTCTTTATGCCACATTAGCAACTCGAAAAGAACGTTAGTATGATGTAGAACACCTAACAACATCTTACAACACCTTACGAAACCACAAAACTCCATAATAAACCTAATGAATTCGTACGAGTCCTTTGAACATCGTACGATAAGTTAGGACATTTTACGACTCTTTATGCCACATTAGCAACTCGAAAAGAACGTTAGTATAATGTAGAACGCCATACAGCTCCTAACACCTTATAATACCGTATGTAAACTTAAAACTCCATAATAAACCTAATGAATTCGTACACTTTGAACATCGTACGACAAGTTAGGACATCTTATGATTCTTTATGCTATATTAGCACCTTAAAAAGTACGTTATTATAATGTAAGACGCCTTACAACACCTTACAACATTTTACAACACCGTACGAATCCTTAAAACTCCATATAAAACCTAATGAATTCGTACGAGTCCTTTGAACATCGTACGATAAGTTAGGACATTTTACGACTCTTTATGCCACATTAGCAACTCGAAAACAACGTTAGTATATTGTAGGACGCCATACAGCTCCTAACACCTTACAATACCGTACGTAAACTTAAAATTCCATAATAAACCTAATGAATTCATACACTTTGAACATCGTACGACAAGTTAGGACATCTTATGACTCTTTATGACACGTTAGCAACTTGAAAAGCACGTTAGTATAATGTAGAACGCCATACAGCTCCTAAGTATACCTTACAATATCGTACGTAAACTTAAACCCCATAATAAATGTAATGAATTCGTACGAGTCCTTTGAACATCGTACGACAAGTTAGGAAATCTTATGACTCTTTATGCCACGTTAGAAACTTGAAAAGCACGTTAGTATAATGTAGAACGCCATACAGCTCCTAAGTATACCTTACAATATCGTACATAAACTTAAACCCCATAATAAACGTAATGAATTCGTACGAGTCCTTTAAACAACGTACGACAAGTTAGGACATCTTAAGACTCTTTATGCCACATTAGCAACTCGAAAAGAACGTTAGTATGATGTAGAACACCTAACAACATCTTACAACACCTTACGAAACCACAAAACTACATAATAAACCTAATGAATTCGTACGAGTCCTTTGAACATCGTACGATAAGTTAGGACATTTTACGACTCTTTATGCCACATTAGCAACTCGAAAAGAACGTTAGTATAATGTAGAACGCCATACAGCTCCTAACACCTTATAATACCGTACGTAAACTTAAAACTCCATAATAAACCTAATGAATTCGTACACTTTGAACATCGTACGACAAGTTAGGACATCTTATGATTCTTTATGCTATATTAGCACCTTAAAAAGTACGTTATTATAATGTAAGACGCCTTACAACACCTTACAACATTTTACAACACCGTACGAATCCTTAAAACTCCATATAAAACCTAATGAATTCGTACGAGTCCTTTGAACATCGTACGATAAGTTAGGACATTTTACGACTCTTTATGCCACATTAGCAACTCGAAAACAACGTTAGTATAATGTAGGACGCCATACAGCTCCTAACACCTTACAATACCGTACGTAAACTTAAAACTCCATAATAAACCCAATGAATTCTTACACTTTGAACATCGTACGACAAGTTAGGACATCTTATGATTCTTTATGCTATATTAGCACCTTGAAAAGCACGCTAGTATAATGTAAGACGCCTTAAAACACCTAACAACATCTTACAACACCGTACGAAACCTCAAAAATCCATAATAAACTTAATGAATTCGTAAGAGTCCTTTGAACTTCGTACGACAAGTTAGAACATCTTACGACTCTTTATGCAACATTAGCACCTTGAAAAGCACTTTAGTATAATATAAGACGCCTTACAACACCTAACAACATCTTACAACACCGTACGTAAACTTAAAACTCCATAATAAACCTAATGAATTCGTACGAGTCCTTTGAACATCGTACGACAAGTTAGGACATCTTATGACTCTTTATGCCACGTTAGAAACTTGAAAAGCACGTTAGTATAATGTAGAACGCCATACAGCTCCTAAGTATACCTTACAATATCGTACATAAACTTAAACCCCATAATAAACGTAATGAATTCGTACGAGTCCTTTAAACAACGTACGACAAGTTAGGACATCTTAAGACTCTTTACGCCACATTAGCAACTCGAAAAGAACGTTAGTATGATGTAGAACACCTAACAACATCTTACAACACCTTACGAAACCACAAAACTCCATAATAAACCTAATGAATTCGTACGAGTCCTTTGAACATCGTACGATAAGTTAGGACATTTTACGACTCTTTATGCCACATTAGCAACTCGAAAAGAACGTTAGTATAATGTAGAACGCCATACAGCTCCTAACACCTTATAATACCGTATGTAAACTTAAAACTCCATAATAAACCTAATGAATTCGTACACTTTGAACATCGTACGACAAGTTAGGACATCTTATGATTCTTTATGCTATATTAGCACCTTAAAAAGTACGTTATTATAATGTAAGACGCCTTACAACACCTTACAACATTTTACAACACCGTACGAATCCTTAAAACTCCATATAAAACCTAATGAATTCGTACGAGTCCTTTGAACATCGTACGATAAGTTAGGACATTTTACGACTCTTTATGCCACATTAGCAACTCGAAAACAACGTTAGTATATTGTAGGACGCCATACAGCTCCTAACACCTTACAATACCGTACGTAAACTTAAAATTCCATAATAAACCTAATGAATTCATACACTTTGAACATCGTACGACAAGTTAGGACATCTTATGACTCTTTATGACACGTTAGCAACTTGAAAAGCACGTTAGTATAATGTAGAACGCCATACAGCTCCTAAGTATACCTTACAATATCGTACGTAAACTTAAACCCCATAATAAATGTAATGAATTCGTACGAGTCCTTTGAACATCGTACGACAAGTTAGGAAATCTTATGACTCTTTATGCCACGTTAGAAACTTGAAAAGCACGTTAGTATAATGTAGAACGCCATACAGCTCCTAAGTATACCTTACAATATCGTACATAAACTTAAACCCCATAATAAACGTAATGAATTCGTACGAGTCCTTTAAACAACGTACGACAAGTTAGGACATCTTAAGACTCTTTATGCCACATTAGCAACTCGAAAAGAACGTTAGTATGATGTAGAACACCTAACAACATCTTACAACACCTTACGAAACCACAAAACTACATAATAAACCTAATGAATTCGTACGAGTCCTTTGAACATCGTACGATAAGTTAGGACATTTTACGACTCTTTATGCCACATTAGCAACTCGAAAAGAACGTTAGTATAATGTAGAACGCCATACAGCTCCTAACACCTTATAATACCGTACGTAAACTTAAAACTCCATAATAAACCTAATGAATTCGTACACTTTGAACATCGTACGACAAGTTAGGACATCTTATGATTCTTTATGCTATATTAGCACCTTAAAAAGTACGTTATTATAATGTAAGACGCCTTACAACACCTTACAACATTTTACAACACCGTACGAATCCTTAAAACTCCATATAAAACCTAATGAATTCGTACGAGTCCTTTGAACATCGTACGATAAGTTAGGACATTTTACGACTCTTTACGCCACATTAGCAACTCGAAAACAACGTTAGTATAATGTAGGACGCCATACAGCTCCTAACACCTTACAATACCGTACGTAAACTTAAAACTCCATAATAAACCCAATGAATTCTTACACTTTGAACATCGTACGACAAGTTAGGACATCTTATGATTCTTTATGCTATATTAGCACCTTGAAAAGCACGCTAGTATAATGTAAGACGCCTTACAACACCTAACAACATCTTACAACACCGTACGAAACCTCAAAAATCCATAATAAACTTAATGAATTCGTAAGAGTCCTTTGAACTTCGTACGACAAGTTAGAACATCTTACGACTCTTTATGCAACATTAGCACCTTGAAAAGCGCTTTAGTATAATATAAGACGCCTTACAACACCTAACAACATCTTACAACACCGTACGTAAACTTAAAACTCCATAATAAACCTAATGAATTCGTACGAGTCCTTTGAACATCGTACGACAAGTTAGGACATCTTATGACTCTTTATGCCACGTTAGAAACTTGAAAAGCACGTTAGTATAATGTAGAACGCCATACAGCTCCTAAGTATACCTTACAATATCGTACATAAACTTAAACCCCATAATAAACGTAATGAATTCGTACGAGTCCTTTAAACAACGTACGACAAGTTAGGACATCTTAAGACTCTTTATGCCACATTAGCAACTCGAAAAGAACGTTAGTATGATGTAGAACACCTAACAACATCTTACAACACCTTACGAAACCACAAAACTCCATAATAAACCTAATGAATTCGTACGAGTCCTTTGAACATCGTACGATAAGTTAGGACATTTTACGACTCTTTATGCCACATTAGCAACTCGAAAAGAACGTTAGTATAATGTAGAACGCCATACAGCTCCTAACACCTTATAATACCGTATGTAAACTTAAAACTCCATAATAAACCTAATGAATTCGTACACTTTGAACATCGTACGACAAGTTAGGACATCTTATGATTCTTTATGCTATATTAGCACCTTAAAAAGTACGTTATTATAATGTAAGACGCCTTACAACACCTTACAACATTTTACAACACCGTACGAATCCTTAAAACTCCATATAAAACCTAATGAATTCGTACGAGTCCTTTGAACATCGTACGATAAGTTAGGACATTTTACGACTCTTTATGCCACATTAGCAACTCGAAAACAACGTTAGTATATTGTAGGACGCCATACAGCTCCTAACACCTTACAATACCGTACGTAAACTTAAAATTCCATAATAAACCTAATGAATTCATACACTTTGAACATCGTACGACAAGTTAGGACATCTTATGACTCTTTATGACACGTTAGCAACTTGAAAAGCACGTTAGTATAATGTAGAACGCCATACAGCTCCTAAGTATACCTTACAATATCGTACGTAAACTTAAACCCCATAATAAATGTAATGAATTCGTACGAGTCCTTTGAACATCGTACGACAAGTTAGGAAATCTTATGACTCTTTATGCCACGTTAGAAACTTGAAAAGCACGTTAGTATAATGTAGAACGCCATACAGCTCCTAAGTATACCTTACAATATCGTACATAAACTTAAACCCCATAATAAACGTAATGAATTCGTACGAGTCCTTTAAACAACGTACGACAAGTTAGGACATCTTAAGACTCTTTATGCCACATTAGCAACTCGAAAAGAACGTTAGTATGATGTAGAACACCTAACAACATCTTACAACACCTTACGAAACCACAAAACTCCATAATAAACCTAATGAATTTGTACGAGTCCTTTGAACATCGTACGATAAGTTAGGACATTTTACGACTCTTTATGCCACATTAGCAACTCGAAAAGAACGTTAGTATAATGTAGAACGCCATACAGCTCCTAACACCTTATAATACCGTATGTAAACTTAAAACTCCATAATAAACCTAATGAATTCGTACACTTTGAACATCGTACGACAAGTTAGGACATCTTATGATTCTTTATGCTATATTAGCACCTTAAAAAGTACGTTATTATAATGTAAGACGCCTTACAACACCTTACAACATTTTACAACACCGTACGAATCCTTAAAACTCCATATAAAACCTAATGAATTCGTACGAGTCCTTTGAACATCGTACGATAAGTTAGGACATTTTACGACTCTTTATGCCACATTAGCAACTCGAAAACAACGTTAGTATATTGTAGGACGCCATACAGCTCCTAACACCTTACAATACCGTACGTAAACTTAAAATTCCATAATAAACCTAATGAATTCATACACTTTGAACATCGTACGACAAGTTAGGACATCTTATGACTCTTTATGACACGTTAGCAACTTGAAAAGCACGTTAGTATAATGTAGAACGCCATACAGCTCCTAAGTATACCTTACAATATCGTACGTAAACTTAAACCCCATAATAAATGTAATGAATTCGTACGAGTCCTTTGAACATCGTACGACAAGTTAGGAAATCTTATGACTCTTTATGCCACGTTAGAAACTTGAAAAGCACGTTAGTATAATGTAGAACGCCATACAGCTCCTAAGTATACCTTACAATATCGTACATAAACTTAAACCCCATAATAAACGTAATGAATTCGTACGAGTCCTTTAAACAACGTACGACAAGTTAGGACATCTTAAGACTCTTTATGCCACATTAGCAACTCGAAAAGAACGTTAGTATGATGTAGAACACCTAACAACATCTTACAACACCTTACGAAACCACAAAACTACATAATAAACCTAATGAATTCGTACGAGTCCTTTGAACATCGTACGATAAGTTAGGACATTTTACGACTCTTTATGCCACATTAGCAACTCGAAAAGAACGTTAGTATAATGTAGAACGCCATACAGCTCCTAACACCTTATAATACCGTACGTAAACTTAAAACTCCATAATAAACCTAATGAATTCGTACACTTTGAACATCTTACGACAAGTTAGGACATCTTATGATTCTTTATGCTATATTAGCACCTTAAAAAGTACGTTATTATAATGTAAGACGCCTTACAACACCTTACAACATTTTACAACACCGTACGAATCCTTAAAACTCCATATAAAACCTAATGAATTCGTACGAGTCCTTTGAACATCGTACGATAAGTTAGGACATTTTACGACTCTTTATGCCACATTAGCAACTCGAAAACAACGTTAGTATAATGTAGGACGCCATACAGCTCCTAACACCTTACAATACCGTACGTAAACTTAAAACTCCATAATAAACCCAATGAATTCTTACACTTTGAACATCGTACGACAAGTTAGGACATCTTATGATTCTTTATGCTATATTAGCACCTTGAAAAGCACGCTAGTATAATGTAAGACGCCTTACAACACCTAACAACATCTTACAACACCGTACGAAACCTCAAAAATCCATAATAAACTTAATGAATTCGTAAGAGTCCTTTGAACTTCGTACGACAAGTTAGAACATCTTACGACTCTTTATGCAACATTAGCACCTTGAAAAGCGCTTTAGTATAATATAAGACGCCTTACAACACCTAACAACATCTTACAACACCGTACGTAAACTTAAAACTCCATAATAAACCTAATGAATTCGTACGAGTCCTTTGAACATCGTACGACAAGTTAGGACATCTTATGACTCTTTATGCCACGTTAGAAACTTGAAAAGCACGTTAGTATAATGTAGAACGCCATACAGCTCCTAAGTATACCTTACAATATCGTACATAAACTTAAACCCCATAATAAACGTAATGAATTCGTACGAGTCCTTTAAACAACGTACGACAAGTTAGGACATCTTAAGACTCTTTATGCCACATTAGCAACTCGAAAAGAACGTTAGTATGATGTAGAACACCTAACAACATCTTACAACACCTTACGAAACCACAAAACTCCATAATAAACCTAATGAATTCGTACGAGTCCTTTGAACATCGTACGATAAGTTAGGACATTTTACGACTCTTTATGCCACATTAGCAACTCGAAAAGAACGTTAGTATAATGTAGAACGCCATACAGCTCCTAACACCTTATAATACCGTATGTAAACTTAAAACTCCATAATAAACCTAATGAATTCGTACACTTTGAACATCGTACGACAAGTTAGGACATCTTATGATTCTTTATGCTATATTAGCACCTTAAAAAGTACGTTATTATAATGTAAGACGCCTTACAACACCTTACAACATTTTACAACACCGTACGAATCCTTAAAACTCCATATAAAACCTAATGAATTCGTACGAGTCCTTTGAACATCGTACGATAAGTTAGGACATTTTACGACTCTTTATGCCACATTAGCAACTCGAAAACAACGTTAGTATATTGTAGGACGCCATACAGCTCCTAACACCTTACAATACCGTACGTAAACTTAAAATTCCATAATAAACCTAATGAATTCATACACTTTGAACATCGTACGACAAGTTAGGACATCTTATGACTCTTTATGACACGTTAGCAACTTGAAAAGCACGTTAGTATAATGTAGAACGCCATACAGCTCCTAAGTATACCTTACAATATCGTACGTAAACTTAAACCCCATAATAAATGTAATGAATTCGTACGAGTCCTTTGAACATCGTACGACAAGTTAGGAAATCTTATGACTCTTTATGCCACGTTAGAAACTTGAAAAGCACGTTAGTATAATGTAGAACGCCATACAGCTCCTAAGTATACCTTACAATATCGTACATAAACTTAAACCCCATAATAAACGTAATGAATTCGTACGAGTCCTTTAAACAACGTACGACAAGTTAGGACATCTTAAGACTCTTTATGCCACATTAGCAACTCGAAAAGAACGTTAGTATGATGTAGAACACCTAACAACATCTTACAACACCTTACGAAACCACAAAACTACATAATAAACCTAATGAATTCGTACGAGTCCTTTGAACATCGTACGATAAGTTAGGACATTTTACGACTCTTTATGCCACATTAGCAACTCGAAAAGAACGTTAGTATAATGTAGAACGCCATACAGCTCCTAACACCTTATAATACCGTACGTAAACTTAAAACTCCATAATAAACCTAATGAATTCGTACACTTTGAACATCGTACGACAAGTTAGGACATCTTATGATTCTTTATGCTATATTAGCACCTTAAAAAGTACGTTATTATAATGTAAGACGCCTTACAACACCTTACAACATTTTACAACACCGTACGAATCCTTAAAACTCCATATAAAACCTAATGAATTCGTACGAGTCCTTTGAACATCGTACGATAAGTTAGGACATTTTACGACTCTTTATGCCACATTAGCAACTCGAAAACAACGTTAGTATAATGTAGGACGCCATACAGCTCCTAACACCTTACAATACCGTACGTAAACTTAAAACTCCATAATAAACCCAATGAATTCTTACACTTTGAACATCGTACGACAAGTTAGGACATCTTATGATTCTTTATGCTATATTAGCACCTTGAAAAGCACGCTAGTATAATGTAAGACGCCTTACAACACCTAACAACATCTTACAACACCGTACGAAACCTCAAAAATCCATAATAAACTTAATGAATTCGTAAGAGTCCTTTGAACTTCGTACGACAAGTTAGAACATCTTACGACTCTTTATGCAACATTAGCACCTTGAAAAGCACTTTAGTATAATATAAGACGCCTTACAACACCTAACAACATCTTACAACACCGTACGTAAACTTAAAACTCCATAATAAACCTAATGAATTCGTACGAGTCCTTTGAACATCGTACGACAAGTTAGGACATCTTATGACTCTTTATGCCACGTTAGAAACTTGAAAAGCACGTTACTATAATGTAGAACGCCATACAGCTCCTAAGTATACCTTACAATATCGTACATAAACTTAAACCCCATAATAAACGTAATGAATTCGTACGAGTCCTTTAAACAACGTACGACAAGTTAGGACATCTTAAGACTCTTTATGCCACATTAGCAACTCGAAAAGAACGTTAGTATGATGTAGAACACCTAACAACATCTTACAACACCTTACGAAACCACAAAACTCCATAATAAACCTAATGAATTCGTACGAGTCCTTTGAACATCGTACGATAAGTTAGGACATTTTACGACTCTTTATGCCACATTAGCAACTCGAAAAGAACGTTAGTATAATGTAGAACGCCATACAGCTCCTAACACCTTATAATACCGTATGTAAACTTAAAACTCCATAATAAACCTAATGAATTCGTACACTTTGAACATCGTACGACAAGTTAGGACATCTTATGATTCTTTATGCTATATTAGCACCTTAAAAAGTACGTTATTATAATGTAAGACGCCTTACAACACCTTACAACATTTTACAACACCGTACGAATCCTTAAAACTCCATATAAAACCTAATGAATTCGTACGAGTCCTTTGAACATCGTACGATAAGTTAGGACATTTTACGACTCTTTATGCCACATTAGCAACTCGAAAACAACGTTAGTATATTGTAGGACGCCATACAGCTCCTAACACCTTACAATACCGTACGTAAACTTAAAATTCCATAATAAACCTAATGAATTCATACACTTTGAACATCGTACGACAAGTTAGGACATCTTATGACTCTTTATGACACGTTAGCAACTTGAAAAGCACGTTAGTATAATGTAGAACGCCATACAGCTCCTAAGTATACCTTACAATATCGTACGTAAACTTAAACCCCATAATAAATGTAATGAATTCGTACGAGTCCTTTGAACATCGTACGACAAGTTAGGAAATCTTATGACTCTTTATGCCACGTTAGAAACTTGAAAAGCACGTTAGTATAATGTAGAACGCCATACAGCTCCTAAGTATACCTTACAATATCGTACATAAACTTAAACCCCATAACAAACGTAATGAATTCGTACGAGTCCTTTAAACAACGTACGACAAGTTAGGACATCTTAAGACTCTTTATGCCACATTAGCAACTCGAAAAGAACGTTAGTATGATGTAGAACACCTAACAACATCTTACAACACCTTACGAAACCACAAAACTACATAATAAACCTAATGAATTCGTACGAGTCCTTTGAACATCGTACGATAAGTTAGGACATTTTACGACTCTTTATGCCACATTAGCAACTCGAAAAGAACGTTAGTATAATGTAGAACGCCATACAGCTCCTAACACCTTATAATACCGTACGTAAACTTAAAACTCCATAATAAACCTAATGAATTCGTACACTTTGAACATCGTACGACAAGTTAGGACATCTTATGATTCTTTATGCTATATTAGCACCTTAAAAAGTACGTTATTATAATGTAAGACGCCTTACAACACCTTACAACATTTTACAACACCTTACGAATCCTTAAAACTCCATATAAAACCTAATGAATTCGTACGAGTCCTTTGAACATCGTACGATAAGTTAGGACATTTTACGACTCTTTATGCCACATTAGCAACTCGAAAACAACGTTAGTATATTGTAGGACGCCATACAGCTCCTAACACCTTACAATACCGTACGTAAACTTAAAATTCCATAATAAACCTAATGAATTCATACACTTTGAACATCGTACGACAAGTTAGGACATCTTATGACTCTTTATGACACGTTAGCAACTTGAAAAGCACGTTAGTATAATGTAGAACGCCATACAGCTCCTAAGTATACCTTACAATATCGTACGTAAACTTAAACCCCATAATAAATGTAATGAATTCGTACGAGTCCTTTGAACATCGTAAGACAAGTTAGGAAATCTTATGACTCTTTATGCCACGTTAGAAACTTGAAAAGCACGTTAGTATAATGTAGAACGCCATACAGCTCCTAAGTATACCTTACAATATCGTACATAAACTTAAACCCCATAATAAACGTAATGAATTCGTACGAGTCCTTTAAACAACGTACGACAAGTTAGGACATCTTAAGACTCTTTATGCCACATTAGCAACTCGAAAAGAACGTTAGTATGATGTAGAACACCTAACAACATCTTACAACACCTTACGAAACCACAAAACTACATAATAAACCTAATGAATTCGTACGAGTCCTTTGAACATCGTACGATAAGTTAGGACATTTTACGACTCTTTATGCCACATTAGCAACTCGAAAAGAACGTTAGTATAATGTAGAACGCCATACAGCTCCTAACACCTTATAATACCGTACGTAAACTTAAAACTCCATAATAAACCTAATGAATTCGTACACTTTGAACATCGTACGACAAGTTAGGACATCTTATGATTCTTTATGCTATATTAGCACCTTAAAAAGTACGTTATTATAATGTAAGACGCCTTACAACACCTTACAACATTTTACAACACCTTACGAATCCTTAAAACTCCATATAAAACCTAATGAATTCGTACGAGTCCTTTGAACATCGTACGATAAGTTAGGACATTTTACGACTCTTTATGCCACATTAGCAACTCGAAAACAACGTTAGTATATTGTAGGACGCCATACAGCTCCTAACACCTTACAATACCGTACGTAAACTTAAAATTCCATAATAAACCTAATGAATTCATACACTTTGAACATCGTACGACAAGTTAGGACATCTTATGACTCTTTATGACACGTTAGCAACTTGAAAAGCACGTTAGTATAATGTAGAACGCCATACAGCTCCTAAGTATACCTTACAATATCGTACGTAAACTTAAACCCCATAATAAATGTAATGAATTCGTACGAGTCCTTTGAACATCGTACGACAAGTTAGGAAATCTTATGACTCTTTATGCCACGTTAGAAACTTGAAAAGCACGTTAGTATAATGTAGAACGCCATACAGCTCCTAAGTATACCTTACAATATCGTACATAAACTTAAACCCCATAATAAACGTAATGAATTCGTACGAGTCCTTTAAACAACGTACGACAAGTTAGGACATCTTAAGACTCTTTATGCCACATTAGCAACTCGAAAAGAACGTTAGTATGATGTAGAACACCTAACAACATCTTACAACACCTTACGAAACCACAAAACTACATAATAAACCTAATGAATTCGTACGAGTCCTTTGAACATCGTACGATAAGTTAGGACATTTTACGACTCTTTATGCCACATTAGCAACTCGAAAAGAACGTTAGTATAATGTAGAACGCCATACAGCTCCTAACACCTTATAATACCGTACGTAAACTTAAAACTCCATAATAAACCTAATGAATTCGTACACTTTGAACATCGTACGACAAGTTAGGACATCTTATGATTCTTTATGCTATATTAGCACCTTAAAAAGTACGTTATTATAATGTAAGACGCCTTACAACACCTTACAACATTTTACAACACCGTACGAATCCTTAAAACTCCATATAAAACCTAATGAATTCGTACGAGTCCTTTGAACATCGTACGATAAGTTAGGACATTTTACGACTCTTTATGCCACATTAGCAACTCGAAAACAACGTTAGTATAATGTAGGACGCCATACAGCTCCTAACACCTTACAATACCGTACGTAAACTTAAAACTCCATAATAAACCCAATGAATTCTTACACTTTGAACATCGTACGACAAGTTAGGACATCTTATGATTCTTTATGCTATATTAGCACCTTGAAAAGCACGCTAGTATAATGTAAGACGCCTTACAACACCTAACAACATCTTACAACACCGTACGAAACCTCAAAAATCCATAATAAACTTAATGAATTCGTAAGAGTCCTTTGAACTTCGTACGACAAGTTAGAACATCTTACGACTCTTTATGCAACATTAGCACCTTGAAAAGCACTTTAGTATAATATAAGACGCCTTACAACACCTAACAACATCTTACAACACCGTACGTAAACTTAAAACTCCATAATAAACCTAATGAATTCGTACGAGTCCTTTGAACATCGTACGACAAGTTAGGACATCTTATGACTCTTTATGCCACGTTAGAAACTTGAAAAGCACGTTAGTATAATGTAGAACGCCATACAGCTCCTAAGTATACCTTACAATATCGTACATAAACTTAAACCCCATAATAAACGTAATGAATTCGTACGAGTCCTTTAAACAACGTACGACAAGTTAGGACATCTTAAGACTCTTTATGCCACATTAGCAACTCGAAAAGAACGTTAGTATGATGTAGAACACCTAACAACATCTTACAACACCTTACGAAACCACAAAACTCCATAATAAACCTAATGAATTCGTACGAGTCCTTTGAACATCGTACGATAAGTTAGGACATTTTACGACTCTTTATGCCACATTAGCAACTCGAAAAGAACGTTAGTATAATGTAGAACGCCATACAGCTCCTAACACCTTATAATACCGTATGTAAACTTAAAACTCCATAATAAACCTAATGAATTCGTACACTTTGAACATCGTACGACAAGTTAGGACATCCTATGATTCTTTATGCTATATTAGCACCTTAAAAAGTACGTTATTATAATGTAAGACGCCTTACAACACCTTACAACATTTTAAAACACCGTACGAATCCTTAAAACTCCATATAAAACCTAATGAATTCGTACGAGTCCTTTGAACATCGTACGATAAGTTAGGACATTTTACGACTCTTTATGCCACATTAGCAACTCGAAAACAACGTTAGTATAATGTAGGACGCCATACAGCTCCTAACACCTTACAATACCGTACGTAAACTTAAAACTCCATAATAAACCCAATGAATTCTTACACTTTGAACATCGTACGACAAGTTAGGACATCTTATGATTCTTTATGCTATATTAGCACCTTGAAAAGCACGCTAGTATAATGTAAGACGCCTTACAACACCTAACAACATCTTACAACACCGTACGAAACCTCAAAAATCCATAATAAACTTAATGAATTCGTAAGAGTCCTTTGAACTTCGTACGACAAGTTAGAACATCTTACGACTCTTTATGCAACATTAGCACCTTGAAAAGCACTTTAGTATAATATAAGACGCCTTACAACACCTAACAACATCTTACAACACCGTACGTAAACTTAAAACTCCATAATAAACCTAATGAATTCGTACGAGTCCTTTGAACATCGTACGACAAGTTAGGACATCTTATGACTCTTTATGCCACGTTAGAAACTTGAAAAGCACGTTAGTATAATGTAGAACGCCATACAGCTCCTAAGTATACCTTACAATATCGTACATAAACTTAAACCCCATAATAAACGTAATGAATTCGTACGAGTCCTTTAAACAACGTACGACAAGTTAGGACATCTTAAGACTCTTTATGCCACATTAGCAACTCGAAAAGAACGTTAGTATGATGTAGAACACCTAACAACATCTTACAACACCTTACGAAACCACAAAACTCCATAATAAACCTAATGAATTCGTACGAGTCCTTTGAACATCGTACGATAAGTTAGGACATTTTACGACTCTTTATGCCACATTAGCAACTCGAAAAGAACGTTAGTATAATGTAGAACGCCATACAGCTCCTAACACCTTATAATACCGTATGTAAACTTAAAACTCCATAATAAACCTAATGAATTCGTACACTTTGAACATCGTACGACAAGTTAGGACATCCTATGATTCTTTATGCTATATTAGCACCTTAAAAAGTACGTTATTATAATGTAAGACGCCTTACAACACCTTACAACATTTTAAAACACCGTACGAATCCTTAAAACTCCATATAAAACCTAATGAATTCGTACGAGTCCTTTGAACATCGTACGATAAGTTAGGACATTTTACGACTCTTTATGCCACATTAGCAACTCGAAAACAACGTTAGTATATTGTAGGACGCCATACAGCTCCTAACACCTTACAATACCGTACGTAAACTTAAAATTCCATAATAAACCTAATGAATTCATACACTTTGAACATCGTACGACAAGTTAGGACATCTTATGACTCTTTATGACACGTTAGCAACTTGAAAAGCACGTTAGTATAATGTAGAACGCCATACAGCTCCTAAGTATACCTTACAATATCGTACGTAAACTTAAACCCCATAATAAATGTAATGAATTCGTACGAGTCCTTTGAACATCGTACGACAAGTTAGGAAATCTTATGACTCTTTATGCCACGTTAGAAACTTGAAAAGCACGTTAGTATAATGTAGAACGCCATACAGCTCCTAAGTATACCTTACAATATCGTACATAAACTTAAACCCCATAATAAACGTAATGAATTCGTACGAGTCCTTTAAACAACGTACGACAAGTTAGGACATCTTAAGACTCTTTATGCCACATTAGCAACTCGAAAAGAACGTTAGTATGATGTAGAACACCTAACAACATCTTACAACACCTTACGAAACCACAAAACTACATAATAAACCTAATGAATTCGTACGAGTCCTTTGAACATCGTACGATAAGTTAGGACATTTTACGACTCTTTATGCCACATTAGCAACTCGAAAAGAACGTTAGTATAATGTAGAACGCCATATAGCTCCTAACACCTTATAATACCGTACGTAAACTTAAAACTCCATAATAAACCTAATGAATTCGTACACTTTGAACATCGTACGACAAGTTAGGACATCTTATGATTCTTTATGCTATATTAGCACCTTAAAAAGTACGTTATTATAATGTAAGACGCCTTACAACACCTTACAACATTTTACAACACCGTACGAATCCTTAAAACTCCATATAAAACCTAATGAATTCGTACGAGTCCTTTGAACATCGTACGATAAGTTAGGACATTTTACGACTCTTTATGCCACATTAGCAACTCGAAAACAACGTTAGTATAATGTAGGACGCCATACAGCTCCTAACACCTTACAATACCGTACGTAAACTTAAAACTCCATAATAAACCCAATGAATTCTTACACTTTGAACATCGTACGACAAGTTAGGACATCTTATGATTCTTTATGCTATATTAGCACCTTGAAAAGCACGCTAGTATAATGAAAGACGCCTTACAACACCTAACAACATCTTACAACACCGTACGAAACCTCAAAAATCCATAATAAACTTAATGAATTCGTAAGAGTCCTTTGAACTTCGTACGACAAGTTAGAACATCTTACGACTCTTTATGCAACATTAGCACCTTGAAAAGCACTTTAGTATAATATAAGACGCCTTACAACACCTAACAACATCTTACAACACCGTACGTAAACTTAAAACTCCATAATAAACCTAATGAATTCGTACGAGTCCTTTGAACATCGTACGACAAGTTAGGACATCTTATGACTCTTTATGCCACGTTAGAAACTTGAAAAGCACGTTAGTATAATGTAGAACGCCATACAGCTCCTAAGTATACCTTACAATATCGTACATAAACTTAAACCCCATAATAAACGTAATGAATTCGTACGAGTCCTTTAAACAACGTACGACAAGTTAGGACATCTTAAGACTCTTTATGCCACATTAGCAACTCGAAAAGAACGTTAGTATGATGTAGAACACCTAACAACATCTTACAACACCTTACGAAACCACAAAACTCCATAATAAACCTAATGAATTCGTACGAGTCCTTTGAACATCGTACGATAAGTTAGGACATTTTACGACTCTTTATGCCACATTAGCAACTCGAAAAGAACGTTAGTATAATGTAGAACGCCATACAGCTCCTAACACCTTATAATACCGTATGTAAACTTAAAACTCCATAATAAACCTAATGAATTCGTACACTTTGAACATCGTACGACAAGTTAGGACATCTTATGATTCTTTATGCTATATTAGCACCTTAAAAAGTACGTTATTATAATGTAAGACGCCTTACAACACCTTACAACATTTTACAACACCGTACGAATCCTTAAAACTCCATATAAAACCTAATGAATTCGTACGAGTCCTTTGAACATCGTACGATAAGTTAGGACATTTTACGACTCTTTATGCCACATTAGCAACTCGAAAACAACGTTAGTATATTGTAGGACGCCATACAGCTCCTAACACCTTACAATACCGTACGTAAACTTAAAATTCCATAATAAACCTAATGAATTAATACACTTTGAACATCGTACGACAAGTTAGGACATCTTATGACTCTTTATGACACGTTAGCAACTTGAAAAGCACGTTAGTATAATGTAGAACGCCATACAGCTCCTAAGTATACCTTACAATATCGTACGTAAACTTAAACCCCATAATAAATGTAATGAATTCGTACGAGTCCTTTGAACATCGTACGACAAGTTAGGAAATCTTATGACTCTTTATGCCACGTTAGAAACTTGAAAAGCACGTTAGTATAATGTAGAACGCCATACAGCTCCTAAGTATACCTTACAATATCGTACATAAACTTAAACCCCATAATAAACGTAATGAATTCGTACGAGTCCTTTAAACAACGTACGACAAGTTAGGACATCTTAAGACTCTTTATGCCACATTAGCAACTCGAAAAGAACGTTAGTATAATGTAGAACACCTAACAACATCTTACAACACCTTACGAAACCACAAAACTCCATAATAAACCTAATGAATTCGTACGAGTCCTTTGAACATCGTACGATAAGTTAGGACATTTTACGACTCTTTATGCCACATTAGCAACTCGAAAAGAACGTTAGTATAATGTAGAACGCCATACAGCTCCTAACACCTTATAATACCGTACGTAAACTTAAAACTCCATAATAAACCTAATGAATTCGTACACTTTGAACATCGTACGACAAGTTAGGACATCTTATGATTCTTTATGCTATATTAGCACCTTAAAAAGTACGTTATTATAATGTAAGACGCCTTACAACACCTTACAACATTTTACAACACCGTACGAATCCTTAAAACTCCATATAAAACCTAATGAATTCGTACGAGTCCTTTGAACATCGTACGATAAGTTAGGACATTTTACGACTCTTTATGCCACATTAGCAACTCGAAAACAACGTTAGTATAATGTAGGACGCCATACAGCTCCTAACACCTTACAATACCGTACGTAAACTTAAAATTCCATAATAAACCTAATGAATTCATACACTTTGAACATCGTACGACAAGTTAGGACATCTTATGACTCTTTATGCCACGTTAGCAACTTGAAAAGCACGTTAGTATAATGTAGAACGCCATACAGCTCCTAAGTATACCTTACAATATCGTACGTAAACTTAAACCCCATAATAAATGTAATGAATTCGTACGAGTCCTTTAAACAACGTACGACAAGTTAGGACATCTTACGACTCTTTATGCCACATTAGCAACTCGAAAAGAACGTTAGTATAATGTAGAACACCTAACAACATCTTACAACACCGTACGAAACCACAAAACTCCATAATAAACCTAATGAATTCGTACGAGTCCTTTGAACATCGTACGATAAGTTAGGACATTTTACGACTCTTTATGCCACATTAGCAACTCGAAAAGAACGTTAGTATAATGTAGAACGCCATACAGCTCCTAACACCTTATAATACCGTACGTAAACTTAAAACTCCATAATAAACCTAATGAATTCGTACACTTTGAACATCGTACGACAAGTTAGGACATCTTATGATTCTTTATGCTATATTAGCACCTTAAAAAGTACGTTATTATAATGTAAGACGCCTTACAACACCTTACAACATTTTACAACACCGTACGAATCCTTAAAACTCCATATAAAACCTAATGAATTCGTACGAGTCCTTTGAACATCGTACGATAAGTTAGGACATTTTACGACTCTTTATGCCACATTAGCAACTCGAAAACAACGTTAGTATAATGTAGGACGCCATACAGCTCCTAACACCTTACAATACCGTACGTAAACTTAAAATTCCATAATAAACCTAATGAATTCATACACTTTGAACATCGTACGACAAGTTAGGACATCTTATGACTCTTTATGCCACGTTAGCAACTTGAAAAGCACGTTAGTATAATGTAGAACGCCATACAGCTCCTAAGTATACCTTACAATATCGTACGTAAACTTAAACCCCATAATAAATGTAATGAATTCGTACGAGTCCTTTAAACAACGTACGACAAGTTAGGACATCTTACGACTCTTTATGCCACATTAGCAACTCGAAAAGAACGTTAGTATAATGTAGAACACCTAACAACATCTTACAACACCGTACGAAACCACAAAACTCCATAATAAACCTAATGAATTCGTACGAGTCCTTTGAACATCGTACGATAAGTTAGGACATTTTACGACTCTTTATGCCACATTAGCAACTCGAAAAGAACGTTAGTATAATGTAGAACGCCATACAGCTCCTAACACCTTATAATACCGTACGTAAACTTAAAACTCCATAATAAACCTAATGAATTCGTACACTTTGAACATCGTACGACAAGTTAGGACATCTTATGATTCTTTATGCTATATTAGCACCTTAAAAAGTACGTTATTATAATGTAAGACGCCTTACAACACCTTACAACATTTTACAACACCGTACGAATCCTTAAAACTCCATATAAAACCTAATGAATTCGTACGAGTCCTTTGAACATCGTACGATAAGTTAGGACATTTTACGACTCTTTATGCCACATTAGCAACTCGAAAACAACGTTAGTATAATGTAGGACGCCATACAGCTCCTAACACCTTACAATACCGTACGTAAACTTAAAATTCCATAATAAACCTAATGAATTCATACACTTTGAACATCGTACGACAAGTTAGGACATCTTATGACTCTTTATGCCACGTTAGCAACTTGAAAAGCACGTTAGTATAATGTAGAACGCCATACAGCTCCTAAGTATACCTTACAATATCGTACGTAAACTTAAACCCCATAATAAATGTAATGAATTCGTACGAGTCCTTTAAACAACGTACGACAAGTTAGGACATCTTACGACTCTTTATGCCACATTAGCAACTCGAAAAGAACGTTAGTATAATGTAGAACACCTAACAACATCTTACAACACCGTACGAAACCACAAAACTCCATAATAAACCTAATGAATTCGTACGAGTCCTTTGAACATCGTACGATAAGTTAGGACATTTTACGACTCTTTATGCCACATTAGCAACTCGAAAAGAACGTTAGTATAATGTAGAACGCCATACAGCTCCTAACACCTTATAATACCGTACGTAAACTTAAAACTCCATAATAAACCTAATGAATTCGTACACTTTGAACATCGTACGACAAGTTAGGACATCTTATGATTCTTTATGCTATATTAGCACCTTAAAAAGTACGATATTATAATGTAAGACGCCTTACAACACCTTACAACATTTTACATCACCGTACGAATCCTTAAAACTCCATATAAAACCTAATGAATTCGTACGAGTCCTTTGAACATCGTACGATAAGTTAGGACATTTTACGACTCTTTATGCCACATTAGCAACTCGAAAACAACGTTAGTATAATGTAGGACGCCAAACAGCTCCTAACACCTTACAATACCGTACGTAAACTTAAAATTCCATAATAAACCTAATGAATTCATACACTTTGAACATCGTACGACAAGTTAGGACATCTTATGACTCTTTATGCCACGTTAGCAACTTGAAAAGCACGTTAGTATAATGTAGAACGCCATACAGCTCCTAAGTATACCTTACAATATCGTACGTAAACTTAAACCCCATAATAAATGTAATGAATTCGTACGAGTCCTTTAAACAACGTACGACAAGTTAGGACATCTTACGACTCTTTATGCCACATTAGCAACTCGAAAAGAACGTTAGTATAATGTAGAACACCTAACAACATCTTACAACACCGTACGAAACCACAAAACTCCATAATAAACCTAATGAATTCGTACGAGTCCTTTGAACATCGTACGATAAGTTAGGACATTTTACGACTCTTTATGCCACATTAGCAACTCGAAAAGAACGTTAGTATAATGTACAACGCCATACAGCTCCTAACACCTTATAATACCGTACGTAAACTTAAAACTCCATAATAAACCTAATGAATTCGTACACTTTGAACATCGTACGACAAGTTAGGACATCTTATGATTCTTTATGCTATATTAGCACCTTAAAAAGTACGATATTATAATGTAAGACGCCTTACAACACCTTACAACATTTTACATCACCGTACGAATCCTTAAAACTCCATATAAAACCTAATGAATTCGTACGAGTCCTTTGAACATCGTACGATAAGTTAGGACATTTTACGACTCTTTATGCCACATTAGCAACTCGAAAACAACGTTAGTATAATGTAGGACGCCATACAGCTCCTAACACCTTACAATACCGTACGTAAACTTAAAATTCCATAATAAACCTAATGAATTCATACACTTTGAACATCGTACGACAAGTTAGGACATCTTATGACTCTTTATGCCACGTTAGCAACTTGAAAAGCACGTTAGTATAATGTAGAACGCCATACAGCTCCTAAGTATACCTTACAATATCGTACGTAAACTTAAACCCCATAATAAATGTAATGAATTCGTACGAGTCCTTTGAACATCGTACGACAAGTTAGGACATCTTATGACTCTTTATGCCACGTTAGAAACTTGAAAAGCACGTTAGTATAATGTAGAACGCCATACAGCTCCTAAGTATACCTTACAATATCGTACATAAACTTAAACCCCATAATAAACGTAATGAATTCGTACGAGTCCTTTAAACAACGTACGACAAGTTAGGACATCTTAAGACTCTTTATGCCACATTAGCAACTCGAAAAGAACGTTAGTATGATGTAGAGCACCTAACAACATCTTACAACACCTTACGAAACCACAAAACTCCATAATAAACCTAATGAATTCGTACGAGTCCTTTGAACATCGTACGATAAGTTAGGACATTTTACGACTCTTTATGCCACATTAGCAACTCGAAAAGAACGTTAGTATAATGTAGAACGCCATACAGCTCCTAACACCTTATAATACCGTACGTAAACTTAAAACTCCATAATAAACCTAATGAATTCGTACACTTTGAACATCGTACGACAAGTTAGGACATCTTATGATTCTTTATGCTATATTAGCACCTTAAAAAGTACGTTATTATAATGTAAGACGCCTTACAACACCTTACAACATTTTACAACACCGTACGAATCCTTAAAACTCCATATAAAACCTAATGAATTCGTACGAGTCCTTTGAACATCGTACGATAAGTTAGGACATTTTACGACTCTTTATGCCACATTAGCAACTCGAAAACAACGTTAGTATAATGTAGGATGCCATACAGCTCCTAACACCTTACAATACCGTACGTAAACTTAAAATTCCATAATAAACCTAATGAATTCATACACTTTGAACATCGTACGACAAGTTAGGACATCTTATGACTCTTTATGCCACGTTAGCAACTTGAAAAGCACGTTAGTATAATGTAGAACGCCATACAGCTCCTAAGTATACCTTACAATATCGTACGTAAACTTAAACCCCATAATAAATGTAATGAATTCGTACGAGTCCTTTAAACAACGTACGACAAGTTAGGACATCTTACGACTCTTTATGCCACATTAGCAACTCGAAAAGAACGTTAGTATAATGTAGAACACCAAACAACATCTTACAACACCGTACGAAACCACAAAACTCCATAATAAACCTAATGAATTCGTACGAGTCCTTTGAACATCGTACGATAAGTTAGGACATTTTACGACTCTTTATGCCACATTAGCAACTCGAAAAGAACGTTAGTATAATGTAGAACGCCATACAGCTCCTAACACCTTATAATACCGTACGTAAACTTAAAACTCCATAATAAACCTAATGAAATCGTACACTTTGAACATCGTACGACAAGTTAGGACATCTTATGATTCTTTATGCTATATTAGCACCTTAAAAAGTACGATATTATAATGTAAGACGCCTTACAACACCTTACAACATTTTACATCACCGTACGAATCCTTAAAACTCCATATAAAACCTAATGAATTCGTACGAGTCCTTTGAACATCGTACGATAAGTTAGGACATTTTACGACTCTTTATGCCACATTAGCAACTCGAAAACAACGTTAGTATAATGTAGGACGCCATACAGCTCCTAACACCTTACAATACCGTACGTAAACTTAAAATTCCATAATAAACCTAATGAATTCATACACTTTGAACATCGTACGACAAGTTAGGACATCTTATGACTCTTTATGCCACGTTAGCAACTTGAAAAGCACGTTAGTATAATGTAGAACGCCATACAGCTCCTAAGTATACCTTACAATATCGTACGTAAACTTAAACCCCATAATAAATGTAATGAATTCGTACGAGTCCTTTAAACAACATACGACAAGTTAGGACATCTTACGACTCTTTATGCCACATTAGCAACTCGAAAAGAACGTTAGTATAATGTAGAACACCAAACAACATCTTACAACACCGTACGAAACCACAAAACTCCATAATAAACCTAATGAATTCGTACACTTTGAACATCGTACGACAAGTTAGGACATCTTATGATTCTTTATGCTATATTAGCACCTTAAAAAGTACGATATTATAATGTAAGACGCCTTACAACACCTTACAACATTTTACATCACCGTACGAATCCTTAAAACTCCATATAAAACCTAATGAATTCGTACGAGTCCTTTGAACATCGTACGATAAGTTAGGACATTTTACGACTCTTTATGCCACATTAGCAACTCGAAAACAACGTTAGTATAATGTAGGACGCCATACAGCTCCTAACACCTTACAATACCGTACGTAAACTTAAAATTCCATAATAAACCTAATGAATTCATACACTTTGAACATCGTACGACAAGTTAGGACATCTTATGACTCTTTATGCCACATTAGCAACTTGAAAAGCACGTTAGTATAATGTAGAACGCCATACAGCTCCTAAGTATACCTTACAATATCGTACGTAAACTTAAACCCCATAATAAATGTAATGAATTCGTACGAGTCCTTTAAACAACATACGACAAGTTAGGACATCTTACGACTCTTTATGCCACATTAGCAACTCGAAAAGAACGTTAGTATAATGTAGAACACCAAACAACATCTTACAACACCGTACGAAACCACAAAACTCCATAATAAACCTAATGAATTCGTACACTTTGAACATCGTACGACAAGTTAGGACATCTTATGATTCTTTATGCTATATTAGCACCTTAAAAAGTACGATATTATAATGTAAGACGCCTTACAACACCTTACAACATTTTACATCACCGTACGAATCCTTAAAACTCCATATAAAACCTAATGAATTCGTACGAGTCCTTTGAACATCGTACGATAAGTTAGGACATTTTACGACTCTTTATGCCACATTAGCAACTCGAAAACAACGTTAGTATAATGTAGGACGCCATACAGCTCCTAACACCTTACAATACCGTACGTAAACTTAAAATTCCATAATAAACCTAATGAATTCATACACTTTGAACATCGTACGACAAGTTAGGACATCTTATGACTCTTTATGCCACATTAGCAACTTGAAAAGCACGTTAGTATAATGTAGAACGCCATACAGCTCCTAAGTATACCTTACAATATCGTACGTAAACTTAAACCCCATAATAAATGTAATGAATTCGTACGAGTCCTTTGAACATCGTACGACAAGTTAGGACATCTTATGACTCTTTATGCCACGTTAGAAACTTGAAAAGCACGTTAGTATAATGTAGAACGCCATACAGCTCCTAAGTATACCTTACAATATCGTACATAAACTTAAACCCCATAATAAACGTAATGAATTCGTACGAGTCCTTTAAACAACGTACGACAAGTTAGGACATCTTAAGACTCTTTATGCCACATTAGCAACTCGAAAAGAACGTTAGTATGATGTAGAGCACCTAACAACATCTTACAACACCTTACGAAACCACAAAACTCCATAATAAACCTAATGAATTCGTACGAGTCCTTTGAACATCGTACGATAAGTTAGGACATTTTACGACTCTTTATGCCACATTAGCAACTCGAAAAGAACGTTAGTATAATGTAGAACGCCATACAGCTCCTAACACCTTATAATACCGTACGTAAACTTAAAACTCCATAATAAACCTAATGAATTCGTACACTTTGAACATCGTACGACAAGTTAGGACATCTTATGATTCTTTATGATATATTAGCACCTTAAAAAGTACGTTATTATAATGTAAGACGCCTTACAACACCTTACAACATTTTACAACACCGTACGAATCCTTAAAACTCCATATAAAACCTAATGAATTCGTACGAGTCCTTTGAACATCGTACGATAAGTTAGGACATTTTACGACTCTTTATGCCACATTAGCAACTCGAAAACAACGTTAGTATAATGTAGGATGCCATACAGCTCCTAACACCTTACAATACCGTACGTAAACTTAAAATTCCATAATAAACCTAATGAATTCATACACTTTGAACATCGTACGACAAGTTAGGACATCTTATGACTCTTTATGCCACGTTAGCAACTTGAAAAGCACGTTAGTATAATGTAGAACGCCATACAGCTCCTAAGTATACCTTACAATATCGTACGTAAACTTAAACCCCATAATAAATGTAATGAATTCGTACGAGTCCTTTAAACAACGTACGACAAGTTAGGACATCTTACGACTCTTTATGCCACATTAGCAACTCGAAAAGAACGTTAGTATAATGTAGAACACCAAACAACATCTTACAACACCGTACGAAACCACAAAACTCCATAATAAACCTAATGAATTCGTACGAGTCCTTTGAACATCGTACGATAAGTTAGGACATTTTACGACTCTTTATGCCACATTAGCAACTCGAAAAGAACGTTAGTATAATGTAGAACGCCATACAGCTCCTAACACCTTATAATACCGTACGTAAACTTAAAACTCCATAATAAACCTAATGAATTCGTACACTTTGAACATCGTACGACAAGTTAGGACATCTTATGATTCTTTATGCTATATTAGCACCTTAAAAAGTACGATATTATAATGTAAGACGCCTTACAACACCTTACAACATTTTACATCACCGTACGAATCCTTAAAACTCCATATAAAACCTAATGAATTCGTACGAGTCCTTTGAACATCGTACGATAAGTTAGGACATTTTACGACTCTTTATGCCACATTAGCAACTCGAAAACAACGTTAGTATAATGTAGGACGCCATACAGCTCCTAACACCTTACAATACCGTACGTAAACTTAAAATTCCATAATAAACCTAATGAATTCATACACTTTGAACATCGTACGACAAGTTAGGACATCTTATGACTCTTTATGCCACGTTAGCAACTTGAAAAGCACGTTAGTATAATGTAGAACGCCATACAGCTCCTAAGTATACCTTACAATATCGTACGTAAACTTAAACCCCATAATAAATGTAATGAATTCGTACGAGTCCTTTAAACAACATACGACAAGTTAGGACATCTTACGACTCTTTATGCCACATTAGCAACTCGAAAAGAACGTTAGTATAATGTAGAACACCAAACAACATCTTACAACACCGTACGAAACCACAAAACTCCATAATAAACCTAATGAATTCGTACGAGTCCTTTGAACATCGTACGATAAGTTAGGACATTTTACGACTCTTTATGCCACATTAGCAACTCGAAAAGAACGTTAGTATAATGTAGAACGCCATACAGCTCCTAACACCTTATAATACCGTACGTAAACTTAAAACTCCATAATAAACCTAATGAATTCGTACACTTTGAACATCGTACGACAAGTTAGGACATCTTATGATTCTTTATGCTATATTAGCACCTTAAAAAGTACGATATTATAATGTAAGACGCCTTACAACACCTTACAACATTTTACATCACCGTACGAATCCTTAAAACTCCATATAAAACCTATTGAATTCGTACGAGTCCTTTGAACATCGTACGATAAGTTAGGACATTTTACGACTCTTTATGCCACATTAGCAACTCGAAAACAACGTTAGTATAATGTAGGACGCCATACAGCTCCTAACACCTTACAATACCGTACGTAAACTTAAAATTCCATAATAAACCTAATGAATTCATACACTTTGAACATCGTACGACAAGTTAGGACATCTTATGACTCTTTATGCCACGTTAGCAACTTGAAAAGCACGTTAGTATAATGTAGAACGCCATACAGCTCCTAAGTATACCTTACAATATCGTACGTAAACTTAAACCCCATAATACATGTAATGAATTCGTACGAGTCCTTTAAACAACGTACGACAAGTTAGGACATCTTACGACTCTTTATGCCACATTAGCAACTCGAAAAGAACGTTAGTATAATGTAGAACACCTAACAACATCTTACAACACCGTACGAAACCACAAAACTCCATAATAAACCTAATGAATTTGTACGAGTCCTTTGAACATCGTACGATAAGTTAGGACATTTTACGACTCTTTATGCCACATTAGCAACTCGAAAAGAACGTTAGTATAATGTAGAACGCCATACAGCTCCTAACACCTTACAATACCGTACGTAAACTTAAAACTCCATAATAAACCTAATGAATTCGTACACTTTGAACATCGTACGACAAGTTAGGACATCTTATGATTCTTTATGCTATATTAGCACCTTAAAATGTACGTTATTATAATGTAAGACGCCTTACAACACCTTACAACATTTTACAACACCGTACGAATCCTTAAAACTCCATATAAAACCTAATGAATTCGTACGAGTCCTTTGAACATCGTACGATAAGTTAGGACATTTTACGACTCTTTATGCCACATTAGTAACTCGAAAACAACGTTAGTATAATGTAGGACGCCATACAGCTCCTAACACCTTACAATACCGTACGTAAACTTAAAATTCCATAATAAACCTAATGAATTCATACACTTTGAACATCGTACGACAAGTTAGGACATCTTATGACTCTTTATGCCACGTTAGCAACTTGAAAAGCACGTTAGTATAATGTAGAACGCTATACAGCTCCTAAGTATACCTTACAATATCGTACGTAAACTTAAACCCCATAATAAATGTAATGAATTCGTACGAGTCCTTTGAACATCGTACGACAAGTTAGGACATCTTATGACTCTTTATGCCACGTTAGAAACTTGAAAAGCACGTTAGTATAATGTAGAACGCCATACAGCTCCTAAGTATACCTTACAATATCGTACATAAACTTAAACCCCATAATAAACGTAATGAATTCGTACGAGTCCTTTAAACAACGTACGACAAGTTAGGACATCTTATGATTCTTTATGCTATATTAGCAACTCGAAAAGAACGTTAGTATGATGTAGAACACCTAACAACATCTTACAACACCTTACGAAACCACAAAACTCCATAATAAACCTAATGAATTCGTACGAGTCCTTTGAACATCGTACGATAAGTTAGGACATTTTACGACTCTTTATGCCACATTAGCAACTCGAAAAGAACGTTAGTATAATGTAGAACGCGATACAGCTCCTAACACCTTATAATACCGTACGTAAACTTAAAACTCCATAATAAACCTAATGAATTCGTACACTTTGAACATCGTACGACAAGTTAGGACATCTTATGATTCTTTATGCTATATTAGCACCTTAAAAAGTACGTTATTATAATGTAAGACGCCTTACAACACCTTACAACATTTTACAACACCGTACGAATCCTTAAAACTCCATATAAAACCTAATGAATTCGTACGAGTCCTTTGAACATCGTACGATAAGTTAGGACATTTTACGACTCTTTATGCCACATTAGCAACTCGAAAACAACGTTAGTATAATGTAGGACGCCATACAGCTCCTAACACCTTACAATACCGTACGTAAACTTAAAATTCCATAATAAACCTAATGAATTCATACACTTTGAACATCGTACGACAAGTTAGGACATCTTATGACTCTTTATGCCACGTTAGCAACTTGAAAAGCACGTTAGTATAATGTAGAACGCCATACAGCTCCTAAGTATACCTTACAATATCGTACGTAAACTTAAACCCCATAATAAATGTAATGAATTCGTACGAGTCCTTTAAACAACGTACGACAAGTTAGGACATCTTACGACTCTTTATGCCACATTAGCAACTCGAAAAGAACGTTAGTATAATGTAGAACACCTAACAACATCTTACAACACCGTACGAAACCACAAAACTCCATAATAAACCTAATGAATTCGTACGAGTCCTTTGAACATCGTACGATAAGTTAGGACATTTTACGACTCTTTATGCCACATTAGCAACTCGAAAAGAACGTTAGTATAATGTAGAACGCCATACAGCTCCTAACACCTTATAATACCGTACGAAAACTTAAAACTCCATAATAAACCTAATGAATTCGTACACTTTGAACATCGTACGACAAGTTAGGACATCTTATGATTCTTTATGCTATATTAGCACCTTAAAAAGTACGATATTATAATGTAAGACGCCTTACAACACCTTACAACATTTTACATCACCGTACGAATCCTTAAAACTCCATATAAAACCTAATGAATTCGTACGAGTCCTTTGAACATCGTACGATAAGTTAGGACATTTTACGACTCTTTATGCCACATTAGCAACTCGAAAACAACGTTAGTATAATGTAGGACGCCATACAGCTCCTAACACCTTACAATACCGTACGTAAACTTAAAATTCCATAATAAAGCTAATGAATTCATACACTTTGAACATCGTACGACAAGTTAGGACATCTTATGACTCTTTATGCCACGTTAGCAACTTGAAAAGCACGTTAGTATAATGTAGAACGCCATACAGCTCCTAAGTATACCTTACAATATCGTACGTAAACTTAAACCCCATAATAAATGTAATGAATTCGTACGAGTCCTTTAAACAACGTACGACAAGTTAGGACATCTTACGACTCTTTATGCCACATTAGCAACTCGAAAAGAACGTTAGTATAATGTAGAACACCTAACAACATCTTACAACACCGTACGAAACCACAAAACTCCATAATAAACCTAATGAATTTGTACGAGTCCTTTGAACATCGTACGATAAGTTAGGACATTTTACGACTCTTTATGCCACATTAGCAACTCGAAAAGAACATTAGTATAATGTAGAACGCCATACAGCTCCTAACACCTTACAATACCGTACGTAAACTTAAAACTCCATAATAAACCTAATGAATTCGTACACTTTGAACATCGTACGACAAGTTAGGACATCTTATGATTCTTTATGCTATATTAGCACCTTAAAATGTACGTTATTATAATGTAAGACGCCTTACAACACCTTACAACATTTTACAACACCGTACGAATCCTTAAAACTCCATATAAAACCTAATGAATTCGTACGAGTCCTTTGAACATCGTACGATAAGTTAGGACATTTTACGACTCTTTATGCCACATTAGCAACTCGAAAACAACGTTAGTATAATGTAGGACGCCATACAGCTCCTAACACCTTACAATACCGTACGTAAACTTAAAATTCCATAATAAACCTAATGATATCATACACTTTGAACATCGTACGACAAGTTAGGACATCTTATGACTCTTTATGCCACGTTAGCAACTTGATAAGCACGTTAGTATAATGTAGAACGCCATACAGCTCCTAAGTATACCTTACAATATCGTACGTAAACTTAAACACCATAATAAATGTAATGAATTCGTACGAGTCCTTTAAACAACGTACGACAAGTTAGGACATCTTACGACTCTTTATGCCACATTAGCAACTCGAAAAGAACGTTAGTATAATGTAGAACACCTAACAACATCTTACAACACCGTACGAAACCACAAAACTCCATAATAAACCTAATGAATTCGTACGAGTCCTTTGAACATCGTACGATAAGTTAGGACATTTTACGACTCTTTATGCCACATTAGCAACTCGAAAAGAACGTTAGTATAATGTAGAACGCCATACAGCTCCTAACACCTTATAATACCGTACGTAAACTTAAAACTCCATAATAAACCTAATGAATTCGTACACTTTGAACATCGTACGACAAGTTAGGACATCTTATGATTCTTTATGCTATATTAGCACCTTAAAAGGTACGTTATTATAATGTAAGACGCCTTACAACACCTTACAACATTTTACAACACCGTACTAATCCTTAAAACTCTATATAAAACCTAATGAATTCGTACGAGTCCTTTGAACATCGTACGATAAGTTAGGACATTTTACGACTCTTTATGCCACATTAGCAACTCGAAAACAACGTTAGTATAATGTAGGACGCCATACAGCTCCTAACACCTTACAATACCGTACGTAAACTTAAATTTCCATAATAAACCTAATGAATTCATACACTTTGAACATCGTACGACAAGTTAGGACATCTTATGACTCTTTATGCCACGTTAGCAACTTGAAAAGCACGTTAGTATAATGTAGAACGCCATACAGCTCCTAAGTATACCTTACAATATCGTACGTAAACTTAAACCCCATAATAAATGTAATGAATTCGTACGAGTCCTTTAAACAACGTACGACAAGTTAGGACATCTTACGACTCTTTATGCCACATTAGCAACTCGAAAAGAACGTTAGTATAATGTAGAACACCTAACAACATCTTACAACACCGTACGAAACCACAAAACTCCATAATAAACCTAATGAATTCGTACGAGTCCTTTGAACATCGTACGATAAGTTAGGACATTTTACGACTCTTTATGCCACATTAGCAACTCGAAAAGAACGTTAGTATAATGTAGAACGCCATACAGCTCCTAACACCTTATAATACCGTACGTAAACTTAAAACTCCATAATAAACCTAATGAATTCGTACACTTTGAACATCGTACGACAAATTAAGACATCTTATGATTCTTTATGCTATAATAGCACCTTAAAAAGTACGTTATTATAATGTAAGACGCCTTACAACACCTTACAACATTTTACAACACCGTACGAATCCTTAAAACTCCATATAAAACCTAATAAATTCGTACGAGTCCTTTGAACATCGTACGTCAAGTTAGGACATTTTACGACTCTTTATGCCACATCAGCAACTCGAAAAGAACGTTAGTATAATGTTGAACGCCATACAGCTCCTAACACCTTACAATACCGTGCGTATACTTAAAACTCCATAATTAACCTAATGAATTTGTACGAGTCCTTTGAACATCGTACGACAAGTTAGGACATCTTATGACTCTTTATGCCACGTTAGCAACATGAAAAGCACGTTAGTATAATGTAGAACGCCATACAGCTCCTAAGTATACCTTACAATATCGTACGTAAACTTAAACCCCATAATAAATGTAATGAATTCGTACGAGTCCTTTAAACAACGTACGACAAGTTAGGACATCTTACGACTCTTTATGCCACATTAGCAACTCGAAAAGAACGTTAGTATAATGTAGAACACCAAACAACATCTTACAACACCGTACGAAACCACAAAACTCCATAATAAACCTAATGAATTCGTACGAGTCCTTTGAACATCGTACGATAAGTTAGGACATTTTACGGCTCTTTATGCCACATTAGCAACTCGAAAAGAACGTTAGTATAATGTAGAACGCCATACAGCTCCTAACACCTTATAATACCGTACGTAAACTTAAAACTCCATAATAAACCTAATGAATTCGTACACTTTGAACATCGTACGACAAGTTAAGACATCTTATGATTCTTTATGCTATAATAGCACCTTAAAAAGTACGTTATTATAATGTAAGACGCCTTACAACACCTTACAACATTTTACAACACCGTACGAATCCTTAAAACTCCATATAAAACCTAATAAATTCGTACGAGTCCTTTGAACATCGTACGTCAAGTTAGGACATTTTACGACTCTTTATGCCACATCAGCAACTCGAAAAGAACGTTAGTATAATGTTGAACGCCATACAGCTCCTAACACCTTACAATACCGTGCGTATACTTAAAACTCCATAATTAACCTAATGAATTTGTACGAGTCCTTTGAACATCGTACGACAAGTTAGGACATCTTATGACTCTTTATGCCACGTTAGCAACATGAAAAGCACGTTAGTATAATGTAGAACGCCATACAGCTCCTAAGTATACCTTACAATATCGTACGTAAACTTAAACCCCATAATAAACGTAATGAATTCGTACGAGTCCTTTAAACAACGTACGACAAGTTAGGACATCTTACGACTCTTTATGCCACATTAGCAACTCGAAAAGAACGTTAGTATAATGTAGAACACCAAACAACATCTTACAACACCGTACGAAACCACAAAACTCCATAATAAACCTAATGAATTCGTACGAGTCCTTTGAACATCGTACGATAAGTTAGGACATTTTACGACTCTTTATGCCACATTAGCAACTCGAAAAGAACTTTAGTATAATGTAGAACGCCATACAGCTCCTAACACCTTACAATACCGTACGTAAACTTAAAACTCCATAATAAACCTAATGAATACGTACACTTTGAACATCGTACGAGAAGTTAGGACATCTTATGATTCTTTATGCTATATTAGCACCTTAAAAAGTACGTTATTATAATGTAAGACGCCTTACAACACCTTACAACATTTTACAACACCGTACGAATCCTTAAAACTCCATATAAAACCTAATGAACTCGTACGAGTCCTTTGAACATCGTACGATAAGTTAGGACATTTTACGACTCTTTATGCCACATTAGCAACTCGAAAACAACGTTAGTATAATGTAGGACGCCATACAGCTCCTAACACCTTACAATACCGTACGTAAACTTAAAACTCCATAATAAACCTAATGAATTCTTACACTTTGAACATCGTACGACAAGTTAGGACATCTTATGATTCTTTATGCTATATTAGCACCTTGAAAAGCACGCTAGTATAATGTAAGACGCCTTACAACACCTAACAACATCTTACAACACCGTACGAAACCTCAAAAATCCATAATAAACTTAATGAATTCGTAAGAGTCCTTTGAACTTCGTACGACAAGTTAGAACATCTTACGACTCTTTATGCAACATTAGCACCTTGAAAAGCACTTTACTATAATGTAAGACGCCTTACAACACTTAACAACATCTTACAACACCGTACGTAAACTTAAAACTCCATAATAAACCTAATGAAATCGTACGAGTCCTTTGAACATCGTACGACAAGTTAGGACATCTTATGACTCTTTATGCCACGTTAGAAACTTGAAAAGCACGTTAGTATAATGTAGAACGCCATACAGCTCCTAAGTATACCTTACAATATCGTACGTAAACTTAAACCCCATAATAAACGTAATGAATTCGTACGAGTCCTTTAAACAACGTACGACAAGTTAGGACATCTTAAGACTCTTTATGCCACATTAGCAACTCGAAAAGAACGTTAGTATGATGTAGAACACCTAACAACATCTTACAACACCGTACGAAACCACAAAACTCCATAATAAACCTAATGAATTCGTACGAGTCCTTTGAACATTGTACGATAAGTTAGGACATTTTACGACTCTTTATGCCACATTAGCAACTCGAAAAGAACGTTAGTATAATGTAGAACGCCATACAGCTCCTAACACCTTATAATACCGTACGTAAACTTAAAACTCCATAATAAACCTAATGAATTCGTACACTTTGAACATCGTACGACAAGTTAGGACATCTTATGATTCTTTATGCTATATTAGCACCTTGAAAAGCACGTTTGTATAATGTAAGACGCCTTACAACACCTAACAACATCTTACAACACTGTACGAAACCTCAAAACTCTATAATAAACATAATGAATTCGTACGAGTCCTTTGAACATCGTACGACAAGTTAGAACATCTTATGACTCTTTATCCTATATTAGCACCTTGAAAAGCATCTGTGGTATGAGCATTGTTATCATAGGAAATTTTGGCAATTAGGGTTTGGTGGGTTCTTCCTTGGTTGTCTTAATTCTTACTCTAAGTGCTTAGTTGGTCTGTAATTTATCACGGCTACGTTGTAGTTTAGTTTGATCAGTACGAATCCAATTAACCACCAAAGAAGAGGAATATAGCAACTAGGTTTTGGCGCTTTTGCATGCATGCATGCATGGAGAAGGTTAGCCTGGAAAGTAGTGGTATGAAAGGTATCGCCTTAATGGTCAAGAATATTGACGGTGCTCCAATTCGCAAGGGTATTTTGAAGGCTTGAATTAGTTTGAAACCGAGATCTTTGAGTGATGACCTACGTCCAGAATCTGTTGAGGATATGACTGGTATGGGATCATCATCGAAGGTTGAATCACAAGTAGTTGGTACTAAGTCTGAGATCGATCAGTCCACTAAGCCAAGTAAGGGTTCATACGCTGGAATGCTGAAGGGGGCTGCTAATAAAAAGGTAAATTTTCGTTATTTGGAATGCATGGATTGTCAAGATGGGGTTGATGTGGTATTACCAAGAGCTTCGGTTAAAAGTATCCAGGATAAACTTTCACATACGCTATATGGTTACTTCATTGGGGCTAGGGAAGCATTCCCTGTGGTGGAGTATTTTGTGAAGACTAATTGGAAAAAATATGGCCTAGAAAAATCTATGATGAATGCCAAAGGGTTCTTCTTCTTTAAATTTGCTGATGAAAAAGGAATGCTTGAAGTGCTTGAGGGGGGGGGGGCATGGATGATCCGTAATAAACCCATATTTCTTAATGTTTAGTCAGCCTCTACAATGTTAACTAAAGTGGAGCCGAGGGAAATTGCCATTTGGGTTAAACTTCATGATGTGCCTATTGCTGCTTATTCTGAAGACGGTCTAAGCCTTCTTGCTTCGAAGATTGGTGATCCAAAATTGCTTGATACATTTACTAGTAACATGTGTGTTGAAGCTTGGGGTAGGAGCAGTTATGCTAGGGCGCTTATAGAAGTTTCGGCTGATAAGGAGTTTAGAGAGTATATATCTTTGGCCATTCCAGAATTAGAGGGGGATAAGTTTACTACGATAAATATTCCTGTGGAATATGAATGGAATCCTCCAAGGTGTTCTCACTGTAGGGTTTTTGGACATGGGTTGAAAGAATGCCCTAAGCAAGTTCTGGTAGCTACAAAAACTGATCCTAAGGTTGATGGGGATGGGTTCATTGAAGTGAATGGTAGGAAAAATCAAAGGAAAGGGGGGATCCAAGTGAGTAAGCAAAAACAGAAGTTTGAGTACAGACCAGTTCGGAAGATTGCTAATGCAGATCCGGCAAATTCAAAGGCTAGTTCTTCAAAGACAATTGTGGTAACACATAATTCGTTTGAGGCTCTTAATCCGAGTGAGGAGGCTAGGGGTGAGGTGGTTATGGAGACTGATGGTACTAAGAGTGTTACAGCTAAATCTAGTCAAAACAGTGCGGACCCGTTATCGGAAGAGGATGATGTGGAAGAGGTCTACAATGAGATGTCGGAATTTATGGCTGCAGGGGATCATGCTTATGATGTTTCTAAAGGGGCAAGCACTCCTTCTTCTATGGTTATCAATGGTTAGTCTAGCTGCATGGAACATAAGGGGGTTGAACAGCCCTCTGAAACAAAAGGAGGTTCGCAATGTGGTTAAAGAGAATAAATTAAGTATATGTGCTATCCTGGAATCCCATGTGGATGTTTCGCAGCTATATGGGGTTTGTAGGAGTGTGTTTAAATCTTGGGATTGGACTTCTAATGGTAATCAGTGTCGTAAAGGGTCTAGGATTATTATGGGGTGGGACTCTTCGGTTGTTGATGTTATGGTTATTGACCAAACTAGTCAGGTTATGCATGTTCAAATCTGTTTTAAATTGGACAAAAAAGTGTTGTTTTGTTCTTTTGTCTATGCGGATAACTATTATATTGTCAGAAGGAAATTGTGGGATAGCCTTGGCATCCATAAAGCATTTATCAATGATCGACCTTGGATTTTAATGGGAGATTTCAACTCGGTGCTTAATATTGAAGATAGCTTGTGTGGACCATCGGTTTTATCAACCGGAGTTCGTGATTTTAATGAATGTGTAAACTGTATTGAGGTGTGTGATATTAATAGCTCCGGTCTTCATTACACATGGAATCAAAAGCCGAAGTCTGGGAAAGGTATTTTTAGAAAGCTGGATCGTATTATGGGTAATGTTTCCTTTATGGATTGTTTCCCGAACTCATGTGCTTTGTTTCAACCTTATGGTTTGTCTGACCACTCGCCGTGTATCCTTAAAATTTCGGGTATGGAGCGATGCAAACCCCCTCCTTTTAAGTTTGCCAACTTTCTCAGTCTTAAACCGGAATTTATTAATATTGTGAGGGCTTGCTGGGGTAAGAATGTTGATGGGGTTCATCAATTTCGAGTTGTTAAAAAGCTGAAGAATCTCAAACACCCTCTTCGTAGTCTTCTTTTTAAACAAGGGAATCTTCATAATAAAGTTGTTGACATGAGAACATTGTTACATGACACCCAAAGGGCTATTGATCTGGATCCGATGAATATGGGCTTACATGAGCAGGAAAAATATTATATTAAACTTCTTCAGGAAGCTAGCATGGATGAAGAAAGATTTTTAAAGCAAAAATCTAAGGTGAACTGGTTAGCTACTGGTGATGCTAACACTTCTTTTTTTCATATGTCTCTTAAAAGCAGGAACCATAAAAGTCGGGTAGAAATCGTTAGAGATACTCATGGTGTGAGTCATGAAGGGGGGGAGGTTCCTAAGGCTTTTGTTAATCATTATGAGGACTTCTTGGGGTGTGAGGGTGTTACAGGTCGGTTACCGACTCCGGATCTGTTTTTTAGGTCCTTGGACCATCAAATTGCATCTCATATGGTTAGACCTATCACTTTTGAAGAAATTAAAGAAACTATGTTCTCTTTTTCTGATGATAAAGCTCCGGGTCCGGATGGATACACTGCTGCGTTTTTCAAAAAGGCATGGAATATTGTTGGTCTTGATGTTTCTCTTGCTATCCAAGATTTCTTTCTGAAAGGGAAATTGCTGGGTGAGATCAATCACACATTGATTGCGCTTGTCTCGAAGACCACCACCCCTTCTTCTGTGGTGGATTATAGACCGATTGCATGTTGCAATGTTCTCTACAAATGCATTAGCAAGATTGTTACTAATCGTGTGAAGTGTGGGTTGACTTCCATCGTCAGCATTAATCAATCAGCTTTTATTCCGGGTAGACGTATATCTGATAACATCTTGTTAACTCAGGAATTAATGCATAACTATCATCGTAATGTGGGTCCTCCGAGGTGTGCTTTCAAGGTGGACATTCAAAAGGCCTATGATACAGTGGATTGGAGGTTCTTGAAAGCTTCCCTGATGGGGTTTGGTTTCCATACTCAGATGGTGCATTGGATTATGCTCTGTGTATCTTCTATTACTTTCTCCGTTTCTGTTAATGGTAATATTCATGGTTATTTCAAAGGTAAGAGAGGTCTTCGCCAAGGTGATCCGTTATCCCCTTATCTGTTTACTTTAGTTATGGAAATCCTTACTGCTGTTCTTCAACAGTCGGTTCGGTTGGCTGCTTCGTTGATTCCATAATAAATGTGTTAAACAAAGGCTTGTTAATTTGTGTTTTGCTGATGATCTGTTCTTGTTTGCGAGAGGAGATAAGCATTCAGCTAAAGTCATTATGGACTCTTTGCAAACTTTTGCATCAATGTCACGATTGACCCCTAGTGTTCAAAAGAGTACGGTATTTTTCTACAATGTTAAGCTGAGTGTTAGGTTGGAAATCCTTAATATATTACCGTTTGAAGAAGGCAAGCTTCCGGTTAAATACCTAGGGGTCCCGCTGATTGCTTCTAGGCTTCTGTACAGGGATTGTAAGGTCCTTGTTGAAAGGTTGGAAAAGAGAGTTGCTGATTGGAAGAATAGATTTCTATCTTTTGCGGGTAGATGTCAGCTAATTATTTCTGTTATGTCTTCCATGCACATCTATTGGTCCTCTATGTTTATTCTTCCTGCCAGAGTTATGAAGGAGATTGAAGGGATTATGAGAGGCTTTTTGTGGTGTCAAGGGCCGATGAAAAGAGGTAAAGCTAAAATCTCTTGGAGTGAAGTATGTGTTCCTAAATCTGAAGGTGGTCTTGGGATTAAGCGTGTGGGTCAAATGAATAAGACGTTAATGGCATATCATATATGGAGCATATTAACGAATAGGGACTCCCTTTGGGTAGACTGGATTTACAAACATCGGTTAAAGGGCAGAAGTTTTTGGTCCATTAACATTCCTCATAATTGTTCATGGAGTTGGCGTAAGCTTTTACAGATCAGACTGGAGTTCCGTGATCACTTCTGGTTCAAGTTAGGTAATGGTAATAATATTTCGTTATGGTATGATAATTGGAATGAGTTTGGCCCTCTGTGTAACTTGGTTACTCCGAGGCTGATTAGAAGTGCCGGGTTTGCCTTAGATGCCAAGGTGGTAGATGCTTATTTGAATGGTAATGTTATGTTACCGGTGGCTTGGTTTGACTTATTTCCTGTTCTTTATGAAATGGTTAAGCCTAACGATACTGCTGAAGATCAATTGGTTTGGAAGGATGGGGGCCAATCACTTCCGTTTTCTACTAGAGTGGTGTGGAACTCCATTAGAACATGTGGTCATCATAGGGAGTGGGCAAAAGCAGTGTGGTATGCTCAATGTATCCCGAAACATGCTTTTATTTTGTGGTTAATTATGAGGGAGAAGTTGCTAACTCAAGATAAGATCCTTGGTTGGAATTTATCTAGACGTAAAAATATGAACATGATGTGCTGTCTTTTGTGCTATGCTGATTATGACTCTCATAACCATTTGTTCTTTGAGTGCCAATTTTCATCCCAGGTCTGGCTTAAGGCTCGTAGGTTTGCTGGCTTAATATCCATATCCCCGGATTGGACTTCCATTAAGCAATGGATGATTCATGCACACTCGAAGTCTATTGTTAATATTGTGGGTAAACTTGTTATTGCTGCATCGGCTTATTTTGTGTGGCAAGAGAGAAACAATAGGTTATTCAAAAATCAGACAAGACCTCCAAATATTGTGGTTGATCTAGTATTTTCAACGGTTCGTTACAAGCTTATGGGTATACAGTTCAAGATGTCTCCTAGGGTGAGAGCGGTTCTGGAAGATTGGAGATCATGGATGGGATGATGCAGGCTAATCTATAGGCGTGCTGATTATGATTATGTTATATTAGTAGATATATGGTGTTCCTTTGTTTTTTGCCTTTCATGTTGGGTTGGATTGGTTTACATTCATGGGGTATGCTCCATGTTTGAACTAGTGTAGGTCTTTTCTACACTACTTGTTTTATTTGGTTGTTTATATTTATAAAATCACCGGGGTAACCATTTACCCAAAAAAAAGCACTTTAGTATAATGTAAGACGCCTTACAACACCTAACAATATCTTACAACACCGTACGAATCCTTAAAACTCCATAATAAACCAATGAATTCGTACGAGTCCTTTAAACATCGTACGATAAGTTAGGACATTTTACGACTCTTTATGCCACATTAGCAACTCGAAAACAACGTTAGTATAATGTAGGACGCCATACAGCTCCTAACACCTTACAATACCGTACGTAAACTTAAAAATCCATAATAAACCTAATGAATTCATACACTTTGAACATCGTACGACAAGTTAGGACATCTTATGATTCTTTATGCTATATTAGCACCTTGAAAAGCACGTTAGTATAATGTAAGACGCCTTACAACACCTAACAACATCTTACAACACCGTACGAAACCTCAAAAATCCATAATAAACTTAATGAATTCGTAAGAGTCCTTTGAACTTCGTACGACAAGTTAGAACATCTTACGACTCGTTATGCAACATTAGCACCTTGAAAAGCACTTTAGTATAATGTAAGACGTCGTACAACACCTAACAACATCTTACAACACCGTACGTAAACTTAAAACTCCATAATAAACCTAATGAATTCGTACGAGTCCTTTGAACATCCTACGTCAAGTTAGGACATCTTAAGACTCTTTATGCCACATCAGCAACTCGAAAAGAACGTTAGTATAAAGTTGAACGCCATACAGATCCTAATACCTTACAATACCGTGCGTATACTTAAAACTCCATAATAAACCTAATGAATTCTTACGAGTCCTTTGAACATCGTACGACAAGTTAGGACATCTTATGACTCTTTATGCCACGTTAGCAGCTTGAAAAGCACATTAGTATAATGTAGAAAGCCATACAGCTCCTAAGTATACCTTACAATTAATATCGTACGTAAACTTAAAACCCCATAATAAACCTAATTAATTCGTACGAGTCCTTTGAACAACGTACGACAAGTTAAGACATCTTAAAACTCTTTATCCCACATTAACAACTCGAAAAGAACGTTAGTATAATGTAGAACACCTAACAACATCTTACAACATCGTACAAAACCTCAAAACTCCATAATAAACCTAATGAATTCGTACGATTCCTTTGAACATCGTACGACAAGTTAGAACATCTTATGATTCTTTATGCTATATTAGAACCTTGAAAAGCACGTTTGTATAATGTAAGACGCTTTTCAACACCTAACAACATCTTACAACACCGTACGAAACCTCAAAACTCCATAATAAACCTAATGAATTCGTACGAGTCCTTTGAACATCGTACGACAAGTTAGGACATCTTATGATTCTTTATGCTATATTAGCACCTTGAAAAGCACTTTAGTATAATGTAAGACGCCTTACAACACCTAACAACATCTTACAACACCATACGAAACCTCAAAAATCCATAATAAACCTAATGAATTCGTAAGAGTCCTTTGAACATCGTACGACAAGTTAGAACATCTTACGACTCTATGCAACATTAGCACCTTGAAAAGCACTTTAGTATAATGATAGACGCCTTACAACACCTAACAACATCTTACAACACCGTACCTAAACTTAAAACTCTATAATAAACCTAATGAATTCGTACGAGTCCTTTGAACATCGTACGACAAGTTAGGACATCTTACGACTCTTTATGCCATATTAGCAACTCAAAAAGAACTTTAGTATAATGTAGAACGCCATACAGCTCCTAACACCTTACAATACCGTACGTAAACTTAAAACTCCATAATAAACCTAATGAATTCGTACACTTTGAACATCGTACGACAAGTTAGGACATCTTATGATTATTTACGCTATATTAGCACCTTGAAAAGCACGTTAGTATAATGTAAGACGCATTACAACACCTAACAACATCTTACAACACCATACGAAACCTCAAAACTCCATAATAAACCTAATGAATTCGTAAGAGTCCTTTGAACATCGTACGACAAGTTAGAACATCTTACGACTCTTTATGCAACATCAGCACCTTGAAAAGCACTTTAGTATAATGTAAGACGCCTTACAACACCTAACAACATCTTACAACACCGTACGAAACCTCAAAACTCCATAATAAACCTAATGAATTCGTAAGAGTACTTTGAACATCGTACGACAAGTTAGGACATCTTACGACTCTTTATGCAACATTAGCACCTTGAAAAGCACTTTAGTATAATGATAGACGCCTTACAACACCTAACAACATCTTACAACACCGTACCTAAACTTAAAACTCCATAATAAACCTAATGAATTCGTACGAGTCCTTTGAACATCGTACGACAAGTTAGGACATCTTACGACTCTTTATGCCATATTAGCAACACTAAAAGAACGGTAGTATAATGTAGAACGCCATATAGCTCCTAACATCTTACAATACCGTACGTACACTTAAAACTCCATAATAAACCAAATGAATTCGTACACTTTGAACATCGTACGACAAGTTAGGACATCTTATGATTCTTTACGCTATATTAGCACCTTGAAAAGCACGTTAGTATAATGTAAGACGCCTTACAACACCTAACAACATCTTACAACACCGTACGAAACCTCAAAACTCCATAATAAACCTAATGAATTCGTAAGAGTCCTTTGAACATCGTACAACAAGTTACAACATCTTACGACACTTTATGCAACATTAGCACCTTGAAAAGCACTTTAGTATAATGATAGACGCCTTACAACACCTAACAACATCTTACAACACCGTACGAAACCTCAAAACTCCATAATAAACCTAATGAATTCGTAAGAGTACTTTGAACATCGTACGAAAAGTTAGGACATCTTACGACTCTTTATGCAACATTAGCACCTTGAAAAGCACTTTAGTATAATGATAGACGCCTTACAACACCTAACAACATTTTACAACACCGTACGAAACCTTAAAACTCCATAATAAACCTAATGAATTCGTACGAGTCCTTTGAACATCGTACGACAAGTTAGGACATCTTATGACTCTTTATGCCACGTTAGCAACTTGAAAAGCACATTAGTATAATGTAGAACGCCGTACAACTCCTAAGTATACCTTACAATTAATATCGTACGTAAACTTAAAACCCCATAATAAACCTAATGAATTCGTACGAGTCCTTTGAACAACGTATGACAAGTTAGGACATCTTACGACTCTTTATGCCACATTAGCAACTCGAAAAGAACGTTAGTATAATGTAGAACACCTAACAACATCTTACAACATCGTACAAAACCTCAAAACTCCATAATAAACCTAATGAATTCGTACGATTCCTTTGAACATCGTACGACAAGTTAGAACATCTTATGATTCTTTATGCTATATTAGAACCTTGAAAAGCACGTTTGTATAATGTAAGACGCTTTTCAACACCTAACAACATCTTACAACACCGTACGAAACCTCAAAACTCCAAAATAAACCTAATGAATTCGTACGAGTCCTTTGAACATCGTACGACAAGTTAGGACATCTTATGATTTTTTATGCTATATTAGGACCTTGAAAAGCACTTTAGTATAATGTAAGACGCCTTACAACACCTAACAACATCTTACAACACCGAACGAAACCTCAAAAATCCATAATAAACCTAATGAATTTGTAAGAGTCCTTTGAACATCGTACGACAAGTTAGAACATCTTACGACTCTTTATGCAACATTAGCACCTTGAAAAGCACTTTAGTATAATGATAGACGCCTTACACACCTAACAACATCTTACAACACTGTACCTAAACTTAAAACTCTATAATAAACCTAATGAATTCGTACGAGTCCTTTGAACATCGTACGACAAGTTAGGACATCTTACGACTCTTTATGCCATATTAGCAACTCAAAAAGAACTTTAGTATAATGTAGAACGCCATACAGCTCCTAACACCTTACAATACCGTACGTAAACTTAAAACTCCAGAATAAACCTAATGAATTCGTACACTTTGAACATCGTACGACAAGTTAGGACATCTTATGATTATTTACGCTATATTAGCACCTTGAAAAGCACGTTAGTATAATGTAAGACGCATTACAACACCTAACAACATCACCATACGAAACCTCAAAACTCCATAATAAACCTAATGAATTCGTAAGAGTCCTTTGAACATCGTACGACAAGTTAGAACATCTTACGACTCTTTATGCAACATCAGCACCTTCAAAAGCACTTTAGTATAATGTAAGACGCCTTACAACACCTAACAACATCTTACAACACCGTACGAAACCTCAAAACTCCATAATAAACCTAATGAATTCGTAAGAGTACTTTGAACATCGTACGACAAGTTAGGACATCTTACGACTCTTTATGCAACATTAGCACCTTGAAAAGCACTTTAGTATAATGATAGACGCCTTACAACACCTAACAACATCTTACAACACCGTACCTAAACTTAAAACTCCATAATAAACCTAATGAATTCGTACGAGTCCTTTGAACATCGTACGACAAGTTAGGACATCTTACGACTCTTTATGCCATATTAGCAACTCGAAAAGAACGTTAGTATAATGTAGAACGCCATATAGCTCCTAACATCTTACAATACCGTACGTACACTTAAAACTCCATAATAAACCTAATGAATTCGTACACTTTGAACATCGTACGACAAGTTAGGACATCTTATGATTCTTTACGGTATATTAGCACCTTGAAAAGCACGATAGTATAATGTAAGACGCCTTACAACACCTAACAACATCTTACAACACCGTACGAAACCTCAAAACTCCATAATAAACCTAATGAATTCGTAAGAGTCCTTTGAACATCGTACAACAAGTTACAACATCTTACGACACTTTATGCAACATTAGCACCTTGAAAAGCACTTTAGTATAATGATAGACGCCTTACAACACCTAACAACATCTTACAACACCGTACGAAACCTCAAAACTCCATAATAAACCTAATGAATTCGTAAGAGTACTTTGAACATCGTACGAAAAGTTAGGACATCTTACGACTCTTTATGCAACATTAGCACCTTGAAAAGCACTTTAGTATAATGATAGACGCCTTACAACACCTAACAACATTTTACAACACCGTACGAAACCTTAAAACTCCATAATAAACCTAATGAATTCGTACGAGTCCTTTGAACATCGTACGACAAGTTAGGACATCTTATGACTCTTTATGCCACGTTAGCAACTTGAAAAGCACATTAGTATAATGTAGAACGCCGTACAACTCCTAAGTATACCTTACAATTAATATCGTACGTAAACTTAAAACCCCATAATAAACCTAATGAATTCGTACGAGTCCTTTGAACAACGTATGACAAGTTAGGACATCTTACGACTCTTTATGCCACATTAGCAACTCGAAAAGAACGTTAGTATAATGTAGAACACCTAACAACATCTTACAACATCGTACAAAACCTCAAAACTCCATAATAAACCTAATGAATTCGTACGATTCCTTTGAACATCGTACGACAAGTTAGAACATCTTATGATTCTTTATGCTATATTAGAACCTTGAAAAGCACGTTTGTATAATGTAAGACGCTTTTCAACACCTAACAACATCTTACAACACCGTACGAAACCTCAAATCTCCAAAATAAACCTAATGAATTCGTACGAGTCCTTTGAACATCGTACGACAAGTTAGGACATCTTATGATTTTTTATGCTATATTAGCACCTTGAAAAGCACTTTAGTATAATGTAAGACGCCTTACAACACCTAACAACATCTTACAACACCGAACGAAACCTCAAAAATCCATAATAAACCTAATGAATTTGTAAGAGTCCTTTGAACATCGTACGACAAGTTAGAACATCTTACGACTCTTTATGCAACATTAGCACCTTGAAAAGCACTTTAGTATAATGATAGACGCCTTACACACCTAACAACATCTTACAACACTGTACCTAAACTTAAAACTCTATAATAAACCTAATGAATTCGTACGAGTCCTTTGAACATCGTACGACAAGTTAGGACATCTTACGACTCTTTATGCCATATTAGCAACTCAAAAAGAACTTTAGTATAATGTAGAACGCCATACAGCTCCTAACACCTTACAATACCGTACGTAAACTTAAAACTCCAGAATAAACCTAATGAATTCGTACACTTTGAACATCGTACGACAAGTTAGGACATCTTATGATTATTTACGCTATATTAGCACCTTGAAAAGCACGTTAGTATAATGTAAGACGCATTACAACACCTAACAACATCACCATACGAAACCTCAAAACTCCATAATAAACCTAATGAATTCGTAAGAGTCCTTTGAACATCGTACGACAAGTTAGAACATCTTACGACTCTTTATGCAACATCAGCACCTTCAAAAGCACTTTAGTATAATGTAAGACGCCTTACAACACCTAACAACATCTTACAACACCGTACGAAACCTCAAAACTCCATAATAAACCTAATGAATTCGTAAGAGTACTTTGAACATCGTACGAAAAGTTAGGACATCTTACGACTCTTTATGCAACATTAGCACCTTGAAAAGCACTTTAGTATAATGATAGACGCCTTACAACACCTAACAACATTTTACAACACCGTACGAAACCTTAAAACTCCATAATAAACCTAATGAATTCGTACGAGTCCTTTGAACATCGTACGACAAGTTAGGACATCTTATGACTCTTTATGCCACGTTAGCAACTTGAAAAGCACATTAGTATAATGTAGAACGACGTACAACTCCTAAGTATACCTTACAATTAATATCGTACGTAAACTTAAAACCCCATAATAAACCTAATGAATTCGTACGAGTCCTTTGAACAACGTATGACAAGTTAGGACATCTTACGACTCTTTATGCCACATTAGCAACTCGAAAAGAACGTTAGTATAATGTAGAACACCTAACAACATCTTACAACATCGTACAAAACCTCAAAACTCCATAATAAACCTAATGAATTCGTACGATTCCTTTGAACATCGTACGACAAGTTAGAACATCTTATGATTCTTTATGCTATATTAGAACCTTGAAAAGCACGTTTGTATAATGTAAGACGCTTTTCAACACCTAACAACATCTTACAACACCGTACGAAACCTCAAAACTCCAAAATAAACCTAATGAATTCGTACGAGTCCTTTGAACATCGTACGACAAGTTAGGACATCTTATATTTTTTATGCTATATTAGCACCTTGAAAAGCACTTTAGTATAATGTAAGACGCCTTACAACACCTAACAACATCTTACAACACCGAACGAAACCTCAAAAATCCATAATAAACCTAATGAATTTGTAAGAGTCCTTTGAACATCGTACGACAAGTTAGAACATCTTACGACTCTTTATGCAACATTAGCACCTTGAAAAGCACTTTAGTATAATGATAGACGCCTTACACACCTAACAACATCTTACAACACCGTACCTAAACTTAAAACTCTATAATAAACCTAATGAATTCGTACGAGTCCTTTGAACATCGTACGACAAGTTAGGATATCTTACGACTCTTTATGCCATATTAGCAACTCAAAAAGAACTTTAGTATAATGTAGAACGCCATACAGCTCCTAACACCTTACAATACCATACGTAAACTTAAAACTCCATAATAAACCTAATGAATTCGTACACTTTGAACATCGTACGACAAGTTAGGACATCTTATGATTATTTACGCTATATTAGCAACTTGAAAAGCACGTTAGTATAATGTAAGACGCATTACAACACCTAACAACATCTTACAACACCATACGAAACTTCAAAACTCCATAATAAACCTAATGAATTCGTAAGAGTCATTTGAACATCGTACAACAAGTTACAACATCTTACGACACTTTATGCAACATTAGCACCTTTAAAAGCACTTTAGTATAATGATAGACGCCTTACAACACCTAACAACATCTTACAACATTGTACCTAAACTTAAAACTCTATAATAAACCTAATGAATTCGTACGAGTCCTTTGAACATTGTACGACAAGTTAGGACATCTTACGACTCTTTATGCCATATTAGCAACTCGAAAAGAACGTTAGTATAATGTTGAACGCCATATAACTCCTAACACCTTACAATACCGTACGTAAACTTAAAACTCCATAATAAACCTAATGAATTCGTACACTTTGAACATCGTACGACAAGTTAGGACATCTTATGATGCTTTATGCTATACTAGCACCTTGAAAAGCACGTTAGTATAATGTAAGACGCATTACAACACCTAACAACATTTTACAACACCGTACGAAACCTTAAAACTCCATAATAAACCTAATGAATTCGTACGAGTCCTTTGAACATCGTACGTCAAGTTAGGACATCTTAAGACTCTTTACGCCACATCAGCAACTCGAAAAGAACGTTAGTATAAATTGAACACCATACAGCTCCTAATACCTTACAATACCGTGCGTATACTTAAAACTCCATAATAAACCTAATGAATTCGTACGAGTCCTTTGAACATCGTACGACAAGTTAGGACATCTTATGACTCTTTATGCCACGTTAGCAACTTGAAAAGCACGTTAGTATAATGTAGAACGCCGTACAGCTCCTAAGTATACCTTACAATTAATATCGTACGTAAACTTAAAACCCCATAATAAACCTAATGAATTCGTACGAGTCCTTTGAACAACGTACGACAAGTTAGGACATCTTACGACTCTTTATGCCACATTAGCAACTCGAAAAGAACGTTAGTATAATGTAGAACACCTAACAACATCTTACAACATCGTACGAAACCTCAAAACTCCATAATAAACCTAATGAATTCGTACGATTCCTTTGAACATCGTACGACAAGTTAGAACATCTTATGATTCTTTATGCTATATTAGAACCTTGAAAAGCACGTTTGTATAATGTAAGACGCTTTTCAACACCTAACAACATCTTACAACACCGTACGAAACCTCAAAACTCCATAATAAACCTAATGAATTCGTAAGAGTCCTTTGAACATCGTACAACAAGTTACAACATCTTACGACACTTTATGCAACATTAGCACCTTGAAAAGCACTTTAGTATAATGATAGACGCCTTACAACACCTAACAACATCTTACAACACTGTACCTAAATTTAAAACTCTATAATAAACCTAATGAATTCGTACGAGTCCTTTGAACATTGTACGACAAGTTAGGACATCTTACGACTCTTTATGCCATATTAGCAACTCGAAAAGAACGTTAGTATAATGTTGAACGCCATATAACTCCTAACACCTTACAATACCGTACGTAAACTTAAAACTCCATAATAAACCTAATGAATTCGTACACTTTGAACATCGTACGACAAGTTAGGACATCTTATGATTCTTTATGCTATACTAGCACCTTGAAAAGCACGTTAGTATAATGTAAGACGCATTACAACACCTAACAACATTTTACAACACCGTACGAAACCTTAAAACTCCATAATAAACCTAATGAATTCGTACGAGTCCTTTGAACATCGTACGTCAAGTTAGGACATCTTAAGACTCTTTGTGCCACATCAGCAACTCGAAAAGAACGTTAGTATAAATTGAACACCATACAGCTCCTAATACCTTACAATACCGTGCGTATACTTAAAACTCCATAATAAACCTAATGAATTCGTACGAGTCCTTTGAACATCGTACGACAAGTTAGGACATCTTATGACTCTTTATGCCACGTTAGCAACTTGAAAAGCACGTTAGTATAATGTAGAACGCCGTACAGCTCCTAAGTATACCTTACAATTAATATCGTACGTAAACTTAAAACCCCATAATAAACCTAATGAATTCGTACGAGTCCTTTGAACAACGTACGACAAGTTAGGACATCTTACGACTCTTTATGCCACATTAGCAACTCGAAAAGAACGTTAGTATAATGTAGAACACCTAACAACATCTTACAACATCGTACGAAACCTCAAAACTCCATAATAAACCTAATGAATTCGTACGATTCCTTTGAACATCGTACGACAAGTTAGAACATCTTATGATTCTTTATGCTATATTAGAACCTTGAAAAGCACGTTTGTATAATGTAAGACGCTTTTCAACACCTAACAACATCTTACAACACCGTACGAAACCTCAAAACTCCATAATAAACCTAATGAATTCGTAAGAGTCCTTTGAACATCGTACAACAAGTTACAACATCTTACGACACTTTATGCAACATTAGCACCTTGAAAAGCACTTTAGTATAATGATAGACGCCTTACAACACCTAACAACATCTTACAACACTGTACCTAAATTTAAAACTCTATAATAAACCTAATGAATTCGTACGAGTCCTTTGAACATTGTACGACAAGTTAGGACATCTTACGACTCTTTATGCCATATTAGCAACTCGAAAAGAACGTTAGTATAATGTTGAACGCCATATAACTCCTAACACCTTACAATACCGTACGTAAACTTAAAACTCCATAATAAACCTAATGAATTCGTACACTTTGAACATCGTACGACAAGTTAGGACATCTTATGATTCTTTATGCTATACTAGCACCTTGAAAAGCACGTTAGTATAATGTAAGACGCATTACAACACCTAACAACATTTTACAACACCGTACGAAACCTTAAAACTCCATAATAAACCTAATGAATTCGTACGAGTCCTTTGAACATCGTACGTCAAGTTAGGACATCTTAAGACTCTTTGTGCCACATCAGCAACTCGAAAAGAACGTTAGTATAAATTGAACACCATACAGCTCCTAATACCTTACAATACCGTGCGTATACTTAAAACTCCATAATAAACCTAATGAATTCGTACGAGTCCTTTGAACATCGTACGACAAGTTAGGACATCTTATGACTCTTTATGCCACGTTAGCAACTTGAAAAGCACGTTAGTATAATGTAGAACGCCGTACAGCTCCTAAGTATACCTTACAATTAATATCGTACGTAAACTTAAAACCCCATAATAAACCTAATGAATTCGTACGAGTCCTTTGAACAACGTACGACAAGTTAGGACATCTTACGACTCTTTATGCCACATTAGCAACTCGAAAAGAACGTTAGTATAATGTAGAACACCTAACAACATCTTACAACATCGTACGAAACCTCAAAACTCCATAATAAACCTAATGAATTCGTACGATTCCTTTGAACATCGTACGACAAGTTAGAACATCTTATGATTCTTTATGCTATATTAGAACCTTGAAAAGCACGTTTGTATAATGTAAGACGCTTTTCAACACCTAACAACATCTTACAACACCGTACGAAACCTCAAAACTCCATAATAAACCTAGTGAATTCGTACGAGTCCTTTGAACATCGTACGACAAGTTAGGACATTTTATGATTCTTTATGCTATATTAGCACCTTGAAAAGCACTTTAGTATAATGTAAGACGCCTTACAACACCTAACAACATCTTACAACACCGTACGAAACCTCAAAAATCCATAATAAACCTAATGAATTTGTAAGAGTCCTTTGAACATCGTACGACAAGTTAGAACATCTTACGACTCTTTATGCAACATTAGCACCTTGAAAAGCACTTTAGTATAATGATAGACGCCTTACAACACCTAACAACATCTTACAACACCGTACCTAAACTTAAAACTCTATAATAAACCTAATGAATTCGTACGAGTCCTTTGAACATCGTACGACAAGTTAGGACATCTTACGACTCTTTATGCCATATTAGCAACTCAAAAAGAACTTTAGTATAATGTAGAACGCCATACAGCTCCTAACACCTTACAATGCCGTACGTCAACTTAAAACTCCATAATAAACCTAATGAATTCGTACGAGTCCTTTGAACGTCATACGACAAGTTAGGACATCTTACGACTCTTTATGCCATATTAGCAACTCGAAAAGAACGTTAGTATAATGTAGAACGCCATACAGCTCCTAACACCTTACAATACCGTACGTACACTTAAAACTCCATAATAAACCTAATGAATTCGTACACTTTGAACATCGTACGACAAGTTAGGACATCTTATGATTCTTTACGCTATATTAGCACCTTGAAAAGCACGTTAGTATAATGTAAGACGCCTTACAACACCTAAGAACATCTTACAACACCGTACGAAACCTCAAAACTCCATAATAAACCTAATGAATTCGTAAGAGTCCTTTGAACATCGTACAACAAGTTACAACATCTTACGACTCTTTATGCAACATTAGCACCTTGAAAAGTACTTTAGTATAATGATAGACGCCTTACAACACCTAACAACATCTTACAACACCGTACCTAAACTTAAAACTCCATAATAAACCTAATGAATTCGTAGGAGTACTTTGAACATCGTACGACAAGTTAGGACATCTTACGACTCTTTATGCCATATTAGCAACTCGAAAATAACGTTAGTATAATGTAGAACGCCATACAGCTCCTAGCACCTTACAATACAGTACGTAAACTTAAAACTCCATAATAAACCTAATGAATTCGTACGAGTCCTTTGAACATCGTACGACAATCTAGGACATCTTACGACTCTTTATGCCACATCAGCAACTCAAAAAAAACGTTAGTATAATGTAGAACGCCATACAGCTCCTAACACCTTACAATACCGTGCGTATACTTAAAACTCCATAATAAATCTAATGAATTCGTACGATTCCTTTGAACATAGTTAGGACATCTTATGACTCTTTATGCCACGTTAGCAACTTGAAAAGCACGTTAGTATAATGTCGAACGCCATACAGCTCCTAAGTACACCTTACAATACCGTACGTAAACTTAAAACCCCATAATAAACCTAATGAATTCGTACGAGTCCTTTGAACAACGTACGACAAGTTAGGACATCTTACGACTCTTTATGCCACATTAGCAACTCGAAAAGAACGTTAGTATAATGTAGAACACCTAACAACATCTTACAACACCGTACGAAACCTTAAAACTCCATAATAAACCTAATGAATTCGTACGAGACCTTTGAGCATCGTACGACAAGTTACGACATCTTATGACTCTTTATACTATGTTAGCACCTTGAAAAGCACAATAGTATAATGTAAGACGCCTTACAACACCTAACAACATCTTACAACACCGTACGAAAACTTAAAACACGATAAAAAACCTAATGAATTCGTACGAGTCCTTTGAACATCATACGACAAGTTAGGACATCTTACGACTCTTTATGCCACATTAGCAATTCGAATAGAATGTTAGTATAATGTAGAACGCCATACAGCTCCTAACACCTTAGAATACTGTACGTAAACTTAAAACTCCATAATAAACCTAATGAATTCGAACACTTTGAACATCGTACGACAAGTTAGGACATCATATGATTCTTTATGCTATATTAGCACCTTGAAAAGCACGTTAGTATTATGTAAGACGCCTTACAACACCTAACAACGTCTTAGAGCACCGTACGAAACCTCAAAACTCCATAATAAACCTAATGAATTCGTAAGAGTCCTTTGAACATCGTACGACAAGTTAGAACATCTTACGACTCTTTATGCAACATTAGCACCTTGAAAAGCACTTTAGTATAATGATAGACGCCTTACAACACCTAACAACATCTTACAACACCGTACCTAAACTTAAAACTCCAGAATAAACCTAATGAATTCGTACGAGTCCTTTGAACATCGTACGACAAGTTAGGACATCTTACGACTCTTTATGCCATATTAGCAACTCGAAAAGAACGTTGGTATAATGTAAAAAGCCATATAGCTCCTAACATCTTACAATACCGTACGTAAACTTAAAACTCCATAATAAACCTAATGAATTCGTACACTTTGAACATCGTACGACAAGTTAGCACATCTTATGATTCTTTACGCTATATTAGCACCTTGAAAAGCACGTTAGTATAATGTAAGACGCCTTACAACACCTAACAACATCTTACAACACCGTACGAAACCTCAAAACTCCATAATAAACCTAATGAATTCATCAGAGTCCTTTGAACGTCGTACGGAAAGTTAGAACATCTTACGACTCTTTATGCAACATTAGCAATTCGAATAGAATGTTAGTATAATGTAGAACGCCATACAGCTCCTAACACCTTAGAATACTATACGTAAACTTAAAACTCCATGATAAACCTAATGAATTCGAACACTTTGAACATTGTACGACAAGTTAGGACATCATATGATTCTTTATGCTATATTAGCACCTTGAAAAGCACGTTAGTATTATGTAAGACGCCTTACAACACCTAACAACGTCTTAGAGCACCGTACGAAACCTCAAAACTCCATAATAAACCTAATGAATTCGTAAGAGTCCTTTGAACATCGTACGACAAGTTAGAACATCTTACGACTCTTTATGCAACATTAGCACCTTGAAAAGCACTTTAGTATAATGACAGACGCCTTACAACACCTAACAACATCTTACAACACCGTACCTAAACTTAAAACTCCATAATAAACCTAATGAATTCGTACGAGTCCTTTGAACATCGTACGACAAGTTAGGACATCTTACGACTCTTTATGCCATATTAGCAACTCGAAAAGAACGTTGGTATAATGTAAAAAGCCATATAGCTCCTAACATCTTACAATACCGTACGTAAACTTAAAACTCCATAATAAACCTAATGAATTCGTACACTTTGAACATCGTACGACAAGTTAGGACATCTTATGATTCTTTACGCTATATTAGCACCTTGAAAAGCACGTTAGTATAATGTAAGACGCCTTACAACACCTAACAACATCTTACAACACCGTACGAAACCTCAAAACTCCATAATAAACCTAATGAATTCATCAGAGTCCTTTGAACGTCGTACGGAAAGTTAGAACATCTTACGACTCTTTATGCAACATCAGCACCTTGAAAAGCACTTTAGTATAATGTAAGACGCCTTACAACACCTAACAACATCTTACAACACCGTACGAAACCTCAAAACTCCATAATAAACCTAATAAATTCGTAAGAGTACTTTGAACATCGTACGACAAGTTAGGACATCTTACGACTCTAGATGCAACATTAGCACCTTGAAAAGCACTTTAGTATAATGATAGACGCCTTACAACACCTAACAACATCTTACAACACCGTACCTAAACTTAAAACTCCATAATAAACCTAATAAATTCGTAAGAGTCCTTTGAACGTCATACGACAAGTTAGGACATCTTACGACTCTTTATGCCATATTAGCAACTCGAAAAGAACGTTAGTATAATGTAGAACGCCATACAGCTCCTAACACCTTACAATACCGTACGTACACTTAAAACTCCATAATAAACCTAATGAATTCGTACACTTTGAACATCGTACGACAAGTTAGGACATCTTATGATTCTTTACGCTATATTAGCACCTTGAAAAGCACGTTAGTATAATGTAAGACGCCTTACAACACCTAACAACATCTTACAACACCGTACGAAACCTCAAAACTCCATAATAAACCTAATGAATTCGTAAGAGTCCTTTGAACAACGTACAACAAGTTACAACATCTTACGACTCTTTATGCAACATTAGCACCTTGAAAAGCACTTTAGTATAATGATAGACGCCTACAAACACCTAACAACATCTTACAACACCGTACCTAAACTTAAAACTCCATAATAAACCTAATTAATTCGTACGAGTCCTTTGAACATCGTACGACAAGTTAGGACATCTAACGACTCTTTATGCCATTTTAGCAACTCGAAAAGAACGTTGGTATAATGTAGAAAGCCATACAGCTCCTAACATCTTACAATACCGTACGTAAACTTAAAACTCCATAATAAACCTAATGAATTCGTACACTTTGAACATCGTACGACAAGTTACGACATTTTATGATTCTTTACGCTATATTAGCAACTCGAAAAAAGCGTTATTATAATGTAGACCGCCATACAGCTCCTAACACCTTACAATACGGTACGTAAACTTAAAACTCCATAATAAACCTAATGAATTCGTACGAGTCCTTTGAACAACGTACGACAAGTTAGGACATCTTACGAATCTTTATGCCACATTAGCAACTCAAAAAGAACGTTAGTATAATGTAAAACACCTAACAACATCTTACAACACCGTACGAAACCTCAAAACTCCATAATAAACCTAATGAATTCGTACGAGTCCTTTGAACAACGTACGACAAGTTAGGACATCTTACGACTCTTTATGCAACATTAGCACCTTGAAAAGTACTTTAGTATAATGATAGACGCCTTACAACACCTAACAACATCTTACAACACCGTACCTAAACTTAAAACTCCATAATAAACCTAATGAATTCGTAGGAGTACTTTGAACATCGTACGACAAGTTAGGACATCTTACGACTCTTTATGCCACATTAGCAACTCGAAAAGAGCGTTATTATAATGTGGACCGCCATACAGCTCCTAACACCTTACAATACCGTACGTAAACTTAAAACTCCATAATAAACCTAATGAATTCGTACGAGTCCTTTGAATAACGTACGACAAGTTAGGACATCTTACGACTCTTTATGCCACATTAGCAACTCAAAAAGAACGTTAGTATAATGTAAAACACCTAACAACATCTTACAACACCGTACGAAACCTCAAAACTCTATAATAAACCTAATGAATTCATACGAGTCCTTTGAACATCGTACGACAAGTTAGGACATCTTATGATTCTTTATGCTATATTAGCACCTTGAAAAGCACGTTTGTATAACGTACGACGCCTTACAACACCGTACGAAACCTCAAAACTCCGTAATAAACCTAATGAATTCGTAAGAGTCCTTTGAACATCGTACGACAAGTTACAACATCTTACGACTCTTTATGCAACATCAGCACCTTGAAAAGCACTTTAGTATAATGTAAGACGCCTTACAACACCTAACAACATCTTACAACACCGTACGAAACTTCAAAACTCCATAATAAACCTAATGAATTCGTAAGAGTCCTTTGAACATCGTACGACAAGTTAGAACATCTTACGACTCTTTATGCAACATTAGCACCTTGAAAAGCACTTTAGTATAATGATAGACGCCTTACAACACCTAACAACATCTTACAACACCGTACCTAAACTTAAAACTCCATAATAAACCTAATGAATTCGTACGAGTCCTTTGAACATCGTACGACAAGTTAAGACATCTTACGACTCTTTATGCCACATTAGCAACTCGAAAAGAGCGTTATTATAATGTAGACCGCCATACAGCTCCTAACACCTTAAAATACCGTACGTAAACTTAAAACTCCATAATAAACCTAATGAATTCGTACGAGTCCTTTGAACAACGTACGACAAGTTAGGACATCTTACGACTCTTTATGCCACATTAGCAACTCAAAAAGAACGTTAGTATAATGTAAAACACCTAACAACATCTTACAACACCGTACGAAACCTCAAAACTCTATAATAAACCTAATGAATTCATACGAGTCCTTTAAACATCGTACGACAAGTTAGGACATCTTATGATTCTTTATGCTATATTAGCACCTTGAAAAGCACGTTTGTATAACGTACGAAGCCTTACAACACCGTACGAAACCTCAAAACTCCGTAATAAACCTACTGAATTCGTAAGAGTCCTTTGAACATCTTACGACAAGTAACAACATCTTACGACTCTTTATGCAACATCAGCAAATTGAAAAGCACTTTAGTATAATGTAAGACGCCTTACAACACCTAACAACATCTTACAACACCGTACGAAACCTCAAAACTCCATAATAAACCTAATGAATTCGTAAGAGTCCTTTGAACATCGTACGACAAGTTAGAACATCTTACGACTCTATATGCAACAATAGCACCTTGAAAAGCACTTTAGTATAATGATAGACGCCTTACAACACCTAACAACATCTTACAACAACGTACCTAAACTTAAAACTCCACAACAAACCTAATGAATTCGTACGAGTCCTTTCAACATCGTACGACAAATTAAGACATCTTACGACTCTTTATGCCACATTAGCAACTCGAAAAGAGCATTATTATAATGTAGACCGCCATACAGCTCCTAACACCTTACAATACCGTACGTAAACTTAAAACTCCATAATAAACCTAATGAATTCGTACGAGTCCTTTGAACAACGTACGACAAGTTAGGACATCTTACGACTCTTTATGCCACATTAGCAACTCAAAAAGAACGTTAGTATAATGTAGAACGCCATACAGCTCCTAACACCTTAGAATACCGTACGTAAACTTAAAACATCATAATAAACCTAATGAATTCGAACACTTTGAACATCGTACGACAAGTTAGGACATCATATGATTCTTTAAGCTATATTAGCACCTTGAAAAGCACGTTAGTATTATGTAAGACGCCTTACAACACCTAACAACATCTTAGAGCACCGTACGAAACCTCAAAACTCCATAATAAACCTAATGAATTCGTAAGAGTCCTTTGAACATCGTACGACAAGTTACAACATCTTACGACTCTTTATGCAACATCAGCACCTTGAAAAGCACTTTAGTATAATGTAAGACGCCTTACAACACCTAACAACATCTTACAACACCGTACGAAACTTCAAAACTCCATAATAAACCTAATGAATTCGTAAGAGTCCTTTGAACATCGTACGACAAGTTAGAACATCTTACGACTCTTTATGCAACATTAGCACCTTGAAAAGCACTTTAGTATAATGATAGACGCCTTACAACACCTAACAACATCTTACAACACCGTACCTAAACTTAAAACTCCATAATAAACCTAATGAATTCGTACGAGTCCTTTGAACATCGTACGACAAGTTAAGACATCTTACGACTCTTTATGCCACATTAGCAACTCGAAAAGAGCGTTATTATAATGTAGACCGCCATACAGCTCCTAACACCTTAAAATACCGTACGTAAACTTAAAACTCCATAATAAACCTAATGAATTCGTACGAGTCCTTTGAACAACGTACGACAAGTTAGGACATCTTACGACTCTTTATGCCACATTAGCAACTCAAAAAGAACGTTAGTATAATGTAAAACACCTAACAACATCTTACAACACCGTACGAAACCTCAAAACTCTATAATAAACCTAATGAATTCATACGAGTCCTTTAAACATCGTACGACAAGTTAGGACATCTTATGATTCTTTATGCTATATTAGCACCTTGAAAAGCACGTTTGTATAACGTACGACGCCTTACAACACCGTACGAAACCTCAAAACTCCGTAATAAACCTACTGAATTCGTAAGAGTCCTTTGAACATCTTACGACAAGTAACAACATCTTACGATTCTTTATGCAACATCAGCAAATTGAAAAGCACTTTAGTATAATGTAAGACGCCTTACAACACCTAACAACATCTTACAACACCGTACGAAACCTCAAAACTCCATAATAAACCTAATGAATTCGTAAGAGTCCTTTGAACATCGTACGACAAGTTAGAACATCTTACGACTCTATATGCAACAATAGCACCTTGAAAAGCACTTTAGTATAATGATAGACGCCTTACAACACCTAACAACATCTTACAACAACGTACCTAAACTTAAAACTCCACAATAAACCTAATGAATTCGTACGAGTCCTTTCAACATCGTACGACAAGTTAAGACATCTTACGACTCTTTATGCCACATTAGCAACTCGAAAAGTGCATTATTATAATGTAGACCGCCATACAGCTCCTAACACCTTACAATACCGTACGTAAACTTAAAACTCCATAATAAACCTAATGAATTCGTACGAGTCCTTTGAACAACGTACGACAAGTTAGGACATCTTACGACTCTTTATGCCACATTAGCAACTCAAAAAGAACGTTAGTATAATGTAGAACGCCATACAGCTCCTAACACCTTAGAATACCGTACGTAAACTTAAAACATCATAATAAACCTAATGAATTCGAACACTTTGAACATCGTACGACAAGTTAGCACATCATATGATTCTTTAAGCTATATTAGCACCTTGAAAAGCACGTTAGTATTATGTAAGACGCCTTACAACACCTAACAACATCTTACAACACCGTACGAAACTTCAAAACTCCATAATAAACCTAATGAATTCGTAAGAGTCCTTTGAACATCGTACGACAAGTTAGAACATCTTACGACTCTTTATGCAACATTAGCACCTTGAAAAGCACTTTAGTATAATGATAGACGCCTTACAACACCTAACAACATCTTACAACACCGTACCTAAACTTAAAACTCCATAATAAACCTAATGAATTCGTACGAGTCCTTTGAACATCGTACGACAAGTTAAGACATCTTACGACTCTTTATGCCACATTAGCAACTCGAAAAGAGCGTTATTATAATGTAGACCGCCATACAGCTCCTAACACCTTAAAATACCGTACGTAAACTTAAAACTCCATAATAAACCTAATGAATTCGTACGAGTCCTTTGAACAACGTACGACAAGTTAGGACATCTTACGACTCTTTATGCCACATTAGCAACTCAAAAAGAACGTTAGTATAATGTAAAACACCTAACAACATCTTACAACACCGTACGAAACCTCAAAACTCTATAATAAACCTAATGAATTCATACGAGTCCTTTAAACATCGTACGACAAGTTAGGACATCTTATGATTCTTTATGCTATATTAGCACCTTGAAAAGCACGTTTGTATAACGTACGAAGCCTTACAACACCGTACGAAACCTCAAAACTCCGTAATAAACCTACTGAATTCGTAAGAGTCCTTTGAACATCTTACGACAAGTAACAACATCTTACGACTCTTTATGCAACATCAGCAAATTGAAAAGCACTTTAGTATAATGTAAGACGCCTTACAACACCTAACAACATCTTACAACACCGTACGAAACCTCAAAACTCCATAATAAACCTAATGAATTCGTAAGAGTCCTTTGAACATCGTACGACAAGTTAGAACATCTTACGACTCTATATGCAACAATAGCACCTTGAAAAGCACTTTAGTATAATGATAGACGCCTTACAACACCTAACAACATCTTACAACAACGTACCTAAACTTAAAACTCCACAATAAACCTAATGAATTCGTACGAGTCCTTTCAACATCGTACGACAAATTAAGACATCTTACGACTCTTTATGCCACATTAGCAACTCGAAAAGAGCATTATTATAATGTAGACCGCCATACAGCTCCTAACACCTTACAATACCGTACGTAAACTTAAAACTCCATAATAAACCTAATGAATTCGTACGAGTCCTTTGAACAACGTACGACAAGTTAGGACATCTTACGACTCTTTATGCCACATTAGCAACTCAAAAAGAACGTTAGTATAATGTAGAACGCCATACAGCTCCTAACACCTTAGAATACCGTACGTAAACTTAAAACATCATAATAAACCTAATGAATTCGAACACTTTGAACATCGTACGACAAGTTAGGACATCATATGATTCTTTAAGCTATATTAGCACCTTGAAAAGCACGTTAGTATTATGTAAGACGCCTTACAACACCTAACAACATCTTAGAGCACCGTACGAAACCTCAAAACTCCATAATAAACCTAATGAATTCGTAAGAGTCCTTTGAACATCGTACGACAAGTTACAACATCTTACGACTCTTTATGCAACATCAGCACCTTGAAAAGCACTTTAGTATAATGTAAGACGCCTTACAACACCTAACAACATCTTACAACACCGTACGAAACTTCAAAACTCCATAATAAACCTAATGAATTCGTAAGAGTCCTTTGAACATCGTACGACAAGTTAGAACATCTTACGACTCTTTATGCAACATTAGCACCTTGAAAAGCACTTTAGTATAATGATAGACGCCTTACAACACCTAACAACATCTTACAACACCGTACCTAAACTTAAAACTCCATAATAAACCTAATGAATTCGTACGAGTCCTTTGAACATCGTACGACAAGTTAAGACATCTTACGACTCTTTATGCCACATTAGCAACTCGAAAAGAGCGTTATTATAATGTAGACCGCCATACAGCTCCTAACACCTTAAAATACCGTACGTAAACTTAAAACTCCATAATAAACCTAATGAATTCGTACGAGTCCTTTGAACAACGTACGACAAGTTAGGACATCTTACGACTCTTTATGCCACATTAGCAACTCAAAAAGAACGTTAGTATAATGTAAAACACCTAACAACATCTTACAACACCGTACGAAACCTCAAAACTCTATAATAAACCTAATGAATTCATACGAGTCCTTTAAACATCGTACGACAAGTTAGGACATCTTATGATTCTTTATGCTATATTAGCACCTTGAAAAGCACGTTTGTATAACGTACGACGCCTTACAACACCGTACGAAACCTCAAAACTCCGTAATAAACCTACTGAATTCGTAAGAGTCCTTTGAACATCTTACGACAAGTAACAACATCTTACGATTCTTTATGCAACATCAGCAAATTGAAAAGCACTTTAGTATAATGTAAGACGCCTTACAACACCTAACAACATCTTACAACACCGTACGAAACCTCAAAACTCCATAATAAACCTAATGAATTCGTAAGAGTCCTTTGAACATCGTACGACAAGTTAGAACATCTTACGACTCTATATGCAACAATAGCACCTTGAAAAGCACTTTAGTATAATGATAGACGCCTTACAACACCTAACAACATCTTACAACAACGTACCTAAACTTAAAACTCCACAATAAACCTAATGAATTCGTACGAGTCCTTTCAACATCGTACGACAAGTTAAGACATCTTACGACTCTTTATGCCACATTAGCAACTCGAAAAGAGCATTATTATAATGTAGACCGCCATACAGCTCCTAACACCTTACAATACCGTACGTAAACTTAAAACTCCATAATAAACCTAATGAATTCGTACGAGTCCTTTGAACAACGTACGACAAGTTAGGACATCTTACGACTCTTTATGCCACATTAGCAACTCAAAAAGAACGTTAGTATAATGTAGAACGCCATACAGCTCCTAACACCTTAGAATACCGTACGTAAACTTAAAACATCATAATAAACCTAATGAATTCGAACACTTTGAACATCGTACGACAAGTTAGCACATCATATGATTCTTTAAGCTATATTAGCACCTTGAAAAGCACGTTAGTATTATGTAAGACGCCTTACAACACCTAACAACATCTTAGAGCACCGTACGAAACCTCAAAACTCCATAATAAACCTAATGAATTCGTAAGAGTCCTTTGAACATCGTACGACAAGTTAGAACATCTTACGACTCTTTATGCAACATTAGCACATTGAAAAGCACTTTAGTATAATGATAGACGCCTTACAACACCTAACAACATCTTACAACACCGTACCTAAACTTAAAACTCCAAAATAAATCTAATGAATTCGTACGAGGCCTTTGAACATCGTACGACAAGTTAGGAAATCTTACGACTCTTTATGCCATATTAGCAAATCGAAAAGAACTTTAGTATAATGTCGAACGCCATACAGCTCCTAACACCTTACGATACCGTACGTAAACTTAAAACTCCATAATAAACCTAATGAATTCGTACACTTTGAACATCGTACGACAAGTTAGGACATCTTATGATTCTTTATGCTATATTAGCACCTTGAAAAGCCCGTTAGTATAATGCAAGACGCCTTACAACACCTAACAACATCTTACAACACCGTACGAAACCTCAAAACTCCATAATAAACCTAATGAATTCGTAAGAGTCCTTTGAACATCGTACGACAAGTTAGAACATCTTCCGACTCTTTATGCAACATTAGCACCTTGAAAAGCACTTTAGTATAATGATAAACGCCTTACAACACCTAACAACATCTTACAACAACGTACCTAAACTTAAAACTCCACAATAAACCTAATGAATATGTACGAGTCCTTTGAACATCGTACGACAAGTTAAGACATCTTACGACTCTTTATGCCACATTAGCAACTCGAAAAGAGCGTTATTATAATGTAGACCGCCATACAGCTCCTAACACCTTAAAATACCGTACGTAAACTTAAAACTCCATAATAAACCTAATGAATTCGTACGAGTCCTTTGAACAACGTACGACAAGTTAGGACATCTTACGACTCTTTATGCCACATTAGCAACTCAAAAAGAACGTTAGTATAATGTAAAACACCTAACAACATCTTACAACACCGTACGAAACCTCAAAACTCTATAATAAACCTAATGAATTCATACGAGTCCTTTAAACATCGTACGACAAGTTAGGACATCTTATGATTCTTTATGCTATATTAGCACCTTGAAAAGCACGTTTGTATAACGTACGACGCCTTACAACACCGTACGAAACCTCAAAACTCCGTAATAAACCTACTGAATTCGTAAGAGTCCTTTGAACATCTTACGACAAGTAACAACATCTTACGACTCTTTATGCAACATCAGCACCTTGAAAAGCACTTTAGTATAATGTAAGACGCCTTACAACACCTAACAACATCTTACAACACCGTACGAAACCTCAAAACTCCATAATAAACCTAATGAATTCGTAAGAGTCCTTTGAACATCGTACGACAAGTTAGAACATCTTACGACTCTATATGCAACAATAGCACCTTGAAAAGCACTTTAGTATAATGATAGACGCCTTACAACACCTAACAACATCTTACAACAACGTACCTAAACTTAAAACTCCACAATAAACCTAATGAATTCGTACGAGTCCTTTCAACATCGTACGACAAGTTAAGACATCTTACGACTCTTTATGCCACATTAGCAACTCGAAAAGAGCATTATTATAATGTAGACCGCCATACAGCTCCTAACACCTTACAATACCGTACGTAAACTTAAAACTCCATAATAAACCTAATGAATTCGTACGAGTCCTTTGAACAACGTACGACAAGTTAGGACATCTTACGACTCTTTATGCCACATTAGCAACTCAAAAAGAACGTTAGTATAATGTAGGCTCCTAACACCTTAGAATACCGTACGTAAACTTAAAACATCATAATAAACCTAATGAATTCGAACACTTTGAACATCGTACGACAAGTTAGGACATCATATGATTCTTTAAGCTATATTAGCACCTTGAAAAGCACGTTAGTATTATGTAAGACGCCTTACAACACCTAACAACATCTTAGAGCACCGTACGAAACCTCAAAACTCCATAATAAACCTAATGAATTCGTAAGAGTCCTTTGAACATCGTACGACAAGTTAGAACATCTTACGACTCTTTATGCAACATTAGCACCTTGAAAAGCACTTTAGTATAATGATAGACGCCTTACAACACCTAACAACATCTTACAACACCGTACCTAAACTTAAAACTCCAAAATAAATCTAATGAATTCGTACGAGGCCTTTGAACATCGTACGACAAGTTAGGAAATCTTACGACTCTTTATGCCATATTAGCAAATCGAAAAGAACTTTAGTATAATGTCGAACGCCATACAGCTCCTAACACCTTACGATACCGTACGTAAACTTAAAACTCCATAATAAACCTAATGAATTCGTACACTTTGAACATCGTACGACAAGTTAGGACATCTTATGATTCTTTATGCTATATTAGCACCTTGAAAAGCCCGTTAGTATAATGCAAGACGCCTTACAACACCTAACAACATCTTACAACACCGTACGAAACCTCAAAACTCCATAATAAACCTAATGAATTCGTAAGAGTCCTTTGAACATCGTACGACAAGTTACAACATCTTACGACTCTTTATGCAACATCAGCACCTTGAAAAGCACTTTAGTATAATGTAAGACTCCTTACAACACCTAACAACTTCTTACAACACCGTACGAAACCTCAAAACTCCATAATAAACCTAATGAATTCGTAAGAGTCCTTTGAACATCGTACGACAAGTTAGAACATCTTCCGACTCTTTATGCAACATTAGCACCTTGAAAAGCACTTTAGTATAATGATAAACGCCTTACAACACCTAACAACATCTTACAACAACGTACCTAAACTTAAAACTCCACAATAAACCTAATGAATATGTACGAGTCCTTTGAACATCGTACGACAAGTTAAGACATCTTACGACTCTTTATGCCACATTAGCAACTCGAAAAGAGCGTTATTATAATGTAGACCGCCATACAGCTCCTAACACCTTACAATACCGTACGTAAACTTAAAACTCCATAATAAACCTAATGAATTCGTACGAGTCCTTTGAACAACGTACGACAAGTTAGGATATCTTACGACTCTTTATGCCACATTAGCAACTCAAAAAGAACGTTAGTATAATGTAAAACACCTAACAACATCTTACAACACCGTACGAAACCTCAAAACTCTATAATAAACCTAATGAATTCATACGAGTCCTTTGAACATCGTACGACAAGTTAGGACATCTTATGATTCTTTATGCTATATTAGCACCTTGAAAAGCACGTTTGTATAACGTACGACGCCATACAACACCGTACGAAACCTCAAAACTTCGTAATAAACCTAATGAATTCGTAAGAGTCCTTTGAACATCGTACGACAAGTTACAACATCTTACGACTCTTTATGCAACATCAGCACCTTGAAAAGAATTTTAGTATAATGTAAGACGCCTTACAACACCTAACAACATCTTACAACACCGTACGAAACCTCAAAACTCTATAATAAACCTAATGAATTCTTAAGAGTCCTTTGAACATCGTACGACAAGTTAGAACATCTTACGACTCTTTATGCAACTTAGCACCTTGAAAAGCACTTTAGTATAATGATAGACGCCTTACAACACCTAACAACATCTTACAACACCGTACCTAAACTTAAAACTCCATAATAAACCTAATGAATTCGTACGAATCCTTTGAACATCGTACGACAAGTTAAGACATCTTACGACTCTTTATGCCACATTAGCAACTCGAAAAGAGCGTTATTATAATGTAGACCGCCATACAGCTCCTAACACCTTACAATACCGTACGTAAACTTAAAACTCCATAATAAACCTAATGAATTCGTACGAGTCCTTTGAACAACGTACGACAAGTTAAGACATTTTACGACTCTTTATGCCACATTAGCAACTCAAAAAGAACGTTAGTATAATGTAAAACACCTAACAACATCTTACAACACCGTACGAAACCTCAAAACTCTATAATAAACCTAATGAATTCATACGAGTCCTTTGAACATCGTACGACAAGTTAGGACATCTTATGATTCTTTATGCTATATTAGCACCTTGAAAAGCACATTTGTATAACGTACGACGCCTTACAACACCGTACGAAACCTCAAAACTCCGTAATAAACCTAATGAATTCGTAAGAGTCCTTTGAACATCGTACGACAAGTTACAACATCTTACGACTCTTTATGCAACATCAGCACGTTGAAAAGCACTTTAGTATAATGTAAGACGCCTTACAACACCTAACAACATCTTACAACACCGTACGAAACTTCAAAACTCCATAATAAACCTAATGTATTCGTAAGAGTCCTTTGAACATCGTACGACAAGTTAGAACATCTTACGACTCTTTATGCAACATTAGCACCTTGAAAAGCACTTTAGTATAATGATAGACGCCTTACAACACCTAACAACATCTTACAACACCGTACCTAAACTTAAAACTCCATAATAAACCTAATGAATTCGTACGAGTCCTTTGAACATCGTACGACAAGTTAAGACATCTTACGACTCTTTATGCCACATTAGCAACTCGAAAAGAGCGTTATTATAATGTAGACCGCCATACAGCTTCTAACACCTTACAATACCGTACGTAAACTTAAAACTCCATAATAAATCTAATGAATTCGTACTAGTCCTTTGAACAACGTACGACAAGTTAGGACAACTTACGACTCTTTATGCCACATTAGCAACTCAAAAAGAACGTTAGTATAATGTAAAACACCTAACAACATCTTACAACACCGTACGAAACCTCAAAACTCTATAATAAACCTAATGAATTCTTACGAGTCCTTTGAACATCGTACGACAAGTTAGGACATCTTATGATTCTTTATGCTATATTAGCACCTTGAAAAGCACGTTTGTATAACGTACGACGCCTTACAACACCGTACGAAACCTCAAAACTCCGTAACAAACCTAATGAATTCGTAAGAGTCCTTTGAACATCGTACTACAAGTTACAACATCTTACGACTCTTTATGCAACATCATCACCTTGAAAAGCACTTTAGTATAATGTAAGACGCCTTACAACACCTAACAACATCTTACAACACCGTACGAAACTTCAAAACTCCATAATAAACCTAATGAATTCGTAAGAGTCCTTTGAACATCGTACGACAAGTTAGAAAATCTTACGACTCTTTATGCAACATTAGCACCTTGAAAAGCACTTTAGTATAATGATAGACGCCTTACAACAACTAACAACATCTTACAACACCGTACCTAAACTTAAAACTCCACAATAAACCTAATGAATTCGTACGAGTCCTTTGAACATCGTACGACAAGTTAAGACATCTTACGACTCTTTATGCCACATTAGCAACTCGAAAAGAGCGTTATTATAATGTAGACCGCCATACAGCTCCTAACACCTTACAATACCGTACGTAAACTTAAAACTCCATAATAAACCTAATGAATTCGTACGAGTCCTTTGAACAACGTACGACAAGTTAGGACATCTTACGACTCTTTATGCCACATTAGCAACTCAAAAAGAACGTTAGTATATTGTAAAACACCTAACAACATCTTACAACACCGTTCGAAACCTCAAAACTCTATAATAAACCTAATGAATTCATACGAGTCCTTTGAACATCGTACGACAAGTTAGGACATCTTATGATTCTTTATGCTATATTAGCACCTTGAAAAGCACGTTTGTATAACGTACGACGCCTTACAACACCGTACGAAACCTCAAAACTTCGTAATAAACCTAATGAATTCGTAAGAGTCCTTTGAACATCGTACGACAAGTTACAACATCTTACGACTCTTTATGCAACATCATCACCTTGAAAAGCACTTTAGTATAATGTAAGACACCTTACAACACCTAACAACATCTTACAACACCGTACGAAACTTCAAAACTCCATAATAAACCTAATGAATTCGTAAGAGTCCTTTGAACATCGTACGACAAGTTAGAACATCTTACGACTCTTTATGCAACATTAGCACCTTGAAAAGCACTTTAGTATAATGATAGACACCTTACAACACCTAACAACATCTTACAACACCGTACCTAAACTTAAAACTCCATAATAAACCTAATGAATTCGTACGAGTCCTTTGAACATCGTACGACAAGTTAAGACATCTTACGACTGTTTATGCCACATTAGCAACTCGAAAAGAGCGTTATTATAATGTAGACCGCCATACAGCTCCTAACACCTTACAATACCGTAGGTAAACTTAAAACTCCATAATAAACCTAATGAATTCGTACGAATCCTTTGAACAACGTACGACAAGTTAGGACATCTTACGACTCTTTATGCCACATTAGCAATGATGCGTGCAAATGTATATATAAAAACTAACAACTAAAAACACCTAAGTTTTAAATTTATAAAACCAAGACTAGAAGACTATTTCACACACAACCGGCAGTGGACCGGTCGAATGTAATATAGTGAACGTAAGTCCGGGTGTCGACCCACAGACTCTATATATTACGTTAAAGAAACTAGACAAGACTCAACTCAACTAGACACGACTTTAATTAAAATTAACGAATTGAAAGCGTAAAAGACTTGATTCAGATTTGAGAAAAACGTTACCTAGGTTGCTACTAATGGTGAACGATTATTGATTAAACTTTAGACTTGGTTGTTAAAACGAAACTAGGATCATAAATTGCAAACTCTACGAACTTCCTAAGGATCCTAGACCATTATCCGGGTGTGACCTTTTGGTTATCCGAAGTGTTGCTAAGCTCACTAGTTAGTTAAATCGCCTCTCGGTTCCTTTAACAGTAATTAAATACCCTATGATCGGCTCCCCTCTCAGTTTCACCGATCCAATATATCCTAAGACACAAGGGGTGGTTTAATAGTTAATTCTATGACTCAAACGTACAAGTTTACTTCGTTATTAGAAAAGTTCCTCTCGTACCCTATTTCTAACGACTAGATAAACAAGACACGCCGACAAATCCTCACTTCTCGGGTATTGGACTTAGTAGGACAAATGAATTTATTGAATTATTAATTAACCTCCTATGGTTCCTACGTCTAGACAACCATTCAAAACACGAAAACAAGAGTTAACGATATTGATACGCAACCATACACAAAAGACATTTGCAAAGCTACGTAAGGCGATTTAACAAATAACACAATCCATTCATTCATTCAAAACACATCCTAGAATATAAAAATCAAACTTTTATAAAATTACTAACTCGTTTTATCAATCAACCAAAACCAAGTTTAATCAAATAAACATTACCAATAGCAAACAACCTAGGTAACTAATAAGTTTAGTTCATAGTTAAAGTTAAAAACACAAAACAAGTCAAGGTAAATGTATTCATGAGCATAAATGACAAGAAATCAAAATAACGCATTCAAACACAAGTAGGTTGGATGAAAACTACCCGATCACAACCTCCGAGAACTGATTTCGTGCTCAAAACTCCAACTTCTTTGCTCTGAATTCGTCCGTTTCAGCCTCCAGATTCGTCCTTTAAAGCCGTCTTGCGCGTTCCCTTTTAAACTCGTTCAACTAGGTCAAAACCATGATTTAGCGATAACTCAGGTAGGTGGCGGTACCGCGGCGTGGAGGACATAAGGTGGCGGTACCGCCACCTGCTCATTTTAACAGAAACTTCGGCAACTTGTTTCGTCTCCCATTTTCAGCTCGTAACTCCGTTTCGCGTCCGGTTTTTTCCTACGTTCTTCTTTTCTCGCTCTCTTTTCAACCCTTCATGAACTTGGGACCTAGAAAACACAAATGAATCACTAGTAGATAAAACTTAAAGAAAACTAATTGAAAAGACTCGAAAAAGGGTAAAAACTCTACACGGGATAAACGTATAATTTGCACTATATCACCCAGAAATCTGAAAAAGAATTAAAGAATTGGGTGATTGATTCAAAGAAAATTTTTCCTAAGTGTTGATAATCGTGAAGAAGTTTTCAGCCGGGTGAAGAAGAAATTTCACTGTTCAGCCGGGTGAAACACTGTTCAGCCGGGTGAAGATACTGTTCAGCAGGGTAAAGACACTTTTCAGCCGGGTGAAACACTGTTCAGCCGGGTGAAGCACTGTTCAGCCGGGTGAAGCACTGTTCAGGCGGGTGAAGGAACTGTTCAGCCGGGTGAAGTTACTGTTCAGCTGGGTGAAGAAGAAAAATTCACTTTTTAGCCGGTTGATAGAAGGAAATCACTGTTTAGCCGGGTGAAGCACTGTTCAGCCGTCCCAACCTTGTTGACCCGTCCAAACAGTTACCCGTCCCAACAGTGACCCGTCTATAAAAAAAAAAAAAAAAAAAAACTTTGAAGGAGTGTTAGAAACATCATTCCTAAGCTAATACAAGTATTGAATTGAACAAAAACAACAAAAAATGAAGAATTGATCTAGTGTTCATCACAATTTTGACTTTGAAAAGTCAATCTGATATGAAGATTTGAAGAATTGATTGATATTTGCCCAGAAATCTGAAAAAGAATTAAAGAATTGGGTGATTGATTCAAAGAAAATTTTTCCTAAGTGTTGATAATCGTGAAGAAGTTTTCAGCCGGGTGAAGAAGAAATTTCACTGTTCAGCCGGGTGAAACACTGTTCAGCCGGGTGAAGATACTGTTCAGCAGGGTAAAGACACTTTTCAGCCGGGTGAAACACTGTTCAGCCGGGTGAAGCACTGTTCAGCCGGGTGAAGCACTGTTCAGGCGGGTGAAGGAACTGTTCAGCCGGGTGAAGTTACTGTTCAGCTGGGTGAAGAAGAAAAATTCACTTTTTAGCCGGTTGATAGAAGGAAATCACTGTTTAGCCGGGTGAAGCACTGTTCAGCCGTCCCAACCTTGTTGACCCGTCCAAACAGTTACCCGTCCCAACAGTGACCCGTCTATAAAAAAAAAAAAAAAAAAAAAAAAAAAAAAAAAAAACTTTGAAGGAGTGTTAGAAACATCATTCCTAAGCTAATACAAGTATTGAATTGAACAAAAACAACAAAAAATGAAGAATTGATCTAGTGTTCATCACAATTTTGACTTTGAAAAGTCAATCTGATATGAAGATTTGAAGAATTGATTGATATTTGCCCAGAAATCTGAAAAAGAATTAAAGAATTGGGTGATTGATTCAAAGAAAATTTTTCCTAAGTGTTGATAATCGTGAAGAAGTTTTCAGCCGGGTGAAGAAGAAATTTCACTGTTCAGCCGGGTGAAACACTGTTCAGCCGGGTGAAGATACTGTTCAGCAGGGTAAAGACACTGTTCAGCCGGGTGAAACACTGTTCAGCCGGGTGAAGACACTATTCAGACGGGTGAAGCACTGTTCAGCCGGGTGAAGGAACTGTTCAGCCGGGTGACGTTACTGTTCAGCTAGGTGAAGAAGAAAAATTCACTTTTTAGCCGGTTGATAGAAGGAAATCACTGTTTAGCAGGGTGAAGCACTGTTCAGCCGTCCCAACCTTGTTGACCCGTCCAAACAGTAACCCGTCCCAACAGTGACCCGTCTATAAAAAAAAAAAAAAAAAAAAAAAAAAAAAAAAAAAAAAAACTTTGAAGGAGTGTTAGAAACATCATTCCTAAGCTAATACAAGTATTGAATTGAACAAAAACAACAAAAATTGAAGAATTGATCTAGTGTTCATCACAATTTTGACTTTGAAAAGTCAATTTGATATGAAGATTTGAAGAATTGATTTATATTTGCCCAGAAATCTGAAAAAGAATTAAAGAATTGGGTGATTGATTCAAAGAAAATTTTTCCTAAGTGTTGATAATCGTGAAGAAGTTTTCAGCCGGGTGAAGAAGAAATTTCACTGTTCAGCCGAGTGAAACACTGTTCAGCCGGGTGAAAATACTGTTCAGCAGGGTAAAGACACTTTTCAGCCTGGTGAAACACTGTTCAGCCGGGTGAAGACACTGTTCAGCCGGGTGAAGCACTGTTCAGCCGGGTGAAGGAACTGTTCAGCCGGGTGAAGTTACTGTTCAGCTGGGTGAAGAAGAAAAATTCACTTTTTAGCCGGTTGATAAAAGGAAATCACTGTTTAGCCGGGTGAAGCACTGTTCAGCCGTCCCAACCTTGTTGACCCGTCCAAACAGTAACCCGTCCCAACAGTGACCCGTCTATAAAAAAAAAAAAAAAAAAAAAAAAAAAAAAAAAAAAAAACTTTGAAGGAGTGTTAGAAACATCATTCCTAAGCTAATACAAGTATTGAATTGAACAAAAACAACAAAAATTGAAGAATTGATCTAGTGTTCATCACAATTTTGACTTTGAAAAGTCAATCTGATATGAAGATTAGAAGAATTGATTGATATTTGCCCAGAAATCTGAAAAAGAATTAAAGAATTGGGTGATTGATTCAAAGAAAATTTTTCCTAAGTGTTGATAATCGTGAAGAAGTTTTCAGCCGGGTGAAGAAGAAATTTCACTGTTCAGCCGGGTGAAACACTGTTCAGCCGGGTGAAGATACTGTTCAGCAGGGTAAAGACACTGTTTAGCCGGGTGAAACACTGTTCAGCCGGGTGAAGACACTATTCAGCCGGGTGAAGCACTGTTCAGCCGGGTGAAGGAACTGTTCAGCCGGGTGAAGTTACTGTTCAGCTGGGTGAAGAAGAAAAATTCACTTTTTAGCCGGTTGATAGAAGGAAATCACTGTTTAGCCGGGTGAAGCACTGTTCAGCCGTCCCAACCTTGTTGACCCGTCCAAACAGTTACCCGTCCCAACAGTGACCCGTCTATAAAAAAAAAAAAAAAAAAAAAAAAAAAAAAAAAAAAAACTTTGAAGGAGTGTTAGAAACATCATTCCTAAGCTAATACAAGTATTGAATTGAACAAAAACAACAAAAAATGAAGAATTGATCTAGTGTTCATCACAATTTTGACTTTGAAAAGTCAATCTGATATGAAGATTTGAAGAATTGATTGATATTTGCCCAGAAATCTGAAAAAGAATTAAAGAATTGGGTGATTGATTCAAAGAAAATTTTTCCTAAGTGTTGATAATCGTGAAGAAGTTTTCAGCCGGGTGAAGAAGAAATTTCACTGTTCAGCCGGGTGAAACATTGTTCAGCCGGGTGAAGATACTGTTCAGCAGGGTAAAGACACTGTTCAGCCGGGTGAAACACTGTTCAGCCGGGTGAAGACACTATTCAGCCGGGTGAAGCACTGTTCAGCCGGGTGAAGGAACTGTTCAGCCGGGTGACGTTACTGTTCAGCTGGGTGAAGAAGAAAAATTCACTTTTTAGCCGGTTGATAGAAGGAAATCACTGTTTAGCCGGGTGAAGCACTGTTCAGCCGTCCCAACCTTGTTGACCCGTCCAAACAGTAACCCGTCCCAACAGTGACCCGTCTATAAAAAAAAAAAAAAAACTTTGAAGGAGTGTTAGAAACATCATTCCTAAGCTAATATAAGTATTGAATTGAACAAAAACAACAAAAATTGAAGAATTGATCTAGTGTTCATCACAATTTTGACTTTGAAAAGTCAATCTGATATGAAGATTTGAAGAATTGATTTATATTTGCCCAGAAATCTGAAAAAGAATTAAAGAATTGGGTGATTGATTCAAAGAAAATTTTTCCTAAGTGTTGATAATCGTGAAGAAGTTTTCAGCCGGGTGAAGAAGAAATTTCACTGTTCAGCCGGGTGAAACATTGTTCAGCCGGGTGAAGATACTGTTCAGCAGGGTAAAGACACTGTTCAGCCGGGTGAAACACTGTTCAGCCGGGTGAAGACACTATTCAGCCGGGTGAAGCACTGTTCAGCCGGGTGAAGGAACTGTTCAGCCGGGTGACGTTACTGTTCAGCTGGGTGAAGAAGAAAAATTCACTTTTTAGCCGGTTGATAGAAGGAAATCACTGTTTAGCCGGGTGAAGCACTGTTCAGCCGTCCCAACCTTGTTGACCCGTCCAAACAGTAACCCGTCCCAACAGTGACCCGTCTATAAAAAAAAAAAAAAAAAACTTTGAAGGAGTGTTAGAAACATCATTCCTAAGCTAATACAAGTATTGAATTGAACAAAAACAACAAAAATTGAAGAATTGATCTAGTGTTCATCACAATTTTGACTTTGAAAAGTCAATCTGATATGAAGATTTGAAGAATTGATTGATATTTGCCCAGAAATCTGAAAAAGAATTAAAGAATTGGGTGATTGATTCAAAGAAAATTTTTCCTAAGTGTTGATAATCGTGAAGAAGTTTTCAGCCGGGTGAAGAAGAAATTTCACTGTTCAGCCGGGTGAAACACTGTTCGGCCGGGTGAATATACTGTTCAGCAGGGTAAAGACACTGTTCAGCCGGGTGAAACACTGTTCAGCCGGGTGAAGACACTGTTCAGCCGGGTGAAGCACTGTTCAGCCGGGTGAAGGAACTGTTCAGCCGGGTGAAGTTACTGTTCAGCTGGGTGAAGAAGAAAAATTCACTTTTTAGCCGGTTGATAAAAGGAAATCACTGTTTAGCCGGGTGAAGCACTGTTCAGCCGTCCCAACCTTGTTGACCCGTCCAAACAGTTACCCGTCCCAACAGTGACCCGTCTATAAAAAAAAAAAAAAAAAAAAAAAACTTTGAAGGAGTGTTAGAAACATCATTCCTAAGCTAATACAAGTATTGAATTGAACAAAAACAACAAAAATTGAAGAATTGATCTAGTGTTTATCACAATTTTGACTTTGAAAAGTCAATCTGATATGAAGATTTGAAGAATTGATTGATATTTGCCCAGAAATCTGAAAAAGAATTAAAGAATTGGGTGATTGATTCAAAGAAAATTTTTCCTAAGTGTTGATAATCGTGAAGAAGTTTTCAGCCGGGTGAAGAAGAAATTTCACTGTTCAGCCGGGTGAAACACTGTTCAGCCGGGTGAAGATACTGTTCAGCAGGGTAAAGACACTGTTCGGCCGGGTGAAACACTGTTCAGCCGGGTGAAGACACTATTCAGCCGGGTGTAGGAACTGTTCAGCCGGGTGAAGTTACTGTTCAGCTGGGTGAAGAAGAAAAATTCACTTTTTAGCCGGTTGATAGAAGGAAATCACTGTTTAGCTGGGTGAAGCACTGTTCAGCCGTCCCGACCTTGTTGACCCGTCCAAACAGTTACCCGTCCCAACAGTGACCCGTCTATAAAAATAAAAAAAAACTTTGAAGGAGTGTTAGAAACATCATTCCTAAGCTAATACAAGTATTGAATTGAACAAAAACAACAAAAATTGAAGAATTGATCTAGTGTTCATCACAATTTTGACTTTGAAAAGTCAATCTGATATGAAGATTTGAAGAATTGATTGATATTTGCCCAGAAGTCTGGAAAATCGAAAATTTCATTTTTCCAAAATTTCAAATTAGTCATTTTTAGCCACCATGACTTCCCAGAAAAATTATCAAGATGACTTTGAAAATTCAAGAAAAATGTCAACGGGCATGTTCACCGTGATCCGACAAGAAAATAAAAGAGAAGATATAAATGAATTTATTACAGAATTTAATCATATGTTTGAAACAACATATCTTCAAGTTGCAAAAGCCTGTGATCAAAAGAGAAGAGACTTTCTTGAACATACAAAACTCGCCCTTGTGACTCAAACAAATTCTCATGAAAATCATGATGAAGAAGAAGAATATGATTGGAGTGAAAACAATGATGTTGTTTCCATTCAAGAGATTGAAAAGAAAGATAAAGAAATTAGCAACTTGTCAGAAATCATTGCAAAGCAAGATGAGACAATTGCTCAATTGAAATCAGAAATGGAGAAATTGATGTCTGAAAAGGAAATCAAGAAAGATGAGAACAGTTCTTATGTTGAAATGCCAATTGAAGTCAGAGAAAAGATGTGCACCAAAGAATGTTTTCAACAAGTTGAACACTACAGAATATACTCTTTCAACATTTGTGATAAACTCAAGAAGGAAGAGCAAATGCACAAGAATCTGAAAGAACAACACGAAATATCTGATCAAAGAATCACATCTCTTGAAGTTTCACTCAAGCAAAAAGAAAAAGAAGCAATGAACATCAGAAATGAAGCTGCAAAATCAAATGAACACTCATCCAGTTTGATCAAAGATTTGCAAGAAGAGATTCTAAAGTTGAAGAAGTTGTCTGAGATGTTCAATTCAGAGAACAACACTCTGAAAAACAAACTGCAAGAAGAACAAGAGAAGCATGCAAGTCTACAAAAAGATCACCAATTGTGTGAAGATAGACTCAAATCTATTACACAGAATGTTGATTCAATGCTTGCCGAAAAGCATAATCTGAATGTTCAACTCATGGAGCTCACTGATAAACTCAACAGATCACAATCTGATCTTGTGTTTATCAAAGAAGAAGTCGAAAAAGAAAAGTCTGTTGAAAAGAAAGATGAGAGATTAGTGCCAACCGGAATTGTTGGATCACTATCTTCTCAAGAAGAAGAAGAAAAGACACAAGAGTTTCAGTCGAAGAAGAAGAAGAAGGTTAGAAGAAAGAAGAGCAAAGCCAAGAAGAACAAGACAAAGGCCGCTTCATCTGATTCTACACCACAGACTCCTTCTACTTCAAAGTCTCAAGATTCTGAATCCCCGAGTGATTCAAACAGTGACGTATACTGTTTAATCTGTGACTCTGAAACTCATCATATCTCAGATTGTATTTACAGTCAAGGTGTCTTTCCTTTTGGGTCAAAAGGTGACAAGTTTAAGACTCCAGCTCCTTCAAGAAAGATTCAACAAGATTCAGAGGTCAAAGCTTCTCAGAAACAACAGTCTTCAACAGCAAAGACTTCTCAGAAGAAAGGAAAGAAGTCTCCCTTCAAGGCTCATCAGAAGTACTGCGAGATTTGTGAGATGTACAATCACAAGATGTCAGAGTGTTACTACAACAAGTACTGCACCAACTGTCAGATGTACAACCACGACACAATGGAATGTTACTACAACAAGTATTGCTCTATTTGTGACATGGTCAATCACAACACATCCGAGTGCTACTACAAGCCGAGAAGGTCAGTCCAAAGAAGTTCATCATGTGCATACCCTTCCAGGTATTTTTCTAACTTTAAAAGATTTAATCATAGACATTCGTTTGATGAAAATCAACATGTCAATGATTCATGGAAACCAAAGTTTGTCAAAAACAAAAAGGGAAATCATGATTTAAATGATAAAATGATTCCAATAGTGAATCAATCTTTGAATAAGAAATATAGTCAACAAAACCTGTTTTTAAATGAAATTCACAATTTGTTTGAAAATGACTATAATTACTCTTTTGACAAACAATCCATGAAAGAAGATGAAGGTACAAATTACATTGTATCATCAAAACCACCACCTGAAGGTACTCCTTGCACTTATGAGAATATCTCTTATGTTGATGAATTTGGACGACCCAAAACTGAAATGGTTTGGGTCATTACCTCTAACTGATTTGTTAGTGTGTTAGGGACAGTTATGGAGGCCGGTCAAACAAAGAAAAGAAGACCGTGGCTGATCCCTTATCATGACAAGATATCGAATCTTGTTCATGATGCTTTCGATGCAACTGATACCAAACAGAGTTGGAAACAAAAAGAAATCATTGAAGGAACTTTTAAAACATTTTCAAAAATCAAACAATGATGGCAGTGCAGAAACAACCGATGTTTCATTTCGTCTGTTTAGATTAAGTATATTGCATGCACTCTTCATACGTTGATAACATATCTGCCATTTTCTTTTCATTAAACTTTCAATTTTCTTAGAAATTTAAAAGTTTAGGGGGAGAAATCATTATTAAAAAAAAATGATAAAATCAGAAAAATCAAAAAAAAAAATATGTTGAATCTACTTGCACGTACATGAGAAATGATAGATACACTAGAGTTATTCGACACATCATTTTTAAACAATAAAGACTGAAGCGTGAAAATTGATGTGCGAGACGGCTCAGACAATTATACTGAACAAGTATATTCTTTGATGATTTAACTAAATTCTAATGAGTTTTTGTGGTTGAAACATCTTAGTGCATGTGAAACGTTTATACAAATCAAATAGATATCTTGTGACGCAACGATATACATCGGGTAATGATGCAATCTATTTAGTGTGATGAACCGCATCGTGAGCTTCTTTGTTGTGGTATCCACAGACCTGAAGTCTCACACGAAGTCTCTTTTGAGATTCAAGATGCAGCAAAAGATTCCAAAATGGAACAAAAAGAGTCCCAAATGCGGACCATCACCAAACAAATTCCAAAATGGAATTCAGAAAATTCCCAAGGGGAACATAGGCATAAAAAGAAAAATTCCAAAAAGGAATTCAAAACAAGTTCCAAAGTGGACCAAATCCAAATAGAACCCAAATTCCACACTGTTTATGATTGTAAGTGACCTGACGTGTTGAGTTGTTCTCAGGTTATTTAGATGAGGTGTATAACTTTCTAATGTGCAAAGTATGGGTCACTCAAAACTTATTCCTAATCAACCTAATTGATCATCAAGAATAGAAAAAGTAAGTGTGTCACTTCGAGCTAATTGATTTGTTCAACAATTCATCACTCAATTACTTCACAATTCAAATGTCTATTCTCAAAAACTGCAAAACATGTGTTGGATTAATTGCTGGTATGATCTCATTGCAGGTTAAAGATTCAGAATGTAAAGAGAAAATTCCAAAAATATCAAAAACATTGAAAAATTCAAAAACACCAAAAAGATTGTCATTTTAATCTTTTTCTTTTGTGTTGGCAAATTAACATATGTTATTGATGTAGAAGTTGTTCATTAAGCAATATTTCATCCGATTGAGAACTTAATCTTTACATTGATGATAAATGCACATTTTTGCCTGAGTTTTAATGTTTTTCTTTGAGTTGCAGGAACAGTTTCCAATGCAGAACAAGCTTCCACGCGACTTGAAGATGTTCCTGTTCGAGCCTGATTCCAGTCCAAAGATCTCCAAGTCAGATTGCTGAGTGTTAAGAATCCTCCTCTTAATATCTCATACACAGATCCCATTAACCTCTAGAGAAAAAGTTGAGGGGGAGTATTCTAAGTCAAAGAAGTCTTCGCAATTTACTTCACCGGAATCTACTCTCTGCTTATTTCTTTCCATAGCCTCTAATGTTACTCAAAAGGGAGAGAAGGATGCAGATTGCTTGTCGAAAGACAGAGTTTTGGCAGCATCATCTTAGGGGGAGTACTGTTGGGTCCTCTTGAAGATAATGCATACCAAAACCTTAAGTTGCTCTATGTGCTCGTCACATGAAGATTTAAGCTGATATGTCAGATTTGTAAAGTGTCATCTTAGGGGGAGTACTATTGGGGTTATTTGAAGATGTCACTTTCCAAATATAAGCGAGTGAAGATATCGAGCGTCATCACGAGCAAGCGCGGGTGAAGACGTTCATTAATTGTATTTGTCTTAGAATATTTGTGTAATCGTTTCGTGCTTAAATGCGCGTTTGTGCTTAACTGCACGTGGTTAGGTTACATTGTAAGGTGAATGGTATAGACTATAAATACCATCACCTAGGTCATTTGTCAAAAAGAGTGGCCTACATTTCATTCCATATCCTTTGTAGCCTTCATATTGATCTAATACAATTCACTTATTCATATTATCATCATCTTCATCATACTTTGCATTGATCTTCATGAACATTCAAGCATCAATACGTGATTAGTGAGATTCCGCATCACTGATTGCAAACAACATCCCCAAACAATCTAAGATCTAGATCCAAGCTCATTGATAGTTCTAGACGAACCGAGCTTGGATCTAGATCTTAGATTGTTTGGGGATGTTGTTTGCAATCAGTGATGCGGAATCTCACTGATCACGTATTGATGCTTGAATGTTCATGAAGATCAATGCAAAGTATGATGAAGATGATGATAATATGACTAGGTGAATTGTATTAGATCAATAGAGAGGTTACAATTGATATAAATGAAATGTAGGCCACTCTTTTTGACAAATGACCTAGGTGATGGTATTTATAGTCTATACCATTCACCTTACAATGTAACCTAAAAACGTCCAATTAAGCACAAACGCGCATTTAAGCACGAAACGATTACACAAATATTCTAAGACAAATACAATTAATGAACGTCTTCACCCGCGCTTGCTCGTGATGAGGCTCGATATCTTCACTCGCTTATATTTGGAAAGTGACATCTTCAAATAACCCCAACAGTACTCCCCCTAAGATGACACTTTACAAATCTGACATATCAGCTTAAATCTTCATGTGACGAGCACAAAGAGCAACTTAAGGTTTTGGTATGCATTATCTTCAAGAGGACCCAACATATAATGTAAAACACCTAACAACATCTTACAACACCGTATGAAACCTCAAAACTCTATAATAAACCTAATGAATTCATACGAGTCCTTTGAACATCGTACGACAAGTTAGGACATCTTATGATTCTTTATGCTATATTAGCACCTTGAAAAACACGTTTGTATAACGTACGATGCCTTACAACACCGTACGAAACCTCAAAACTCCGTAATAAACCTAATGAATTCGTAAGAGTCCTTTGAACATCGTACGACAAGTTACAACATCTTACGACTCTTTATGCAACATCAGCACCTTGAAAAGCACTTTAGTATAATGTAAGACGCCTTACAACACCTAACAACATCTTACAACACCGTACGAAACTTCAAAACTCCATAATAAACCTAATGAATTCGTAACAGTCCTTTGAACATCGTACGACAAGTTAGAACATCTTACGACTCTTTATGCAACATTAGCACCTTGAAAAGCACTTTAGTATAATGATAGACGCCTTACAACACCTAACAACATCTTACAACACCGTACCTAAACTTAAAACTCCATAATAAACCTAATGAATTCGTACGAGTCCTTTGAACATCGTACGACAAGTTAAGACATCTTACGACTCTTTATGCCACATTAGCAACTCGAAAAGAGCGTTATTATAATGTAGACCGCCATACAGCTCCTAACACCTTACAATACGGTACGTAAACTTAAAACTCCATAATAAACCTAATGAATTCGTACGAGTCCTTTGAACAACGTACGACAAGTTAGGACATCTTACGACTCTTTATGCCACATTAGCAACTAAAAAAGAACGTTAGTATAATGTAAAACACCTAACAACATCTTACAACACCGTACGAAACCTCAAAACTCTATAATAAACCTAATGAATTCATACGAGTCCTTTGAACATCGTACGACAAGTTAGGACATCTTATGATTCTTTATGCTATATTAGCACCTTGAAAAGCACATTTGTATAACGTACAACGCCTTACAACACCGTACGAAACCTAAAAACTCCGTAATAAACCTAATGAATTCGTAAGAGTCCTTTGAACATCGTACGACAAGTTACAACATCTTACGACTCTTTATGCAACATCAGCACCTTGAAAAGCACTTTAGTATAATGTAAGACGCCTTACAACTCCTAACAACATCTTACAACACCGTACGAAACGTCAAAACTCCATAATAAACCTAATGAATTCGTACGAGTCCTTTGAACATCGTACGACAATCTAGGACATCTTACGACTCTTTATGCCACATCAGCAACCCAAAAAAAACGTTAGTATAATGTAGAACGCCATACAGCTCCTAACACCTTACAATACCGTGCGTATACTTAAAACTCCATAATAAATCTAATGAATTCGTACGATTCCTTTGAACATAGTTAGGACATCTTATGACTCTTTATGCCACGTTAGCAACTTGAAAAGCACGTTAGTATAATGTCGAACGCCATACAGCTCCTAAGTACACCTTACAATACCGTACGTAAACTTAAAACCCCATAATAAACCTAATGAATTCGTACGAGTCCTTTGAACAACGTACGACAAGTTAGGACATCTTACGACTCTTTATGCCACATTAGCAACTCGAAAAGAACGTTAGTATAATGTAGAACACCTAACAACATCTTACAACACCGTACGAAACCTTAAAACTCCATAATAAACCTAATGAATTCGTACGATACCTTTGAGCATCGTACGACAAGTTACGACATCTTATGACTCTTTATACTATGTTAGCACCTTGAAAAGCACAATAGTATAATGTAAGACGCCTTACAACACCTAACAACATCTTACAACACCGTACGAAAACTTAAAACTCGATAATAAACCTAATGAATTCGTACGAGTCCTTTGAACATCATACGACAAGTTAGGACATCTTACGACTCTTTATGCCACATTAGCAACTCGAAAAGAACGTTAGTATAATGTAGAACGCCATACAGCTCCTAACACCTTAGAATACCGTACGTAAACTTAAAACTCCATAATAAACCAAATGAATTCGAACACTTTGAACATCGTACGACAAGTTAGGACATCATATGATTCTTTATGCTATATTAGCACCTTGAAAAGCACGTTAGTATTATGTAAGACACCTTACAACACCTAACAACATCTTAGAGCACCGTACGAAACCTCAAAACTCCATAATAAACCTAATGAATTCGTAAAAGTCCTTTGAACATCGTACGACAAGTTAGAACATCTTACGACTCTTTATGCAACATTAGCACCTTGAAAAGCACTTTAGTATAATGATAGACGTCTTACAACACCTAACAACATCTTACAACACCGTACCTAAACTTAAAACTCCAAAATAAACCTAATGAATTCGTACGAGGCCTTTGAACATCGTACGACAAGTTAGGAAATCTTACGACTCTTTATGCCATATTAGCAAATCGAAAAGAACTTTAGTATAATGTAGAACGCCATACAGCTCCTAACACCTTACGATACCGTACGTAAACTTAAAATTCCATAATAAACCTAATGAATTCGTACACTTTGAACATCGTACGACAAGTTAGGATATCTTATGATTCTTTATGCTATATTAGCACCTTGAAAAGCCCGTTAGTATAATGTAAGACGCCTTACAACACCTAACAACATCTTACAACACCGTACGAAACCTCAAAACTCCATAATAAACCTAATGAATTCGTAAGAGTCCTTTGAACATCGTACGACAAGTTACAACATCTTACGACTCTTTATGCAACATCAGCACCTTGAAAAGCACTTTAGTATAATGTAAGACGCCTTACAACACCTAACAACATCTTACAACACCATACGAAACCTCAAAACTCCATAATAAACCTAATGAATTCGTAAGAGTCCTTTGAACATCGTACGACAAGTTAGAACATCTTACGACTCTTTATGCAACATTAGCACCTTGAAAAGCACTTTAGTATAATGATAGACGCCTTACAACACCTAACAACATCTTACAACACCGTACCTAAACTTAAAACTCCACAATAAACCTAATGAATTCATACGAGTCCTTTGAACATCGTACGACAAGTTAGGACATCTTATGATTCTTTATGCTATATTAGCACCTTGAAAAGCACGTTTGTATAACGTACGACGCCTTACAACACCGTACGAAACCTCAAAACTCCGTAATAAACCTAATGAATTCGTAAGAGTCCTTTGAACATCGTACGACAAGTTACGACATCTTACAACTCTTTATGCAACATCAGCACCTAGAAAAGCACTTTAGTATAATGTAAGACGCCTTACAACACCTAACAACACCTAACAACACCGTACGAAACCTCAAAACTCCATAATAAACCTAATGAATTCGTAAGAGTCCTTTGAACATCGTACGACAAGTTAGAACATCTTACGACTCTTTATGCAACCTTAGCACCTTGAAAAGCACTTTAGTATAATGATAGACGTCTTACAACACCTAACAACATCTTACAACACCGTACCTAAACTTAAAACTCCAAAATAAACCTAATGAATTCGTACGAGGCCTTTGAACATCGTACGACAAGTTAAGAAATCTTACGACTCTTTATGCCATATTAGCAAATCGAAAAGAACTTTAGTATAATGTAGAACGCCATACAGCTCCTAACACCTTACGATACCGTACGTAAACTTAAAATTCCATAATAAACCTAATGAATTCGTACACTTTGAACATCGTACGACAAGTTAGGACATCTTATGATTCTTTATGCTATATTAGCACCTTGAAAAGCCCGTTAGTATAATGTAAGACGCCTTACAACACCTAACAACATCTTACAACACCGTACGAAACCTTAAAACTCCATAATAAACCTAATGAATTCGTAAGAGTCCTTTGAACATCGTACGACAAGTTACAACATCTTACGACTCTTTATGCAACATCAGCACCTTGAAAAGCACTTTAGTATAATGTAAGACGCCTTACAACACCTAACAACATCTTACAACACCATACGAAACCTCAAAACTCCATAATAAACCTAATGAATTCGTAAGAGTCCTTTGAACATCGTACGACAAGTTAGAACATCTTACGACTCTTTATGCAACATTAGCACCTTGAAAAGCACTTTAGTATAATGATAGACGCCTTACAACACCTAATAACATCTTACAACACCGTACCTAAACTTAAAACTCCACAATAAACCTAATGAATTCATACGAGTCCTTTGAACATCGTACGACAAGTTAGGACATCTTATGATTCTTTATGCTATATTAGCACCTTGAAAAGCACGTTTGTATAACGTACGACGCCTTACAACACCGTACGAAACCTCAAAACTCCGTAATAAACCTAATGAATTCGTAAGAGTCCTTTGAACATCGTACGACAAGTTACAACATCTTACAACTCTTTATGCAACATCAGCACCTAGAAAAGCACTTTAGTATAATGTAAGACGCCTTACAACACCTAACAACATCTTACAACACCGTACGAAACCTCAAAACTCCATAATAAACCTAATGAATTCGTAAGAGTCCTTTGAACATCGTACGACAAGTTAGAACATCTTACGACTCTTTATGCAACCTTAGCACCTTGAAAAGCACTTTAGTATAATGATAGACGTCTTACAACACCTAACAACATCTTACAACACCGTACCTAAACTTAAAACTCCAAAATAAACCTAATGAATTCGTACGAGGCCTTTGAACATCGTACGACAAGTTAGGAAATCTTACGACTCTTTATGCCATATTAGCAAACGAAAAGAGCGTTATTATAATGTAGACCGCCATACAGCTCCTAACACCTTACAATACCGTACGTAAACTTAAAACTCCATAATAAACCAAATGAATTCGTACGAGTCCTTTGAACAACGTACGACAAGTTAGGACATCTTACGACTCTTTATGCCACATTAGCAACTCAAAAAGAACGTTAGTATAATGTAAAACACCTAACAACATCTTACAACACCGTACGAAACCTCAAAACTCTATAATAAACCTAATGAATTCATACGAGTCCTTTGAACATCGTACGACAAGTTAGGACATCTTATGATTCTTTATGCTATATTAGCACCTTGAAAAGCACGTTTGTATAACGTTCGACGCCTTACAACACCGTACGAAACCTCAAAACTCCGTAATAAACCTAATGAATTCGTAAGAGTCCTTTGAACATCGTACGACAAGTTACAACATCTTACGACTCTTTATGCAACATCAGCACCTTGAAAAGCACTTTAGTATAATGTAAGACGCCTTACAACACCTAACAACATCTTACAACACCGTACGAAACTTCAAAACTCCATAATAAACCTAATGAATTCGTAAGAGTCCTTTGAACATCGTACGACAAGTTAGAACATCTTACGACTCTTTATGCAACATTAGCACCTTGAAAAGCACTTTAGTATAATGATAGACGCCTTACAACACCTAACAACATCTTACAACTCCGTACCTAAACTTAAAACTCCATAATAAACATAATGAATTCGTAAGAGTCCTTTGAACATCGTACGACAAGTTAGAACATCTTACGACTCTTTATGCAACATCAGCACCTTGAAAAGCATTTTAGTATAATGTAAGACGCCTTACAACACCTAACAACATCTTACAACACCGTACCTAAACTTAAAACTCCATAATAAACCTAATGAATTCGTACGAGTCCTTTGAACATCATACGACAAGTTAGGACATCTTACGACTCTTTATGCCATATTAGCAACTCGAAAAGAACGTTAGTATAATGTAGAACGCCATACAGCTCCTAACACCTTACAATACCGTACGTAAACTTAAAAGTCCATAATAAACCTAATGAATTCGTACACTTTGAACATCGTACGACAAGTTAGGACATCTTATGATTCTTTATGCTATATTAGCACCTTGAAAAGCATGTTAGTATAATATAAGACGCCTTACAACATCTTACAACACCGTATGAAACCTTAAAACTCCATAATAAACCTAATGAATTTGTACAAGTCTTTTAAACATCGTACGACAAGTTAAGACATCTTACGACTCTTTATGCCACATTAGCAACTCGAAAAGAACGTTAGTATAATGTAGAACACCATACAGCTCCTAACACCTTACAATACCGTACGTAAACTTAAAACTCCATATTAAACCTAATGAATTCGTACGAGTCCTTTGAACATCGTACGACAATCTAGGACATCTTATGACTCTTTATGCCATATCACCAACTCAAAAAGAATGTTAGTTTAATGTAGAACGCCATACAGCTCCTAACACCTTACAATACCGTGCGTATACTTAAAACTCCATAATAAATCTAATGAATTCGTACGATTCCATTGAACATAGTTAGGACATCTTATGACTCTTTATGCCACATTAGCAACTTGAAAAGCACGTTAGTATAATGTCGAACGCCATACAGCTCCTAAGTACACCTTACAATACCGTAGGTAAACTTAAAACCCCATAATAAACCTAATGAATTCGTACGAGTCCTTTGAACAACGTACGACAAGTTAGGACATCCTACGACTCTTTATGCCACATTAGCAACTCGAAAAGAACGTTAGTATAATGTAGAACACCTAACAACATCTTGCAACACCGTACGAAACCTTAAAACTCCATAATAAACCTAATGAATTCGTACGAGACCTTTGAATATCGTACGACAAGTTACGACATCTTATGACTCTTTATATTATGTTAACACCTTGAAAAGCACAATAGTATAATGTAAGACGCCTTACGACACCTAACAACATCTTACAACACCGTACAAAAACTTAAAACTCGATAATAAACCTAATGAATTCGTACGAGTCCTTTGAACATCATACGACAAGTTAGGACATCTTACGACTCTTTATGCCACATTAGCAACTCGAAAAGAACGTTTGTATAATGTAGAACGCCATACAGCTCCTAACACCTTAGAATGCCGTACGTAAACTTAAAACTCCATAATAAACCTAATGACTTCGAACACTTTGAACATCGTACGACAAGTTAGGACATCATATGATTCTTTATGCTATATTAGCCCCTTGAAAAGCACGTTAGTATAATGTAAGACGCCTTACAACACCTAACAACCTCTTAAAGCACCGTACGAAACCTCAAAACTCCATAATAAACCTAATGAATTCGTAAGTATCCTTTGAACATCGTACGACAAGTTAGAACATCTTACGACTCTTTATGCAACATTAGCACCTTGAAAAGCACTTTAGTATAATGATAGACGCCTTACAACACCTAACAACATCTTACAACACCATACCTAAACTTAAAACTCCATAATAAACCTAATGAATTCGTACGAGTCCTTTGAACATCGTACGACAAGTTAGGAAATCTTACGACTCTTAATGCCATATTAGCAACTCGAAAAGAACTTTAGTATAATGTAGAACGCCATACAGCTCCTAACACCTTACAATACCGTACGTAAACTTAAAACTCCATAATAAACCTAATGAATTCGTACACTTTGAACATCGTACGACAAGTTAGGACATCTTATGATTCTTTATGCTATATTAGCACCTTGAAAAGCCCGTTAGTATAATGTAAGACGCCTTACAACACCTAACAACATCTTACAACACCGTACGAAACCTCAAAACTCTATAATAAACCTAATGAATTCGTAAGAGTCCTTTGAACATCGTACGACAAGTTACAACATCTTACGACTCTTTATGCAACATCAGCACCTTGAAAAGCACTTTAGTATAATGTAAGACGCCTTACAACACCTAACAACATCTGATAGGTTCAATTGGATCGTAATATCACTCACAAGATCAGAATGATTCGCACAAACAAACAGTTCAATCACAAACACAATTCATTACTAATAATTCTCTTTGTATATTGATGATCAAAGCAAATTTTTAGTACAAATGCAGGAGAAAATAAATCACACACACTTAGTTCTCTCTCTAACGTGAATTTGTGATCTAGCCTCTCTCCTCACTCTCTCTCACTACATGCTTTTAAGCAACAATTACAAGTTTAAGGAATATAACAAAATAGACCCTAAACTATATATAAACATATAAACAAATACAAAGTAAATCTTAACTAGGAAATAACCCTAACAGTATCCCTAAGATTTATCTTTGGATCTTCAGCAAAATCTTCAACAGTTTTCATCTTTTTCAGCTTCAATCTCTCTTTACCAATCTTCTGGTTCCTCTTTGATATCCAGCAACTCTTTTCCTTTAAACTCTTCTTGTTCCTTCAGTGCTTCTTCTATACAAGACTTGAACTTTTCTGCTATCTTTGCTTGTCTCGGTTTGGACTCGTTAGTAAGGATTGGGCAGGCATTTATACGTCTCAGAGAATCAAGATTTAAACCTGCAAAATCAATGTTAGCGTAAAATTCATAAGGCAGCTCCTTTCCTTTGACTTGCACCTCCAAAGTACCCTTCGCAGTAATCCTCATAAATTCTATCTCCGGAATGTCAACTCTCACAAGATTAGAGTTGAGTAATGCCTTCCTTACTCGAATATTCTCAGATGCAGCTGCTATTACCTCAATCATCACCACAAACAGATTTCTATCAGCTTCAGCAAGTTTGTCTTTACATCTTTCCATTCGGTAACTCCTCAGAAAATCGATGTAAGATGGATGAAGTAATTTCAGCTCAAAAGTACTGAATAAAGTGATCATGTCTTTATCCCAGTCATCCATATTTCGTACAATCTTCAACTCAAAAGTTTCCTGATTGTAGAAAACTTTAAGTATTGGCTTCGTCATCTGAGAACCATCAATCACTTTCAACCCCGGATCAGTTACCTTGTCAAAATATTCATCAGAAAATTCCTCTAGGTACATATCCTCACTAACCACCAACTTCTTTTTCTTTCTTTGTTTCTTCGCTTGAACATAGGCACTGTCCTCCTGTTGACCTCTGAAGTCTAAGAATTTCGGTGATCGGCTTATCCCAGCATCCAGTAGCATTGCACATTTATCACCACGCTCATCATGCGTGTGATTTATCAGTCTAAGCTTGTGCAACTCTTTCAGATCTTGAACTTCTAACTTGAAAATGCTAGAATAGTAATGGTATACATCACATAAACCATTAACTCTTTTAATCATGAATGCATCGAACACTTCGTCATATTTCCACGCTATAATCTTTACCTGTTTGGATTTTTCCGGCACGATCATTGAATCAAGAAGTTCAGCAATTGACTGACCCTTGCTCAGCAGTGACCTTACAACATCACCTGTTGTGGCTGATTTGTGCCATGATTCACGTACATCCATAGGTATGTTGTATGACTTAACTTCACTGGGGAACATATCTATCAACTCGTGCCTTTTCTTGTGCGCATTCTCGGGTAAAGCCATCACAGGTATCTCCTTTGGTCCGAGAACTTTGTACCTCTTGGTCAGCTCATAATATTGAGGATTGTTGCAATCAAGATAGAACATGCGATTGTACAGCTTCTCCGTCTTCATAAAACTTACAACAATTTTCCTTAGTGATTCAGATTTCAATCTCTTCAAAGTTCTATACGGATAATTTCTTGAGCTCAACCAGTCACGCATATTCCTGCTAGACATCTCTTCAGGATTTTGGTGATACAGCTCAGTTGGAGGTAAATCTTCAATGTTCAAACTCTCTTGTAACGGTGTCCATTCTCCCATCTCCATCACAAACTCTTTCTCATCAGCAGCAACTTTATCTTGGGCTATCATACACTTTTCATACTCTTCGTTGATTTAACTCACAGTCAGCCCATTCAGATAAACTGCATTGTACTTCATCTTCTCAAGGTAAGCAAATCTTTCATCTAGATCATCTGGAATCTCATGATCAGGATTGTTTTCTGGCTCAGCTTCTGGTTCAGATTCTGTGAAATCTATGTCATCAAGATCATCTAATACCTCTATCATTGGAGCGTTATCAGTTTGAACCGGCTCAAACTGACTTGCTTCTTCTGTTACAGTTTCAGGTACATTCTCAATCAGTTCAACAGCTTCAGTCACTTCTTCAACTATAACAGCTTCAGATTGAATCGGCTCAATCTGAACTGATTTATCAATTCCAGCATCAGTCACAGTCTCATCAACAGCCTTCGCTATCTCATCCACTTCAGTTTCAACTACAGCCACAGATTGAATCGGCTCAATCTGTACTGTCTCATCCAGTTTTGCCTTCTTTGAAACCGATGCGTCTTCAGTAATTTCCGGCACAGCATCTAACTTCCTTTTTCCCTCAGCCTTGTCATAAATGACAGTTTCAGCAGCAGCTTCATCGGGAATAACGATTGGAGATTCCACCCTTATACCCACATTTGTTGTACCACGTGCTCGAGTATAATAGACTTTTGCTACTTGAGAAGGTTCAGACACCTCCATAACTTCGTCTGAAAAATCTTTGTCAGATGTGGACCCGGATTTCTTTGAACGAGTTTCTTCTAGCCATTTCTCCAATATTTCTTTCTCAGCATTGTCATAAATGACAGTTTCAGCAGCAGCTTCATCGGGAATAACGATTGAAGATTCCACCCTTATACCCACATTTGTTGTACCACGTGCTCGAGTATAATAGACTTTTTGCTACTTGAGAAGGTTCAGACACCTCCATAACTTCGTCTGAAAAATCTTTGTCAGATGTGGACCCGGATTTCTTTGAACGAGTTTCTTCTAGCCATTTCTCCAACATTTCTTTCTCAGCATCAAGCGTATTACATTCTGCCTTTAACTCCGTATAATCAAACTTCAAAGTTTCATGTTCCTCCTTCAACTTTTCATACTCAGCCTTCAACTCTTTATGTTCAATCTTCAACTTTAAATGATCAGCATCCAAAGATTTGAAAGTTTCAAGATTCTGTTTGTGAGTAACCCAGAACTCGTCTAACCTTTTCTTCTTTCTATCATTTGAAGCTTTTAACTGTTCATTCGCATCTAAAAGCTTTGCAACCATCTCTTCCAATTCTGCAATATTTTTCTTATCCTCATTTTCATCAACACTTGACACAATTTTTGGCGAAGACTCCAAAATTTGTTCAATGTTTTCATCAACAGGGGATGATGTGGTGGTGGGTATATCAACAGGAATAGGATCAGTAATGCCAGCATCAGCTTCATCAACTATCTGCGCAATAGTCTTAACCTCGGCAATTACTTCCTGAGCTATCTGAATAACATCTATCTGTTCAGGCTCATCAATATTTTCTTCAATAACCTTCGGTTCCTCTACTAACACAGGCTCTATCACTGATTTCGATCTTTGTCTTCTAACATACTGAACAGTAATAGCCTTAGGAACTTCAGTAACTTCTTTTTCAACATTAACAGCCTCAACAAGGTCTTCAATCACAGCTTGTTCAATGACTTCAGCATTTTCTGTCTCCAACTCTATTGGTTCAGCAATCTCAATGTCCTCTGCCTCCTCTGAAACAGATTCAGCACCATCATTACCATCATCATCACCACTTTCACTATCACTATCTGCATCATCTTCATTATCATCATCATTATCTTCATCTTGACCATCGTCACTATCATTTTCATCATTCTCAGATCCATCCTCTTCATCTTCTGCATGACGAGCATTATACTCATCATCATCCAGTAGATTATCAGGCACCTCATCAATAAGGTCCTGTGGATTCACAATCTCTCCATGAGAAATATGATGATAAACTCCTTCAACATCTTCTTCATTATTTGCTATATCTCTCATATAGTCAAATAGATCAACACTAGGCACATTCCCGATGCTCATCTTTCTATAAGATAGATCGTTCATGTCCTCAGTATACAAAATTCCACCAACTACACCTTCTTCTCTGATAATGGGATAGGCAACATTTATCATCAACTGTAAGAATCTCGGATACATGAGAAACTTAAATCTTTTGCCCTTTACCAGATTAAACACAGACCCATTCATGATCCACCTTGACATGTTAAATGGTTTGTTTTCAGCAATGGCGACTATTGGGGATGCAATGTCAGAAGGAAAGTTGTCGAAACCAGCACTTCTCCTTGACATGCATTGCTGAACAACATAGCACAAAAGCTTCCATTTCTTCCCCAATCTTGCTCTATAAAATTGTGACTTTGGAAATGCAGGAGGATGTCCCATATTTACAAAGCACGTTTGACATTCAGCCATGGTCAACTCATCATTCGCTCCAACCTCATCATCATCTATTCTCAAGGCTGTTCTGATGGCTTCTTCAGAGACAGTCAGCACCAACTCTCTAGTTATGTTTCCTCGAACAACAGTTACTCCATCCTCATTTCTTATCACCTCAGCTGTCCTCCAAAAGCTCTTTATCAATCTTGCATATATGACCGGTTTGGCACACATAGCATACACATATTTTGTCCTCTTTATGAATCTGAGCATATCTCTGTAACCTTCAGTTTCAGGGATAGACTCATCTAAACATGCCACCAGATTGTGCTTGGGCTCAAACTTCAAATTCTCCATCTGTTAAAACACAAACAAACACAAACAAGACAAATGTGTTAGATTTTTCATTAATAAATTTCAAATTTTCATAAGTGTTTGAACAACAGTTAACATGTAAAACATTCACATAGTCATTTTAACTCCTAAATTGTTCTAATAATCTGATTTTCATCATTTTGATCAAAACAACTTTGAATTTTAATGATTATACAACAGTTTTTTCAATTTAACAGTTTAACACTTAAGAACATAAATTTGACATTTATAAGATGAAGTTGTTTATCATGCTTTAGTTCAGTTTTAACAAGGATTTGTCATTTTTAACACATCTTTCATCATTTTGAAGTTATCATTCAAGAGCATCAAACAGGTCATCAATGGCGGTTGACAGTTATGAACAATTTTGATTGATTCAGTTGGTTTTAAGGTATTTTGGTGCAAATGAGTGATTGATTGTTAATGATCGACAGTTTTTACACTTAAAACAACATTCGATTTTGGTTTTAACACACACAATCTAAGTGTCGATTCAGTGATCAAAAACACTGTTCATCATCGTTTTTCATTTTATCGGTCGATTTGCAGGTTTATCAAGCACAAATCACATAAACAATACCGTATTCAATCGATCAGACTTGTTACAGAACAAACGATTGAATACGATAAACAATGATTTAAGTACAGAGGATTTGCTTGAAATTGTGAGTGAAAAATGATAAGTGTTTGTGAAGAGGCGGGTTTTTATATGGTTAAAAATTAGGTCAAACTTGAGGTGCCGGGTCAACAACTTGGGACGGTTAAGCATAAAAGCCCAATAAGCCTTGACGGGTCAAGCACTGTTGAGCCGCGTCAGTCACTGTTGGGATGGGTCATGTACTTTGGGACAGGTCACAACATGGACGGGTCAACATAAAAATATGTAAAAACACTTGACGGGTCAACCACTGTAGAGACGGGTAAGTCACTGTAGAGACGGGTAAAGGTTAGGAACAACTACACCTGATTGGTTTTATTCATCACCCGGCAGTATAGTAGTCTTCAAAACATCACCCGGCTTGCACAATAACTTGTTTGTTCATTACCCGGCAACACAGTTGTATTTATCACCCGGCATGCTTTCTTCTTCACACGACATGCTTTCTTCTTCACACGGCAACATAGTTGCTTCCACTATTACCCGGCAACACAGTGTTATACACTTACACGGCAAGATAAGATTTCTTTCTTTTACCCGACTGTATAGTGATAACATTTCTTCACCCGGCTGTATAGTGACACAGCTTGTCACCCGGCAGATATCTATGACCTTCACCCGGCTGTATTTGACATGTTCATTGCCCGGCTATACAGTAGTCATGATATCATCACCCGGCTTCACTTCTTTTTCTTAATCACCCGGCTCATATCAGACTCACATCTTTTACCCGGCTGAACAGTGTGTTCATTATCCGGCTAAACAGTGTTCTGAAATCTTTGCCCGGCTACAACACTTGAGCAATTTTCTTCACTTTTTCTCGTCTGTTGACTTTTTCAACTGCATTTATTGCACCTGCAAACATTCTCGACATATTAATTAGACAAGACATCGTTCAAATAATTTTGTCACATTAATTAATCAACAACATTTCTAGGGCAACAAATTTAATACAATTTAAATTCATTTTTATTTTTCTTTTTGAAAAACATTTTGCACAACCAAAATTTCTATATCCCGAAGCAATTTTTGAAAAACACATTACAAGACCTTGGGTTTGTTTTTAACACATCCAATACCTTTGTTTTTCATACCACATAATCTTGTTCATTCAAAACACAAATCAACAACATTTCTAGGGCAACAAATTTAATACAATTTAAATTCAACATTTTGCACAACCAAAATTTCTATATCCCGAAGCAATTTTTGAAAAACACATTACTAGACCTTGGGTTTGTTTTTAACACATCCAATACCTTTGTTTTTCATACCACATAATCTTGTTCATTCAAAACACACTTATTCAAAATATTTTTTGGATTTTTTTTGCAAATAATTTTCTCTTCTTCAATTTATTCTCCCCCTAAACTTGAAATTTCTTGAAATTTTTAAGTTTAACAAGGATGTCGATGTGTCAATAAAGATTCCAAATGCCTGCACACACAAAGCACACACATTAAAGTAAAGACATATGCAATGCAATGAATCAAAATATCGCAGTGAGATCATACCATACATTATCTGAACATGTTTTGCAAGTTTTGAATAGACATTTGACTTATGTTTGATTGAGTGATGATATGAAAACATACCAATTAGCTCGAGTTGACACACTTACTTTTTCAGTATCATGATGATAATTAAGGTTCGATTTAAATGACTTATGTGACCCACATGTATACATATGTCAACATATTTCCTTATCAACTACTACCTGAATGCATATTGCACAAAACCTGGTCACTTACAGTCATAAACAGTGTGGAATCTGGGTTCTATTCGGATTTGGTCCACTTTGGGACTTCTTTTTAATTCCATTTTGGAATTTTTCATTTCCTATCGTTCCCTTTGGGAATCTTCTGACTTCCTTTTTGGAATTTTTGTTTGGTGATGGTCCACATTTGGGACTCTTTTTGTTCCAACTTTGGGAATCTTTTGCTGCACCTTGAAGCTCAAAAGAGACTCCGTGTGAGACTTCAGGTCTGTGGATACCACAACAAAGAAGCTCACGATGCGGTTCATCACACTGAATACACTGCATCGTTACCCGATCATGCACAACTATCATCACAAGCAATGCATCAAAAGATATATATCTAGACATGTATAACAATGGAACTTAACACAAAGATCATTAAGTTTATATTTGTCAACAATCAACTTACTTGTTCAGTCTAATTGCCTGAGCTGTCTAGCACATCAATTAACATTCATCAGTCTTTATTTAAAAATGATGTAACAAATAATGTCTAGTGTAACTATCATTTCTCACTTTTGCAATATAGATTCTTATGACATGATATTTTCTTTTCTTTTTGCTTTTATATTTTGTTTTTGCTTTTCTATTTTCTTTTTCATGCAAGCACACAATGCAAAACAATAAAATAAATGACAAAGGAATCAATACTTGACATCAACTTATTATTTTTTTTTTGGATTTTATATTTTTCTGATTTTTTTTTTTGTTTTCGAAAAATAGAATCAATCATGATTGATTAATCCTATGGATTGAACAAAGAATTCAAACCGTCCTGACAAAAAATATTTTGTGAAAAGATCTGCCAGTTGTTTGTCGGTATGAACCTTAATCAAAATTATTAAACCTTTTTCAGAGTTGTCTCTGAGAAAGTGATATCGAATTTCGATATGCTTGGTTTTTGAGTGTTGAACAGGATTAGCAGTAATGAACATAGCAGTAGTATTGTCTATGTAGATAGGAGTTTTTAGAAAGTTAAACCCGTAGTCAAGCAACTGGTTTTGTAACCATAAAACTTGAGAACATCCTGCAGATGCAGCGATATACTCTGCTTCAGCTGTGGATACAGAAACGTTGGTTTGCTTCTTGCATTGCCAAGAGACAAGTCTAGGACCCAGAAATTGACATCCACCACTAGTCGATTTCCTGTCAAGAGCACATCCACCAAAATCACTGTCAGAATAACTATATAATTCAAATCTCCCTTCATAAGGATACCATAACCCGAGACTTGGCTTCCCTTTAAGGTATCTGAAAATACGTTTAACAGCAATCAGATGCGACTCTTTTGGATCAGACTGATATCTTGCGCATACACATACAGCATACATGATGTCTGGCCTTGATGCAGTAAGATACATCAGTGAACCAATCATTGATCTGTATAGTGTTTGATCAACGGATTTGCCTTTCGGATCCGGTTGAATCTTGCAGTTCACATCAGATGGAGTTCGGATAGTCTGGCAATCTTGCATCTTGAACTTTTTCAGCAACTTCTCAACGAACTTTGATTGGTTGATAAAATTCCGTCTGCTGATTGTTTTACTTGCAATCCAAGAAAGAAATTAATCTCCCCCATCGAACTCATCTGGAATCTTGACTTCATGATTTCTTCAAATTCTTTGCACATGGACGCACTGGTTGAGCCAAAGATGATATCATCCACATACACTTGAACACATAAAAGATCTTCATCCTCCAGCTTCATAAATAAAGTTGGATCAATCTGACCTCTTGTAAATCCATGTTCCAGCAGATGTTTAGATAACGCCTCGTACCAGATTCTTGGAGCTTGATGTAGACCATATAGAGCTTTACTTAACTTGTATACACGATGAGGATAATCAGGATCTTCAAACCCAGGAGGTTGTCGAACATATACATCATCGGTAATTGGTCCATACAGAAAAGCACCTTTGACGTCCATTTGAAACACCTTAAACTTCATGATGGAGGCATAGGCTAAGAAGACACGAATAGCTTCAAGTCGAGCGACCGGAGCAAACACTTCTTCATAGTCAATACCTTCTTCTTGAGTGTAACCTTGTGCAATAAGTCTGGCTTTGTTTCTCACAACAATACCACGTTCGTCTGGCTTGTTCTTGTACAACCATCTTGTACCAATCGCATTTTCTACTTCAGGTAAGTCCACTAATTTCCAAACTTCTTGTTTGCGAAATTGAAGTAACTCCTCTCGCATGGCTTCAATCCAACTATTATCTTGCAACGCTTCTGAAATGTTCTTTGGCACCACTTGAGAAAGAAAACATGAATAAAGACAAACGTTTGCATGTTCCGTCTTACTTCTCATAGTTCGCTGATTCAAAGGCCCAATAATCTGAGAGACAGGATGATTCCTATGAACTCGATGAGTTGGTATAACGTCACCTTGAACTTGCGTCTCCAGATTTGACTGATTCAGATTCGGTAGATCTTGTAGAATGGTAGAAGTATGCGGAGTGAAATTAGGAACTTGATCCGGTGAATTGATGAAGTAGTCAAATGAATCTGGAACAACTTCAACATTCGGATCTGATGATGGTTGATTCTGAACAGATCCACCATCATTAGGAGAATTTTGCGGATTAACATCATCACCAAGAATATTTGATTCTTGATCTTCTTGAGAACCAGAAGGACCTGGAGTTTGACTGGATTTGACATGATCAGGATTATGAAATGACATGAATGGATACTCTGAGTTGAGATTGCTATCATCGTCATTATCAGAATCGTCACTAAAACATCCCAAGTCGCCTGATTCTTTACTCGTTTTTCCTGAAAAATCAAATAAGTTAGAATTAAAAGATTTCGATAACGAATCTAAATCAAATAACCATTCGGGACCATGAGCCACTAACGGAAACGAATTTTCTAAAAACTTTACGTTAATAGTTTCAATAACAGTATTTGTTTTGCTATTAAAAACTCGATAAGCTTTAGAAACAGACGAATAACCAAGGAAAAATCCATCGTCAGATTTTTACTCAAATTTCCCGAGATGATCACTTAGATTTAGAATCGATACAGGACAACCAAATGCTTTCAAGTAAGAAATATTCGGTTTTCTTCCAAAACTCATAAGATGTTTTCTATTTATCCTGAACCAATAATGTTCTGTTTTGTACAAAACACGCAGTAGCAATAGCTTCATCCCAAAACGTGATAGGGATTTTGGCATCTGCGAGCATGGATCTTGTTGCTTCAATCAGTGTCCGATTTTTCCGTTCCGCAACCCCGTTTTGTTGAGGCGTTCTTGGAGCACTAAATTGTCTAGCAATTCCTTTTTCTGCACAAAACACATCAACATTAGTGTTCTAAAATTCAGTTCCATTATCACTTCTTAAAATTTTTACTTTACAATCCATTTGATTTTCAACTTTGACAATAAATTCTTTTAACAAGTCAGCAGTTTCAGATTTAACATGCAAAAAATAAACCCAAGAAAATCTAGTGAAATCGTCAATAATGACAAAACAGTAAGACTTCTTTTCGATGCTTTGCACATTTGTTTGTCCGAAAAGATCCATATGTAACATCTGCAAGGGTTTTGAAATGGAGTTTTCTTGCTTGGACTTAAAAGACATGCGGTGCTGTTTTCCTTTCAAACATGCTGGACAGAGATCAGTTGTAGAGAACTTCTTTGATGGTATTCCCACAGCATGATTTCCAGTCACTAAACGGTTCATGTTTCTGAAGTTTGAATGACCCAGCCGTCTATGCCAAAGCTGACTCTCATCATTTGATGCATGCACAATGAGACAAGTGGTTTCGGTTTCAGCATCAATCTGCGACATATCAAGCTTGTATACATCACGATCTCTTGGAGGTTTAACCACCACCCATTCATTGTCAATCTTGAAACCTGGTTTGAGTATGTAACAGAAAGAATCATCAAATAAAGTTGAATAAGATTTATCACAAATTTGAGATACACTTAGCAGATTAAAGTTCAACTGTGCACAGTAGTTGACTTTATCAAAACTAATGACCCCATTTGACACAGTTCCTTCTCCAGTTATTTTACCACCAGCATCTCCTCCAAATGCAACATGTGTACCATTCTTTAGCTTAAAATCTTGAAGCAAGGCATGGTTGCCTGTCATATGCCGGCTACACCCACTATCAACAAACCATGAGTTAATAGGTCTTCGAGGGCGCACCTGCATTTCAACAATCGCTTAGTTAGTTTGGTCAACCAGGCCCACATGGTCTTGGGTTTTCCGAATCTATCTGTAACAGTAACTTGTTGATAATGAAGATTTTGAAAACTTGTTTCATTTGAGAGATTTGGTTGAAAACTGTTTCGCCCAACGGCTTGATTTGATTGCTTTCTTCTCAAAGCAATGAACCTTTCCTCTAATTTAGGATCAAGGTTATTTTCAAATTTCTGATTTCTTACCATCAAAGCTCTCGGTTTAAAACTGTTAACCTGCACATTTCTTGATGACACATTATTAAAACCAGAATTGTTTCAATTAAAATTTCTCAAAACAGGAAAACGACTTTGATTAACATTTTGAAAACCAAAAGATTGATTTCTTTGAAAGTTTGGAAACGGAGTCATTTCTCTTGTTGAGGTTTTTCGAAAGAAACAATCCTTTGTGTCATGGTTTCTCCTCTCACAAATATCACAAAATTTGTTATAAAAACATTCTTCTGAAGAATGATTTTTTTTGTTCACAGTAACTGCAGTACCTGTTAAAGAAACATTCAGCAGTAGCATGATTATAACGATCACAAATTTCACAATGTTTCTTTCTAATCCTAAAGAGCCGATTGTTAACTTTTGATGTTGAACCCACTCGTGATTCATTATCAGTTTTTGTCGGTTTTAGATTAACTTGATTCTTTTGTGGAGATTTTGATTGTGATTTTGCTTGCTTGGGAACTTGGTTCGATTTTAAACTGTCTTGTTTGGTTACCTTTTTTGTTTCAATTCTTTTATCATTGACAGCGGAAGACTTAGGACCTGAACCTGTTTTCAGACCAGAGTTAGATTTGATTGGAGAATTGATTGGTTTGCCATAAGATCCGTTCAAATCAAACGTTCCTGCAGACACAAACTTAATTGTTTTACCTTTTGTCACTTTCTTCTTGACAGGTTTAACATTTTCAGTTTTAACAGTTTGAGCTTTGGTGTTGTCATTCGATTTTATGACACTTTTACCTTTTGACTGTTTCGTTTCAGATTGATTGATTTTCGATTTTAATTTCTTCACTTTTGCATTCGAAACTTCAGTCTTTTTCACTTCTTGCTTCTTGATCAGTTGATCAGCAACTTGCGCCTTATGTTCCTTCTTCCACTTGATGTATTCAGGATCATTGTATCCTGAAAATTCACCTTCATCCTTCACTTTTTTTCCTGCTTGGGATTCAGTTCAGGATAATCAACAAGTTGGATCAGAACAGGCTCTGATTTGTTGCTAGCTTCATCATCAGCTTCAGTTGTCACAACATCATCATCTTTCAAACTCTCAATCAACACCTTAGATCCTTCGGATTCGGATTTACTTCTTTGAATTTCTTTGAATTTTCGTTCATTTTCAGGTGAATGATCAAATTCATTGAAGTTTTCAGGTAAAGTTTGTGTGATTGATTCAGGCATTGGTTCATGAGTGAAACCCAATCCTAGTTTGTTTTTGTTACCTCTTTCACTTATAAGTTGTTTAACCATGTTTTTACAACTTTTCACTTTTGTTAATTCAACTTGTGTGACAGCATGAGCAACTTTTTCTTGTTCAAAGTTCTTTGTCATTTCTTCAAGTTGTTTTGTTACCAGTTCCAAATCCTTTAAGGTTTTGTTCCATGATTCTTTAAGTGACAATATCTTCTCATCAGCAATTTTGTGATCAATTTTAAGTTGTTCATGAATTTTCTCATGTTTGCTTAATTTATCACCAATTTTAAAAGAATGAGTTCGATAATGCATTGGTCAGAACATAACCTTTCTTTAACATCAATAGGCAAAGGAACATAGTTAGGGGGTAAATCAGTACTAACCTTTGGTTGTTCGGTGGATGATGAAGACGCACTGGATGTAGCCATTAGCGCAATTTCTGATTCAGATTCTTCAACAGGGTCTGACTTTGCACTCCAGTCATATTCTTCAGAATCTTCACTCACAACATCCGACACTTTACCAACCCCTTCTTCAGACCAATCTTCCTCAATTTCACAAACTAATGCCAAACTTGACGTAAGATCAGATGTAAACTGTTCTGCATAAGCACTCCAATCATAACCATCTTTTACACTCACTACCAGTGCTTTTGTCTGATCTTCTGGCTTCTTGCCTTCATCTTCGAGTTTTGGCATGGGAAGACTTTGATATGGTTTCTGCATGAAACGTTGATTCCTGTTTTGATAGCTTGAAGACTGTTGCGAGCTTTGACCTTGACCTTGATTCTGTCTACTTGAACTCGCTTGATCATTGTAGTTCTGATTCTTAGGAGCTTTGCATTCCCTTGAAAAGTGACCATAGCAGTTACAGTTGAAACATCTGGCCTTCGATTTGTCAAAACCAACTGTCTTGTTTGCATGTGGCTTGAAGCTCCGGTTAACATATGCATGTTTCTGCGTCCAATATGCAACCATTACCATTTGCCAATTCAAATCCATTTCCTCAACGTCATCAGGATCCATTTCGAAAAGATCTTGAAGAACAACATCCATTTGAGACAAATGACTTCCTTGATAAGCTTGAAAGCTTGCCATGAAAGCAGTAAAAGCAGTTTTTGTCTCGTCATCTTGTAACAAGATGTTCATCACATCTTTTACTTTGGCTTGAACATTCGAACTTGAACTTTCTGCTTGATTCTTCAGATTCTGACTTTGAACTTGAGCTCTTGGTGGAGATTGAGGTTGAGAATAAGTTGGTGAATTTGGAATGTATGACGAATCAGTGTAAAAACTTGCACCAACAAATAAATCACCCTCATCTTCAAACCTAGGTGCATCTTGTGCAAGAAAAGCATTCTCCACAGTATTAGCAGGATTCACAATATACTTGTACTGAGCATGTGAACCAGTTCTATCAGTATTTCTCGAGCTTTCATCAATCTCTACTTCCTCTATCTTTGCAATGAGCAGATCCAAATCCATCGGAAACTTTTCAGTATGCTTCAGTAGTGTGACAGTTTGTTTCCACGATGATGGAAGAGCACATAATAATCTGTCATTCAAATCTTGAAGATCTGTCTTTGCACCCACATTTGTCATCTCAGTAGTTAGATGAACAAATCTATTCATCATCTGGTGCACAGATTCTCCAGCAATGTGTTCAAATAACTCCAATTGTCTCTTCAGCTTTTGTTTCTTGAGACTTCTGAGTTGTTCACCTCCTTCACAGATTGACTTCAAAGCTTTGAACAATGTATAACCCGTCTGATAAGTATCCAACCTCGACAATACTTGTAGTGGCAGTCCTTTACACATCAAAGAATAGGCTTTGCTATCATTCTTCACTTTCCTTAAGTCTTCAGCAGATAGATTATCTTCTGGATAAGGTTTAGTAGAGTCTTTGGTGTAAGTACTTGCACTAACCGGAGCAGTTTGTGTAGGTATGTGAGGACCCTTATCAATCGACTTTCAAAGATCATTGTCTATTGAGCAAAGATGATGCTTCAATCTGATTGTCCAATTCTTGAAATCTGCACGGTTAACAAGTCTAGGAACACGGTTATCAGAATCATCATTAGGTGCCATTTTAAGAGATTTTAAAGAAAATATTTTTGATTTTTGTTGATTTTAGAAAAGAAACAGTTAAACTACTAAAATAAAGACAAGTAAATAATGACAAAACAAGATAACAAGGTTTAAAACAACTAAAATTGAGTCACACAGCTGAATAGTGAAAAATTCTTCTTCACCCGGCTGAACAGTAGCTTTTGTTCTTTACCCGGCTGAGAAAAGTCTTCACACGGCTAAACAGTTGACCCGGCTTAACAGTTGTAATACTTGTATTCTTTACCCGATAGAACAGTTACCCGGCAGAATAGTATTAACTTCACACGGCAATAACTTGACCCGGCTTGGAATCTTGACACGGAAGAAAGGCTTTACCCGGCTGAACAGTTGATCACCCGACAGAGTAAATGTTTACCCGACTACACAGTTGTCGATCACCCGGCTGAATTTGTTAATCACCCGGCGTAACAGTGTATCACCCGGCACAACAGTTCTTGATCCGGCTGAACAGTACAACCCTTTTTCTCGTCAAATTCTTTACCCGTCTAGCACAAAATCCTTTACACGGCTGCACAGGACCTAATTTTGTTTACAGTGTTTTTGCTTGATGAATAGCGAAGAACACAATACCAACAGCTCTGATACCAATTGATAGGTTCAATTGGATCGATATCGCTCAAATGATCAGAATGATAAGCACAAACAAAACAGTTCAATCACAAACACAATTCATTACTAAATAATTCTCTTTTGTATTGATGATCAAAGCAATATTGTAGTACAAAATGCAGGAGAAAGTAATCACACACACTTAGTTCTCTCTCTAACGTGAATATGTGATGTAGGATCTCTGACTAACATTCTCTTACTACATGCTTTATGCAACAAATACATTTTAGGGAAAATAACAAAATAAACCCTAAACTATACAAAATATATAAAATAAGTGCAAAGTAAATCTTAAACTGGAAATAGCCCTAACAACGTAAGTATAATGTAGGACGCCATACAGCTCCTAAGTACACCTTACATCACCGTACAAAACCTTTTAACTCCGTAATAAACCTAATGAATTCGTCTGAGTCCTTTGAACATCGTACGACAAGTTAGGACATCTTACGACTCTTTATGCCACATTAGCAACTCGAAAAGAACGTTACTATAATGCAGAACGCCATACAACTCCTAAGTACACCTTACAATACCGTACGGAAACTTTAAGCTCCATAATAAACCTAATGAATTCGTACGAGTCCTTTGAATATCGTACGACAAGTTAGGACATCTTACGACTCTTTATGCCATATTAGCAACTTGAAAAGAAGGTTACTATAATGTTGGACGCCATACAGTTCCTAAGTACACCTTAAAATAACGTACGAAACCTTAAAACTCCATAATAAACCTAATGAATTCGTACGTATACTTTGAACATCGTACGACAAGCTAGGACATCTTATGACTCTTTATGCCACATTAGCAACTCAAAAAGAACGTTAGTATAATGTAGGATGCCATACAGCTCCTAAGTACACCTTACATAACAGTACGAAAACTTATAACTCCGTAATAAACCTAATGAATTCGCCCGAGTCCTTTGAACATCGTACGACAAGTTAGGACATCTTACGACTCTTTATGCCACATTAGCAACTTGAAAAGAACGTTACCATAATGCAGAACGCCATACAGCTCCTAAGTACACCTTACAATACTGTACGGAAACTTAAAGCTCCATAATGAACCTAATGAATTCGTACGAGTTCTTAGAACATCGTACGACAAGTTAGGACATGTTATGACTCTTTATGCCATATTAGCACCTTGAAAAGCACGTTACTATACTGTAAGACGTCTTACAACACCAAACAACAACTTACAATATCGTACATAAACTTAAAACTCCATAATAAACCTAATGAGTTCGTACGAGTCCTTTGAAAATCGTACGACAAGTTAGGACATCTTATGACTCTTTATGCCACATTAGCAACTCAAAACGAACGTTAGTATAATGCAGGACGCCATACAGCTCCTAAGTACACCTTACATCGACGTACGAAACCTTAAAACTCCATAATAAACCTAATGAATTCGAACAAGTCCTTTGAACATCGTACGACAAGTTAGGACGTCTTACGACTCTTTATGCCACATTAGCAACTCGAAAAGAACGTTAGTATAATGTGGAACGCCATACAGCTCCTAACACCTTACAATACCGTACGTAAATTTAAAACTGCATAATAAACCTAATGAATTCGTACGAGTCCTTTGAACATCGTACGACAAGTTAGGACATCTTATGACTTTTTATGCCATATTAGCACCATGAAAAGCATGTTAGTATAATGTAAGACGTCTTACAACACCTAACAACATCTTACAACACCGTATGAAACATTAAAACTCTATAATAAACCTAATGAATTCGTACATGTCCTTTGAACATCGTACGACAAGTTAGACATCTTACGACTCTTTATGCCATATTAGCAACTCGAAAAGAAAGTTAGTATAATGTAGAACGCCATACAGCTCCTAACACCTTACAATACCGTACAAAACCTTAAAACTCCATAACAAACCTAATGAATTCGTACGAGTCCTTTGAACATTGTACGACAAGTTAGGGCATCTTACGACTCTTTATGCCACATTAAAAACTCGAAAAGAACGTTAGTATAATGTAGGACGCCATACATCTCCAAAGGACACCTTAAAATACCGTACGAAACCTTAAAACTCCATAATAAACCTAATGAATTCGTACATGTCCTTTGAACATCGTACGACAAGTTAGGACATCTTACGACTCTTTATGCCACATTAGCAACTCGAAAAGAACGTTACTATAATTCAGAACGCCATACAACTCCTAAGTACACCTTACAATACCGTACGGAAACTTTAAGCTCCATAATAAACCTAATGAATTCGTACGAGTCCTTTGAATATCGTACGACAAGTTAGGACATCTTTCGACTCTTTATGCCATATTAGCAACTTGAAAAGAACGTTACTATAATGTAGGACGCCATACAGCTCCTAAGTACACCTTAAAATAACGTACGAAACCTTAAAACTCCATAAGAAACCTAATGAATTCGTACGTGTCCTTTGAACATCGTACGACAAGCTAGGACATCTTATGACTCTTTATGCCACATAAGCAACTCAAAAAGAACGTTAGTATAATGTAGGATGCCATACAGCTCCTAAGTACACCTTACATAACAGTACGAAAACTTATAACTCCGTAATAAACCTAATGAATTCGCCCGAGTCCTTTGAACATCGTACGACAAGTTAGGACATCTTACGACTCTTTATGCCACATTAGCAACTCGAAAAGAACGTTACTATAATTCAGAACGCCATACAACTCCTAAGTACACCTTACAATACCGTACGGAAACTTTAAGCTCCATAATAAACCTAATGAATTCGTACGAGTCCTTTGAATATCGTACGACAAGTTAGGACATCTTTCGACTCTTTATGCCATATTAGCAACTTGAAAAGAACGTTACTATAATGTAGGACGCCATACAGCTCCTAAGTACACCTTAAAATAACGTACGAAACCTTAAAACTCCATAAGAAACCTAATGAATTCGTACGTGTCCTTTGAACATCGTACGACAAGCTAGGACATCTTATGACTCTTTATGCCACATAAGCAACTCAAAAGGAACGTTAGTATAATGTAGGATGCCATACAGCTCCTAAGTACACCTTACATCACCGTACGAAAACTTATAACTCCGTAATAAACCTAATGAATTCGCCCGAGTCCTTTGAACATCGTACGACAAGTTAGGACATCGTACGACTCTTTATGCCACATTAGCAACTCGAAAAGAACGTTACCATAATACAGAACGCCATAAAGCTCCTAAGTACACCTGACAATACCGTACGTAAACTTAAAACTTCATAATAAACCTAATGAATTCGTACGAGTCCTTTGAACATCGTACGACAAGTAAGGACATCTTACGACTCTTTATGCCACATTAGCAACTCCAAAAGAACGTTAGTATAATGTAGAACGCCATACAGCTCCTAACACCTTACAATACCGTACGTAAATTTAAAACTGCATAATAAACCTAATGAATTCGTACGAGTCCTTTGAACATCGTACGTCAAGTTAGGTCATCTTACGACTCTTTATGACACATTAGCAACTCGAAAAGAACGTTAGTATAATGTAGAACACCATACAGCTCGTAACACCTTACAATACCGTACGTAAACTTAAAACTCCATAATAAACTTAATGAATTCGTACGAGTCCTTTGAACATCGTACGACAACTTAGGGCATCTTACGACCCTTTATGCCACATTTGCAACTCGAAAAAAACGTTAGTATAATGTAGGACGCCATACAGCTCCTAAGTACACCTTACATCACCGTACGAAACCTGATAACTCCATAATAAACCAAATGAATTCGTACGAGTCCTTTGAACATCGTACAACAAGTTAGGACATCTTATGACTCTTTATGCCATATTAGCACATCGAAAAGAACGTTAGTATAATGTAGAACGCCATACAGCTACTAAGTACCCCTTACAATACCGTTCGTAAACTTAAAGCTCCATAATAAACCTAATGAATTCGTACGAGTCCTTTGAACATCGTACGACAAGTTAGGACATCTTACGACTCTTCATGCCACATTAGAAACTCGAAAAGAACGTTAGTATAATGTAGAACGCCATACAGCTCCTAAGTACACCTTAAAATACCGTACGAAACCTTAAAACTCTATAATAAAACTTAATGAATTCGTACGTGTCCGTTGAACATCGTACGGCAAGTTAGGACATCTTACGACTCTTTATGCCACATTAGCAACTCGAAAAGAACGTTAATATAATGTAGGACGCCATACAGCTCCTAAGGACACCTAACAATACCGTACGTAAACATAAAACTTCAAAATAAACCTAATGAATTCGTACGAGTCCTTTGAACATCGTACGACAAGTTAGGACATCTTATGACTCTTTATGCCATATTAGCACTTTACATCACCGTATGAAACCTTATAACTCCATAATAAACCTAATGAATTCGTCCCAGTCCTTTGAACATCGTACGACAAGTTAGGACATCTTACGACTCTTTATGCCACATTAGCAACTCGAAAAGAACGTTAGTATAATGTAGAACGCCATACAGCTCCTAAGTACACCTTAAAATACCGTATGGAAACTTTAAGCTCCATAATAACCCTAATGAATTCGTACGAGTCCTTTTTACATCGTACGACAAGTTAGGACATCTTATGACTCTTTATGCCATATTATCAACTTGAAAAACACGTTAGTATACTGAAAGACGTCTTACAACACCTAACAACATCTTACAACACCGTTCGAAACCTTAAAACTCCATAATAAACCTAATGAATTCGTACGAGTCCTTTGAACATCGTACGACAAGTTAGGACATCTTACGACTCTTTATGTCACATTAGCAACTCGAAAAAAACGTTAGTATAATGTAGAACGCCATACAGCTCCTAAGTACACCTTACAATACCGTATGGAAACTTAAAGCTCCATAATAATCCTAATGAATTCGTACGAGTGCTTTGAACATTGTACGACAAGTTAGGACATCTTACGACTCTTTATGCCACTTTTTCCTTTGGTTTCCAAATCGACCTTTGGAATTTCCACCCACTTTCTTTTGTTATCATATGATTTCTTACTGGTTTCACCCAATTTCTTTCAGATCCTCTTTCTTGATCAGTACACCTCTTCTCACAGCATCATCTGTCAAAGTATGTGCTATTCTGGTATGACTCTAAAGGGTTATGGGATTTGAAGAAGTAACATTACTACGAATCTGTGGTGCTAATCCCCAAATGTACCTTTCAACTTTGACGTATTCAGGGGATACCATTCGAGATATTAATCTGGCCAAGTCATTGAATATGGAAGTATAAGCACGAACCTCAGCCCCTTCCATGGCAAGGTTCCAAAAGTTTGTTTCAATTTTCTGCAATTCTCTTCGCGGGCAGTATTCATGAAGTAATCTATCCTTCAGTTGATTCCTGGTAAGACCATACGCTGTGTCTTCCCCTAGATTCTGCCTTTGAGTGTTCCACTAACTTAACGTTTCATCTTGGAAAGTACAAGTAGCGTATTTCACCTTTTGACATACTGAACAGTTACTGACTGCGAATACCGAATCCATCTTAAAATTTCTAATGGACCCTCAGCACCAGTAAATGTCTTTGGCTGGCAGTCTCAGAAATTTTTGTAAGTGCAGCCTTACATCGGTCCTCTTGTAGGATTACCGCTAGCTGTTGCACTAGAGCCTATACCAGCTCCAGCTCCTCCTCTACCTCTTCCACGTCCTATTGCAGCGTTAGCGTGCTGCGAGATTAATTGTGCTAGCTTTTCAGCAGAAGTAGTTAATGCGGTACCTTCACCTCCGCCTCTACCACCTTCGCGTCCACCACCAAGTCCTATGGTGGATGCCGCTCGTCTTGGTGGCATTTTTTTAGCATTAAAATGACGTGATGAGATATTATTAGATAAGTAAACATACTATGATAATGTTTACTTGGATATAACAAATATATTTATTTCGAGCATTCGTTGATATGTTATCTAATATTGTATTGGAGTAATATATATTGAAACAATATATATTAAGGATGATGGATATATATATATATATATATATATATATATATATATATATATATATATATATATATATATATATATATATATTTGAGATAATATATATATGAGTATCGAGGTAACGCTCTTTTCTTTTTAGCGGTTTTTACATATATTGAGCTGCTATAGACAATTGAGTTAGTTTTTCTTCTCTGTTTTTTTTAACATTTTCGGACATATATATATATATATGTATATATATATATATATATCGAAGATATATATACATGTATCAAGATCAAACGCATAATTTTTGTAGTGTGACGTCACATATATGTATTGTTTAGAAAACGTTTCGTCTCATTTCACTATTATATATATAGAAATATCGAGTCGTCATGTCGTCAAGATGATAAATAACAAGAAGAGAATCCATAGTTTTTAAAGCCTATGCTTCAACTAAAAGATAGGATAAGTGTTTCATCAAAGAAACGCCCACAATGTGTCAAAAGATAATTGTTTTAAGTCATCATCATAGAGAATAAAACGAAACGAAGATTGTTTTCGAGTTTTCCGACAATAATAAAGTCTAACGAGAGAATCGTGACATGGTATCCGCACGAATGGCAAAGATGCCAACATCAAACCAAATGTGACAAGAGTGAGAGCGATTTTTTTCCAGCGTTCATCGCCATTTGTTTTGCCATTACCACCCCGACTTAACAATTTTCACTATTTGCTCCTCCAGTCGGAGCCTTTTCTTTTTCTTCTTTTTTTATTATTATTATTATTTTATTTATATATATATATATATATTTTTTTATTTATTTATTTATTTATTTATTTTTCTCCATCCAAAATACTAGGGCATCACTCACCCTTCACTACATTCTAATGAAAACATCATGCCATTAATTCAACATGAACCACAACGAGACCATAACTAACTAATTAATATTCATTTTATTTCAAGGCCAAACCGCTTATGGCACCCGCAAGTTAGGAATCATTGCGAGCAATTTAACCAAAACGTCGTTAGAGTGAGAATTTGCGGACTAGAGTAGTCTCCCAACTACTTTCTATCTGAAGAGCGAGAATGCCGCTACACGTCGTTACTTGAACAACCTATTGTTTTACTTACTAGTATAGGTAGCGGTTGCAAGAGTGAGAACTCGGATAAAATGGTCAATGGAGCTATTTTTTGTGTAAAGCTAATTACGAGAACGTCATTCCTGTGGCATCCAATATCCGTACTTATTTAACTAGTTATAAGCATTATTCTTAACTTGTAGCAAATAATCATGCAAGACACACTTAGATATATTTATATATCTAATTCACGCAATGCAACTAATAATATTTTTTTTGGAATGGAATGTTTTTGGGTCATTTTTTTTAAAGGTTATAGATTAGATTTTTCAAAAACTTTTTCTAATTCACTATAACCGTTGGCTCTGATACCAACTTCTGTCACACCCCGTTATACGCAGCGGATTAGTAATACTAATGGGGTCGGTGGTAACGGAAGTTGGTTACCATCGGATTATAGTCAAACAACCATTAAAAGTTACGGAAAGTTAAAACGTCATAATATTATTACAAACGTTGTTCTAAAGATCATTTTATGACATAGTTTTTCACTTATAAAAGTGATTATTTAAAAGTGGGTCCCAAAACAACATTTCCGTAGCATGGCGTTTGACACCAAAACCATTCCATTCCATAGCACACAACAAGTGCTTTAGTCACCTGAAAAACATGTTAAAAACGTTTATCAGTACAAGACTGGTGAGTTCACAGGTTTACGATACGTAGTCCATAACAAAACCAATTATGATTGTACTAATAAGAGACAATATTTATCCAATATTGTTGACTTAAAGTTGCAAAGTTTAAGTCATATGAAACAACCATAAACCCGTAATCAATCTATGACATTTACCCTCCGACAATTGCAATTATATAATCTCCAGTCGTCATTGACCGGAGCTACCGGTACGGGAGTGGGTTGTCAGTACACCCGATAGATCTACCAATATAATCCAAGGACCCCTGTCACCGAGGCTAATGATTACGTTATTTTTGAGGGTTTTTCCCGCGAAAACATCTTGTAAACTTATGGTTTTTCATATAAATCAAAATATTTTCCATCTCTTACTTGGAATCATAATCAAATATATTTCACATGTTTTTCCCCCAAGTTTGAAATCAAAACGTATTGAAAATGGGGCCGTGAAACTCACCTTTGATTTCCGTCAAGTTTTTGCTAGCAATCACGAGCCCAAAATTAATATGTTCCCGACCTACTAACACCCTATATATATCAAGGGTTCCCGTTAATAGTCGTACAATGGTCATCCAAGTTGTTCATCAACTCTAGACACTTTTTTATGAAATGATTTATCATTTCGATCTAGCGACACGTTGGTGAATCCGTTTATGAAATGATTTATATAAGTCATCTCTTTATATAAATATATTTTAAAGACAATCATTGGTCTTTATCCATTGTCAAAACATTGACAAAAATTATACATATATGATTTATCATATATAATTCTCGGTTTCGTTATCAAAAATCCACACTTTTAATATTTATATAAAGTAAATATTATTATTCTCAAAGTGTTAAGTTTTCTTAAAAATCAATATCTTGAATGAAAACTTATGAGATTAACACTTTATCCATTTCACTTCGAGATCGAGTGAAAAAGTGAATTTTTAAGCAACCGACTAAATTTATTTTTAATCGTTTTTGTTGTTTTGATTTTATAACTTTAAGTGTCTCTTTTCATACTTATTTTAAGATCAACACACTGATTCAAGTTCACTTTTTAACTCCTGGAACTTGACTAAAAACCGTTCACATAAAACACGTAATTTCGGTCATAACCGAAGCATTTTTCGTAACTAGTTACACATATAGTTACCTTTTCATTCATACCACTATAGACACACATAATCATGCGCATACACATTGATTATACATCAAAATTTGCTGGTCTAAAAATTATTTTACACATGCTTACGGTTTAAGCCGAAATAGTCGGTTTTACCGTTATTTCATACATAGTTTGTTACTAAACAATGCTTAAACCACCAAATTTCATCATGTAATGATCATACATATATTTTCACATAAATAAGCATGTAAAAGATATAATAATCTTATTATTAATTTTCGAGTAGAAAACGACGTATTTATGCTAATAGAACGTCTAGTTTTATTATACACTTCTTCCACAACTTACTTCCACTTTTTACATAGAACATATATATTTTTCTACACTCTAATATGGTTAATATCACAAAATGTCCAGAATTTAATTTAACCATTTTAGATCATGAAATTGTATCATTTTTCTACACTTGATCACATTTGACAATTTCATGGTTCATGCTCATGTAACAATTGATTATTGCATTTTAACACTTTTTCCACTCATATACATGTATATACATATGTTGACTTTTTAAAGTCAAAATTACCATTTTCAAGTAATCAATTCAAGATTACTATATATTGGCTTATTACCATATTTTTGCACCATAATCACCAAAATACTTATTTACTACCATATTTCATATAATCATAAGTTCGACTAAATCATAGATTCATCTAAAAATTATCACATTTTATCACAAATAACACATTTATCATCATATTACTCAAATTTACCAAGACTCCTATATCACATAACTCACATTTTAACATTATCATACTCATCATCATCATCATCATCATCATCATCATCATCATCATCATCATCATCATCATACTTACATACACATTACCATACTCACATCCATATCATACGTATACAAATACAACATACCCATTTAATCATAAATATCATTTTGTATGTATGATCAAACTATAAATTTCATGTTTTCATACCAACTTAATATCAAACCCATAACTTTATTTATCAAAAATACATTTTTGACACACCAACGTACATATACACGTTCGTATATATGTATGCATACATACATTTCTCATTTAGTTCTTTTGATTTTTAGAAGTGTTTGATTTGATGAACAACTTAATGATTCAAGGATGAATCATTCTTATAAAACAAGAAATCAATATTTGAGTTTATATTTTGATGAACTCTAGTTTGCAAATGTGTATTTCTTTGATTTCTTTGCTTGTTCACATTCAAATCTTCTTTAATTTCACTTTTATATCATCAATTTTGTTTGAACCTTCATGTGTGTTCTTGATTTTAGATAGATTGAAGATGAAATGTGGTGTGTAAATGATGAAAGAGAATGTTATTTTGTTGATGTGTGTTTATACCATAAAAACAAAGAGAGAGAGAGAGAGAGAGAGATGAGTTTAATGGTGAGTTAACAAATAAACTGAATGTTACTTGTAATATGGATGTAATGATGATGAGGCTTCTAGGTGTCGAGATTTTGAAGGAATAGGATGATGATTTGTATTAGCTATTTACATTTATTTATTTATTTTGTGTATTAGGTAGTAATTTGAGTGTAAGGTGGTATAATACTAATGTGTAGTGTTAATTTGTTTGTAATAAAATTCTTTGTAAATATTAATGGGTAGTATTACAAATAATATTTATGACAATGGTGGTGGTTTTCGAAGTGATTTTTGGTTAAAAAGAGTGTTACGATTGTAGTGTGGTATTTATTTGGTTGAGTGGTGATGTGCGTGAAAGTATATATATGTTTAATAAAGATTTTTCACACAAATTTAGTTTTAAAAGGGGTTTTCACCTAAAAATACTAAATCACACATAGAAAGGCAAGTGTACCTGTCGGCTAGTAATATAGTAAAAATGGTAAGATACGGATATCAATCCATGGACACGGTAGCTCTCGATACTAAACGTTTGTTAATGTTTGTCCGATTAAAGAGCGAATTTGGGTTTTTCTTAAACTAGCATACAAGGAAAATTTTAAACTAAGAGAATTTTAACTAGAGGAATAAAACTATGGAATTAAGCTATTATCTAGACTAAGAATCCACTTAACCTTGATGATGAAAACTATTAATGGTGAAGTCAATTTTTCTTATAGGAATAACTAGACTCCGATTAAGGATATCTAACTAAAATGATTCTTTGGAAAACTAGAACGATAAACATATCCTAATCACCTAAAATCATACAATTAAGTCCAATTGATGTCTTTTATGTTAAGAACTAAAGGTAAACTAGTCATCCGCTAAAATGTCCTAGTTTCATAATTAAAGGAAAACTGGAACGATAATCACATCCTAATCACCAATAATTACGTAAAGTAGACAAAATTATGAAATATTCCAACATGTAATTCTCAAACTAAGTCATACAAATCTAGATATTGTGGCCACAATTCCAAACCTACACATCTAACATGTTTAAGAAATTACAACATCACAATCATCTTTTCAAATATCTTGTGAAAGAAAGCACATTTGTCTAATTTCATGTCATCTAAAATTCCAATCATCATTTCTAATATCATGGTATAAATCCTACAAAATTCATTTATAAGATTTACAAACAAATATCAAGAAGATGGGTTTTTCAACATGTCAAACTTCCTAACATTCATCAACATCATATGACAATAAAATTGGACAAGCATACAACATCATTGAAATATTACCATAATTTCATCATTGATCTTAACATAAAACATCACCAAAATATTCAAGTTTCATTCATCATCAAAGCATAAGTATCATCCTAATCTAGATAATATGAGTGTTTAGCCCATAAGGCTTACAAAAACTACAAGAAACATGATTAAACTAGCTAAAAACATGATTAAACTAATTAAACGTTCAAACCGAAAACAAGCAAGGAGAAGGAAAGATGGTTGGTTGATGATTCTTGAGTCTTCTATGGCTTCCAATGGCTTCCAATGGGTCCAAAAACACTCAAAACCAGTGAATCTTAGTGTAATTTTGCTCTAAAAACTCGACAACCCGTAATGAATGAAAACAAGGCTTTTTATAGCAAACAGCAGATGTGCACTACCTGGTGCACGGTCGTGCTCCAGGTCGTGCTGGTAGCTACAGTGTTTTCTTTTTCGCTCAGGCATTTCACAGTTTCCAATTTCAGCAAAATCTCGATTCCCGTCTCGAGGTAGCAGGCGCACGACCGTGCTTAGACCAAGCACGGTCATGCTTAAGCCAAAATCACGGGCACGACCAAGACATGCGCGGCACGAGCTGGTGACGATCTCGGAGATGATGTGAGCACGGGCGTGCTTGGCTGGCGCACGGGCGTGCTCGAGTCAAGATCCCGAGCACGTCCTTGTGCACAGCCTGTGCACCCGAGTGGAGAACACGGGCACGACCGTGCTTGGTCCTTGCACGGTCGTGCTCTGACCTGTTTCTCATCTATTTCTCATGAAAACGCGTCTTTTCTCAGTTCTTTTCTTCGGTGGTTTGTCTTGGCTGTAAAATCATAAAAACCACAACTTAGTACTTAAACTAATGAAATTACAACCAATTAATAACCAAATTCGGGTTAAATGTGATGAATAAATATGTATATTTTTATACATATCAAGTGGTATTAAATTTGGAGTGTAATTTTGTAGTTTGTAGACATTAATCATTAAGATGATTAATGGGTAAGTTTACTAATGGAAGTAATATTTATTGAGTTTTAACTAGTAGGATACCTAGTATCCATTTTTATAAAAACTCTTTGTCCAAATCCCATGGATTTAAAAGTTGTACTCCTTAGTATTAATCATAATACTTAAAACATATTTTTATGAGTCTAACATGTTCATATTAAAATTATGAACTACTCAAAATGATATTTTTATGAAAACAGGCAAAATCTGAAATGTACGCGCTTGTTTTTCTTTGTAATACTTTTATACATGCTAATATAGCATAAAATCCCATTCTAGGATTTTTTTAAAGTTTTCACGGGTCATCACCAACGTTCGTCTTAGTACTACACTGTGACTCCACACAGTATTTTCTTGATATTTTTAAATGCAATAGCATTTATTACTAGGGCTTGGCTAGACTTAAATAACAGTTTTTCAGTTTACTACTAATAATGCTATAACATATAATTTAGTTTTTGTCATAGTACGAATATTAACCTGGAATTTTTTTCCGGGTGTCACAAACTGTATTAGTAAAAATTGGGATTTTGTTTTGGTTGTTTCTGTATTGTAAATTGTTGATTTCGAAAAACATTTGAAAACAACTTATTATGTGCAAAAAACAGTTGATCACTAAAATAAGACAAAAGTTTAATGAAACTTAAATATGTTGCCGTTAATAAGAACATAAAACAAAACTTAATAACCGTGGTTCATTTTTGAAAAAATATTATAGTACAATAAAGATTGAAATAAGCATGTCAAAATATAATATAAGTAATTTGGAATAACATTATCATATGCATGCCAAAAATGAAACCAATATTTATCCGAGCCACCATTTCAAATAAAATTTATATTGTTATTGTTATTTTTGAAAAGTTTACCTACAATGATTTCGTGAATATTATTGATCACCAAAAACTCATTATGTACGGACAAATTACAAAGGGATACAGTCCTATATTTTAGGAAACGATATGCCTCGAGCATCTATTCTAACTAACATTATATTATATCAAAATATATATCTACTAACATTTTCCCACAATTTGAACGGGAGTTGGACAAACACTCAAACTAGTTTGAAAATATTAAAAAAGATCTCTAGGCAATTCCTTTGTAAAGATGTCGATGTACTGTTGAGAGGACGGTACGTGAATACCTGCGGACTTTCTTTCGAACAAAATGGATATTAATTTCCACATGTTTGGTGCACTGATATTGTACCGGATTTCCTAACAAGTAAACTACAAAAACGTTATCATAGTAAACTACTAAAGTCGTGCGTAAATAAACGCCAAGTTCCAACAATATGTTTCGTAACCAAATGGTCTCTGCTACAACATTTTCCACACCACGATACTCTACTTCCGCACTCGAACGAGAAATAGTTTCTAGGCGTTTAGACGACCAAGAGATTAAATTACCTCCTAGGAACACACAATAACCTAGGTAGATTTATGTGAATCAGGATAACTGACCAAATTTGTATCTGAATAAGTTGTCAATGATGGAAGAATCCGTAAACCATACTCAATAGTGCCACTCAAATAGCGAGAAGCAAGCAAGGAAGGATCTTAGTGTCATACCCTCAAAATCCACTAACGGAGTTTTACTGTTAAGTGTGTGACAAACCAGGATCTCAGTCATTAGTTACACCAAACGACATTATATGAATTAAAAACATGCGTGTCACATTAAATGAGAAAAGTTAATACAGAATTAACGTTTAAAAGTTTGCGGAAGCGTAATCGAAATGTAATGTCAAAAATATTAAATGAAAACTAAATCCGCAAGCACACGCCCAAACGTTAATGTCATATTTTGAAAAGAATGAACTGTTATGATATCAAAATCATGCAACCATACCATGCCATGCCCTAGCGTGATGTGTGTCATATAAACCTGTGAAAAGATATACTAACAAGTGTCAACACGACGGTTGGTGAGTTCACATAATAGATATAAACCAGCAATCATGATTTCAAGCAGAAATATCAATAAAGTATATTGGTGTAGGTAGCTAGTCTACAGTGCATGTCCTTAGAGTCAAATGTATCTGACCGAAGCTGACGTTTGTTCACATTACGTGTATAGTTTGCATGTGCTACATCCCAGCAGGATGCACATGTAAGTTTGTTAGGCCAAGTCAACACCCGTTCGACAGGTCCATCTGTCGTGCTAGCGCGACTAGCCAGGGTAGGGTTTGTCAAACCTAGTAGTACTACTCAAAATTCCCCAGCTATTTCCCCAAATACTAACGGTCAACTAGGTATCCATGAGGACTTTCATGAACAAGAAAAACAACTCTAACTAGACATGTGACATACAATATTTTCAAATCTGTATAAAGTAGTTGTACATGTTTCTTTCCCATAAAGGGTAACAGCAGTAGAAAAAGGTTCAGTGAACTCACCTTGGGGGCACAACTACAAGCATCAGCAAGGTAAACGCAAACACAGCATTCCTACTACATGATAAGTCTATAAGTGTGTGTTTGTGCAGGTATGTAAAACCCTAAGCATCCAAACAATTCAATTGTTTACATGTGATTTGAAAAGTTTGTGTTGGTCCATAAAGATCGTGATTTCAGTGCTATATTGACTTGTTTAACAACAAACACTCTTGACTTGAACAAACAAAGTGTATTACAACAACAAACCCAATAATGAGATAAAACCACACAACCGGAGGTAAAACAAGCTACAAAGATGTATAATATATGCTCCTAGCACCTCCAGAGAACAATTACACGACGCAATTAGTAAGATAAGGTTTTTGTCAAAGTTGTGCAAAAGTTCTTATTATCTTGAAGATAAGGTTACAATATATATATCAGTCTTAGGTTCGCTGATAGATTCGCTGTAGCGAATCTATCTAGCGAACCACATAGGTTCGCTGGGCACATACAGGTTCGCCCAGTCGACACCATCATAACCACTAAACTGTGCTACGGGCGAATCTATAGATTCGCCCGTAGGTTCGCTAGTACAAAAGCATACAAGTAACATACAAAATACATACAAAATATATAACACCGACAAGCCGGTGAGTCCAACCTATACATGTGACTATCAATACTCCCCCTAGGTTGGACCTCACCTGGGGAAGTCTTCTAATTAAGCTCCGTCTTTTTCTCGGCTTCAAAGATTCTCAATGTAAGCTCCTGCCCTTCCTTCAATTACGGCCAACGGATTTGTAACATCTTCTGATCCGGCCTCATCTTCACTAAAAACCAGCATCGACTCTACAAACTCAGCATCAGCGACATCAGTATCAGGCACATCCAGAACAATCGTTTCCGCATGAATATCTTCCGTATGCTCCTCGCCAGTCACATCCAAATCTACAACCTCCACTGGTTTCTCGAACCTCTTCTCAATAGTTTGATCCAGCTGTCTAGATAAATCATCCATATCCAATTGCTGATCATCAGTCATCCTCAGTCTCTCATTTACGGACCTCAGTTCAGCACGAATTCCACGGGCTTTGTTTGCGACCTTCACAAACAGGTTCGCTTCGATCCTTGTGTCATCTCCAGCCCCGTGCTTAATCTGGTTCTCACACAGAACTTTTAAATCCTCATCACAAAAAGAGAAGACCTCCATAGGGTCAAACAAGCGAATCTCTGGACGGTCTTCCCCTTTCAATCTGATAACAGCTTCACCCGTACTGTTATCATAAAACCATTTGAGGAAATCATTCAGTCTCGGTGGCTGTGTATCCGGAACCCTGACCCTTGTCATAACTTTTGGCGCTTCAATCTTCAGAACTATCTTTCTTTTCCATGAAACCCAATTCCTATCCTTTTTCTGCCTCATCCTCCTCGGCTTCTGGTACCCAAAATCCACAATATTTGTCTTTGCAGCCTCCCTGATTGTTACCTCGAACGCACAAGCCCTGCCACTATCTTCTTTACCCAGCAAGGGGAGTTCAGCCAACCTCCGCAAATCCCACCGAGGCAAGGTGGCGAAATGCTTCCTATTCTTGATATAGGAAATGTCACCGCCCCTTCGCTTAATCATATAAGCGTCAATCAGAGTGTTGTACTTCCATGCAATGATCTGTCTATCCATCTGTTTGGTGTTGGGTTCATCCAGATGTTGAAATAAAGGGACTTCGGGAACAACAGCAACATCTTTCTTGAACCATTCAGATTTGTCAAGATCGATGTGCTCAAACTGATAACTCAACCCTTTCTCCTCAACCTTGTACATCTCTGGCTCATCCTCTAAATCCTCCTCACTATCAGCATTTACGTCGACCTCTGGTTCATCTATCAAACTGAAGTTTACGCTTGATCCACCAACTACCTCTGCCCCCTCAAACACATCCAAGTCTATACCCATTTCTTCATCGAACGGCTCCTCAGCAGCTTTACCTTTTCCCTTATCCTGATCTCCAAATACAACGTCCATTAACGGATACCTTGCAGCATCCGTTAAGGAATTCAATTCAGCTTCAGTCATAGCAGATTCTGACCCCACCTTTTCCTTCAGACTGTTCAGTTCCTTGAAAATCCTAACCATCAGACATTGTTGGTCCTTCATCATTCTCCCCATTTCATATATAACTGTCGATTTTTCAGCATCCTGGGTCTCCAGCTCTTCATACTTACTTCTCAGTTCCCCCAACTCATCCTTCAGACTATCAATCTCACCTTTCAGTCCATTACCAGATTCAGCAGATGTACCCCCAGTATCGTGCCTTGCCTTTTTTGATATTTCAGTTGGAGCATCAGACTTCCTCTTCATTCGCTTTTCCCTACCCGCATCAATTTCAGCCTGAATCTCATCTATATCCCGATCCAATGAATAATCCTTTTCCTTGGCATACGGCTTCCTTTTTCTCACCCTTTTCTCAACCACCTCAATATTCTCACCGCCCCTTTTCCTCTCAGTCTCCATCAATCTCTGAATTTGTACCCATCGATCAGCCGGGTACATGTTCTCCTACAAAAACGAGGTCCTACCGACACAATCAGATCTAACAGACTTACAATCCCCAAAAATCTTGGAATGCATCTCCCATATCTTCAGCACTTCACCAACTACCGGCAGATTTGGCAATTTATCATTCAGAATCATCTGAATGAATCCGGGGTACATCAACCATTTCGCGGCTTTAGTTGCATGAATGTTCTCTAGAATGTAATTGTAGATGAGCTTTGCAAGATTGTCCTTTTGCCCCCGACAAAACAGTATCATTGCCCGAGCCCAGTCTAAGTTCAGCCCATCTGTGCCCCCTTTCCTATGATCCAAGCACATTATGAATACGTGTGCAATATACCTCCACTCTTGGATCAGATAGGACTTCACAAACTCCATCTTTTTCTCACCAGGCATCGGACCCTCATAACCCGCAGTCCGAAATGCCCCATATACCTCTTCAGCAGTCATACTAACCTCCTCACCCACATCCTCTTCTAACCTCAAGATTCTAGCCAGATCGGCTTCAGTAAACTCCAAATCAAAGCCACTGACTTTGGCACATATACGCGATGGCTGTACGGATACGTTCATCACTGCAGTTCTCCAGAAATCTCGAACGTGCAGCTCGTATATGGTCGGTGAATGAGAAATGGCGTGATGTATGTGAGACGAATTCAGCCATTTGATACAATCTCTATAGCCACCGGCTTTCTCGTGATTCTCGTCAAGCAAAGCACACATATTGTGCTTTCTTTCGAAGAATAAAGTAGACATTGTGCCTGAAAAATAAACGGAGAATGATCAGAAACGAAGATTTTCAAAAACAGTTAATAGATTCGCTGGTAGAATAGGTTCCCTGACAGAGCGAACCTGAGATTTGGCACCAGAACCTATAGATTCGCTGACATGAAAAGTCAGTCATTTGGTCGAGCGAATGTATAGGTTCGCTAGAAACAGTCGGACGAATCTATGTTGATGCGCGGGCAGCATAACGACATAGGTTCGCTCGAAGTTATGAACTTTCGTTCAGATTCGCCAGACGAACACATAGGTTCGCTGGAAACCCTAGTTTTTGAAAAACGGCCAGAATCACAGACAATACATCATTAACAAGCAAATAAGGCAACAATCAAGTAATATAAACATCAAACAAGGATAATATGAAGTAAATTCCTAACTAAAAACACCAAATCAGTCAGTTTATTTACACACAATCACAGAACGACGGATTTAACGAGTTTAAAGTGCGATTGATGGTTTAAAACAGAGATTAAGATGGAAATGATGACATACCAGACCAAATTACAGATGTTTAAGTGTGAAAAACCGGTTGAATAGTGAGAATCGAACGTTCGTTAGATGGATTTTGAAAAACTTGCTACAGTAATAGTGACAGCGAATGTGTGAAATGCTTCGCTGTCACTGCATATATATACAGACATAGGTTCGCTGGCAGACACACTAGCGAACTTTAGATTCGCCAGAAGAGCAAAAGTCAAGTAAACCACGGCGGCGAAGCAAAGAGATTCTTGGCGAACCTGAGGTTCTGGCGAACCTGTAGGTTCGCTAGCAGGTTCGCTAGCACACAAAAATTAAAATAGTTTTGGTTTTTCTCAAATTTTAAATTCTTTGTAAATCCATGAAAACGTCCCACGATTTCAACGCTCCAAAAATAAACATATAATCCTAAAAATACTAATAATAACAAGATAGAAGTTAGAAAAATAAAATAAAAAGAAAGATAAAGACATGAATTTTAAACGCTAAGAAGGATATATATATTTTTCATGATGTTTTGAGCAGAATCCGGAGAATCATCGATTGGCGGGATTGCAGATATGTTTGTCCATTTAAACCCATGCCTTAGTCCTTTCAACAAGAGATCAGCAGCTTCTTTTATCATGTTTTTGGTTTGATTGAAGAAGCTCAGACAACTCGGTCCCCACAGACATCTGGGTAAAAAGAACAAGTTCTGTCATCAGGGTATATCTGAGCAATACGATTGACTTTGCTTTGAATTTCAAGGATCAAATTTTGAATATTGATCGATGCATTAGCTTCTTTTGACACTTGTGCAATTTTTGCATCTTTTCATTGTGAGTGGAGCTTGTCAGCAATTGATTCTTTTGAACACAATGCGACTTATTATTTGGGAAACTCAAATAGTTCAGAGCTCCAGGTCTATACCGACGTATAACAGAGGAGATAAACATTTGAGCATGCTCGGTGAATCTTCAGGTCAATACTTCCGTATAGCAGAGAAGATTCACCAACTCCAGGTCAATACTTCCGTATAGCAGAGGAGTTAAGCACTTGACTCAATAAGTTCTGAGGAGTTAACAAGTAACTCACTCAGAGGTTTTTCCGAAGAGCATCACTAGCAGCTTTTTATTTTATTTGTTTTGCATACTAGAAACTCGATTCGGGGATAGGGCGAGGGTGATTTGGGATGTTTAGGGAAATCAAGGCAAAGATTTGACACTCTCAACCCATTTTTGATAGAACCCTTATCTTTGTGCAATCCAATCATGTCAAGGAGATAATCCTTGTTGTCGAGATCTTGAACGTTATGTTTGGCTGCACAATCACTGTTTACTTTGTTTTCGGGCTGAGCCTATCTGACATATCCCAAACGCAATGCTTCTGACCTCCTTCAACGTCTCTTCAACATCAATCAAAACGGAGATCCTGAAATAGTAAAATTTGAAAAACTATAAATAGTTAATCTTTAATATCTCCCCCAAAATTTCTATATGATAGCTATCTAATAAGAAATTTTTGTTTTTCAGATTTTCTTAATATATATATACAGAATAAAAGAAAAATAGAAGGAAATAAAAGAGAATAAAGATAAAATAAAGGAGCGAAGAGATGAGTGACCCACTGAATTTTCAAAGAAGAAAAAGAAAAGGTTATTTACATATTTACAGATTGATTCTCACAGAAAAAGGTTTTCAAAAAGATATAAGTCCCAGCATAGAGATCAGTTCATAAAAACGTGGTTTGTCAAAAGTTTTTGTGAAAAGATCAGCTTTTTGCTTTCGAGTTTCAATAGGAATAATATCAATGAACCCCTTTTCCTATGCATCTCGGATGGCATGAATTCTTGTTTCAATGTGCTTGGTGCGAGTGTGATGAATAGGATTCTTGGCAATCCCAACAGCAGCTTCATTATCACAAAAGAGTGGTGTATGAAGAAAGTTGATGCCATAATCCATCATCTGATGCTGAATCCAGAGCACTTGGCAACAGCAACTTGAAGCAGCAATGTATTCTGCTTCTCCTGTGGACAGAGAGACGGTTGTTTGCTTCTTGCTTTGCCAGGAAACAAGACATTCTCCAAGGTATTGACATCCGCCAGTGACTGATTTTCTGTTAATCCTGCAACCAGCATGATCACTATCAGAAAAAGCTTGTAAATCAAAGTTCCCACCTTTTGGGTACCAAAGTCCCAAACGAGAGGAACCCTTAAGGTAACGAAAAATGCGTTTAACAGCTTTCTCATGTGATTCTTTTGGATTGGCTTGGAAACGAGCACAGTAACACACAGCAAATGTAATATCTGGTCGGCTTGCAGTCAGATACATGAGAGATCCGATCATCGAGCGGTACCGATGAGCATCCACAGGATTCCCATTATCATCGGAAGTAAGGCATGTTTGAGCGGTGAAAGGAATCAATTCAGGAGAAGAATCATCCATGCCAAACTTCGTGAGGATCTATTTGATATATTTCTCTTGGTGGATAAGAATTCCATCAGGCTTTTGTTCCACTTGCAGCCCCAAGAAGAAACACATCTCCCCCATTATTGTCATTTCAAAGCGATCCATCATCACCTTTTCAAATTCTCTACACAGCCCCTCATTAGTTGAACCGAAGATTATATCATCAACATACACCTGAACGATCAGCAGCTCGCCATTCACCTCCTTCTTGAACAATGTCATATCTATAGTCCCACGAGAGAAACCTTTGCTGAGAAGATACTGTGTCAGAGTTTCATACCAGATACGTGGAGCTTGATGCAGCCCATACAAGGATTTATCAAGCTTGTAAACCTTTGAAGGGAAATCTGGATCCTCGAAACCCGGTGGTTGACATACGTAGATCTCCTCATCGATATCTCCATATAGAAATGCACATTTCACATCCATCTGATAAACTTTAAAGTTTTTGTTCGCAGCATGAGCAAGAAAGATTCTGATGGCTTCAAGGCGAGCGACTGGAGAAAAAACTTCGGTGTAGTCAATCCCCTCTTCTTGAGCAAATCCTTGAACAACCAATCTCGCCTTGTTTCTGATAACAACACCGCGATCATCTGGCTTGTTTCGGAAAACCCACTTAGTGCCGATTGGACACTTATTAGGAGGAAGATCAACCAGTTCCCAAACTTTAAGCTTCCTAAATTGCTGCAGTTCCATTTGCATGGCATCCACCCAACTAGGATCTTCAAGTGCTTGTTTATAATTCTTTGGAACAACTTGAGACAGAAAGGCAGCATAGAGACATTCATTAATCAAACCACTCTGACTCCAAGTTCGCACACCATCAGTAATGGATCCTATAATATAATCATGAGGATAATTTTTCAAGGTTTTGAAGTCAGTGTTAAGGAGCAAAGGATTGGTTTCGGTTGAAGGTGTTTGATTTGATGGTTGTGAAGGTGTAGGTGATGTTGGAGGAATTGTATTAGTGGGAGATGATTGAATGGTAGTGGATGAGGATGGAATATCTGATGGAGAAGTTTGAACAGTTTGAGGTGGTGGAGGTGGTGGAATGTCAAATGAAGTGGGAGGTAGTTGTGTAGTTGAAGGTGGTGGTTGTGATTGTGTAGGTGGATGGTTAAAGATAGAAACTGATGTGTGTGAAAGGATGTCATCATCGTCAGAGTCAGGAAGATTAAATGATTTGAAAATAGTGGTGGAATCATAAAACCATGTCGGTTCACTGCCAATACTTGTGGTGTTTGACTCTTGCCAGTCAACATAGTAGGACTCTTGCACAATCCGCGTTCGCTTGTTGTAAACACGATACGCCTTTTGTGTGTTCGAGTATCCTACAAAGAAGCATTCATCCGAAACAGCACCAAACTTCGTCTTCTGATCTTGAGTATTCAAAAGAGTACAAGAACATCCAAAGGGGCGCAGAAAATCAATCAACAGCTTAATCCCTCGAAACAGTTGGTATGAAGTCTTCATCTTTTCTTTGACAATCAGTACCCTGTTCAGAACATAAGCTGCACAATTAACTGCCTCCGCCCAGAAAATAATTGGAAGCTTTGACTCAATCAGCATAGTTCTAGCAGCCTCCACAAGGGTTCGATTCTTCCTTTCAGCAACACCATTTTGTTATGGTGTTCGTGCGGCGCTAAACTGTCTGAGAATACCCCGTTGTTCACAGAAGGAGTTGAAGATATGGTTTCTGAATTCAGTTCCGTTATCGCTTCTGATGGCTTGAACCTTTCTCTTTCCAAGAACCTCGATTTGAGGAATCAGCTTCATCAACTCTTCAGCAGTCTCACTCTTGTATGCCATGAATCTCACCTAGGTGTACCTAGAGTAATCATCTGTGACAACCAAGCAATAAGATTTCTTAGCAATAGATTTGACATTTATTGGACCAAATAAATCAGTATGTAACAATTCGAGGGGTTCTGAGATGGTATTTGTAATTTTAAGTTTATGTGGCTTTTTGTGCTGTTTTCCTTTAGCACAAGCCATGCATTTCTCAACCACTGAAAAATCTTTGAGTGGTAAACCCCTAACCAAATTGTTCTTAACCAATTTATTCAGAAATTTTAAATTAATGTGCCCTAAACGTCTATGCCACTGAAACGATTCAAAAGATGAAGCTTTAGACAGGAGACAGGTCACGGTGGAATTTGATTCCTTTGATCCCATATTCAGCATATATGTATCATTTCGTCTCGGAGCTCGCATGATCACCAACTCTTCAGGAAGAGAAAACTCTGGCTTCAGGAACAAACATTCATTTGGAAGGAACATCACTGGAATATTCTTATCACAGATTTGTGATACACTGAGAAGATTGAATGCCAGTTCAGGAACATAGTTGACGTCTTCCAAAGTGAGTGAACCATTTGAGACTTCTCCTTGACCAATCATTTTACCACCTTTCTTGTCTCCCGCAAAAGCAACATATCCGCCATTGATGATCCGATAGTTAGTCAGTAGGTCCTTCAACCCTGTCATATGTCTGGAACATCCGCTGTCAATATGCCAATGACTATTTACAACGGCATTTGAATGTTCCTGACATTTATTAAAAAAAATAAAAAGTTAGACCTTTGAAATTGGCACCCAAGCCTTTGTGTACATGTGTGGTGGAGCAGATGAAGAATTACAAAAGAAATTGTTTACAAATGTGTTTAATCTTTTTCCAAAAGATTTTTGCTTTGAACTGCTTTGGATTAACTTAGGGCATTGCTTAATAGTATGACCAGTATTTCCACATTTAAAGCAATTAGACTTCAAACCCACTTTGAAAACTCTGTTAGCAGGAATTTTATCCATTTCAATTTCCTCATCACATTCAGACAGTTGAGAATTGCAGTCACTGTAAGAGTCATAAGGTTCTTTTGACTTACCTGTTGTGACTTTAACTTTTTCAGGTTCAGATTTAGGTTTTGAAATTCTCACTGGTGTGAAAGATGGAATTTGCTGGGTGAAGAAAACTTTTGAAAACAGTTTGTTTTGGTTTGACTTTCAGAGACATGACCTGAAAGTTTGTCTTTGTCATTCTCACACGCATTTTCAATCAAAACATCATTCAACATATTAGGGTTTGAAGTAGTGCACCCTAAATTACTATTAAACATGGAATTGTCTGAATATAAAACATTACTACAAACAGAATTAATTAAACTAATGTCTTCAAAAGACTTCTTGGAATCAGAACTAGAGCAATCACTACTGCTAGAACAACCGAGCCCAGTACTCCCACCATATGCGTAATCCTCTCTAACCTCTTTAAGATTTACTCCACTTAAACCTGCAATGGAACTGTTAGTATCATTCTTTATAATCTCTTGAATCAACTCATTTGAGGGATGAGGAATAGGTGTTGGAGAGTAACAAAAGGTACTAGGTGGAGGATATGCATATGTTTCATTGTTGTTAAGACCCAAACCTGTCTTAACTCTGGCCCCCCGTTGTTTCTTGTAGAGTTCCTCCCTTTTCATACTAGATATTGTCCACTGCTGCAGTTTGTTTTTAAGTTTTCTTGCTTCAAATTCAGCAAGAGTAACTTGCTCAGTTAAGTAATTTATTTCACAGTTCTTTTCCAAAAGAGTTCTTTTTAAATGTTCATTTTCTTTCAAAGTTTCTCTTAATTTGACAAAATACTTTGACTCACTCAATTTATGCTCTTTGCTAGTTCTTTTTAATTCGTTTTCGTTTGACATTAACAATTTGTTAGCTTTGTATATGCCAATTAAACGGATTTTGCAAGCAGATGAACACATATCTTCAATAACATCATAAGGAAGACCAATTACCAGTTTTTCGGCAGCAAGAGCGCGATCACACTGGCAGTAGGGAGTGTTCCTTTTGAATTCATCAACAGCATCAAGCCTCGCCTTCTCAATCATTGCTTCCAAGTTAAGCTTTGACTCCTCTTCATTCTTCACTTCATTTACCGCAGCTTCACAAACCAATCCTGAGTGATTCAGATGCCCTTGAACAATAGCATCTGATTGATCTTTATCAACATTCTCCACTTTCTCTTCCTCATCTTTACCATAAAATTCTTTGAAAGGATCAAAGCAATTTATATAGTTGTCATCAATCTCAACAATCTCAGCAACAAGGGCATGATTAATCTCCTCCTTGGTTTCTTCAATTTCTGCTCTCCAATCAAAGTTAGTGAGCAGTGCAGTTTCATTCTTTGACTTTGCTTCCTCAAGCCTTTCTTGTTTGGAACAGATCTTGGATTTGCAGAGTTTACTGGTTCAGTAACAATTGGTAAAGGACATTCCCTTTTGAAGTGACCCAATTGTTTGCAGTTGTAACACCTCAGCTTTCCCTTGTCATACCCCAGCTTCCTATTCTGTCCCTGATTCCCAAAGTTTTTTCTACCTGTTCTTTCCATAAATCGTCTGGCACGAAGAGTAAGCATGGCCATTTGCCATTGGATGTCGGTTTCTTCCAGATCATCAGGATCCACCTGATACATATCTTCTACAGTCATCCCCTTTCCCTTCAACTCACCAGCAACAAGAGCTTCATAGCTATGAACAAACATTCCAAATAAAGCCATAGTGTCAGATGGAATCTGAGTGGTGACAGATGCATTTGAGCTTGAACCAACATTTGTAGATGCACCAACGGATTTAGCAGACACATGACTTGATGATCCTTCAGCTTGTTTATAACATCCATCAGCTTGTAGTCATGAAAGTTTCTTTCTTGTTTCAACAGCTTGATTTGAAGACTCCACTGAGGTGGAAGAGAATCTAACAGTTTTGTGACTTGTTCATGATTGCCCAGCTTATCATCATACTTCTTCAGATTACTTGATACAGATAGGAATCGATTTGTAATATCAGTCAGGTTCTCTTGCGAATACCCCACGAAAGAGTTAAACTCTTTTTCAGCTTTAGCTTTTCTATCCAGTTTCAAATCCTCATTACCATCATAGAACTCGCACAATGCATCATACAAACTTTTTGCAGTTGTGTGTTCAGCAAACCTGTTGAAGATATCCTGATGCAAACAAAGTATCAATGCCCCGAGTGCCTTTTTGTCACGATCAAGTAACTTGGTATCTGCTGCAGTAAAAGTACTTGGATCTGTGTTTATTGAAGTGACAATTCCTTCAACTGTCTTTAGCACGTGCGGACCATTTACAATTGATTCCCATTGGTTATAGACGTGTAGTAGAAAAAGGATTTCAAACATCTTTTCCAGTCTTCAAAGTTTTCACCACTAACAAGCCTCGGTGGCCTGTTAGGTTGAACACTATCCAGATCATTCATATTTAGTGTTGATGTAGCCATAATTTTGAACAGATTATAGATTCGCTGAAGACAAATAGATTCGCTGGCTAGATTCGCTCAAAGAACACAGCAGATTCGCTGGTAGATTCGCTGAAGACAGATTCGCTTGACAAACAAAACAGATTCGCTGACCAGCAAGCACAGTTTCGCTCGCCTGATTTTGGCAGCAGTTTCGCTTGCACAATGAGCCAAACAAGTGAACTTTCGTTCGATAAAATGTCAGATTCGCTAGCCACAACACAAACCAACAGAACACAAAAATTTGAATTAGGTTCGCTGGATGAACACCTAGATTCGCTGGAAGAACAGATAGGTTCGCTGGGTTACGAACAAACCAGTAACAGTACGAAAACAACCCGGACAGCTTCAAAACTTGACCATTTGTAGACACGTTTGTTTTAAAAGCTTCCTATGACCAAATATGACAATATTTGAGCAAAATACAACACCAAAACACCAAAATCAGTCCAGAAAAGAATCAAATAGTGTTTTGACACAAAAACCCCAAAATCAACACAAAAATCACTTGAATCAAACAATCAAGAGCACTAAGGCTCTGATACCATATTGTTGGTCCATAAAGATCGTGATTTCAGTGCTATATTGACTTGTTTAACAACAAACACTCTTGACTTGAACAAACAAAGTGTATTACAACAACAAACCCAATAATGAGATAAAACCACACAACCGGAGGTAAAACAAGCTACAAAGATGTATAATATATGCTCCTAGCACCTCCAGAGAACAATTACATGACACAATTAGTAAGATAAGGTTTTTGTCAAAGTTGTGCAAAAGTTCTATTATCTTGAAGATAAGGTTACAATATATATCAGTCTTAGGTTCGCTGATAGATTCGCTGTAGCGAATCTATCTAGCGAACCACATAGGTTCGCTGGGCACATACAGGTTCGCCCAGTCGACACCATCATAACCACTAAACTGTGCTACGGGCGAATCTATAGATTCGCCCGTAGGTTCGCTAGTACAAAAGCATACAAGTAACATACAAAATACATACAAAATATATAACACCGACAAGCCGGTGAGTCCAACCTATACATGTGACTATCAGTTTGACTTTTGACCAACCTTGACCAAAGTTGCCTTTTGTTGACCCGACGTTCACTTGGTGAGTTATTAAGTGTAGTTATGTTCAGTTAGGTTCACTTGCTCACCTTACGCTCACATATCGCATTACAGGCACGTATGCAACAAAACGAAATTCCATTTTATTAAAATTTCCATCATACTGTTCTCATGCAACAAAAGGAAATATGTGTTCTCAGACATGTTTTCATCATACTAACATCATTAGTAGGTTTACACGTTCCTAACATGTTACTACAACACCAAGAGCATAACGACATTATTCCATGGCATCCTAGTTGGGTAGAACATAATCATATTTCATATTTCACAACTTTGATAAAGTTTCCTCTTATGTAAATAGATACAACCAATATGATCACTAACAATACAACACCTTTAATCCACATTCTAAAACCTAACCACTAGTTTAGAACACATACATTAACTCATCTACAACCACCCGTATGCATTTTACTAACATTTGTATCATTAAAGTTATTATTATTAGCAATTAGTTATAACAAGCATGTATCTCACTTTTGAACCATGAATCTATCATAGCAACTATATAACATACTTGCAACCTCATGTAACCATGATCATGTTTAAAACAATGTCTAGCAATTTCTTATGTACAAAAGTTGGTATTGAGAGTTTCTAACCAATCCTAATACTCATGATTAGTCAACGATCATCACAACACTTATAAACAAACATGTTAGTATTACTCTGAGTTCATCATGACATCCAATTTATAACTTGATAGTGCGAGATGCACCGAGCTTGGATCTAGATCTGAGATTGTTTGGTGATGTTGTTTGCAATCAGTGATGCGGAATCTCACTGATCACGTATTGATGTTCATGAAGATCAATGCAAAGTATGATGAAGATTGATGATAATATGAATAGGAGAATTGTATTAGATCAATGGAGAGGTTACAAGGGATATTCAATGAAATGTAGGCAACTCCTATAACAAATGACCTAGGTGATGGTATTTATAGTCTATACCATTCACCTTACAATGTAACCTAAAAACGTGCAATTAAGCACAAAACGATTACACAAATATTCTAAGACAAATACAAATTATGAACGTCTTCACCCGTGCTTGCTCGTGATGATGCTCGATATCTTCACTCGCTTATATTTGGAAAGTGACATCTTCAAATAACCCCAACAGTACTCCCCCTAAGATGACACTTTACAAATCTGACATATCAGCTTAAATCTTCATGTGGCGAGTATAGAGAGCAACTTAAAGTTTTGGTATGCATTATCTTCAAGAGGACCCAACAGTACTCCCCCTAAGATGATGCTATCGAAACTCTGTCTTTCAACAAGCAATCTGCATCCTTCTCTTCCTTTTGAGTAACATCAGAGACTATGGAAAGAAATAAGCAGAGAGTAGATTCCGGTGAATCTATATATCAGCAACGGGATCTTTTTCAACGGTTGAAGTAGAATGCGAAGACTTCTTTGACTTAGAATACTCCCCCTCAACTTTTTCTTTAGAGGTTAATGGGATCTGTGTATGAGATATTAAGAGGAGGATTCTTAACACTCAGCAATCTGACTTGGAAATCTTTGGACTGGAATCAGACTTGAACAGGAACATCTTCAAGTCGCGTGGAAGCTTGTTCTGCAATGGAAACAGTTCCTGCAACTCAAAGAAAAACATTAAAACTTAGGCAATAATGTGCATTTATCATCAATGTAAAGATTAAGTTCTCAATCGGATGAGATATTGCTTGATGAACAACTCCCACATCAATAACATATGTTAAACTCCCAAAACAAAAGAAAAAGATTAAAATGACAATCTTTTTGGTTTTTTTTTTTGAATTTTTCAATGTTTTTGATATTTTTGGAGTTTTCTCTTTACATTCTGAATCTTTAACCTGCAATGAGATCATACTAGCAAATTAATCCAACACATGTTTTGCAGTTTTTAAAATAGACATTTGAATTGTGAAGTAATTGAGTGATGAATTGTTGAACAAATCAATTAGCTCGAAGTGACACACTTACTTTTTCTATTCTTGATGATCAATTAGGTTGATTAAGAATAAGTTTTGAGTGACCCATACTTTGCACATTAGAAAGTTATACACCTCATCTAAATATCCTGAGAACAACTCAACACGTCAGGTCACTTACAGTCATAAACAGTGTGGAATTTGGGTTCTATTTGGATTTGGTCCACTTTGGGACTTCTTTTGAATTCCTTTTTGGAATTTTTCTTTTTCCTATTGTTCCCCTTGGGAATCTTCTGAATTCCATTTTGGAATTTGATTGGTGACGGTCCACATTTGGGACTCTTTTTGTTCCATTTTGGAATCTTTTGCTGCATCTTGAAGCTCAAAAGAGACTTCGTGTGAGACTTCAGGTCTGTGGGTACCACAACAAAGAAGCTCACGATGCGGTTCATCACACTGAATAGATTGCATCATTACCCGATGTATATCGTTGCGTCACAAGATATCTATTTGATTTGTATAAACGTTTCACATGCACTAAGACGTTTCAACCACAAAAACTCATTAGAATTTAGTTAAATCATCAAAGAATATACTTGTTCAGTATAATTGTCTGAGCCGTCTCGCACATCAATTTTCACACTTCAGTCTTTATTGTTTAAAAATGATGTGTCGAATAACTCTAGTGTATCTATCATTTCTCATGTACGTGCAAGTAGATTCAACATATTTTTGGATTTTTCTGGTTTTATCATATTTTTTTTTTTAATAATGAGTTCTCCCCCTAAACTTTTAAATTTCTTGGAAAATTGAAAGTTTAATGAAAAGAAAATGGCAGATATGTTATCAACGTATGAAGAGTGCATGCAATATACTTAATCTAAACAGACGAAATGAAACATCGGTTGTTTCTTGCACTGCCATCATTGTTTGATTTTTTGAAAATGTTTTTAAAGATCCTGCAATGATTCCTTTTTGTTTCCAACTCCATTTGGTGTCAGTTGCATCGAAAACATCATGAACAAGATTCGGTATCTTGTCATGATAAGGGATCAGTCACGGTCTTCTTTTCTTTGTTTGACCGGCCTCCATAACTGTCCCTAACACACTAACAAATTAGTTAGAGGGTGAAATCCAAGCCATTGCGGTCTTGGATTGTCCGAAATCATCAATATAGGTAACTTCTTGATAAATTGCATCTTCTGGTGGACCATCGATTGATGAAGCACGTTGTTCATCTTGATTCTCAATAGGTGTTTTTCTCCACCACTGTTTTTGTGTGGGACCAAAGGAATGCTTTGGTTTGGACACCCATCTAGAATCATTCATGGAAGATCTGTCATAGTCATTTCTAAACCTATTTTTCAAAAATTGGTTTTGTAGACTATTTTGCTTATGCAAAAATGGATTTGTTTGATTTTGTTTTCTTACAGATCTTGGTTTCCATGAATCACTTGAATGATCACCATTAGAGAATTTAAAATTAGAAACATACCTGGCAGAATGTGCCAATGATGAATTTCTTTGGACATACCTTCTCGGCTTCAGCGTTGATCTTTTGTTGTAGAAGCAATCTTGAGTGTTGTGATTGACCATGTCACAAATGGAGCAATACTTGTTGTAGTAACATTCCATTGTGTCGTGGTTGTACATCTGACAGTTGGTGCAGTACTTGTTGTAGCAGCATTCCGATGTCATGTGATTGTACATCTCACATATCTCACAATACTTCTGATGAGCCTTGAAGGGATACTTCTTTCTTTGTTTTTGAGAAGTCTTTGCAATTGAAGCTTTTTGTTTCTGAGAAGCTTTCCCATTTGAGTCTTGTTGTTTTTGAGGAGCTTTGACCTCTGAATCTTGTTGAAGCTTGATTGAAGAAGCTGGAGTCTTGAACTTGTCACCTTTTGACCCAAAAGGAAAGACACCTTGACTGTAAATACAATCTGAGATATGATGAGTTTCAGAGTCACAGATTAAACAGTATACGTCACTGTTTGAATCACTCGGGGATTCGGAATCTTGAGACTTTGGAGTAGAAGGAGTCTGTGGTGTAGAATCAGATGAAGCGCCCTTTGTCTTGTTCTTCTTGGCTTTGCTTTTCTTTCTTCTAACCTTCTTCTTCTTCTTCTTTGACTGATCCTCTTGTGTCTTTTCTTCTTCTTCTAGAGAAGATAGTGATCCAACAATTCCGGTTGGCACTAATCCCTCTTTTTCTTGTTCGGATGACTTTCCTTTTTCGACTTCTTCTTTGATAAACACAAGATCAGATTGTGATCTGTTGAGTTTATCAGTGAGCTCCATGAGTTGAACATTCAGATTATGCTTTTCGGTAAGCATTGAATCAACATTCTGTGTAAGAGATTTGAGTCTATCTTCACACAATTTGTGATCTTTTTGTAGACTTGCATGCTTCTCTTGTTCTTCTTGCAGTTTGTTTTTCAGAGTGTTGTTCTCTGAATTGAACATCTCAGACAATTTCTTCAACTTTAGAATCTCTTCTTGCAAATCTTTGATCACACTGGATGAGTGTTCATTAGATTTTGCAGCTTCATTCTTGACATTCATTGCTTCTTTTTCACTTTTCTTGAGTGACTCTTCGAGAGATGTGATTCTTTGATCAGATGATTTGTGTTGTTCTTTTAGATTCTTGTGCATTTGCTCTTCCTTCTTGAGTTTATCACAAATCTTGAAAGAATATACTCTGTAGTGTTCAACTTGTTGAAAACATTCTTTGGTGCACATCTTTTCTCTGACTTCAATTGGCATTTCAACATAAGAACTGTTCTCATCTTTCTTGATTTCCTTTTCATACATCAATTTCTCCATTTCTGATTTCAATTGAGCAATTGTCTCATCTTGCTTTGCAATGGTTTCTGACAAGTTGCTAATTTCTTTATCTTTCTTTTCAATCTCTTGAATGGAAACAACATCATTGTTTTCACTCCAATCATATTCTTCTTCTTCATCATGTTTTTCATGAGAATCTGCTTCACTCACAAGAGCAAGTTTTGTGTGTTCATTAAAGTCTCTTCTCTTTTGATCACAAGCTTTGGCAACTTGAAGGTAAGTTGTTTCAAACATATGATTGAATTCTGTAATAAATTTATTGATATCTTCTCTTTTATTTTCTTCTCGGATCACGGTTAACATGCCCGTTGACATTTTTCTTGAATTTTCAAAGTCATTTTGATGATTTTTCTGGGAAGTCATGGTGGCTAAAAATGACTAATTTGAAATTTTGGAAAAATGAATTTTTCGATTTTCCAGACTCTTTTTTTTTTTTTTTTTTTTTTTTTTTATTTTTTATTTTTTTTTATTTTTTTTTTTTTAGAATCGGGTCACTGTTGAGACGGGTAAACAACTTGGGACGGCTGAACAGTGCTTCACCCGACAGAACAGTGTTTCACCCGGCTGTACAGTGCTTCACCCGGCTGATAAGTGTCTTCACCCGGCTGAACAGTGCTTCACCCGGCTGAACAGTGATTTCTTCTACTTCACCCGGCTGAACAGTATTCACACGGCTAAACAGTGAATTTTTCTTCTTTACACGGCTGAATAGTGTATTTTTCTTCTTTACAGGGCTGAATAGTGTATTTTTCTTCTTTACACGGCTGAATAGTATCTTCACTTCTTCACACGGTTGAATAGTGTATCACCCGGCTGAAAACTTCTTCAAATCTTCATATCAGATTGACTTTTCAAAGTCAAAATTGTGATGAACACAAGATCAATTCTTCAATATTTGTTGTTTTTGTTCAATTCAACACTCGTATTAGCTGAGGAATGATGTTTCTAACACTCCTTCAAAGTTTTTCTACCTTGAATCAAGCTAAATCTCATTCAGATCTGGGTTTTTTGTGATGAACACAACTAGTGGGTTTTGACAAAAATGACAAAATATGGATTGAAATCAACAAATCTGAATGGTTTGATCATGAACGAGGCTTAGGATTATGATTTCTAACATATCTCAATCATCAATTTCTCAAAACATCAACAAAATTTCAGATCTCAAATTTGAGCAGTGAATATGACGAACATTAACAATTTCTTCAAAAACTCAGTCAAATCTTCACCAATTGATCTCAAACTTTGCAGTTCTTTACACAAACATGAATCAAAGCTAATGGTAGCTAAAATTCCATCAATAACAACAACAATCAGAGATCACCCAACAGCTCTGATACCAATTGATAGTTCTAGAGGGAGCGAGCTTGGATCTAGATCTGAGATTGTTTGGTGATGTTGTTTGCAATCAGTGATGCGGAATCTCACTGATCACGTATTGATGTTCATGAAGATCAATGCAAAGTATGATGAAGATGATGATAATTAGAATAGGTGAATTGTATTAGATCAATGGATGTTACAAGAGAATATGACTAACAAGAATAGGCAACTCTCTTAACAAATGACCTAGGTGATGGTATTTATAGTCTATACCATTCACCTTACAATGTAACCTAAAAACGTGCAATTAAGCACAAAACGATTACACAAATATTCTAAGACAAATACAAATTATGAACGTCTTCACCCGTGCTTGCTCGTGATGATGCTCGATATCTTCACTCGCTTATATTTGGAAAGTGACATCTTCAAATAACCCCAACATAACTTGCACACATGATATAGGTGAAACACATTGCAAGTTCGTTTTTCAAATTTTCAGCTTTGTTAATCGTTTTTATTTTGTACAGAACCCAACCTAAACTAATATGTACAAGTCCCAAATTTCAAATACAGTTGCAATACTGTCTTAAGTTCATTTTTTTTATAAAAATTACTTGAAACCCAAACAACTAATTATTAAAAATACATCTTTACATAAAGGTCAGAAAAACACCTGCTTGCACACTATAAAGTATTATACAAGTTGGACAACCATACAGTGGAATAAAAATACAAACAATACCAATATAGAAAGCTACGATATTAAGGTTTAATTTTTTGTAAGAATTGTCCAATAAAACGTTGTAATTATAAAGTTATGACCTTTTGAAGTTGACCCAAGTTCTGCCTAAATTTTTGGATTTGACATCTGTTTTTGTAAAATCAAAAAATCTAACTTAACCTTGTGTAAAAATTCATTGGTTTAGTTTTCTAGAAACTAGACTCCTTAAACTACAATTTAGGCTCAAGAATGACCCATTTTGGTTCGATTTTCAACAAGATATGGTCCAAGGAAAATCAGGTTATGAATCTGTCAAAATTCTGTCATCATCGGTTTTGTCAAAAACATGATTAAAACAATATGATTAATATCCAAGTTTCATTCTAATCATCATACAAGTTCATATATAAAAACTTCCAGCCATGATCATACTTAAAAGTCTATGTTCTTACATCTTCATGTTTACCCAGTTTCACAAAAAACACAATCATGGGTTCTATTGATTACCAACTCACCAAAACATCAAATACACCAATGATCAGTCCCCAATTTCACATAAAGATTATTAATTTAACATTTTGGATGATATAGGGTTTTAAAAGATGCAATTTTCTCAACATATAAATGAAAATTTGGACAAATACTTACTTGTAATATGCTTTAGACTTCAAGTAACACTCAAATCCACCATCTATTTCAAACCAAAGATCAAAACTTGAGGAATTTGTGTGGGTGTGACCTATTGTTGTTGCTCAAAGAGGGGAGGGGAGGGAGTTTGATGGTGTAAATGGATTTTAGGGCTTAGGAGATTATAATTTTTTTAATAAAATTAATGTAGGTAAAATGGGTGGGTCTTTGATCACCCATGAATCACCTAGATGATCCATAGATCACCTTTTATATGAAGTTTGTAAAAATACAAGAAAAGTCATTTACACGATATTTTAAAAAACCTTTATTCTATAAAGTTTGCCAAATACGATAAAACTTTAAAACCGGTAAAATACGCAGTTTCACGAAAGTTCACAAAATTAAACATATAAGCCACATAACATATAAATTAAGTATAAACTCACTTAATTTATATTTATTTAGTTACTCAGTAATATTATTTTATTAATTCACCAACGTTCGAGTATTAACTCGCGTGGTCGGGTAATTTTCCGAATTACCGTTACATGTAACTGTTCGTGTAACAAGTAGTAGATCTAATATAATTAATTAAATGTAGAGTATAACTTAAATAAATGGAATTAATGGGATTTAGTTAACGGAGTTAATATGAATTTGTCAGGTGTCACACTTAGGCTGTTATAACAATATCATCGACATATAACAGCAAGTTGGCCTGTTTCGCCCATGATTATATGTAAATAAAGAATGGTCACATGAACTCTGGAACCCATGAGTTGTAATGTAAGATAAGCAAGTATACCATGCCCTCGGTGCCTGTTTAAGACCATAAAGTGATTCCTTCAATCTACATACATGTGCTGATGCCCGTGGGTCCATAAACCCAGGCGGTTGATGCATAAATAGTGTTTCATTCAAATCGACGTGTAAGAATGCATTTTTCACATCCAACTAGTTAATTGGCAAATTTCTAGAAACTACAAGGCTCAATACTGTTCTAATTATGGTACGTTTAACCACTGAACTAAAAGTATCATCACAGTCCACCCCAACTATTTGCAATTTTCCATTGACAACCAACCGAGCCTTGTATCGCTCAACTGTACAATCAGACCCGAACTTGTGATGAAACAGCCACATACAATGGATTACGGGATGAGTGGTGAGTTGTGATACCAGTTCCCAAGTGTCATTATCCTGTAAAGCTTTATATTCCTTTGTCATGGCATCTAACAAATGCGAGTCAGCTCGAGCATGTGTGTAACACGATTTAGGAAGTGAAGAAATGGAAGGTGATGTGGAAGTATGAAGATTAAGTCGTGAGATTGGTTTAACAACACCAAGATGAGACGAAGTGGTCATGGGATGGAAAGAAGTTTTTTATGATGGTGGGGGAGGGGGTGGGTTTACTATGGGAGATGGTGGGGAAGGGGTGGGTCAACTCAAGGCAAATTAGATGGAGTGGTTGTGTTGGGTGGTTAGGTGGCATAAAAGATGTGTTAAATGGGTAGGGGAGAGAATCATCAATAAATGTGTATGATGAAGTTGATTGTTTGTCGGGATAAGGCAACACATTTTCATCAAAGGTGACATGACGTGAGTTTTAAACTCGACCGGAAATAGGATCAAAGTGTCACACCCTCAATTTTCCACAAACGGAGTATCCGTTATACGTGTGACAAATTCAGGATCCAAGTCATTAGTTACACCAAACGACACTATACGCAATTAAAATATACGTATCTCATTAAATGAGAAAATTTAATACATAGTTAATGTTTCAAAGTGTTAGAATTAGTCTGCCCAAGACACATATTATAATTGATGTGGCTAGTACATTATGATCCAAGTCGGGTCATACCCAATGACAAGCTAGACAAACACCGGGATATTTATTTTATGACATGATCTAAAATAAATATCAACACTTCGAATATTTAGAAATGGGGTTCTAGATATTTGCACTTGTGTTAAAAATAAGTTATATGGATGATTTATGTTATGGGAGAAAGAATCTTCTACAATGTTGTTTAAGTTGTATAAATAACATTTACAAGATATATTTTGCTACACCTTGTTTAAATAAATGAAGAGAGAAAGATATTAAACAAAAAAATAAAAAAAAATATATATATATATATATTTTTTAGGGTGGGGCCCCATGGCCGCCCCCCTCCCACCTCTTTTCTCTCCTTTTGGTTTTTGTTTTTTTCAAGGCATGTAAAAAGGTTGAGTATCTTACACTCTATCATCTTTTGTCTTTAAAAAGATATTACATACTTTCTCAATTAACACACAAGTGCAAAGAAGAAAAGTTCTCTCTCTTTTTCCCTTCAAAATTTCGGCCAAGGCAAAAAGGGCAAGAAGGAAGGAAATTAAAAGTGTTAAATCCTAGCAAAAGTGGTGTTTGTTGGAGGCTTGAGGGTATACAAGCTTGAGGATCTTCTACTTTGGAGACTAGCCATTCAAACCAACACATTCTTCTTCATATTACTCTTGAAAGGTATAAACATCTTTACATGTTGTTGGTTTTAGTTTTGATTGTATGCATATTGTTTTTGGATCCGGGTTTTGGGTTTTGATATTAAAAGATTTTAATATGGTAACAAACAAGTTTAAATATTTCATCCACTGCGTTTTTATATAAATATGGATTTATATACACTTTGATAACTTGTTAAAACCCAACAATGGTATCAGAGCCGCTTAAACGAGTGCATACATCATAAAATCTAAAAATTTCGGTTTTCTTGGTGTGTTACACCTCAAGGCCGAAAGTTTTAGGTTAAATGGGTTCCCTTGGATTTTCAAGATAATACTTACATGCATGTGATTATCTTGAAAGTTTAAAGTCATTAAAATGGTTAGTTACTTTGTTTGGACAAAACCCGAAATTTTCGGTTTTATATATATTAGGCCGAAAATTTCAAGGGTTCAAAGGGAACCATTTTAATCTTATGTTATTACATATTTGGATATGCTTTTGAGTAGTTCATAACCTAGCCATAGACCTTGTGCATGTATGATTTTGTGTTGTGGTTTGAAATATTCAATATGGTTGTAATATTAGTTAATATTTTATTTGGGTTTGTAATTTATTTATTTATTTCATTGATTTGTAATAATAAATAGATTAGGTGTAATTCCATTACTAGAAAAATGTATTAGGATATATTTTGTAATTGGAAGATGCATATGGACTTGATTTTGGCTTTGGGCCTTAAAGGGCCTTATAGCCCAATATGGGATTCTAACCCAATGACCCAAACCCAAGATTTGTAAGCCCAAATGGGGCTGATTTGAAGGCCCAAAAGGAAGCCCAAATAAATGAAGAAATACAACACAAAAGATGGATACTTGAAGCATTCGGATGCGGGATCAAGTGGGAGTTCATCATTTCATGCCTTGTGTCATGTTGTCCCTTAAGAAAGACCTTTTTGGCACACTTGTTTCGGTTAGCAAGTGTAGCTAAAATTAGTTGGCTATGGTTATGGACTCATATATGTTTGTTTATGCATGTTTGGTTATTATGATATTGTTTGTTATGATATTAGGATATTGATAGCTAACAACTATAACCGACAAAACTTGCATCATTTTGATTCCTTAGAAATCATTAAGTAATAAAATTAATTTTATCAAAAGGATAATGATTTCATAAATAAAATGGGTTTATTAAAAGGAATTTTGAAATTTGGTTTTCAACTAAGTACCATACATTTGAATGCATGCAAATGAAAGGTACACACTTTGTTTTCCAATCTAGAACTTAGAAAACAAGCAAAAATCCCTTTTGAATTTTTTGGAACAAGTCGAACACCATCCTTTTATACAACACTCGAAACACTTGGAAACTCTATGTGGGATAAAGGTCACCTAACCACATTTAGGAAACTTGTGTGTTTGAGGTGGGTTTACAATATTTGTGGGATAAAGGTCACCTAACCACTTGTATGTGTAAACTCACATGTATGTATAAGTAGGACGACTTGAAATTGGAAACCATGTGAATAGGGTCACCGAAGCATGGTGTTCAATGGTGTTGATGGGATTAAACATGCCAACAAAACTTATGACGTTTAAATGATCCCATAAAACTAGAAGTTACAAAGGGTTGTAATCGTCAAACATTGACTACCTTGTTAATTCAATAGTAGGATAAAGGTCACCTAACTACTATATGAATGAAACGTTGGATTCTAGATTTAATTATTAATTGTTTTAAAACACAAAAGGGTATTAATGATTAAAATAGATTAATGATATCCATGAATACTAAAATTGAGCTTGATTTTATAAAAATAGATGGCCGGAATCAACAATCCACCTAACGCAATTATCCCACCCGTCCATAACCTATCACTAAGAACCCTTCTTGAAAAGGATCGTCTCAACTACAACAATTTCATGGATTGGTTCCGAAACTTGAGAATTGTTCTCAAGCAAGAAAAGAAATCGTATGTGTTGGATGATCCTATTCCCGATGAGCCCAACATTGATGATGTTGATGCCTATGCGGATTGGATAAAACACACCGAAGATTCGGTGCAAGTTTCTTGCCTCATGTTGGGAACTATGATTCCCGAACTTCAAAAGGACTTTGAGCATCATGGGGCATATGACATGATTACCCAACTTAAGAAAATGTTCCTTCAAAAGGCTAGGGTGGAATGCTTCGAGACGGTTCGAGCACTTCATGCATGTCATATGGAAGAAACCCAATCCGTATCATCTTACGTGCTTAAGATGCAAAGTCACATTACTCGCCTTGAACGGCTAAATTGTACCGTCTCAAAAGAGTTGGCCACGGATTTGATCCTAAATGGCCTAACCAAGAAATTTGAGACTTTTGTCTTGAATTATAATATGAATGGATGGGACAAGAGCATTCCCGAGCTTCACGGAATGCTCAAAATGGCCGAAGCGGGAATGGGTAAGAAGGTTTTACCGGTTCTCCAAATCAATGAAGGCGGAAGTAAGAAAAGGCATCACCCGGAACTTAAAGCAAAGGTTGCTAAAGGCAAGGGGCACGTCAATGTGAAAGGCAAATGGAAGGGAAAGGCAAAAGCGGAACCATCAAAACCAAAAGAAAAGAAGCAAAAGAGTGATCCATGTTTTCATTGTGGTGAGGTAGGACATTGGTTAAGAAATTGTCCAACCTATCTCAAAGAGTTGAAAGAAAAGAGGGATGCCGGACAAGCATCAGGTACAACCTTCATGATCCATATTGATCTTAATATTACTTCTCATAACACATGGGTATTAGATACCGGATGTGGAACTCATATTTGCAATTTATTGCAGGGGTTCAAAAGAAGTAAGAACTTGAAGAAGGGAGACATTAGTCTCTACATGGGCAATGGAGCTCAAGTTCAAGTTGAAGCAAAAGGAGATTTTGTTTTGAAACTTCCAAGTGGTTTGGAAGTTATTTTGCATAATCTTCTGTATGCTCCTAGTTTAACTAGGAACATTATCTCTGTTTCATTGTTAAGACAATTTGGTTATGATTTTAATTTTGTGGACAATGCTATTGATGTATCTTTGAATAGTATCTTTTATTTTAAAGCTTTACCTTATAATGGCATTTATGAATTGGTTCATGATAACACATCCTTTGATAATATGTTGTACCAATCATACACCAAGAATGTCAAATTAGATTTGAGTAAAACTTTCATTTGGCATTGTCGCCTTGGTCACATAAGCAAAGGACGCATTAATACACTCCAAAAGAATGGTCTTTTGAAATCAAGTGATGATTCATTTGACAAATGTGAATCTTGTTTATTGGGAAAGATGACCAAGAAGCCCTTTAGTGGAACTAATGAAAGGGCGAAAGACTTATTAGGTATCATACATACGGATGTATGTGGTCCTTTTAAGACAATGACAAGGAATGGTGAAAGATACTTCATTACCTTTACCGACGATTATAGTCGCTATGGGTATGTGTTTCTCTTAAGACACAAAGATGAAGCCTTTGAAGTGTTCAAAGTCTTCCAAAATGAAGTACAAGATCAACTCAACAAAACAGTCAAAGTGCTTCGATCCGATAGAGGAGGTGAATACCTCAATGATAAGTTTCTAGATCATCTTAGAAGTTGTGGGATTGTCTCACAACTTACTCCACCAGGAACACCGCAACATAACGGTGTATTTGAAAGGAGGAATCGAACTCTACTAGATATGGTTCGATCAATGATGGCTAGAAGCACATTACCTTTATCATTTTGGGGTTTCGCATTACTTTCCGCAGCCCGTATTCTGAATATGGTCCCAACCAAGAAAGTGGACAAGATACCTTTTGAAATATGGCATGGAAGGGTTCCATCATTAAATTATTTAAAGGTATGGGGTTGTGAAGCTTATGTTAAGCACAACAACCAAAACAAATTAGAAAGCCGATCCACTAAGTGTATCTTTGTAGGATATCCCAAAGATTCTATGGGATATTATTTCTACGACCCTGCCGAGCAAAAGGTATTTATTGCTCTGAAGGCCGAGTTCTTGGAAACTAAGTTTCTTATGGAAGAAACTACAAGAGCCGTGGAACTCGAGGAGGATCTAGAACTACAAATCGATACACGCTTGGTTGACACTAGCAATCAACAAGAGGTTGTTGAAGATGATCAAATGGTTGATCAAGACACACAAAACGTTCGCAGATCTGGTAGAATTAGTCATCCACCCGAAAGATATGGGTTTTTCATGGATGGATGCTATGTGGTAGATTCCGATGAACCTATCACTTACCATGATGCAATATCACGATCTGATTGTGACAAATGGCTTGAAGCCATGAACGTAGAGATGCAATCCATGCATGACAACCAAGTATGGGATTTGGTTGTACAACCACCTAACTCCAAACCAGTTGGAAGTAAGTGGGTTTTCAAGAAGAAAACAGATATGCATGGAAACTTAGATACTTATAAGGCTCGGCTTGTAGCAAAAGGTTTCACTCAAACTCAAGGGATTGATTATGATGAGACCTTCTCGCCTGTTGCAATGCTAAAGTCGATTAGGATATTGTTTGCCATAGCTGCACACTATGATTATGAGATTTGGCAAATGGATGTCAAAACCGCTTTTCTAAATGGACATCTTGAAGAGGATGTCTATATGGTTCAGCCTGAAGGTTTTGTCGATCCACAACATCCTAACAAGGTATGCAAGTTGAAGAAATCAATCTACGGATTGAAACAAGCATCTAGAAGTTGGAATCGCCGTTTTGATGAAGAAGTCAAGAAATTTGGATTCATCAAAAATGCTGATGAAGCTTGTGTATATAAGAAAGCTAGTGGGAGCATCATCACTTTCATTGTATGTCGATGACATACTGCTATTTGGAAATGACATTCCAACCATGGAAGGTATTAAAACCTGGCTTGGGAGTTGTTTTTCCATTAAAGATCTTGGTGAAGCCGCCTATATTCTGGGAATAAAGATCTATAGAGATAGATCAAGACGGTTGATAGGTTTAAATCAAAGTGTATACATTGATAAGATCTTGAAAAGGTTCAAGATGGAAAACTCTAAGAAAGGTTGGTACCTATTCCAAGAGGAATGATATTGAGTACATCTCAATGTCCAAGCTCAAAGGATGAGCAAGAAAGAATGAAAGAAGTCCCATATACGTCAGCTATAGGATCCATCATGTATGCAATGATATGCACTAGACCGGACGTGTCATGCGCCTTAAGCATGACGAGTAGATACCAACAGAACCCTGGTGATAGTCATTGGATGGCTGTCAAGAATATATTGAAATACCTTAGACGCACTAAGGATATGTTTCTGATATATGGTTCTGGTGAAGATGAGCTCGTTGTAAAAGGTTACACGGATGTGAGTTTCCAAACCGATCGAGATGATTCTCGATCACAATCGGGATATGTTTTCGTTTTGAATGGTGGAGCTGTCTCTTAGAAGAGCTCAAAACAAGATGTGGTGGCATTATCCACCACAGAATTTGAATACATCGCCGCCTCAATAGCAGCTCAAGAAGCTGCATGGATAAAGAAGTTCATTGCTAATCTAGGGGGTAGTCCGTACCATTCAGGACCCCATAGAGATCTTTTGTGACAACGAAGGTGCGATTGCTCAAATCAAGGAACCTCGTGCACATCAAAAGACGAGGCATATTGAGCGCAGATTCAACTACATAAGGGATGAAGTTGAAAAGGGAAAGATATGTATTCGCAAAGTTCACACTGATCAAAACATTGCGGATCCACTCACGAAGCTCCTTGAAAGGCCAAAACATGAGACTCATACTTGTGCCTTAGGACTTCGATATTCTAGTGATTGGATTTGATCTTGTTTTGTATTTGGATATCGGAACAATTATTATTATGACTCATTCATATGATTATGGTTTATGATTATGACATTTTGAGTTATGTTCCATTTTAGCATGTTTAAATCCATGAATAAATTAATTATTCTAAATGTCCGTAGTCGATCATATTTGTGGGAACAAATATGAAAGTAAGACTATTATGAACTTGGTTTGGTGAACATTCATAAGGGATGGATATATAAAGAAAGGGATTGCTACCAAGGTTCATAGATATTTATGGGATATAAATATTGGACTGACCCGCCCTCAAATATTACAACATGGAATCTTTGTGATTGATCATAAGTAAATTTGAGTAAAGGCGAATATCATAGTATCCTCTGACCTGAGATACATATTGGGTCTTGATATTCACCAAGTATTATACTTTGACTTAGTTCTTCGCTGCTCTGAAACATGACAGTACATAAGGCTAATCTCAAGTGTAATGCAAGGTGATTGTGAGAGACGTATGAAATCAAATGGGATTTGTCCCTCTTATTCGTTGAGAGTAAGATGTCTAAGGCCTGCAAAGTTAAATCAACAGAGAATGATCACTCTGTGTCTCTGGATTTAACATGACATCTGTGACAAAAGGATAAATGATTAATTCACCTAAATCATTTCAAGTAAGGAACTTGAAGGGGATCATGTTATTGAATGGCACTTCGTCATACGTATTAGGGGTAGTAAACCGTTGTTAGGCGGTATTTACTACTTGCATCAATGTTCTATGTATCTTGTGCAAGTGGGAGATTGTTAGAATTAGTCTGCCCAAGACACATATTATAATTGATGTGGCTAGTACGTTATGATCCAAGTCGGGTCATACCCAATGACAAGCTAGACAAACACCGGGATATTTATTTTATGACATGATCTAAAATAAATATCAACACTTAGAATATTTAGAAATGGGGTTTCTAGATATTTGCACTTGTGTTAAAAATAAGTTATATGGATGATTTATGTTATGAGAGAAAGAATCTTCTACAATGTTGTTTAAGTTGTTTAAATAACATTTACAAGATATATTTTGCTACACCTTGTTTAAATAAATGAAGAGAGAAAGATATTAAACAAAAAAAATAAAAATAAAAATATATATTTTTTAGGGTGGGGCCCCATGGCCGCCCCCCTCCCACCTCTTTTCTCTCCTTTTGGTTTTTGTTTTTTTCAAGGCATGTAAAAAGGTTGAGTATCTTACACTCTATCATCTTTTGTCTTTAAAAATATATTACATACTTTCTCAATTAACACACAAGTGCAAAGAAGAAAAGTTCTCTCTCTTTTTCCCTTCAAAATTTCGGCCAAGGCAAAAAGGGCAAGAAGGAAGGAAATTACAAGTGTTAAATCCTAGCAAAAGTGGTGTTTGTTGGAGGCTTGAGGGTATACAAGCTTGAGGATCTTCTACTTTGGAGACTAGCCATTCAAACCAACACATTCTTCTTCATATTACTCTTGAAAGGTATAAATATCTTTACATGTTGTTGGTTTTAGTTTTGATTGTATGCATATTGTTTTTGGATCCGGGTTTTGGGTTTTGATATTAAAAGATTTTAATATGGTAACAAACAAGTTTAAATATTTCATCCGCTGCGTTTTTATATAAATATGGATTTATATACACTTTGATAACTTGTTAAAACCCAACACAAAGTTTGCGGAAACATAACAACAATGAATGTCAAAACCTTTTTTAAGTAAAATAAATGCATTAAGAAAAACTATTTAATATAAAGGTGTGCAATAAACAATAACATCCTTGAAACAACGCAGACCCAATGATGCATGCATGCATGCCCTAATCGTGCTTGTGCTCCTTAATTACATGAGAAAACATACAAAAAACTATTAGCACAAAGGTTGGTGAGTTCAATGAGATTTGTATATAAATAAAAGGTACAATTTATAACATAGATAAACAATAATCTATTTTATTAGGCGGTTTTCAAGACCGTATGCTTATTGCTTGTCAACACGTCGAGATGAAAGCAAAACGTTACTTTTGTCTTGTCACCATCTAACCAGGATGACCATAACCTTTAAGGACAATTTGCACCACATGAAGCCCAGTCAAGTGTGGGGTGCTGTCGCAACCCTGTAGTACTACTCAAATTTCCCCGCTATTATATATTAATCAACCTCGAACATTTATAAATACTTGATTGTGGTTCCAGTTCGTGTAAAGCACTATAAGCCCTAATAAAATTACCATTATGAAATCCTGCCCGTAGGCATTTATACTTTTACGTAAAACTTGTCTTAGCTGGCCCCGCCCAAAGGCATAAAGTTTTGCCCGAAAGCCCTGCTCGAAGGCATAAAGCTTTGCCCGAAGGCCCTGCCCTAAGGCATAAAAATGCAGTCCGCCCGAAGGCGCAGTAAAAAGATTTGTATGTTTTCTCCCCGAAAAAGGTTTAAAAGCGGGCAAATAACTCACCTTAGAATTGCAAGCAAGTATAAGCATGTAGATGTTGAAAGCCCTCATAAGCACAATGCATCGACATTCACCAATACAAACCCTATTTAAACACATAACAATTAATCTATAGTATTAGCACGACTTTATTTTACACATGCGGTTGAGCTCTTTCTATTAGTTAAAGTGTGGTGAAAATTAATTAAGTCTTGTCTAAGTCTCTGGTACAATGTTATATGTGTTAGACTTTTATTATCAATAATATTGATGCTAATAATAGTAATATTTTCACAACGATGATCATACCACGTTTACAACATCAAGTTACTAAAGAAAGTATTATTAGAAGTCTTGCTTTCTCATGCATTTTTCTTAATTACTATCTTGTGCTCAAGTATATATTATATTTATTTCTCTATGTATAATATTTCAAGATCTCGAGGCTTGTATATATTGATCTCACGATAACATTTATCATTTAAGTCGTATATATATTTATATATATATATTTCTAATATAGATCATGTGATTGCTTACTCTTTCTTGATAATATTCCCTATGTTTCACATGTTATAATTTGTTCATTTCCAATTTATGAATTCGTAATACTTCTCCTTCTGTGTTCAATTTATCACATTATCATGTGTAACCACCATCACCATTTTTTCTTTTCGAGCTCAACACATGGTCCATTAGATAAATAAATATATATATAACTTGTAAGCTTATTGTTATAGCTTTCTGTTTGATTTGTGTACTCAATCTCATTTAGAGTTCTCACCACTATTACTACCACGAAAAGCCATAAACCATCCAAACCACCACGAATCATCACTAACCACCATCAAGAATCAATACAATCAAGACCATCATCTTCGCCTACATCATTACTGTTGCTTTTGTTTTTGTACTACACCACCACCACTAGTCGCAACTGGGCATCAGGCACCACCCTGCTACCACCATGACGACCCAAAACAAACACCATACACCACCAGTCACCATCACACTGCTGCTGTCCAACCTTCACCAGCACGTTGCTACAGCCACTCAACACCATTCAACCGTCGTCTCTAACCACCATCATCATTGCCGCTACCACATATCACCACAACCACTAACACACGCACCACCATTCTTACTATTGCTGCTGCTGAATCTGTAAAACACCACCGTTGCTGTGACCATCTGTTTCAACAACCCTTCTACAACCATTGTTACGGTGGTAAACCACCATCAACGTCGTCGTTCACCTAAAACCATTATTACAGTAACAACAAACCGCCATAACACTGCAACAACACGACCAGTACCACGTCATCCACCATAGAAGCACCCCACATAGATTAAGATGCAGGAGACGATGATATAACACATGCACTTGCCGGAAAAACGAAGAAAGGGTTAAAACCCTAGAAGCCGCAATCTTCAACTGGCTGTATCTTTTTCATCGCTACGAGTTAAAAGACGTTTTACTATCATTGGAACCATCTCTTCGAGACGAAGATTTTGATCTACGCCTCGTGGGCACATCGAAGCTGGCCAGAATCTGGCCGGAAAGGGTGACAGGTGCAACTTGTACGTGTGTGAGAGCTCTTAGGGTTTGAATAAATGAAAAGATGGAGAATAAGATGTATTTATATGTAGGGTTTTCTAAGTGGATTCTTTTTAACTAGTTATCGCACGTTCGCCATCGCATTACGTAGCATTATCCGTCCCAAATCATCATCAAGACTAGCATTTCTTTCACGGGTTTTCTAAATCGTTTGCGAATAATATTTTCTTAGTTAAAACCTTTACTTCTAGAACATATCTAATAAAGTACGCGAGTACGTATTTCCGTCGCGTCACCCAAACTTGTTTGTCATAATGTATGTTTCACGCTCACTTTCATATTATTTCAATATTATAAGAGATTAACGTTCTTTATATTGTATTAGGTCTTTAATAGGCCTTGTTTATCATGTTGGGAATGTATTGTTACTAGATTGGACCACTATTGGGCCTTTAAGCCCATTTAATAAAAATAAATGGTTGAGATAATATAATTTAACAGAGTTGTGTTAACGGAGTTATCCTGAAAATGTCGAGTGTCACACAAAGCATCGATACCCACGGTAATCTTCGGTTACCCGAGGAAATGCAACACATGGAGCGTGGTTGCAATTTATGCCCCATTGTAGCGGATGTGTTAGGGTAACAGGAGCACCCAAACACTCGTTAGTGATCCTATGTGGGGTGAGTGCGGTAAAGCACGTAATGTTGTGTGGAATGTTAAAGACGTTTTGTTTGTAAAATGTTATTTTGAAAGGTATGTGGCGGTGTGTAGGGCTTCTACCCAAAATGGAGGTGGTAAGTTTGCATGAGTAAGCAAGGTGCGAATATCTCATTAAGGCGATGAATCATATGCTCAAAACGAGCATTTTGATGAGATGTGTGTGCACAAGAAAACCGAAATAATAGGCCATGTGTATGAGCAAACTTTTCAAACTCGTTATTATCAAATTCGCCACCTAATTCGCATTGAAAAGTTTTTATTTTCCTGTTAAATTGTGTTCGGATGAGAGTATGAAATTTGTGATGGTTTCATATTTATATTTTAGAGGATATACCCAAACGAAATGTGTATAGTTGTCAATTAACACCATGTAATATTTGTAGCCGGGAATTACTTGCAACAGGAGACGTCCATAAATCACAATGAATAATGTCAAATGGGGCAATTGTGATAGAATTTGAATATAAAAATGCAATCTTTTATGTTTAGAAACCTGGAAAGAATGACATAAAGAACCAACTAAACCTTTATTACACTGAATTAAAGACTGAGAATTAAATAAATCTAAAACTGATTCTCCTAGGTGACCGAGATGATTGTGCCATTGATTCGGTGATGAAACAACAAAAACAGACTGAAGAAGTGGTGAAGTGAACGGGTAAAGATCACCAGAGCTATTGTGGCGGGAAAGCGATGTTCACTGTGAAACTATAGGGGTCAAATTCCATAGGCGTGTAATTATCAATATTAAATTTTCAGACGACAATTAAAATTTTGATAATATCTGGAGCAAGAAGGATGCTATTGAGTTTATAAGTGCGGTTCGGGATGGTGTGTTGAGAATGGCCAGACCCATGAATTGGTATGTGATTTCCATTTCCAATAAATATGGACTTTACAAAATTAAATGACAAAGGGTTTGTGATTTTACCTAGATCTGATGTAACATGTGATGAGGCATTAGTATCCATATGCTAATTTTGATCATTGCCCTGCATAGAGACTTGTTCCATAGTCTAGGCTAATTCTAATGAGGCATCAGTATCCATATGCTAATTTGTTGAACCCGAGTGAGGCATCAGTATCCATATGCTAATTTGTTGAGCCCGAGTGCGGTCCATTAAAGTTAGGCCCTATTTTTGTTTATTAGATTGCGGGCCCTAATTAAAATTCTGATTTTATTTTGGGCTATAACCTAATGGGTCGTTCCATCTTTACTCTTGTGGGCCACGAGAGGGAGATGGGGTCCATTGTTATTGCCAGTTAGAGTTAAAACTCCTACTTCAATTGTTCTGTTGATAATAGCCGTACCCACTTCCATTGTTCTATTGATAATAAAAGTTGTTACCTTCACTCCCATATCCTTGTTGATAATTATTTCCACCATTCCGTCCTCTTCCCCGTTGAGATCGTCCACGACCACCGCCTCTATTGTTGTTACCTCAAGAACGATTCCCTTGATTCCAATTATTTCCAATGTTGTTGGAGTAGTTGTCGCCACCACCGTTGTTGTGACTGGAGAGGTCAACGGCTTTAGATGGTGTTACTAGAGCAGCGGGTTTTGGTCGCTCTTTCTGTCGGTCTCAATCTAACTGGATCATACCACACGCTAGATCCCAAGTAGTTGGGTTTTGATTAATTAGTGCCCCAATGGCGTCATATTCAGACACCGCGAACCATCAACAACACTAATCTTAATTCAGTCACCAGTTGTCCCACATCACCTAGTTGTTCAACGATGTCCTTAAGCTTCTAACAGTATGCCTCTGATGATTCATACGAGGCCAGGGTGAGATTTCTGAATTGCCATTCCAGGGTGGTTGCTCTAGAACTCTTGTTATTCAGAAAGATGGTGTGGAGACTTCTCCAAACTTTGAAAGTGGTGGTGGTATAGGCAATAATCAGAGTCACCATTGAGAGGTCCAGTCATGGTAACAGTGTACGAAGAAGGGTTAAATGAAAAATAGAGTTTTAGGATTTTTCTTTTAGGCTCTGGTACCATAAAAGTATTTATAAAGGGATACAATCCTAATTTATTATTTTTAGGAAATGATATGCCTCAATCATCAATTCTAACTAACAAAAAGAAGCGAAACTTTTGCACCCAAAACTTTTATTATCCTACATTAAATCGAATTTTACAACATCATCAGTCTTCAATCAGCAAGACTAAAAAGAGGATCAGTTAGAGGCCTACAATAGTTAAACATAAAAATGTCAACAAAGCACATTTGATCTTATAGTTTAGCATCATATAGTTTTTCAATTCTAATGTAACACCAAGTTAAAAGTTGTAAACAAAGAATGCCACTGAAACCTGATTAGATGTCTTTTTCTTGGCAAAGCTATAAAAATATGAACACAACTACAATATTTTGAATGTGAGTTTCTATGGCTATTTATGATATCTTTGTCATCAAACTTATGAATAAGGAATTCATTTTACACACAAAGTACATTAAATCAGTCAGGAAAGAAAAGTAATAATGTGAATAATAAATGCAAAAGAAACACAAAATTAATTTCAAATTCAATGAAATTAATATGTAATGCTAATTAATCATACTAACAAATTTGTTCAAAGATGCGTATAGATGACCTGGAATCAGGGGTGAAAGAGGAGAAAAGAACTCCAATCAGTCGCAATTGTTGCTAATTTGTTTAACTAATCATGTAAAATACTTAAACACAAAATTTGCAAATAATTACTCAATGATTACTTTAACTTACCGGACAGGTGATAGTGATAGTAAGATCTCAATGTTTCAAAATCTCTAATATATATTACTGTTCACACCTAAGTTTTATGATAACTCTGTCCTTAGTCACTAAAGCTTGAAACTTAGGTGATAAGAACTAATAATAAGTTTATTTGTAAGCCCAGCTATGAGAGGACCATAAAGATCATGAGCATAATCTGAATAAAAAATGGTTGGAGTGGAGATATGATTAGTTCAAACAACGCATACTAAATGCATCATAGTATCATGCAGTTGTTAACTTTTAGTTTTAATTCCTTAAAAAAACTCTTTTAATAGATTACAGATAAGTTCACATTTAAATAACCTATATGAAGTAACTTACCAATGGGTTTAGCATCAACGATGTTATAGTATAATATATGTGCTATAAACATGATGTCAAACTTCAAGCATTTCTACTTAAGAGTAGATATGTTAAGCAATTGATGAACAAACTGATTTAAGTAGGAAGCAAAAGTTGTAATACCAGTATTGGTGTTAAAACAAAATCACATCAGTTGGTCTTTAACCATGTTTTTTATATTTATTAGCAAATCAAATAGCAAATTTAATAAAACTTTATTACTATTGCTACTTTTCTTGTTAATTCCTAAGGGTTTAAAAAGATGCTATGATAACACCCTTAAACATACACAAATTTAATCATTCTAAAAGAACTTTTCGAGGAAAAAAATTAATCATCAACAATAGGAACTATAACAAATAGTATTTGCACTTCTCTAACTTGACATAACAACTTCATTGTGGTTAGCAATATAAATGATATACATAAAGATTATGGAAGTTGAAACATATAATTTTTGAATTTCAACCACACTCAATTGCCATCATGATCAAGATGTGGTAGTTTGAAAGATAGCATGAAAGGATAGCGGGCACAACATCGCATACGTACCAAAGATCCAATATTTCTTAGTAGCTATAATATGTTACCAACAACATTAAAGGATGAAAGTTATAGAAATTACATTATGAACATCATCAATAACCCTAATTTTCAAATTGTGAAAAGCAACCCTAAATTCAGTTTCAAATTGTTTAGAACAAAAAATTTTCAAAATGCGAAAAAACCATAAAAGCAGATATTGTTTGATACAACATGTTTTGGTATAATAATTGAGTTCGTTCTTTTGATATACTATCGGAGAGAAGTAACTGAATAAGTCAAAGTTAAATGAATGAATTACATACCAATTGAAGAAATGACGGTTGAAGGCGTAATTTAAAAGGGAATAGGGGAAACCGAAAAAGCAGTTGGAGATGGCAGTTTCTGAAATGGAAGAAGGGTGTCAAAAAGTTGAAGAATCTATCTAATAAATCAAACTTTTAGGGGGCAATTTTTGGAGGGATTTTTTTTTCTATAATAGGAAGTTTGGGAGGTACAATTTAGCTAAATTTTTCACCATGCAAGTTGATGGAGCCAACTCCTTAAATGTTATATATTTACAAATTCTAAATATAATGGTTATAATTTCTTTATAAATATTACTATTTAACCCGTGTATAACACACGGGTATTAAACCTAGTGAGATATATATATATATGGTGTAAGAAGAAGCGACGGTTGAAAGTAAAAACGTAGAGGTGCGACCACTTAAATCATGAATGAAGAATGATGTTATTATTATAGGTTGTTGAACATTCACTAAACGGGCTTGGATTCGAATGTTTTCATTATCACAACCATCTAAATAGTATTAAACGGAATTATAACAATAGAAACCAAGATTCAAAACAAATCAACAACTAAACACACACTAATGTAACGTCTATATTGAACTCGGAATTTTAACAAACCATGGCTACACGGGGGGTTGCCAGTGAATGTCACCTAGTCGCCATCCCGACCATGCCAATGTAACATCATGGTCTGACTTTTAGTCAAAGGTATGAACGTGTATGATCCATCACAGCTCAACTTACAAAAACACACAAATCAACTGAAACAACGCACCGTTGGAACAAAAAAAATATACGAATTAAAAAACATAAACCCATGAAAAATTGTCTAGGGTTTGACCATTTAAATAACTGCAATGATGAGGTAAATTCCATAAAGCCACAAACTACATCTTATGGCTTGAATCTATATGTATCTCAAGGCTCAAATGAAGGCTTTTCATCATCACACCCGCTAGAGGTTCAATGAAAACCCCAAAACACCGATTGTCAATGTGCACCCAAATTAGGGGTGCATGCGGCAAAATAGAAAACGTTAATCACAGCCGTTCTCCGCCAATAGAGGTTACATGAATAACCCCAAAACAAATCAGTACAAAGACAAACACCAAACGACAACATGTGTCGCCGATAGAGGATTCTGATGACCTGTCAGGCGACATCATAGGAAGAAATGGAAATAACCAAAAAGTCCGCCGTTGGGTCCAACACCATCAACCCACTGTACCTAACGACGTACACTATCACACTGGCGGAATCAGAAGAAAGGCAGAGGCGGCGTAACTGCACAAGGCACAATGATGTACCCATCAATGGCACCGTTGTCACCTCTAGTAACTACCGGCGACATTATGGACCCTCGGTTGACATTTTTATGTTTCTTTGACTCTCCCTCCCTCTTTTGTTAGAAACCAACATAAATATTATGGTGATAAAGATGATAAACTGTTGGGTTTCAGTGGTATCTTTAGATTTTAATTATATCAAAACGGGTTTGACAATAGTAATAATTAAACCGGTATTTATTAATGCAGCGAAAGTTAACATTAAAACCTATACCAAAAGTGAAACCGACAGGATCTGGTTACAGACATGCAAATACGGTCAATTATAATTTAATCTACCGATGAGATGAATTATACCTTTGGTTAATAAATAACCGTTTGAGACACCGAGGTACAACGAAACAAGTGCTAGAAACGAACACGAACGATGATTGACCGATTGAAACGCGACCAAGGAAGAAACAAGTTACCTCTTGCTTGCTTGGTTTGAAATCTTAATAAATCAAAAGAAACTTTTGATTCCCTTTTCTTTTGCGGCTGGAATTAATCGAACAAAGACAAAAAGTAGAAAAAACTTTTTTTTTCTTTTTGTTTTGTTTTCTACAACGGCAGACTTATTAAAATTAGGGTGAAGGGATTAACCCTAATGATCCCTTTAATACAAAGTAATCTAATTAGTAAGCCTTAAACCCGGTTAAATTAGTTTGAGCCCAACACGCAAAATAAACTCGTTACTCATTTAAATTAGTTAAATGAATAATTTAATTTATAAACGGTATAAATTATAACCTCGTCTTTCTTTCGTAATTACCAATTAAACGAGTTAAGTGGATTTTATGTTCGTTGCCCTTGGTGTAACTCTTACGGGTCATAACTCGGTCAGCCACGTTAATTTATCGGGTCCGGACATATTAAATCCAACCGTCTCCCACTTGGTCGGACCACGATAAAATCTCAACGCAAACAGTCAGCGGCGCTCTAGCTACACATGACTGCCCCTAACAAGTTATGATACTTTATAGTCATTAACCAAGCAATGTGTAAATAGTAACAACTTACTATGACAAGAAATAGACTTATGGTAATCGTCATCATTTATCCTTTCTGTAAAAGACATCAATTGAAACTATGAGACATGGATTACGTTCATTCTCATATGGGGTTCAATCTTTTTAGTTCTCGATCAAGATTCAAAATGGTCCATTCAAACACACAGTCTGTTTGGGTAAGCCCTTACACTTCTCCAGTTTGAATCAACGAGGGCGCCAAGATGTCTATCTGTTACATAGAATGTAAGAGTACAGAATCCCTTATTGACTACATATAGCTCCCACTGAACTTCAGAATTATTCCTAATTAAAGCCTTTATGACTGGCAGTTACGCGACAGCGGTTGACATTAGTTAAAGAATATTTCTTCGGTAAATAGGAGTTCCAGTATATATCTTAGGTCAGAGGATACTAAATGAGTATACCAATATATCAAAAACATCTTATGACTACAATCCATGAAGATGATTTGAAACGAGTTATTTTCAACGTCATTCACAATGAGGTCTGTGAATTTGGATGTCAACTACTTGAGCCCAAATTCAGAATAGTCTTAATTCAGAATCATTCCCATGAGTCTGATCGACTACGGATAATTTAGAATACAATATTCATGGATTAAACGTTTTAAAATCGAACACAGTTATAAACCTCATAATTCAAATAAATAAATTCAAACGAAATCAGAAACTGTTAAATGTTCATACATCCAAATACTAAATCAAAACTCAAAGTTAGCTACTCTAAGCCCGATGGCATTCCTATGCTCATCATGTTTGTCCTGTGTCATGGGCTTAGTAAACGGGTCTGCTAAGTTTTGATCTGTGTTTACTTTGCTTATCATGATGTCTCCACGTTCCACAATTTCCCGTATCAAGTGGAACTTCCTATGAATGTGCCTTGCCTTTTGATGAGATCTGGGCTCTTTGGCTTGGGCAATAGCACCAGTATTATCACAAAATATCCCGATTGGTTTTCGTATACTTGGAACCACATCGAGATCAGTTATGAATTTCTTCATCCAAACTGCTTCCTTAGCAGCATCTGAGGCAGCAATATATTCAGATTCGGTGGTTGAATCTGCCACAACACTCTGCTTAGAGCTTTTCCATGAAACAGCTCCTCCATTTAGAGTGAACACGAATCCTGATTGAGAGCGAGAGTCATCTCGGTCAGTTTGAAAACTAGCATCAGTGTAACATCTTACAGTGAGCTCTTCTTCCACTCCTCCAAAGATTAAGGACATATCTTTAGTTCTTCTCAAGTACTTAAGAATGTTCTTGACATCAGTCCAACGGGCCATGCCAGGACTTTGCTGGTAACAACTAGTCATTCTTAAGGCACACGAGACGTTAGGTCTTGTACATAACATTGCATACATGATGGAACCAATCGCCGAAGCGTATGGAACTGCTTCCATTCGCTTATTTTCAATGTCCGTAGAAGGAGATTGCGATTTGTTCAGCATAGTTCCTTTAGTCATAGGAACACCTCCTTTCTTGGAGTTTTCCATCTTAAAGCTTGTCATCATTTTGTCAATGTATGTGCTTTGATTTAGCCATAGAAGCTGCTTGGATCTATTTCTGTAGATCCTAATTCCTAGAATGTAAGCTGCTTCTCCAAGATCTTTCATTGCAAAACAAGATCCCAACCATTGTTTAACTTCATTAAGCATAGGGATGTTGTTTCCAATGATCAGTATATCATCTACATACAAGGTGAGGAATGATATAGAGCTCCCACTAGCTTTCCTGTAAACATAAGGCTCATCTTCATTTTTGACAAAACCAAACTCTTTGATTTTTTGGTCAAAACGAAGATTCCAGTTACGAGATGCCTGTTTAAGTCCATAAATGGACTTATTCAGTTTGCACACCCTTTTAGGATATTTTGGATCGACAAAACCTTCAGGTTGAACCATATAGACATCTTCAGAAAGATGTCCATTAAGAAAAGCGGTTTTGACATCCATTTGTCATATCTCATAGTCATAGTATGCAGCGATGGCAAGTAATATCCTGATCGACTTGATCATAGCAACGGACGAAAAGGTTTCTTCATAATCAATACCCTCAATCTGAGTGTAACCTTTTGTAACTAGCCGTGCTTTATAAGTGTGTACCTTTCCATGCATGTCGGGTTTTCTTTTGAAAAGCCATTTGCTTCCTATTGCCCGAGATTCGGGAGGTAACTCAACAAAGTCCAAGACTTGATTTTCACGCATGGATTACATCTCAGCATTCATGGCTTCCCGCCATTTCTCAGATTCTAGATCTGAGATATGTCATTAGAGTCAGCTACTACCAGAACTTCAGCACCCTCAAGATTCCAAAGATATCTTTCAGGTTCCTTACGAGTCCTGCTACTTCTGCGAATGCTAGTGTTCTCGTCTGATTCATTTGCAACGACTTCTGGTGCATCAGACTTTCCGACTTCATCAGCGGTAGTTTGTGATTCTCGAACTTGTTCGAGATCCACAACATTGTTTCATGTTCCTCGATCAAGAGCTTCTTTCTTGAGGAAGTGTCCCCTCCTTTTTTATGGAAATAATGTTTGCATCAGGATGGTAGAAATATAGTCCGCTTTTGTTACCGTATCCGACGAAAAAAACTTTTCGCCTCGAGGATTGAGCTTGTCATCAGAATCGCTGGTGACGTAAGCATCACATCCCCATACTCTAAGGTAAGGCAAATTGGGTTTATGCCCATGCCATATCTCATATGGGGTTTTGTCTACCTTTTTAGTCGGTACTAGATTGATAATGCGAGCGGCGGTCATAAGAGCATAACTCCATAAGGAGTGAGGCAAGTTTGTCCTACACATCATCGATCGGACCATGTTTAGCAGGGTTTGATTTCTCTTCTCGCACATGCCATTGAGCTGGGGTGTGCCAGGTGGAGTGGGATGTTAAATTATTCCACGTTCTTTTAGATGATTGAGGAATTCTGAACTGAGATATTCACCACCTCGATCTGATCGAAGTATTTTTATCGTTTTGTCGAGTTGGTTTTCTACTTCGTTTTGAAACTCTTTGAACTTTTCAAAAGTTTCATGCTTGTGTTTCATCAAATAAACATAAGCATATCGACTGTAATCGTCGATGAATGTAACAAAGTATCTTTCATGATTTCTAGACATTGTTCTGAAAGGACCACATACATCAGTATGTATGAGTGCTAGCAGATCGTTAGCCCGTTCACCTACATGGGTGAAAGGGTGTTTAGTGAGTCTTCCAGCTAAGCAAGACTCCCAGTCATCAAAGGAGTCAGGTCCAGTAGATTCAAGAATTCCATCAGATTGAAGCTTTTTTAAACGTGCCTTGCTTATATGGCCAAGTCTACAATGCCATAGATAAGTATCATTCGTACCAAATTTGGCACGTTTAGAAAGATTATAAATGTTATTGTTTGTATGAACATCTACCTCGTAAATACCATTTCGAGGTTTAGCCTCAAAATAAAAAACATCATTCAAGTAAGTAGAAATAGAAATCCCATTAAAAGCGTACTTGAAACCTTGTTCAAACAATAAAGAAACTGAAATAATGTTTCTGGTTAAACCAGGTGTAAACAAACAATTATTCAAAATAACTACAAGGCCAGAAGGACATGAAAGATGATATGTTCCAGTTGCAAGAACTGGTACTCTTTTCCCATCACCAACGATGAGCTTCATGTCGCCTTGTTTCAGCTTCTTCCACTAACGATGTGGTAACCACATCCAGTATCAAATACCCATGTGTTGCTAGAGACAGTAAAAAGTTCAATAACATAAATAGAAATACCTGACGTGCCTTCTCCAGAGGCCTTCATTTTCCTCAGCTTAGCCAGATATTCAGGACAGTTTCTTTTCCAGTTCCCCATCTTGTTGCATTCAAAACACATACGCTCTTCAAGAGGGGGTGTTTTTGGTTTTGCAACAACCTTGTTATTGTTGGTGGCTCGATTGACAGCAACATTAACTTTATTCTTGCCTTTGCTGTTATGGCCCTTTTTCTTGGGGTTTGGCTTCTTAACACCACCAGATCTGACCATCAAAACTTGGTTTTGCTTTGGAATATTCATCTCGGCTGTTTTGAGCATACCATGTAGCTCGGCAACAGGCTTCACCCATGCATTCATGTTGTAATTCATTACGAACTGGTCGTAAGAGCTAGGGAGGGAGTTCAAGATGAAGTCACCTGCCATTTCATCCTGCATAGGGTTACCAAGTTTGGCCATCTGGTCAATATAACCTTTCATCTTAAGCACATGAGCACTTCTTGATGAGCCCTCTTGCATTTTACAGCCAATAAGCTGCTTCATGGTATCATAGCGTTCTTGTCGGGCCTGTTTCTGAAACATGCCCTTAAGTTACTCAATCATGTCAAATGCAGCCATGTCTTCCATGTTCTTTTGGAGATCAGGAGACATGGTGGCTTGCATAAGGCAGGCTACCTTAACGGCATCCTTGTTATGCTTATCCCAGGCCTTACTCGCTGCAACGGTATTAGCCTCGGGCTGATCAGGAACTGGGGCTTCCAGAATATAGAGCTTTTTCGCAAACTTGAGAACTATTTTCAAGTTGCGGTGCCACTCGATGAAATTGGTGTTATCGAGTTTTTCTTTCTCAAGTATAGACTTGAGAGCGAAGGAGTGATTGTTTTCAGAAGACATCTGACAAATAAGCAAAATAATATAGTTAGTATTATCGATGTATTATTCCTTATTTAATTAATGACCCATTAACAGTAATAAGAATAAAGAATGAGAATCTAGCTATGTCAATTGCTAATGGCAGCTGGGGCATACAACATTAGCAAGTGGGTAGGTAGACTAACAACGATTGTCATTGTGAAAAATGCACAACTCTCCAATATGAGGCCGCTATGACAACTTTTGTCAATGAATTGATACGTTTAGCCTCATCTATGCTCACTTTTACTCTCTAGACAGCTGGGGCATGTAGCAAGAGAGGAAAAGTAATAGTCGTCCTAGAACTAGGTACGTGTGGAAGGGTCCGGATGTGTCAACGAAACCCTTGCACCTTGAAAGGATACAACTACACATCAAATGCGGTGTTGTGACTCCAAACATTGATGTTTCGCTTTATGCTCCAAGTGTTCCTTATAATAGGATAGCATAGACTATTGATTTTAAATGTGGGTTTCAATTTTAGTAATTACCGAATAGGGTCAAGATCCAGTTTTACTAATTTAATTTGTGACAATTAGATGAACCCTTTCATCTCTCAGGACACTTAGTTTAAATAACCTATTAAAACTAAGTATTGTCGCAACATAAATAACCGATTAAAAGTTAATAGTTAAACTATTAAGTTACAAGTTTTAGAAAGTCAAAATTAGTTAAAGTTTCCAAAACTTACTGGTTATTTTAATTATAAAACAAACTAGTCGTTTTATAAAAAAATTCACAAGTTGTAAAAAATATGTTTAGAACTTGTTTTTATCTGATTGTGAAATTATTTTAAAACTCTTTAAAAAAATGGATTGGCATTAGGTTGGTATGTTACAACACTTATAAAATATAGCAACCACAATAGCAAAAACAAATAAATATGTATATCTTTATGGCCAAAAATTTGTTTGGTCTTGCCAGAGCCTTTTAGCAAGACCAAACTAGGTCACGGGGTCACAACACATAAACAACCACAATGATGGACTTGAGTGCATCTTGTTGTCTTGAGTATCTCCCACTGACTCCTAGATCCGTGTTGTATTCACTCTTTCTTCCGGGTCTTTAATGTTACAATTTTACAAAAAAAAATATATAAAATAAAAGAACCCTAATCTATTACAACTTTAAACCATCAAAGTGGCCAAAACCATAAAACCAATGAATTATATTACAACACAACCATAAGGTCTAGCCAGATTTACATATTTTTATCATAATCACAATAATCATCCGGGAAACTATTGGTCAAGAATAATAAAATTGTTGACCACAATATTGTTGCCCAATATTATACATAGATCAGAAACTTAAAAAAAACTTTAAGTTTGTGATCTATAACCGGTTAAAAGGAGACCGATACCGATTTGCATGTTGTAAGCAAGGCTCTAATACCACTGTTGGGTTTCAGTGGTATCTTTAGATTTTAATTATATCAAAATGGGTTTGACAATAGTAATAATTAAACCGGTAATTATTAACGCAACGAAAAGTTAACATTAAAACCTATACCAAAAGTGAAATCGACAGGATCTGGTTACAGACATCCAAATACGGTCAATTATAATTTAATCTACCGATGAGATGAATTATACCTTTTGTTAATAAATAACCGTTTGAGACACCGAGGTACAACAAAACAAGTGCTAGAAACGAACACGAAAGGTGATTGACCGATTGAAACGCGACCAAGGAAGAAACAAGTTACCTCTTGCTTGCTTGGTTTGAAATCTTAATAAATCAAAAGAAACTTTTGATTCCCTTTTATTTTGCGGCTGGAATTAATCGAACAAAGAGAAAAAGTAGAAAAAAAACTTTTTTTTTCTTTTTGTTTTGTTTTCTACAACGGCAGACTTATTAAAATTAGGGTGAAGGGATTAACCCTAATGATCCCTTTAATACAAAGTAATCTAATTAGCGAGTCCTAAGCCCGGTTAAATTAGTTTGAGCCCAACACGCAAAATAAACTCGTTACTCATTTAAATTAGTTAAATAAATCATATAATTTATAAACGGTATAAATTATAACCTCGTCTTTCGTTCGTAATTACCAATTAAACGAGTTAAGTGGATTTTATGTTCGTTGCCCTTGGTGTAACTCTTACGGATCATAACTCGGTCAGCCACGTTAATTTATCGGGTCCGGACATATTAAATCCAAGTTGCCACCATCCACAACCTAAAATAGCAACCATTTTGCCAACGTTTTTTAGAAATATTATTACATACTGTTTTATTTAGTTTTTATAAATCCTGCTAGAAATATATTTAACTAAGAGTTTATTAAACATATAATCAAGCAAATTTACATAAACACAAAACAAAATTTAATATTTAAACATACTAATCCATATATCCAAACACCTAGAATCTCAATTGCAAAATAAAGTCAAAATTTAACTTGTGAGAGTTGTTTAGTCAAATATTTCAACATTGCTTCCATTTTCATCATTTGTTCTAACACATCGATCTTTCCTTTTCCTTTTCTGCATTTTCCCTCTCTTTCTCAACTTTTTCCTTTTCGTTTTCTGTCTTTCCCTCTCTTTCTCCGCCTTTTCCATTTCTTTCTCAGCCACCAAGCCGCTTTTTGTTGTTATATCTTTAACAAAAATAAAAAGCGTCAGTATTAAGAAAAATAATTACATAAATACATTAATAATTACCTTGATTAATGCCTCGACTGGTACCCCAACCGCTACCAACACTTGCGAAACTACACCCCATGATGTCTAGAACATTTAAATCCCCAACATGTACAACAATAAAATAAAATAAAAGTTAAACCCCATTCAAATATAATCTTAATAAAAAACAATATATAAATGATCAATATATCAAAATGATGTTCACTGATGAGACAGAGTCATAGCAAAGCATATAATGAAAAAAGGGCAAGGCTAAATCCCATTCAAATATAATCTTAATGTAGCTATAGGTGACGATCAAGAAGACAAATAAGATGGTTCTAAAAACCAGATTTCACTTTCACTACAACTAATACACAGTAGAAATGTATGATTAATAAAAAACGCATCCTGAACTTCCAACAAGAGTACATTATACTATTATGCCACATAAATCATTGACCTTTTAATATTTTTTAAAATTGGATTTTGACCTGCATAAAACATGCATCTTTATGATTAAATTAAACAAGTCCAAGAAGATGATCAAACTGGGATTGTTTAATTGCTATAAATAAATAAGTACATATTGGTTAGCAAGATTAACAAAACACCGACTATATCTTGATTATTATGGTCCCAATAGAAGCTTATGTCAGATAATTGATCACACATTCACACAGCAAGTAAATTAGGTTTCTTTAACAGAACCATCTATCATGATATCAAACTTTAGTCAATTGGGTGTTTTTAAAGATACCAAATTGCACAGTTGTATGATGTTTGGCACTTGGCATGTGTTACAACAAAAGTTCTATGATGGGTGATTAGGTATGCTAAAAGGGGTCTCCGACATCGCCAAGCCTTATCCTTCCCTAGCCTGAGATCTGCGTACAGAAAACAACTGTTAGGCTCACCACAGGGGGGAATCCCCTGTGATCCACCTCCGGCGTGAGAATCAGTATCTCGTGGGAGAGTGTATATATGCAGAGGATATTTGAAATGGAGTGAGTGTATGATCATGTAAAAAGATGGTGCTTGAGTAAATGGATAAATATGAGTGAGTATGGAAAATGACTTACCTTCTTCTTTAATGCCCCCTCCTATATATAAGATTCCAACAGATCTTACTAGGAGACAAAACCCTCCTTTTCTGGCTAATGGGTTCTCCCTTTCTTCTCCTTCCTCCTCGATTTATGTTATCCCTTCTTTATTAGTGTAAATGTTTGACTACTATTCATGCTAGGATCCTTTGTTGTTTCCAAGGGGATGTCATTTTTCCCTTTTATGTTAAAAACGTCATCTACGCTTATAGCGTCTTCTGACTTCTGGCTGTTTCTGGCCTTATGGTTGGTTCTCGTGTTTGACCAAGATTGAGCTTGTGGCCAGGTACTTAACTGGCCTTGCCTTTTTGCCAGGAAGTCTGATGCCCTTTGGGCAGTTTGTTTTGGGTTAATGGATGATTATTCTACATACGTCATCAACCCCCCAGTCAGGTGTGGTTGACATGCCCTTGCTTATTGTCCAACCATCTCCTGACTATACTAGTTTCCAGGCCATGTCTCCTACCTTCCCTTCCTTCTTTTATTTTCTCTTTCTCGAAACGTCACCTCCCTAGCCGCGTTGTTTAGGCGGTGATGTGACTTTCTTTGATTAGACTTGCAATAAATTTCTAATTTCAAAATTATCTTTATTAACCGCCTCTTTACCTCCTAATTTTTCATAGATCTGTCTCTTGCCCTATTTTCTTGTTTCAGCGATCTTTAGCGATTTACAAAGTTCTTTCCGAGATTCTTCAACATGAGCGATTTATCAGGTTAGCGCTGTTCTTCCTCTTCGTTCTTTCGTGTTGCTTTATTACGTTTTACTTTCTGCAAGAAATGGCCAACTGCCATGACATGAGCCTGCAAAAACCTAACATCAATACTCGTGGCTTCTTGGAATTTTGCAATGAGTATCGTATTTCTGATGATTTTGGACCGATTATGCCGCATCCTGATGACAGCATTTTGGATTGCCCCCTGGTTGTATTGCTTTGTATTCTCGTTATTTTGAGTTTTCGAACGTTCGTCTCCCTTTTTCTAGATTTTTTCTGAACGTTATCGAAACGTATGGGTGCCAGATTGCGCAAATCACTCCCTTTGGTATTAGCAAAATCACTCAATTCGAACTTGCTTGCAAGGCTTTAGAAATTAGTCCTTCTGATAGGTTCAATTGGATCGTGAAAATCGCTCAATGATCAGAATAACATAAACACAAAACACAGTTTAATCATTAACACAATTCATACTAATAATTCTCTTTGTATATTGATGATCAAAGCAGTATTGTGATACAAGGTGCAGGAGAAAATAAATCACACACACAAGTTCTCTCTCTTACGTGAATATTGTGATCTAGCCTCTCTCCTCACACTCTCTCACTACATGCTTTAAAGCAAACAAATACAAGTTTAAGGAATATAACAAAATAGACCCTAAACTATATACAAACATATAAACAAAATACAAAGTAAATCTTAACTAGGAAATAACCCTAACAGTACTCCCCCTAAGATTTATCTTTGAATCTTCAGCAAAATCTTCTATCTTTTTCTTCTTTGTTCAGCATCAATCTCTTTTACCACTCTTCCGGTTCATCTTTGACATTCAGCAGCTCTTTTCCTTTGTACTCTTCTTGTTCCTTCAGAGCTTCTTCGATACAGGACTTGAACTTTTCAGCTATTTTGGCTTGTCTCGGCTTGGACTCATTTGTCAGAATTGGGCAGGCATTCATGCGTCTAAGTGAATCCAGATTTAAACCTGCAAAGTCAATATTAGCATAAAATTCAAACGGCATCTCTTGTCCTTTGACTTGCACCTCCAAGGTTCCTCTTCTAGATATTCTCATATACTTTATCTCTGGTAAATCAACCCTCACGAGATTAGAGTTCAGCAATGCCTTTCTCACTCGTATCTTTTCAGTTGCCGCAGCTATTACTTCAATCATCACAACAAACAGCTTCCTATCAGCTTCAGCAAGTGCATCTTTACACTTCTCCATTCTGTAGCTTCTCAAAAAGTCTATGTATGACGGATGTAGCAGCTTCAACTCAAAAGTACTAAACAGTGTAATCATGTCTTTGTCCCAATCATTCAAATTTCTAACTAGCTTTAACTCAAATGTTTCTTGATTGTAAAACACTCTAAGTATTGGCTTCGTCATTTGAGTTCCATCAATCACTTTCAGTCCAGGATCTTTCACCTTGTCAAAGTATTCATCCGAAAATTCCTCTAAATACATATCTTCACTAACAACAAGTCTCATTTTCTTCCTTTCTTTCTTCGCTTGCACATATGCTGTATCTTCTTGTTGGCCTCTAAAATCAAGATACTTTGGTGGTCTAGCAATCCCGGCATCAAGAAGCATTACACATTTATCACCACGCTCAGCATGCGTGTGATTTATCAACCTTAGTTTGTGCAGCTCCTTCAAATCTTGAACTTCCAGCTTAAAAATGCTCGAGAAGTAATGGTATACGTCACATAAACCATTCACTCTCTTAATCATGAAAGCATCAAAAACTTCATCGTATTTCCATGCTATGATCTTCACTTTCTTGTTCTTCTCTGGCACAATCATCGAGTCAAGCAACTCAGCAATAGACTGACCTTTACTCAACAGTGACCTCACCACGTCACCTGCTGTAGCTGACTTATGCCAAGATTCCCGAACATCCATTGGTATGTTGTACGATTTAACTTCGCTTGGAAACATATCCATTAATTCATGTCGTTTCTTGTGAGCATTTTCAGGTAGGGCCATCACCGGAATCTCCTTCGGTCCAAGAACTTTGAATCTTTTTGTCAGCTCGAAATACTGAGGATTGTTGTAGTCCAAGTAAAACATACGATTGTACATTTTTTCAGTCTTCATAAAGCTAACAACAATTTTCCTCAAAGACTTAGATTTCAACCTCTTCAAAGTCTTATATGGATAATTTCTCGAACTCAACCAACTACGCATATCAGAAGTTGACATTTCTTCTGGATTTTGATGATAAAGTTCAGTTGGAGGCAAATCTTCTATATTCAAACTTTCTTGCATTAGAGTCAATTCACCCATCTCAGTAACAAACTCCTTTTTATCGGCTGCAGCTTTGTCTTGATGAATCATACACTTTTCATATTCTTCGTTTATCTGGCTCACCGTCAACCCATTCAAAAATACAGCATTATACTTCATTTTCTCAAGGTATGCAAATCTTTGATCCAAATCATCCGGTATCTCTTCAACAACATTTGTTTCTGGCCCAGCTTCATCTTCAGATTCAGTGAAGTCTATGTCATCCAAATCATCCAACGCTTCAATCATAGGTGCATTGTCAGTTTGAACCGGCTCAAACTGACTTGCAACTTCAGGCACACTTTCAGGCTTATTAACAGCTTCAGATTGAATCGGCTCAACCTGAACTGTTTCTTCAGAATCAGCTTCTTTCTCACTATCTGTGGCCTCAAAAACTTCAGTCTCAGCTACAGATTCAGATTGAATCGGCTCAACCTGAACTGTTTTAGCAATTTCAGCTTCAGTCATATCAACTTCCTTAGCCATTTCAACTACAGCTACAGATTGAATCGGCTCAATCTGCACTGTCTCATCTATCTTTGCCTTTTTAGAACTGTCTTCATCTCCAAAAATCTCAGGTACAGCATCTATCTTCCTTTTTCCCTCAGCTTTGTCCATATTGACATTTTCAGCAACAGCTTCATCGGGAATGATGATTTGAGATTCCACCCTTATCCCAACATTCGTAGTACCTCTTGCTCTAGTCAAATAAACTTTCGGTACTTGAGATTCAGTCACTTCGACTACTTCATCAGAAAAATCTTTGTCAGATGATGAGCCAGCTTTCTTCGGTTTCGTTTCCTCCAACCATTTTTCTAACATTTCTTTCTCAGCCTCCAACGTATTGCATTCAGCTTTCAGTTCAGTATAATCATACTTTAGATTATCATGCTCCTCCTTCAGTTTTTCATAATCGTCCTTCAATTTCACATGTTCATCAACAAGCTTGACATGATCCTCATCCAACTTTTTAAAGATTTTCAAATTCTGATTATGAATATCCCAGTACTCATCAAATCTTTTCTTTTTCCGTTCATTCGATGCTTTTAACAACTCATTCGCTTCTACCAATTTTGCAACCATCTCCTCTAATTCTGCAATTCTTTTCTCCTTCTCATTTTCTTCAACACTTGACACAAAATTTGGTGAAGACTCCAAACCTTGTTCAATGTTTTCTGCAATTGGTGATGATGTGATGAGTATTTCAACAGTAGTAGGATCAGTAACGCCAGCATCAGCTTCCTCAACTATCTGTGCAATAGTTTCAGCTTCGGCCATTACCTCCTGTGCAATCTGAATAACATCTATCTCTTCAGTATCTACAATCACATTCTGCTTCTCTACAGTCACAGACTCTACCACTGGTTTTGATCTTTTCCTTCTCACATACTGAACATTAATCTCCTTTGGAATTTCAACAACAACTTCTTCTTCAACCGAAGCAACCTCAACAGGTTCTTCTATCACAACATTCTCAGTCTCTAATTCCATGGGTTCAGCTGTTTCAACAATCTCTGCCTCCTCTGAATTAGATTCAGATTCAGCATCTTCATTATCATCATTTCCACCATTATCACTTTCATCATCATCATTACCATCATTATCTTCATCAACCTCTCTATCAACAAGATCTACTGGGTTTACAATCTCTCCATTTGAAATATGATGATACACACCTTCAACATCTTCTTCATTGTTGGCTATATCTCTCATATAGTCAAACAACTCCACATTAGGCACATTCCCGATACTCATCTTTCTGTAAGATAGATCGTTCATGTCCTCAGTGTATAAAATACCTCCAGCATAACCTTCAGATCTGATGATAGGATAGGCAATGTTGATCATCAGTTGTAAGAATCTTGGGTACATAAGAAACTTAAACCTCTTGCCCTTCACCAAGTTAAAAACAAAGCCATTCATGATCCATCTCGACATATTAAATGGCTTATTCTCTGCTATGGCAACAATCGGTGATGCAATGTCTAATGGGAAATTATCAAAGCCTGCACTTCTTCTTGACATGCATTGTTGCACAACATAGCACAACAACTTATACTTCTTTCCCAACTTCGCCCGATAGAACTGTGACTTTGGAAATACAGGTGGATGACCCATATTAACAAAACACGCTTGACATTCTGCCATTGTCAATTCATCATTCATTCCAATCTCATCTTCATCTATTCTCCGGGCAGCTCTGATTGCTTCTTCAGACACTGTCAACACCATGTCACTAGTAATGTTGCCTCGAATAACATTAACACCATTCTCTTCTCTAATGACCTCTGCAGTCCTCCAAAATCTTTTGATCAGCCTTGCATATATGACTGGTTTGGCACACATAGCATACACATATTTGGTCCTTTTGATAAATTTGATCATATCTCTGTAACCATCTGTTTCAGGGATAGATTCATCCAGACATGCTACCAAATTGTGTTTAGGCTCAAACTTAAGATTCTTCATCTGTCAAAACAAACATAAAACATAAACAAGACAAATGTGTTAGTTTCTTCATAAATATACATCAAAATTTTCATAAGTGTTTGAACAAAAGTTAGAAAGAAAAACATTCACATAATCATTTTAACCCTAAATTGATCTAACAAATTGATTTTCATCACTTTGATTAACACAACTTTGAATTTTAATGATTTATACAACATTTTTCATTTTAACAGTTAATCACTTAAGGCAAAATTTTGACATTTGTATGATGAAGTTGTTTAACATGTTTTAGTTCAGTTTTATCATGCATTTGTCACTTTTAACACACATTTCATCATTTTGAAGTGAAACATTTAAGAACTTTCAAAGTTCATCAATGGCGATTTTAACTGTAGTGACAATTTTGGTTGATTCAGTTGATTTTAAGGTGTTTTGGTGCAAATGAGTGATTGAATGTTGATGATCGACAGTTTTTAACCTTAAAGCAACATTCGATTTTGGTTTTAACACACAAAATCAAAGTGTCGATTCAATGCTCAAAACACTGTTCATCATCGTTTTTCTTTTTAACAGTTGATTTGCAGGTCTATCAAGGTCAAAAACACTTAATCACTACCTTATCCAATCGATCAACCTTGTTACAGAGCAAACGATTGAATATGATAACAAAGCGATTTAAGTACAGAGGATTTGTGTGAAAGTGAATGTGAAAAATGATAAGTGTTTGTGAAGAAGCGGGTTTTTGTATCGTCAAAAATTTAGGTCAAACTTGAGGTGTCGGGTCAACAAAAGGGACGGGTGAACAAAATAGGCCCAATAAGCCTTGACGGGTCAAGTACTGTAGTGACGGGTCATGTACTGTAGTGACGGGTAAAGGTTAGGAACAACTACACCTGATGGGTTTTATTAATCACCCGGCAGAATAGTAGTCTTCAAACATCACCCGGCAACCTTTCTTCATTACCCGGCAACACAGTTGCTTTCCTTCTTCATCCGGCTTGCTTTCTTCATTACCCGGCAACATAGTTCACACGGCAACATTCTTCACACGGCATGATTTCCTTCATTACACGACAACACAGTTGTATCACCCGGCATGCTTTTTCTTCTTCACACGGCAACATAGTGACTCATTTACACGGCAAGATAAAAGACTTTTACCCGGCTGTATAGTGAACACTTGTCACCCGGCTTGATATTTATGACCTTCACCCGGCTGTATTTGACATGATCTTTGCCCGGCTGTACAGTGGTCATAATATCTTCATCTTTTTCCTCAATCACCCGGCTTGTATCAACACACAACATTACCCGGCTAAACAGTTCATTACCCGGCAGAATAGTTGCATCTGATATCTTTGCCCGGCAATAACACTTTGCGATTTTTCTTCACTTTTCTCGTCTGTTGACTTTTTCAACGTCATTTATTGCACCTGCAAACATTCTCGACACATTAATTAGACAAGATATCCTTAAAAAGAATTTTGTCACATTAATAATCAACAACATTTTTAGGGCAACAAATTTAACACAATTTAAATTCATTTTTCTTTTTCTTTTTCAAAAATGTTTTTGCACACCCAATTTTTCTATATCCCGAAGCAATTTCTTAAAAACAATTCACAAGACCTTGGGTTTGTTTTTAACACATATCCAATACCTTTGCTTTTCATACCACATAATCTTGTTCATTCAAAACACACTTATTCAAAAATATTTTTGGATTTTTGTAGATATTTTTCTTCAATTTATTCTTCCCCTAAACTTGAAATTTCTTGAAATTTTTAAGTTTAACAAGGATGTCGATGTGTCAATAATGATTCCATATGCCTGCACACACAAAGCACACACATTAAAATAAAGACATATGCAATGCAATGAATCATAATATCGCAGTGAGATCATACCACACATTATCTGAACATGTTTTGCAAGTTTTGAATAGACATTTGACTTATGCTTGATTGAGTGATGATATGAAAACATACCAATTAGCTCGAGTTGACACACTTACTTTTTCAGTATCATGATGATATTTAAGGTTCGATTAGAATGACTTATGTGACCCACATGTATACATATGTCAACATATTTCCTTATCAATCACTACCTGAATGCATATTGTACAAAAACCTGGTCACTTACAGTCATACACAGTGTGGAATGTGGGTTCTATTCGGATTTGGTCCACTTTGGGACTTCTTTTTAATTCCATCTTTGGGAATTTTTCTTTCCTATTATTCCCTTTGGGAATCTTCTGAATTCCTTTTTGGAATTTTGTTTGGTGTTGGTCCACATTTGGGACTCTTTTTGTTCCATTTTGGAATCTTTTGCTGCATCTTGAAGCTCAAAAGAGACTTCGTGTGAGACTTCAGGTCTGTGGGTACCACAACAAAGAAGCTCACGATGCGGTTCATCACACTGAATAGACTACATCGTTACCTGATCATGCACAACTATCATCACAAGCAATGTATCAAAAGATATATATCTAGACATGTATAACAATGGAACTTAACACAAATATCATTAAGTTTATGTTTGTCAACAATCAACTTACTTTTTCAGTCTAATTGCCTGAGCTGTCTAGCACATCAATTAACATTCATCAGTCTTTATTTAAAAATGATGTAACAAATAATGTCTAGTGTAACTATCATTTCTCACTTTGTGCAATATAGGTTCTTATGACATGATATTTTCTTTTCTTTTTGCTTTTATATTTTGTTTTTGCTTTTCTTTTTCATGCACACACACAATGCAAGACATAAAATAAAAGACAAAGGAATCAATACTTGACATCAACTTATTATATTTTTGGCTTTTATATTTTTCTGATTTTTGTTTGTTTTTACGAAAAATAGAATCAATCATGATTGATTAATCCGATAGATTGAATTAAGAATTCAAACCGGCCTGACAAAAAAGATTTTGTGAAAAGATCAGCCAGTTGTTTGTCGGTATGAACCTTAATCAAAATTATTAAACCCTTTTCAGAGTTGTCTCTTAAAAAGTGATATCGAATTTCGATATGTTTGGTTTTTGAGTGTTGAACAGGATTAGCAGTAATAAACATAGCAGCAGTATTGTCTATGTAAATAGGAGTTTTTAGAAAGTTAAACCCGTAGTCAAGCAACTGATTTTGTAACCACAAAACCTGAGAACATCCTGCAGATGCAGCGATATACTCTGCTTCAGCTGTGGATACAGAAACATTGGTCTGCTTCTTGCATTGCCAAGAGACAAGCCTAGGACCCAGAAATTGACATCCACCAGTTGTCGATTTCCTGTCAAGAGCACAACCACCAAAATCACTGTCAGAATAGCTATATAATTCAAAATTTCCTTCGTAAGGATACCATAACCCAAGATTTGGTTTCCCTTTAAGATATCTGAATATATGCTTCACAGCAACAAGATGCGACTCTTTCGGATCAGACTGATATCTGGCGCATACACAAACAGCGTACATGATGTCTGGTCTTGATGCAGTAAGATACATCAGAGAACCGATCATTGATCTGTATAGTGTTTGATCAACTGCTTTGCCCTTTGGATCAGGTTGAATCTTGCAGTTCACATCAGATGGAGTTCGAATTGTCTGACAATCTTGCATCTTGAACTTCTTCAACAATTTCTCAACAAATTTTGATTGATTGATGAAAATTCCGTCAGCTGATTGTTTCACTTGTAATCCAAGAAAGAAATTAATCTCCCCCATTGAACTCATCTGGAATCTAGACTTCATGATTTCTTCAAATTCTTTGCACATTGATGCACTCGTTGATCCGAAGATAATATCGTCCACATATACTTGAACGCACAACAAATCATCATTCTCCCTCTTCATAAACAAAGTTGGATCAATCTGACCTCTTGTAAATCCATGTTCAAGTAAATGCTTGGATAATGTCTCATACCAGATTCTTGGAGCTTGGTGTAGACCATATAGAGCTTTACTCAACTTGTATACACGATGAGGATAGTCAGGATCTTCAAAACCCGGAGGTTGTCTGACATATACGTCATCTGTAATTGGTCCACACAAGAAAGCACCTTTAACGTCCATTTGGAATACTTTAAACTTCATGAAGGAAGCATATGCAAGAAAAACTCGTATGGCTTCAAGTCTTGCGACCGGAGCGAACACCTCTTCATAATCAATGCCTTCTTCCTGAGTGTATCCCTGTGCAATGAGTCTCGCTTTGTTTCTCACAACAATGCCACGTTCGTCTGGCTTGTTTTTGTACAACCATCTTGTACCAATAGCATTCTCTCCTTCAGGTAAGTCCATTAGTTTCCAAACTTTCTGTTTGCGAAACTGAAGTAATTCCTCTTGCATGGCTTCAATCCAACTGTTATCTTTCAACGCCTCTGAAATGTTCTTTGGCACCACTTGAGATAGAAAACACGAATAAAGACAGACATTTGCTTGCTCATTCTGACTTCTTGTAGTTCTCTGATTCAACGGCCCAATAATCTGAGAGACAGGATGTTTCTTGTGAATTCGATGAATTGGTATGTCACCTCCTTGCACTTGACTCTCTAGATTAGAAGTATTCAGATTTGGTAGATCTTGTAGTATGGAAGAAGTATGCGGTGTGAAATTCGGGACTTGATCCGGTGAATTGATGAAGTAATCAAATGATTCTGGAATAACTTCAGCATTCGGATCTGATGATGGTTGATTTTGAACAGATCCACCATCATTAGGAGAAACTTGCGGATTCACATCTTCTTCAAGATTGTTCGATTCTTGATCTTCATGAGAACCAGAAGGACCCGGATCTTGACTGGATTTGACATGATCAGGATTGTGAAAAGACATGAACGGATATTCTGAGTTGAGATTTCCATCCTCGTCATTATCAGAATCGTCACTAAAGCATCCCAAGTCACCTGATTCTTTGTTTGTTTTTCCTGAAAAATCAAATAAGTTAGAATTGAAAGATTTCGATAACGAATCTAAATCAAATAACCATTCGGGACCATGAGCCACTAACGGAAACGAATTTTCTAAAAACTTGACGTTAATAGTTTCAATAACAGTATTTGTTTTGCTATTAAAAACCCGATAAGCTTTAGAAACAGACGAATAACCTAGGAAAAATCCATCGTCAGATTTTGACTCAAATTTCCCGAGATGATCATTCAAATTTAAAATCGATACCGGACAACCAAATGCTTTCAAGTAAGAAATATTCGGCTTTCTTCCAAATAACAACTCATAAGAAGTTTTCTGTTTATCTTGAACCAATAATGTTCTATTTTGTACAAAGCACGCAGTAGCAATAGCTTCGTCCCAAAAAGTGATAGGGATTTTGGCATCTGCGAGCATGGATCTTGCTGCTTCAATTAGTGTCCGGTTTTTCCGTTCCGCAACCCCGTTTTGTTGAGGTGTTCTTGGCGCACTAAATTGTCTAGCAATCCCCTTTTCTGCACAAAATAAATCAACATTAGCATTCTTAAATTCAGTTCCATTATCACTTCTTAAAACTTTAACTTTGCATTCCAATTGATTTTCAACTTTGATGATAAATTCTTTTAATAATTCAGCTGTTTCAGATTTAGCATGCAAAAAATAAACCCAAGAAAATCTAGTGAAATCGTCAATAATGACAAAACAGTAAGACTTCTTTCCGATGCTTTGCACATTTGTTGGTCCGAAAAGATCCATATGTAGCATCTGTAAGGGTTTTGAAATGGAGTTTTCTTGCTTGGACTTAAAAGACATCCTATGCTGTTTTCCCTTCAAACACGCTGGACAAAGATCAGTTGTGGAGAATTTCTTCGATGGGATTCCCACAGCGTGATTTCCAGTTACCAAACGGTTCATGTTTCTGAAGTTGGAATGGCCCAGCCGTCTATGCCAAAGCTGACTCTCATCATTTGAAGCATGTGCAATGAGACAGGTTGTTTCGGTTTCAGCATCAATCTGCGACATATCCAATTTATATACATCACGATCTCTTGGAGCTTTAACCACTACCCACTCATTGTCAATCTTGAAACCTGGTTTAAGAATATAACAGAAAGAATCATCAAAAAGAGTTGAATAAGATTTATCACAGATTTGAGATACACTTAGTAAGTTAAAGTTCAACTGTGCACAGTAGTTGACTTTATCAAAACTAATGACCCCATTCGAAACAGTTCCTTCTCCTGTGATTTTACCACCCGCATCACCTCCAAATGCGACGTGTGTACCATTTTTCAGCTTGAAATCCTGAAGCAAGGCATGGTTGCCTGTCATGTGCCGGCTACACCCACTATCAACGAACCATGAGTTGATAGGTCTTCTTGGGCGTACCTGCAATTCAACAATCACTTAGTTAGTTTGGTCAACCCAGGCCCACACGGTCTTGGGTTTTCCGAATCTATCTACAATAGTAACTTGTTGATATTGAATATTTTGAAAATTTGTTTCATTCATGAGATTTTGATGCTGAAAACTGTTGTTTCGCCCATTGGCGTTCATTGACTGCTTTCTCCTCAAAGCACTAAACCTTTCCTCTAGCTTAGGATCAAGGTTATTTTCAAACTTTTGATTTCTTACCATTAAAGCTCTTGGTTTAAAATTATTAACCTGCACATTTCTTGAAAAGTTAGAAACAGAATTGTTTCGATTGAAATTTCTCAAAACCGGAGAATGACTTTGATTCATATTTTGAAAACCAGATGATTGATTTCTTTGAAAATTTGAAAACGGAGTCATTTCTCTTGTTGAGTTTGATCGAAAGAAACAATCCTTTGTGTCATGGTTTCTTCTCTCACAAATATCACAAAATTTGTTAAAATAACATTCTTCTGAAGAATGATTTCTTTTGTCACAGAAACTGCAGTACCTGTTAAAGAAACATTCAGCAGTTGCATGATTATATCTATCACAAATTTCACAATGTTTCTTGCTAATCCTAAAGAGCCGATTGTTAACTCTTGATGTTGAACCAAAACGTGATTCATTATCATGGTTTTTCGGTTTTAGATTAACTTTTTTCTGTGGAGTCTTTGTTTGTGATTTTGATTGCATGGGACTTTGATTCGATTTTAAATTGTTCTGTTTGGTCACCTTTTTGGATTCAATTCTCTTTTCATTGACAGCGGAAGACTTAGGACCTGAACCTGTTTTCAGCCCAGAGTTAGATTTGATTGGAGAATTGATTGGTTTACCATAAGATCCATTTAAATCAAACGTTCCTGCAGACACAAACTTGATGTTTTTACCTTTTGACACTCTCTTGGCAGGTTTAACTTTGTCAGTTTTAACACTTTGAACTTTGGTGTTATCATTCGATTTTAAGACACTTTTGCCTTTTGATTCTTTTGTTTCAGATTGAGTGTTCATTACTTTCGATTTCTGCTTCTTTGCAGTTAAAACTTTAGCCTTCTTCACTTCTTGCTTCTTGATCAACTGATCAGCAACTTGCGCCTTTTGTTCTTTCTTCCACCTGATGTATTCAGGATCATTGTATCCTGAAAATTCACCTTCTTCCTTCACCGTTTCTGGCTTCGGATTCAGTTCCGGATACTCAACAAGTTGAATCAGAACAGGCTTTAATTTGTTATCAGACTTGTTGCTTGCTTCATCATCAGCTTTAGTTGTCATTCCTTCTTCTTTCAAACTTTCAATCAGCACCTCAGATCCTTCGGACTCGGATTTACTTCTTTGAATTTCTTTGAATTTACGTTCATTTTCAGGTGAATGATCAAATTCATTAAAGTTTTCCGGTAAGGTTTGAGTGATTGAATTTGGCATTGGTTCATGAGTAAAACCCAACCCGGTTTTGGTTTTGTTACCTCTTTCTTTGATGAGTTGTTTGACCATGGTTTTACAACTTTTAACCTTTGTTAATTCAACTTGTGTGACAGCATGTGCAACTTTTTCTTGTTCAAAGTTCTTTGTCATTTCTTCAAGTTGTTTGGTAACAAGTTCCAATTCTTTCAAAGTTTTGTTCCATGATTCGGTTAGTGACAAAATCTTCTCATCAGAAATTTTGTGATCAATTTTAAGTTGTTCATGAATCTTTTCATGTTTGCTTAATTTGTCACCGATTTTAAATGAATGAGTTCGATAATGTTCTACTTGTTGAATGCACTGTTCAGAACATAACTTTTCTTTCACATCTAGGGGCAATGGAACATAGTTAGGGGGTAAGTCATTACTAACCTTTGGTTGTTCAGTAGAAGATGAAGATTCATTTGCAGTAGCCATCAGCGCAACTTCAGATTCAGTTTCTTCAGTAGGATCAGACTTTGCACTCCAGTCATAATCTTCAGAATCTTCACTAACATCATCAACCATTTTTCCATCCCCTTCTTCAGGCCAGTCTTCTTCGATTTCACATACCAGTGCCAAACTTGACGTAAGATCAGAAGTGAATTGTTCTGCATATGCACTCCAATCATAACCATCTTTTACACTCACTACCAGTGCCTTTGTTTGGTCTTCTGGTTTCTTTCCTTCATCTTTCAATTCAGGCATGGGAAGACTTTGATATGGTTTCTGAAAGAAACGTTGATTTCTGCCTTGATAACTCGAAGACTGTTGAGAACTTTGACCTTGACTACTTGAACTAGCTTGATCATTGAAATTCTTAGGAGCTTTGCATTCCCTTGAAAAATGACCATACTGGTTACAATTAAAACATCTGGCCTTTGATTTGTCAAATCCAACTGTCTTGTTAGCATGAGGTTTGTAACTTCGGTTAACATATGCATGCTTTTGTGTTCGATATGCAACCATAACCATTTGCCAATTAAGATCCATTTCCTCAACGTCAACTGGATCCATCTCAAATAAGTCTTGAAGGACCACGTCCATTTGACTTAAGTGACTTCCTTGGTATGCCTGGAAACTTGCCATAAATGCTGTGAAGGCAGTTTTTGTCTCGTCATCTTGCAGCAGAATATTCATTACGTCTTTCACTTTGGCTTGAACATTTGAGCTTTGATTTTCTGATTGATTCTTCAGATTCTGACTTGGAACTTGAGCTCTTGGTGGAGATTGAGGTTGAGAATAAGTTGGTGAATTTGGAAAGTATGCTGAATCAGTATAAAAACTTGCACCAACAAATAAGTCACCATCTTCTTCAAACTTCATTGCATCTTGTGCAAGAAAAGCATTCTCCACAGTATTGGCAGGATTTACCACATACCTATACTGAGTTTGTGAGCTTGATCTATCAGTATTTCTTGATCCTTCATCAATCTCAACTTCTTCAATCTTTCCAATAAGCAGATCTAATTCCATTGGAAATTTCTCAGTATGTTTCAACAAAGTAACAGTTTGCTTCCATGATGATGGTAAAGCACATAACAAACGATCATTCAAGTCTTGAATTTCAGTCTTCACTCCGAGGTTTGACATCTCAGTAGTTAAGTGAACAAACCTGTTCATCATCTGGTGCACTGTTTCTCCATTAATATGCTCAAACAATTCCAGTTGTCTTTTCAACTTAGATTTCTTTAAACTTCTCAATTGTTCTCCTCCTTGCACATTAAAGAATAGGCCTTGCTATCATTCTTTACCTTTCTTAGATCTTCTGCTGACAAATTATCCTCTGGATAAGGTGTAGTAGAATCTTTAGTATAGGTACTTGCACTATCTGGCGCTGTCTGAGTTGGAATGTGAGGACCCTTTTCAATGGACTTCCATAAGTCATTGTCAATAGAACACAAGTGATGTCTCAACCTGATGGTCCAGTTCTTGAAATCTGCACGATTCAAAAGTCTAGGAACACGGTTATCAGAATCATCATTAGGAGCCATTTTAACAAGTTTTAAAAAAAAAAAATTTGGTTTTTGTTAATTTTTTTGAAAAGAAATGATTAAAATACTAAAATAAAGACAAGTAATTAAAGACAAGATAAGAAACAAGTATTAAAAACAACTAAAGTGAGTCACACGGCAATACAGTGAAAATCCTTCTTCAACCGGCTAAACAGTGTCTTTGTTCTTCACCCGGCAGGAAAAAGTCTTTACACGGCCAAACAGTTACACGGCTCAACAGTTGTAAAATATTTGTTCTTGACCCGGCTGAACAGTTACCCGGCAACAAGAAAAACTTCACACGGCAGATAAACTTGACCCGGCAGAATCTTGACACGGCAAAAAGGTTTGCCCGGCTGAACAGTACTCGATCACACGGCAGTTGTTAATCACCCGGCTACACAGTTGATGATTACCCGGCTGAAATCTCTTAATCACCCGGCGTAACAGTGTATCACCCGGCACTACAGTGTTTGATCCGGCTGAACAGTAACACTTTTTCTCGTCAAATTCTTTACCCGTCTAGAACAAATTCCCTTACACGGCTGCACAGGACCTAATTGTTCTTCAATCTAAGTCCAAAGGAAAATTTTCTAAGTCAAATTAATCACCCGGCAAGTTAATCTTCAACCAAAATCATACTGTTCATCATCTTCTCCATGAGAATTTTCTGGGTTTTGTCTAAAACTTGTCCAATTTGTCCAAAATTCACACAGAAGCTGTGAAACACTCCGATTAACAATCCCTTATATCAATCAATCTGAAACATGTCCAATTTTTGATGAATTTATGAAAAATTCGATCGAACAGTAGTTTCTTAATTTCTCAGATCTGATGATATCTGATGAAATCTGCACAATCGTTGTGTATTGGAGTGATTATGATGATGAATCACTCCTAAAAACACGAACAATTCATTCAGATCATTGTCTTTGAGCAATTTTTGATGTGTTTTTGCTTAAGAACAGCGAGGAACACAGTACCAAGGCTCTGATACCAATTGATAGGTTCAATTGGATCGTGAAAATCGCTCAATGATCAGAATAACATAAACACAAAACACAGTTTAATCATTAACACAATTCATACTAATAATTCTCTTTGTATATTGATGATCAAAGCAGTATTGTGATACAAGGTGCAGGAGAAAATAAATCACACACACAAGTTCTCTCTCTTACGTGAATATTGTGATCTAGCCTCTCTCCTCACACTCTCTCACTACATGCTTTAAAGCAAACAAATACAAGTTTAAGGAATATAACAAAATAGACCCTAAACTATATACAAACATATAAACAAAATACAAAGTAAATCTTAACTAGGAAATAACCCTAACACCTTCGTTAGGGCTTTTTGTTCAGTTTTACCAACTTGCCCGAAATGGGGATTGGTTTACCATTCAACGATGAAAAGAACCTTCGCCTTAGTGTGTTCATCCCACCAGCCCTTCCCTTAAGGGTTGGAAGACTCAATTCTTTTGGGTGAAATCTTCACTGGTTCCGTTCGTTATGCCTTTTTGTGATACGTCTGGGAGCCTGTCTGAACTTCCTCTTCAATCTACCTCCTTCAATGCTGCTCATGTGGACCTTCTTTCGTCCAACCTGACTTGGATTCGCCCCTTTTTAGAGGAGGTTTTGGTTCTTGGTGGACTTAGTGGTTCTTGGTCTGATACTCGTCTTCTCCCTTCTTTTAGGAAAAAGACGTTAGGTAATGGGGTTTTATTTTTCTGGTTTTAGCTTACATTCTTGATTCTTATCATTCTTTTCTTTTTTTGTGCAGATTTAAGCCTCAAAACTATAATGCAACTAGAGAATGACTCCGACGTGGAGGTTGTCTCTCGTCCTCTTAAGCCAGGAGAAGAATCTGCTCAAAATTTGCACGCCCGTACCGTTTACGCTGGTGGGGAATATCTTTCGGTCCTTCGTACTGTGGATGATACTAATGTCGTTCCTGAGCCAAAACCCCAAGATGTTCATGTGGGCGTTAAAAAGAGAGGGAAACACCCTGTGGCTGAAGTCGAGGGTAAAAGGCGTCGGACTCGTGGGTCCAAAAATCCCCCTTCCCAGCATCAGTTTACCCTAATTGACGAAGATGATGACGTAACTATTGGTCAGGCTGTTAAGGGGCCCAAGATGATCTTGCCTAAGTCGTATAAAACCAGCTCTGTCGATCATGTTGGTGTTTCTTCTCCTGCTTCTGGTGGTTTGCTTGGGGATGGTCCCTCTAGGTTTGTTCCTGATTGGTTTGTTATGAATGATGACTTGTTGACTGATCCTATTGTTGGTCAGCAGATGGTTCAGCACATCAGCACCCCTGGACAAAAGGCCGTCAACTTGGGTCTTTCAGATGACTCTGTCAGGGTACAGATGTCCACCCACTGGGCTGCCCTTGGGTCACTTATTGCTGATTGTATTGAGCGTTGGGATTTGTCTAAGTCATACTATGGAAGGGTATCTGCTCTGGAGTCTCAACTGAAGGAGGAGAAACAGGTGAAGGCCAAGCTGGAAGAAACTATGTCTGTGTTGACTGCCCAACTGGATGTTCAAACTCATGAAATTTCTGAAATGGTGAAGGAGACTGCAGCCAAGCAAAAGATCCTTGATGATGACCGAGCTGCTTTGGAGAGTGAACGGAAACAAGTCTTGCTTGATCAAGCTCGTTACAGGCATCTGCATAATGACCTCCGACTGCAATATGAAGATCTTGTTGCTGAAAAGAATCGGGCTGTTGCCGATCGATCTTGGCTCATTTCCAAAGGCTTTCATCTGGTTGTGAATCGTCTGCATCGTTCTACTGAGTATCTGACCTTGCTTGAGTTATTTCAAAAGGCCACTCATCAATTGGGTCTCCATGTTGGTCTTAAAGCTGGTTACAAGTGTTCTCGTGAGGGAGTTGCTATTGAATCTGTGGCATATTATCGCCCAGAGGCCGAGTCTTCCTTTAACTTAGCTAAAGAACGATTCGAAAAGGCTCAGTTTTCGTATCTTGAGACCATTGCAAATCAGGTTGACCAGCCGCTGTCAGTGATTCAGAATCTTAAAGTTGCCCGCCTGACTCGCTCTTCAGCTACATATGAATCTCAAGGTAGTCGTTCCCAAGCTGCCCTCAGTTCTCCAGTTGTTCCCGTTCCTGAGGCTGCCAAACCTTCCCCACCTGCCACTTCTTCCAACCAGACTTTGGGTAGTTTCTTGTCTTCTTCTGGAGGAGATTCAAAAAAGGTTCCTTCTACAGGGAATGTTGATGTTGCAAGTCTTGATGGAAAAGGTACGTTGACTACTTGTGTATACAATTCCTTTAGGTTATTTCCTTTTCTGACTTGGCCATACCGCTTATTTTAAATTTGTCTTTAGCTATTGATCAAGAAGGTGTGGAGCCTGAGCAGACTGGTGATGTCCCTTCCTTGAACCCAGGGCAGAATGGTGGGGCCAAAGAGTCCATTGATGCTGAAGAGGCTGTTGTGGTGGCTCCTGTTACCGGTGAAGGAGTCTTAGAGTGATTGTTGATTTGTCAAAACTTGTTCTCTTGATGTTTTGTTTTGTTCCTACTTTATCGTACTTGGTATTTTGTGTATGTTACTAAAAACTTGCTTGTTGGGGCATATGTACTACCCCTTTTTTGGTGCAGCCTGTGTCAGGTTGGCACGTTAACTATGTTAGGCTCTTATGCAGCCCTTCTAGTCTTAATGCTAACGTTGCTTGTTTAGGAAATCACTGATGTTTCGTTTTTTGTTGTTTTGCTTACGTACAATGACTTGGTAGCTAGGCAAGCATTTACGTATGCGCGATCCCTTCTTTTGTCCCGTTAGGGTTATGTTTTTGCAGGGTACGCGTTTGTCAACCGTTGTATTATTGCGCAATTTTGTTTTTTACCGTGGGTAGGTCAAGGCCGGATCCCAGGGAGCTAATTGTCCTTAGGTGCTCAACCTTAATATGGGTAGGTCCGGCCGGATCCCATGAGAGTGACATTATTTACATGTCGTCTTTTTCAAGCTTGTAATATTTACTTTACCAATTGTCTCTTTTGTAAAGCCAAGATACTAACTTCGTACTTTCATTAGATTTCAAAAGATATAGCTTACAATATTTCATAAGAGAAAGATTCCAAAAGAAAGATGACAAAGATATGTTGAGGGTATGATCTTCCTCGAGACTTGTCTACTAAAACTCTTTCTCTTCCAAAAAACCAGTAGCTATTCTTCTCTGTCTTTCTTCCTTCAAACGTAAAATCGCCGAAGGTTCGTTATATTCCAATGTCTTGGAATGGATTTTCCTTCCATATCTTTGAGTTTATAGGATCCTCCTTTGTGTGTCTCTGCTATTTCATAGGGTCCTTCCCAACGTGGACCCATTTTTCCTAGGCTTTGTTGTTTACTAGCCTCGTTCTTTCATAGGACCAAATCACCAAGCCTGAAAGTTTCCTTTTTTACCCTGGTGTTGTAATACCTCTCCATCTGCTTTTTGTATCTTGCCTCCCTTAGCGTTGTCTTATCTCTTAGTTCTTGAGTTAAGCTCAGATTCAACAGAACCTCATTATCATTGTTGGCTGGGTTGAAAACTGTCCTTCTTGGAGACTCCACTCCTATCTCCGTTGGTATCATTGCTCGTTTTTTCAGTTGTTCTGATGGCCCATAGTACACTGGGTAGTTCCTCCAGCCAATCTTTTCCGTGACGTCCCAGCCTTGCTTTCAAGCCTTCCACTATGGATCTGTTCATTCTTTCTACCTGGCCATTCGCTTGTGGGTGTGCCACGGACGTGAAACGTTGCTTAATCCTCAAACCCTCACACCAATCTTTGAAAGGTCCTTCTGCGAACTGTTTCCCGTTATCTGTTACGACTACGCCTGGCAGGCCGTATCTACAGATTATGTTTTCCCAGAAGAACTTTATCACCTGTGTTCCCGAGATTGATGAAAGGGGTTTTACTTCAGGCCATTTTGTGAAATAGTCGACAGCGACGAGCAGAAATTTTACCCGGCCTACTGTTTGAGGGAACGGTCCTACAATATCCATTCCCCACTAATAAAATGGCCAGGCTATGGAGGTTGTAACTAGATCGTGTTTTGGCGAGTATGTTACCGGTGCATGTAACTGGCAAGCTTCACATTTTCGCAATTCTGCACTTGCGTCTTTGTGCATACTCGGCCAGTAATACCCCAAATTCATAATTTTTGCCACCACCGTCCTTGGACCTGCATGCGCTCCACAAATTCCCATGTGAATTTCTCGTATTATGTAGTTGCTTTGAATAGGCCCTACACATCGCAGCAGTGGTGACATGTAACCTTTCTTCTACAGCTTTTCGTCTTCCCATGTGTAATCTACTGATTTTGCTTTTACTTGGTTGGCCTCTGCCTTGTCTTCTGGAAGAATCCCTTGAGTGAGGAAACTCCTAACAGGAGTCATCCAGTTTGGCTCTTCTTCTCGTATCACATCATTTACTTGTACCTCTGAAATAGAGCTTTTGTCGAGAACCTCCACCAGCACCTTTTTGGTAAGGTGAGCAAAAGCCAAGGAGGCTAGCTTGCTTAGGGAGTCGGCCCTCTTGTTTTGCGTCCTTGATATCTGTATGATTGTGCATTTTTTGAACCTTCTTAAAAACTCTTTAACCTTTGCCAAATACTGTTGCATGGTGCACTCTTTGGCTTCATATTGGCCATTTACTTGATTCGCTACTAGCAAGGAATCCACGTACACCGTTAAGTGTTCGACCTTCATTGTTAGAGATGCCGTTAGACCTGCCAAAAGAGCTTCGTATTATGCCTCGTTGTTTGTACTTTTGAAATTTAGTCGGAGTGCGTATGTGATCTCTAACCCTGCGGGGTCAATTAAAACCAAACCCGCCCCTGATCCTTCGATACTGGATGCTCCGTCCGTATAAAGTCTCCATTCATGAGGTCCATTACCCTGCTCTGGTGCCTCTACTGTGTGAACCTCTTCTTCTGTAGTTTCTAGCAAAAAATCAGCGAGGACTTAGCCTTTTATCGCCGTCTTGGGAGAGTACATTAAGCCCAGTTCGCCCAATTCAATTGCCCATTTGGCCATTCTCCCTGAGAGTTCAGGCTTTGCCAGTACTTCTTTAATCGGGAAATTTGTCAGGATATGGACTGTGTGAGCTTGGAAGTACCGTCTTAAGCGTCTAGCTGTGTGTACGATGGCCATGGCAGATTTTTCCATTGAGGTGTATCTGATTTCTGCTTCTTTAAGCACTCTGCTAACAAAATACACTGGTAGCTGACATCCTCTTCTTTCTACCACCATTGCTGTACTTACTACCTCTCTACTGATGGCTAGGTATAAAAAAAAGCTTTTCATCTGGGAGAGGGGCCACTACTGCAGGAATACTAGAGATGTATTCCTTTAATGTCTTGAATGCTTGTTCTGCTTCTTCGCTCCATTCAAAGTCCTTCTTTTGCAGGCAACCCTTTAATGTTTTAAAAAAGGGAAGTGATCGTTCTGCTGATTTTGAAAGGAAACGATGGAGCGCTGCCAAGCGCCCGTTGAGACTTTGCACTTCTTTTTTAGTCTTAGGTGACCTCATTTCCTGCACGGCTTTGATCTTATCAGGGTTTGCCTTTATATCTTGCTTGCTCACTAGGTGACCCATAAATTTTCCTTCTTTGAAACCAAAGGAGCATTTACTCGGATTGAGCTTGATGTTTATGCCCCACAAGTTATCAAATGTTTCTTGAATGTCTGCTAAAATCTTGTCTTCATCTTGACTTTTTGTCACCAAGTCATCTACGTACGCTTCCATATTTCTTCCCAGCTGCTTTGCGAAAACTTTGTCTATCAAACGCTAGTATGTGGCTCCTGCGTTCTTTAGACCGAATGGCATTTTTTTATAACAGAAAATTCCACTGGTGGTATGGAAAGCAGTCTTCTCCTCGTCATCCTTGCTCATTTGTACCTGGTGATATCCCTTATATGCATCAAGAAAACATTTAAGAGTAAAACCTGTTAATGAGTCAATTTTAAAATCAATTTCAGGCAAGGGATAATAATCTTTAGGACAGGCCTTGTTGAGGTCTTTGAAGTCAACACACATCCTCCATGTGCCATCTGACTTTTTGACCAAGACTGGGTTCGCCACCCATGAATGATATTTGACTTCTCTCAAGATCCCGGCATTTACCAGCTTATCTACCTCTACTTTTACCGCTTAGTTTCTTTCAGGAGCCAAACTCCGCCTTTTCTGGACCACCGAGATTTTTTCCGTTGATATCTTCAACTTATGTTCGGCGATGTATCTTGGAACGCCTGTCATATCCGCTGGAACCCAAGCAAAAACATCAATGCTCTCTGTTAGTAACTTTATCAGCTTTCTCTTCCCCTCTAGAGTGAGATTCCTGCAATGTTTACTGTTTGGTCAGGAAACTGAGGGTTGATTACCAATCTACAATCGTCCTCTTCTATCCCTTTCTTTTTCTCTGTCATGCCTACCCAGTATTGGTGTGCGGAAGGCAGAATCGTACAGATTCCTGCTCTGGTGGGGATCTTCATCATGGCATGAGCTGTCGAGACTATAGCCGAGAAAGCACTAACGCCTGGCCTTCCAATGATGGCGTTGTATCTGGATGGCGATCTGACTACCAGGAAAGTGAGCTTTTCGCTGCGCTCGAATTTTCCCTGGCCAAGACTAACGTCCAGGGAGATTTCTCCTATAGGCTGGACCTTTTCTTCTGAGTAGCCAATTAAAGGAGTGTTTGACGTCACCAAACCGTTCCTTAAATCTTCATCCATTTGTAAGAAGCAATGCTCATAGAGTATTTCGCTGGAGCTTCCTCCATCTAGATATACCCTTTGCGTTAGGTGGCCTTCAATGTCTGCCTCAATCACCATAGGTGCAGTAGTCAGCTTTCCTTTTCTCAGAGGAGGGAAAGTAATCCTCCTTCTTGCCCACGTAAGGGTTCTTCTTCGTAGCCTTTGTTCCTTCGACTTCTCGGTTTTTGCCACCATATGAATTTCTTTTCCCTTTGATCTTTCCTTTTCCTTGTCAGGTTTCTCTTGTTGCCTTTTAGCTTTTATGTCTTTGATCAAGTGTGCCAACTCTCTTGATTTTACTGCGGCCTCAATTCTTTTCTTCAATTGGAAGCACTCGTTAGTGTGATGACCATGATCCCCATGAAAATCGCAATATTTATGCGCATTCTTGCCATTCGGAACCTTCGTTAGAGGGCAAGGCGGTCTAAAGTTGAATCGTGCTTCTTCTGTTGTGAGAATTTCCTGCGGAGTCTTTGTCAGTTCTGTAAACTGGACTTGCTTGGTTCTATCATCGTAGTCACTTGACTGTGGCCTTTGATAGCCTGTCTTGTCATACGGTTTGCGTGTTTCATGTTGATTGTGAGGTGATCGCCTATCCAAAAATGGGTGGAAACGCTGGCTTTGTGAACATGAGCTAGTTTGAGAGTTTTTCCATCTTGGGCTACGCCCTTTTTTGGCTGCATCGAGGCTTTGTGCTGCCTCCTTTCCTCTCAGGAATGATTCCGCCCTTTCCATGGCCTGTTCCATAGTCTTTGGTATTTTTAGGTTAAGCTCTTCTATGAGTTGCCGGGGCTTTACTCCATGCATGAAACCCGAGATTCTCATTTGTTCGGTTGCACCTTCGATACTTAGACATTCTTTTTTGTATCTTTCCATAAAGGCCCTCAAGTCTTCATCTTCTCGTTGCTAGATGTTTTGTAACTCCACAGGGTCACGTGTGTATACCATTGCAGCGTTTGCACAAACATGTGACACCATATGGCCATTGAACACTATTCTACCATTGCAGCTCCTTTAAAAAGCTCTAAGTGATCTTCTGGATCTCCTAATCCGTCGTATGTTTTCACATTCTGAGGCATCTTTGTCTTAGGAGGAAATTTGAAATTTGCTATTCGTGGGGTAAATCTAGATTGAGCATCTGGAACATAGGGTTTTGACAAATCGTCATCCAGGTCTATGTGTATGATTGAGGATGAGATATGGGTGGTATTTTGTTGTGATCCGAAGGCTATGGGTTGAGCTACTAGTTGTGATTGACCAACAGTGGTTATTGGAAGCATCGGAAAACTTGGGTTTGTGGTTGGCATAAGTTGTGATGAGGGGTATACCATTGGTTGGGAGAGATGAGAAAAAGGTTGGAATTGGTTGGCGAACGCCTGGGCTTGACCATATGCTGAGGAAAAGTTTACGTCCATCATGTTTTGAGTTCCCGCATACGTTGCTGGTTGCCATGGGTAGCCTCCATACATTTGTCCAAAGGCGTTACTGGGCAGCCAATGGTTCATTAGTTGATTTTGATATAGTTCGGGGAAAGATACCTGGGGAACTTGACTAAAAGCTACTGTGTCTGTTCCGGTGGCCATTAGCTCCATAGCTGCCAAATTCAAACTGGCCTCTACGTCGGCGGGAGTTGCGACGTGTTCAACCCGTGGAGTTTGTTCCTCGAAAACATCAGGGTTGTCCTCGTAGGCCAAACGTACCCTAACTCCCCGAGTTCTTTCTTCTTGCACATAATCATTGATTAGCTCTTGGAGTCGAGAAAAATTCTCTCTTACTCCTTCCGGAGTCAGTTCTATCATATCAGAGATATCCGGAGGTTGATCTGGTGAACGGGAAAGTCGCGAAGTTCCCGCTACCCCCGGCATAGGGTGAGACCCAGACATGAACTCGGTTGTTAACAAACTGGTACAACAAAGGTTGTATTTGTCACAGGTTTGGCAAGAGCCGTTTCTGTGTGTGCAGGACACGACTCAAAATGATTTAAGTCAGAGCGTGTCCCACAGATGGCACCACTTGTTACAAAAAAAAGTTCTATGATGGGTGATTAGGTATGCTAAAAGGGGTCTCCGACGTTGCCAAGCCTTATCCTTCCCTAGCCTGAGATCTGCGTACAGAAAACAACCGTTAGGCTCACCACAGGGGGGAATCCCCTGTGATCCACCTCCGGCGTGAGAATCAGTATCTCGTGGGAGAGAATAGAGTGTAAATATGCAGAGGATATTTGAAATGGAGTGAGTGTATGATCATGTAAAAAGATGGTGCTTGAGTAAATGGATAAATATGAGTAAGTATGGAAAATGACTTACCTTCTTCTTTGATGTCCCCTCCTATATATAAGATTCCAACAGATCTTACTAGGAGACAAAACCCTCTTTTTTTGGCTAATGGGTTCTCCCTTTCTTCTCCTTCCTCCTCGATTTATGTTATCCCTTCTTTATTAGTGAAATGTTTGACTACTATTCATGCTAGGCTCCTTTGTTGTTTCCAAGGGGATGTCGTTTTTCCCTTTTATGTTAAAAAGGTCATCTGCGCTTATAGCGTCTTCTGACTTCTGGCTGTTTCTGGCCTTATGGTTGGTTCTCGTGTTTGACCAAGATTGAGCTTGTGGCCAGGTACTTAACTGGCCTTGCCTTTTTGCCAGGAAGTCTGATGCCCTTTGGGCAGTTTGTTTTGGGTTAATGGATGATTATTCTACATACGTCATCAGCATGTTTGATCAATCCGATCACACAGAAACACATAAAATGATGAATTATAAAAAAAGTTAAAGGACCATATATTCATTGAAACATAATCATGGCAATTCAATATCACGGCATATAGCAACTATGTATCGATATTCAATCATTGTAAAACTTGTTTCATTTCTATATGTTCTAGCATAATATGATTTTTGATTTCTTCTACATTCTCAAATATGTGTGCTTTAACAGTAAAAACATTGAAAAGAAAAAAGATGTCATGAATATAAACATCTGATAGCATAAACATAAACATCTGATCTAGCTCACCATCAAGTAACGAAGTAAAGTTTAAGCATCATAATCAACATCGTAACTCTTAAATCACATATAATTAAATATCAGTCCAGAATCAATTATTTTGCATAACCCTCTTAATCACAACAATCCATATGCAGTATGTTCAAATATTTAGCTTGTAACAAGTAATTGCAGATAAACTGATTCCCAATATGATCTAATAACCCATACAAACTGTTCCAAATCAACTCAAACGCCATAAAAAATCTCAAAAACATCAGATAATTCGAAATGAAAACAAACTTCAAAACCAAAATTAGGGTTTCGACCTAAAAAACTAATCCTGATACATTTTTCACATTCGTAATCATCATTCAGTACATTCAGTGACTGTAAACACTCAATTCCTATTCAATTCAATTCAACACACAATCAATTCAATTTCCAGTCCAAATTCAACCGATAACCAGTGCAAAATTCAAAGATAAACTGAAGCTAAATACGAAATATTGTGTGTAAGTTTTTGCGGTAAATGAGAAGATGTTTCATCGATATTCAATTACAGTATCAAAATCTCATACCTTATTTCGTTGATAAATGATAACTACAAACATCGAATCTACTTGAAGACGATTTACCTGCAGAAGGAACAATCAGAGGAACGTGAGATCGAAGTAACCGGAGAAGACGAACAGCCCCACTGGTAAACGCCGGAGATGAAGATCCTGCCGTGAATGTTTGAGAATGGTTGAAGACGAACAGCCCCACTGCGAGTTGATTATGAACATTGGGCGATGAAATGGAGATGAAAATTGAGCGATGACAATGAAATGAAGAACACTAGAAATGAAGATAATTGTGGACATTGCTACTTGATGACGAAGATGACTGCCGTGAAATGAAGATGAAGCAGAGATGGAAAAGTGAGCCTTAGTATTTATCTAGAAGAGTTAGTATTTTTTGCCACCGTCAAAACGGTGGCAATTTCATGCCGAGACAAAACTAAGGAAAAATTTGTGACTGTTTTATCACCAGATTTTTAATTCTTTTTAACTATTGTTTACGATAATAGTTTGCCACTGATTTGTGATCAAATAGAGACAGGACAAATTTTGCAACCGGCTTGTCTCCATAACTTTTTAGTGACAAAAATTCTCACCGAATTACCACCGATTGTCCTGTGGTTGCTAAATTTGCCACCGTTTGTATTCGGTCACAATGTTGTGGCAAAATTTGCAACCAATTGCATCGGTGGCAAATTTCGGTAGCAAATGCCTAATTTTGTAGTAGTGCATCACTCATCCCACTACTGTCGCACTAACCCGAATGTGATTGAAGATGACATGCAAGATTTCGATCCGAACAGACCTAATAACAACCTGTAATGCTCCAACCCGAACAGGCCTGATGTCGACCCGCACACTTTTCATCTGAACGGGCTCGACCGCAACCTACACACTCTTGAATCGAACAACCATGACGACGACCCATATCGCTTTGATCAAAAGGACTATCAACGAACGCCAATAATTTGAGTCAAATAGGCCCGACAACGACTTGTTTAGTTTCGACCCAGACATGCCCAACGATGACCAGCACTAACTTCTCCCGAATGAGCCCGATATCGACCTGCACGCTTTCGAGCAAAACAAGCTCGTTTTATGTCAAAAGTAAACACTTCGTTGTTAGGCCCGTCCAGTCGAAAGTGTGTGGGTCGGTCTTGGGCTCATTCGGATTCAAATTGCATGGGTTGGTGTCGGGCATGTTTGGGTCGAAGTGGTGCGGGTCCTCATCAAGCTCGTTTTGGTCGAAAGTGTGTGGGTTGGTGTCGTGCTTGTTCAGGTCCGTGCGGTGTGTGTGGCACCCGTCTTTTCAAGCGAACGACGTTAACTTTATCTGTTAGTTCTCATTAATTTTATAGTAATTAATGATAGGTTCAATTGGATCGATAATATCACTCAAATGATCTAAACAACACGCACAAACAAAACGTTCAATCACAAACACAGTTCATACTCATAAATTCTCTGTATATTGATGATCAAAGCAATTCGCAGTACAATGTGCAGGAGAAAACAAATACACACAGTTAATTCTCTCTCTAACAGTGCAAAAAGTAATCTCCCCTAACACACGCACACTACATGCTTTATAACAAACAAAATGCAAGTTTAAGGAAAATACATAATAAACCCTAAACTATACAAACATATTAAACAAAGATACAAAGTAAATCTTCACACGGAAATAACCCTAACAGTACTCCCCCTAAGATTTAACTTTGAATCTTCAAAAACTTCAATGTTTTTCTTCTTTTATCAGCATCGATCTTCAATCTCTTTCTACCATTCTGGTTCTTCTTTGACATTCAGCAATTCTCGTCCTTTGTACTCTTCTTTTTCTTTTAAAGCTTCTTCAATGCAGGATTTGAACTTTTCAGCGAGCTTGGCTTGTTGAGATTTGGATTCATTCGTCAGAATTGGCAGAGCATTCATACGTCTAAGTGAGTCCAGATTCAAACCTGCAAAATCGATATTAGCATAAAATTCAAACGGCATCTCTTGGCCTTTGACTTTCACCTCCAAGGTTCCTTTTCTGGATATCCTCATATATTCTATCTCCGGCAAGTCAACCATCACGAGATTAGAATTGAGCATAGCTTTCCTTACTCGTATCTTTTCAGTAGCGGCAGCAATCACTTCAATCATAACCACAAATAGCTTTCGATCAGCTTCAGCCAATGCATCTTTACACTTCTCCATTCGATAGCTTCTCAAAAAATCTATATATGAAGGATGCAACAACTTCAATTCAAACGTACTGAAAAGCGTAATCATGTCTTCATCCCAATTCTCCAAGTTTCGAACAAGCTTTAGTTCAAATGTCTCCTGATTGTAAAATACTCTCAGTATTGGCTTTGTCATTTGACTTCCATCTATCACCTTCAATCCAGGATCTGTGATTTTATCAAAATATTCGTCCGAGAACTCTTCTAAGTACATGTCCTCAGTCACCACTAATCTCTTCTTCTTTCTCTGTTTCTTTGCTTGCACATATGCAGTGTCTTCTTGTTGACCTCTAAAGTCGAGAAACTTTGCAGTTCTACTCAAACCAGCATCAAGAAGTATCACGCATTTATCACCACGCTCAGCATGCGTGTGATTAATTAGCCTCAATTTGTTCAACTCTTTCAGGTCCTGAACCTCCAACTTGAATATACTCGAGTAGTAATGGTAAACGTCACACAAACCATTTACTCTCTTGATAATAAACGCGTCAAAGACTTCATCATATTTCCAAGCAATTATTTTAACTTTCTTGTTCTTCTCAGGCACAATCATAGAATCTAACAACTCAGCAATTGATTGTCCTTTGCTCATCAACGATCTAACCACATCTCCAGGTGTTGATGATTTATGCCAAGTCTCACGAACCTCCATTGGAATGTTATAAGATTTGACTTCACTAGGAAACATATCCATTAGTTCATGCCTCTTTTTGTGTGCATTTTCAGGTAATGCCATCACAGGAATCTCTTTAGGACCAAGTACTTTAAATTTCTTCGTCAGTTCAAAGTACTGAGGATTGTTATAATCCAAATAGAACATCCTGTTGTACATTTTCTCAGTTTTCATGAAGCTAACCACTATCTTCCTCAATGATCCTGATTTCAGCCTCTGCAAAGTCTTATAAGGATAGTTCCTCGAACTCAACCAACTTCGCATCTCAAAAGCAGTCATTTCATCCGGATTTGGATGATAAAGTTCAGTCGGAGGTAAGTCATCTATATTCAAACTTTCTTGCAATGGATTCCATTCGCCCATTTCAGTCACAATCTCCTTCTTATCTGCTTCAACTTTATCTTGATGAATCATACACTTCTCGTATTCTTCATTAATCTGAGTCACCGTCAATCCATTCAGAAACACAGAATTGTACTTCATTCTTTCAAGATAGGCAAACCTCTGATCCAAATCATCTGGCACTTCTTCAACAGTATTCTGTACTGGCTCTGGCTCAGCTTCATCCTCAGACTCAGTCCAATCAATGTCCAAATCATCTAATGCTTCTATCATAGGTGCTTCGTCAGTTTGAACCGGCTCAGACTGACTAGCAACTTCAGCTTCTATTAAAGGCGCACTTTCAACTTCAACAGCTTCAGCTTGAATCGGCTCAAACTGAACTGTATCTCCAGAGTTAACATCTTTCTCACTATCAACTGCTTCAAATACTTCTGTTTCAGCTTCAGACATAGTCTCAATCTCGGCAACTTTCTCAGACTCAACTTCAGCTACAGATTGAATCGGCTCAATCTGCACTGGTTTATCAATCTTCGCCTTCTTAGAGCTTCCTTCATCACCAAATATTTCAGGAATAGCATCTATCTTTCTCTTTCCCTCAGCTTTATCCATCTTGACAATTTCAGCATCAGCTTCATCGGGAATAATAATTGGTGATTCAACCAAAATTCCAACATTTGTAGTACCTCTACCCCTTGTCAAATACACTTTAGGCACATTCGTTTCAGTCACTATGATTTCATCAGAAAAATCTTTGTCCGAAGATGATCCAGCCTTCTTTGGTTTCAAATCCTCCAACTCCTTTTCTAACATCTCTTTTTCTGCCTCCAAAGTATTGCACTCAGCTTTCAGTTCAGTGTAATCAAACTTCAAGTTCTCATGCTCCTCTTTGAGTTTATCATAATCATCTCTCAATTTCACATGTTCATCAACCAGCTTAACGTGATCTTCATCCAACTTCTTGAAAGTTTTCACATTCTGATTATGTATTTCCCAGTACTCATCCAACCTTTTTCTTTTTCGATCATTAGAGGCTTTCAACATATCATTTGCTTTAAACAAATTCTCAACTATCTCCTCTAGTTCTGCAATCCGTTTCTCCTTTTCATCTTCAACTTCATCAACACTTGGCACAACGTTTAGTGAAGACTCCAAACCTTGTCCAATGTTTTCAGCAATTTGTGGTAAATTGGTGGGAATATCAACATCAATAGGCTCAGTAATGCCAGCATCCGCTTCATCTATCTGTGCAATAGATTCAGCTTCGGCCATTACTGCCTGTGCAATCTCAATCACATCAATCTCTTCATGCTTTTCTACTGGCTTCGACCTTTTCTTTCGAACATACTTCACAGATACCTCCTTTGGAACATCATCCACTTCTTTTTCAATCACAGAAGCAACCTCAACAGGTTCTTCTATCACTATAGGCTCAACAATCTCAACATTCTCAGTATTCATTGGTTCAACCTCCTCTGAATTAGATTCAGATTCAGCATCATCACCACCATCATCATTACCATCATTACTATCACTATCATTCTCATCATTACCATCTTCATCATCCTCACCATCACTATCTTCATCAACTTCTCTATCAATGAGATCTGCTGGATTAACAACCTCTCCATGAGATATGTGATAATAGACACCTTCCACATCTTCTTCATTGTTGATTATATCTCTCATATAATCAAACAATTCAATATCAGGCACATTCCCGATACTCATCTTTCGGTAAGAGAGATCGTTCATGTCCTCAGTGTACAATATGCCTCCAGCATAGCCTTCACTTCTGATCATGGGATAGGCAATGTTTATCATTAATTGCAGAAACCTTGGGTACATCAAAAACTTGAACCTCTTCCCCTTCACCAAGTTAAACACAAACCCATTCATTATCCACCTTGACATGTTGAATGGTTTGTTTTCTGCAATGGCTACAATCGGTGATGCAATGTCTGAAGGAAAGTTATCAAACCCTGCACTCCTTCTAGACATGCATTGCTGCACAACATAACACAGCAGCTTATATTTCTTCCCCAACTTGGCTCTGTAAAACTGAGACTTTGGAAACACAGGTGGATGTCCCATGTTAACAAAACCAGTTTTACATTCCTCCATTGTCAGTTCATCCATCATTCCTACCTCATCCTCATCAATTCTTAGAGCTTGCCTGATAGCTTCTTCAGTAACATCTAATACCCAATCCCTAGTGATATGTCCTCTGACCATAACACCTCCATTCTCATTTCTCACAACCTCAGCTGATCTCCAGAAGCTTTTGATCAGTCTAGCATATATGACCGGTTTGGCACATATAGCATATACATACTTCGTCCTTTTGATGAACTGAATCATATCTCTATAACCTTCTGTCTCCGGAAGTGATTCATCTAAACATGCCACCAAATTATGTTTAGGTTCAAATTTAAGATTCTCCATCTGTCAAAAACACAAACAAACACAAAACAAGGCAAATATGTTAGAATCTTCATTAAAAACCATATCAAATTTTAATAAGTGATAGAAACAAATGTTAGACAACAAAAACATTCACATAATCATTTTAAATCCTACATTGTTCTAATAACCTGATTTTCATCATTTTAATCAAACAACATTGAATTTTTAGAGATTATACATCATGTTTCAATTTTAACAGTTGATCACTTAGGTAAAATTTTGACAAATTTATGATGAGAAGGTTCAACATGTTTTGGTTCAATTTTAACAAGGTTAATCACTTTTAAGCAGATATTTTATCGTTTTGATGTTTAACTTTTAAAAACTTCAAAGTTCATCAATGGCGATTTTGTCAGTTAAGAACATTCTACTTGATTCAGTCGATTTTAAGGTGTTTTAGTGCAAATGAATGATTGAATGATGATAATCGAGTGTTTGTACACCTAAATCAACACTCGATTTTGGTTTTAACACACAAAAACGAAGTGTCGATTCATTGTCTAAACACTGTTCATCATCGTTTTTCTTTTTAACAGTTGATTTGCATTTCGATTTAGGTCAAAACACATAATCTCTACCTTAATCAATCTATTAATCTTGTTATAGAGCAACAGATTGACTACGATAACAATGGCGATTTGAAGTTCAGAGTGTTTTTGGTGAAAGTGAATGTGTGTGAAATGATAAGTGTTTGTGAAGAGGCGGTATTTGTATCGTCAGACAAAATTTAGGTCAAACTTAAAGTGACGGGTCAACACAAGCAAAATAGGCCCAATAACCTTGCCGGGTCAAGTACTGTAGTGACGGGTCATGTACTGTAGTTACGGGTCAAGTACATAAAACAAGTCACCAACATGTGAAAATCACTTGACGGGTCAAGCACTGTTGATACGGGTAAGTCACTGTAGTGACGGGTAAAGGTTAAGGAACAACTACACCTGATGGTTTTATTCATCATCCGGCAGAATAGTTGTTATCAAAACATCACCCGGCAACTTTTCTTCATCACCCGGCAACACAGTTGCTTTCCTTCTTCATCCGGCTTGCTTTCTTCTTTACACGGCAACCTTTGACAACCTTCTTCACACGGCATACACACTTCTTCATTACCCGGCAACATAGTATCATACCTTTACACGGCAACAAAGTTTCTTCATTACCCGGCAGTATAGTATACACTTGTCACCCGGCAAGACATTTATGACCTTCACCCGGCTGTATTTGACATGATCATTGCCCGGCTGTACAGTGGTCATAATATCTTCACAATTTCTTCAATCACCCGGCAAGTATCAGACTTACAACTTTACCCGGCTGAACAGTTCTTTACCCGGCTGCACAGTTGTATCTGATATCTTTACCCGGCTATAACACTTAAGCAAATTCTTCAATTTTCCTTGTCTGTTGACTTTTTCAACGATCATTTATTGCACCTGCAACATTCTCCGACAGATTAATTAGACAAGATATCCTTAAAAAGAATGTTTGCCATATTAATTATCAAACAACATTAAACATTGCAACAAATTTAATTCCAATTAAAATTCATTTTTCTTTTCTTTTTAAAAAAAATGTTTTTGCACAACCAATTTTTTTTATATCCCGAAGCAATTTCTTAAAACACAAATTACAAGACCTTGGGTTTGTTTTTCACAAATCCAACACCTTTGCTTTTCATAACTTATAACCTTGTTCATTCAAAAACACACTTATTCAAAATATTTTTGGATTTTTGTAGATATTTTTCTTTTTAATCTTATTCTCCCCCTAAACTTGAAATTTCTAGAAATTTTTAAGTTTAACAAGGATGTTGATGTAATAATAATGATTCCAAATGCCTGCACACACAAAGCACACAAATTAAAATAAAGACATATGCAATGCAATGAATCAAAATATCGCAGTGAGATCATACCACACATTATCTGAACATGTTTTGCAAGTTTTGAATAGACATTTGACTTATGCTTGATTGAGTGATGATATGAAAACATACCAATTAGCTCGAGTTGACACACTTACTTTTTCAGTATCATGATGATATTTAAGGTTCGATTAGAATGACTTATGTGACCCACATGTATACATATGTCAACATATTTTCTTATCAATCACTACCTGAATGCATATTGCACAAAACCTGGTCACTTACAGTCATACACAGTGTGGAATCTGGGTTCTATTCGGATTTGGTCCACTTTGGGACTTCTTTTTAATTCCATCTTTGGGAATTTTTCTTTCCTAACGTTCCCCTTGGGAATCTTCTGAATTCCATTTTGGAATTTTTGTTTGGTGTTGGTCCACATTTGGGACTCTTTTTGTTCCATTTTGGAATCTTTTGCTGCACCTTGAAGCTCAAAAGAGACTTCGTGTGAGACTTCAGGTCTGTGGATACCACAACAAAGAAGCTCACGATGCGGTTCATCACACTGAGAAGACTACATCGTTACCCGATCATGCACAACTATCATCACAAGCAATGTATCAAAAGATATATATCTAGACATGTATAACAATGGAACTTAACACAAAGATCATTAAGTTTATGTTTGTCAACAATCAACTTACTTGTTCAGTCTAATTGTCTGAGCTGTCTAGCACATCAACTAACATTCATCAGTCTTTATTTAAAAATGATGTACCAAATACTGTCTAGCGTATCTATCATTTCTCACTTTTGCAATATCGATTCTTATGACATGATATTTTCTTTTCTTTTTGCTTTTATATTTTGTTTTTGCTTTTCAATTTTTCTTTTTCACGCAAGCACACACAATGCAAAACATAAAGTAAAAGACAAAGGAATCAAAATATAACATCAACTTATTATATTTTTGGCTTTTATATTTTTCTGATTTTTGTTTTGTTTTCGAAAGATAGAATCAATCATGATTGATTAACCCTATAGATTGAACTAAGAATTCAAACCGTCCTGACAAAAAAGATTTTGTGAAAAGATCTGCCAGTTGTTTGTCGGTATGAACCTTAATCAAAATTATTAAACCCTTTTCAGAGTTATCTCTTAAAAAATGATATCTAATTTCGATGTGTTTGGTTTTAGAATGTTGAACAGGATTAGCAGTTATAAACATAGCAGCAGTATTGTCTATGTAAATAGGAGTTTTTAGAAAATTAAACCCGTAGTCCAGCAACTGATTTTGTAACCATAAAACCTGAGAACATCCTGCAGATGCAGCGATATACTCTGCTTCAGCTGTGGATACAGAAACATTGGTTTGCTTCTTGCATTGCCAAGAGACAAGCCTTGGACCCAAAAATTGACAGCCACCAGTTGTCGATTTCCTGTCAAGAGCACAACCACCAAAATCACTGTCAGAATAGCTATATAGTTCAAAATTTCCTTCATAAGGATACCATAACCCAAGATTTGGTTTCCCTTTGAGATATCTGAATATACGCTTCACAGCAACAAGATGCGACTCTTTCGGATCTGACTGGTATCTGGCGCATACACACACAGCGTACATGATGTCTGGTCTTGATGCAGTAAGATACATCAGAGAACCGATCATTGATCTGTATAGTATTTGATCAACTGCTTTGCCCTTTGGATCCGGTTGAATCTTGCAGTTCACATCAGATGGAGTTCGAATTGTTTGACAATCTTGCATCTTGAATTTCTTCAACAACTTCTCAACGAACTTTGATTGGTTGATAAAAATCCCGTCAGCCGACTGTTTTACTTGTAATCCAAGAAAGAAGTTAATCTCCCCCATAGAACTCATCTGAAATCTGCTCTTCATAATTTCCTCGAAGTCTTTGCACATTGACTCACTAGTTGATCCGAAGATAATATCGTCCACATAAACTTGAACGCACAATAAATCGTCATTATCCCTCTTCATAAACAAAGTTGGATCAATCTGACCTCTTGTAAATCCATTTTCTAGTAAATGCTTAGATAGTGTCTCATACCAGATTCTAGGAGCTTGATGTAGACCGTAAAGGGCTTTACTTAACTTGTATACCCGATGTGGATAGTCAGGATCTTCGAAACCCGGAGGTTGTCTGACATATACGTCATCTGTAATTGGTCCATACAAGAAAGCACCTTTCACGTCCATTTGGAATACCTTAAACTTCATGAAAGAAGCATATGCAAGAAAAACGCGTATGGCTTCAAGTCTTGCGACCGGAGCAAACACTTCTTCATAATCAATGCCTTCTTCCTGGGTGTATCCCTGTGCAATGAGTCTTGCTTTGTTTCTAACCACGATGCCACGTTCGTCTGGCTTGTTTTTGTACAACCATCTTGTACCAATTGCGTTTTCTCCTTCAGGTAAGTCCACAAGTTTCCAAACTTCCTGTTTGCGAAACTGAAGTAATTCCTCCTGCATTGCCTCAATCCAACTGTTATCTTTCAGCGCCTCTGAAATATTCTTTGGCACCACTTGAGATAGAAAACACGAGTAAAGACAGATATTTGCATGCTCCGTCTGACTTCTTGTAGTTCTCTGATTCAACGGCCCGATAATCTGAGAGACAGGATGTTTCTTGTGAATTCGATGAACAGGAATATCACCTCCTTGCACTTGACTCTCCAGATTTGAAGTATTCAGATTTGGTAGATCTTGTAGTATGGATGAAGTATGCGGTGTGAAATTCGGGACTTGATCCGGTGAATTGATGAAGTAATCAAAAGATTCTGGAATAACTTCAGCATTCGGATCTGATGATGGTTGATTCTGAACAGATCCACCATCATTAGGAGAAATCACATCTTCTTCTTGATTGTTTGATTCTTGATCTTCATGCGAACCAGAAGGACCCGGAGCTTGACTGGATTTGACATGATCAGGATTGTGAAATGACATAAACGGATATTCAGAGTTGAGATTTCCATCTTCGTCATTATCAGAATCGTCACTAAAGCTTCCTAAGTCACCTGATTCCTTCCTTGCGTTTCCTGAAAAATCAAATAAGTTAGAATTGAAGGATTTCGATAATGAATCTAAATCAAATAACCATTCGGGACCATGAGCCACTAAAGGAAACGAATTTTCTAAAAACTTGACGTTGATAGTTTCAATAACAGTATTTGTTTTGCTATTAAAAACCCGATAAGCTTTAGAAACAGACGAATATCCTAAGAAAAATCCATCGTCGGATTTTGACTCAAATTTCCCGAGATGTTCATTTAGATTTAGAATCGAAACCGGACAACCAAAAGCTTTCAAGTAAGAAATATTTGGTTTCCTTCCAAACAACAACTCATAAGAAGTTTTCCTTTTATCATTCACTAATAAAGTTCTATTTTGTACAAAACACGCAGTAGCAATAGCTTCATCCCAAAAAGTGATCGGGATTTTGGCATCTGCGAGCATGGATCTTGCTGCTTCAATCAGTGTCCGGTTTTTCCGTTCCGCAACCCCATTCTGTTGAGGCGTTCTAGGCGCACTAAATTGTCGAGCAATCCCCTTTTCTGCACAAAATAAATCAACATTAGCATTCTTAAATTCCGTTCCATTATCACTTCTTAACACTTTAACTTTGCATTCCAATTGATTTTCAACTTTAATGATAAATTCTTTTAATAATTCAGCTGTTTCAGATTTTGCATGCAGAAAATAAACCCATGAAAATCTCGTAAAGTCATCTATGATAACTAAACAATATGATTTTCTCCCGATGCTTTGAACGTTGGTCGGTCCAAAAAGATCCATATGTAGCATCTGCAAGGGTTTTGAAATGGAGTTTTCGAGCTTGGACTTAAAAGACATCCGATGCTGTTTGCCTTTCAGACATGCAGGACAGAGATCAGTTGTGGAGAATTTCTTCGATGGGATTCCCACAGCGTGATTTCCGGTTACCAAACGGTTCATGTTTCTGAAATTTGAGTGGCCCAGCCGTCTATGCCATAGCTGACTCTCATCATTTGAAGCATGGGCAATGAGACAGGTTGTTTCGGTATCGGCATCAATCTGCGACATATCCAATTTGTATACATCACGATCTCTAGGCGCTTTCACCACTACCCACTCATTGTCAATCTTGAAACCTGGTTTCAGAATATAACAGAAAGAATCATCAAAAAGAGTTGAATAAGATTTATCACAAATTTGCGAGACACTTAGTAAGTTAAAGTTCAACTGTGCACAGTAGTTGACTTTATCAAAACTAATTACTCCATTCGAAACTGTTCCTTCGCCTGTGATTTTACCACCCGCATCACCTCCAAACGCTACATGAGTACCCTTCTTTTGCTTAAAGTCTTGCAGCAAGGCATGGTTGCCTGTCATGTGCCGGCTACACCCACTATCAACGAACCATGAGTTGATAGGTCTTCTTGGGCATACCTGCATTTCAACAAGAACACTCAGTTAGTTTGGTCAACCCAGGCCCACACGGTCTTGGGTTTTCCGAATCTATCTGCAATAGTAACTTGTTTGTATTGAACATTTTGAAAATTTGTTTCATTCAAAAGATTTTGATGCTGATAACTTCGCCCATTGGCGTTCAAAGATTGCTTTCTCCTCAAAGCAATAAACCTTTCCTCTAGCTTAGGATCAAGGTTATTTTCAAACTTTTGTTTTCTAACCAATAAAGCTCTTGGTTTAAAACTGTTAACCTGCACATTCCTCGAAAAGTTAGAAACAGAATTGTTTCGATTGAAATTTCTCAAGACCGGAGAATGACTTTGACTCATATTTCGAAAACCATATGAATTATTTCTTTGAAAATTTGAATATGGAGTCATTTCTCTAGTCGAGTTTGATCGAAAGAAACAATCCTTTGTGTCATGGTTTCTTCTCTCACAGATATCACAAAATTTGTTAAAATAACATTCTTCTGTAGAATGATTTCTTTTGTCACAGAAACTGCAGTACCTGTTAAAGAAACATTCAGCAGTTGCATGATTATATCTATCACAAATTTCACAATATTTCTTGCTAATCCTAAAGAGCCGATTGTTAACTTTTGATGTTGAACCAAAACGTGATTCATTATCTTGGTTATTCGGTTTTAGATTAACGCTTCTTTGTGGAGACTTGATTTGTGATTTTGATTGCATGGGACTTTGGTTCGATTGTAAACTGTTCTGTTTGGTCACCTTTTTGTTTTCAATTCTCATTTCATTTACAGCGGAAGACTTAGGACCTGAACCTGTTTTCAGACCAGAGTTAGATTTGATTGGAGAATTGATTGGTTTACCATAAGATCCGTTCAAATCAAATGTTCCTGCAGACACAAACTTGATGTTTTTACCTTTTGACACTTTCTTGACAGGTTTAACTTTGTCAGTTTTAACACTTTGAAATTTGGTGTTATCATTCGATTTTAAGACACTTTTGCCTTTTGACTGTTTCGTTTCAGATTGATTGGTCATTGTTTTCGATTTTTGCTTCTTAGCATTCAAAACTTCAGCCTTCTTCATTACTTCTGGCGTCTTGACCAACTGAGCAGCAACTTGCGCCTTTTGTTCTTTCTTCCACTTGATGTACTCCGGATCATTATATCCTGAAAATTCACCTTCTTCCGTCACAGTTTGTTCTGGTTCGGGATTAAGCTTTGGATATTCAACAAGTTGGATAAGAACAGGCTCTAATTTGTTATCAGATTTGTTGCTCGCTTCATCATCAGCTTCAGTTGTCAAATCATCTTCTTCTTTCAAACTCTCAATCAACACTTCAGATCCTTCGGACTCGGATTTACTTTTCTGAATTTCTTTGAATTTACGTTCATTTTCAGGTGAATGATCAAATTCATTAAAGTTTTCCGGTAAGGTTTGAGTGATTGAATTTGGCATTGGCTCATGTGTAAAACCCAACCCAGTTTTGGTTTTGTTACCTCTTTCTTTGATGAGTTGTTTAACCATGGTTTTACAGCTTTTAACCTTTGTTAATTCAACTTGAGTGACAACATGTGCAACTTTTTCTTGTTCAAAATTCTTTGTCATTTCTTCAAGTTGTTTGGTTATCAATTCCAGTTCCTTTAAGGTTTTGTTCCATGATTCTTTAAGTGACAGAATCTTCTCATCAGCAATTTTGTGATCAATTTTAAGTTGTTCATGAATTTTCTCATGTTTGCTTAATTTGTCACCGATTTTAAATGAATGAGTCCGATAATGTTCTACTTGTTGAATGCATTGTTCAGAACATAGCCTTTCTTTGACATCCAAGGGCAATGGAACATAGTTAGGTGGGAGTTCAGAATTAACCTTTGGTTGCTCAGTGGATGATGAAGACTCATTGGCAGTAGCCATTAATGCAACTTCAGATTCAGATTCTTCAGTAGGATCTGCTTTTGCGCTCCAGTCATAATCTTCAGAATCTTCACAATCATCTTCAACCATCTTTCCATCCCCTTCTTCAGACCAGTCTTCTTCAATCTCACATACCAGTGCCAGATTTGATGTAAGATCGGATGTAAACTGTTCTGCATATGCACTCCAGTCATATCCGTCTTGTACACTTACAACCAATGCTTTATTCTGATCTTCTGGCTTCTTTCCTTCATCCTTTAACTCATGCATAGGAAGACTTTGGTACGGCTTTTGAAAGAAACGCTGATTTCTTCCTTGATAACTCGTAGACTGTTGAGAACTTTGACCTTGACCTTGATTGCTTGAACTAGCTTGGTCATTGAAATTCTTTGGAGCTTTACATTCTCTTGAGAAATGACCGTACTGATTACAGTTAAAGCATCTGGCCTTAGATTTGTCAAAACCAACGGTTTTGTTTGCATGAGGTTTGTAGCTTCGATTAACATATGCATGCTTTTGTGTACGATAAGCTACCATAACCATTTGCCAGTTAAGATCCATTTCCTCAACATCTACTGGATCCATTTCAAATAAGTCTTGAAGAACAACGTCCATTTGACTTAAATGACTACCTTGGTACGCTTGGAAACTCGCCATAAAAGCAGTAAAGGCAGTTTTTGTCTCGTCATCTTGAAGCAAAATATTCATGACGTCTTTCACCTTGGCTTGAACAGTTGAATTCTGATTTTCTGATTGACTTTGAAATTGCGCTCTTGGTGGAGATTGAGGTTGAGAATAAGTTGGTGAATTTGGAAAATATGCTGAATCAGTAAAGAAACTTGCACCAACAAATAAGTCACCCTCATCTTCAAACTTTGTAACATCTTGAGCAAGAAAAGCGTTATCAACAGTATTGGCAGGATTTACCACATACTTATACTGAGTTTGTGAGCTTGATCTATCAGTGTTTCTAGATCCTTCATCAATCTCAACTTCTTCGATTTTTCCAATAAGCAAATCAAGTTCCATTGGAAATTTCTCAGTATGTTTCAACAAAGTAACAGTTTGTTTCCAGGATGATGGTAAGGCACATAATAATCGATCATTCAAGTCTTGAAGTTCAGTCTTCACTCCGAGATTTGTCATCTCAGTAGTTAAGTGAACAAACCTGTTCATCATCTGGTGTACTGTCTCTCCATTAATGTGTTCAAACAACTCCAATTGTCTCTTTAGTTTTGACTTCTTCAAACTTCTCAATTGTTCTCCTCCTTCACATATCGACTTCAATGCTTTGAAGCATGTATAACCAGTCTGATATCCATCCAATCTTGACAAAACCTGAAGTGGCAACCCCTTGCACATTAAAGAATATGCCTTGCTATCATTCTTTACCTTCCTCAAATCTTCAGCTGACAAATTATCCTCTGGATAAGGTTCAGTAGAGTCTTTGGTGTAGGTGCTTGCACTATCTGGTTGTGTCTGAGTTGGAATGTGAGGACCCTTCTCAATTGATTTCCATAAGTCATTGTCAATAGAACACAAGTGATGTCTCAACCTGATGGTCCAGTTCTTGAAATCTGCACGATTCAAAAGTCTAGGAACACGGTTATCAGAATCATCATTAGGAGCCATGTTTAACAATTTTTAAAGAAAATATTTTTGGTTTTTGTTAATTTTTGAAAAGACGTGATTAAAATACTAAAATAAAGACAAGTAATTTAAAGACAAGACAAGAAACAAGTAATAAAAACAACTAAATGAGTCACACGGCAAAACAGTGAAAATCCTTCTTCAACCGGCTAAACAGTGTATTTGTTCTTCACCCGGCAGAATAAGTCTTCACACGGCTAAACAGTTAGACGGCAAAACAGTTGTATTTGATTTTCTTCTTCACCCGGATGAACAGTTACCCGGCAATAAGAAAAACTTCACACGGCGATAAGTCTTGACACGGCAGAATCTTGACACGGCAAAGAGTTTCCCCGGCTGAACAGTATATGATCACACGGCACAGTTGTTAATCACCCGGCTACACAGTATATTACCCGGCTGATTTTTCTTCTTCACCCAACGTAACAGTGTCTTACCCGGCACAACAGTGTCTGATCCGGCTGAACAGTAACACTTTTCTTAGTCAAATTCTTCACCTGTCTAGCACAAATTCCTTACACGGCTGCACAGGACCTAATTTCTTCACAAAATCTAAGTCCAAGGAAATTGTCTAAGTCAAATATATCACCCGGCAAGTTAATCTTCAACCAAACATCAACTGTTCATCATCTTCGTCAAACGAAATTTCTGGGTTTTGTCTAAAACTTGTCCAAATTGTCCAAAATTCTCACACAAGCTGTGAAAAGGTCCGATTAACAATCCCTTTTTTCAATCAATCCAAAACATGATCAAATCTGATATTGATGAGCAAAAATTTGATCGAACAGTACTTTTTCTATTCTTCTTAATTCTTCAGATCTGATGATGATCTGATAGAATCTGCACAATCGTTGCGAATTAGAGTGATTCTGATGATAAATCACACCTAAAAACACCAACAATTCGTTCAGATCATGATATTTTGAGCAATATTGATGTGTTTTGCTTAGAAACAGCGAAGAACACAAACCGAAAGCTCTGATACCAATTGATAGGTTCAATTGGATCGATAATATCACTCAAATGATCTAAACAACACGCACAAACAAAACGTTCAATCACAAACACAGTTCATACTCATAAATTCTCTGTATATTGATGATCAAAGCAATTCGCAGTACAATGTGCAGGAGAAAACAAATACACACAGTTAATTCTCTCTCTAACAGTGCAAAAAGTAATCTCCCCTAACACACGCACACTACATGCTTTATAACAAACAAAATGCAAGTTTAAGGAAAATACATAATAAACCCTAAACTATACAAACATATTAAACAAAGATACAAAGTAAATCTTCACACGGAAATAACCCTAACAATTAATGATACGTTTTAATTGTAAAAGTAAATTGCTAGTAACTAAATAAATAAAGTGAATAATAATTATTTTATTTAAACAGAGACGTTATATTCCTCGTATCGTTCTTTCAGTTTTGTCTTTTTGTAAACGTATGTAATCGAAACTTGGGGTTCGTTTTGTAAATATTAAAAGCTAAATTACCTAACTTTGGGAACAAGTTAATACAATATGAAACTTCAAGGTCTAATGTGTAAATGTTTATAATTAAAACAAGAGTAAATTACTATTTTGGCCCCTATGGTTTAGTCCTTTTAACCCTTTTGGCCCATAAATGAAACTTTTAACATATTAGCCCCTAACGTTTTAATTTTTAACTGTTTTGGCCCAAAACACTAACTTTGTAAATTTTTTTATGTTAAATGCAATAAAGTTTTGGTCTTTATATATTTTAAGGGTTGTTTATGTAAATTATAAAGTCTTTACATACTTAAGGGACTATTTATGTACATGCATAAATTACAAATATAACACCATAAAATTTGAAATCTTAAAAAAAAATAAATAATAGTAATAATAAAAATAATAGTAATAATAATAATACTATTATTATTAATACTAAAGGTGTACACGATTCGGTTTCAAACCGCGAAACCGCCCAAACCGTTCATCGGTTTGGTTTCGCGGTCGGTTTATATTTATACAAAAAACGTTCGTAAAAAACCGGACCGTTATGAATAGTTTGGTTTACGGTTTATACCACGTTTGTAAAAAACCGGACCGGACCATACGCACACGTGTGTGTGTGTATATATGTTAGGTCTCATATGGTTCGGTTTAAGTTTGGTTTTTTACTATAAATGGTTTGTTTTTGGTTTTTAATGGCAAAAAACCGTAAGTAACAGTTTGGTTACGGTTTTATCCAAAAACCGTAAAAACCGGACCACGTACACTCCTAGTTAATATGATTAGTTTTATTATTACTATTATTATTATTATTATTTAATTTTTGAAGATTTCAAATTTTATAGTGTTATATTTGTAATTTATGCATGCACATAAATAGTCCCTTAAGTATGTAAAGATTTTATAATTTACATAAACAACCCTTGAAGAATTTAAAGACCAAAACTTCATTGCACTTAACATAAAAAGTTAACAAAGTTAGTGTTATGGGCCGAAACAGTTAAATAATAAAACGTCAGGGGCTAATATGTTAAAAGTTTCATTTTTGGGCCAAAAGGGTTAAAAGGACTAAACCACATTGGCCAAAATAGTAATTTACTCTTTAAAACAATTAACCCAATCTAACCCCCAACCCATACCCGTCTTGTCGGGTTAGCGGGTTGAAGGACCGTGGGTTGGCGGGTTGAATTATGCAACCCTAACTCGACCCATATTCCTATTCGTGTCAAAAATATCAACCCTAACCCGGATGACATAAATTTGGGTCAACCCAAATATGACCCGTTTAACCCATTTATCAAAATGAACCTAAAAAATTTACGAGTTATAAGTGAGTTGTTGTGTAAGTCGGTTAAGAGTAACATGTTTAATATGTGATTTTATGTATAACAACGAGGTATATTGTGTTTTAATTGAAAAAATATTATAAGTAACCATATATTTACTTAAAATCTTATTCAAATCAAATTTATTTATAATAAACAAAAGCAATAATAAATACTTAGCTTTGAAAATGTAAAGGTAAAAGCTTAAGTGATAATATTTTTTTATTGTAAGTACAAATACTAAAGATAAAAGTAACTTAACAAATATTTTAAGAAAAGAAAAAAATAGAAGAACTAATTTTGAAACCTAAACGGGTTGGTGGGTCAACCCATTTTATAAATGTTTCAACCCGAAAACAACCCGTTTTTATACGGGTTATATTTGTCAACCCAAAACCTGATTACTTTCGTGTCGTGTTCGGGTCGTGTTTCGTGTCGTGTCGAGAATTGACACCCTACTCGACACACACACACCGAACCCTAATCTGCCGCACCCTCACACCAGCCGCATCACCACCGTGAACCATCTTCATCATCACGTCGCGTTGGTTTGACCCTCTCGCTGTAGCCGGTCAGTCGTACGCATCGTTGTTGCTGTTCGGAGACGATACAGATCCGGCAGACCTGCAACTCCGGCGAACCTGCAACCCCGACCACCTCTGCAATCGTAACAACAGTCTCCTTACCTCACTAGATAATCGGTACGTGTATAATCCGTTCGTTTGTAGTTTTGATTGATTCGGTACGTTGCGGTTTCGTTTTCTCGGGTGCGGGTTGATTTCAGGTTATTATATGTGTATATTCATGTCACGCTTTGTGTGTGTGTGTATATATATATGTCTATACGTGGGTGCATGAATGAAAAATTATATCGGTGTTTTAAGGTTTAATATATGTATAGGTGCGCTGATTGATGTAAGTATATACAAATCATGAGATATGTGAATGGATTTAAAGAGAACTATGAATGAATAGGCTCTGCATATAGAAGTTAATATATATGTAATGGATTTAAAGAGAACTATGAATGAATAGGCTCTGCATATAGAAGTTAATATATATGTAATGGAGTATTGGAGTGAGAGTTCTGTGTGTTCATACATGAGAAATAATTTGTTATGTATCAGTTTAACAACAACGGGTACAAATCTATTATACGTGTCATGATCAAGAGTGGGTAGATTTAGTTTAGTTTTATTTCTAGTCCATGTTCTTAGTAGTGGGTGGTGTCTTTTTAATTAGCAAGTAGTGGGTCTAGTAATTTGAGTATGCTATAAGTATGATGATAATTTAGTTGTAAAGGATATGAATGAAAATATTATGAATTAAATCTGATTCCTCTCTATATTTATTCGGGTTTCTTGATTCAAGTTTGGTACTCATCAGTGGTATCAGAGTAGTCTTGATCCACTCTTATGGACTCTAAAAAATGGAAAGAGTCCTTGGCTCGAATCGAATCAATGATTGTTGAGATCATTGATTTTCTCAATAACCGACCTTGGTTACCATCAGCCCCGTCATCGGTTGCTGTTGCCACCTCTCCACCGCTAACTGTTTCTGTCACTGCACCACCAAAACTTGCAACCGCCCCACAACCAGCCCCAACACAACCAACCGCTTCTATAATTGTTCAACCACCAAAACAATCAGTTACCACCGCCTATTCTGCATTGGTCCCAGCCCCCAAAAGGATGGCATTTTCTGCCCAACAAATAGAAACCCAATCATATGCCTTGAACGTAGGAATGCAGGTCAACAACCATGTTTTTGAACCTTGGTTGAAGTCACATGGCATTTCAATTCGTAGCAAATATTCACAATTGAACGAGGATGTTCTACATGATCAAAAGTTGTTGATGCATTATGTTGTATTTAGAAAAGGTCCTAAAATACGAGTACCAAATCGTGCAGTCCGAAAACATGAGTGGCGTCCACCGTGGCAGGCATACTACTCTGACCGACTCGAATGGCGACCGCCATGGTGTCCAGCAATTTTCGTATGGTTCTCAACCTTAGGACAAGGTGAATTTCAAGTGGGGTGGATTGTTATGTACCGGTTTAACAACAACGGGTACTAGTCTACTATGCGTGTCATGATCAAGAGTGGGTAGATTTAGTTTAGTTTTATTTCTAGTCCATATTCTTAGTAGTGGGTAGTGTCCTTTTAATTAGCAAGTAGTGGGTCTAGTAATTTGAGTATGCTATAAAGATGATGATAATTTAGTTGTAAAGGATATGAATGAAAATATTATGAATTAAATCTGATTCCTTTCTATATTTCTTCAGGTTTTCTCATCTTTTTTTCTTGATTCAAGTTTGGTACTCATCATAATGTAATATATGAATTTAATACAACAACTTATAAAACAAACTATAAGTATACTATAAATAAAACTTGAGTACAACAGTTTTCGTGTGGATTGAAATGGGCATCAAACTAATAAGTCTAAGGCCATTAATATATGTCACATATAAATAGAGACTGTTTTGGATGATTCAAACTATTTAACTAGTGAGTGTCTAATTTATTACAGTTAAATAATGTAATTACATGGGTATTGGTATGAAATCAAACTGAGAATGCGAAACTGAACATGAACTTTATTAATTAGAGCAATTTGTATCTAATTAGTAGAACTTAAACAGGTCGTTCATAGATCTTGGAAATTCTATTTTTGTTAATTATTTGTTGTTGCGCAAAACCTAAGGTAAGTTTTACTGTCCGTTTTACTTTTACTTATTCTTTTTGGGGGAGATGCAAGTTGTACGTTTTCTTTTCTTTTCATGGATTAGTAAGATAGTATGATCACATGGGTACCTAGTGTCAGTACTTTTGCCTTACGTTTTGACAGTTAATTATATTGCAATGTAACAATCCCGGTTTTTGGGCCCGGAATTTTTTTTAAGAACCCATTGGGCTTGACCCAACCATTACTGGGCTTAGGTCCCACTTAAACTATTGGGCTTGGCCCAACCCTTATTGGGCTTAGGCCCAACTTAGATTATGGGTTGGCCCATGTATGTTTACGATAAAAACCGACGACGAAACCCGTCATATTAAATACCCGAATGCGCGTAGAAATTTATTTTTACTACAACGAGTTAGATAGACATTTTCTCACTAATACCTTTAGTATTACCAATTGTTAGGATGTGTAATTTAAATTACACTTATAACATACGCTACGCAACAAAATAATAAAGATACCAATTCTATGAACCTAATAGCCACTAACAACCTTGTACACATAAATATATATACACATGCATACGTGCAAATGCATATCTACCTATTCTAATAATTGAGTAACACATCCACATGTCACCATTTTAACTACTCCACATAGGATTTTGCTTAGGTGTCATGTTCTAAATTAATTTGATGGAGAATTTTTAGACGGGTCATGGTATGCTCCATATTCAAAATAACCCGATATGTTAAAATTAAAAGTTCACAAATTATCATCAATTATTTCCTAACCCGATATGTTCAAATACACAATTTACCAATTATCTTGATCTATATCTTAACCCGATATGTACCAAGTATCATGATCTATATCTTAACCCGATATGTACCAAGTATCATGAATTATCTCCTAACTTAATATGTTCAAATAAAAAAAATATCAATTATTATGATTTATCCTAACCCGATATGTTCAAATTAATGTTTTACCAATTATCATTAATTATCTCATAACTCGATATGTTCAAATAAAAAAATTAACAATTATCATGAATTTTCTCCTAACCCGATATGTTCCAATAAAAATTTACCAACTATTATAAATCACATCCTTTATTGTAACATATGATTTTTTATATGAATATATTTGTAAATATCCAAATCGATTTAATAAGAGATATGTTAAAAATAAATTTAATATGTAAATTGAGTTAAAACCTATAAAACTAAAATCCGTATATATATATATGTATATATATATATATATATAGATATATGATCATACACAAAACTCATATAACTATCAACACCAATAAAATCCCATGCAAACACATAAATATAATACTTGCACCCTAGTCTCCAAACTTATAAAAACCAACACCCACATTATATAAAAATCAACCCATTCAACATATAACCACACATACATACGTAAATATACATGCATACATGCATATATAAAAATTAACCCATCCATTAAACAAACAACTACATATATTTATACAACCAACATACAATATATATCATCACACAACCATTATTACTTACACTATAATAAAACTCAAATGTATATATATACACATACATACATCCATACGACCACACACACACACAAACACACACACACACACACACATATATATATATATATATATATACATATATACACACATATTTTTATAAACTACAACTACAAGTTACAATTAAAATCACCAACTTAATAAAAACAACACAATATATATATATACATATATATATATATATTAACTAAATCAATTAAAATAATACAAGATATATGTTAAACAAATAAAAGAAAAACAAATAATATTAATACTTACAACCTATTAACTACATGTCCCCTATACACCCACACACCTCCCATGCAACCAATACCCAAATAACTTGTAAATCACACCAAAATCTCCCCACACCCAATGCAAGATCCCTCTCTCTCCCTCCCTCTTCTTTGTTTCGGCTGAAACACCCCAACACACACACACACAATCTCATTTCACTAACACACAATCTCTCACAACTCACAAAAACACTTTCAAGCTTTTCTCTCAACAACCAACTGTTCTTCATCTCAAAAACGTGTAACACAGCAGCAACAACACCCTAAGGTCGACCAACATCATCAAACACTAGCCAATAGGAGCCACGGGTCCAAAGAAACAACAACCGAGCAAACCGAAGCAAAAACCGTTCGACCTTCCCAGCCCACGAGTGAGGACGTGTCCAATCTGAACCAAGCTCAAAGCTAAAAAAGAATAAGGAAACACACTCTTTGTCGGAACGAGGAAGAACTGTTGACGTAAAACCCGCTTTCCCTCTCTTCTTTGCGACAAGCTTCAGAACCTAAGTCAGAGATATGAGATCTCATTGCTAGTGTTCTTAGATTCAGAACCAGAATAGGTCCAGGGGACAAATCAATAGGAAATGTAATTTGCTTCGTAAGAATAAGAATTCACTTCTACCCTGCATTCCTTTCTTTCCAAAGAGAGTCATTAGTGCTAGGGCATAAAAGCTTTGATTGAATGAAAGCCACCTTGGTTGTATTGTTTTCAAACAAATCCAATGTTGGGCCAGTAATAGCCGAAGGCAAAAAAAGAAAATAAAATAAAATAAAGGGGGGGAGATAGAGAAGAGGAGATTCAGAATAGTCACTCCACTCCATGGATAGTGCACACAGATTCTTCTTTCATTAGCAATTCCTTTCGGGTTGGAAGCCTCCCACGAGACCCTCGTAGCACCCCAAGTGCACCCCCAATCACTCCTAACCTCAAGGTAACGGGAAAATACCCGAAAGTGCACTATACGTGCACAAAACGTTCATTTTTACACACAACAAATACCAACACTCCCCATATATTTTTGAACACCTTCAAACACTCATTTTTAGTAAAAAAAGTATTAAAAACCATAAAACCATTTTCTAAACAAAAATATACAAGTTTGACTAAAATAGTCAAACTATACACTTTATTTTGAGAAAAACAACAACACCCAACTAACAACCTTGAAAACATGATTTAAAATTTCTGGAGCTTCTTTATAATAAAATATGGTTACAAAATAAATTTCATGATTTCTGGAGTTGCACATTAATTATTATGCATTTTTGAATATTAAAAATGGCTAAATACACTAATATTCACAAAACCTATGGGAGTATAAAAAAAATACAAAAATTTGTTATCCTACTGTTATAAATATGTGTATAGGTGAATATTACTGATTATGATTGATTGTTGATGGGTGTACATAAAAATCGAACAATAACCGAAACTAAAACGTACAAAACAACGAAAATACCAAAAATGTAAAAATGCCGAATTTTTATTATCTCAGTAGCTTAAATATGTTAAAAATAAGTTAAAAAATAAATTTCATAATTTTCCTAAAAATAATATAATTACTATGAATTTTTGAATGTTTAATAGGATTAAAATACAAAAATTCGTATCAAAATAATTAAGGACACTTAAGGCCAAAATTACAGAACCTAAACTCATATATGGGTATAAAATAACCATTTTAAGACCTAAAATGTTAACAAGGACCCTCTAAGCATAAAACGTAATCTTAATCGAACCGAACGCGTTAAAAACACGAAACCCAACTAAACAAGAAAAATCTGATATTGTATGATTCCAGAAGCTTATATATAAAAAAACTAAGTATCCCAACAAGTTTCATAATTTTTATAAGCCTAACCTATTTATTATAAATTTTTTTATATAAAAGACCAAGTAAATGGTAAAAAGCACAAAAATTAGAAAAATACATTTTAATCTGAAATACCACTTTTTATACAGAATATATAACCCAAGAAAGTATTTTAAAGAATAAAAAGAGTAAACTGCAGTTTTGGTCCCTGTGTTTTAAGGTCATTAACAGTTTCAGTCCCACCTTAACAGTTTTGGTCCCTGTGTTTTTATTTTCTAACAGAAATGGTCCCGAACACTAACTTCATCCAATTTTCCGTTAAATATCCCTCACATGCGGAGTAAAAATGTCATTTCTTCCACTCTTTTTGACATGAAACTGAATAAAAATGTTAACCTACATGATGTTTTAGAAAAAAAGAGGGGAAGAAATGACTTTTTTTACCCTCAAAAGCGGGCGTGTGTGTGAGACATTTAACGGAAAATTGGATGGAGTTAATGTTCAGGACCATTTCTGTTAGAAAATAAAAACACAGGGACCAAAACTGTTAAGGTGGGACTAAAACTGTTAATGGCCTTAAAACACAGGGACCAAAACTGCAGTTTACTCGAATAAAAATGTTTAAAAGGATGTTTTGTAAATAATTCGTTCATACGTCGGTTACACACGCGTTAAAATACGAAAACAACCAACGAACCATAAAACTCAACTTTTGGACTAAAAAGCACTTAGTTACTGATTAGATAAGCTATAACCAAAATTTGAACAATTTAAGAAGTACCAATTGTTTTATACAAATTATTTAAGTTTAAAAACCCGTAAACTGACAACTACTAAAATAATTTGTAGAAAATAATTGAAACACGTAAAAACCATGAAACACCATATATTACAGTAACTAAGACCCCTTTAACATAATATAAGAGCCCAAGATCAAAATAAGCTCAAAAACTCGAATCATAACCCGACACGTAACGATTTACCGCAACCGGAGAAACCGGTGAACTCGAAATCTACCCCGAACTTTATAAACACTTTAAAACCAGTAGGCTAACCTTAAAATATGTATAAGACCAATACACACCATTAACACACCTATAGATGGGAAGTTATAACTAAAAACCTAACTTTGGGGCTAAAAGTGTCAATATAACAAAGTTGAGGGACTAAGAGTGACAACACTCAAACTTTCTGATTTTTATGAGAAACAAGTTAAATACTTACCTAAGTAAGCTGAAACAATATGGATTTAAGTGTTAGAACGAGAACGAACCAACGAGATCACTAAAACGACTATACAACTGAAAGACAACACGCACCCGTTATGGAACGCACGTAGACTTATATATTTTAGAATCTAACTTGATTAAACTAAACATAGGAAGTCCGCTATGAGGTAGGACTCTCACGCAAACCATTATCTAGGAAATTCTTTAGCAAAGCTACAGGTGAGTTCATGAACCCCCTTTTTACATAATATTTTTGGGGCTGATACATACCTACTAAACTTGTATATATAAACTGATTTTCATGGTGTAACACATCTGCTACTTGTCCCCGAACGTTGGTACAACTTTTGGTAGCCATTAACTTCTTGCAGGAGCCCTTTGATATGTGAATAGTACTATTTGGGAATCCCCCGCGTACAGTGGCATACCCCCCACTGAGGTTGAAAACCGTTACGCCATATGTTCAATGAAACGTTGGTGCTTAGCAGAGCACGTTAGCCCACTTTGGGTTAGGGGACTATTATTTATTGTATTCGGGTTGGGTATAATCCGAACAGGTTTGGCTACACATATTGTCGACCGTACACCATAAAATGTATTGTTTTAGTGTCATTAATTTTATTAAACCATGAGCTCACCAACTTTATGTTGACGTATTTTTGGGTATGTATTTCAGGTAATTGATTGGAATGTTATTTAGCTCGTTAATTTGAAGTTAGGGCTTGGAACGTTTTGGAGGATAGCCCACTAGTTATTTTAATATGTTTTTAAGACTGATATGCACGCACTAGACAATTTATATTTCTATGCATTTTGTATAAAACTATTAATGGGATGAAATATGCCCACGTGAACAACTTTTATTATATTTAATGAATATGTAGTTTGTTATTTTCGCTGCTTATTTATGATATCAGTCCGTCATGACCCGGCCCATTTGGCCGGGGTGTGACATGCAAAGCGAGGAAATTTTGAGTAGTACTACTGGGTTTGACAAAACCCATCCAGGCTGGTCGCGCCAGCACGACTAGAGGTCAAACGGGTGTTTAATTGTCCTATCATTTACCGTGTCTAGGAGACATTAGCTTGAGGCGTTCATTTCTTTACATTACTGTCAGCTTCGGTCGTAAACAATTTCGTACACTAGTGTAACATGCATAGTAGTCTAGCTAACTACTTGATATATTATTGGGTTACTGAATCTGCTTTTAAATTTTAATATCTAGTTTTATAAACCTGTGAGCTCACCAACTTTATGTAGATACACTTTAACTTGCATTCTTAAGTCATTGAAGGTTTGAGCATCTGGTAGGGTATGGCATGCATTACTACACTTGCATATTTTGAAGTTGTGTTTTAAAAGTTTTCTCACTTGCTTTGGTTTGGGCGCGTGTTTTGCGCATTTACTTACTTTCAACCTTGGTTGGTTTGGATTTACATTACTTTATGCTTCCGCAGTTTACAATTACTCCGAAACGGTTTCCTCATTTATGAGGCACGTATAGTTTTCAAAATTCATATAGAGTCGTTTATCACACTCCTAACCGTAAAACTCCGTTAGTGGAATTTAGGGTGTGACAGTGTGGGTTCACCATCAGGCATGTTCTAGTCAAGGTGGTGTGGGTCGCCAGACTCGGTTGATTCAAAGCAGTGCGGATAGTCATTCGACATGTTTTTTAGTTGAAATTGTGCGGATCGCGTCACATCACAAGTAGGTTTCTGTGGTCTTGGAAAATATTCCAATGACTTTGGTTGACTTTCTTTACATTTTGAAAGGAATTTGTATTTCTAACTATAAAGGAGTTTGATGAAATTATTTCCAATTCCGATTCTAATTATTTTCTTAACCAAACACACCACTAATGTGACACCCCATCCGATGGCGGAAACATCGGGTTGTCATAGAAATTGGATATCAATAGTAAACAAAGCATGTGGTATTTATTTATTAAAGTCTAATAATGATATCATAAGTTTTGGAACATGAGTCTTAAATGAAAACGACAAAAATAATAAAACCGAAACAGTAAATGCAATAGTTTTTTTTATTATTTTAACTAAGTCCAAGGGAATCCTATGTCTTGGAAAGCAACAATATAACATCAAACACCACCTGAAATATGTTAAAATAAAGTTAGCTAATGAAAGCTAGTGAGTAATCCATAACTAATAAATAATAATATAGAAATCCGAGATCATCATAAAATGCTACGCAATCTTACATGTATAGCTATTTCATATTATTCTCAACCATGACCCCCTTGAACACACATTGAAAATCATCATTGTAATATAGCTTGTAGCCATTTATCATGAGGAACCACTCATTTATCAATTAAAGATAACTGTTCAAGCAACCGTCACCTAACCGTCTCGATGTGTTAGTAATCAGTAATTATTTAGCAACTTAGAGACATGGCATAGCAACATTACTAGCAACTTGTAACATTGAATAGCAACTTGTAACATTGAATAGTAACTTGTAACATTGAAATTGAATGTCTGGGTTGAAATCACCTATCAATGTTGTCCAGGAAGGTGGGTTTGTCAAAGCATTAGCGCTAAAATTATACCGGTGGGATTACAAAGTGAAAATACTACTTTAAACTACCATATAAGTTTGCATCTTGCCGCGGAACAAGACTAACACATTTTATGATATCTTTTGGAAAACAATATAGAAAATGGAAAATATTGTATAGTATTTGAACACATATTTTAACCCCAAAACGTAAAAGTAAAAAAAAGGGAATGAATTTACTCACTTTGAAACTCGGGCTCGAAACAAATAGTAAACAATTTAGCTTGAACCGAGGATTGCCTAAATATTAGAATCACCTTAGTAAATAACAACCCTAATTTAGTAAAACATATAGTATAGAAAATTAGAATAGGAACATGAATCTAAGGAAATTGGAATTCAAGGGTTTTGAATTGGGATTTGTGGAGTTTCTCGTTAAACGATTAAAATATATAAACTCTTTTATTCGTAACAAGCAATAGTGATAGTAATTACTTTGATAAATGATAAAAACTCTAATAATATATTTTTAACAAAAACTTATATAATGTCAAAAATATTTTATATTTATTAGAAATACTGCAAAACACTTAACACAATTTTAAAGTATACAAGATCCATATAAAAGTCCTATTTATACAATCTATTATTTATAAAACATTGCATGTATTTTATAAATATTTATAATACATTTTTATAGTATTTTAAAATATTGAAAGTATTTGTAAAAATTAAATTTACAAAACTAAGTTTATATAAAATCATGGTTTAGATATTTTTATAAGATTTTTAGCATTTTATAGCGTATATAGTTAGTAATCTAGTTGAAACAAAAAGATAACAAAATATAAAGGTCCTTAGTTTCGAACCCATTACCTTCCAGTTCACATACGAAGCACAAACCAGTCTCACTATGCTAAGTTTTTGTAATAAATTAGGAGAGAAATTGTTTTAACACAAAATCCCTAAATCATAAAAACCCTAGAAAAACAAATCACGAATTACTTCGGATTGGATCAATGACACCAGAAATTGATAAAGGGCTTTGAATCTAGACACGACAAGGATCATTTAACATAAAACACTTGCTTGATTGGTAATGAATTGAATCGATGAAGAAGAAGAACAACTATGGATCAACAGAGGACTTAGAGATCTTTAAAATTCAATTCAACTTGCATATTTACTCCTAGTGATGTGTCAAATAAAAGCCCTAATGCAATTTTGGATTATATTAAGGTTTTGATGAAGATTGGATGAAGAACACGATGAACAAAAGTGAAATCACCTACAGATTTTGGATGATCATTGTGAGAAATTGAGATAGCAGGGAGTGAGAGGGAGGTTAGGAGATTGAGATCGTAAAATATAATACCCGAAATTGAAGTTTTAAATAAATATTGATTTGCCTAATAAGAAAAAAACAAAATAATAACAAAAGTAATAGAAGTTTAAAAACATTGTCAAATAAAATAAAATAAAATAAAATACAATATAAAAGGTTAGATTAATTTAAATCTCAAAACCTTGGTCTTATGGTTATCCACGTTACCTAATCTCCACAAAAAAATGAGATGGTTGGCCATATCCTTTCAACCCACGTTCAAACTAATTAGATCATAAACCCTTTAAACATGTTGCGTTGTTGTGAGGTAGCCATTGTTGGCGACCACAAAACCGGTTCAAATTAAATCAGTCACCAACCTCCACGGCCACCGGTGAAACGCCATCAAACCACGACGGAAAACCAGTCCTTGCCTACTAGACTTCACCGTTGTTCCATAGCGAAGGCATCGTCTCGGATTTACAGCATAATCCACGATTGCGTGTGTGTTCCACCATCTTTGAATCGGAGTCGACTTGTCTTTATACGTTTTGGAGGTAATAATTTTGATCCCTATGTTGATATGCGATCGCTTAGTTTGTTAGAAAATATCGTTTACGATGGTTAACTTGTCCCGGCGACTCGAATTGTGTCTAATCAAATATTTAACAACCATCACATTATGATATAGGGAGTACAATAGGTTCGATGGGTTTTGATGTTAGTAAATTAGAAGTGGTCGCAAAGCTAACCATATGGTTTAAAATTTCAAATCAACTACTCCTTATGTATGTATTAGAATTAATCTTCTAATAATAATAACTTAGCTAACGTGAATAGTTATGAATTCATTTCAGGAAATATTAACTGGTTGAATGGATAAATGGTCAATTGGTTAAATAATAAACAATTTATAAGTTTATGTCATTGAAGCTTACATCAAGTTTCAGGTTGTTATGGCAGCCACAAAGAAGAAATTGAGTTGGAGTCTAATATAATATAATAAATTTTATATGGCTATGTTTTCTTAATAATGAGCAAGTGGAGGTATACAAGATGATATGATTAATTTAGATACTTGGTCCGTATAACTATGACAATTAAAAATTTTGAATATTATGAATACATAATAGGTCAAGCTTAAGATGATAGGAGTTTAAAAGATCAATGACGAAACCTTGAACTATTAGTCGCAGGGACAAGTAAGTCAATAAATTGTCTTGCATAAATTCAGGATATGACTAAAGCTTATCGTACGTGTTGAGGAAGACTCAGTTTTGTTCATTTCTTAATTAAGGTACGGATTCCGTGTCCCTTTCATCATAGTATATATATATTGTTTCTGTTACTTTGTAGTACGGATTCCGTGTCCCTTTCATCATAGTATATATATATATTGTTTCTGTTACTTTGTAGTACTGATTCCGTGTCCCTTTCATCATAGTATATATATGTTGTTTCCGTTACTTTGTAGTGCGGATTCTATTTCTTGTTCTTCATGGTATTTTATTTGTTTCTATTCTTCATTTTTCGTTTCTTTATAGTATGAACTTTGACCCTTACTCGTAGTGTCCATCACTTAGTTCCTTTGAAGTATTTGGCCTTCGGGCGTTCGATATGTTATTAGAAATTCTGACTTTGACCTTTGATACGGATGTGGTACTTATTATATTGTACTCATTATCGCATGCTCCATTATAGATATTTGCATTATACCATTTGTTTAGACTTTGTTGTAAAAGTTATTTGTTTGACTCTGATACCCGAGCAATTAGCCTCCGGTAGGGATTCTGCCGGTGCGTCATTGGGGCATTCAATGACGTAGCACTTTCCGTGACGGTGTGACTGGTTCACGGCGTCTCCATATTTCTGGCACTCGATGAGTGATATTTGGGGAGGCGTATGGATCGATCCTAGACTTTTGTTTTGTTCAGTTTTGGTGAGTGATGGTGTTTGCCCGCATACAGCTCACAGTACTCAAGCCGACGGGTTTGTTTACACTATTTGTTTTGTTTTGTGCTCGATGGGTATTTCTGGCCATACGGTATATGTGACTTAGTATTTGTTTCAGAGAAGTTTTATTTGTTAACCGTATGGATTCTGTCCTGGATTCATTATGCTTCATATGTATTTGTATCTGCTGCTTCCGCTGACCTTTGTTACTCTGATAATCGTTACCCTTTTGTCATATTATTACTATTGTTCTTTCCGTTACTGAGCGTTTTTGGCTCAGCCGTATTTCTTTTTGGTGTTTTTCTTTGTTATATGGCAGGTATTCTAGGGGATCTTTGGGATGTGTGAAGAGTGCTAGAGACCTGAGTAGAGATTTTTATAAAACTTGGAGACATAGATTTGATGATAAAAAGTTAGGACTTTGTAGCTTTTCTTTTGTAAAGCAATTACTTAGTAATAATAGAATCTTGTTATTGTTCTGACTACTGTGATAGTGACACGTCAGCCCTCTCCGGGTTGGGGTGTTACATAAAATGAATTTGATTAATTGGGTGTTAATTCGTGGATTAAAACCCAATTAAATGGTACCAACGGATTCTAAACGACAAGATAATCATTCTAGTTAATTTACCTTATTGAATTTATGCGTTTCAAGCCGATTTCATTATGAGGGGTTTTGATTTGGTTTTGAAACGAGAATTAAAGTGGCAATTTGATGTTTAGAAACTAATTAGAGGTTCGAAACACACTAGGAACAATGTTAGGATGATTTTATATAGGTTGAATTGGCTTTAAAGTATTTAAAATCATGTTTTCCAATTCTAACATTTGGTATAATGTCACTTGCTTAATCTTCGTCCACATGACAGAAAATGCCCATTGGGGACATTAACCATTACACATAGCCTAATCACACCACTAATGAAATTCCAATTCCAATTCTAAAACCAAGTACAAAGGCATCATACCGTTGCACCAACCGCTGTTCTAAAAAAAATTCAAAACTCAAAAGTTTTACTTCTAAAATTTAAACAATCTTAATCTCAATTGTAACATTTAAACATTTTAATTTGTTAGTCTGCCATTACAAAAATAAGTATGTTTTAAAAAAAATTTACCTTTAAAATTTATGTTGGAGAAAGGGGAGAGTCCACCCAGTCCACCTTAAGTTTTTCACTATTTCACTCCACCTTAAAAACACCTCAATTTACTAAGAGTCCATCACAATTTAATTTTTATTTTTGTCGATAATAAAATTAAAACATTAATTAACTATCAAATAAACATCAAATAACAAATTAAACCAAACTCAACATAACTTCTTCGTCTTCTCAAAAAGCAAATCAAAGCACCTCAATCCACCAACCACGTCTTCACCTTCTCAAAATTCCCAAAATTCAACCAAACTCAACAAAACCACCACCATTGTTTTCGTCGTTCAACACTCAGATCTGAACTCAACCAAACCTACAAGTCCATCACCACCGCCGCCGCCGTTCTCCGCCGTCTTAGATGCTCATCTCTTTAAAATATGGTGACAATATAGCCAAAACCCGGTGAAATTCCGGCATGAGCAGAAGTAGTAACGTGTCAGGGGTAGCCTGAGTTACGGCTCAAATTTTCGCGCTAGAGGTAAAAAAATTATTTTCCAATTTTACGATTTCCTACCACTGAAATTCTAAAAAAAACTAACCTACTATATATTATAAATCTTAATATCCATAAAAATTTAAGGTTTTTTTTACATATTTCCCCTTTTTAAACACATCAATTACATATTTACCCAAGCCTAAAGTTTAATTACATATATATCCCCTTTGACATAATAAATTACTAATTTACCACTTCTTTTACACAAACCATAAGAAAATATAAAAATATATTTATGAAGATCATTAAAGGTAAAATAGTAAATCAAAAGGCTATTTTAAAGAAATTGGGTAAATATGTAATATATGTGGTTTAGGAGGGGAAATATGTAATTGAATTTAAGAATTGGGTAAATACGTAATAAATGATCTTATGAGGGGGATATATGTAAATGCCCCAAAATTTAAAATCACTACTTCTCCCAACTCCGACCTCCGACCAGGTCTCCCAGCTTCGACCGACCTTACTCCTCCTTCCGAAGTATGCTGTCCTTATCTCTAGGTATTTTTGATAGTTTTTATTGTTTTTAAGAGTTTTAGGGTTTTTGTTAAATTTGTTCAATTGTATTTACACATATAATCTAGCAATGTTTATTGTTACTGAACTAGATTTAGGATGAAAAGATAACCAAATCAAGTTCTGATTTGTGAAAATATAAATATAAAAATTAAAGTTGGATAACAAACTCAGGTTTTAAAATTAAATGGAAAACCCAACAAAACTCACACAAGCGGCAAGTGTACCGGTCGTGTGTAGTCAAGCTAAGTAAGTTCGAGTATCGTATCTAAGACTTGTTTGGCGGCCCTCAATAATAAATCGTTATCGACTCCTAACCGATGAAACTTTGCTGAATTTTTTAATTTAAACTAACAAAATAAAGACGAACTAATAGTTAAACGTTATCTAAATTAATTAAAAACTAGGAAAAGACTTAACTAAGATTTATAAAAACAAGAAAAGACTTAAACTAAGAGAACAACCTAAAATGGGCTCGAAACTATCAAGAATGAGAAAGCAACTACCTAGGCGGGAATCCTATCAATGATTTGACTGCTATTGGTTTCACACAACTAATGGCACCGGATCCAAAAATATAACTACCAAGAACAAACCAACGCTGCATTGTAGGCCATAGGTCTTAAATGTATGCTAAATGTCCTAAAATAGTTATTTGAAACTTACGGTGTTAAGAATGGCAAAAACCAAACCTGGATGACTAATGGATCCTAAACTAGATCTCCTTCCAGTCTCACTAGTTCAATACCCAAATAGTTGGTTCTATCAACTCAATAAGATAAAGGGATCAATTAATATAATATGATCTAAGACAAGAAATCACAAGTGACTAGACTACTTAGGCAAAATCCACTCCTGTGTGATCCTAACTGTTAGGGCTCGAATTCTGGCTATCGAGGATGCAATATCCTTAATGCGCTAAATCCAATATCCTTGGCGTTTAAAGGATTGAAGATCCTTGATGCTAATACTTGTCGATTAGCTAACATTTGTTCTCTACATGTTTTTTATGTCTTTGCAAGTAACGTCTATACGACTACGTCCACCTTGAATCTCGGTCAATATGGTTGCGGATTAAGCTGAAGACGTGGTCAACTAACCTCAACGGCTATGGCACGATTTTAGGGATTAGTTTCTTTTATTCATTTATATATAAGGAGGCTATGGCTAAGCTAAACATGCACGTGAATTATCACAACTCTCTTCTATCTATTGACTGAATACTTCTGCTCACACACAGACTTTATACTAAGCGGCCATAGTTCTCGAGTTGTAATCATCTTTTCATTGTCAATATAGTGGTGCTAGACAATTGTCATCACCCGAGGTTTTTGTGCTAGGGATCCTTAAATGATCAAGGACTTTTCCTCGTATAAATCATCGTGTTCATCTTATATTTCTGCATATTATTCATTAAAACACACTACCTCACTTTACTAATTTGGTTATCAATTTTTGACCAAAAAAATTTGGCGCCCACCGTGGGGCAAGTGTTTTTTAATTAGTCATCTTTTCATCTCATTCATATCAATTTCTCGTTCAATTCATCTTTATTCATTTCCTATATTTCAATGGCTTTTCAATCAAAAGCTGTTTCATCAAGCGTGCCTTCTTCATCATCTTCCGTGCCAATGCCAAGTTCATCTTTGGGACCGATGAAGATCAAGGATGTCACCAATAAGAAGCCATCTGCAGTTTTTCAAGGATCAAAACCTCATGCTGTACTATCTACGGTAACCTCTAACAGTGATGTTTCCATGTTGTGTTTGCAGATGAAAGTCTATATGGAGCAGCAGAACAATACCAATCAAAGGATCCTTCTAGAAATTGAAGATATCAAAAAAATCAAGAAGCATGTGGAGGAGACCAGTCCCTATATTCCAAGAGTGCTTGATTTCAACACTTCGGGGTCCTTAGCACCGCAAAATATGGGATCTATGGTTCAAACTTTATCGACAACATTCCAGCAAGAATCCTCAATCTAGAATCAATAAGGATCCTTCAGTCAACTAGGATGCTGAGTCTTTCCAGGATCCTTCCGTCAGCCAGGATACTCTATGCCTCAAGGATCCTTCCATCAAGCAGGATCCTCAATGCAATATCCACCGGGTCCTCCCCCTAGTCAGAATCAAGGATCCTCAAGCATGCAGTGGCCAAGAGTTACTGAAATTCATGATGGCGATATTATACCCATGCAAGCTAACTCTACTACTGCACCATCTATCTCAACTGAGATGCATCGTTCAGAATATTATAGTGGAACATGATATTCTCAACCGGGAGGTAATCATTTCAATAGTCAATCTTTAAACACTAACTTTGGCTCGACGCACGATACATGTATCAATGCAGCAATAGCCACAGAGTTACAAAAACTTAAGGATATGATATCCAGCGTTCCAGGAGTAGTCGGACCGATTCTTGAAATTCTTGTGGGAAGCCATAGAATTTCAAGATTTGCTCCACAAATATGTGATGCCGAGATTCCAAAACGCTCTCAGACTCCAAATATAAAGCTATATGATGGATAATCTGATCCTGAGGAGCATGTGGGTCAATATAGGGAAAGGATGGAAATCAATCCTATTCCAGAAAAGCTAAAGGAAGCCTTTTTGTGCAATGGTTTTGGATCCACGCTCACTAGATCTGCCTTAAAATGGCTGCTAAGTCTTCCTCCTTACTTTATTACTTCATTCTCTCATTTAGTCAATCTTTTCAATAATCAATTTTCTTGTAGTCGAACTTTTGAAAGACTAACTAGTGATTTATATAGAGTTACTCAATCTAATACTTAGTCACTTAGAGATTACGTGACTAAATTTGGCATGGAAGTCTTAGAAATCCCTAACCTTGATATGGTTACGGCTGTTCAAGCATTTAAAATGGGATTGAATGTAATGACCCCATGCAAAAATCTAGATGAAGTAAGAACCAGAGCCTTAAGATTCACAAGGCTTGAAGATGACAAAAAAAATCCAAGACAGGGACGGCTCAACAATAAAACAGGAGCATCAGGATAAAAAGCAAGGATCCTCATTCAAGAATAGTAGGACCAAGCCATATTCTAAGCATGATAACTAGTACGTTCATGCAGTGGATTATGATGAGGACGAGGAAGAATATCCTAAAATTTCTAAATATTACTTTTCTGTTGATGTTGGTGATGTGTTGCTTACAATGCAGGATCTAGGTGAAAAAGCAAGGTGGCCACGAAAAACTGATAAAGCGGTTGGCTACAAAGATAAGTCTAAGTAGTGTGCTTACCATGAAATTTTGGTCATATCACTGATGAGTGCATAACTTAGAGAAGAGATATAGGCTATCTTCTTAGCGCATGCCACTTCAAAGAGCTATTTGGAAGAAAGAAGCAAAGGATCCAGGATCCTGAAAAAGTTCCTAAAAAGGCTTCTCAGCCACCTCCCGATGCTAGAGTGATCAACTTCATCTCCGGGGGATCCGAGTTTTGTGGCACATCATACTCAACTGCAAAAAGAAACGCGAAAGAATGCAAATTGGAATGTGGTGAAAGACCAATCTCGACGTCCACCACAAGTAATCCAAAATTCATATCATTTGACGAAGAGGATCGAGCTCATGTTCAGGATCCTCACCATGACAGCCTGGTTATTACATTGTTTATTGCTAACCATTATGTTTGCAGGATCCTTATAGATGGACGAAGCTCTGTCAATGTCATACACTATGATGTCCTAAAAAAGATGAACATTCCAGAGTTGGAGATAGTATCTGTGGCAACTCGAAATTTTTTCCTTTAATCTCAGTCTTTTTACCCACTGTATCTAATTTTCGGTATGAAAATTCTTTCAACAAGGGGATGATGTGACACCTGACATTTTGAAGAAAATTCCGTTAACACAAATACATTAGCTATATTATCCAAATCTTAAGTGTTAAGTGATTGGGCTTAAAGGCCCAATAAAGGCCCAACATGATACATGAGACCCATTAAAGACCCAGTTCATTATAACGAGTGTTCGTTCGATGTATTAATATTAAACATGTATTATAAACTTATAAGAAGGCAAAGTATTTGATTTTATAGTAAACAAACGTATTTAAATACAAAGACCAAAGGAAACACGTATTATTCGGAAACGTTCATATAAATATGTTCCGAATAACTAAAATAATAATAGAAATGATTGGGGAAATCGTGTATGGAATATTAGTCTTGATAAATATCCAGGACGATAAATGTTACGAGAAACGATATGAGACGCGGTGCGTTGTGCGTACTAGTCAACTAAAAAGCCCAAAAAGAAACCCTAAGTATATAGACAAATTAATCTCAATCCTCATCATTTTTCTCCACATAAATCCTAGAATCCTTTCCCCACAAGTCCAGCCGCCACATTTCCGGTGAGATTCCGGTCAGCTCCGACGTCCCCACGACGCCTATGATATATCAAAATCTTCGTTGTGACGAGTTGGTTCCAATGATAGTAAATACATCTTCTAACTCTTAGCGATGAAAGAGTTATGGCCAGTTGAAGATTTCGGCTGTTAGGGTTTAAACCATTGCTGCTCGTTTTTCTTTTCTTTCCGGCGAATGATTCGTCCAGTGATAATGTTCGGTTGTGTTGGATCTTTGGTGGTGATTGTGATGGTGGTTAGGATGTTTGATGACGACCGTGGTTGTGACACCCCGCAATTTCTGGTTAACACCGTCAACTATTCTTTAACTATTCCGTTAAATTTTATGTAAGTTTAGTGTCAATTTGTAGTTAATTAAAATTAGTTATTAGTTTCATAACTTAAATAAATAAAATAAATAAGATCAAGGGTGCAAAGTGTGAATATGTAAATAAATACCCAACCCTAATTACCCACCCTCATATCACGTCTTCTAACTTCTGTTGAAGAACGCACACATACAAACATCAAGCCGGTCTTCTCCAACCTGCTTCTCGTTCCTCTATTCATCCTCATCGAAACAAACCCAGTCTCTCCCTGATCTCGCCTATTCTCTCTCGTCTCTTGTCGGTGGTAGAAGCAGAAGGAAGGCGGCAGCCGCTGCAACTCCGGCCACCTCCATCTCTGATCGTCTTCTCTCTTCGGTAAGTTTCAAATCACAAGCTTTCGATTTAAGGGTTCTGGGTTTTTTTATGGGTTTGCGGTTTTGATTTCGGGTAGGATTCGTTTCGATTTCGGGTTGTTCGGGTTGTGTTTTCGGTTCGATACAGTGCGCGTACTATGAATATATGAATGCGTTTATGCAATTGTGATATAGAGGGTTGATCTGCAGTGTATGGTATGTATGTATATGCTATAATGTCGGGTAACTAGGTGCAATGTAATATATATATATATATATATATATATATATATATATATATATATATATATATATATATATATATATATATATATATATATATATATATATATATATATATATATATATATATATATATATATATGTATGTATATATGAACATGATCGATGCCGAGTATGTGTGTGTTTATGTGCAGCAGTAATGATCCTTTATATATATGTATGTATAAGTCAATGTATGTAGGGTATGTGTTGTTATATTGCATTGAAATGTATGGATGAGTATGTTGGTGTATGTATCACATAGATTGGCAATAATAGTATATTGAACTTGTAAATGTATGCGTAAATTGTATGTATATGGTTGCTTAAATATGTGTGTGTATATATATTATGTAGGGTGTTTTAGTATAATCATAGTGAGTGAATGTCATATATATAGATGCAGCAATACATAGTAATACAATGTTTGTAAGTAAAAATTGTATGTATCGGCTGGTATGTGTGATAACATGATAAGTATGAAGATTGTTTCGTAGTAGTAGTAGTATGCGTATGGATCGATGTATGTAAAACAACACCGTGTAGAAGTGAATTGTATGTTGGTACAGCAGTTTGTAAAGGTGGCGTATGTGTACTTATTCTATGCGTATGAATATGGGAAAAATTGTACAAGTATGGATGTGTAAAGATGTAGTCTATGTAGCGAGAGTAATAGGTGTACATGTAGTGATGCAATCGTGTGTGTAGGAATAGGACACTAGCAGGAGGTGAAAGCATGCATAATTGTATATTGTATATGTGTGTATGTATGTATAGAAATTTATGGCATAAGATATCTTGCATGGAATAAACGTGGGTATGAACTTAAGTGCGTAAGTGTGATATTTGGTGTAAGAGTATTATGGTGTGATAAACTATCGTTATACGGAAACCGACCCGAATAAGCGAAACCTTAGCGAATCTCATATAAATATACATATATCTATACATATATATATATATATATATTTATTAAGTTTCTGTTCGTAATTAATAATTAGTAGATCATCATCTAAAGCAGGTCGTAGGGCGTTCTAGGTTCTTTTGTTGCATTTGAGCTGTTTATTTGCTATGCGCTTCAAAGGTGAGTTCTTTGCCCGCTTTTAAATATTTTTCGGGGAGAAAACATACAAATGTTTTTACACGCCTTCGGGCAACTATTATACAGCGCCTTCGAGCGGACTGCATTTTTATACCTTCGAGTAGGGCCTTGGGGCAAGATTTTAAACAGCCTTGGGCTGAGTTTTTATGCCTTCGGGCAAGATTCTAATGGCCTTCGGGCTACGGTTTATGCCTTCGGGCTACGGTTTATGCCTTCGGGCTACGGTTTATGCCTTTGGGCAGGGCCTTCGGGCAACGGTTTTGATAAAACAAAGTTCTATTGTCTAACTATTTATTTTACTGAGCATGATTCCACCCAACCCTAAAGTCCTTTCCTTTTTGTCGAGATTATTAATATACAGTGGGTATAACGGGGAAATTTGAGTAGTACTACGGGTTCGGCATACCCCATCATGCTGGATTGGTTTCCAGGTGGTGCAAATTGTCCTTTAACTTTTGGTCACTCGTCGTGGTGGTAACAAGGCAACCTTATCGTATCGTTCAGTTTAATCTCGACGTGCTCATGTAGTAAACGAGGTGGTCTGGCTAACCAGCAATAGTAATGATGTTTATCGGTTAAACGGTTTCAGTATTTTTATATACTCTTGTTACTTAAACTCATTGAACTCACCAACATTATTTGTTGACTCGTTCTAGTATGTTTTCTCAGGTGGCTAGGAGCTGTGCACATAGGACATATCATGCATGAGTCGTTTTATTTTATTTTGAACAGTTATTTACGTTGTTGGCTCTAATGAAAATAAATGCCGGTTTGTGCTAGACTATTGAGCACAGGTTTTATACTAGTATTGTGCTAGACTGTTGAGCACAAGTTTATTTAAATAATGAGTTTGTTTGAAAGCTTCCGCTAAACTTTGAAAACTTACATTTTTATATCCTGAGTTTTGGGTTAATGTCTAAGTTAAACTTTTATTTAAAATGTTGAGTCAGTGTTACTGTAACTAATGGCTTGAGATCCTGGTATGTCACACGCCTAATGGATACCCCGTTTGTGAAAAATTGAGGGTGTGACAGATTGGTATCAGAGCCATAAGTTATAGGGAACTAGCATTTCTTTGCATATAGTCTATAACTTTAAGCATTTGCATTAGTTACACTCACACTGCACAGTAGTACCATAATTAGAAATAGTGTTTGTTTGCCTATACGTGTTACATTTTTACGTGCTTGCCTGATATAGGATCTTTGTAGTCTAAGAATCCTTATACGAATACTCTGTCCCTATCCCAAACTTGAATTTAAATTTTTCGCTTAAATCTGATTCTTCTTCGCCGAATGTGGCTGAGACATCTTCTCAAGGCGAAAAGAGGCCAAGAGTATGAGCTTGACGATTACAACCGTATTGACCCGTTTGATTATCCATTTTAGAGTTCGTGAAGTGGAGCATAAGTTATTCAGCAGTTCATTCCTTCTTTTTAAATTACGTTAGATTTTGTAAGCCTAGAAAACCGATTGTTATTTAAATTCTTTTTTTCTCACTCTGTTGAAAGCGTGGTGACAACAAAAGCGTGTAAGTATAAAACACTCAAATCATAAAGACTAAGACGTTGAAGTTATCCGTAATGATTTTTTTTTTCGTTAAGTATTTTGTTCTATTCTTTTAAACCTTCTCCACATTGTTACACTTATCTTATTTCATCAAATTGGTGCTTGTTGCTCTCGTGAAAACTATTAATTTGAAGTGGCATCTCGTGGATATGACTACTGATGGTATTCTCGTTCTACACAAAGACTGCGTCTGAATACTAACACAAACACAAGCTACAGTTTGTATTATATGAAAACCATACCTCTCTTATACATCCTATATTCGGAATAATATAAATTATCTTATAAATAAGCACAAAACAATAAGCATGATGAGATTAAAGCCCATGATGGGAGACAAACTAGGGTGATTGTGTAAGGTAAATTGACGATTACGGGTGCGCAACGTAATGGTAAATTTATAGGTACACGATGATCCTGGCAAAACCTATCATGTGGGTTACAACCAAAAACCCAAAAGTGAAGAACCAAATAACACAGATTTCACTTGAAACAAAACTCTATCTCTAAGTAACATACTGATATCAAGTTTATCCTTATGTAGTAAAACAATTATAATACCACCTTCCAAGATAAACTTCTACCATACTAATGCCACAAACTCGTAATACAATGGAATGCTTTAAATTTTGGTCAGTGTGTTATGACCTTGTACCAAACGCCGATAACAACTTAATGTCATGGTTTCCTCAATCGAGCACTAAACAAATCTTATAATAGTAAGGGTTACTAGGAGGAGCCCTATAAAACTATGACTTGTTTGGAAAACTCATTCCTGTCAAAATTAAACCAGCCACATAATATCTCACATACATGATCGCTCCTCGTGAATGGTATTGTTGTAAAACACGCATTGGATCTAAAACTTTATTTATCCATCAAGAATATTTAAATTCATAAACATCATCGACATTCACTACATCAGAAAAATATATTCTAATTTTTTTACCAGATTATTCTCGTAACAGTAACACAACTTAAGTGCTATCTATGTTGTGAGCCTAAAAGCGATCACCCTTGAATTTTGTTTTACGAACAACCCTATTCTCTCTATCATTCATATGGCAACTCGTTATATAACACTTATAACTTTCAGGTATCCAAGAAAAAGCTAAGTGAATTTTATAACTGACCCCCCCCCCCCCCTCCGCGAGTATATAACTCTGAACATCATCCATTAAAGTTTAGAATAACAAACTTTTATTTCGATCATCCCAATACACATTGTATTTGCTAAGAAAGATAATAATTGATGCTCTCATTGTCATTTGACACTCTAATCGTGCAATATATTTCTTTCAAAGATCCGCGGTTTATTCAAGAGATCCTACCTTGTGTGGAAATTAACTTCCTATATCACAACTATTTGATTCGCAATGTAAGCAATAGTCAGCTAATCGTTCTAAAACATAATATCTCAATAGAATAAATTAAATGCGTAATGAAACTATTGATGTTACACGTCCGAAGTAATGAATTAACATGACATCATTATCTCACCCGTTAGTAAACTTAGAACTCGAGATCTTAAACACTCTAAAGGTTTAAACACTATCACCCAATGAAGCTTAATATCCAAATTCTTGTTAGCATTTTATTGATTGAACTCTTATAAAATCCATGCGTACTAAAACCCGCATTTTAAAAGAAATATGGTTAGGCCACCCTAAAAGAGCTACAGGATTAAAACGAATCTGTTATTCAAATAGAAAGATAAATTCTTGGAAACATTCTATATGAGAAAATGCTAGGTGTATCATATACCCCCCGGCACACTTCTAACCATAACATTCAGAATTCATCAACAATAAAACTTGTTGTAATCCAATGACTAGAAACAACTCATGTGACATTGACTCTTTTGTTGTACACTACTTCCGTACGTAAACTTTAATAACATATTATACTACGTTGTACAACCACTTGTCCTCTCGATCACAACAAATCATATAGTTATTGAAGAAAGAAATACCTATTAAAGTTCTTTATCATTTTTGGCTAAAACATGTAATTTCGAAACATATAAGTACTGCTATTATTCATCCTTCTCCATCTATTCTTAGAAATTTTATGACATTCATTATGTCCGCTTTTTGACAACGATTCTTTAATAAAGTAGAGTACCTACTCATGGTTGAGTCAATTTAATGATCTCTAACAACTCGAATAACAACGTTTCTTTATTCATGTTCGATCCTTGAAAATCTGAATAACAACTCGAAGCTCCGTGATCTAAAAAAATTCTGAAACATTCCGCATCAAAATCCCTGTTAATGAATCTGAAGAATGGACCCCAAAGAAACTTTTGAATCTCTTCAAACTCGCAATACATTAGACCAGTTGGAATCCTGCAAATGATTACTCTAGTCGGTTTAAATCTAATGAAGTGGCTACTTAATGTAAAACAAATAAAATCATTCTTAGCTATTAAAGTAACAACGTCTAACACCAAAGGTACGATTAAATTTTCGGCACGAAAATTCTTTTAACAAGGGGATGATATGACAACCTGAAAATTTTTCGTTTATGTTGTTTATTTCGTCGCAGTCAACCAATGACACTGCGTAATTTTCGGGAGGAAAATTCTTTTAACAAGGGGATGATGTGACACCCCGCAATTTCTGGTTAACACCGTCAACTATTCTTTAACTATTCCGTTAAATTTTATGTAAGTTTAGTGTCAATTTGTAGTTAATTAAAATTAGTTATTAGTTTCATAACTTAAATAAATAAAATAAATAAGATCAAGGGTGCAAAGTGTGAATATGTAAATAAATACCCAACCCTAATTACCCACCCTCATATCACGTCTTCTAACTTCTGTTGAAGAACGCACACATACAAACATCAAGCCGGTCTTCTCTAACCTGCTTCTCGTTCCTCTATTCATCCTCATCGAAACAAACCCAGTCTCTCCCTGATCTCGCATATTCTCTCTCGTCTCTTGTCGGCGGTAGAAGGAAAAGGAAGGCGGCAACCGCTGCAACTCCGGCCACCTCCATCTCTGATCGTCTTCTCTCTTCGGTAAGTTTCAAATCACAAGCTTTCGATTTAAGGGTTCTAGGTTTGTTTATGGGTTTGCGGTTTTGATTTCGGGTAGGATTCGTTTCGATTTCGGGTTGTTCGGGTTGTGTTTTCGGTTCGATCCAGTGCGCGTACTATGAATATATGAATGCGTTTATGCAATTGTGATATAGAGGGTTGATCTGCAGTGTATGGTATGTATGTATATGCTATAATGTCGGGTAACTAGGTGCAATGTAATATATATATATATATATATATATATATATATATATATATATATATATATATATATATATATATATATATGTATGTATGAACATGATCGATGCCGAGTATGTGTGTGTTTATGTGCAGCAGTAATGATCCTTTATATATATGTATGTATAAGTCAATGTATGTAGGGTATGTGTTGTTATATTGCATTGAAATGTATGGATGAGTATGTTGGTGTATGTATCACATAGATTGGCAATAATAGTATATTGAACTTGTAAATGTATGCGTAAATTGTATGTATATGGTTGCTTAAATATGTGTGTGTATATATATTATGTAGGGTGTTTTAGTATAATCATAGTGAGTGAATGTCATATATATAGATGCAGCAATACATAGTAATACAATGTTTGTAAGTAAAAATTGTATGTATCGGCTGGTATGTGTGATAACATGATAAGTATGAAGATTGTTTCGTAGTAGTAGTATGCGTATGGATCGATGTATGTAAAACAACACCGTGTAGAAGTGAATTGTATGTTGGTACAGCAGTTTGTAAAGGTGGCGTATGTGTACTTATTCTATGCGTATGAATATGGGAAATATTGTACAAGTATGGATGTGTAAAGATGTAGTCTATGTAGCGAGAGTAATAGGTGTACATGTAGTGATGCAATCGTGTGTGTAGGAATAGGACACTAGCAGGAGGTGAAAGCATGCATAATTGTATATTGTATATGTGTGTATGTATGTATAGAAATTTATGGCATAAGATATCTTGCATGGAATAAACGTGGGTATGAACTTAAGTGCGTAAGTGTGATATTTGGTGTAAGAGTATTATGGTGTGATAAATTATCGTTATACGGAAACCGACCCGAATAAGCGAAACCTTAGCGAATCTCATATAAATATACATATATCTATACATATATATATATATATATTTATTAAGTTTCTGTTCGTAATTAATAATTAGTAGATCATCATCTAAAGCAGGTCGTAAGGCGTTCTAGGTTCTTTTGTTGCATTTGAGCTGTTTATTTGCTATGCGCTTCAAAGGTGAGTTCTTTGCCCGCTTTTAGATATTTTTCGGGGAGAAAACATACAAATGTTTTTACACGCCTTCGGGCAACTATTATACAGCGCCTTCGGGCGGACTGCATTTTTATACCTTCGAGTAGGGCCTTGGGGCAAGATTTTAAACAGCCTTGGGCTGAGTTTTTATGCCATCGGGCAAGATTCTAATGGCCTTCGGGCTACGGTTTATGCCTTCGGGCTACGGTTTATGCCTTTGGGCAGGGCCTTCGAGCAACGGTTTTGATAAAACAAAGTTCTATTGTCTAACTGTTTATTTTACTAAGCATGATTCCACCCAACCCTAAAGTCCTTTCCTTTTTGTCGAGATTATTAATATACAGTGGGTATAACGGGGAAATTTGAGTAGTACTACGGGTTCGGCAGACCCCATCATGCTAGATTGGTTTCCAGGTGGTGCAAATTGTCCTTTAACTTTTGGTCACCCGTCGTGGTGGTAACAAGGCAACCTTATCGTATCGTTCAGTTTAATCTCGAAGTGCTCATGTAGTAAACGAGGTGGTCTGGCTAACCAGCAATAGTAATGATGTTTATCGGTTAAACGGTTTCAGTATTTTTATATACTCTTGTTACTTAAACTCATTGAACTCACCAACATTATTTGTTGACTCGTTTTAGTATGTTTTCTCAGGTGGCTAGGAGCTGTGCACATAGGACATATCATGCATGAGTCATTTTATTTTATTTTGAACAGTTATTTACGTTGTTGGCTTTAATGAAAATAAATGCCGGTTTGTGCTAGACTATTGAGCACAGGTTTTATACTAGTATTGTGCTAGACTGGCGAGCACAAGTTTATTTAAATAATGAGTTTGTTTGAAAGCTTCCTCTAAACTTTGAAAACTTACATTTTTATATCCTGAGTTTTGGGTTAATGTCTAAGTTAAACTTTTACTTAAAATGTTGAGTCAGTGTTACTGTAACTAATGGCTTGAGATCCTGGTATGTCACACGCCTAATGGATACCCCGTTTGTGAAAAATTGATGGTGTGACATTGGTTGTGGTTAACAGCAAGTACGGCTGATAATGGTTAGACGTGGTGAGTTGTGGTTGTTGCTGTTGAACTGGTTGTGTTATGACTGATAATGGCGACGAAGGGTGGTGGATAGGGGCTGTTCTTGTAGGTGGCAATAGTTCCGGCAAATTGTTTCCGGCCAAGTAGTGGTTGTTGGTGCCATGGTTGCCGTCAATGATGACGATAGTGTTGATTATGGTGGTTTTAGGTAGCTAGAGGCGATAGATGGTGATTCGTGATGAGTAATGGTAGTAATTGGTGATGTTGTAAGTTGTATATTGATGGATTAGGTGTTTTGTGGTGACTAGAGGCGGTTCGTGATAGTTTTTGATGGTTCATGGTAATGTAAATTATAAATGGGTTGCAAGTAATGTTTTTATTGGCTTTAATGGTGACTGTAGCGTAGTGGTGATTTGGGAGTGTGTGTATGGAAACATGGTATGAGCGGGTCTTGGTTAGAGAATGACAATTGAATGGTCGTCGATAGATTCAAATGCGTGTTCCTAATGAGAAGGTAATGTATTGGTGAATGTCAATACGTTGTGCTTATGTGGGCTTTCAACAGTAATATGCTTATACTTGCTTTCTACTTTAAGGTGAGTTCTTTGCCCGCTTTTAAATCTTTTTCGGGGAGAAAACATACAAATGTTTTTACACGCCTTCGGGCAGCTATTTACAGCGCCTTCGGGCAGACTGCATTTTTATGCCTACGGGCGGAGCCAACTGAGGCTACGTTTTATACCTTCGGGTAGGGCCTTCGGGCTACATTTTATGCCTTCCGGCAAGATTCTAATGGCCTTCGGGTTACGTTTTATGCCTTCGGGCAGGGCCTTCGGGCAACTATTTTGATAAACTAATTTCTATTGTCTAATGGCTTATTTTACTGAGCATGAACGTATCAAACTATAAAGTCCTTTCCTTTTAGTCGAGATTATTAATATATAGTGGGTATAACGGGGAAATTTGAGTAGTACTACGGCTTCGGCAGACCCCATCATGCTGGATGGATTCCAGGTGGTGCAAATTGTTCTTTAACATTTGGTCATCCGTTGTGGTGGCGACAAGACAAAAACTATCATAACGTTCAGTTTAATCTCGACGTGCTCATGTAGTAAGCGAGGTGGTCTAGCTAACCAGCAATAGTAAATGAAATTTATCAGTTGAACTGTTTTAGTGTTTTATATACTTTTGTTACTTAAACTCATTGAACTCACCAACATTATGTGTTGACCGTTTTAGTATGTTTTCTAAGGTAGTTAAGGAGCACGAGCACGATTAGGGCATGCGTGCATCATTGGGTCTACATGTTTTCAAGAATTTTGTTTGTTACTTGTGACAACCCGACTTTTGGGACCTACCTTAACCTTAGTTATTATTAGATATTTATATTACTAGTAACATGATTACTTGCGACTACTTTAATTAACCATTATTTAGGTGCAAACAAATATTTAAGAGACAAAATATTATTTTAGTGATACCCAGATACTATTAGTACACGTGTATCTATTTATGATTAGATGATTGTTTTAATGCCACGTGCTAGGCTAGATAAATTAATAGAGACAATAGTGAAACAATGTTTTAGTATAGTATTAGTTTTAGCAAACAAACATACAAAGTTACCTGACACTTATACTATGAAATTAATGGGTTAATATTTATATGTCAAAAACACAATGTAAACTCACGAATCTACAAACAATTAATAATATTTACAACATATTAAACAAATTATGATGAGGTATGAATCTACCCACATTTTTCGTCCATATACAAACAATAAATATACCACCAACTTAAATTAAATACCACAAGAATCACCTACACATATATGACCACAAAAGATACATTAATTGAAAAAAAAAATATAAGTATGTATATACATACATACGTATCATACATATACATACACACTTCACACTTGAATTTGACTTAATAAAAACATTTAAACCTTTAACCCATTTCTCAAGGCCACCCCCTACTAACCAATACCACACTTTGCTTAACCTAGTAGACTACCTACCATATCTTTCCTTCTTGTTTCTGCCGAAAAACAAGTCCCAACACACCCACATTGCCTTTTGAAACACTCAACCACCATTACTTAACCCATTTACACTCAACCTTCACCTATCTCTACCTCTCTCATAGTTTTGATACTTCCTCTCTTTTTCTCTCTATATCTCACGAAAAACACACACCAACACCATAATAATCTGCATTTTCATCCACCTCCTAGCAAGCTTTAAGAGTTAAAAATCGAATACCAAGCTCAAAGGTAACGAAATATGACTTTTCTTTAGTTTTCTACACTTAAATCTTGCAAAACTCTTATCCTTCCATCCACAACAGAAAGTTTCAGCAGCAAAGTCACGAGTTCTCGAAGTCATCCACACCTCATAGGTCGTTTTTCTTGAAGCCAAGCAAGACGAAGGTTTGTACATGGCAAAACACACTAAAAACCTTCATTTCTACACTAGTTTACACCATTTAACACCTTGTTTTGAAACCTTATAAAAACCCACGAAATAAAACACTTAAAAACAGTAAATAAACTTGTCTTTAACATGGTTAAAAGATAAAATAACTCATGGTTTGTTTTAGTACAAAACTATGTAAGATTATATTGATGTAAATGGTTATTTTGAACACTTAAAAACCCAAAAAATAAGATGAACACAAGCACCAACATAACTTTCAGATCTAAAACTATAAATGAGGTGGAAATAATATATAAAAATCATGATGCATGTTAAGGAGGTAATGAGATTTGATAAACAGGTGAAACGAGTGAAAACCGAGCACCCGGTAAGCCTTAAAACTACAAATTTGCACCAAACATTATGAAACTTAATTTTTATTACCTCCAAGCCTTTATGAATATATTTTAGCCATAGAAAATAAGTTTCATGATTTATTGCTCTAAAATGTATTTTCTACAAATTTATTAGTGAAAATAGTCACTAAAATGTACATTTTCATAAATAAATTCTAATAATTAATCAAAAAGGTTAAAAATCACAATGTTAATATTTTACAGTGGCATATGACTACTAAAACATATTTTTGTCATAAAAAGTGGGAAACCATATATTTTACCTTACGGTTACGGTTAAAACGTGTTCTTAACGGTTTTGTGTAAAACTTGAGATTTTTGTACTTATAACCTAAAAACTTATTATTTACAGATTATATACACTAATGTGAGCCCATGATAAAGATTTTTGAAGTCTTGAGTCAAGTGGTTGAGAAAATGGATTTTTAACACGTAATATGACGGTTTTACCGTAACCGGTAAAACCAAAATGTATATTTTTACAATATATAAAATTTTCTAGAAATTTTGGTTATAATATGACTCCAATAAGTATATTAGACTTATAAAATATATATGGACCCTTTTTGGGTCAAGAAGCGATAAGATAACACCTTTTGGGTTAAAAGTGTCATTTTTGAAACTTAAGGGACTAAAAGTAAAAATTCTGAAAAACTTAATATTTTTTAACTGAAATTTTATTAAAATATACTAAGAATCATAATTACAAAGTTCATAATAAGAAAACTTAATAAGTGATGAACTAAACCTTAAAAACTTGTAAACTAGACGCGGGTAATGACATCATTTAACGACACCCGAAATGCGTTATCTTAAACGAGCATAATGTTTGGGGCTGAGTTGGAACTTATAGAACAGGTCCATGTAATGAAAATATATTGATAACTGATAAATTTTAAAAATCCAAAACTCTAAGACTTTCCAATTTAAGAAACGTTATTTTTACAAAACTTGACAATAACACTGTAAGGTGAAATGTTTGAATACGTCACACACTTAGGGGTGCACATGGTTATATAAGAACCTATAGATTGAAAACTTATGAGTACATCACATTACGATAGGTTGCTAAGAAGCAAGCTCGGACTTATTTGCTATTTGTGACTTTTTGCTTTATTTACAAGGTGAGTTTCATGAATCCCTTTTTACTTAATGTTTTGGGATGGAAGCATGCTATTTTTAAAAGTTTTGAAGCTTATACATTTGATATGCTATTTTGAGTTATTTGATGTGCTATTTGTGATGTATCTGATTCTATCCGCTAAATTATTTACACGATCAATAATTCTATCTTTGAGATGGACCGCTTGTTTATATGGGTAGTACTACTTGGGGAATCCCCCATGCGCAGTGCCTACTTGCCATACACCAATGGCATTAGAGGTAGGGTCCGCACTGAGATCCTGCGGGGTCGTTCGCGGCATGTGACAGGTTTTCAATTGAGACAAGTGTTCTTACACTAGCAGAGTGGGAGCATGTATTTGGGCTTAGTCCCGGCTCTTTTGGGTTTGATGAGGCACAAGCCGGGCTAAGTACAGGGTTGATTGTGTAACGTCACGAAACATAATTTCATTGTGTAACATCACGAGACAACACAAAACGTTGGTTATTCTTTACTTTATATGAAAACCTCGAAATTAATATTTATATTTATCAAGAACAAAACCATGTTTTACAAACAATTATATTTTGAAACATAAACTTGAAACTCACCAACTTTTTAGTTGACCCATTTTCTCTTTGAGCATGTTTTCAGGTAATTGAAGTTGGACTTAGCTGACTATCATTAGAGAAAGAAGCCTTAGAAGTTAACCCGTTATGATGGCATTACTATTACCGTCTAAGCTTAAAAGACAATTTTATATTATAAATTTTGGATAAGACACCTGTCGTTTGATATTCGGAAACACGTTTTACATCCTTAGTGGACGAGACAAAACTTATTTTGCTTATTTCCTTTAATCTTTGGTTTACTAGAAGTACGCTTCCGTTTCTTCGTTGATTATCAGTCGTCACACGTCACCCGCCTACCCGGGGTGTGACATTACTGAATGTTTTAGTATTAAATACTTTTAATGCATTTACTTTACTCAAACAGGTTTCGATAACCATTGTCGTTAGGCGTCTGCGAACTTTTAAACATTAACTCTGTATTGAATTTTCTCATTTAATGAGATATGTATATTTTCAAATCATATAGTGTCGTTTGGTGTAACTAATGACTTGGATCCTGGTTTGTCACACGCCTAATTGATACCCCGTTTGTGGAAAATTGAGGGTGTGACAGTATCATAATCTTCAGGTGTAGTAGGATTCAGTGGTGAAACCAAGAACACTCTAGGGACATCAAACTACTAATATATATTAAGGGAGTAAATACTATGCAAAAAATTTGTGTTATTGACTGTCTATCTTGTTGCAATATTATTCTTGGCAGGCCATGGATACACGAAATGAAGGCAGTCCCCTCAACATATCACCAATGCGTGAAATTGCCATCTCCTTGGGGAGTGGTGAAAATCAACAGCAATCAACAAGAGGCAAAAGATTGCTACACATCTTCCATGAAACAAGCGTCTAAGCCAGCTGAATTGTAGCAATTATAGAAATTGCCTACGGAAATTAAAAGATCCGAAGAGCAAGATGTAAAAGAAGTATTGCTTGAACCTGAAGATCCAAAATCCAAAATATTCATAGGATCCAGGATCCAAACAGATATTGAGCAGGATCTCATATCCTTCATTAAGCAAAGAAAATCCACATTTTCTTGGAAGGAATAGGACATGACAGGTATATCTAAAGAAATTATTACTCATAAGTTGGGTATTGGTCCTTCTTGTGACACCCCGCCCGGTGGCGGAAAACACCGGGCTGTCATAGAATTGGATATCCATCGTAAACAAAGCACATGGTATTTATTTATTACGTTTAATAATGATATAGTAAGTTTAGAACATCAGTCTTAAATGGATACGACAAAAGTAATAAAACCGAAACAGTAAATGCAATCGTCTTTATTAGTTAAACCAGGTCCAAGGCAATCCTATGTCTTGGCAAAAGCAGCAAAATAATCATAAGCATCACCTGAAATATGTGAAAATAAAGTTAGCTACACAAGCTAGTGAGTAAAACCCAAATTGAATAGTAATAGTATTGAAATCCGGGATCAACAAGATATGCTGCGCAATCCCACATGTATAGTAATTTCGTAATATCACCCTACCAGGACCCCTAGAATAGAATAGCACACCAACCACAATAGAAACCATAGTATCTCGTTTAGCCATTTGTCATGAGAACCACTCATGTAATAAATAATGATAACTTTTAATAACCGTCGTTTACCGTCTCGATATATAAGTCATCATTTAGCAATTTAGGGACATGGCATAGTATAGCATCATAGCATAGCAACATAGTATAGCAACATAGCATCTCGACATAGTAAACATGGAATTAGAAAGGCCGGGTTTAAATCACCTATCGATGTTGTACAAGCAGGTGGGTTTGTCAAACCATTAGCGCTAACATTGTACCGGTGGGATTACAAAGCAATAAAACTACTTTTAACTAACACATAAGATTGCATCAAGCCGCGAACTAGATTAACATATTTGTATGATCTCTTTTAGAAAACGAATAGAAAACGCAATATAGTAAAAGACATATTTCAGCCCCAAAATAGTAAAATGGAAAAAGGGGAGTGAGTTTACTCACCTTGAAACACGGGCACGAAACAAATAGTAAATAGATTAGATAGAACCGCGAATTGCCCAAATACTAGAATCACCTAAGTAAATGACAATCCTAACTTAGTGAAACATATAGTATAGAAACTATAATAGGAACAAAATGAATCTGAGGTAACTTGGAATTCTAGGGTTTCAACTTGGGATTTGGAGGTTTTTCGGTAAACGGTTGAATATATATATATATATATATATATATATATATATATATATATATATATATATATATATATATATATATATATATATATATATATATATATATATATATATATATATATATATATATATATAGAAATTATAAATAGTAGTACAAATAAAAATGATCTTGATAACTATAGAAATTAGTTTAAATAAACCATATGATCCGATTTTTCAAGAGGTTCATTAAGTTCAAGACAAAAGTTGTATTAAGCGTTTTTAAACGGTCTTAATTTCGAAACGGTAGATAATATATATATATATATACCTTTGAAATAATTGTAAAAATAACACCATTGGAACATAAGTTTTATAAAATATTTTTTGGGTTTTAAAAATATTTGAAATTGATTTATGTATATTTTATGATATTAATATATTCAAAATAGCCTAAAAAGAATTATGATGGAGACCAGATTCGAACCCTGGTCTCCACCTGCAAAGCAATCAGGTTTACCAATCACGCTGGAAGTATATTTTGTTTAGAAACGGATTTCAATTAGTTTTGTCTTGTGATAATCAAATATCCCCACTTCCAACAAGAACACAAACCCTAATTCTCCAATTAAATCCATTTGAATCAATGAAACATGAAATTGATGGCGTATTTTGAATCTAGACTTGGTAATGAGTATTTTGTATAGAAAAACTTACTTGATTGCACACGAATTGGGTTGATGAGATAGTAAACAAGAAAAACTTCGGCTTGTGATTCATTAGACAGCTTGAAGAAACTAAAATTCGATTAAGGACCCAGAATTGATCTTGATGACATGATGAATAAAAGCCCCACATCAATTTCAGAATACATTAAGATTTGAATGCCCAAATGTTGAGTTGCAGGTTTCGAACAACGGAGGATCAAACACTGAGTTTACTGATTTTTGTTTGGAATTAGAATCTCAGAGGGTGAATGAGAGACCTATAGATTGTTCGACATGAATCCAATTAGATTAATTTGCTTCAGAAACGATATTTCTCGTTCGGTTTTCTTTTTGGGATTAAATGGGTTTAATTGAGGGTCAATGAGGAGATAAAATCCAATTAAGCGTTTGGAACTGATTCTAATCGACGGTATGAATGCGTAAGTTACTTTGATTTGTATTGAAGTGGTCGTTTTGATTGTATTGAGTTAATGGGTTTTTGATGTGAAACCGAAATCATTGAATTGGATTAAACTACTTGTGTTGGGTGTTAGAGACTGATTAAGGATATTCACGAGGTCGAGCCGAGCACAAAGGTGATTTCACCGGGTTTTAATTTGATTAGAAACTGCTTAAAACTTGATTTTATATGTCGCCGGAGTTAGGAAGATCGGCCGGAAATTACACCGGAAAGGGTGGCCGGGAAAACGGGGTTCAACAGGGGGGTTGATGTGAATTATTTACAGTTTCGACCCCTACAGTTTAGATTGTTATCGATTTTGGGTTAAAACTTTAATACAGTTTAAAAGATGACAGTTTTTGCACAAAGTTAATAAAAACTTATTTTAATTAACAACTTAACCGGGTTGACTCGTAACGCTTATATAATTGACGTTTTGATACTATTACTTCGTCTTTTTGACTTTAAGTGTTTATTTAGAGACTTTAGTAGCTTTTATTCTTAATAATCTTACTAAAATCTCCTTATAAAATACAATTTATATACTTTTGAGATTTAACAATTGTATTACTAATTAATTAGTAAACGTTAGATATTACATGCCATGAATTCATTTGATTTATTTAGAAACGGAAATAACACAACGGTCCGACATATTTATTTATATTAATAATGAACGTTTCATCACGATGAATTAAATACAATTAAATAGAAACAGAGCAATGGATTCGGATTTGAGTCGGGTATTCGGGTTCGAGTCGGGTATTCGGGTTCCTGTTTGGGGCAGTTGTCACAGTCTCCCCTCCTTATAGAAATTTCGTCCCGAAATTTACTCAAATCGAAACAGAAAATGAAACGAAGGGATAAGATTATTTAGCTTTCCGTTGGGTCCTCACGTTCCCGATCTTTTTAAGAACTTTGAATAGTGACACATAGATATTACTGGCATTGTAGTTTTTTTTTCTATGAGAGAATTTCATCCATGGAAGATGAATGTTTTGTTTGAAATATGATTTTAAATAATCGAGATTAAGAGGTTATTTATTTTTAATTTGCTTTGGAATCATTGAGAGTCATCTAATTAACTCTTTTTGAATCGTGAGAGTTCGGTTGATTTAAGTGTGTGGAGCTTCGAATAAAAATTATTTGTTACTCATTCAAGAAATGGAATAAGTTCTCCATTCGAATAAAATGTTTTAGGTAAATAGATTTAGGTTGATTTAAATGAAGATCATAAATAATCATGACTAATAGAACGGAAGAAACGAATAAAGTAATTGTGCGTATAGTTAAACGAATTAGAAGCAATCAGTCAAATGAGTAAATAAATCGAGTGAAAATAGAATGATTAAATGTGGTCCAACTCTACAAGTTGACCATGAGATTACGCTTTCCATGATAATTGTACTTACGTTACTTAGCTCTTTGTTATAAATGTATTCTTTAGGTCTTCTAATTTGAACAAGGATACGTTAGTATTGAGGAGTAGAATTAGATCACACCAGATTAAGCACTGGATGATGATGATGACAAATGGTATCATATATGTAAGTTTCAGATAGGTTCAATTAGTAATTAGTTGTTATTTTCATATTATCTTAGCTTTTAATTTATCTTACCTCATGATGTAAGATATGTTTTATTATAGGAATAGGATACTTAGAACAACAGGAAATTCACAGATCGAAACAACGCTTCACTTGTCAGTATGACCGAAGCATTTATGTATAGGAAGTACCAATGGCGTATCCACCATGCTCTTGTCATACCACATTTGTCGCATTGCTCTCTAACACATGACAAAACTTCCTATGGTTTCCATGCACCAACTTTCATAATTCCGTGTGCACCCGTAATTACTTTAGTTTTTGCATGGACCACACAGTTCATTCGATCACGTGCGAGTCAGATGTAGGCAAAAATTTCTAAGTTAAGATAATAACGATACACATTGGTTTTGAAATTATATTCGATGACATTTAATTCTTGTGAATTATAATTTGTGATGATACACAAATGAATGGTTCGAGAAGATTGAGTTAGTAGATGGTTATTGCTCTTGTAAATAGTATTGTTGACTGACATAGCTAGTCAAATTCGAGTACAAAAAAATTGTAGCAACTTAAGTTTTTGAAGAACCAACTTTATGTGTAACATGTAGATATCAAAGGTTCATAGTATTGCCAAGTTCATAAGTATTGGTTCATGATGAGAATAATCCAATTTAAAGTTCAAATGAATAGATCACCCAGTTCTTAAGAGATACAATTCTTACGACGTTTGAGTTCGTATAGCAAAAACTTTAGGTAAACCAAGTGCTTTGGTTATAGAAATAAACAAGGTTATACGAGGTGATGTTATTTTCCTATAATACGGTTTAAAAAAGAAAAACTAAGTAATTAGATAATGGGTTCAGAAAAAGCTTTAAATAAATAAATAGCGCAGTCTAAGTTTTAAATATTCAATATTGGAAAACATGAACCGTGACGTTTGTTGCAAGCATTTGTATCACATTTGAGAAAACATGGAAATGTTATGTAAATATTTAATAAACGTTTAGAATGATCAATCCCTACTTAAAGAAATCATTTATCATGATTTTCAAAAAAAAATATTCTTATTTGAAAAAAAATAGAGAAATCATTTTAATACAACTACTTATTGGTTGGTAGTTTTACAAAACCGTAGACAAAACATGGTATTTTAGGTAAAGAGTTTATACGTAAGTCACATTGGGTTTTGGAAGGGTTTATAAAAATGAGATTTATAGAATTTCATTAGTGATCATATATACAATTGAAATGTTTTAGTTTAATGAGCTCAGGATAAGTTGTGTAATGAGTTCACGTTAAGTTTGGAAAACGAGTTTATGAATAGCAATATAGCATCATTTAGTAAGGGATTAGAAGTTGGATTTAGAATCTTATGATTTAGATGATTACCTTAGACAATAGTTGAGTATTTGAAATCAAGTTGAGATACTTTGGGGGAAAACATTCGATTCGTAAATCAAACGAATGCGTTGACATGTCAAAATAGTAAATCTGTTACAAGATTTCAAGAATTATGAATTAAGTCTTTAATTTGGGATTCGATAATTGGATTGAGATTAGAACCGTAGATTTGGTATTTGGTATTTGTTTTGAAGTTTTGATAATTTGATTGAGGTTAGTCAAATATCTTAGTTTTGATTCAGAATGTTTGGGGTCGTGATGGTATTAGCGTGTCGTTAACGTCTTGTTGCCATTCTACAGGATAAGATAGTAAAAGGATTGAACGAGATATAAGAAAATTTTGATAACATAAGTTGTAATGGAATTTTGGATTGAATAGAAAATGATAATTGTACTTTGAATTTCATAGAATTGTTTTTGAACCCATAACATAGTAATCACTTGGAAATCATTGAAACGAAAATAAGCAAACTTGGAATAGCATTTGAAATAATATAGAAACCATTGAAATATCTTGAAATAATAGAAAATGATAATCATAGAATCCATAAATAAATAGAATTTGAAGGCTTAGGAATGTGTCTTGGTTTTGGACACTTAAGACTTATCAAAGTGTTGAGTTCGTTTTCAACGTATTCGGGAAGGCGTGCTTTAGCCTATAGGGTCACACTCATCTCGTCCATCCCCAGGTAAGCATACAGATCTCTTTAAGAGATTTATACGAAATGCTTTGCCTTAGACAGGATGTCCGTGATACAGGCGTTCCCCCTTCCGGATTGCACACGTTCCCATGTTTCAAACCTACTCAAGACGATGACGAGATTCCACAAAGAGAAAGATCCTAATCACACAGACGAGTCTCTTGTAGCTTCTTCGCGAAATCAGATAAGAAATAAGGTAAAGAAAAGGCATAGAAATGTTCATAAAAAGGAATAAGGAAATAAGTTGTAGAAGAGTTTTCTAAGCACAAATTATTTGTACTAAGGACTCTTAGGTTATAGTCTAGGTCGGTGTGTTTCTAATACCCTATCCTAGTTCCCTATAACCATGGCTCTGATACCAACTGTGACACCCCGCCCGGTGGCGGAAAACACCGGGCTGTCATAGAATTGGATATCCATCGTAAACAAAGCACATGGTATTTATTTATTACGTTTAATAATGATATAGTAAGTTTAGAACATCAGTCTTAAATGGATACGACAAAAGTAATAAAACCGAAACAGTAAATGCAATCGTCTTTATTAGTTAAACTAGGTCCAAGGCAATCCTATGTCTTGGCAAAAGCAGCAAAATAATCATAAGCATCACCTGAAATATGTGAAAATAAAGTTAGCTACACAAGCTAGTGAGTAAAACCCAAATTGAATAGTAATAGTATTGAAATCCGAGATCAACAAGATATGTTGCGCAATCCCACATGTATAGTAATTTCGTAATATCACCCTACCAGGACCCCTAGAATAGAATAGCACACCAACCACAATAGAAACCATAGTATCTCGTTTAGCCATTTGTCATGAGAACCACTCATGTAATAAATAATGATAACTTTTAATAACCGTCGTTTACCGTCTCGATATATAAGTCATCATTTAGCAATTTAGGGACATGGCATAGTATAGCATCATAGCATAGCAACATAGTATAGCAACATAGCATCTCGACATAGTAAACATGGAATTAGAAAGGCCGGGTTTAAATCACCTATCGATGTTGTACAAGCAGGTGGGTTTGTCAAACCATTAGCGCTAACATTGTACCGGTGGGATTACAAAGCAATAAAACTACTTTTAACTAACACATAAGATTGCATCAAGCTGCGAACTAGATTAACATATTTGTATGATCTCTTTTAGAAAACGAATAGAAAACGCAATATAGTAAAAGGCATATTTCAGCCCCAAAATAGTAAAATGGAAAAAGGGGAGTGAGTTTACTCACCTTGAAACACGGGCACGAAACAAATAGTAAATAGATTAGATAGAACCGCGAATTGCCCAAATACTAGAATCACCTAAGTAAATGACAATCCTAACTTAGTGAAACATATAGTATAGAAACTATAATAGGAACAAAATGAATCTGAGGTAACTTGGAATTCTAGGGTTTCAACTTGGGATTTGGAGGTTTTTCGGTAAACGGTTGAATATATATATATATATATATAGAAATTATAAATAGTAGTACAAATAAAAATGATCTTGATAACTATAGAAATTAGTTTAAATAAACCATATGATCCGATTTTTCAAGAGGTTCATTAAGTTCAAGACAAAAGTTGTATTAAGCGTTTTTAAACGGTCTTAATTTCGAAACGGTAGATAATATATATATATATATACCTTTGAAATAATTGTAAAAATAACACCATTGGAACATAAGTTTTATAAAATATTTTTTGGGTTTTAAAAATATTTGAAATTGATTTATGTATATTTTATGATATTAATATATTCAAAATAGCCTAAAAAGAATTATGATGGAGACCAGATTCGAACCCTGGTCTCCACCTGCAAAGCAATCAGGTTTACCAATCACGCTGGAAGTATATTTTGTTTAGAAACGGATTTCAATTAGTTTTGTCTTGTGATAATCAAATATCCCCACTTCCAACAAGAACACAAACCCTAATTCTCCAATTAAATCCATTTGAATCAATGAAACATGAAATTGATGGTGTATTTTGAATCTAGACTTGGTAATGAGTATTTTGTATAGAAAAACTTACTTGATTGCACACGAATTGGGTTGATGAGATAGTAAACAAGAAAAACTTCGGCTTGTGATTCACTAGACAGCTTGAAGAAACTAAAATTCGATTAAGGACCCAGAATTGATCTTGATGACATGATGAATAAAAGCCCCACATCAATTTCAGAATACATTAAGATTTGAATGCCCAAATGTTGAGTTGCAGGTTTCGAACAACGGAGGATCAAACACTGAGTTTACTGATTTTTGTTTGGAATTAGAATCTCAGAGGGTGAATGAGAGACCTATAGATTGTTCGACATGAATCCAATTAGATTAATTTGCTTCAGAAACGATATTTCTCGTTCGGTTTTCTTTTTGGGATTAAATGGGTTTAATTGAGGGTCAATGAGGAGATAAAATCCAATTAAGCGTTTGGAACTGATTCTAATCGACGGTATGAATGCGTAAGTTACTTTGATTTGTATTGAAGTGGTCGTTTTGATTGTATTGAGTTAATGGGTTTTTGATGTGAAACCGAAATCATTGAATTGGATTAAACTACTTGTGTTGGGTGTTAGAGACTGATTAAGGATATTCACGAGGTCGAGCCGAGCACAAAGGTGATTTCACCGGGTTTTAATTTGATTAGAAACTGCTTAAAACTTGATTTTATATGTCGCCGGAGTTAGGAAGATCGGCCGGAAATTACACCGGAAAGGGTGGCCGGGAAAACGGGGTTCAACAGGGGGGTTGATGTGAATTATTTACAGTTTCGACCCCTACAGTTTAGATTGTTATCGATTTTGGGTTAAAACTTTAATACAGTTTAAAAGATGACAGTTTTTGCACAAAGTTAATAAAAACTTATTTTAATTAACAACTTAACCGGGTTGACTCGTAACGCTTATATAATTGACGTTTTGATACTATTACTTCGTCTTTTTGACTTTAAGTGTTTATTTAGAGACTTTAGTAGCTTTTATTCTTAATAATCTTACTAAAATCTCCTTATAAAATACAATTTATATACTTTTGAGATTTAACAATTGTATTACTAATTAATTAGTAAACGTTAGATATTACATGCCATGAATTCATTTGATTTATTTAGAAACGGAAATAACACAACGGTCCGACATATTTATTTATATTAATAATGAACGTTTCATCACGATGAATTAAATACAATTAAATAGAAACAGAGCAATGGATTCGGATTTGAGTCGGGTATTCGGGTTCGAGTCGGGTATTCGGGTTCCTGTTTGGGGCAGTTGTCACACTTCTCTCAGGCATGTTCATCAAAAAAGAAGGAAGTTTGCACCCGAAAGAAATATAATTATCCAGGAAGAAGTAGATAGACTCTTAAGGGCATGTATGATTAGAGAGGTCAAGTATCCAAAATGGTTAGCCAATGTGGTTGTTATTCAAAAGAAAAATGGAAAGTGGAGGATATGCGTCGATTTTACTGATTTAAACAAGGCATGTCCTAAGGATCCTTTCCCATTGCCACACATTGACTCCATGGTGGATGCTGCAGCTGGACATGACCTGATAAATCATTCATGACTCCTACCGGCATATATTGCTATGTTACTATGCTTTTTGGACTAAGAAATGCAGGTGCAACCTATCAAAGGCTAGTTAATATGATGTTCAAAGACCAACTTGGTGATACAATGGAAGTATATATAGACGACATGATGGTCAAATCAGAAAGAAGAGAAGACCATCTCAAGGATCTTGAAATAGCTTTCAATATCTTGGACAATTACAACATGAAGCTCAATCCTTCAAAGTGTCACTTTGGTGTAAAAGCTGGAAATTTTTTGGGATATGTAGTGACAACGAGAGAAATAGAAGCCAGCCCAGAGCAGATCAAAGCTATTATCAACCTAAAGTCACACAGAAATGTGAAAGATGTCCAAAGGCTAACTGGAAGATTTGCAGCTTTGAGCAGATTTATATCCAGATTCTCAGAAAAGTGCAAAGAGTTCTACGACATCCTCAGAAAGAACAAGAAGTTTGAGTTGATAGAAAAACATGAAGCTGCACTTAAAGATCTTATGGATTATATATCCTTAGCTCCAGCATTAATGAAACCAATTAAGTGAGAATCCGTAATCCTTTATCTAGCCGTTTCAGGTAATGTAGTAAGTGTAGTCCTGGTTAAGGATCATGAAGGTCAGCAGCAGCGGGTCTATTATGTAAGTAAACGCCTTCTTGATGCTGAAGCCAGGTATTCTCATATCGAAAAATGAATTCTTGCTTTAGTCATGGCTTCTACTAAATTAATGCTTTATTTTGAGACTCATCCTACTATTGTTAAAACTAGCTATCCAATTAACAATGTTCTTAGAAAGCCAGAGTTATCAGGTAGGATGGAAAAATGAGCAGTAAAGCTGAGTACATACGACATAAAGTATGAGCCAAGAAATGCAATTAAGTCGCAAGCTAAAAATGATCACATCTACTCCGATTCACCCTCAAGCCAATGGTCAAGCATAGTAAAGTTAGGCATTAAAATGTTCACATCTACTCCGGTTCACCCTTAAGCCAATTGTCAAGCATAGTCCAGCAACAAAACTATCATCAACAATCTAAAAAAGAAGTTAGGATCCAAGAAAGGGGAATGTGCTGAAAAATTGCCTTATGTCTTATGGGCTGACAAGACAACTTCAAAGAATGCCACAGGACAAACACCATTTTCATTGATTTTCAGATAAGAATCTGTTACCTCAACACAAATGGTGGTTCCTATAGTCAGAACAAGCATCCGTGATCCTCAACAAAATTAAGAATCCCTTAACTAAGATCTAGAAATTGTTGATGAACTTAGAGACTTGAAAAAGTCAGAATAGCTGCTTATCAACAAGGTGTAGCCGAAGCATATAATATAATAAAAATATAAGAATAAGAAGATTCCAATAAGGCGATATGGTACTAAGGAAAGCTTTGCAGAATACAACCAATCCAGCCGATGATAAATTGACACCAAAATGGAAAGGTCCATATCTTATTGAAGCTGAAGCTGGAAAGGGGCATATAGATTGCTAACGATGGAAGGAGTTCCACTACCAAGAGCCTAGAATGCTCTATATCTGAAAAAGTACTTTATATAATAGGGACCCAGGATCCTCCATTGATTAAGGATCCTAAGTTCGGTATCATCTTATCCTTTTAATCATTTTAACCCTATTAAGCCTTTTTCATAAGCGAGGATGTTAATGCAGTCGTGTGACAAAACCAGGATCCAAGTCATTAGTTACACCAAATTATACTATATTATTTGAAAACATACGTACCTCATTAAATGAGAAAAATTCAATCTAGAGTTAATGTTTAAAACTTGCGGAAACAAAACGACATATGAATATTAAAACATTTTTTTAGTAAAGTAAATGCATTAAAAACTATTTAAATACAAAGTTTTTCAACAACAAATAACATTCTTTAAATCATGCAGACCCAATGATGCATGCATGCCCTAATCTTGCTTGTGCTCATGCTCCTTAATTACCTGAGAAAATCACACTAAAAATGTCAACATAATGGTTGGTGAGTTCAATGAGTTTATTTATCAAAAGCATATAAATAAGAAACGGATTTCCTGATAAAATCATTTACTATTGCTTGGTTGCAAGACCACCTCGCTTACTACATGAACACGCCGAGATTAAACTAAACATTGTGTTGCTTGCCTTAATGCCATCAAACTATATAACCATAAGTTCCAAGGACAATCTGCACCACCTAGAACCCTACCAGCGTGAACTACTCAAATTTCCCCATTATACCCATTGTATATTAATAATCTCGACTAAGGAAAGGACTTTTTGGTGGAATGTTTATGCTCATGTAAAATAAGCCATTAGACAATAGAAATTCATTTATCAAAAGTAGTTGCTCGTAGGCCCTGCCAGAAGGCATAAAATGCAACCTTAGTTGGCCCCGCCCGAAGGCATAAAGTTCTGCCTGAAGGCCCTGTCCGAAGGCATAAAAATGCAGTCTGCCCGAAGGCGCTGTAAAATAGTTTCCCGAAGGCGCAATAAGAGGTTTAAAAGCAGGCAAAGAACTCAAATTTGAAGCGCACAGCAAATAAATAGAATAAATGCAATAAGAGGATCTAGATCGCCTTACGACCTGCTTTAATAATTTCTTGAGAATGCTAGATTCTCGAGTACTCGGTTCGGTTTCCACGTGATGATAGATTATTACTAAATGTTACATATATATATATTACACATATTAATCTCATACATACTTACTCAAAATATGACCTAGATTATTAATATAGTAAGGTTAGTATAAATGCATCACCTATATTCACATATAACATACTTCAAACATATACGCTCAGGATTTCATAGTTTCATCATCCTCAATGTTACTAACATCACGACCTCATGTCTACCTATATATCTACAGTTCTTTATTCATAAACATATGAAGTGCAACTGTTATTCCATTCACACAATACTACAACCTCATGCTCGTACATAACCATCGACTCACGTTAAATATAGCATTTCATCTACTTACTTGCATGCGCTATCATACATGTCATTTGATGCACATACATCAAACGTTAATACATCCTAATTATTTCTATACATACATACAACCATATTCATTCCCTTGTTACAGTCAGTACCTATACACATGCATACATATGAATTTACTGTTATTTCTACTGAATAAATACATAAACACATGTGCATTACTATGACTATTGTACCATGCACATGCTCTTATAGCACTACATCCATATGATATGACTAAGTTGTTGCTGTCATTAAATTGTTGGATTGCATGCATTCGAACACATGATACACACACACATATACAAAATCATTTATTTTTTTATGTTGTTTCTTTTGTTTACCTACATACATACCATGCTTTCTATTGTTCACATATACTTACATAACTCTAATTGCAATACATACACACTGTTATATCTGTCAAAAACTATGAACAAGATCAGAGTGTCTTTATTGACCAAAACATTCAAGCAAAGAACTAAATAAAGATGAACATGTGCCTGTGAATCAATACTAGTTGGATTCAGATCGTTAATGTGGAGATCTGAACACAACCGTGAAAAAAGAGAACATGAAGAAAAAGATCAGCTCCTATAGAAGGTAGTGAGCGGCTGGAGATGATAAGTGGGTTTGCATAAGAAGATTACATTGTGACACAATCTTCATCTTGTTCTATCTTCTTGCAACAGCTTAAGTATGCATATGTCATGTATGCCTCTTGCCCTAATCTGCAACGGTAACATAAGCCCACAAGTGCACAAGTCCATACATGATAGGCTCTAGTCTATAGCAAGTCCATAAAGTGAAGTAGCCCACTTGAACCTTTATAGAAACAACACATGACAATCGTTAATAAAATACATATTTGAATATTGAATTGATTGATGAAATGTATATTTTTAACACCCCCCCTCAATTCAATAGTCAAACACACTATACAAGTTAACCACCTTCAATCGTTTGTGTTGTTGGCCCTTTTTTTTAAAAAAAGGACTCGGAAGCAGATTGCTCAAAACTTACCTTTTTTTTAAAATACATCCCTTTTAAAACTTAATGCAACTATTAACAAAAAATTTAATATCGAGGATTGCATAAAAAAAATGACTAAAACAAAAGGAGATATCCAATATACTTCCCTGTTTAGCACTATATGCCCCTGATGTCGAGATTTTGCATGGTGTCAAATTCTGCATTCTAAAATTTATCTCTTCTTGTCACACTTGGTTGCACTTTGAAGCCATTTCCTTCCAATTAAAACCAACTTGGTGGAGCAAAACCTTTGAAACAACTGTATGAAATCCTTTATAAAACAAAAAACTTCCAATTGAATAAGAACTTCCAAATCAAACCAAAATTTTAAAAAATCAGAAATATTCCTTGAATGCTTAGGCCTGATGTAGTTGCATAAGTGTGCCAAAAAACCATAACAAGCCCATTCTTGGTCCATGCCTCGTTTTGATAAACAAGTTAACTTTCTTGTGAAGGGGACCATAGAATTTTCTCCAAAAGAAACCTTCATCAATGCACAGATCTGTCTGTCCTCCCTCATCCCAACCAATAGTCTATCACACAAGCAATAGCTTGTTGTTAGTCCGTTCAAACCTTTTGGATTTCAACACATCACCCAAGGGAGCACCATTAAAAAATTCATAAAGCAATACCCATTTTTCAAGACTTTGTAAAACAACTTTTAATTGAAGTGAATTTTAAAATCCACCTCCAAGAAGAACTAGGTAACCCTTAAAAAATACATTACCCAAAATTGTTTTTGTTTTATTTCTCAACAGAACTTTTAAGTTTGAAAACCTGACCAGCAATGTTCGAGAGGAGATTTTTAAACAGTGAATGAAGACATGACAAAAGTATAGCTTGGTTTTAGTAAAGAACCTTACATTGTTTGTAATTCCCACTCAACTGATTGGAAATCAACTAGTAAGAAACAACTTATAAAACAACCAAGGTATAAGACAAGTTATAAAACACTTGCAACACAAATTTTATCCCGGCAATGTTATCCCAAACATATTTTCAACCAACCGACATGGTTAGATTCACCATTAACAAAGAGTAACATTCGGTAATCACTATAGAAGAGAACATTCATATGCATTTCAAATTATCATAAAGTTGTATGATTGCAAACATATATCAGAAACAAATCAGACCAGACATAAAGTCACGAGACTTTAAGACGTCACAAGACATATACTAACTTTCTGCAACACCATAGAAAGAAAGACATGAAGGAATCATACGATTCACTAAGATTATCAGAAGCATACCTGATAAGACAAAAATCACGCGACTTCTTGAAGAATAAGGCTGAAGTTACACAACTTCTAGAAAGATATGATAGAAGTCACATGACGACTTCTAGAAAGAACTCAGAACCATGTCTGAAGACAAGACTTGTGAGGAACTTAAAGACTAATTTGACTTGATCAAAAACTTTTACAACTATACAAGAAATATTTTAACTTGTAAAGAACATAAAGACTAATTTGAATCAAGCAAAAACTTTTACAACCTCACAAAGTCAAAATAATACAGAATCACAAGATTCAAGAAATGTAACAGAATCATAAGATTCAAGATAAGATGTGAAGAACATAAAGACTAATTTTGACTTTGGTCAAAAAACTTTTACAACTTCACGATTAAGATAGACTCACAAGATACAAGAGACAAGTCTGATTATGATAAGAATAGCATAAGCTATATCAGACAAAAACACAGCCTAACACGTTCTGATTGAATAAAAAATCACATTGTTTGCAACTAGAAAAACATACCTCACACAAGAGAGAACATACAAAGCTGTCAAAACATTCAAGAATAGTCTTGGAAAAACATACGGTTAACACCTGTGAACCACACGGATCAACAAACCAGAGCATAAACTTTCCACCAAAAATAAATATTTTGACTAAAATCTGCAGAATTTAACAAGCATGAGAAAGAGACACTAGAACCAAAAAGTCAATCACCAAACCAGAATGTGCTAATCATGATTTTCATCAAATGCATTTAAGGGTTTGAAACACCCTTACAATCGAAAAAAACTTTTGTATGCATAAAAATTCATTTAAAGAGCACAAAAGAAAACAAACACAATTAAGTTTCCTTTTTTAATCAATTTTACGTACTTTTTCATCTGAGTCTCAAAACTTCATTTAATCTTTTTTTCTGTTCATATATTCCGTATGTAAACTAACTTTAAGCAAACATACTATACCAAAATCAACAAAATCAATAATAAAAATAAGATTAAACAAGATATGATTACCACCAAAGGCTAATAACCTGCTCTAAAAATCTCAAAAGATTATACAGTGGAAAACTTATTTGTCTGAGAGACAAAAGAGATTGACTCACCCAAGTTCAAATCATGTCCTAAACATCATTTTGATTGAACTATAGGAAAAATATCTTTAACTTGAAATCCTTGATACCAAAAAAACAACAGTTTTGAGCTTGCGGAAGCAAATAATCTTGATAACTAAAAAACACCTTTTTTTACCCAAAAATGCTTGTAGTTGTGGTTTAACATGGTACTAGAAATTAATAGAGATAGGATAGAAAGACTTACAGATGTCCAATAACCAAAAATTAGATTATACTTACACTGACTTTGATGACCAAGCAAAGGACTAAACTGATAAACTTTCAACACCACCTCTTCGTGATTCAGCATTAACAGTTTTATCACTCATTTTTCAGAATTAGAAAAAAACAAAAAACACCCAAATAAACAAGTCAAGACCAGAGCCAGGCTTTCACACCACTATTATGGCAGATCAAGGTATAGTCAAGCCGGTACTCCTAACCCGGTCCAAATATGCCTAGACACACAATTAATCCATGGAACAGAAAAATTAAAAGTTATGGAAAGATCTCACCAGTAAAGCACCCAAGTTAGGGTTCTCCAAATAGGTTCTATCCGCAACCTTCACTTAGGGTTACGTGATAGAACAGAAAAAACTTCACAGCAACCGAACAATGATCTTTGGATCAAGTATAACCAGAAAACTTCACAATAATCAGCAGATAAAAGAACAATACAGCGCCAAGAACAATAGATCTAGGGTTTCAGTTCTATTGGCCTTTAGACAAACCAGATCCAGAACCAAAATCTTTGTTTTGCACCTCGTAATCGTTTAACAAACGATCGATCAGAATCAGAGTTTGAGAAAAAAACCCCAGTCGGAAATATTTCTTCGAGATATAGCAGCGGAATAACCAGAATCAACAACCAAACACTCGACCAGAGCTATTATAGCTCTGATACCATGTCAAAAACTATGAACAAGATCAGAGTGTCTTTATTGACCAAAACATTCAAGCAAAGAACTAAATAAAGATGAACATGTGCCTGTGAATCAATACTAGTTGGATTCAGATCGTTAATGTGGAGATCTGAACACAACCGTGAAAAAAGAGAACATGAAGAAAAAGATCAGCTCCTATAGAAGGTAGTGAGCGGCTGGAGATGATAAGTGGGTTTGCATAAGAAGATTACATTGTGACACAATCTTCATCTTGTTCTATCTTCTTGCAACAGCTTAAGTATGCATATGTCATGTATGCCTCTTGCCCTAATCTGCAACGGTAACATAAGCCCACAAGTGCACAAGTCCATACATGATAGGCTCTAGTCTATAGCAAGTCCATAAAGTGAAGTAGCCCACTTGAACCTTTATAGAAACAACACATGACAATCGTTAATAAAATACATATTTGAATATTGAATTGATTGATGAAATGTATATTTTTAACAATATCCACACATTTCACCTTGCTGCTGCTACTACTTAAAGAATCTATACCTGCTGATGGATATACACATACATATAATACATGCCCTTTTTAGTGATTCATAACATATACATAAATACATACAGGCACTACATAGTAATATATACATACATTCGTACATAGTATACATACATATATCCAATGCATTTGGCTGCTGCTCTATATCCATATACGTATATGTCGTTCTTTCATTCCCGTACACATATGTACATACTCTTGATGTGGCTACTCCAATTCGTTTAATATACATACATACTTCTACTAATATCACATACAATACACACGTACAGTAATGCACATACATAACCAATTTCGCACGGATACAATCACATCATCACTCTTGAATCTGAACCGATACCCTATCGAATAATCTTTGAATTAAACGCTTACCGGAGTTTGAATAGAAAGAGAGAGATGGTCGACGGTCGGATATGGGGAGTAGTCGGAGTTGGAGGCTACGACAAGCTTCTGATTTTGGAGAAGACGAGATGGAGATGTTCGATGTGGTGTGTGTTCGGTTATGATGAGGGCGACGGGAATGTGGTTTATGGTTGGGTAATTAATTTGCAATTTACACTTTGGCCCCTAAACTCTATTAGGTGTTTTAATTCCATTCACAATCTGATAAACTAGATTTTGTTATCTACAAAACGAACCCTATACTTTAAATATATTAACTCACGAAAACGAGCGAGCAAAATAATAATGAGAATATAAAAGGAATGAGCGAGACTGAGCGAACGGTGTGAGAACTTAATAAGAATGAGCGAGACCGAGCTAACGGTGTTAACTTAATAAGAATGAGCGTGACTGAGCACTGTTTGACACGACTCAACAGTGTTGACACGACCCAACAATGTTTGACACGAATCAACTGTGTTTGACACGTCTCAAACATTTTGTGTTGATTTCATTCGATTCATCAAAGTTGATCCGTCCCAATAGTGGTGACATGTCCCAATTGTAAAAAAATTTAAAAAAAAGACTAGCCAAGATTAAAATTAAAATTTTGAAATTCCAAAATTTTCAAATTAGTCATTTCTAGCCAAGATGACTTCCTAAAACAATTATCAAAATGACTTTGAAAGTTCAAGAAAAATGTCATCGTTCATGCAAGCCGTGATCTGAGAAGAAATACCAAGAGAACACATCACTGACTATATTACTGAATTTAATCATATGTTTGAAACAACGCTTCTCCAACTCGCACTTGTAACTCAAACAAAGTCAAATGATAATCAAGAAGAAGAAGAAGAAGAATATGATTGGAATGAAAAGGGTGATGTTGCAGAAAAATTTGAAAAGAAAGATAAAGAAATCAGCAACTTGTCAGAAATCATTGAAAAGAAAGTTGCAAAAATTGTTCAACTATCGACAGAAATCGAGCAATAAAATCAGAAAAGGAATCCGAGAAAGATGTGAACAGTTCTTATTTCGAAATGACAATCGACGTCAGTGAAAAGATATGCACGAAAGAGTGTGTCACACAAGTTGAACATTGCAGAGTATATTCATTCAAGATTTGTGATAAACTCAAGAAGGAAGAGAAAATGCACAAGAATTCCCAAGAACAACACAAGGCATCGGATCAAAGAATCACATCTCTCCAGGAATCACTCAAGAAAAGTGAAAAAGAAGCAATAAATGTCAAGAATGAAGTTGAAGAAATTGTCTGAGACATTCAATTAAGAGAACAACATTCTAAAAAACCAAACTGTAAGAAGAACAAGATAAACACACAATTCTAGAAAAAGATCACCAATTGTGTGAAGATAGACTAAAATCTATTACACATAATGTTGATTAAATGCTTACCGAAAAGCATAATTTGAATGTACAACTCATGGAGCTTACTAGAAAATTGAACAGATCACAATCTAATCTTGTGTTTATCAAAGAAGAAGTTGAACAAGCAAAGTCATCCGGACAAGAAAATGAGAGATTAGTGCCAGCCAGATTTGTTGGATTACAATTTTCTCAAGAAGAAAAGACACAAGAGGTTCAGAAAAAGAAGAAGAAGGCTAGAAGAAAGAAGAGCAAAGCCAAAAAGAACAAGACAAAGGCTGCTTCATCTGATTGTACACCATAAATTCCTTCAACTCGAAAGTTTCAAGATTCAGAATCCTCGAGTGCTTCACATAGTGACGTCTACTGCTTAATCCGTGACTCTGAAACTCATCATGTCTCTGATTGTATCTACAATCAAGGTGTCTTTCCTTACGGCTCAAAAGGTGACAAGTTCAAGTCTCCAGCTTCTTCAATCAAGCTTCAACAAGACTCCAATGACAAAGCTTCTTAGAAACAAAGAGCTTCAACTGCAAAGGTTTCTCAGAAGAAAAGAAAGAAGTCTCCCTTCAAGGTTCATCAGAATTATTGCGAGATATATGAGATGTACAATCACATGACATCAGAGTGTTGCTACAACAATACTGCACCAACTGTCAGATGTACAACCATGACATAAAGGAATGTTACTACAACAAGTATTGCTCTATTTGTGATATGGTCAATTACAACACTCAGGATTGCTTCTATAACAAAAGCTTAAGGATGAAGCCGAGAAGGTATGTTCAAAGACATTCATCATCTGCAAATTCTACCAGGTATGTTTCTGATTTTAATTTCTCTAATGGTGATCATTCAAGTGATTCATGGAAACCAAGATCTATAAGAAAACAAAATCAAACGAATCCAATTTTACATAAGCAAAATAGTCAACAAAACCAATTTTTGAAAAACAGGTTTAGAAATGACTATGACAGATCTTCCATGAATAATTCTAGGCGAGTGTCTAAACCAAAACATTCATGTGGTCCCACACAAAAATTTATGTGGAGAAAATGCATGTTAAGAATCAAGATGAACAACGTGCTTCATCAACCGATGGTCTACCAGAAGAAGCAATTTATCAGCTATTGTTGATTTCAGACAATTCAAGACCGTAATGGCTTGGATATCACCCTTTAACTAATTTGTTAGTGTGGTAGGGATAGTTGTGGAGGCCGGTCAAGTAAAGAAATTTAAAGTTTAGGGGGAGAAATTAAAAAAAAAGGAATTTAAAAATAAAAAAATGTGCTACTTTAAAGTTTGAATCTACTTGCACGTACATGAGAAATAATAGTACACTTAGTTATTGTCTTTTACATATAACTTCAAAATATATAATAAAAACTGACTGATCATTGTGTGTTGTGTGGGTAAATTGAAAAACAGTAAATCTGAAAAGTAGACTCTTTGGTGATAAACTAAATTCTTTTATGCAAGTGTTGTTAAGATCTATTTTAGGACATTTGTTAAGTATTCGCTTTTCTAATAGATTGCTTGTAATGTCACTTACACACACACCAGGTAATGACGTAATAAAATAAGTGTTGAGCAAAAACATCTGTGAACTTCTTTGTTGTGGTGCCCACAGACCTGAAGTTTTACCCAAGGTCTCCTTTGTTGTAGTCAGCTACAGACCTGCAACACCTCAAGATGTACAAAAGATTCCTAATGAGGAACACAAAAATATTCCCAATGTGGAACATTACCAAAAAAAAATTTTTTAAAGCGGAATATAAAAGAAGATTCCCAAAGGGAACACCACCATAAGACTGTCCAGAAATGGATCTCATCAAGCCCAAAAAAGCTCCACTGGTTATATTGTAAATGACCGGGTATTAAAGTTGTTAAAGTGCTTACTTGTATGTTTTGATGAGAGTAGAGTGATCGAGGTCGTTTGGTCGGTCAAAAAATAAAGTAAATAGAGTTCCTATTCACCCTTTATAGTAAGGATAAGTAGGGTGTCGAATCCACGAGGAATTGGTGGTCAGTGTCAGTTTATAATCTAAATTAACTAGTTACTAAAACAAATAATAATTCGAATTGAAATTGATTTTAAGTTACAAAAGAAAACTTTACTATCCTATAAAATATTAAAAGAAAGTACAACCTCCTCCAAACTTCAGGTTCTAGGTTTCACATATAACTCAATTGTTCATTAGACACCACATAGACATAGTGTTGGAAAATTAGTTAACATAGTAATTGAAGATAGGTTGTTATCAGCAAACCATACAACTAGTTGTGTCATAAACTAGTATAATCCAATTACCCAATTTACCCGTGCCAAATTCCCTTCTTTAGTCACCCAACCCGCTCTAGGTTTTATCATCAACCGAACAAGATTGTAAAGAACGAAAACTCAAAACACAAATATAAACTGTTTAAATTAACCAATACATCAATCCATTAAGTTTTTGTCAGAAACTAAATAGATCTAAAACAACCAAATCAAGTGTTAAAACCTATACGAACCGTCCGCCTGGAGGAAGACACAAGATGTTTAGCCGCGCATGCTCCTGCTGCTCGTTCTTTTGCTGCCGTCAAAACTCTCTGCCGTCGAATCAAAAATTCCTTCCGTCAATTGTATATCCCCACAAAAATACATTCTTTTTCATGGGCCTTTAGCCCATATCATTTTTTGCTGTTAAATTGCAATACGTAAACTTGGCTTTTAGATTTCACAAGTGGGTCTCACTTAATTTTTATTGATTGTTTATAATACTTGTGGCCTTTCATTAACAACTTTAGGATTCAATTCCTTCCGTCAATTGTATATCCCCACAAAAGTTATTTTTATTTACATTAACAACTTTAGGATTCAATTACGTTTAATTAAAAATATATACTTGTAGCATGTAAACTATTAAAACCTTAAAACTCTATATATGAGCCAACTAAGACCACTTTTTGGACATGAAAGCATACATTTAAACATATTAAGTACAAGTAAATTACCCGTCTATCACATCCCCACACTTATCATTTGCTTGCCCTCAAGCAAACTTTATTGCAACACTACGACAATAATTAATCAAGAACATTAAAAATCTCTTCGTCATGTGTTAGCTAAGGTCCCAAGGCATACCCAGTTTTGAAGAATTACTATCACAAAAGATTAATTACCTAACAATCAAACAAATGAACAATTAAATCACAAAACACCTAGTTGAGCTTAACAAGCTTCAAGCTTTTAACATACATGTTTTAACACCCCTCACAATGTTTCACTCCACTCGGTTTAATTTCTGGATTGGTGGAAGGTGCACCAATGTTAATCACTCAATGACCAAGTATGAAACTTTGTTATCATAAGCTTGTATGACAATCACACCTCCACAGTATCACTTAGACAAATGCACATATCTAAAGGACTTACAGGTTTTGGGCTTAGGTGATGGGTATGAATGTTAGGCTGTGAAAGTGGCTAAAAATAAAAAGTGAAAACCAAACTGTTGACATCCTTATTCACATAAATATAACTCAAACAAAACAAAACTTGGGTACACAAATAACCCATATTTCACAACTTATATCCCTTTTTTTTTTTGCTTTTCGGATTTTCTTTTTTCACTTTTTTTCTCTTTTTTTTTCTTTTCTATTTTTTTCTTTTTATACTTCATAACTAGATATAACAATAAACACACTACATTGGATGTCATCAACAGTTGGTAAAAGTTAATGGGTTGATTTGGGTAAAAATATGGGTTTAAACAAAGAAAGAGTTTCAGGCTCAGCAGGGGCTACTATGGGGAAAATTTAGGTAACTGGTAAATACAAACATGGTGTTAAAAGAAAAAGATATCCTAGGTTGCCTTTATCATCTATGTGCATTTATCAAGTCCACCGTCTCAACATGTATCAAATCACACAAGTTCTAAAACAAAAGTAACATACGGCCTACTCTCAACAAATGAAACAATATTTATGAGTAACTAAAGTTCTAGTAGGCTCAAATTCTCTCCAAGATGGGAAATAGGGTTACCGATGTAAAGCATGCATGTTGTCCACTTGTTAGCTTCTTACTCTTAACTAGGCATTTTTCTTTTTCTAAAAAAAATATGTTAGGTCAACTTTTATGCAACTTAAAACTAACCATGCCAAGGGATCTCTACATGTGCACAAGTAAGCGATAAATAACGATTTACATTGAAAATTTTTGTTTTCGTGCACAACTAAGTTCACTTGATGACATTTTTCTTTGAGATTTTCAGAAACAATTTTTTTTACAGACTCAATTTACTAAAGACGCCAGTCTCCCCATCCCCACACTTGAAATCTACATTGTCCTCAATGTGGATAGAGAAACGACTAAAAAATAATAAATAAATAAATAAACAAGTTAAAGTATAAAGTTGGAACAAACACACCTGAATTACATATCCTCCTAAGACGTTCCATATTTATGTGCACGGTTGTATAACATTCCATTTGTGGCTGTCTCAACAAACAAATATTGTAGGATGCTCTTTACAAGTAGATAATAACTCAATCCTTCCCGCCCGAATGGAGATTGAGTACGGACGGGTCGAACAAATTCTGCAAAATAAACCTCAAAGCAAACCCACGTAAAACTGAAAATAAAAGACGCAACATACAAAAATTAAAAACTGACATGAACCGACTCAAAACAAATTATACATTTTCGGTAATCTTAAATTTAAAACCTGTTAGCATGTTACCTGAACCCCAAACACGACTGTAGTACCCTTTATTGCACTTACATTTAAAAAAAAATAAAAAAAATAATCAGGACTTCCCCACACTTGGCCGATTCACACACTAAATAAAAAAATAAAAAAAAACTAACTCACTTTCGTAGGAATCACGATTGCATTTAGCATATGCAACAAGCCTTTTAAACCCCTCGGTAGGCCTGAGTGGACGAGTGAAGTCTCGTGAGGGTTATATAGGGAACACACCCACACCGTTCATTTAAACTAAGAAAACAAGAATAAAAAAAACTAACCTGTGGGTTGCCTCCCACGTAGCGCTAAGTTTATGGGTCTTCAGCCAGACCATACCTGGTGTATCATGGTGGTTGAGTTGGATGCTTGCAATCCTTCCGCATCAGCTCATTCCTCTCTTCATCAAACTTCCGCCAAGATTGCACAAACAATGCAAACAATTCTCGTTCTGCATCAGGAACCTGCACGTCCTTTCCTTTTCGTTTTCTTTTCTTTGACCTTCTGTTCCTTCCCTTCCTCAAGCTCTTATCTCCTTCTTTCTCATTTGCTCTATTGGTCATAACACAATCTGTTTTGTTCGTGTGATTCACCCTTTCAGGTAATTCACACTTTCTAGCATCCGGATTAGACAAGTTTGAGAATATTTTAAAATTCATTTTCTTTTCACCACATCTCAATCTTATCGTTCCTTCTGCACAATTAACAGTTGCGTTAGCAGTGGCCAAAAATGGTCTACCCATAATAATAGTTGATTGTGCGTTCTTGACACAATCCAAAACTAAGAAATCCACTGGGTAATATAGCTCTCCTACCTTCACAATCACGTCCTTTACAATCCCCCTAGGACATGTGGAAGTCTGATCAGTCAATAACAGAGTGGTGTGGACTCTATGTAATGGACCAAAATCGTACTGATCATACAGACTCCCTGATAAAATGTTTACCTTTCCCCCAAGATCCAGCAATACCCTATCCACCTTAAAATCGCCCACTTGTACTGAAATGACAAGTGCTCCTGGATCTTGGAGTTCAGGGGGAAGGGTACCCAATAACACGGCACTCGCACTTACACTTAACTCCACTTGTTTGGGACATTTGTGCCGTCGTTTCTGGGTACTTAAACCTTTCAGACACTCAACATTATCAGGATTTTCTTTAATTGTATTAAAAAAAGGTGAATTAATTTTTCGTTTTTCAAACTTTTCCCATTTTTCATCTTGTGTTGGGTCTTTCTCTTTAATTAACACTGGGGCAATCAAAGCCAAAGGAAATGGAGCATTTAGAAATTTTTTCACATTTTTAACTTGTAGTTTAGATTGTGAAATTAAATCCTGATCAAGGTCACACTTGCTATACTCAACCACTCTCTCAACCATTGGTGGTGGAGTCGGTTCAACCACAGAAGCCTTAGATGATGTTTGAAAACTTACCGTATTAATGTGTGCACTGTCTGTGTTTTCAGAACTGGAAAATTGATGTGTCGGGTCGACTTGACTAACATTAGAAGACTTACCTGAATCTCTGATTACTCTAATTACATCACATAAATGTGCAGCTATTTGAGTAGTTTGTTCCCTCACGACTTGATCATATTTCGCATGGCTCTCTTGTTCCTGCATGATTCCTTTGACTAGGTTCGTCAACATCTTAATAGCTGCCCAAATATCATCCAAATTGGAATGATTGATTTGTCGACCCCCTTGATTCTGCCAATCGTCCCGTTGATTTTCTTGGCCATTTGAACCTCTTGAGTGGTAGCTTTGACTGTAGATATGCTGATTGTTCATTTGAAAATTTTGATTCATTTTGTAGTTGGTTTGACAATCTTGAGCCCAGTGACCAAATTCTCCACAACGACTACATGGCTCATAATAATCCTGGTTATCACCACAATTCATGTCCATGACAACCTACAAAACCAAAGCCAAGCAATACCACGCGTAATACCGAACAAAAAAAAATATATATATATATCAACTAAAAACAAAAAGAAAAAGAAAAATATATTTTTTAGATTTTTGAATTTCGTTGAGAAAACTAAACTAAACTAAACTAAACTAGACTAGAGTAAAAGCCAAAACTAAGCGCACTAATTCACCGGCAACGGCGCCATTTTTGATCGAGGTCGTTTGGTCGGTCAAAAAATAAAGTAAATAGAGTTCCTATTCACCCTTTATAGTAAGGATAAGTAGGGTGTCGAATCCACGAGGAATTGGTGGTCAGTGTCAGTTTATAATCTAAATTAACTAGTTACTAAAACAAATAATAATTCGAATTGAAATTGATTTTAAATTACAAAAGAAAACTTTACTATCCTATAAAATATTAAAAGAAAGTACAACCTCCTCCAAACTTCAGGTTCTAGGTTTCACATATAACTCAATTGTTCATTAGACACCACATAGACATAGTGTTGGAAAATTAGTTAACATAGTAATTGAAGATAGGTTGTTGTCAGCAAACCATACAACTAGTTGTGTCATAAACTAGTATAATCCAATTACCCAATTTACCCGTGCCAAATTCCCTTCTTTAGTCACCCAACCCGCTCTAGGTTTTATCATCAACCGAACAAGATTGTAAAGAACGAAAACTCAAAACACAAATATAAACTGTTTAAATTAACCAATACATCAATCCATTAAGTTTTTGTCAGAAACTAAATAGATCTAAAACAACCAAATCAAGTGTTAAAACCTATACGAACCGTCCGCCTGGAGGAAGCCACAAGATGTTTAGCCGCGCATGCTCCTGCTGCTCGTTCTTTTGCTGCCGTCAAAACTCTCTGCCGTCGAATCAAAAATTCCTTCCGTCAATTGTATATCCCCACAAAAATACATTCTTTTTCATGGGCCTTTAGCCCATATCATTTTTTGCTGTTAAATTGCAATACGTAAACTTGGCTTTTAGATTTCACAAGTGGGTCTCACTTAATTTTTATTGATTGTTTATAATACTTGTGGCCTTTCATGTTATCTACAATGCAAATAAAAGAGCAATAATTAAAAGAATTATAAAGTATAACTTCATCTTTTAACAAATACAACAACAAACTAAATAACGTTTTATATATATTAACTTTAGAAACATTTTATTCTACATTTAAAAGTTATTTTTATTTACATTAACAACTTTAGGATTCAATTACGTTTAATTAAAAATATATACTTGTAGCATGTAAACTATTAAAACCTTAAAACTCTATATATGAGCCAACTAAGACCACTTTTTGGACATGAAAGCATACATTTAATCATATTAAGTACAAGTAAATTACCCGTCTATCATAGAGCTTACATTGTTTCTGAGTGTGGGTCACATACTTGTCATAATTAATCGAACCAAAACATGATAAAAATCACCAAGTGTTTGAAAAAGTAAGTGTGTTTGAAGTTAAATGTGCATCATTCACTTTGAAATATTGTCTATGTCTATTCAAAACTTTCGTTTAATATTTTTCTTTTGTTTTGGCAATCTAACAAAAAGATTGTCATTTAAGAAAAAAGAGCAAAAAGATCAAAAACATTAAAAAAATTCAAAAAGAACAAAAAGATTGTCATTTTTATATTTTTCTTTTGTTTTGGCAGTCTAACATGTGTTATTCATGCAGGATTTGTTCATAAAGCAATATCTAATCTGGTTGAGAACTTAATCTTTACATTTATGATAAATGGAAATTATTGCCTGATTTTTAATGTTTTCTTTGAGTTGCAGGAACAAGTTTCCATTGTAGAAGAAGCTTCCACACAACTTGAAGATGTTCCAGATCAAAGTTCTCCAAGTCAAATTGCTGAGTGTTAAGAATCCTCCTCTAATTCTCCAAGTCAGATTGCTGAGTCAAAGAAGTCTTCGCATTCTACTTCAACCACTGAAGAAGATCCCGTTTCCGATGTATAGATTCACCGGAATCTACTCTCTGTTTATTCTTTCAATAAATTTTGATGTTACATAAAAGGGAGAGAAGAATGCAGATTACTTGTTGAAAGACAGAGTTTTGACAGCATCATCTTAGGGGGAGTATTGTTGGGTCCTCTTGGGACCCAACACAAACTAGGGTGATTGTGTAAGGTAAATTGACGATTACGAGTGCGCAATGTAATGGTGAATTTACAGGTACACGATTATCCTGGTAAAACCTTTCATGTGGGTTATACCCAGAAGCAGAAAAGTATAGAATAAGTCAACACGAACTCGTCTGAACAAAAGTCAACCTGGAACGAAAACCCATCCCTAAATAACGCACTGATATCAAGTTAACCTCGATTGAGACTCATGAAACCACATCTATGGATGGTAAACACTTACAATACAATTACGGATGAGAAACAATAGAAACTCAAATACGTACACAATACCTAACGCCTAAATTACTATGTACATTCAACTATTAGAGTCCACCTATAAGGACCCAATAACAATATTAAGGATCTATTTTGACAAGCATAATAAGATACCATTTCTAAACCCTAACCCTAATGCTAATGATTAAACTCTCCCTTGATCAAGCTAAACATTCCATTTTGGGTCTAAAACTCTTTTATCCATCAAGAACATTTTAATTCATAAATATTATCTATATACAGTCCATCGAAAAATATATTCAAATTTCTCCACCAGATTAGTCGCTTAACAATAACCCAACTTAAGTGTTATTAATATTACGAGTCTATAAACAATCACCTTCAAACTCTTTTTTTTTACAAACCCATGAATCCTAAGAACACTATTCTATCTATCATCCATATGGTAATCTGCTATGTACCTAGACACTATTAACTTTCAAGTATCCATTGCCCACGATGATAAAAAGAAAATAATAATAATAAAAAATAAATAATAATAATAATAATAATAATAATTAAATTAAGTGATTTTTGTAACTTAACCCCCCGGGGGTTATATAACTCCGTATATCAATTCGGATATCAAATACGTACCATGTGGATCTGGATCAGGTCACGAGCATGTTAATCTGTTAATCTATTCAACAATCATGGTTATAATCAACAAACAAACAAATCAACACAAACAACTACTGATAAATTGCAATTTGTATTGATCGAGAGAGAATAGTACAAAAGGTGTAGAAATGTTCAAAAAGTCTCCTGAAATATACATAAGAACACCTATTTATACTACTCTAGACAATACAAGTGTTTACAATCAAAAAGAACAAAAACTCAACTTGATGTGCAGATAACAATCTGTCCGCACATCTCTAAGTAACTTCTGTCCGCACATCATCCAAGTCTGTCCGCACATCTTTTCTGAAAAACTTCATGTCTGATGATCAATATATATCAACAATCTCCCCCTATCATCATACTTTAAGTTTCATCATCTTCTTCTTTTACTTCCACAAACTCTGACAAAGGCTTAACATTCCAAAAATCTTGAGCAGATTTGATGTATTGTTGAAATTTTGATGCCACTTTATTATGTTTATCATTCTTCACAATAATGGGCATTAGCATCATTTCTTCAATAGTTTCTTAAGCCAGATTGAGAATCTCATCTTTAGTAAACATCTCATCAGTTCTGGTTGCACTCTTGATCACCAGATTCTACTATTATTTATCTCCAAAGACTGAATATCTCTTATCTTCAAAGTTCCAACATTCAATGCTAATAACTCCTTTCTTAAAGCCATTTTTTCATAAGCAACAGACAAAGTCTCAATCATATGAATGAAGTAACATAAGTCTTGCATTGAGTCTTGTCCAATCACTCTTTCAAACTTTTGCTTTGCAAGGAAATGAATGTAAGATGGATGTAACAGTCTTAGCTCAAAGACACCAAACATTCTGATCTCATCCATAACTTGATCTTTAAGATTTCTGATAAGTACAAGCTCTTTGTTCCCAATATCATAAAACCATCTCAAAATAGGCAGACTATGTTGATCTCCTTTAAACACTTTCACCCCTTGTTGTTCAAGCTTTGGTAGATACTTAACAATATCATCAAACATGAATTGCCTAATCAAACCAGGAACAAAAGGTGATTTCTTCTTTTTCTACTCTTAGAGATTTTTCATGAAAGTATTTAGCATCTTGCAATTTGGCCAAACTTAAATAATAGTCTCTGTCAGAAGTAAATAGTTTATCCAACATGAACTCACAAGTAGTTCCTCAAACACTAAACTTATATTCACCAATGATAAACTCCTAAGTTCTTTTAGATCTTGCTGTACAAATCTAGCAATGTGAGTCAGAAAATAATAAACTTCACAAGCTCCATTGAATCTCTTGATGATGAACCCCTTGAAATGTTCATCAAACTTCCAAGCAATGATTTTTGACTTGTGATCAGTTGAATAAGCAACTATTTTAGCTAAAAGCTCTTGAATAGTTTGCCCTTTTTCCACCATTGATCTAACACTTACACCAATTGGTTTCTTAGGAAACCAACTCTTCATAGTGGATTCAGATGAAGGCATGTACTCCTTTGATCCATATGATCTCACAGGTTTAGATTTCATCTTGTATTTTTCTTTAATCTCTACAATTGACTTACTTTGTGGCTTTGGAATTTGCTTTTTCTCAGAAATATCAATATATTGATCCTTAAAAGGATTCAATTTCACCATTTTTCTTTCAGCTTTTTCTTTGATTTGAAAGGTTTCAACCATTCTCCTCAACTGTTTTGTATTCATATTCTCCATTTGCCTCACATGATAATTTCTAGATGCAAGCCAATCCTTCAGTTCATCTTTCTTCATTCTATCTATCACTGGATGCAACAAGATTCTTGGATTTTCAGCCTCCAAGTCTTCAAAGTGTTTTCAATTTCAAATTCTCCTTCCTCAAACTCAGCTAATTTTAACTTTTGGATGTCTTGATCAAGTTCTTCCTCAGTTCTTCCCAACACATACACTCTGTTAAAACCTTTTTGCAGCAAAAACATTATCTTGTTACAGAAAGCAAATTCAATCTGTTGTTTTACTTCTTGCTCAGGGTCTTCTAACTCAAAATTTAAGACATCATCATAAAATTCATCAGGAAATGTCAATTCTGCTACATCCTCAACCACATTTTCAGTGTTCTGGACATTCAAATCAACCTCCTCTTCATCATCTATTCCTTGTAATGCCTCTATCATCTATGTCAGAAATATCTTCTTCAATATGTGAAGAATGAATGCCTTGGCTTCTTGTGTATCTAATTCAACAATTTCTGGATGCCTTTTCCACTCTTCAAGGGTTAAAAATCCATCTTTTTCAAGTTTTCTTTTTATCTTGGCATCCATTTTATCAAGTTTAGATAGTTCTTTCACTTCATCAACAGCTTGTTCAACTAACACAACTTTGCCTTTATTCAATTTTCTTTTCTTTCTTTGATAAGTGATAGAACATGAATTAGAGGATTTGATGGTCAAAGGCTTATATTTCTTCAAATTCTCTATAGCACTTTGAAATGTATTCAAAACTCTGTCAATCTCCTTTAACAACACTTCTTGTTGTTCAACAATTAACAATTTAGAGATGACAAGTTGTTTATCTTTATCAGACAACTTTGTTCTTGAAATGGTCTTTTCTCTTCACAAATAACTTGATTGAATATTCTTTAAAAAAGAATCATCCACCTTTACTCTTTATTTGGGATCACTTCAGGATACACCACAGCCAAAGTCTTAAACCTATCATCAACCTCTTCAACCACAGTCAATTGCAGATTACTTTCATCTTGTTCAATCATGGGTTCATCATTAGATTTATCTTCTTGATCATAATCAGCTTCACTTGATGTTGACTCAGAGCTATTAGTACTTTCAGATGAAGAATTATGTGCATGAACTTTCATCATAGAATCAATCAGCTTCAACAAATCTTCAATTTGACTATCTTTCAAACTGTTTAACTCTGTCAATTCTTGAATGCTTTCTTCTTTCTTATTCAAGCTTAAGTGCAAATTTTCAATCTCTTTCCCCTTCAGATCAAGTTCATTCCTGAGATCAAAATTCAACTTCTTCACATCAAGATTTTTAGTCACCAACCTATTGTATCTATCAACAATTTTACTGGATGTTAATCCAAAAGAGTTGAATAGATTATCATAGTCTTGAATAATTCTATTTAGTTATTCAATTTCTAAATTCAACTTATCAACCTCAGAAAGTTGTGCCAATTCAAACTTAGACAAATCACCAACAGGTAAGTTTGATTCATGAGTAGGATATTCCAAAGGCAAGTCATAATCAACTTCCTTATCATCCTTTTTAGAAACTTATTCTTCTTCTGAAGAAGAAATCACAATTTTATCTTTATCTTCTTCAGCTTTTGATTGTTCTTCATAATCATCATACAGAAAATCAATTTGCTCAAGATTGATTTGGTCTACATCTTCTTGATGATCAGATAAAGTTTTCTCTGAACTATCATCTTTAACATCAGATTTATCATGTTGTTCTTCAATGTTTTCATCACCATCATTTGGATCCATTTCAACATTCATTCCATCACCATTTTCAGGTTGATTATCATCTTCATTAGAATCATCATCATTATCATCATCAGATTGATCATCATCACCACCAACATTCTCATTAGAACTTGTTTCTGCATGAGCTACAGGTTCTTCACCAATCAAGTCATCCATATTTATAGGTTCATCAATCAGATTTACTTGATAATTTCCATTCAAAATCAGTCCAGTAGCTACGTCCTTCATATATTGAGTTAAGTTAGTCTCTAGTCCACTGAAATTACTCCTGGCATTGGTCCTAGTCAAATATGAAAACACCATAGAGTCATGATGTAATACTCTATGTTTTGGACCAAGATATACTCTTATCAACTCAGGAAACGACTGATTGATCAAGCATTGAAGAAATCTAGGATACGTCAAAAATTTATTTTTTCTATCTTCTTCAATGTTCATTCTCAACCCATTGAAGATGTAACTTGACATGTTATACCCTCTGTTTTCAACCAAAGAGACTAATATAGAAGCAGTTCTATAAGTCATATCATTCCATCCAGGCTTCCTTTTAGACAAAGAGTGTTGAATACAATGAATAATGAACCTCCATCTTGAACTTATTTGACCTTTGAGCATCTGTTTTCTCACAGGACCTCCTTCATATCCAATATCCTCAAAACATTGTAAGATTTCAGCTTCATTGAATTCAGTGGGATAATTACCATCTTCTCCAACTCTGAAACAAGTTCTAATACTTGCTTCTGTGACAATAAGTTCTCTATCCTAAGTAAATTCACCTCTGATTCTAGTCACATTATCAACGGATTCAACCACAGCTGTTCTCCAGAATCTTTTAATAAATCTTTAAACAATAGATGGATCAACACACAAAGCATAGGCCAATCTTGTCCTTGATAAAAACTGTATAGCTTCAAGAAGCTGTTCTTTACCAGCAGGAACTTCAGGACGTAGATAAGAGACTGCATTACGCTCCTTAACAAACTTTAATTCAGCCATTTAATCTGCAATAATGTCACACCCTCAAAATCCACTAACGGAGTTTTACCGTTAAGTGTGTGACAAACCAGGATCTCAGTCATTAGTTACACCAAACGACACTATATGAATTTAAAACATACGTGTCTCATTAATTGAGAAAAATTTAATACCGAGTTAACGTTTAAAAGTTTGCAGAAGCCTAATCGAAATGTAATGTCAAAGTATTAAATGGAAACTAAATGCACAGTACACGCGCCCAATACGAGATACACAGTCTAAATAGTCATTAAACTCAAAACATGGTTTGTAATGCAAAAAAATGTTTAATTGAAAATCCTTGACTCCATGTCATGCCCTAAGTGCGTGGTACCTCAGTGACCTGTAAAAGTGAAAGTCTAACAAGTGTCAACACGACGATTTGTGAGTTCACATAGTAAGTATAGAATCAAGTAAGTTCAGTTGCAAGCAGAAATATAAATTAAGTATGTCAGTGTAGGTAGCTAGTCCACAGTACATGTCCTTAGAGTCGTATGTATCTGACAGAAGCTGACGTATGTACACATTAAGTGCATTTTGCCTGTTCGTACATCCCATCAGGATGCACATGTATCTATGTTAGGTCATTAAACACCCGTTCCACAGGTCCTTCTGTCGTGCTAGCGCGACTAGCCCGGGTGGGGTTTGTCAAACCCAGTAGTACTACTCAAAATTTCCCCGCTATTTCACAAATACTAACGGTCAACTAGGTATCCATGAGGTCTTTCATGAACAAAATAAAAGTTGCTCTAATCCAGACATGCGACATACTAAATTCGTAAATCTGTAAAGTATTTGTCCGTGTTCAGCCCATAAAAGGGTATAATAGTAAAAGTGCGGTTTAGTGAACTCACCTTTGAAGCGCACAGCAAATAACAGCACAAATGCAAACACGTATCCTAGATCATCTTATGGCCTGCTTAATAATTTAATATTAATTATTAACTAAGAATAAACATCATAATTGTACATGAGTCTGGTTCTCATGCGGGTCATGTTACACCTAGGGTTTCACGTGTTCGGTTCGGTTTCGTATGATAATAATAAGACACCATACAATATTTCACTTATGCCACACATTATAACTTTATACTTGCATATACTTTCATGCATATATCTGCTGCGTATTCACTTTCATATTCATACATGGCTTACGTATATTTCATACAACCCACCAATGACATTTCACGAATACATACACTAACACGCATATACCATCAACACTACTCCATCACATGCACATATGTATCAACTTGTTGGTTCTCACATAATCATACGTATTAATCTACACAACACACATACAGGTACATATTATAGTTTACCATTCACGCATTCTTTTGTATACATACATACCACGACATCTTCCTAATTAAATTCTACTGCTGCTTATTCCTTTCTAGTCTAATACCTACATACATACATCGCATATATATGCATACTGCTGCAATATATACATAATGCTGCAACATTAAATTAGCACACAAGTATATATTTATCATTTGATTACAAGTTGCGGTTGCTACCTTTACACACAATACACACCCACACACACATATACATATACATGCTCACACGCATACAACACATACATACATGATTCATATATATACAAAACATTCATACAACAATTCATACACATACGTATATGCCGCTGCTCTTAATTTATCTACACATACATAAGATTCGTTTTTTTTCTTGCTTCTGTTTCTTCTCAAAACGCACATATACATATATAATGATCATACAATACGAACACATATAGATTCGACTTTACATACTATTGCGGCTGGACATGTTTAATATACATACATACACATAACAGCACACACAATCACATACAGTTTATACAAACGATTGGACCGAAACTCGAACCGAAACCGAATCGTAACCGTAATGAAATCGAAACCTTAATGCGATAAATAGCAAGGGTACACGTTGGACACGTACCGGTTGTCGAGAAAGGTACGTGGAGGCTGCTGGTACGCCGAGTGGTGGATGGAGTTGCAGGTTCGCCGGAGTTGCGGCTCTGCCGGACTCGAATGTTACTCCGAACAGCAGTAACGGTGCGCAGCAATAGGTACGATTGATCGACTACGGTGAGATGGTGAAACCGACGCGACATGATGATGATGGTACATCGTGATGATGATGCGGCTGGTTAGGGTTTTGTGTGTGTGTGTGTGTCGAGATGAAGAAGTCCGGTGAACATGGGGGGGTTTGGGTTATATACTTTCAATTTACAATTTTGGTGCTTAAACATTAGTGGTTTATTTAGATGGGTTTTTAAAGTTTATAAATTAGTTTAGTTAATTACAAAATGAACCCTAAACTTGTATAAAACTTAACGGAATAGTTAAAGGATAGTTAACGGTGTTAACTTGGAATTACGGGTTGTCACATCCTCCCCTTGTTGAAGGAATTTTCGTCCTGAAAATCGGATACGGTTGTTAAAACAGGTTTGAAAATTAAAGAATTTAGAGTTTAGAGTTCCGAGTTGTCACATCTATGTTCCCGAAAACATTTCAGTCACATAACATATAAGTTCACTAAATTTATATTTATTTAGTTGTTCGGAATCATTTTTTATTAATTCGCCAACAGTCGTGTGTTAACTCACGTGATCTAGTAATTCCTTGGATTGTCGTTACATGTAACTGTTTGTGTAATATGTAGCACGTTTACTTCAACTAATTAAATGTGAGGTATAATTTCATTAACGGAAATAATGGGATTTAGTTAACGGAGTTAATACGAAATTCTAGGTTGTTACATCATCCCCTTGTTGAAAGAATTTTCGTCTCGAAAACTTAACCAATGATATTAGTTAGATGTTGTCATTTGAAATAATTAGAGATGCTTGTACATTATTTGATTTTTGACACTCCTACGTAACTCTGGTCCATGTTTCTAAGTTCTAGCAACTTCGACTATAGTGATCTTACAGTGTTTGAGTGTTCTGAATTATTCGCCTAATATTTCAACTTATTTTCCGTGAAACATTGTTGTTCATCGATTGGGACGACGAGTGTTCCATTACGTAAGAGCTTGATTAGGTTGAAGACATCAGAAACGTTGTGTACCACGTTTATCTTTTAAAACTGATCCAGTCAATGATCTAGGGTTTCAAATGGTCTAATGTATCATGGTTTTGATGGAATTCCAAAGATTTTTTTTTTGGTTGGATGGGATTTACAAATAGCGGTTCCTATACTGTATATTTCGGGGATTTAGATTAATGAGTTCCACGTTGTTATTAGCTACCCGATGACCGAGTACCAACTGAGGAGTTCATTTATTGGTATAGATTGTTAAACTAAGACAACTTGTGTACAAGGTAAACAGTGTGTAGGTACTTGATTTCATTAAAGAAGCATTGTCAAAACGCGGTCTCAAGGATATCATGGACATTCTAAAAATAGATAAAGAATGAATTTTGATACTATCTATATGTTCGGACGTACGTGAATTAAGCAAGAATGATCAAGGAATTTAATAAGTATTCATGATTCGTTGTGGTCGATAGAAAAAGTGGTTGGATGACTTGGGGTAAAATGTTATTAATGTTTGCTTACTTAAGTAGTATTAAAATGAAAGTGTCTATGTTACATGAGGTGTTCCTAATCCTTTGGAGCACAACCGATTTTCTCTTTTATGGAATCTGAGTGTTAGGGTTAGAAGTGTGCCCGGGGGGGGGGGGTATATGATACGCCAAACATTTTCTCACAGAGAAAGTTTTTAAGAATGTTATCTTAGGATTCACCATACATTTGTTTCCATCGTTGTTACAACTACAATACCTCCGTATTTCAATCCACTTCCTGCGTATGATCACAGTTTCATGCTGATCATCTCATTACAAAGTTCTTAATTTGTTGTTTAGTGTTTTAACCGAAATAGTTTTATGGTTGTGTTACTGTATTATCCAGCTCTTGTTGTTACGTGATTTCCGTTGTCACTTCTGATTTTAATTCCTACAACATTAGCCGAAAACAGGTGTTCTTATGGGCACATATCTTAATTGAACTCCAGGGTAATGTTTACAAGGGTGTGAGGGAGTATACGATAAACAAACCATTTTCACATAGAGGCAGGTTCCATGAGATTTGTACGCCGACATTAGGTGGAGATTTGATTCACTTTTCATGTATTCTTTATGGAGATATAGTTTTAGTCCAGTTCATTATTTGTGGTTTTAGCTCCCTAACATACCAGCTAAGGGTTCCAGGTTCAAATAGTAATATTCTAGCTGTGATTTTTATAATGGGATTCATCATACGGTAGTGTTTAGATTCACCATTTGAGTATATAGAAGACGATGAGGTATAACAGACCGATTTAAAGTCTAGGGTTCCAAGTTCATTAACGGGTTAGAAAGGATCTCATGTTATATCATTACATGTGTCGGGTGACTTCAGTATCATCATACATGGAAACCCCAATTCACTAGCTCATTCAAGCCTACTAAACCCTAATTGCCATTTACTATTTATAGCCTAATGACACTTTGGACTAATGACAATTAGGACCCTAAACTTAGACTAAAACATGACAAATGGAAATGATACAAATAAAACCCTAATGTTTAGTCTAATATATATTTTGTCATTAAGACAAAATATATATATTACATAAAATACTTAAATGACGAAACTGATTAAATATATTTTGTTGACACTGAATATATTTATTAACTATAAAACTCTGTCGCCTTCACGTCTTGTCTCTAATCTTTGCCCCGAACGCGTTGTCTTGACTTTTGCGTTGACTTTGACCGTTGATGTTGACTTTTGTTGACTTTGACTGTGTTGATAATATTAGACTACAATTCAGGTCCAACAATACTCCCACATAGTCTATTATTATCAACGTCTTGCATCGTGTTCAGCACCGATAAGTCAATACAGTCGAATCTTCAATTTGGTAAGCTTCAGTCTTAATTTCAGCTCCAACAAAACTCCTCCAAGACTGATGCTAGCTAAATTTTGTTGCTGAAGATCCTTAATCTCACAAGCTCCCCCATATTGTATGCTCCCCCATTTTCTGTGCATCCTTTCATAAAATTTGAAACTGTTTTCGAACTATCTTTTGTTGAGTACTTCAGAAGATGTAGGAGAAGGCTTCCTAGCTCGGTATCTTCTGAAAAACTTTGAGGAATAGGTTCTCTGGTCAGGTGCTTTGCTCAACTGATGATCGGCCATCATTTGCAGCAAATATCTGTAACATAACAATCACAGACAAAATCTCGAGATTTCTCATTAGATCATTTCATTAAACAAAATAAACCTGTGTTTATTTGTGTATGAAGACAAGCGAACCCGTGTTCGTTTGTGTGTGCAATTTCCCGTGAAATGTATGTCATAATGATAACATTTTAATAGCATAATATGGAAGACTTGAAAATAATTTAAATTGAAAATCTTTTTGGATTAATTTTTTTTTATTAAAATTAAAAATTCGGAATGAGAGGACGAGTCCGACAAAATCACAAATATTTTAGACAAAGAGAACACATCCCAAAAGGTACACCCGACCAACAAGACTCAAGAACCCAAACATAAAATAAAATAAAAATATAAACTTCACGAAAGGATATCAGATAATGCGTTTCGAGCAACCATCCAGAGAAACATAGACTTAGTGAGATTGTCAATATGTTTGTCCATTTAAACCCATGCCTAGTTCCTTTCAACAAACAACCTGTGACGATATTATCATGTTTTGGTTCGATTTGAAGAAACTCAAGCGACTTGGTTTTCAGAGACATTCAGCAAAGTAACTTGTTTTGACCTCAGGACATATTTGAGTTTAGATGATTCAGCAAGATTTTTGTAATTGTAAAGGAACATAGACCCAGATCAAGTGGTCAAGGTGAATGTATTTCGGGGGTGAAGTGGAGTTTAGGTTTGATAAAAGACACATCAAACAATGAACATGATGTATAAACATTTTGAGCTTTGCTTTATATGGGTTTGCAGATGATCAGCGCTCCAGGTCTATACTGACGTATAACAGAGGAGATGATTATCTGTACGTGCTGATGAGAGCTTCAGGTCTATATTTACATATAACAGAGAAGATCATCACTCCAGGTCAATGCTTCCGTATAGCAGAGGAGATTAACACGAGAACAAAAAATTCTGAAGAGCTAACGAGAAGCGTCAGTCAGGGCTGCGGCTAAGGGTGATTCGGGACATAAATCAAGCAAAAAACAAATACTCTCAGTCCATTTTTGTCAAAACTTATCACTTTGTGCAGGCCAAGTGTCTGTGAAAATGCTCCTCATCACCGAGCTCTTATTGAATTTAGTTTGATCACAGAATTGCTGTCTAATTGTATTCGGGCTGAGCCTATTGACACATCATTACACAAATCAACGTCCTCCTTTAGGTGCTTTCCACACATATCTGAAACCTGTAAAAGGACACAAAATATTTACACAAAACGAATTTTGGACAAAAGATATTCATTTTTTATATTACTCCCCCAAAATTTCTATTTCAGCACAAAATTAAAATTTTTAAAGACACAAGAGCGACCTCAAAAGGATGTGAAAACTCAATCAAAAATACAAGTAAAAATGTTAGGCTCCCCCAATTTTTTTTTTGTGGTTTTTTTTTTATTTTTTTATACTATCTACTAAATATAAAATAGAAATTACCAATGAAACGCCTTCCATATTACCCTATCAAAAGATGATAAATGAGTTATCAAGAAAAATGCAGTGGCTGTGAAAATCAAAGAAAGATCCAGAATGTGGATAAGATACCAGAACCATAACCTGTTTGTTCCGCCTCAAAATTAAATAAGGAACATTTTCTGTCAGTAAACCGGATTACTAACAGTCCTCCTGAAATGTTCACGCACTCATCAACAGATTAGTTAGAAAGGGGAACCCAGGCCATCGTAGTCCTGGGCGTTCCATTTTCATCAGTGTAAGACAGCTGTCTACGCACACAACCTGTTCTATGCACACAGCTGTCTGGGCGTTCCTCTTTTCTTTTAATTTGCCAAATTTGTTTAGATTCAAACATTTTCGATTTAAAAGAAGTAAATTTGGAAATCATTTTCTGTTTAAGCCCCAAGAAATAAGAATTTGGTTTTTATGATTTTGTCATATTCATCTTTGAATCATGTGAAACCGGCTCCACATGAGACGGTAGGGATGGAATGTTCGTCATCCGACCTTTCAAAGATGTATGATTCTTACCTTGAAATTCAGAGAAACAAACCTGTTTACATTTACTATGTGGAGGATTCTTTCTAGACTCTGTTCCGGAGAAGCAATTTGTTTTGCCTTTACCGTCCGAAGCATGTCCTTGTGAGCATTTCTTAAGCACGTGATCACCTTTTCCACACTTGAAACAAGCCTTGAATGGCTTTTGATGCTTGATTGGCGCGTGTGGAGCAGCTGGGGGTGGGGCTTGATTTGAACTTGAAGTAACTTGTTGGAATACTTGTGGCTTCTTATGTTGAGTTGTGGGTGGTTGCCTGATTTTTGTTTTGCTTTGTTGAATGGGAGATGAGATCTTCACTTGCTTGTTCTCAAGTCTTTTGCAAACTTGAGATATGATGGACAAAGGTGAAGGCTTCTTCTTTTGAGCTTATGAAGGATGACCGACTTGTTTTGCAGCTGGAACTGAGATCCGGATTTGTCTTGATTTGGATTTTGGAAGCATTTCAGATTTGATAGTTTCAGGTGACATCTTGATCTTTGGATCTACGTGACTCTCCTTTGTCTTAGTGTTTGATTCATCATCTGAACTTGTCCAGTCTTCAATAAGTACCTCTGCTTCCAACGGATCTTGATTGATGGGAATTGAGTGTGTTGATGTGATTGGAGCTTGATGATTAGGTGATTCCTGAATTAACTCTTCCTTCTCATTCCTGACAGGCTCAAACGTAGGAATTTCACCTGCTTTAAACTTATCAAAGAAATTAGAAGTAACAACCGTTACAGGATTAGAAACAACAGGAACTGAGCAATCATTAGCTTGACTGTCAGTACCCGTTTTACTATATCCCATACCAGTCGAAGAATCATAATTATCTCGCACCTCTTTAAGATTTACATTCTCCAATCCTGCATACAAACTATCAGTATCTTTCTGAATTATTTCATGAATCAACTCATTGGTCGGGTGTGGAGTTGGTGTAGGAGAGTAACAGTAAGTGCTGGGAGGAGGATATACAAAAGCCTTATCCTCATGACCCAACCAAGTCTTAATTCTAGCCCCCCTTTGTTTCTTACATAACTCCTCTCTTTTCATGCTTGCAATTGTCCATTGTTCCATTTTATTTTTAAGCTTTCTTGTTTCAAATTCAGCAAGCGTGACTTGTTCAGTCAAATAATTTATTTCACAGTTCTTTTCCAAAAGAGTTCTTTTTAAATGTTCATTTTCTTTCAAAGCTTCTCTTAATTTGACAAAGTATTTTGATTCAGTCACTTTAAGCTCTTTGTTAGTTCTCTTTAATTCGTTTTCATTTGACATTAACAATTTATTAGCTTTGTATGCCAATTAAACGAATTTTGCATGCAGATGAACACATATCTTCTACAACTTCATAAGGAAGACCAATTACCAGTTTTTCAGCAGCAAGGGCACGTTCACAATGGCAATAAGGAGTGTTCCTTTTGTACTCATCCACAGCTTCAAGCTTGGCTCTTTCAATCACAGCTTCCATGTTAACCTTTTGTTCTTCAGCATTCTTCTTCTCATTATCAACAGTAGCAAAAACCCTCATTTCTTTCTTGTCATCAGCTTCACAAACCAACCCAGACTGAATTATCTCTTCCTGACCTAGATGTCCTTGAACAATAACATCTGTTTGAACTTCAGTTTTGACACCAGCTTCACCATCAATACCATCTCGAACTTCTTCATCCGTTACCATTTCAACTCATCAACAACCTCATCAGAATTTTCACCATCTTCACAATAGAATTCTTTGAAAGGGTCGAAGCAATCAATATAGTTATCATCATGAGCAGACTCCTCAACAATTTCAGCAATTAAAGCATGATTGATTTCTTCCTTTGCTTTCAGCATCTCTTCATCATCTGCTTCCTTCTTTCCTTCATCATTTTTCTCATCTTTATCATCAAAAGATTTTAATATGTCCATCACCTGCACCAGTTTGTAATCAGTAAATCCTCTTTCTCTTCTAATCGATTTTCCATATGAACTCCACTCTGGTGGGAGAGAATCAAGCAATCTCTTAACCCATTCATGATTTCCAAGTTCTGGATCATAATTCTTCAGGTTATTTGCCACCATTACAAATCGATCGAGAAACTCAGGCATCCTTTCATTCTTTAAAACTGCAAAACTATCAAACTGGCTTTGTGCCATTGTGAGATCATCAGATTCGAAAGATTTGAAAAGTTCCGCATAAGCCATTTTTCTAATCGATAACCGGTTTAAAATTTGGCCTAAAAATAATTTTTAGAAAGTCCCGGCCACTAACAAAAATATTTCAACTTAACTGAATAAATTTTGGCCCAAAGACTGACAAAAATAAACACCCGGCCACAAGATGTTTCTTTTGAAAAGTTTGACGTCCACAAGATTAAATATGGCCCAAAAATTTAACAAAGTTGACAACCGGCCAATAACGTCACTTTTCAAAATTTAATGACGAGTTTAATGAAAATGCCCATAGAAAATTTTTTAACTTTAAAACCCGGCGAACAAGACGAACCAACAAAAACACGGCCCAAAAGTTTTAAAATGCTATCTCCCGGCCAAGTATAAAATGATAACTCTCAGTGCTTTTGAAATTTGACACCGGCTCTCACGGATACAGAATAACGTCCAATATTTAAAACGTTAGACAGTGGCCCAAATAAATCTTCTTTGAATTCAAGAGCCCAAAATACACACACAAATATCAATTTTGGCCCAATACTCTCTAAATCTCAGCCCATAAGACTCAAGTCCATAACCTTAAAACTAAACCCACAACATTAAGAATTAATAACCCAAACCTTGATCCTCTTTCACTTCAATTAATAACCCAAATATCAATTAAGAATTAATAACCCAAACCTTGATCCACAACATTAAAAAGAAGAAAAAATTAAAAAACTTTAAACACACACAAACAACATCCCAACAACACCATAAACACAATCTTTCATCTCTTCTTTCTCCTACACACACAACTCTCTCTACTCTATCCTAACACACACACTACTCTCTCTCTCTACTCAAACATACACACAACAATACATGCTTCTATTCTTTATCTCTCTCTCAGTTCCAACCCTCTCTCTACACGAGCAGACCAACACAAACACATACAAACACTACCACAACACACACACACACAAGATCACCCAATATCTTTTAAAAATGATCTGCTGCTGTCAATAACAACATAAACAACACACACTGCAGTCGATTCTTCCTCTCTTTCTAAAGTTCGATTTCCAACTGCTTAACAACACATCAACACGTACAACAGCAGCTCACATACACAAAACTATCTCTCGAACTGCTGCTTTTTCTTCTTGTATACTCTACAACCCACAACAAACTAACTCACATCACTGCTCTTTCTCTCGACAGCAACATACATTCACATCAACATAACAGCAAAATCAGTTCTCTCTCTCACGATCTCGTCTGCTACAATCAACACGAACACAACAACACTCTTCTCTTTCTCTCTTGTTCGAACACACACAAAAACAACATCACAACAACATAAACACGTAGATCTGCTGCATCTTCTTCTGTTTCTTGGTTCACTTTCAACAGCACAACAACACACGTAGTGATCTCTTTCTTTCTCACTTACTCGGCAGGAAAAACACACACGTACCTTTCTTCTTTGTAGACAGCAGCAGATGTACACATAAACACTGTTATGGTTCGAGTTTTATGGTGGTGGTTGACGGATCTGTTATGGATATGGTTGGGGTATGGGTTATGGTTGAAGTTGGATATGGTGTATGTGGTTGTAAGGTTGTAGATCTGATTTTGATTTTTTTTATTTTTTTTATTTTTTATTTTTTAAATCAGATTTGTTGTTGTTATGGGTTATGGTTTGAAATGGTTTAAAGGTAACGGATCTGAACAGTTTAATGTGTGGTTGATTGTTGGTGTAGGAAAGTGTCAAGAAATGGTAGCTTCGCCCAGATCGGATGGTTTCGCAAGGTAGTGTTGCAAGGACGTATAGGTTCGCCGGCTTACAAAGTGTCGGGTGAACTTATAGGTTCGCTAAGAACAATGGGCGAATCTATGCAAATGCTTGGTATAGATTCGCTTAAAATTTTGAACTTTTGTTCAGATATTAACTAGATTCGCTGGTCTTGCAGATTTGATGATTTGAAGAACACCAAGAACACACACACTGTGTGTGAGAGAAAATCTCAGATATGATGATTTCTTCTTCTTTTCTTGTAGATCTCAGCTTGTAGATCACAAATATGTTATTGTTTTGCTGAGATTTTATGTTGGTTGATATAGATTTGATGATTTCTGAAATCAGATCTGGTTTCTCTCTCTAAAACCCACCAGATCTACTTTCTCACTCTAAAACCCTTTCTTCTACCTCTAAAATTTCTTCATGAATCTTCAATAACAGCAGTAAATCTTCAATAAAATGATTCAATTGGATCTCTCTTAGGCTCTGATACCAATTGTTGGTCCCATAACACTATTGAATCAGTAATATGTTGAAGATTTGGATCAAAATGGTAAAATATTGATGAACATGAGATGAACAATGAAGAACACTAATAAAAACTCAGATTTGATCTATATGGAATTGCATAAGATGTTGTTTACATGGAAACCCCAATTCACTAGCTCATTCAAGCCTACTAAACCCTAATTGCCATTTACTATTTATAGCCTAATGACACTTTGGACTAATGACAATTAGTACCCTAAACTTAGACTAAAACATGACAAATGGAAATGATACAAATAAAACCCTAATGTTTAGTCTAATATATATTTTGTCATTAAGACAAAATATATATACGAAACTGATTAAATATATTTTGTTGACACAAAATATATTTATTAACTATAAAACTCCGTCGCCTTCAACGTCTTGTCTCTAATCTTTTCCCCGAACGCGTCGTCTTGACTTTTGCGTTGACTTTGACCGTTGATGTTGACTTTTGTTGACTTTGACTGTGTTGATAATATTAGACTACAATTCAGGTCCAACAAAGATAACGGTGGATTGTTAATGATTACAATAGACATAGGTTGTTAAGCTACATATTATATTGTTCACATGAGTTTGCTAAACTGGATTCATCAGTTACATACTATTGAAGTATTAAGTTAATACTTAGCAATAGGATTAGTTAAATAATGCCTACTGTTGATAAAAATTAAGATAGAAAAGATTAAATAGCTGTAACTGAAATTACCATCACAAAGTTGTCATGTAGAAATTCTAAGTTGAGAGAGTTGCATCAAAATTAGATTTGGTAGAGAAACTGAGTGAAAGTACATTCCACATGTCACATACAAATATATTTGAGTGGTGGTTTATTCTATATGTACAATTGAACGACATAAATTGTGCATATGAATGAAGTTGAGGAGCTACTTAGTGTATTTGACCTAATGGTCAAACCGCTCCGCAACAAGGTGATTGTTTAATTTAAAGTTCAAAGGAAAACATGGGAAAGGTCATATATATATATATTACTCAAAATCAAAATATAAATAGGTTTCGAGGATGAAACCTAAATAAGGAGGGTAGATTTTTAACACTCGTTTTCTGTGTAAATATAAAATATATGAATTTATATTTTAATTACTATTAGGCGAGTACTTTCGAGATAAAGACCTACAAAAGTGTATAACGATGGCATAAATCGTTTAAAGATAACTATAATAATAATAATTATAATAATAAAACCGTAAGATTTCCATGTCTTGTACAAACTTAAATACATAGTAATAAAAAATATCATGAAACTTCAAGTTTAAAGTGTGAACCAGTTATGTGTTACACAGTTTTAGTGGAAACTTATTGGTTAGTTTGTCAATTATGCAAAGATTAGGGGGCAAAATAGAAAAGTTGACAAAACCTCATGATAAGATTTATCTAAATGTCGACACCTGTGAAATTATTTCATTTATTTAATACATATAGTAAATAGTTAAAAATTATGGAAACTTTGCAATGAAGTTTGTGAAAGACGGATAAGAGAATATATATATATATATATATATATATATATATATATATATATATATATATATCCTAGCTCTATTAGATGGTTTAAGAGGCTGAAAATACAATAAATAACATGCATATATGTTGAGTATAAGTCGAGAGGAATAACAAAGAAAGAATCGTGGTATGACTTTCATGAAAATAAGTTACAATGATCGATGAGCGATGAACTCGAGTCTCGTTTAGTATTATTAAGAATTTGAGAGGTAAGTACAGTAACTCGTAATTAAATCATTTTGAATAATTATTAGCATGTTATATGTGTTAATTATTATGAAACTGTATTGTTTTGTGGAGATGAAACATGTTTAAATACATGTTATATGTTGTTATTATACGTGACTTTTGGGATGATATATGGGATTTTAATCAACATATGTGTATTGATAATTTTTATTGAGATATAAAGAAAAATCTTAAGGGGTTCGGGTATTAAACTCACATATAAAATAATAAATGGCGAAGTTAATAATCCTCAAGGGTTAAAACCTATAGGAAATCTGTGTGAATTCCAACGGAGTAATGGGGATTGAATATAAAAAGCGGAGTTAACAATCCTCAAATGGTCGAAAGAACCCATAGGAAATCTGTGTGAATTCCAATGGAGTAATGAGGATTAAATATAAAAGCGGAGTTAATAATCCTTAAAGGGTCGAAAGAACCCATAGGAAATCTGTGTGAATTCCAACGGAGTAATGAGGATTAAATATAAAAGCGGAGTTAATAATCCTTAAAGGGTCGAAATAACCCATAGGAAATCTGTGTGAATTCCAACGGAGTAATGATGATTAAATATAAAAGTGGAGTTAATAATCCTCAAAGGGTCGAAAGAACCCATAGAAAATCTGTGTGAATTTCATTGGAGTAATGGTGATTTAATAAAATGATTTTGGGTGTTGATCCCAAAAAAAAAAATATTTTTTGAGAATAAAAGAGTGTACTTAGCGAAAGCTAATAAAAATATATATAAATGTTTTCAGGAAAAGCATCATTAAATGGTTGAAGCTTCATGGACGTGATTGGACTGACAAGGAACCCTACTCTCGTGTTTAATAATTTGTAAAATAAAGTCGTTGTAAAACGATCTTGTTTTTGTTGTAATAAATATATTAACGAAATGACATGTCACTACGAGTGGCAAGTTTTGAATGTAAACTGGGACCTACTCTGATTTTTATAAATATATTTGTGAAATTATATTATAAAAAAACGGGTTGTTTCAAACAGATTCAAAGGCTTCTTGAATCTCTTCCAACAGAGTGGAGTCTCCAGGTTAAAACACTTAAGAAAGAGAGAAGGTTTTCAGGTTAGAAGCTGCTGGATGTGATCGACAAATTAAAATCTTTTGATTTGGATGTCAAAAGAAAGGAGTTTTACCAAGTTGTGCTTCAACCTCAAACCAACACGATAAATACTGACCTCATCTCATCGGTTACAAGCATAATTGACTACAAAACTGAATTGACTGAAAGACTGAAGTCAATGAAATCTTATTCGAAATCAACTGCAGAGATAAGGGATAACGTCATAGAAAGTTGTGTTGCTTCGATAGCTGATAGTGAGAGTAAATCTGATTGTGAGTCAATCGTTGATGATAAAGATGAGAAAAATGATGAAGGAAAGGAGGAAGCTGAGGATGAAGAGATGCTGAAGGCAAAGGAAAAGGAACGAAAAAGAAATACAAGGGTCTGCAACTACGAGAAAGCCTTGGCAGCTGAAAGAATCGTCATGGATCTTCCTTATGAGACGGTTCAAGATATGTGATCTTCTGTGTGCAAACTTCGGTTATTTAGTGTTTATAAGGCAAATAGATTGATCTTGCAAAACCAAAGAGAAGTTATGACAACGAACAACGAACTTAAGAAAATTGAAGTTTCTTATTCGGTAAAATGGGTACTGACAGTCAAGCTAATGATTGCTCAGTTCCTGTTGTTTCTAATCCTGTAACGGTTGTGTCTACTAATTTCTTTGATAAGTTTAAAGCAGGTGAAATTCCTATCTTTGAGCCTGTCAAGAATGTGAAGGAAGAGATTGTTCAAGAATCACCTAATCATCAAGCTCCAATCACATCAACTCATCCAATTCTTATCAATCAAAATCCGCTGGAAACGGAAGTGCTCATTGAAGACTCGACAAGTTCAGATGATGAATCAAAGACAAAGGAATGTCCTGGAGATTCAAAGATCAAGTTGTCATCTGAAACTGTCTAATCTCAAGTGCTTCAAATACCTAAATCAAGACAAATCCGGATCTCATCCCCAGCTTCAAAACAAGCCAATCATCCATTCAGAGCTCAAAAGAAGAAGCCTTCACCTCTGTCCATCATATCTCAAGTTTGTAAAAGACTTGAGAACAAGCAAGTGAAGATCTCATCTCCCATCCAAAAACCCACAATTGTTGGTCCCATAACACTATTGAATCATGTAATTTGGTGAAGATTTGGATCAAATTGACATAAAATGGATGAATATATGATGAACACTCAAGAACACAATAAAAACCCTCAATTTGATCTCTAATTTGATTGCATCAGATTTACTAAGTGGAAACCCCCAATCAATGACTCATTCAAGCCCCCTAAAACCCTAATTGCCATTTACTATTTATAGACTAATGACATTTTGGACTAATGACAATTAGGACCCTATACTTAGTCTAAAACATGACAAATGGAAATTAATACAAATAAAACCCTAATGTTTAGTCTAATATATATTTTGTCATTAACACAAAATACATATATATTACATAAAATACTAAAATGACGAAAACGATTAAATATATTTTATTGACACAAAATATATTTAATAACTAGTCGTCTTCAAAGTCTTGTCTCTAATCTTCGTCCCAAACGCGTCGTCTTGACTTTTGCGTTGACTTTGACCATTGATGTTGACTTTTGTTGACTTTGACTGTGTTGATAATATTAGACTACAATTCAGGTCCAACAATACTCCCCCATAATCTATTATTATCAACGTCTTGCATCGTGTTAAGCACCGATAAGTCAATACAGTTGAATCTTCAATTTGGTGAGCATCAGTTCTTAATTTCAGATCCAATAAAACTCCCCCAAGACTGATGCTTGCCATATTATGTTGCTGAAGATCCTTTTTCTCACAAGCTCCCCCATATTGTATGCTCCCCCATTTTCTATGCATCCCCATTATCTGTGCATCCTTTCATAAAGTTTGGAACAACTTTCCAACTATCTTTTCTGAGTGCTTCAGAAGATGTAGGAGGAAGATTCCTAGCTCGGTATCTTCTGCAAACTTTGAGGAACAGGTTCTCTGGTCAGGTGCTTTGCTCAACTGATGATCGGCCATCACTTGCAGCAAATCACTGTAACACAGTCACAAACAAAATCTCGAGATTTTTCATTAGATCATTTCATTTAACAAAATAAACCCGTGTTTATTTTTGTATGAAAACAAGCGAACCCGTGTTCGTTTGTGTGTGCAATTTCCCGTGAAATTCATGTGAAAATGATAACATTTTAATAGCATAATATGGAAGACTTAAAAATGATTTGAAATTAAAAAAAAATTTTTGGATTTTTTTTAAATAAAAACTAAAAATTCGGAAATGAGAGGACGAGTCCGACAGGATCACAAATATTTTAGACAAAGAGAACACATCCCATAAGGTACACACGACTAACAAGACTCAAGAAGCCAAAAATAAAAATAAAAACTTCACGAAAGGATATCAGATAATGCGTTTCGAGCAACCATCCGGAGAAACAAAGACTTGGCTAGATTGTCAATATGTTTGTCTATTTAAACCCATGCCTTGTTCCTTTCAACAAACAACCTATGACGATCTTATCATGTTTTGGTTCGATTTGAAGAAACTCGGGCGACTTGGTTTCCACAGACATTCAGCAAAGTAACTTGTCCTATCATCAGGGTTTATTGAGCAATATGATTGACTTTGCTTGAAATTCTTTGGATCAAATCTTGAATATTGATCAATTCATGTACCACTTTTGACTTTCTGCAATTTTGCATTTTTAGGAGTAGAGCTTGTCAACAATGATTCTTTTGAACACATTGCGACTTTATTATTTGGGAAACTCAAATGGTTAGAGCTCCAGGTCTATACCGACGTATAACAGAGGAGATAATCATTTGAGCATGCTCGGTGAAACTCCAGGTCTATACCGACGTATAACAGAGAAGATTCACCAACTCCAGGTCATTGTTCACACAAAGTAGAGGAGTTAAGTACTTGACTCAATACTTTCTGAGGAGCTAACGAGTAACTCACTCAGAGGCTTTTTTGAATAGCAACTCTAGCAGCCTTTTATTTTATTTGCTTAACTAGTAACTCAATTCAGGGCTAGGGTGAGGGTGATTTGGGATATTTGGGTAAATCAAGGCAAAGATTTAACGCTCTCAACCCATTTTTGTCAAAACTTATTACTTTGTGCAGGCCAAATGTTTGTGAAAGTACTCCTCATCACCGAGCTCTTTTTTAATTTAGTTTGATCACATAATTGTTGTCTAATTGTATTAGGGCTGAGCCTATTGACACATCATTACACAAATCAACGTCCTCCTTTAGGCGCTTTCTACACATATTTGAAACCTGTAAAACGACACAAAATATTTACACAGAACGAATTTTGGACAAAAGATATTCATTTTTGATATTATTCCCCCAAAATTTCTATTTCAGCACAAAATTGAAATTTTTAAAGACACAAGAGCGACCTCAAAAGGATGTGAAAACATGATAAAAAAATACAAGTGAAAATGTTAGGCTCCCCCTTTTTTTTTGAATATATAATATTTTTATAATATCTACTATATATAAAATAGAAATTACCAATGAAACGCCTTCCATATTACCCTATCAAAAGATGATAAATGAGTTATCAAGAAAAATGCAGTGGCTGTGAAAATCAAAGACAGATCCAGAATGTGGATAAGATACCAGAACCAGAACCTGTTTGTTCCGCCTCAAATTTGAATAAGGTACATTCTCTGTCAGTAAACAGGATTACTAATAGTCCTCCTGAAATGTTCCTGCACTCATTAACAAATTAGTTAGAAAGAGGAACCCAGGCCATTGTAGTCCTAGGCGTTCCATTTTCATCAGTGTAGTACACCTGTTTAAACTCACAACGAGTTTTTGTATCACTTATCTTTTCCTCTTTCTTTTTAATTTGCCAAATTTGTTTAGGTTCAAATATTTTCGATTTGAAAGAGTTAAATTTGGAAATCATTTTCTGTTTAAGCCCCGAGGAATAGGAATTTGGTTTTGATGATTTTGTCATATTCATCTTTGAATCATGTGAAACCGGCTTCACATGAGAAGGTGGGGATGGAATGTTCTTCATCCCACCATTCAAAGATGTATGACTTTTACCTTGAGATTTGGAGAAACAAACATGTTTACCTTTAACATGTGGAGGATTTCTCAAAGACTCTGATCCGGAAAAGCAAACCTGTTTGCCTTTACCGTCCGAAGCATGTCCTTTTGGGCATTTCTTGAGCACATGATCATCCTTTCCACACTTGAAGCAAGCCTTGAATGGCTTTTGATGCTTGACTGGTTCGTATGGAGCAGTTGGGGGTGGGGCTTTCTTCGAGCTTGATGCAACTTGTTGAGAGGCTTGTGACTTCTTATGTTGAGTTGTGGGCGGTTGCCTGATTTTTGTTTTGCTTTGTTAGATGTGAGATGAGATCTTCACTTGCTTGTTCTCAAGTATTTTACAAACTTGAGATATGATGGACAGAGGTGAAGGCTTCTTCTTTTGAGCTTTTGATGGATGGCTTGCCTGTTTTGCTGCTGGGACAGAGATTAGGATTTGTTTTGATTCAGGTTTAGGAAGCATTTCAGATTTGACAATTGCAGATGACATCTTGATCTTTAAATCTCCGAGATTCTCCTTTGTCTTTGATTCATCATCTGAACTTGTCCAGTCTTCAATAAGTACCTCAGCTTGCAACGGATCTTGATTGATGGGAATTGAGTGTTTTGATGTGATTGGAGCTTGATGATTAGGTGATTCCTGAACAATCTCTTCCTTCACATTCTTGACAGGCTCAAAGATCGGAATTCCACCTGCTTTAAACTTATCAAAGAAATTAGAAGAAACAGTAGGTACAGATTTACTAACACCGGAAACTGAACAATCATTGGGTTGACTGACAGCATCCAGTTTACTGTATCCAATACCAGTCGGGGACTCATAATCATCTCGCACCTCTTTAAGATTCACATTCTCCAATCCTGCATACAAACTATCAGTATCTTTCTGAATTATTTCATGAACCAACTCATTGGTCTGGTGTGGAGTTGGTGTAGGAGAGTAACAGTAAGTGTTGGGAGGAGGATATACAAAAGCCTTATCTTCATGACCCAACCCAGTCTTAATACGAGCTCCCCGTTGGCTTTTGATTAAATCCTCAAGTTTCATCCTCGAAATTGTCCATTTTTCGAGTTTCGTTTGCAACTTACTGGTTTCAAACTCAGCCAGGGCGACACGTTCAGTTAGCATATTGACTTCCACATTTCTTTTCAAAAGACTCGTTTTCAAATGTTCATTTTCTTTCAAAGCTTCTCTTAATTTGTTAAAATATTTTGACTCGTTAAGTTTAAGTTCATGATTTACCCGAGTCAAATATTTTCATTTTTGATTAACAATTTGTTAGCTTTATAAATACCAAATAAACGATTTCTGCAATCAGAAGAACATATATCCTGAACTGTCTCGTATGGAAGATCCATGATGATCTTTTTAGAAGCAAGAGCCTTCTCGCAGTTGCAGACTCTAATATTTGTCTTTTGTTCCCCTTCCTTCTCAGCATCACAAGCTTTATCATTTAATTCAGCTCCATCTTTACCCACTGATGTGTGCTTAATCTCCCCTTGTACCTTTTCAATTTCAGGTTTCGGTAAACCTTTGAAATTAGAGGCAGAAACTGATATCTCTTCTGGTTTCTCTTTGGATATTGAGGTGATCTTTGAATTCAGAGACATCGCTTCATCGTACTCATGACGTTTGATATCCAACTCCATTTCTTTTAGTTTGTTCATCACCTCCACCAGTTTGTAATCAATAAATCCTCTTTCTCTTCTATTCGATTTTCCATGTGAACTCCACTCTGGTGGGAGAGAATCAAGCAATCGCTGAACCTGTTCATGATTTCTGAGTTTTGGATCATGCTTCTTCAGTTTATTTGCCACCATCACAAATCGATCGAGAAACACGGGCATCCTTTCATTCTTTAAAACTGCAAAATTATCAAACCGGCTTTGTGCCATTGTGAGATCATCAGATTCGAAGGATTTAAAAAGTTCTGCGTAAGCCATTTTTTTTAATCGATAACCCGTTTAAAATTTGGCCTAAAAATAAACTTTTAGAAATTCCCGGCCAATCTTGATTTATTTAACAAAAATATTTGTAAAACCCTAAATTTCGACGAATGTATATGTCGATAATGGGCGGATTTTCATGTAAATAGCACGTTGAATAAATTGTCCTAATTTATAGAAATAAACCCTAGGTGTGATAAAGGACTGAAAACGAAAAACGTGGGCGAAAATGGAACTCAAATCGGAGTTATAACGAAGCGGAAAATGCGAAAACACCCGAGGAAAGCCCGAAAACTTCCTTCGAGCATATCTTGACTTAGAAAAAGAGTTACGGAGCCCATAATATATGAATTCCACGTGTTTCGACGAGAGGATTCTGAATATCTGGTCTACGCGATCCGCGCATCAGAGGGTATGACCCTGCGCGTATTGCCTAGCAGTTGTCGGGTGGAAAACAGCTGGCTGGCACTCTCCTCCTACGCGATAAGCGCACAGGAGCATGCTATGCTGCGCGTATTGCCTAGCATGGCCCGACCAGCCTATAAAAAGGGGTGCAACCCCCCTTCACTTCTTGCTCAACACCTTTCTCTCTCTAGAACGTTTTAGAGAGAGAGACCCTTAGTTTTATTGCAGAATCGCGCCTCGTGTGCGGTACCCTGCGTCGTGACGTTCCTTCGAGTCTCAGGCGCGTGTAGATCGCTTGGTGTGCGTCGAGGTTCTGCCCGAGTGAAGAGCGGTGGTCGTCAAGGTGTTGCGTGTTAGAAGATCGGTGATCGACGACGTAAATGGTCTTTCATTCTCGATTAGTTTAGGATGGGAATCGGGTTGGAAACCCGATGGGAATGCGGGGTGAAGATACCCGCATAGCACGAGGGACGTGCTAGGGGAAATAGTTGCGGGATTAAACACCCGCAACTAACAGGTGGATTTCCCGGGAAGGGTGCGGGTTGAATATCCGTACCCTGGGGGTATGATATCCGTTATGAACGGGTAACATATCTCTGTAGGATTCGTTTAGATTCCCAAGGTATGGGATTTGGTAAGCATAGGTGGCAATGAGTCGTATCTAGTCGTATGCTTTGCTAGTTAAGCCCTAGGACTTACATAGTCTTAGGAATCGTTGTTTATAACGTTGTGATATCACGTTATAGGTGGATTATAGCTATTGAGGTTGATTGTTGGTATAGCTATTTGTGTTGATTTTGAAGATAGTCATTTGGATGATTGTCGAGATTAGATCAAAGGAAGAAGCTAGTTGTGAGCTAGTTGTGATCTCGTTGAGGTGAGTTCATACATCCAAACTCTTGTGTAACTGTTTTGGTTTTCAAATGATGTATGTTTTACAAAATTGGATGTGATGCTTAAACCTGTTTTGGTCGGAAATGATTGTGAGTTTTTGTATAAACTCTTTTGGATTGGTTGTGTTCTTAAACTGTTGTTTTTGAACGGTTGGCTAGCATTCTACGGTAAATATCAGGCAATACCACTCCAGATTATAGGGGTGTCGCGGGTAAAACTTAGAAAGGTATATGCATATATTCTACTCCAGCGCAGACGTGCCAGACGGAGTTGTTGATGGGTTTTATTCGTATTGTTTGTGTATATTTATCTGATAATGCTAGTATGTTTATGAAATGCTTGTAAGTGATGGAGTTAGTGGTAACTCTTTGATCAATGGAGCTTGGTAACTCGTTGATCAAGGTTTTTACAAGTATTTGGTTGAATGTTTGAAATGTTTTGTAAAATGTTTTATTATGAACTCACCAGCGTAAGCTGACCATTTCTTTTAAAACTTTTTGGCACACATCCTAGGTGCCGTGTGATGCAGGAAAGCACTTTTGAGGCTAGAGCAGGTAGAGGGCTTGCGGGCTTAGAAGATAGACGCTCTGGACCTAGAATCGTTGTTAGCTTTAGTTGTTGATGTTATGTATCAAACAATCATTTGTCATTTGAGAACTATGTAATTGTAGTTTGAAATTTAACGTATGAACAACTTTAAGTTTTAAGCTGTGTGTATGTATGTTGTTGATTCCGCTGCGTTGCTCCTGATATCCATTCGTCACACGCGTGTAAACCCCCGGGGCTCCATCTCCTGGGACCGCCCGCCGCGTGGGGGTTGTGACAATATTTCAACTTAACTGACAATATTTTGGCCCAAAGATTGATAAAAATAAACACCCGGCCAAAAAGACGTTTCTTTTTTAAAAAAAATATAAAGTCCACTCAAACGACTATAGCCCAAAACAACACGGCCCAAAATTTAAAACTCGAACTCCCGGCCACAAGATGTCACTTTTTTCAAATTTTAATGACGACTTGAACGAAAACGCCCATAAAATTTCAACTTTAATACCCGGCGAAAGACGTCACATTTGAAAAAGAAATTTAACGTCCACTCAAACGAAAATGACCGAAAAATTTTAAAGTGTTGACAACTAGAGACCCGACACACCAGTCTAACGTCTTAATATGACAGGCCCATATATCATGTTAATGCAAAAGTCTCGTTTTACAGCACAATTAACCAGTTCCTATTTAACAGCCCAGTACTCGGCCCACTAAAGTCCAACTTAATAGCCCATTCTCTTTAATCAACCAACCCTAACCCTAACCCACCTTTTTCTTTTTAAAATAATCAGTTGCCCATCAGATTTTAAACAACTTCACAACTCAACAACAACACAACTCTCTCACATTCAAACTTGTTCAGCTTTGAACTTTCAGAATCATCAGAAGATTCTGAAATTTGATTCACTTTAAACTTTGCTTGAGCTTCACTAGAATAGTCATGAGTATTAAAATCAGATGGTAAAGTGTTTGTCATGGCAGTTGGCAATTTTTCATAATTCACTAGAGGAGGTGTTGTTTGGTATGCAACTTGTGAAAAACCCAACCCATTGCAGTTATTTCCATCTTTTTGACTAGCCATCCACCTTTCCATTTGATCTTTTGTTGACATTAGTTGTTCATATTTCATTTTAAAGGTGGATGCTTCCAGTTGACTTTGAATGTAAGAATCTTCAAGAGTTTTTAATGAGTTCTTTAAAATTTGCTCCTGTTTTTTAGATTCTTTTAAGTCCTCTGTTAGTGAAATGATTTTCTTCTCAAATTCCTTTTGTTGTTCTTTTGTTTTATTGTGCATGTATATTTCATCTTTTAGCTTCTCATAAGTAGTAAATGAATGAGATCTGTAATGGCTTACCACATGCAAACATGCCTTTGTGCATACCTTGTCTTTGACATCTTCAGGCATTGGAATGTACTTACTTGCATCAAATTTGCTTGAATCAAATGAGTTTCCATCATAACCATCAGGTACTCTCACCTTTTCTTCATCAGAATTCAGTGCCATCAAACCAAACTCTTTTTCCATCTCAGCTCCATAAGCATTCCAATCAGTTTCTCCATCATAAGTCACATACATAGCTTTGGAGGATTCAGCAGAATTGTTTGTTGAAGTGGATGCTTGAGTAGTAGAGTTGTTTTGAGTGATCTTGGCAGCTGGATTGTTGCATTCTCTAGAGAAATGCCCATACAGATTACATTTAAAGCACCTGACTTTTGTCTTGTCAAATCCCATCTTCTTGTTTAAACTTGGTTTGCTGAAATTTCTGTTTGATTTCATCTGCTTTGTGATCTATATGCCAGCATCACCATGTTCCATTGGATGTCCATCTCCTCTACATCATCTGGATGCATATCATTGAGATCTTGCACCATTAATTCCATAGGAGTCAGTTGACTTCCAAGATATGCCTGAAAGCTTGCAGTGAATGCAGCATATGCAGCTTTATGCTCCTCAGTCTTTAACACAATGTTTATCACATCTTGACCTTTTTCAACATTGATTGTTTTGACCTTTCCAATAGCAACTTCAGCATTTTCTTCACAAAATTCACTCACATTGCATGAATCAGTAGCATTTGCAAAGAAACAGTCACCTTGAAAGTGTTCATCTACAACATCAGCTGTTATAAATGCTTGTTGACTAGGCTTCTCTCCTTTAAAAATGTACTGCTCCATCTCTTTCTTTGTCATGAAATTTCTGGACTGTTCATCCATAGCTAAAGATTCAATTTTAGTGACCATAAAGTCTAGATCTTGAACATCCAAAGACAAAGTTTGTTTGAGAGTGGTGACAGTATGCTTCCAACTCTCTGGCAAAGAATGCAGCAGTCTCAGATTAATATCTTCTGTGTTTGTTGGAATCTCCATTGCTTCCATCTCTGTTAAAAGCTGCACAAATCTATTTAGATGAGAGTTGATGGATTCACTAGGCAAAGCTGAGAACATTTCAAGTTGTCTTTTCAGTTTCCGCTTCTTCAAGCTTTGTATTTCTATCCCACCCTCACATAATTTCTGTAGCATCTTGTGCAGAGAATTTGCAGTCACATATTTCTTGGTTCTGGTTAGAAAAGCTAAAGGAACAGCCATTGTGAGTAAAGAATAGGCTTTGAGATCAATAGCACACTTCCTCAAGTCTTCTTTACATTCTTCACCTTTTAGCTCCTCCATAGGAATAGCCTTCATTCCTGTTTTGTATGCATCATCCTTGTACTTATCAACATTTGAAGTTGGTCTTGGGATATGAGGACCATTAGCAATAGAAGACCTCCACAGATTATGATCAATAGTATTCAGATGATTTCTGAATCTAATCTCCCATCCGTTGAAATCAGCTCTTGATTTTAGCAATGGTACTTTTTATGCATAGTCAGACATTGAGTTGTTGTTGTTTGACATTTTTGAAAACTTGAAAATTTTCTGATCTACGAACAATTTAGTTGATCTACGGACGACAGTGAAGATCTGCGGACTGCAGTAATGATCTGCGAACTACAGATTTGATCTGCGGTCAACAATTTTCAACACTAACGATCTTTGAACAGATTTAGACTGGTTGTTACTCTCTTTCAACTCTTCAACAAACTCTAACTTTGAACTTGATCTGCGAACAACAGGATATTCAATGTTGATCTGTGAACAACAGTTGAGTTCAACCTTGAAGCAAAATCAGTCCAACAAATCAAACCAGGCCAAAACACAGATAAGAAAGAAAAACATAATCGGAAACTGAACGACTAAAGGATCAACTTCTGTGAACATCATCATCTTCAATTTGCGAACAACAGTCAAATAGCTCAATCTGCGATGAACAGTGAAAGTTGAAATTTTGAATTTGATGATTTTAACTCTGAATTTGCTTGAAATTAAACGAAAACTTTGCATGCATTCATCTTTATTTCTTCGCTTACTCTTCAATTTTATCAAAAACAGACTTTAATCACCAATCTCTCGAAGAACAGTTCGTTCACCAACAATCACTTCAAATCCATATTTCAGTCAATCTTCACGTTAATTCTCTTCAAAATGTTCAAAGGATTTATCTCAATAGTGAATATAACAAATTTAATCGGTTCGATGATCCAAAATGTTTATCAGATAAATAGATTCCAGTAGTTCGAACGAAGTTCAATACTACGTAACCGAAAGCTCTGATACCAATTGTGTATCCAAATCAGGTCGCAACAAGAGCTCGTGAATCTGTTAAACGTTCAGTAAACATGCTATGAATCAATCAAACAAACAGAGAATGAACAGATGATTTACTAATAAAATGCTTGTATTGATATTGTTAACTGTGTGTACAAACGGTGTAGTTGCAGTAAATTGTATTCAAAAGTTTGCTAAGAACATTGCATACTACTCTATTTATACTAGCTAACATCAATACATGAAATAAGAAAATCAAAATAACAAACTGTTAAAATGATGTGCGGATGGCAGTTCTGTCCGCACATCTCTGCTACAAAAGTTGTCCGCACATCTTTGTTTTTCTTCAAAACTTTAAGTATGATGATCAAAATATATTAACATATGATTTCTTCTTCTTTTCTTGTATAGATCTGATATGAGATGATGAATATGATGAAGATCTAAACAGATCTGATGATTTGAATGAAGATCTGAGCAAATTTTAAACTCAGATCTACTTTCTTTCTCTAAAACCCAACTTTCTCTCTCTATATATTTGATGAACAGCCATCAATCTTCAACAAATCTGATGAAATCTGATTCAAAAATGGATCCCCTTAGGCTCTGATACCAATTGTTGGTCCCATAACACTATTGAATCATGTAGTTTGGTGAAGATTTGGATCAAATTGACATAAAATGGATGAATATGTGATGAACACTCAAGAACACAATGAAAACCCTCAATTTGATCTCTATTTTGATTGCATCAGATTTACAAAGTGGAAACCCCCAATCAATGACTCATTCGCCCCCTAAAACCCTAATTGCCATTTACTATTTATAGCCTAATGACATTTTGGACTAATGACAATTAGGACCCTATACTTAGACTAAAACATGACAAATGGAAATTAATACAAATAAAACCCTAATGTTTAGTCTAATATATATTTTGTCATTAAGACAAAATATATATATTACATAAAATACTAAAATGACAAAAATGATTAAATATATTTTATTGACACAAAACATATTTAATAACTATCAAACTCCGTCGTCTTCAACGTCTTGTCTCTAATCTTCGTCCTGAACGCGTCGTCTTGACTTTTGCGTTGACTTTGACCATTGACGTTGACTTTGACTGTGTTGATAATATTAGACTACAATTCAGGTCCAACAACAACTAAACAAAAGAAGCAACAAGTTTCCCAACAACTTGCAACAAGCTCAAAGAAAGCCTCACCCCCAGTTACTCCACATAAGCTGGTCAAGCATCAAAAGTCATTCAAATGTGGAAAAGGTGATCACGTGCTCAAAAAATGCCCACAAAGACATGCTTCGGATGGTAAAGGCAAAACAAATTGCTTCTCCGAATCAGAGTCCATGTGAAATCCTCCACATGGTAAAGGTAAACAGGTTTGTTTCTCTGAATCTCAAGGTAAAAATCATACATCTTTGAATGGTCGGATGACGAATATTCCATTTCTACCTACTCATGTGAAGCCGGTTTCACATGATTCAAAGATGAATGCGACACAATCATCCAAACCAAATTCTTATTCCTCAGTACTTAAACTGAAAATAATTTCCAAATTTAGTTCTATCAAATAGAAAATGTTTGAATCAAAACAAATTTGGCGAATTAAAAAGAGAGAGGAAAAGATAATTGATACAAGAACATGTTATGTGCATAGACAAATATTTAAAACTGATGAAAATGAAATGCCCAGGACTACGATGGCATGAGTTCCCATTTCTAACTAATCTGTTGATGAGTGCAGAAACATTTCAGGAGGACTGCTAGTAATCCGATTTACTGACAGAAAATATTCCTTATTCAAATTTTGAGGCGGAACAAACAGGTTATGGTTCTGGTATTTTATCCATATTTTGGATTTTTCTCTGATTTTTTACATATCTAAGTTTACTATCACTGCATTTTTTTCTTGACAGTTCATTTTTAATCTTTTGATAGACTAATGAGGAAGACGATTATTTAGTAATTTATATTTAATATATGGTAGATAATAATAAAAAAAGGGGGGAGTATAATATTTTTGCTTATATTTTTGTCTCATCTTGAATAAATATTTAGTTTTCTTTGCATGTTTCAGGTTTGTGTGGAAAGCATCTGAAGGAAGACGTTGATTTATGTGGTGATATGTCAATAGGCTCAGTTCGAATACAAGTAAACAACAACTATGTGATCAAACTAAATTCAAAAGAGCTCGGCGATAAGGATCATTTTCACAGACTTTCGACATGCACAAAGTAATAAGTTTTTGACAAAAAGGGGCTGAGAGTATTTGATTGTTGTTTGATTTTTTTCCCAAATCCAAACCCTTGAGCCTTAGCCCTGAATGACGCTTCTAGTTAGCTCTTCAGAATTTATTCTCGTGCTTATCTCCTCTGCTATGCGGAAGCATTGACCTGTAGTGATGATCTTCTCTGTTATATGTAAATATAGACCTGAAGCTCTCATCAGCATGCTCAGATGATCATCTCCTCTATTATATGTAAATATAGACCTGGAGCGCTCATCATCTGCAACCCCATGTTAAGCTCACAACGTTTCTACATCAAGATCGTTGTTTGACGCTCCAAAAGCTTACGCTCACAACGTTTCTACATCAAGATCGTTGTTATTGCCCAAATCCCTACTCCAGATCACTCCCAAATATTACATTCACAATGATTATTAATTGATCATTGTCTATGTCCATCAAATTAATAAAATCTCGCTAAATAATCTAAACTCAATAAGCCATGATGTCAAGACAAGTTACTTTGCCGAATATCTGTGGAAACTATGTCGCCCGAGTTTCTTCAAATCGAACCAAAAACATGATAAGATCGTCACAGGTTGTTTGCTGAAAGGAACAAGGCATGGGTTTAAATGGACAAACATATTGACAATCTTGTCAAATCTATGTTTTTCCGGATGGTCGCTCGAAACACATTCTCTGATATCTTTCATAAAATTTCGTTTATTATCCTTACTTTATGTTTGGGTTCTTGTGTCTTGTTGGTCGTATGTACCATATGGGATGTGTTCTCCTTGTCCTAAATATTCGTAAACTTGTCAGACTCGTCTTCAAAAGTTTTTTCTGAGTTAAAAAAACAAAAAAAATATATTATTTCTAGGTAGTGATAAATATTTCATTAGATTTTATTAGTTAATAAAAAAATCCAAAAAGATTTTTCATTTTCAATTTATTTTTTAAGTCCTTCATATTATGCTATTAAAATGTTATCATTTTCACAATGCATTTCACGGGAAAATGCACACACAAACGGACGCGGGTTCGCTTGTTCTCATACACAAATAAACACGGGTTTATTTTGTTAAATGAAATGATCTAATGAGAAATCTCGAGATTTTGTTTGTGATTGTGTTATAGATATATGCTACAAATGATGGCCGACCATCACTTGAGTAAAGCACCTGACCAGAGAACATGTTCCTCAAAATTTGCAGAAGATACCGAGCTAGGAATCTTCCTCCTACATCTTCTGAAGCACTTAAGAAAAGTTAGTTGGAAAGCAGTTCCAGATTTTACGAAAGGATACACGCAAAATGGGGGAGCATATTAAACGGGGGAGCTTGTGAGATAAAAGATATTCAGCAATAAAATTTGGCAAGCATCAGTCTTGGGGCAGTTTTGTTGGATCTGAAATTAAGACTGAAGCTTACCAGATTGAAGATCCAACAGTATTGACTTATCGGTGCTAAACACGATGCAAGACGTTGATAATAATAGACTATGGGGGAGTATTGATGGACATGAAGTTTAGTCTAATATTATCAACACGCTCAAAGTCAACAAAAGTCAAAGTCAATGGTCAAAGTCAACGCAAAAGTCAACATGACGCGTACGGGATGAAGATTAGAGACAAGATGTTGAAGGCGACATAATTTTATAGTTAATAATAAATTTTGTGTTAACAGAATATATTTAATCGCTTTCCTCTTTTTAGTATTTTATGTAATATATATATTTTGTCGTTATGACAAAATATATATTAGACTAAACATTAGGGGTTTATTTGTATTGTTTCTATTTGTCATGTTTTAGTCTACGTCTAGGGTCCTAATTGTCATTAGTCCAAAATGTCATTAGGCTATAAATAGTAAATGGCAATTAGGGTTTAGAGAACTTGAATGAGCTAGATTTGAGGGTTTCCATGTAAAAAATATCTGATGCAAATCAATATAGATCAAATTGAAGGTTTTTCATTGTGTTCTTCATTGTTCATCTTGTGTTTATCATACTTTTACCATCTTGATCCAAATCTTCATCAAAACATTGATTCAAAGCTGAATGGGACCAACAATTCATATGAAGGAAATGAAGATAAACAGGATGATATGTGTATGTAAACTCATCGTAAAACTAAAGTCAGAATAAGGTGATTGATATCTTGCACTCTGCTCTACGCACATCATTCAGTTTCAATAGCAAAAGTAAAATAATTTTAGTACATTAATTTTAGTTATATTTTTTTTAATTAACAACTTCTTGGTGTAACATTTTATCCTCTTATTTCCTAAAACTATATAATTTTGCATAACCACACTAACCAAACAATGTATTAAAACTAAGTAAATACCATCAATGATAATAATCGCTGAAAGACGATGGTGATATAGGAAGCAAAACCGACTTAATTTCTTTTCTCACCTCCTTAGATTCGATTGAAGTTGGATTTTGTATCCAACCAAGGAATGAGATCAAGACGGTTACCAGTATCGTCCTGGTACCAGTACCGAGTTTTATGAAAAGTGGGTATCGATGCCAGTACCAAATTTAACAGGTATTGATATAGATACAGGTTTTTTTGGTACTGGTACCACGTGGGTACAAGTTTCATGTTTTATATTTTTTAATAAAATTATTCACTTATTTCGGTTTAATTTTATACTTTTTAATATAATTATAAGATAATATACTTGAATATAAGAAAAATAATCGAAATATAGTACAAATTAATTAAAAATCATATTAAATTCATTAAATTTAAAAGTTGCTAATCTAAAAAACATTACAAAATGACTCTAAGTTACAGAGAAGACAATATATAACATTAAGCATGTAATACACAGCATTCATAACATCCCAAATTATTTAAAATATATTAAAAAAACTATTTTTTACGTAACAGGTACCAACATGGTACTAACCGTTAAAGTACCGGTACCCCCTAGTACCGGTACCGAATTTAAGGAAAATAGGGCACCGGCACCAATTTTGTTCAGTCAGTATGGTACCGGTACTCGGTATCAAAAGCTCATCTCTAATCCAATCATTTGATCGTAAACCAAAAGCAATAATATCATTCATAATATTCTTCCAAGGTCCCGATGATGATTTCTTAATCAGAGGGTCTTGAAGACTTCTTCTATTTTAATGCAAAGATACATAACACATGTGGCCCATAATTTATCTTTTTCGAATTTGAATTTCAACAACCATTTGTCAAAAGAGCTTTATTAGCATCATCAAGGTAATAAAAATTCGGTTTATCAACTAGACAATGCAGATGTTTGGCCATTTGGACCGTAATAAGGGTGCTTAAACCCCACCCCTAAAAGTGTACTTTTATAACAAATAACTTTCAATCTGGAGAAAACTCGAACCAAGCCAAAATGTGATGAAGATTTATGACATTTCTTGTAGAAACTTCACTCATAATGATTTAGAACCGTTGAAAATACCTAATGATTTAGCCGTAACCATTGTAGTATTTAAGGCATCCATCACAATTAAAAAGAGAAAATGAGAAAGAGGATCACCTTGTTTTAAGCAACATGTAACATTGAATTCTATTGTTGGAGAACTATTGACTAGAATTTATGTTCATAAACGATCTTGGGCAACAATTGGTATCAGAGCACAAGGCTCAATTGATTTCGAAATTCATTGATTCGAGAAGACGATCATCAGAAGGGTGTGATGACCACATGTAGGGTGGTACTTCACCTTGTCGTTATTGTACTTTGTTTTATTGTAATAGATTAGTCTTATTTTGTTTGCGTTTTAATAGTTAGTTAGTTTATAGTTAGTTTGTGTTTGCTTGCTTATGCGACACTGCATGCGACGCAATAGAATCGCATGCAGCTTGTCTTAGTCTAGCGTGCAGGCAGGTTCGCAATTGCGAAACTGCTTGCGACACTAGCACCTGTATAAATAATTGTTTAGGGCTATTTTGTACACAACTCTTGGAACTTTTATTGAATACATTCACTCTTTGATCTTGAGTTCGATTCTGATTGTTATTTTGCAAGGAATTGTTTAGATTATATCTTTGTTGCATCAATCTAATTCTACTTCATCTAATTACCTTCTTAATTAATTTGTTCTTAATGGGTTATTATGGTTTATTTGGGTTTTGGTCATTAATCATAATCAATTGTTGCTAGATCTAGTGGTAACAATTGTTTGTGATCCGATCTAAATCATCATAGCACGGATCTAACGATTATCTGGACCAACAATATGGTATCAGATCCATTGTGCTCATGATTTGTGGTTTTTGATGGTTTTTAGATAAACTGCACTTTTCATCAATTCTGGATCTGATCTGTTGATAATTGATATGGAATTGGATTGAGAATTGTGTGTTTTTGGTATTTGAATCATTCGAAATCTACAGATCTATCATCCTCATATAGATCTGAGATCCAAGTGTGATTTTGGGGTAATTTTCATAAGTTTTGGACAAAAAGCCTTTTCAATCAAATTGGATCTTAACTGTTGTTGTTATGGATTGAATTTGGCTTGGGATTGACCTATTTTGCATTGTAATTGAATCGGAATCATCAGATCAATCGGATTCGATTTGTGCTTTCTGTGGGGATTTTTGTGCATTTTCTGTGAAAAGAGGGTTTTCAGATTCATCTTGCGACACTAGTGTTCATCTTGCGACACTAGTCTTTTTGCGACATTACATCTGAACTGATGTTGATCAAAGTTTGTGGCTGATTTGCGAATCTATCTGAACGAAAGTTCATTTGTGCGATTGATCTTGAGAAAGTAAGCACTTGATTATGTTTATGATCCGGCCCCGACACTGTACTCGACACTACTTGTGTGCATGTTACCCCGACACTACACGTAACACTACCCTGAATGAAAGTTCAAATTGCTTTTGCGATAGTATTTGCATAACTGCTTGTGACACTATTCTACGACACTAGCAAATTTGCGACACTAGTATTTCTGCGACATTAGCATTTTTGCGAAACTATATCCTGAACAAGATGTCTATGTCTTTTACCCTTGCTGACTTGGAGAGTGGATCACCGAATAGACCACCGAAACTGATCAACAGGGATAACTTTGAGGACTGGAAAAGAAGGTTAAAAGCGTTTTATCTGTACATCGATCACACTCAATGGGATTCAATTGAAAAAAGATCCACATCTTCCTGTCACAACTGTTGGTGATGCAACTGTTAGAAACACAAACCCCGAAACGTGCAATGAAAGAGATAAGAAATTGATAGACCATGACAACAAAGCTTTTGGTGCTTTAATTCTATGTCTGAGTTCCAAGATTCACAATCATTCTGGAGAACAAAAAAATGCCAAGGATTAGTATGATGCTTTATGTGTGTTTTATGATGGAAACACTGATCTTCAGAAAGATAAGGGGGTTCAAGCGCAAAGGTGTTCAACTCATTTATGGGTCTTAGAAATGTGAAAATTTCAGATCTCACAAACCGTTTCCTTACTGTCACTAGCAACTTAAAGAAATATGATGATGAGTTGACTGTTGTTGAACAAGTGACAAAATTACTAGACTCACTCCCTCCTGAGTGGAGTTTGCAGATCAGAATGCTAAGACAGGAAAGGAGGTTTACTAAATATAAGCTCATGGACGTGATCAAAAAACTAAAATTATTTGAGCTTGACATTAAAAAGAGAGAATACAATCATGCTGTGTATCCTCCAATGCAAACCCAGAATGCTGCACTGCTCTCGTTTACATCTGAAACGTCAATGAATAACTCTGGTTTTTCATACACTTCAGGAAACGTTTCATCTGAACGGAAGAATGTGGGTAAGGATCAAGTTGTACCTCAAGTTCCGAATGATATGATGGCCTTGTTTGGAATGTTCGTAAACAGTTATGAAGCTTTGATTGCTGGAGATATCAAGGGAAAAGGAATCACAATTGAGGATATGTTGCAAGTTGACCCAAATGACCTTGAGGAAGTAGATATTCAGTGGCAAATGGCAATCTTGACCGTTAGGGCCATGCGTTTTATGGAAAGAACTGGAAAGAGAAGCTTCGAGAGAGATTGTACATCCCCAACTGTGTTTGAAACACCGTCCCCTAACATAAGAAATGCTGTTGTTATTGAAAGAGAGAACAACAGTAACACAAGAGAGACTGCTTTGTTGACAAATTTCAACTGGAGTGCTGAAATTGTAGAAGTTCAAGAAGAAATTAATCATGCTCTTGATCTGGTGTCTGTTAGTTTCCATCGTTTTGTGACACTAACATCTCATCTTGCGAAACTGAACGAAAGTTCAAACTATGCTCGCGACACTACTTAGTTATGCTGCCCACACACCATTGGTACCGTAGGAAACATTGTTGTTGCGAAATAATAGTGTCGTCAGCTTGCAACATTGTTGTGTCGCATACTTGCGACACTATGAAATTTTATTTTAATTTTTTTTTTTGTTATGTTTACATACTTTTTACTTTATTCCTTTTTCTTTATGTTTATTTTCTTTATTAATTCGTTAAATCTAATCAACGTCCGTTTATGTTTCAGGTTTATATATGGAACGAAAACCTCCTCCACCGATGAAGTTTGATCGACGATCAAACGTGGTCGCTTATCTCAATGATAAGGACCCCAAGTCAGCTGGCTATAGGGATGCGATTTCCTGGCTGAAGAGCTCGCCAATCTTTTATGCTATTACGAATGATTCGGTGATGGATCAACAGCATATTCGAGACTTTTGGAACAGTGCCACATACAACCTGAACGCACAACCTGGTGAGATCAGTGTTGTGGTTATGGGGGAGTTGTTTGTTATTACTGCTGATACGATTGCGAAGATTCTAAAGATGGAGCGTGACGTCGGGTCTCCCGTTTTGCTGAGTTTGACCGACGTGCACAATGGATTTTTAGAGATGGGATATGAAGTAACGAATTTCTTGGATAGACGAGAGATCAAGAAGTTGTTTCTGTCAAAAGATTTATTGCCCAGGTGATCATTGTATGCTGATGTGAACCGTATGGTGTATGAAAATGATGTATGGATCGGAAAATCAGGTTTTGAATTTATAAAATGGAAAAACCTAACAAGTTCACACAATCGGCAAGTGTACCGGTCGTATGTAGCAAGTTAAGTACGTCCGGATATCGTACCCAAGAGATTTGAGTTTGGCGTCCTCTAATACCGGATCTTTATCGAATTCTAACCGATGTTAAAGAGTTGATTTTAGATTTTAAAGACTAAATTAAACAATCAAGAGACAATTTAACTAAAATTACTCTAAGAATAAGATTTAGACTAAGGAAAATTATCTAACATAAACTAGGGGTAAAAACTTAACTAAATGGAAACTAAAGGTGGAAATAAGCTTAAAGAGAACTATGGATGGAATGATTACTACTTAGGCGGGAATCCTGATGATAATCTGGCAACTTTTGGCTTTCTAGATATGTCGGCACCGGATCTAAGAATATATCTACTCAAAACAATCTAACACATCAGTACCTACTACTAAGGTCTCGTGGGTGCTAGAAAGTCCTAAAATAAATATGTGAAGCTCACGGTGTGAGGAATGTTGACAAATCACTCTCGGATGTCTAAGGGATCCTAAGCTGGCTCACCTCTCGGCTTACAAGTCCATTTATCCTAGAGACTGACTCAATCAGTAAACTAAAATAACGGGATCATTCGGTTTATGATAAAGCAAGACTAGATAACACAAGTTGCTAGTTTTTATTAAGCAAAACCTACTCCCGTAGTATTTTAACCCAAACCAACTAACAAAAGGATGAAATCTACAAATCTTCACCTTCCGGTAACGAATCCGGCTAGCACATTGGCTCAAATCCACATATCAATCTGAACTTATGAGTATCTATTCCTAGATCTCATCAAATGATGATTATATATAGTAGACTAACCACCAAAAATATGAAATCTATTATCAAGTTATCAAATCAAGATAATATTATCCACAAACAAGTCAAAATTTCAACATGAAATATAAGATCAACACACATATTGCATACAAGATCATCATAAACCAATTTTCTCACATAAAACATCCATCCAGCATATCATAAACAACCAAAAATCATCATATTACCATCAATCATCCATAATGCCTAAATAGTCATACTAAATCTAGCCAATCACCATCACAATCATCAAATCAAGCATAATAATCATAAGATCTAACAACATTATATATAGAAGATGAACAAAGATCAAAAGAAGAGGAATTTAGATACATCAGCCACCAAAAACTCCTCCAATCTTCAAATCAATGTTTTATCTTCACCAAATTAGCTCTAAATCTTCAAATTCTTCCTTAATCTTCACCCAACAGCAGCAAAATCTTCAATCCTAGCTTCAATCTTCAAGATCCATCTTCTAAACCCAAAGATCAAGCTTCAAATCTCTAAGTTTAGCCTCTAAATCCTTGAATCAAAGCTCAAATATGCTCACAAACCCTCAAAACCCTTGTATTCAGTCGTTTTGTGTGTTTAGGTGAAGAGATGATCCCCTAAAATCCATCAAGAGTTGAATTTATAGTGAAAAATTAGGTTTTTTCACGTCATAGGGACCCGGAGAACCGTTGGGCTGTGTGTATTGCATTGTTTTCAGCTCCAAGCGCCCAGAGAACCGTTGGGCGTTCCTAGGGGTTTCCAGCGGTTCTCCGGGTTGGTCACGGGGCTCGTTTTCTTCTCGTCTTCGTCCCGTTTCGCTCCGAAACCACTTCTTTCATAATTTGTTAGGGTTATTTCCAGTTAAGATTTATTTTGTACTTATTTTATACTTTGTGTATAGTTTAGGGTCTATTTTGTATTTTCCCTAAAAATGTATTTTGTTGCTTAAAAGCATGTAGTGAGAGAGTGTGAGGAGAGAGGCTAAATCACTATTCACGTTAGAGAGAGAACTAAGTGTGTGTGATTTATTTTCTCCTGAATTTGTACTACAAAATCTGCTTTGATCATCAATATACAAAGAGAATTATTAGTAATGAACTGTGTTTATGATTGAACTGTTTTTGTGTATGAATCATTCTGATCATTGAGCGATATCATCGATCCAATTGAACCTATCAATTGGTATCAGAGCTGTTGGTATTGTGTTCTTCGCTATTCATCAAGCAAAAACACTGAAATATTGCTCAAAAATCATGATCTGAATGAATTGTTGCTGTTTTTAGTTGTGATTTATCATCGCAATCACTTGTAATTCACATCAATTGTGCAAATTCCATCAGATTATCATCAGATCTGAGGAATTAAGAAGATTGAAAAAGTTACTGTTCGATCGAATTTTGCTCAAATTTCATCTAAATTTGATCCTGTTTTGGATTGATTGAGATTAGGGATTGATAATCGGACTATTTAGCTGCTTGTGTGTGAATATTGAAAGAATTGGACAAGTTTTTGATAAACCCTGAAAAATTCTCATGATGAAGATGATGAACAGTATGAACTTGGTTGAAGATTAACTTTCCGGGTGATAAAATGGACTTAGACAATTTCCTTTGGACTTAGATTTGTGAACAATTAGGTCCTGTGCAGCCGTGTAAAGGATTTTGTTCTAGACGGGTAAAGAATTTGACGAGGAAAAGGTGTACTGTTCAGCCGGATCAAGTACTGTTGTGCCGGGTAATACACTGTTACGCCGGGTGATTAACAATTCAGCCGGGTGATTGAAAACTGTGTAGCCGGGTAAACAATTTTGCTGCCGTGTGATCGTCAACTGTTCAGCCGGGTAAAGCTTTTTGCCGTGTCAAGATTCAAGCCGGGTCAAGTTTTATTGCCGTGTGAAGTTTACTATTCTGCCGGGTAACTGTTCTGCCGGGTCAAGAAGTCAAAGTGTTACAACTATTTAGCCGGGTCAACTGTTTAGACGGGTGAAGATTTTCTCTCTGCCGGGTAAAGAACAAAAGCTACTGTTCAGCCGGGTGAAGAAGGATTTTTCACTGTTCAGCCGTGTGACTCATTTTTAGTTGTTTTAATCCTTGTTTTCTTATCTTGTCTTTAATTACTTGTCTTTATTTTAGTATTTTAACTGTTTCTTTTCAAAAATCAACAAAAACCAAAAATATTTTCTTTAAAATCTCTTAAAATGGCACCTAATGATGATTCTGATAACCGTGTTCCTAGACTTGTTAACCGTGCAGATTTCAAGAATTGGACAATCAGATTAAAGCATCATCTTTGCTCAATTGACAATGATCTTTGGAAGTCAATTGATAAGGGTCCTCACATACCTACACAAATTGCTCCGGATAGTGCAAGTACTTACACCAAAGACTCTACTGAACCTTATCCAGAAGATAATCTATCTGCTGAAGACTTAAGGAAAGTGAAGAATGATAGCAAAGTCTATTCTTTGATGTGTAAAGGACTGCCACTACAAGAATTGTCAAGGTTGGATACTTATCAGACGGGTTATACAATGTTCAAAGCTTTAAAGTCAATCTGTGAAGGAGGTGAACAACTCAGAAGTCTTAAGAAACAAAAGCTGAAGAGACAACTGGAGTTATTTGAACACATTGCTGGAGAATCTGTGCACCAGATGATGAATAGGTTTGTTCATCTAACTACTGAGATGACAAATGTGGGTGCAAAGACAGATCTTCAAGATTTGAATGACAGATTATTATGTGCTCTTCCATCATCATGGAAACAGACTGTGACATTACTGAAACATACTGAAAAGTTTCCGATGGATTTGGATCTGCTCATTGCAAAGATAGAGGAAGTTGAGATTGATGAAAGCTCGAGAAATACTGATAGAACTGGTTCAAATGCTCAGTACAAGTACATTGTGAATCCTGCTAACTCAGTGGAGAATGCATTTCTTGCACAAGATACAACTAAGTTTGAAGATGAGGGTGATTTATTCGTTGGTGCAAGTTTTTACACTGATTCGTCTTACATTCCAAATTCACCAACTTATTCTAAACCTCAATATCCACCAAGAGCTCAAGTTCAAAGTCAGAATTTGAAGAATCAAGCAGAAAGTTCAAGTTCAAATGTTCAAGCAAAAGTAAAAGATGTGATGAACATCTTGTTACAAGATGACAAGACAAAGACTGCTTTTACTGCTTTCATGGCAAGCTTTCAAGCTTATCAAGGAAGTCATTTGTCTCAGATGGATGTTGTACTCCAAGACTTGTTTGAAATGGATCCTGATGACGTTGAGGAAATGGATCTGAATTGGCAAATGGTAATGGTTGCATATAGGACGCAGAAACATGCATATGTTAACCGAAGTTTCAAGCCACATGCAAACAAGACGGTTGGATTTGACAAATCAAAGGCCAGATGTTTCAACTGTAACTGTTATGGTCATTTTTCGAGGGAATGTAAAGCTCCTAAGAATCAGAACTACAATGATCAAGCGAGTTCAAGTGGACAGAATCAAGGTCAAGGTCAAAGCTCGCAACAGTCTTCAAGTTATCAACAAAGAAATCAACGTTTCTTTCAGAAACCATATCAAAGTCTTCGCATGCCAAAACTGGAAGATGAAGGAAAGAAGCCAGAAGATCAGACAAAAGCACTGGTGGTTAGTGTAAAGGATGGATATGACTGGAGCGCTTATGAAGAACAGTTTACAGCTGATCTTACTTCAAGTTTGGCATTAGTTTGTGAAATCGAGGAAGATTGGTCTGAAGAAGGGGATACTAAAGTATCGGATGCTGTGAGTGAAGATTCTGAAGAGTATGACTGGAGTGCAAAGTCAGATCCTGTTGAAGAATCGGAATCAGAGATTGCGTTGATGGCTACATCTAGTGAATCTTCATCATCCACCGAACAACCAAAGGTTAGTACTGATTTACCCCCTAACTATGTTCTGTTTCCTATAGATGTGAAAGAAAGGTTATGTTCTGACCAATGCATTCAACAAGTAGAACATTATCGAACTCATTCCTTTAAAATTGGTGATAAATTAAGTAAACATGAGAAAATTCATGAACAACTTAAAATTGATCACAAAATTGCTGATGAGAAGATATTGTCACTAAAAGAATCATGGAACAAAACCTTAAAAGATCTAGAACTTGTGACCAAACAACTTGAAGAAATGACAAAGAACTTTGAACAAGAAAAAGTTGCTCATGCTGTCACACAAGTTGAATTAACAAAAGTGAAAAATTGTAAAAACATGGTTAAACAACTTATAAGTGAAAGAGGTAACAAAAACAAAACAGGTTTGGGTTTCACTCATGAACCAATGCCAGAATCAATCACACAAACTTTACCTGAAAACTTCAATGAATTTGATCATTCACCTGAAATGAACGAAAATTCAAAGAAATTCAAAGAAGTAAATCCGAATCCGAAGGATCTGAGGTGTTGATTGAAAGTTTGAAAGAAGAAGAAGGTGTGACAACTGAAGCTGATGATGAAGCTAGTAATAAATCAGAGCCTGTTCTGATTCAACTTGTTGAGTATCCGGAACTGAATCCGAAGTCAGAAACAGTGAAGGAAGAAGGTGAATTTTCAAGATACAATGATCCTGAATACATCAAGTGGAAAAAGGAACAGAAGGCACAAGTTGCTGATCAACTGATCAAGAAGCAAGAAGTGAAAAAGACTGAAGTTTTGAATGCAAAAGTGCAGAAATTAAAATCGAAAATCAATCAATCTGAAACGAAACAGCCAAAAGGTAAAAGTGTCATAAAATCGAATGACAACACCAAAGCTCAAATTGTTAAAACTGAACATGTTAAACCTGTCAAGAAGAAAGTGACAAAAGGTAAAACAATTAAGTTTATGTCTGCAGGAACTTTTGATTTAAACGGATCTTATGGTAAACCAATCAATTCTCCAATCAAATCTAACTCTAGTCTGAAAACAGGTTCAGGTCCTAAGTCTTCCGCTGTCAATGATAAAAGAATTGAATCAAAAAGGTTAACTAAACAAGGTGTGTTAAAATCGAACCAAGTTTCTAAGCAAGGAAATTCACAAACAAAATCTCCACAAAAGAATCAAGTTAATCTAAAACCGAACAAAACTGATAATGAATCACGAGTGGGTTCAACATCAAAAGTTAACAATCGGCTCTTTAGGATTAGCAAGAAACATTGTGAGATATGTGATCGTTATAATCATGCAACTGCTGAATGTTTCTTTAACAGGTACTGCAGTTTCTGTGACAAAAGAAACCATTCTTTGGAAGAATGTTTTTATAACAAATTTTGTGATATTTGTGAAAGGCGAAATCATGACACAAAGGATTGTTTCTTTCGAACAAACTCATCACGAGAAATGACTCCGTTTCTAAATTTTCAAAGAAATCAATCTTTTGGTTTTCAAAATATTAGTCAAAATCATTCTCCTGTATTGAGAAACTTCAATCGAAACAATTCAATTTCTAATAACTTTTCATCAAGTAATGTGCAGGTTAACAGTTTTAAACCGAGAGCTTTGATGGTAAGAAATCAGAAATTTGAAAATAACCTTGATCCTAAGTTAGAGGAAAGGTTCATTGCTTTGAGAAGAAAGCAATCAAATCACGCCATTGGGCGAAACAGTTTTCAACCAAATCTCTCAAATGAAACAAGTTTTCAAAATCTTCATTATCAACAAGTTACTGTTATAGATAGATTCGGAAAACCCAAGACCATGTGGGCCTGGGTTGACCAAACTAACTAAGTGATTGTTGAAATGCAGGTGCGCCCTAGAAGACCTATTAACTCATGGTTTGTTGATAGTGGGTGTAGCCGGCATATGACAGGCAACCATGCCTTGCTTCAAGATTTTAAGCTAAAGAATGGTACACATGTTGCATTTGGAGGAGATGCTGGTGGTAAAATAACTAGAGAAGGAACTGTGTCAAATGGGGTCATTAGTTTTGATAAAGTCAACTACTGTGCACAGTTGAACTTTAATTTACTAAGTGTATCTCAAATCTGTGATAAATCTTATTCAACTTTATTTGATGATTCTTTCTGTTATATACTCAAACCAGGTTTCAAGATTGACAATGAATGGGTGGTGGTTAAAGCTCCAAGAGATCGTGATGTATACAAGCTTGATATTTCGCAGATTGATGCTGAAACCGAAACCACTTGTCTCATTGCTCATGCATCAAATGATGAGAGTCAGCTTTGGCATAGACGGCTGGGCCATTCAAACTTCATAAACATGAATCGATTGGTTACTGGAAATCATGCTGTGGGAATACCGTCCAAGAAATTCTCTACAACAGATCTCTGTCCAGCATGTTTGAAAGGAAAACAACACAGAATGTCTTTTAAGTCCAAGCAAGAAAACACTATTTCAAAACCCTTACAGATGCTACATATGGATCTTTTCGGACCAATAAATGTTCAAAGCATCGGAAAGAAGTCTTACTGTTTTGTCATTATTGACGATTTCACTAGATTTTCTTGGGTTTATTTTTTGCATGCTAAATCTGAAACTGCTGAGTTGTTAAAAGAATTTATTGTCAAAATTGAAAATCAAATGGAATGTAAAGTAAAAATCTTAAGAAGTGACAATGGAACTGAATTTAAGAACACTAATGTTGATGTGTTTTGTGCAGAAAAAGGAATTGCTAGACAATTTAGTGCGCCAAGAACGCCTCAACAAAATGGGGTTGCGGAACGGAAAAATCAGACACTGATTGAAGCAGCAAGATCCATGCTCGCAGATGCCAAAATCCCTATCACATTCTGGGACGAAGCTATTGCTACTGCGTGTTTTGTGCAAAACAGAACATTATTGGTTCAAGATAAACAGAAAACATCTTATGAGTTGTTATTTGGAAGAAAACCGAATATTTCTTACTTGAAAGCATTTGGTTGTCCTGTATCGATTCTAAATCTAAGTGATCATCTCGGGAAATTTGAGTCAAAATCTGACGATGGATTTTTCCTTGGTTATTCGTCTGTTTCTAAAGCTTATCGAGTTTTTAATAGCAAAACAAATACTGTTATTGAAACTATTAACATAAAGTTTTTAGAAAATTCGTTTCCGTTAGTGGCTCATGATCCCGAATGGTTATTTGATTTAGATTCGTTATCAAAATCTTTCAATTCTAACTTATTTGATTTTTCAGAAAAAACGAGTAAAGAATCAGGCGACTTGGGATGCTTTAGTGACGATTCTGATAATGACGATGATGGCAATCTTAATTCTGAGTATTCATTCATGTCATTTCATAATCCTGATCATGTCAAATCCAGTCAAGCTCCGGGTCCTTCTGGTTCTCATGAAGATCAAGATTCGAATATTCTTGATGATGATGTTAATCCGCAAAATTCTCCTAATGATGGTGGATCTGTTCAGAATCAACCATCATCAGATCCGAATGTTGAAGTTGTTCCAGAATCATTTGATTACTTCATCAATTCACCGGATCAAGTTCCTAATTTCACTCCGCATGAATCTACAATCCTACAAGATCTACCGAATCTGAATCAGTCTAATCTGGAGAGTCAAGTGCAAGGAGATGTCATACCAACTCATCGAATTCACAAGAAACATCCTGTCTCTAAGATTATTCGGCCGTTGAATCAGAGAACTACAAGAAGTCAGACAGAGCAAGCAAATGTCTGTCTTTATTCATGTTTTCTTTCTCAAGTGGTGCCAAAGAATATTTCAGAGGCGTTGCAAGATAATAGTTGGATTGAAGCCATGCAAGAGGAGTTGCTTCAGTTTCGCAAACAAGAAGTATGGAAGTTAGTGGACTTACCTGAAGGAGAAAACGCGATTGGTACAAGATGGTTGTACAAGAACAAGCCAGACGAACGTGGCATTGTTGTCAGAAATAAAGCCAGACTTGTTGCACAAGGTTACACTCAGGAAGAAGGTATTGACTATGAAGAAGTGTTTGCTCCGGTCGCTCGACTCGAAGCTATTCGTGTTTTTCTAGCTTATGCCTCTTTTATGAAGTTTAAGGTGTTCCAAATGAACGTCAAAGGCGCTTTTCTGTATGGACCAATTACAGATGATGTATATGTCAGACAACCTCCGGGTTTGAAGATCCTGACTATCCTCATCGTGTATACAAGTTGAGTAAAGCTCTATATGGTCTACATCAAGCTCCAAGAATCTGGTACGAGACGTTATCTAAACATCTACTGGAACATGGATTTACAAGAGGTCAGATTGATCCAACTTTATTTATGAAGCGGGAGGATGAAGATCTTTTATGTGTTCAAGTGTATGTGGATGATATCATCTTTGGATCAACCAGTGCGTCCATGTGCAAAGAGTTTGAAGAAATCATGAAGTCAAGATTTCAGATGAGTTCGATGGGGGAGATTAATTTCTTTCTTGGATTGCAAGTAAAACAATCAGAAGACGGAATTTTTATCAACCAATCAAAGTTCGTTGAGAAGTTGCTGAAAAAGTTCAAGATGCAAGATTGTCAGACTATTCGAACTCCATCTGATGTGAATTGCAAGATTCAGCCAGATCCGAAAGGGAAATCTGTTGATCAAACACTATACAGATCAATGATTGGTTCACTGATGTATCTTACTGCATCAAGGCCAGATATCCTGTATGCTGTATCTGTGTGCGCCAGATATCAGTCTGATCCAAAAGAGTCGCATCTGATTGCTGTTAAACGTATTTTCAGATACCTTAAAGGGAAGCCAAATCTCGGGTTATGGTATCCTTATGAAGGCAATTTTGAATTATATAGTTATTCTGACAGTGATTTTGGTGGGTGTGCTCTTGACAGGAAATCGACTACTGGTGGATGTCAATTTCTGGGTCCTAGACTTGTTTCTTGGAAATGCAAAAAGCAGACCAATGTTTCTGTATCCACAGCTGAAGCAGAGTATATCGCTGCATCTGCAGGATGTTCTCAAGTTTTGTGGTTACAAAACCAATTGCTTGACTACGGGTTTAACTTTCTCAAAACTCCTATTTACATAGACAATATTGCTGCTATGTTCATTACTGCTAATCCTGTTCAACACTCAAAAACCAAGCATATCGAAATTCGATATCACTTTCTCAGAGACAACTCTGAAAAAGGTTTAATAATTTTGATTAAGGTTCATACCGACAAACAACTGGCAGATCTTTTCACAAAATCCTTTTTTTCAGGACGGTTTGAATTCTTAGTTCAATCCATAGGGTTAATCAACCATGATTAATTCTAATTTTTGAAAAACAAACAAAAATCAGAAAATATAAAAGCCAAAAATAGAATAAGTCGATGTCATGTATTGATTCTTTTGTCTTTTATTTTATTGTTTTGCATTGTGTGTGTGCATGAAAAAGAAAAAGCAAATACAAAAATATAAAAGCAAAAAGAAAAGAAATTATCATGTCATAAGAATCTACATTGCAAAAAGTGAGAAATGATAGTTCCACTAGACATTATTTGTTACATCATTTTTAATAAAGACTGATGAATGTTAATTGATGTGCTAGACAGCTCAGGCAATTAGACTGAACAAGTAAGTTGATTGTTGACAAATCTAAACTTAATGATCTTTGTGTTACGTTCCATTGCTATACATGTCTAGATATATTTCTTTTGATGCATTGCTTGTGATGATAATTGTGTATGATCGGGTAACGATGCAATCTATTCAGTGTGATGAACCGCATCGTGAGCTTCTTTGTTGTGGTATCCACAGACCTGAAGTCTCACACGAAGTCTCTTTTGAGCTTCAAGGTGCAGTAAAAGATTCCCAAAGTTGGAACATAAAGAGTCCCAAATGTGGACCATCACCAAACAAAAATTCCAAAAAGGAATTCAGAAGATTCCCAAGGGGAACGATAGGAAATGAAATATTCCACAAAGGAATTCAAAAGAAGTCCCAAAGTGGACCAAATCCGAATAGAACCCATATTCCACACTGTTTATGATTGTAAGTGACCAGTTTATGTGCAATATGCATTTCAGGTAGTAGTTGATAAGGAAATATGTTGACATATGTATACATGTGGGTCACATAAGTCATTTTAATCGAACCTTAATCTCATCATGATACTAAAAAAGTAAGTGTGTCAACTCGAGCTAATTGATATGTTTTCATATCATCACTCAATCAAACATAAGTCAATTGTCTATTCAAAACTTGCAAAACATGCTCAGATAATGTGTGGTATGATCTCACTGCGATATTTTGATTCATTGCATTGCATATGTCTTTATTTTAATGTGTGTGCTTTGTGTGTGCAGGCATATGGAATCTTTATTGACACATCGACATCCTTGTTAAACTTAAAAATTTCAAGAAATTTCAAGTTTAGGGGGAGAATAAGTGAAGAAGAAAAATATTTGCAAAAATCCAAAAATATCTTGAATAAGTGTGTTTTGAATGAACAAGATTTGTGGTATGAAAAGCAAAAGTATTGGATGTGTTAAAAACAAACCCAAAGTCTTGTAATGTGTTTTTCAGAAATTGCTTCGGGATATAGAAATTTTGGGTTGTGCAAAAATATTTTTGTGAAAATTAAAGAAAAAGAAAAGGGAATTTAATTGTATTAAATTTTGTTGCCCTAGAAATATTGTTGATTAATTAATGTGACAAACCCCTATAAGGATGTCTTGTCTAATTAATATGTCGAGAATGTTTGCAGGTGCAATAAATGCAGTTGAAAAAGTCAACAGACGAGAAAATTTGAGAAAAATTGCTCAAGTGTTGTAGCCGGGCAAAGATATCAGAAACAACTGTTCTGCCGGGTAATGAAGACACTGTTCAGCCGGGCAAAGTTGTGTGTCTGATATGAGCCGGGTGATTGAGAAAAAGAAGTGAAGCCGGGTGAAGATATTATGACTACTGTATGGCCGGGCAATGAACATGTCAAATTTATGCCGGGTGAAGAAGTCTTTAATATCTGCCGGGTGACAAGTTGTGTCACTATACAGCCGGGTGAAGAAATGTTATCACTGTACAGCCGGGTAAAAGAATGAAGTCTTTAATCTTGTCGTGTAAGTGAATAACACTGTCTCGCCGGGTAATAGTGTAAACAAACTATGTTGCCGGGTGAGGAAGAAAAGCATGCCGGGTGATAAAGAAGACAACTGTGTTGTTGGGTGAAGAAGAAAAGCAAGCCGGGTGATGAAGGTATCACTATGCAGCCGGGTAATAAACAAACATGTTATTGTACAAGCCGGGTGATGTTGTGAAGACTACTATGCTGCCGGGTGATGAGTAAAACCAAACAGGTGTAGTTGTTCCTAACCTTTACCCGTCTCTACAGTGACTTACCCGTCTCTACAGTGATTGACCCGTCAAGTGTTTTTACAACATTTTTATGTTGACCCGTCTCATGTTGTATGCTCTTAAATGTTAACTTCAAAATGATAAAATATGTGTTAAAAGTGACAAATCCTTGTTAAAACTGAACTAAAACATATTAAACAACTTCATTTTACAAATGTCAAATTTGTGTTCTTAAGTGTTAAACTGTTAAATTGTAAAATGTTGTATGATCATTAAAATTCAAAGTTGTTTTGATCAAAATGATGAAAATCAGTTTGTTAGATCAATTTAGGAGTTAAAAAGATTATGTGAATGTTTTACTTTTATAACTTTTTGTTCAAACACTTATGAAAATTTGAAATTTTATTAATTAAGAATCTAACACATTTGTCTTGCTTGTGTTTTGTTTTTGTTTTAACAGATGGAGAATTTGAAGTTTGAGCCCAAGCACAATTTAGTTGCCTGTTTGGATGAGTCTATTCCTGAGACTGAAGGATACAGAGATATGATGAGATTTATCAAGAGGACAAAGTATGTCTATGCTATGTGTGCTAAGCCGGTCATATATGCAAGATTGATCAAAAGGTTTTGGAGGACGGCTGAGGTGGTTAGAAATGAGGCTGGAGTGACTGTTATTAGAGGGAATATCACAAGAGAGTTGGAATTGACTGTATCTGAAGAAGCTATCAGAACAGCATTGAGGATTGATGAGGATGAGATAGGTGCTAATGATGAGTTGACAAATGCTGAATGTCAAGCGTGCTTTGTGAATATGGGTCAGCCTCCTGTATTTCCAAAGTCACAATTTGTTAGAGCAAGATTGGGGAAGAAGTGGAAACTGCTATGTTATGTGATTCAGCAGTGCATGTCTAGAAGGAGTGCCGGGTTTGACAACTTTCCGTCTGACATTGCATCCCCCATTGTGGCCATAGCAGAGAACAAACCATTCAATATGTCGAAATGGATTATGAATGGCTTTGTATTCAATTTGGTGAAGGGCAAAAGATTCAAGTTTCTCATGTACCCGAGATTCTTGCAATTGATGATTAATGTTGCATATCCTGTTATCAGAGATGAAGGATTTACTGGAGGGATACTGTATACTAAGGACATGAACGATCTATCTTATAGGAAGATGAGTATCGGAAATGTGCCAAGTGTTGAGTTATTTGACTATATGAGAGATATAGCAAATAATGTGGAGGACATTGAGTCTGTATACCATCATATTTCACATGGAGAGATAGTAAATCCACAGGACCTTGTTGATGAGGTGCCTGACAATCTGTTGGATGATGATGAGTATGCTGCTCGTCATGCAGAAGATGAAGAAGATGGATCTGAGGACGAAGATGAAGAAGAAAGTGATGGTGATAATAATGATGATGGTGGTGATGATGGAAATAGTAATGATGGTGCTGAATCTGTTTCAGAGGAGGCAGAGAATATTGAGGTAGCTGAACCAATGGAGTTGGAGATAGAAAATGTCAAAGTTGTTGAACCAGTTGCGAGTAAAGAACCTGTTGAGGTTGTTAGTGTGGCTGAAGAGGTTGACATTGAAACTCCAAGGAATATTTCTGTTCAGTATGTTAGATCTCGAAGATCTAAGTCTGTGATTGTGGAGAAACCAAGTTTGATAGCATGTGTTGATGAGCCTGAACAAATAGATGTTGTTCAGATTGCTCAAGAAGTAATGGCCGATGTAGAGACTATTGCACAGATAGTTGATGACACTGATGCTGGCATTACTGTCTCTGTTCCTGTTGATATACCCACCACATCATCTCCAGCAGCTGAAAACATTGAACAATCTTTGAAGTCTTCATCAAAAATTGTGTCAAGTGTTGATGTTATTAAGGATAAAAGGATTGCTGAGCTAGAAGAGATGGTAGCAAAACTCGTAGATGCGAATGAACAGTTGAAAGCATCGAATGAACGAAAGAAGAAAAGGTTAGAAGAGTTTTGGGCTACTCACAATCAGAATCTTGAAACATTCAAAGCTTTAGATGATGATTATCTGAAGATGGAGGCTGATTATGGAAAGTTAAAGGTTGATTATGAAACTTTGAAGGATGAGCATGATACTTTGAAATTTGACTATGAAGAGTTAAAGGCAGAATGCAATACTCTCGATGCTGAAAAGGAAATGTTGGAGAAATAGCTGGAAGAAACTAGATCAAAGAAGTCAGGGTCCACATCAGACAAAGATTTTTCGGATGAGGTTATAGAAGTGACTAAACCTACTCATGAAGCAAAAGTATATTATACTAGAGCACGGGGTACGAAAAATGTGGGCATAAGGGTTGAGACTCCAATTATCATTCCCGATGAAGCTGCTGAAACTGTCAATCTTGACAAGGCTGAGGGAAAAAGGAAGTTAGATGCAGTGCCTGAGATTACTGGTGAAGAAAGTTGTATCAAAAAGGCGAGAATAGAAGAAGTTCAGATTGAGCCGATTCAATCTGGAACTAAGACTGAAATGGCTGAGAAAGCGAAAGAAGATGAGACTGTGAATGAAACTGAGATGGATAAAACAGTTCAGATTGAGCCGATTCAATCTGAATCTGTAGTGGTAGAAGAAGTGCCTGAAGTAGTTGAATTGATTGAGAATGTGCCAGAAAATGTTGCTGAAGAAGCATTTCAGTTTGAGCCGGTTCAAACTGAAACTGCACCAATGATTGAAGCATTAGATGATCTGGATGATGTTGATTTCACAGAGTCTGAACCTGAGGTTGAGCCTGAACCTAACCCTGATCATGAGATTCCAGCTGACTTGCCTGAACGATTTGCTTATCTTGAGAAGATGAAATACAATCCAGTATATTTGAATGGGCTAACTGTGAGTCAAATCAACGAAGAGTATGAGAAATGTTTGATAGCTCAAGATAAGGCAACAGCTGATGAGAAAGAGTTTATTGTTGAGATGGGAGAATGGACACCACTTCAAGAAAGCCTTAACATTGATGATTTACCTCCAACTGAGCTTTATCATCAAAATCCAGAAGAAATGTCTAGCAGAAACATGCGTGAATGGTTGAGTTCAAGGAACTATCCATACAAGACGTTGCAAAGACTGAAGCATGAGTCACTAAAGGAAATTGTTGTAAGTTTCATGAAGACTGAGAAAATATACAATCGTATGTTTTATCTGGATTACAACAACCCACAATATTATGAGCTGACGAAGAGGTATAAAGTGCTCGAACCCAAAGAAATTACGGTGATGGCTTTACCGGAGAATGCACACAAAAAGAGGAAGGAGTTAATAGATATGTTTCCAAGTGAAGTCAAGTCATACAATATACCTATGGATGTACGTGAATCATGGCATAAATCTGCCACAGCAGGTGATGTTGTGAGATCACTGCTGAGCAAGGGTCAGTCGGTTGCTGAACTTCTTGATTCGATGATCGTACCGGAAAAGTCCAAAAAGGTGAAAATCATAGCGTGGAAATATGACGAAGTGTTTGATGCTTTCTTGATCAAAAGAGTAAATGGTTTATGCGATGTATACCATTATTACTCTAGTATTTTCAAATTAGAAGTGCAAGATTTGAAGGAGTTGCATAACCTGAGGTTGATCAATCACACGCATGCTGAGCGTGGTGATAAATGTGCAATGCTGCTTGATGCTGGGATAAGCCGATTGCCAAAGTATTTGGAGTTTAGGGGACAACAGGAGGATAGTGCCTATGTTCAATCTAAGAAAACAAGAAAACAAAAGAAGTTGGTGGTGAGTGAGGATATGTACTTAGAAGAGTTTTCTGACGAATACTTTGATAAGGTGACTAATCCGGGATTGAAAGTATTTGATGGTACTCAAGCGACTAAGCCAATACTTAAGTTTTTCTATAATCAGGAAACTTTTGAATTGAAACTGGTACGAAATCTGGATGACTGGGATAAGGACATGATCACCTTATTCAGTACGTTTGAACTGAAACTGTTGCATCCATCTTATATTGATCATCTGAGAAGTTACAAAATGGAAAAGTGTAAAGACAAAGTTGCTGAAGCTGATCGAAACTTGTTTATGGTAATGGTTGAGGTGTGTCACACCCTCAAAATCCACTAACGGAGTTTTACCGTTAAGTGTGTGACAAACCAGGATCTCAGTCATTAGTTACACCAAACGACACTATATGAATTTAAAACATACTTGTCTCGTTAAATGAGAAAATTTAATACAGAGTTGACGTTTGAAAGTTTGCGGAAGCGTAATCGAAAGGTAATGTCAAAATATTTAAATGAAAACTAAATGCGCAAAACACGCGCCCAAAAGTAGAGAAACACGGTTTAAATAGTTGTTAAACACAAAGCATTGTTTTTAATGCAAGAAAATGATTAGATGAAAAGTTGTGACTCCATGCCATGTCCTAAGTGCGTTTTACATCAATGACCTGAAAAAGTGAAAGGCTAACAAGTGTCAACACGACGGTTGGTGAGTTCACATAGTAAGTATGAAATCAAGTATGTTCAGTTGTAAGCAGAAATATAAATTAAGTATGTCATTGTAGGTAGCTAATCTACAGCACATGTCCTTAGAGGCGTATGTATCTGACCGAAGCTGACGTATGTACACAATAAGTGCATTTTGCCTGTTCGTACATCCCAGCAGGATGCACTGTAAGTATGTTAGGTCATTCAACACCCGTTCGACAGGTCCTTCTGTCGTGCTAGCGCGACTAGCCTGGGTGGGGTTTGTCAAACCCAGTAGTACTACTCAAAATTTCCCCGCTATTTCACCAATACTAACGGTCAACTAGGTATCCATGAGGTCTTTCATGAACAAAATAAAAGTTGCTCTAATCCAGACATGCGACATACAGAATTTGTAAATCCGTAAAAGTAATCGTCCGTGTTCTGCCCATAAAAAGGGTAGAATAGTAAAAAGTACAGTTCAGTGAACTCACCTTTGAAGCACACAGCAAGGGTAATAGCAAGATATGCAACAAAGATTCCCTAGATTGTCCTACGACCTGCTTTAATATTTACTTATTAATTATAAATTAAGAACATGTAAGTAATATATAATATGATGTTCGCTTGGGTTTCGCATATTTGGTTCGGCTTCATGTATAACAGTCCTCACATCATTTTGCAAATACCACATATCATTTAATTTCATCGTCCCTAATTTCACTATTATTAAAGCATGTTTTCACGTACCCATTTCATACAGTTACATAATTTCCTTATGATCATATATCTACGTCTGCCAACACATACATGTACACACCTTGCAGCATATAACTAGCACCATTACATCCCAATACTTACAAACTTATATAAGCATTTCTCATACTCGCACAAGTACACAATTAAACATACTTATACATATACCCCCATGTTACATACATGCACACCCACAATAACATCATCATCCTATATACATTCCTCATGACCCATCACATACGCATTCACATATATATATCTATACTATCTTATTATACAAATTGCAAGGGCAAAAGGGTCATTTAACATTTTCCTTAAAATTCAACATTAAGGACTAAACTGTACACACATTCAAACTTAAGGGACCAGAATTGTCATTTTTAAAATTCTAACACCCTAATCTTCAACATTGGTGAGAGGGACTGCAACTGCAACAATGACTGCAACAACGACTGCAACACAACAACAAATCTTCAACAAAGCAATTCAAATCAAACAAAGCAATTCAAATCAAACCACTGTTATGGCAAAGATTTGTTGTGCTTTTGCTACTGCTATATGAATCAAACCACGGTTATGGCAAAGAAGGCGGCAAAACATTCACTGAAAATTCAAAAATCGCCTTCCTCCTGCTATATGAATCTCAACAATCTCGCATTATCTCAACAATTTCTCATTTCTTGCTATTCAAATCTCAGGTAATATAGATAATTTCTTTATCAATTTCAATTTCAATTTATACGGTTTTGGGTTTATGGTTTGTGTTTTGCTACTCATGTTGCAGGTTGTTTTTGTGCATCAATCTTCTATCTCAGGTATGTTGTGTTGTATTGTGTTGTTCTAATTGTTTCATTTTAAACATAACAACAACAGCAACTTATTTCAGTGTTTGTGTTGTGATTTTTTTTGGGAAATTTTTGTAGAAATGTTTGTGTTGTGATTTTTGGAACTAAATGTGTATGTGTGTTTATGACAATGTGTTGTGTTATGTGTTGTGTTGTATGAATGTTTGTGTGTGTATGAAACTACGAATGTGTTGTGTTGTGTGTGTATGAATGTGTTGAAACAGCAGCAGCAGTTTTTTTGCATAAAAGAAAATTTTCTTTTAAACATAACCTACCTATTTCATTTTAAACATAACAACAGCAGCAACAAACAGTTTTGGCCTGTGATGTGCTGTGTTGTGCGGTGCGGTGCGGTGCGGTTTTTTTTTGTGTTGTGTGGTGTTTTGCTGTGTTGTGGTGTTTTGTTTTGTGTTGTTAATGAAACTTTTTTTGCATAAACAAGTTCATAAAAGAACAGTAGCATCACATTCAGCTGTGTTGAAACAACAGTAGCAGATCTTTTTCATAAAAGAATATTTTTTGGGCAAATATGTGTTTTGATTGAAACAGCAGCATCACATTTTTACTGACATTTGAACAGCAACAACACACAGCAGCAACAGTTGATCTGTTTTTGTTTATATGAATGTGTTGTGTTATGTGTTGTGTTGTATGAATGTGTGTGTGTGTGTGTGTGTGTTTTGATGCTGTGTTTTGTTGTGTTGTATTGTGTGTTGTGTTGTGTATGGCAGCAACTCAAAATAATTAAAAAAAATCATATGCTGATGTATGTTTTGTGTTTGTCTTGATGAACGTGCTGTGTTTTATGAATGTATGTGTTGTATGTGTGTGTTGTATGTATGAATGATGAAACAACAGCAGTAAATGTGTTGTGTGTGTATGAATGGTGTATTTTTTACAACCTAAAAAACCTTGAAATTATAACTGTTTTCATGTATAAAACAGCAGATTGTTTGTGTGTTGGGGGGGTTAATATGTGTGTGTTTGTTTTGTGACTCATAAATGTGTTGTGTTTTATGAATGTTTGTGTTGTGTGAATGTGTATTGGGGGGGGTTAATATTTGTGTGAGTTGTATGTTTGTATCACACATAACAGCAGCAAACCAACAAAAGATCATCTTTTTGGGCAATTTTTTCATAAACGTGTGTTTGATGTTTAAAACAATATATACCTTTTTTTTCTAACAGCAGCAACACCTTATGATCTGTGTTTGTTTTTTTTTGGGAAATTTTTGTATAAACGTGTGTTTGATGTTTAAAACAATATATACAATTTTTCTATAAAAAACAACAGCAACAACTTATGAATGTGTGTGTGTGTATTATGGACTGAATGTGTGATAGAAAATAAACACATGTTTATATTGTTTTTTTTGCTGAATGTATTGTGTGTGTGTGTGTGTGTGTGTATGAATGTGTTGAAATAGCAGCAAAAGATTTTTGAATGAACGTGTTGTGTTTTATGAATGTATGTGTTGTATGAATGTGTTTGGGTTGTGTTGTGTGTATAAACAATGAAAGCATGTATAAACTATGTGTGGCAAGGGGTAATTAAACATGTCATTTTTTACAGCAGCAAACAGTTTTGAAAAAAAAATTCAATGTTGTTTTTGCTGTTTATGATTAACAACAGCAGCAGCTGCTGTATGTTTTGTTACTGTTTTTGCTGTTTATGTTGTTTTTGCTATATGAATGTATGAATATGGGGGTGGTGGTAATCAAACATGTCATTTTTTTTCAATTTGACCCGTTTAATAGATAAGAGCAGCAACTGTTTATATGTGTTGGTGGGGTTAATATGTGTGTGTTTGTTTTGTGACTCATAAATGTGTGTGTGTGTTGTGTTGTATGAATGTTTGTGTGTCTATGAATGTGTTATGTTTATATGTTGTATGTATGTTGTTGCTTATGAATGGTTAAAACACTCTATAAATATGATGTTTAAAACATCTAATGTTGCTGTTATGTTTTGAGAATGTGTTGTTGCTGTTTTGATCTGTTCTGATGCAAATGGGTCATAGTTGTGTGTTATGTTATTCCACTTTTGTAAATATTTGCATACAATAGAATGCACATCATGTTTTAATCAACAATAACTGAATGCGTGTATGTCATGAATATGTGTTGTGTGTGTTGTGAAAAATGAAAAAAATTGAAAAAAAGCTGCTACTGATACACATCACCTGCTTTTAACCAGGTTGACCCATCAATAAATTGTCCTAAATGTTACGTTGGGGGGGGGGTTAACATGCTGTTAACTAGGTTGACCCATTAGATATATTGTAGATGTTTTTGTTTGCTACATGCTGTTCAGTAGGTTGGCCCATCAGTTTGTAATAGCAACAACACATGGTATAAATAACAACAGTAGCACACATGTATGAATGTGTAATAATCATAACAACAACTGTATTGTAGATGTTTTGGTTTCTTCAAGCTGTAACTTAATGATCTATTATCTGCAACCTAACCTGTTTTGTGTTAAAACCCTTATTGTTCATAATCTGACGTCAACTATATACTTGATTTTGCAGCTGTTGGTGATTTTATCTCTGCTAAAAATCAGGTTTGTTCATTAAGCATACAAATATTACAATAACAAATCAAATGTGTGTGCTGTATGAATATGTATGTTGTATAAATGTATGGTTATAAATATAACAGCAGCAACACATGGTTAAAAATGTAACAACATAAGCACACATGTATGTATGAATGTATGAATGTATGAATGTATGAATGTATGAATGTATGAATGTATGAATGTATGAATGTATGAACGTATGAACGTATGAACGTATGAACGTATGAACGTATGAACGTATGAACGTATGAACGTATGAACGTATGAACGTATGAACGTATGAACGTATGAACGTATGAACGTATGAACGTATGAACGTATGAACGTATGAACGTATGAACGTATGAACGTATGAACGTATGAACGTATGAACGTATGAACGTATGAACGTATGAACGTATGAACGTATGAACGTATGAACGTATGAACGTATGAACGTATGAACGTATGAACGTATGAACGTATGAACGTATGAACGTATGAACGTATGAACGTATGAACGTATGAACGTATGAACGTATGAACGTATGAACGTATGAACGTATGAACGTATGAACGTATGAACGTATGAACGTATGAACGTATGAACGTATGAACGTATGAACGTATGAACGTATGAACGTATGAACGTATGAACGTATGAACGTATGAACGTATGAACGTATGAACGTATGAACGTATGAACGTATGAACGTATGAACGTATGAACGTATGAACGTATGAACGTATGAACGTATGAACGTATGAACGTATGAACGTATGAACGTATGAACGTATGAACGTATGAACGTATGAACGTATGAACGTATGAACGTATGAACGTATGAACGTATGAACGTATGAACGTATGAACGTATGAACGTATGAACGTATGAACGTATGAACGTATGAACGTATGAACGTATGAACGTATGAACGTATGAACGTATGAACGTATGAACGTATGAACGTATGAACGTATGAACGTATGAACGTATGAACGTATGAACGTATGAACGTATGAACGTATGAACGTATGAACGTATGAACGTATGAACGTATGAACGTATGAACGTATGAACGTATGAACGTATGAACGTATGAACGTATGAACGTATGAACGTATGAACGTATGAACGTATGAACGTATGAACGTATGAACGTATGAACGTATGAACGTATGAACGTATGAACGTATGAACGTATGAACGTATGAACGTATGAACGTATGAACGTATGAACGTATGAACGTATGAACGTATGAACGTATGAACGTATGAACGTATGAACGTATGAACGTATGAACGTATGAACGTATGAACGTATGAACGTATGAACGTATGAACGTATGAACGTATGAACGTATGAACGTATGAACGTATGAACGTATGAACGTATGAACGTATGAACGTATGAACGTATGAACGTATGAACGTATGAACGTATGAACGTATGAACGTATGAACGTATGAATGTATGAATGTATGAATGTATGAATGTATGAATGTATGAATGTATGAATGTATGAATGTATGAATGTATGAATGTATGAATGTATGAATGTATGAATGTATGAATGTATGAATGTATGAATGTATGAATGTATGAATGTATGAATGTATGAATGTATGAATGTATGAATGTATGAATGTATGAATGTATGTATGTATGTATGTATGTATGTATGTATGTATGTATGTATGTATGTATGTATGTATGTATGTATGTATGTATGTATGTATGTATGTATGTATGTATGTATGTATGTATGTATGTATGTATGTATGTATGTATGTATGTATGTATGTATGTATGTATGTATGTATGTATGTATGTATGTATGTATGTATGTATGTATGTATGTATGTATGTATGTATGTATGTATGTATGTATGTATGTATGTATGTATGTATGTATGTATGTATGTATGTATGTATGTATGTATGTATGTATGTATGTATGTATGTATGTATGTATGTATGTATGTATGTATGTATGTATGTATGTATGTATGTATGTATGTATGTATGTATGTATGTATGTATGTATGTATGTATGTATGTATGTATGTATGTATGTATGTATGTATGTATGTATGTATGTATGTATGTATGTATGTATGTATGTATGTATGTATGTATGTATGTATGTATGTATGTATGTATGTATGTATGTATGTATGTATGTATGTATGTATGTATGTATGTATGTATGTATGTATGTATGTATGTATGTATGTATGTATGTATGTATGTATGTATATATGAATGTGTATAAATAAGTTTGTAATAGCATGAACACATCAGTTTGTAACAGTACCAGTTATTGTTGAAGTGCAGCAGTTGTTGTTTTTTAATATGTGTGTGTTCTACATATACCAGGATTACCAACAGCAGCAGTTTTTATTTAAGTGCAGTGTGTTTTTAATTGATTCACTAACTTGTGTTTGGGTTTAATTTTTTAAGTTTGTTTGACTTAAGGTGAAAAAAAAAATTGCAGCAGTTTTTTTTAAGTGCAGCAACTGTTTTTTGAATATGTGTGTGTTCTAAATATACGAATATTTCCAGCAGCAACAAAGAGCATTGCTAATGCCAAAGTTCATAGCGCGAGATACTCAATGATACGAGTCCATGCAGGTAAATGTTTTTGCTACGCGCATAAATATAAACACTCATTTTTTCCTAGAGATGTTTGTTAAAATGCTTTCGTTGTTTTGTGTAAGGGTTTTGCAATGGGTCAAAATGGGTGTTATTAATACTGGTTAGATTCATGTTTGTTATATATCATTTGCTTAAACTGGTACTATACATAAAATGGTACTATACATATCATGCAACAGTTACGATTTGTTTTGTATAATACTTTACATAAAGTGTTATTATGTCCATTTTTGAGGTGAAAAATGGTCTCATGCCTAATTTTTTAGCTTGCACATCAGCGACTTATGTGTGCTTTTAGGTCAGTTTGAGTGAAAATTGTTGTTACCCTATAAGTGTTCTGAGTACCCGCATTCTAAGTAAAAGCAGCCCATTCTAAGTAATACTCTCATGATTCATATGTTTTTGCAAGAAAATAAAATGATCATTTGTTATATTCTAGCGATTTTTTGTAGGTGGGTGTGTCCCGAATGTGAATAGAGGGGAGAGGGTGGGATAATTTGTGTGTGTCTACCAATTTAGTGTGTGTCAGAAATGTGCATACTTTCTCTTTGTTGTTTTTACCCGTTATTGTGACCATTAGAGTTCTGTGCGTTTGACCCATTTGGTGTTGTATCACCTTCCAAGAGAGTGGCTCCATGGATATAGTGGCAGATCCAATGACTCTTATTTATCATGCATCACCTGATGTTTTTGATAAATCAATACATCAAACATCCAAAGGCATACTTATAGACTGTTTTTAAGAAAAGGAAACTGCTTTTTGACCAAAAGCACGGTTATAAATCATAAAACTCATATTTACATTCTGAATTTTTAAAAAAGTAAACTTCTTTTGACAACAAACTGTAAACCAAGTTGACCCATCACAAAACTATCCTGAATGTGGTGGGGGAATAAATCTGAATGTGGCGTTTATTGTGTGAATGTGTGTTTTTTGTGCCGGGGAGGGGGGGTCTGATACAAATGGGTAAAATTTTACTACTTATAAAAATTTTAGTCTCACTTTACATTTTCTGAAATTAGTTATGCCATTTTCTTAGATATGTGTGTGTCAGATTTCAGTGAAGTAATCCATTGTGGTCGTATGTGTGTGTGCGTTGTATAATTTTTTATTAGTATAATGAAGTATGCATATACATACACAAGATATATTTTTTGTTATTCACTTCATGGCGTAGACTACAAAGTTTGTGTCCTGAATGTGGCATGGGGGTGGGGTAAATCTGAAAACTCTAACTCCATTTAAAACGTTGCACATATCCAGTTGCATGTCTGCTGTTGTTTCTGTTCATTTACAAGGCTGATGCAGTTTCTATTCTGTTACAAGGCTGTTGCGCTTTCTATTATGTTACAAGGTTGCTACACTTTCTATTATGTTACAAGGCTACTAATATGCAACTATTTCATAACAGATCTGGTTGAATATGCTGCTGTTGTTTCTGTTCTGTTACAAGACTGCATGTGTTTCTTTTCTGTTACAAGGTTGATGTTGTTTTTTCTGTTCTATCCATAAGCAATAACTGCACACATAGCCGATCAGCTATTGTGTTGTTTTTGGGCTGTTACAAGGCTGCTCTTGTTTCTCTTCTTTTAATGGAGTGTTTGACACTAATTCATTTTAACCCATTACTCAACACTGTTTGGGCATAATTTGTTTAATATCATTTTCTTAAACTGGTACTATACATTAAATGGTACTATGCATATCATACAATAGTTACGATTTGTTTTGTATACGTATTAGTGACTGATTTATGAGTTTTTATGTCCAATTTTGAGCTATAAAAATGGTCTCATACCTAAGTTTGTTTAGCTTGCATATCAGCGGCTGATGTGTGTTTTTAGGTCAGCTTGAGTGGAAATTGTTGCTGAATTGATCTGATATGTTTTATCTGCAGTTTAACAACTGATATGCGTGTTAGTTTAGGTTCATAATGTTACTACTTGCAGCAACTGAACTATTTTCTCGCTGAAGATTATGGACTGCAACTTTAGGTCCTTTTGGCCAGCAGGTATGTAGTTTTAAATTTGTCTCATCTAAATGATTCTTTGCATTTAATTTCAAATTCAGCACATGAACATCAGCACAATGGTTATCTTATTACAGCTGATTTGGAACCACTTTAAGATAACACTTGAGCTACAAACGAATTATAAACTCATTATGTTTGATATTGAATTTAATAGTGTAACTGTGACATCTAAGTCTGATTTAATTAGATATAGTGTGTATTATGATTTGTTATTTGTATGCATATGAAAATAAGGCGTTAATGAATTTTGACCCATTTGTATGTGATCTCTAGATATTTAGTGAATTATAATCTTTATATACTGTTCTTATGCTCTTTGAACAATATTCCTAATATTAAAGAAATGACAATTTCTTGGTTAGTTTTTCTTGCATGTTAATGACTAATTTGAGTTTGCTTAGGTCTGATTGTTAGGCTGTAAAATGGTTGCTAACCTGATTTGTTTTCTATGTGTATTTGTGACTGATTCAGGTGTTTAAGGTTAAATATTGAGCTGCAAGCATGGCTGCACACTAGATCTATTTTACTTGTATAATAGTAGTCGATGTGTGTGTTTTAAGGTCCAATATTGACTTCCAAATGGTCACTGATTTTATATGTTTTTTATGCAAATTAGCAGCTGATCTGCGATAAAACAGCTTGACCCGACCCATTCTGAATTTGGATCATGGTTTTGCAGGAAAACCATGTGCATGCTCTTTGTGATTCAGAAAACGACGACTCAGAAATTGTTAAACATTAAATTGGCGACTCAGAAAATGGCTGCATTAGCAGTTGTTGCTGAGCCAAATAAACTGCAACAATAATGTTAGAGTTGAAAGTGGCTGTGAATAAAGAGTAACAACTTATAACTCAAGATGTCATGTGTACTATTTTCCTATGTTGAGCATCCATTGGAACAGTGTAACAATGTCATTGTTTTCTTTTAGATTTTAGGTGCAGATCATTATAGTAATTTTTCTTTCATATGTTTTTTTTATTAATCGCCGTCAGTTCATAAGGACACCATTTTGACCTTGTTTAAAAGGACACCAGTTTGACTTTACTAGGTTTATTTTTTAACCTTTACATTGTAATCAGGTCATTGCGTTGTGTAATCTCATCACAACACGCAAGTAATTCTAGGACTTGTTCGAATATTTATTTTTAAAGTACTATGTTTACGACTAATGTTATTTTTGTATGTTGAGTTATGCTAGGCTCAAGACATAGAAATACTGCACTGACATACTATAAAGCTAACATACGAGCGTTGTGTTAAAAATGGTCACCTTTTTTGCATTGTCGCCGCCGCCGCATCGCACGGGTACCCTGCTAGTATATATATAATATGCAAATGTTGTAACTCTATTGTGTTATTTATACCTGTATACAACACCATTTACGCATACTAACACCCTAATATTCTACTTTGAGCCTACTCATGCATATACATACAGTTACGTTGTTAAATATTGGTACCACATAGGATGTTGCTTCCGTTATATACACACATTCAGACGCACGCACAATACAAAATCTCTAATGTCACCTACTAGAAGCATGCTTACATTACCGTCAATACATATACACATTTGCATACCATACCATACTTGTTGCATACATATATTTTTCTTCACATACCCACTAACTACCTATACACATAGAATCGTACTCGTTCATACATATATCATTGGCATGCGGTTGCAACTTGTATACAAATGCTCATCGCCTACATATGACTTTTTTGACTCGATTCATATACATATATACACTGAAATCATACATTCATCCATATACCGATCATGTGTAACAATTCCAAACATATATACTAATCCGCCAATACATACATACAATTCATGCACATATCATATACATACAATGCATATACTTACATACAAACACATATACACACATATATAATGCACGGCATATACCTATTGTGCTAGCTAGTGATCATTACATACATACTGAAATAGCAGAATACATATATATATCACTGTTCTACATCACACATCGCATACACAGCACGTACGCGTGAACGATTAAACCCGCAACGCGATCGAATACGAAACCGTATCATGAAACCGTAGCAAAGTACAAGAACAACATGATTTACACGTACCGAAAAATCGAACGAGCGATGTGGAGGTTGTTGGTTCGCCCGTGGAGGGAGGTGACCGGAGTTCTGGCCTCCGCCGGACTCGGTTAGTACTCCGAGCATCGGTAATGACATGCATCGGTGGGACGGAATGGATCTGCTGCGACGCGAAGATGAAACGAGCGTGATATGATGATGATGATGTTGTTGTTAAGCGGCTGGCTAGGGTTCAAGTGTGTTATGCGTGTGCGGTATGTTACAGGCGAAGAAGAAGAGAAGGGGGGTGGTTTGGTTTTAATTAATTTAAATTTACACTTTAGGCCCTTGAACATTAGTAGGTTATTTAGTTTGGTTTTAAGTTTATAAACTAGTTTAGTTAATTACAAAATGAACCCTAAGTTATTTAAAAGTTAACGGAATGGCTAGAGAAAAGGTTATGGTGCTTACCTGAAATTGCGGGTTGTCACATCATCCCCTTGTTGAAAGAATTTTCGTCCCGAAAATTGGATATGGTCAGTAAAAGGGGCTTAAATGAAAAGAAAAATTTCCGAGTTGCTACATCATCCCCTTGTTGAAAGAAATTTCGTCCCGAAATTTAACCAATAGCGTTAGTGTTAGACATTATCATTTGAAATAGTTAAGGATGTTTGTACATTATTCTATGTTTCACACTCTTACGTAAACTTTGGTCCATGCTTTAAGTTCTAGCAATTCTGATTATCGTGATCTCACTGTGTTTGGGTGTTTTGCATTCTTTGTATATAACTTCAACCGATTTTTCCAGGAAGCATTGTTGTTCATCGATTTGAACCTCATTAAGTGGGACAACGAGTTTTCCATCAGGTAAGAGATTGATTAGTTTGAAGATATCATAAATGTCGTGTACCATGTTCAGCCAATGATCTAAAAGGCCAGTACCCTAGGATTTCAAGTTGTCTAATGTATCATGGTTTTGATGAAATTTTAAAGTTTTTGGATGGAATTTATAAATAGCGATTTCTATACTGTATGTTTCGGGGATTTAGATTAATGAGTTTCGCGTTGTTATTTAGCTATCCGAGGACTGAGTTTTAACTAAAGAGTTCATTTTTTTTATATAGATCGTTAAACTGAGACAACTTGTGTACAAGGTAAAAAAAAGGAATTAAACTATCCACCGTGTATAGGTACTTTGCTTTATTGAAAAGAGTGTTATCGAAACACGAACATCAGGGACGTCATAGAATCGTATGAATAGATGGAACAAGATGAACAATAACGCTAGTATGTTTCGAAAGTACATGGTTCATGCAAAAATGATAAAGAAATTGAATAGGTATTTCCTTCTTTGATAGTTATTGGATTTTCTGTGTTAAGGTGAACAAGTGATTTATACGACATAGGGTAATAGGTTGTTAAACTTTACGTACTAAAGTAGTGTTAAACCAAAAGAGTTGATGTTACATGAGTTGTTCCTAGTCATGGGGGTACAACAAGTTTTAATGTTGTTGAAATATGAGTGTTACGTTAAGAAGTGTGTGCGCGGGGGGGGGGGGGGGTAGGTATATGATACGCCCGTAATTTTCTCATATAGAAAGTTTTCAAGAATCTTATCTTTCTATTAGAATAGCAAATTAGTTCAGTGGTGTCGGTCATCTAGGGTGATCTAACAATATTCAGTTTAAATACGGGTTTTAGTTTACGCATGGATTAGATAATACTTCAACTAATAAGTTGTTAGCAAAGATTTTGACATCAAGCTTCATTGAGTGATAGCGTTTGAGTTCGCCGTTAGGGTGTTTAAGAGGTGATAAGGGATAATAGCCCATTCTAGACTTAGAGGTGAACGAATCAGGTGAGTATGTCATGTTATTTCATTACCTGCGTCGCTTAGCTTCGCCAGTTCACTTAAGCATGTAGCTTCCCATTTTAGGATTTTCATGGTTTAGAATGACTAAGCGACAATTGCTTACGTTACGCCTTGAATAGTTTGGTCAATTGTGTTTATTATATGAAAGGTGGAATCTCTTAAATAAACCGGAGCCTTGAAAGAAAGATATTGCACACTCGGTGTAACATCCCACATCGGTTGGGAGGGAGAACAAAACCCGCCTTATAAGGGGGTGGAAACCTTCCCTACCATGACGCGTTTTAAAACCGTGAGGGGCGGCGCCTGAGGGCGTTTCGACCGTCAAAGCGGACAATATCATGGTGCGGTTTCGCTGGGCTGTTACAGATGGTATCAGAGCTAGGGACCGGACCGATGTGCCAGCGGGGACGCTGGCCTCCTTAAGGGGGGTGGAATGTAACATCCCACATCGGTTGGGAGGGAGAACAAAACCCGCCTTATAAGGGGGTGGAAACCTTCCCTACCATGACGCGTTTTAAAACCGTGAGGGGCGGCGCCTGAGGGCGTTTCGACCGTCAAAGCGGACAATATCATGGTGCGGTTTCGCTGGGCTGTTACACTCGGAGTGTCAAATGACAATGAGGGCATCAATTATATATATATATATATTGTTTAGCTAACACAAAGTGTATCGAGATGAAACGAAATGAGAAGTTGGTATCCGGACCCGAACAGAAATGTATAAGGCTCACGCGGAACGCTATTTGGTATTAGTTGTTTATTGTGGATCGTTCTATTTATCATGTGAATCCCTAGCGTCATGGAATGTATTCGATATTCATATCTATATATGGGGGAATAAGTCATTAACATTGAAGTTAATGTATAGCAATGTAATCTTATTAAATTGTCAAAATAATTCATAAATCTTGTGATCATGTCATTATGGATCGACTTCAACAGTAGAATGCGTACGGTAAGTTAGATGTGGGGAAGTTTGTACATATCCAAGTTTGTATTATTTCTCATCTGTAGTGGTATTGTAAGTTTCTTTTTTTTTATCGTCCATGGATGGGTTTCAACGAATGTAATCAAGGATAAACTTGATATTAGTGCGTTACCTAAGAATAAATTTCCGTTTTAGATAGACTTTTGTTCAGGTGGATTTGTGTTGAGTTATTCTACACTTTTGTGCTTCTGGGTATAACCCACATGAAAGGTGTTACCAGGAATGAAACATAATAGAAAGTGGTGATCCTGGACCGAAATGGGCGAAACTTTCTCAAAACATTAGTTGGTATTAACGGTTCGTTGTTGACGATGGTATTTATCACGTTGAACCCTTGGGAGTCGTGAAATGTATTCGAAATCATATTATATATATATATATATGAGTTAGTTACGAAACATTTGGTTTTTGTTATTACTGTGAATAAGAGATACAAGGAAGTTTAAAGTGTTTATGCATATAGTAGTTTACCTTACGAATGTTGGGCTAACCAGAGTTCCTAAGAATCAGGTGTTTCGTGACAGTATGAGATTGATATTTTAGAGTTTCTCGGGTCGGTTACTGCTTTGGTTTCAGGTACGCATCCAGCGTACTGTTAGTGTTCATATATAGGGTGTACCACAACTAACCCACCACACCACCAGCACCTTGAAGGCGTACCTATCGCATACTAACATTCTTGTCTACTTTACTAAGTCATTAAAAGGGGTTGAGGAACAAGAATATATGTTAAGTGAAATGATAACGTTGTAATATACACTGTAACATTTGTTATCTATTAAAATTTTATATGGTTTGATTCTAAATGACCACCGACTTGAGACTTTAAGAACGCTTAACTTAGAATCTGCTCTACTAAGCAGGTAAAGAAGTTTGATTATATTTTAAGATGTATAAAATGTAGATAATGTTTTTAAATTAAATATATGGTCCTTTAAGATAAAAATAAAAATAATAATAATACTAAATAAGTTAAATTAAATCAAAAACGTGTTTTACAATAATGGAGGTGTGGATCAGGTGTGAGAATTAACATTTACAAGAGTGTTGGACCAAGGCGAGTTATCCCACTAGATCGAAACGTATGCATACTACACGTGTGGTTCGCCAGTGCATCGTTAGTAGTAGAATCAAAATAAGTCAGAATTATTTGTGAGTAACTTGTTATCAGAAACAACTTTAAGTTCTATTTATCGTGAAGAACTGAGAATAGAGTACAATTAGGTGAATTACTTTTAGAACAAGCTTGGTATGTTACGGGGTTGTTACATGAATGTTTAATCGATATGGATTTATTCAAAAGAGTGATTTTGAATGTGCAATATTGCGCGATTGGTTTATCGTATCAAAAAGAGTTTTATTATATATATATATATTTATAAGTTGCTAGCTTTATTAGACTCCTTCACGGAATCCTAAAGATTATAGGGTTGTTTAACATTCGTTTGCAGAACCAATGATGTTAAGATGCCACCGACTGTTGGCAAGAGGTCATAGTATACTAACTCGAATTTAAAGCATCCAATTAAGTATCATAAGTTTGCGACTTTAGTAAAGTAAATGTTTCAACTGGTGGATTCAGATTGATTATATATGCAATGAGTCATCCTCATTAGAGGACAAATATAGTAGTAGTAAAGCATTCTCAGGTTTTTCGACATAGATCTTTGTTCTTATTTGTGTGTCACCAAGGAAGGATTTCAATTATCTTTAATTTAGATGTGAAAGGTAAAATGTACGTAGTTTAAAGATAAACTTATCATTTGCCATCAGAGGTTGTATTATAATTGTATACCATCTGTACATGGATTTTATGGGTTCAGTCAAGCATAGACCTGATATTGGTGCGTTATTTGGAGATGTATGTTTGTTTCCAATGAATTTATACTGATTGGTTTTTCACCTTTGTGTTTCTTTTTCGGTATCACCCACATGGCAGATTTTGCCAGGATCATCATGTACCTATAAATTCACCATTACGTTGCGCACCCGTAATCGTCAATTTACTTTACACAATCACCCAAGTTTGTCTCCCACCGAGTACATTAATCTTACACTTACTTATGTTCTTTGATTTACATTCATCCGTGTGGTATTTCTATCCCATGTCAAGTATTGAAGGTGTATAAGTGTATGATAAACCTATAAGTAGGAGACAACTATACTAGATGTATAGGACACTAACAGACAATCAGTATGTTGTATCAATGGGTCACATGTATCAGGTATTGGTGTAAGTTCATACTAAGTGTAAGACTACTAGTCTAAACACAATCTGAGTGTACAATGTGCATAAGCAGTGGTAATGTCAAATCAAGTAGATAGCACGTTGTGGATCACACAATAAGTGACATGTTTCAACTAACAGTATGTCTCATATTAAGGGACATGTTATAGCATACGAATGCGTCATATAATAAATGACGTGTATTAGCACATAGTAGGTCGCATAACTAACAAGTCACGACCTCTGTATGAATGTGTTTCTGGATAAGAATCCATTACTGTTGTTCATGTACCTCTGTACCTTAAGCTTCGGTCACTGCCGGTTGGTTATCATAATGAGGTAGATAAAATTCATAAGTGAATTGTTTAGGCTTCATACGAACCCAGTTTGTTGCCATGATATCGTAAGTTTCGAATTATAATGAAAGGGAAACTTATCCCAACTAAAGCCCCCCCCAAAAAAAAATCCCCAATATGTCACATAATACAGGTTGGTCACTTCATGCAATGCTAGTGTAAGCGTGTGCATGTGTAACTCTCGTGTATATGGGTCACACATAAATTTGAACAAGTGTAACTAATGCAGTGTACAGTTATAGTCTAGAATGCAATGCAATGCAAACCTAGTTCGCTATAACCAATGGCTCTGATACCAATCTGTCACACCCTCAAAATCCACTAACGGAGTTTTACCGTTAAGTGTGTGACAAACCAGGATCTTAGTCATTAGTTACACCAAACGACACTATATGAATTTAAAACATACTTGTCTCGTTAAATGAGAAAATTTAATACAGAGTTGACGTTTGAAAGTTTGCGGAAGCGTAATCGAAAGGTAATGTCAAAATATTTAAATGAAAACTAAATGCGCAAAACACGTGCCCAAAAGTAGAGAAACACGGTTTAAATAGTTGTTAAACACAAAGCATTGTTTTTAATGCAAGAAAATGATTAGATGAAAAGTTGTGACTCCATGCCATGTCCTAAGTGCGTTTTACATCAATGACCTGAAAAAGTGAAAGACTAACAAGTGTCAACACGACGGTTGGTGAGTTCACATAGTAAGTATGAAATCAAGTATGTTCAGTTGTAAGCAGAAATATAAATTAAGTATGTCGTTGTAGGTAGCTAATCTACAGCACATGTCCTTAGAGGCGTATGTATCTGACCGAAGCTGACGTATGTACACAATAAGTGCATTTTGCCTGTTCGTACATCCCAGCAGGATGCACTGTAAGTATGTTAGGTCATTCAACACCCGTTCGACAGGTCCTTCTGTCGTGCTAGCGCGACTAGCCCGGGTGGGGTTTGTCAAACCTAGTAGTACTACTCAAAATTTCCCCGCTATTTCACCAATACTAACGGTCAACTAGGTATCCATGAGGTCTTTCATGAACAAAATAAAAGTTGCTCTAATCCAGACATGCGACATACAGAATTTGTAAATCCGTAAAAGTAATCGTCCGTGTTCAGCCCATAAAAAGGGTAGAATAGTAAAAAGTACAGTTCAGTGAACTCACCTTTGAAGCGCACAGCAAGGGTAATAGCAAGATATGCAACAAAGATTCCCTAGATTGTCCTACGACCTGCTTTAATATTTACTTATTAATTATAAATTAAGAACATGTAAGTAATATATATAATATGATGTTCGCTTGGGTTTCGCATATTTGGTTCGGCTTCATGTATAACAGTCCTCACATCATTTTGCAAATACCACATATCATTTAATTTCATCGTCCCTAATTTCACTATTATTAAAGCATGTTTTCACGTACCCATTTCATACAGTTACATAATTTCCTTATGATCATATATCTACGTCTGCCAACACATACATGTACACACCTTGCAGCATATAACTAGCACCATTACATCCCAATACTTACAAACTTATATAAGCATTTCTCATACTCGCACAAGTACACAATTAAACATACTTATACATATACCCCCATGTTACATACATGCACACCCACAATAACATCATCATCCTATATACATTCCTCATGACCCATCACATACGCATTCACATATATATATATATATATATATATATATAATATGCAAATATTGTAACTCTATTGTGTTATTTATACCTGTATACAACACCATTTACGCATACTAACACCCTAATATTCTACTTTGAGCCTACTCATGCATACACATACAGTTACGTTGTTAAATATTGGTACCACATAGGATGTTGCTTCCGTTATATACACACATTCAGACGCACGCACAATACAAAATCTCTAATGTCACCTACTAGAAGCATGCTTACATTACCGTCAATACATATACACATTTGCATACCATACCATACTTGTTGCATACATATATTTTTCTTCACATACCCACTAACTACCTATACACATAGAATCGTACTCGTTCATACATATATCATTGGCATGCGGTTGCAACTTGTACACAAATGCTCATCGCCTACATATGACTTTCTTGACTCGATTCATATACATATATACACTGAAATCATACATTCATCCATATACCGATCATGTGTAACAATTCCAAACATATATACTAATCCGCCAATACATACATACAATTCATGCACATATCATATACATACAATGCATATACTTACATACAAACACATATACACACATATATAATGCACGGCATATACCTATTGTGCTAGCTAGTGATCATTACATACATACTGAAATAGCAGAATACATATATATATCACTGTTCTACATCACACATCGCATACACAGCACGTACGCGTGAACGATTAAACCCGCAACGCGATCGAATACGAAACCGTATCATGAAACCGTAGCAAAGTACAAGAACAACATGATTTACACGTACCGAAAAATCGAACGAGCGATGTGGAGGTTGTTGGTTCGCCCGTGGAGGGAGGTGACCGGAGTTCTGGCCTCCGCCGGACTCGGTTAGTACTCCGAGCATCGGTGGGACGGAATGGATCTGCTGCGACGCGAAGATGAAACGAGCGTGATATGATGATGATGATGTTGTTGTTAAGCGGCTGGCTAGGGTTCAAGTGTGTTATGCGTGTGCGGTATGTTACAGGCGAAGTAGAAGAGAAGGGGGTGGTTTGGTTTTAATTAATTTAAATTTACACTTTAGGCCCTTGAACATTAGTAGGTTATTTAGTTTGGTTTTAAGTTTATAAACTAGTTTAGTTTATTACAAAATGAACCCTAAGTTATTTAAAAGTTAACGGAATGGCTAGAGAAAAGGTTACGGTGCTTACCTGAAATTGCGGGTTGTCACAAGGTGATTGCTGCTGCGTCGGAGAAGATTCGGCTAAGGAAGGCATTACTCAATGCTAACCTTGTGAAGGTCGATATTCCAGAGATAGAATTTATGAGAGTGACTGCGAAGGGTACATTGGAAGTGCAAGTCAAAGGGAGAGAACTGCCATTTGAATTTTACGCTAACATTGATTTCAGGTTTAACTCTTGATTCTCTGAGACGAATGAATGCCTGTGATATCCTTACAAACGAGTCAAATCCCAGACAAGCAAAGATCGCAGAAAAGTTCAAGTCATGCATCGAGGAAGCATTGAAAGAACAAGAAGAATATAAAGGAAGAGAGTTGCTGAATGTTAAAGATGAACCTGAAGATTGGTGAGAGATTGAAGCTGAAAAAGATGAAAACTGTTTGAAGATTTTGCTGAAGTCCAAATATAAATCTTAGGGGGAGTACTGTTAGGATTATTTCCAGTTAAGATTTATTTTGTACTTATTTTATACTTTGTGTATAGTTTAGGGTCTATTTTGTATTTTCCCTAAAAATGTATTTTGTTGCTTAAAAGCATGTAGTGAGAGAGTGTGAGGAGAGAGGCTAGATCACTATTCACGTTAGAGAGAGAACTAAGTGTGTGTGATTTATTTTCTCCTGCATTTGTACTATAAAATCTGCTTTGATCATCAATATACAAAGAGAATTATTAGTAATGAACTGTGTTTATGATTGAACTGTTTTTGTGTATGAATCATTCTGATCATTGAGCGATATCATCGATCCAATTGAACCTATCATTATTATTACCTAAAAATAAAAGATAAAGTAAATAAGTAACTAAAACTAAAATATAATTACATAAAATGAGGATAAAGATGTGAAATACGTCAATAAAACCATGTGTTTTAACAACACATCAAATAACCCCACACTTAACATTTTGCTTGTCCCTAAGCAAAACAAATATATACAAAACACATCAAATACAATTCCCAAACAAATACACATCCATCGAGTAAAATCAAGTCCGAACCGCGGGATCCCTAACTTAATTATTACGTTTATTATAACGATCAAAGATTTATAATCCAACTAGCACGGTGAAGCAATTCTAAAACCAAAGTCTACCCAATCAAGCTTTGTTCACCTTCAACTATCAAACTATACATACTTGTACCCCTCACTCTCACTCAACCACTCAGGCTAGATATGAAATTTAGGAGTGAACTCTCAATGCCGATTAAAGTAGTGCAATATAAACATAAGCTTGTATGCCAATCATATCTCCACCTTTTGACAAGAAATTAACAAGAATCAAGAGGTCTTTATTCGGGTTGTAACGTGGCTAGGGCTAGGGGTAGGATAAACAAAGGAAAACAAACTAAAAGTGCTAAAAACCCGGCTTTGTCAATATCTAAACAATCAAAACACTTAACTTGTAACCAAAAACCAAAACTTGGATCAAACTTGGATCCTAAACCTAATATACTATCACCTTAGGGTCAATTTTCTTACCCTTTTTCTTCTTTTCTCATCTTTCTCAACATTCTCTTTTTTTCTTTTTTTTTTCTTTTTTTCTTTTTTTTTCTTTTTTTCTTTTTTTTACATTTATTCATACTTTCTGACTATATACAAACTTCTATAAATTTCAAACTACTTAAAACAATAAAAATCTTAATTTAAATACTAGCTTAGCCGGATTTTCAAACACTTGGGCCAAAGCAAAAAGGGTAAAATATATATACGAAATGAAATGGCTAAATGGGTCAAACAAATAAAAAGGCTAAGGCTCAGACGGGGTAACTAGGGGAAATATATAAAATGGGCAGGTATAAACAAGTCGGAATAGGTGAATCCTAAATACCTCAATCATATTCTTGTTTTAATTTCAAGTCTAAGGTCTCAAAATGCATCAAAGCATACAAGTTCTATAATTGCAACTACAATAATGGTCAAACTCTCAACAAAAGAATAATGAGCATATATTTAATCAGGTAAAGCTCAATAATCAGGCTCAAATCCTCACAAGACAATGAGTATGGGATAGTAATGCAAGCATTGTATAATTTTTAACTATCTGGTTCACTCCACTATCTTAGGCATCCTAAGATTTTATTTTTATTAAAAATGCTAGTTAGGAAAGCTTTTCTCGTTTTATTTAGTTATATTAAATATAAAAGTTAAGAACCCGCAAATCCAAACCGACCAACCTTTTGTCAACGATTTATATTGAATGAGACGTGTCTTTTGTGTAAAAAGATGACAAAAACGGGACAAGCCTTTTAAAAGAAAATATCTTTTATTCTATTTTTGTATTTTTCAGAATTTTCAAATTTTTATGTATTTATTAATGATTTTCTGATTTTTTTTTAATAAGAAAAAGTGAACCGAACCACTTCCGAATGGAGATTGAGTACGGGAGTGGTTTGATAGAAAAAAAAAAACAAATAAAAAATCTAACTATAAAATTCATCCCCACACTTGAAACACACATTGTCCCCGATGTGTGAAACAAATATAAAAATGAAAGAAGAAAAAAAAGAAAAAGGATAGCAGATACTCCCCTGGTATGTACGGGCCCACAGGGGCGACATAATATATATAACCCACGGGGGCGTAGAAAAAGAAAGAGAAGAAGACCAGTGTAGAAAGACCTCTCGAAAATATTAAATATAAATCCAATTCGCGCGCGTCGCAGAGAATCATCCAAGCACAGTCAAACAAAATAACATCAGATATGTACAATAAAGATAAACATAAAGAACTGAAATAAAACTATATACACAACCACACCAACCCGAGTACAAATATCCAAAATATCCCCGACTGTATGATGAAATGCAAAAATAATAAGAATATGTACAGACCACTGAATTGAAAAGAAAATAAAGAAAAACCGAGGAACCAAAATATCGGCTGATATGGTGTTGAAGCTGCTGCAATGATCACGGTGGTTGTGGTGGAGAAGGATGTGTGGTGCGAATGTGTGTGAGAATACTCTGAAGCAAGGATGTGTGCTCAGCCTGTGTAGCCAATATCCTAACCTGATCTATCCTAAGCTGGTCTATATCATGACGCATTTGGGCAAGGGTGTCGGGTGGAGGTGGTGGTGAATCCTCGGTGGCAAATACAAGTTGTAACTGGCTATGAGGAACCTGATGAACCTGGCGAGGTTGGTCTGGATCAATGGGTGCATGTTGAGTTGGTAATGGGTGATGCTTATAACTGATAGATTCAATTGGATCGATATTGCTGCAAATCAGAACAATCTAGGTACAAACACACAATTCAATCAGCAACACGATTTATTACTAAATAATTCTCTTCTATTGATGATCAAAGCAAACTTGTTGTAGTACAATGTGCAGGAGAATACAATCACACACACAATTCTCTCTCTAGCGTGTAAGATGTGATCTAGACTCTCTCTCTAACATTCTCTCACAACATGCTTTATGCATCAACACATTAGGGAAAATACAAAATTAACCCTAAACTATACAAACTGTATAAACAAAGTACAAAGTAAATCTTAAACAGAAATAAGCCCTAACAGTACTCGCCCTAAGATTTATCTTTGGACTTCAAAAATCTTGTTCAGCTTTCAACTCTTTATCTTCTCTCAAAAGTCTTCTGGTTCATCTTTGACCATCAGCAATTCTTTTCCTTTGCATGTGTTCGTCTTGTTCTTTCAAAGCTTCTTCGATACAAGACTTGAACTTTTTAGCAATCTTCGCTTGTCTTGGCTTTGATTCATTTGTAATGATGTCACAAGCCATCATGCGCTTCAGAGTATCGAGAGATATACCTGCAAAATCAATGTTAGCAAAAAATTCGTACGGCCTTTTCTTCCCTTTGGCCCGTACTTCTAATGTACCCTTTGAAGTCACACGCATGAACTCAATCTCTGGAATATCAATCCTCACAAAGTCAGCATTGAGTAATGCCTTCCTTAATCGGATTTTCTCGGTTGCAGCACCAATCACTTCGATCATTATCTCAAATAACCTTCGGTCGGATTCAGCAACCGGATCTTTACACTTTTCTATCTTATGATTTCGCAGATGATCAATGTAAGATGGGTGAAGCAGCTTCAGCTCAAACGTACTGAGCAGTGTGATCATATCTACATCCCAGTCATCCAAATTTCGTACCAGTTTCAACTCATAAGTTTTGGAATTATAAAAATGTCTCAGAATCGGTTTAGTGACTTGTGAACCATCAATCACTTTCAATCTCGAATTTGTCACCTTATCAAAATATTCATCCGAAAACTCTTCTAAATACATGTCACGCACAACCAACTTCTTTTGCTTCTTTTTCTTCTTGTTTTCAACATAAATCTTAACTTCTGGTTGGCCACGAAACTCTAAAAACTTGGGCATCCGACTAATTCCAGCATCCAATAGCATCACACATTTGTCTCCACGTTCAGCCCGAGAATGATTTATCAATCTTAACTTGTGCAATTCTTTCAGATCTTGAACCGGCAACTTGAATATGCTTGAATAATAATGATAAACATCACAAAGCCCATTCACCCTCTTGATTAGAAACGCATCAAATATCTCATCATATTTCCAAGCAATGATCTTCACATCCTTGGACTTTTCAGGCACGATCATTGAGTCTAGTAAGTCAGCAACGGACTGACCCTTACTCAGCAGTGATCTAACAATATCACCTGCTGTGGCAGACTTGTGCCAAGACTCTCGTACTTCCATAAGCATGTGATAAGACTTCATCTCGCTAGGAAACATATCAATAAGCTCCTTCCTCTTCTTATGTGCATCATCTGGCAATGCCATCAACTGAATTTCATTAGGCTCCAGCACTTTGAACCGTTTTGTCAATTCAAAGTATTGTGGGTTATGAGAATCTAAAAAGAGAATACGGTTATGCATCTTCTTAGATTTTTGAAAACTAACCACAATTTTCTTCAAGGACTCTTTCTTCAGCCTTTTCAATGTCTTGTATGGATAATTTCTGGATTGCAACCACTGACGCATATCTGTGGACGTCATCTCTTCTGGGTTTTGATGATATAGTTCTTCCGGAGGAAGATCATCGATGTTCAGACTTTCTTGAAGAGGAGTCCACTCACCCATTTCAACTACGAACTCTTTATCATCACCCGTCACTTTGTCTTGCGCATTTATACACTTTTCATACTCCTCGTTTATTTGACTGATAGTGAGTCCATTCAAATAAACAGGGTTATATTTCATTTTTTCCTAATACGCAAACCTTTCATCAAGATCAGTGGGTATGTCATCATCAGGATTAGCTCCCGGTTCAGATTCTGTGAAGTATACTTCGTCCAAGTCATCTAATGCTTCAATTGTGGGTGCAGTTTCAGTTTGAACCGGCTCAAACTGAAATGTTTCTTCTACAGTTGTTTCCTTCACATTCTCATCTTCTTTACCAACTTCGGATACTTCAGCTACCTGTACAGATTCAGTTTGAATCGGCTCTGACTGATCTGTTTCTTCAATTCTAGCTTTCTTTACATTCTCAACTTCTTTAACTATCTCCGGCACTTCATCCAGTTTACGTTTTCCCTCGGCTTTGTCAGGAATGACAATATCAGCAGCTTCATCGGGAATAGGGACAGATTCAACAATCAGTGTTGTCTCAGTTTTAGATCGGCGAGATCTAGTATAATAGACTGAGACTTCCCTAGGAGTATCAGACACTCCAACGTCCTCTTCAACAACAAAATCTTTGTCTGATTCAAAACTGACTGACTCCTTTTCTTTCATCCAACTTTCCAATACCTCCTTTTCAGCACGTAAAGTGTTACACTCTGCTTGCAACTCTTCATAATCGGCTTTTAGTTTCTCATAGTCAGCATCCAGTTCTTTAAATGTTTCAAGATTCTTATGATGAATAGCCCAAAACTCTTCCAACCTCTTTTTCTTCCTTTCATTAGATGCTTTCAATAACGCATTAGCATCTAAGAGTTTGGCTATCATCCTTTCCAAATGAAAAACTGTATCTTCTTCTTCATTCAAATTAACACTTGATTCAACTTTTGGTGAAGACCCCATCGGTTGATCAATGTTTTCAGTTGCTTTGGAGGATGTGGCAATATCGGCTGGTTCAGGAGCAATAAACTCAGCACCAGTATCATCGACCGTCTGTGCCACAGTCTCCACTTCAGCAACTACATCATGGGCTATTTGAACCACATCAACATTTTCTTCTTCAATAATCGGTTCTATCACTTGCACATTCTCAATAATAACCTCTTCTTCTATAACCGGTTCCATCACAACATTTTCAACTTCGACTGGTTCATCAACAATAATTTGTTCTTCAAAATGTTCTGCCTCCTCATCAACTGATTCAGCACTATCTTCTTCAATAACATCATCGTTTCCACCATCACCACTATCATTACTATCATCATCACCACTATCAACATCATCATTATCATCACTATCAGCATCATCATCATTTCCAACCTCCTCATTTCCATCTTCATTATTTCCATCCTCCTCTTCTGGATGTCGAGCAAAATACTCATCATCATCCAGAAGGTTATCGGGCATTTCATCAATGAGATCTAATGGATTCAGTACCTCTTCTTGAGTAATATGGTAATATACTCCTCCAAGATCCTCTTCTTGGTTTGCTATATCCCTCATATAATCAAACATCTCAACACCTTCAACACCTCCAATGCTCATCTTCCGGTAAGATAAAGCATTCATATCTTCGGTGTATAAGATTCCTCCTTCAAAACCTTCTTCCCTAATCATCGGATGGGCAATATTTATCATCATTTGCAAAAACCGTGGGTACATGAGAAACTTAAACCTCTTCCCTTTAACAAGATTGAAAATAAAACCCTTCATAATCCATTTTGACATGTTAAATGGCCGGTTCTCAGCAATTGCAACGATTGGGGATGCAATCTCTGAGAGAGAGTTATCAAACCCGGCACTCCTCCTTGACATGCACTGTTGAACAACATAGCACAATAATTTCCATCTTTTTCCCAATCTTGTCCTGACAAACTGCTATTTGGGAAATATGAGAGGATGTCCCATATTTATAAAGCAAGTCTGGCATTCAGCAGTTGTAATTTCATCAGGTGCATCAGCGTCAGCATTATCCAACCTTAAAGCAGTCCGGATGGACTCTTTAGACACAGTTAACACTAACTGTCTGGTAATGAACCCTCTCACCACAGATGTACCATCCTCATTGGTAACAACTTCTGCTGTTTTCCAAAATTTCTTTATCAATCTTGCATAGATAACAGGCTTAGCACACATAGCATACACATACTTTGTTCTTCTCAGAAACCGGATCATCTCTTCATATCCTTCAGCTTCTAGCAAAGATTCATCTAGCACAGCAACTAGATTATGCTTGGGCTCAAACTTAAGATTCTCCATCTGTTAACAAGACAAGACATATGTGTTAGTGATCATTCATTCAAACGGATAACAACAATTGTTCAAAAATAAGCACAAATTCATAATGTAACATCTTAACATTTTACACTCAAATTGATTTAAACTTATGAAACAAAATCAGTTTGTTTAACACTTAGTGTATCAATGTTTTGAATATTACTTAACAAATTTACTGCTTGTACACTTAAGAACAATTATTATCATTTGTAAAATGAAATATTAACACTTGTTCATTTCAGGTTTAGTATCAATTTGTCCATTTGTTAACACTTAAAATTTATGTTCAATGTTCATCTTTAACAATGGCGGTTCAAACAGGGTTTTAAACTTTTTCTTTTGATTCTCACAATTGATGATGATTCAATGTTGTTTTCTGATTAAACAAAAATGATTAACAGTTATTAAACTTATTTCAACCCTCGATTTTGATTTTAACAACTAGAAATCAAAGTGTCGATTCAGTTCTGATTACTGTTCATCAACAGTGTTTTCGATTTTAAGAACAATGGTGGGTTTGTGATGATCGATCATGATGATTATACCTTATCCAATCTCAAACACTTGATATAGAATCAGGGATTGAATATGGTAAGGTCGATCGATGTTCAGGGGATGTTGCTTCAACACGATTTTGAAAAAAATGATAAGTGTTTGTGAAAAAGCGGTATTTATATGTGAATCAGCCGGCTCAAAATTAGGTCAAAATTTTGGGACGGGTCAAAACTTGGGACGGGTCATGTTGTGGTTTGGACGGGTCAAGTGTTTTGAACGGGTCAACATTTTTAAGACAGGTCAACACTTTGAAACGGGTCAAGTGAGTATATAGCTGTGTCATAAGATTTGAAACAACTACACCTGGTTTTGTTCATCACCCGGCTCTACAGTTGAGCATTTGTCCATCACCCGGCTGTACAGTTGTACATTTGTTCATCACCCGGCTGAATTAGTAACACTTTGTTCATCACCCGGCTGAATAGTGACACTTAACATCATCACCCGGCTGCACACATACTTTACTTCTTTACCCGGCTACACAGTGACATATTTGTTCATCACCCGGCAACACAGTTGCACTTACTTGCATCACCCGGCTTAAGAGAAAACAATTCCCACATTACCCGGCTGCATAGTAACATTCAGTTACCCGGCTGATAACAAGCATCACTTCATTGCCCCGCAGAATAGTAACATCTTCATTACACGGCTGATAAGTGAAACCACTTACACGGTTGAATAGTAACAGATTGACTTTGTCACCCGGCAAGGTTTGTTACCCGGTTAAACATATATTCATGTAGTCACCCGGCTTAACAGTAATACTTCACCCGGCAGCAACACTTAGTCAATTTTCCTTTGTTTCTTTGTCTGTTGACTTTTTCAACGGCATTTATTGCACCTGCAAACATTCTCGACATATTAATTAGACAGACATCCTTAATTAGGGTTTGTCAAATTAATTAATCAAAAATAGAATTTAGGGCAACAAATTAATTCACATTAAATTCCTTTTTCATTTTCTCACAAAAATGTTTTTGCACAACCAATATTTCTATATCCCGAAGCAATTTTCTAAAAACAAATCACAAGACCTTAGGTTTGTTTTTAACATATCCAAAACATTTGCTTTCATTAACCACATGATCCATACATTCAACACACTTATTTCAAAAATATTTTTGGCTTTTTGTAACAATTTTTCTTCTTCAATTATTCTCCCCCTAAACTTGAAATTTCTTGAAATTTTAAGTTTAACATGAATGTCGATGTGTCAATAAAGACTCCATATGCCTGCACACACAAAGCACACATTAAAGTAAATACATATGCAATGCAATGAATCAATATATCGCAGTGAGATCATACCACACATTATCTGATCATGTTTTGCAAGTTTTGAGTAGACATTTGACTTATGTTAGATTGAGTGATGATATGATAACATACCAATTAGCTCGAATTGACACACTTACTTTTTCAGTATCATGATGAGATTAAGGTTCGATTAAAATGTCTTATGTGACCCACATGTATACATATGTCAACATATTTCCTTATCAAACACAACTTGAATGCATATTGCACAAAAACTTGGTCGCTTACAATCATATATAGTGTGGAATATGGGTTCTATTCGGATTTGGTTCACTTTGGGACTTCTTTTGAATTCCTTTTTGGAATTTTGATTTCCTATCGTTCCCCTTGGGAATCTTATGAATTCCATTTTGGAATTTTTGTTTGGTGATGGCCACATTTGGGACTCTTTTTGTTCCAACATTGGGAATCTTTTGCTGCACCTTGAAGCTCAAAAGAGACTTCATGTGAGACTTCAGGTCTGTGGGTACCACAACAAAGAAGCTCACGATGCGGTTCATCACACTGAATAGACTGCATCGTTACCCGATCATGAACAGTTATCATCACAAGCAATGCATCCAAAGATATATATTTAGACATGTATAGCAAAAGAACTTAACACAAAGATCATTAAGATTAGATTTGTCAACAATGAACTTACTTTTTCAGTCTAATTGCCTGAGCTGTCTCGCACATCAACTAACATTCATCAGTCTTTATTATTAAAATGATGAAACAAATAATGTCTAGTGTAACAATCATTTCTCACTTTTTGCAATATAGATTCTTATGACATGAGTTTCTTTTCCTTTTGCTTTTCTTTTTCCATCTTTTTTTGTTCTTTTTCTTTTTCATGCACACTCACAATGCAAAAATAAAATAAAAAGACAAAGGAATCAATACGTGACATCGACTTATTATATTTTTGGCTTTTATATTTTCTGTTTTTGTATTGATTTTTGCAAAAATAGAATCAATCATGGTTGATTAACCCTATGGATTGAATTAAGAATTCAAACCGTCCTGACAAAGATGATTTTGTGAAAAGATCTGCCAGTTGTTTGTCGGTATGAACTTTAATCAAAATTATTAAACCTTTTTCAGAGTTGTCTCTGAGAAAATGATATCGAATTTCGATATGTTTGGTTTTTGAGTGTTGAACAGGATTAGCAGTAATGAACATAGCAGCAGTATTGTCTATGTAAATAGGAGTTTTGAGAAAGTTAAACCCGTAGTCAAACAATTGATTTTGTAGCCACAAAACTTGAGAACATCCTGCAGATGCAGCGATATACTCTGCTTCAACTGTGGATACAGAAACGTTGGTCTGCTTTTTGCATTGCCAAGAAACAAGTCTAGGACCCAGAAATTGACATCCACCCGTAGTCGATTTCCTGTCAAGAGCACACCCACCAAAGTCACTATCAGAATAACTATATAATTCAAAATTGCCCTCATAAGGATAACATAACCCGAGATTCGGCTTCCCTTTAAGGTATCTGAAAATACGTTTAACAGCAACCAGGTGCGACTCTTTTGGATCAGACTGATATCTGGCACACACACATACAACATACATAATGTCTGGTCTTGATGCAGTAAGATACATCAATGAACCAATCATTAATCTGTACAGTGTTTGATCAACGGATTTGCCTTTTGAATCCGGCTGTATCTTGCAATTCACATCAGATGGCGTTCGAATATTCTGACAATCCTGCATCTTGAACTTTTTCAGCAGCTTTTCAACAAACTTTGATTGGTTGATAAAAATTCCTTCAGCTGACTGTTTGACTTGCAATCCGAGAAAGAAATTGATCTCTCCCATCGAACTCATCTGAAATCTTGATTTCATAATCTCTTCAAACTCTTTGCACATGGACGGACTTGTTGATCCAAAGATGATATCATCCACATACACTTGAACACATAAAAGATCTTCATTTGTATACAAATCCTTGGGGCTTGATGTAGACCATTTCATGAACAATGTGGGATCAATCTGACCTCTTGAAAAACCATGTTCCAACAAATGTTTAGATAACGTCTCGTACCAAATCCTTGGGGCTTGATGTAGACCATATAAAGCTTTGCTTAATTTGTATACACGATGTGGATACTCAGGATCCTCAAAACCTGGAGGTTGTCTGACATATACATCATCGGTAATTGGTCCATACAAAAATGCACCTTTCACATCCATTTGAAACACTTTGAACTTCATGAAAGAGGCATATGCTAGAAAAACGCGAATAGCTTCAAGTCGAGCGACCGGAGCAAACACTTCTTCATAGTCAATACCTTCTTCTTGAGTGTAACCTTGTGCAATAAGTCTGGCTTTATTTCTGACCACAATGCCACGTTCATCTGGCTTGTTCTTGTACAACCATCTTGTACCAATCGCATTTTCTCCTTCAGGTAAGTCCACTAATTTCCAAACCTCTTGTTTGCGAAATTGAAGTAACTCCTCTTGCATGGCTTCAATCCAACTATTATCTTGTAACGCTTCTGAGGCACCACTTGAGAAAGAAAACATGAATAAAGACAAACGTTTGCATGTTCAGTCTGACTTCTCATAGTTCTCTGATTCAAAGGTCCTATAATCTGAGAAAGAGGATGATTCCTGTGAACTCGGTGAGTTGGAATTGAATCACCTTGTACTTGCGTCTCCAGATTAGACTGATTCAGATTCGGTAGATCGTGCAGAATTATAGAAGCATGCGGAGTGAAATTAGGAACTTGTTCTGGTGAATTGATGAAGTAGTCAAATGATTCTGGAACAACTTCAACATTCGGATCTGATGATGGTTGATTTTAAACAAATCCACCATCATTAGGAGTATTTTGCGGATTCACATCATCATCAAAATTGTTTGATTCTTGATCTTCTTGAGAACCAGATGGACCCGGAGCTTGACTGGATACCACATGATCAGGATTATGAAATGACATGAACGGATACTCAGAATTGAGATTACTATCATTGCCATTGTCAGAATCATCACTGAAACATCCCAAGTCTCCAGATTCTTTACTCGATTTTCCTGAAAAATCAAACAAGTTAGATTTGAAAGATTTTGATAACGAATCTAAATCAAACAACCATTCGGGACCATGAGCCACTGACGGAAACAAATTTTCTAAAAAACTTTACATTAATAGTTTCAATAACAACGTTTGTTTTGCTATAAAAACACGATAAGCTTTTGAAACCGAAGAGTAACCAAGAAAAAATCCATCGTCAGATTTTGACTCAAATTTACCGAGATGATCACTTAAATTTAGAATCGATACAGGACAACCAAATGCTTTCAAGTATGAAATATTCGGTTTTCTTCCAAATAACAACTCATAAGATATTTTATGTTTATCCTGAACCAATAATGTCCTGTTCTGTACAAAGCAAGCAGTAGCAATCGCTTCGTCCCAGAATGTGATAGGGATTTTGGCATCTGCAAGCATGGATCTTGCTGCTTCAATTAGTGTTCGATTTTTCCGTTCTGCCACACCGTTTTGTTGACGCGTTCTTGGAGCACTAAATTGACGCGCAATTCCTTTTTCCGCACAAAACAAATCGACATTAGAGTTTTTAAACTCGGTTCCATTATCACTTCTCAAAATTTTTACTTTACAATCTAACTGATTTTCAACTTTGATAATGAATTCTTTTAACAACTCAGCAGTTTCAGATTTAACATGCAAGAAATAAACCAAAGAAAATCTAGTAAAATCATCAATGATGACAAAACAATAAGACTTCTTTCCGATGCTTTGAACATTTGTTGGTCCGAAAAGATCCATGTGTAGCTTCTGTAGGGGCTTTGAGATGGAGTTTTCTTGCTTGGACTTAAAAGTCATTCGATGCTGTTTTCCTTTCAAACAAGCTGGGCAGAGATCAGTTGTTGAGAATTTCTTTGACGGTATTCCCACAGCATGATTTCCAGTCACCAGTCGGTTCATGTTTCTGAAATATGAATGGCCTAGCCGTCTATGCCAAAGCTGACTCTCATCATTTGACGCATGCGTAATGAGACATGTGGTTTCGGTTTCAGCATCAATCTGTGACATATCAAGCTTGTATACATCACGATCTCTTGGAGCTTTAACCACCACCCACTCATTGTCAATCTTGAAACCTGGTTTGAGTATGTAACAAAAAGAATCATCAAATAATGTTGAATATGATTTGTCACAAATTTGAGATACACTTAGCAAATTAAAGTTGAATTGTGCACAGTAGTTGACTTTATCAAAGCTAATAATCCCATTTGACATGGTTCCTTCTCCAGTAATTTTTCCACCAGCATCTCCTCCAAATGCAACATGAGTACCATTCTTTAGCTTAAAATCTTGAAGCAAGGCATGATTGCCTGTCATATGCCGGCTACACCCACTATCAACAAACCATGAGTTGATAGGTCTTCGAGGGCGTACCTGCATTTCAACATTTTACCTAGTTAGTTTGGTCAACCCAGGCCCACATGGTCTTGGGTTTTCCGAATCTATCTGTAACAGTAACTTGTTGATAATGTAGATTTTGAAAATTTGTTTCATTTGAGAGATTTGGTTGAAAACTGTTTCGCCCAACGGCTTGATTCGTTTGCTTTATTCTTAAAGCAATGAACATTTCCTCTAACTTAGGATCAAGGTTATTTTCAAATTTCGGATTTCTCACCATCAAAGCTCTCGGCTTAAAACTGTTAACCTGCACATTTCTAGATGAAAATTCATTAAAACCAGAATTGTTTCATTTGAAAGTTCTCAAATCAGGAGAATGACTTTGGTTAACTTTTTGAAAACCAAAAGATTGATTTCTTTGAAAATTCGGAAAAGGCGTCATTTCTCTTGATGAGTTTTTCCGAAAGAAACAATCTGCAGTGTCATGATTTCTCCTTTCACAAATATCACAAAACTTGTTATAAAAACATTCATATGAAGAATGATTTCTTTTGTCACAGTAATTGCAGTACCTGTTAAAGAAACATTCAGCAGTAGCATGATTATAACGATCACAAATCTCACAATGTTTCTTGCTAATCTTAAAGCGCCGATTGTTAACTCTAGATGTTGAACCCACTCGTGATTCATTAACAGACATGTTCGGTTTTAAGTTAACTTGATTCTTTTGTGGAGATTTTGATTGTGACTTTGATTGTTTGTGATCAAGTTTAGATTGTTTGGGAACTTGGTTCGATTTTGAAACATCTTTCTTAGTGACCTTCTTTGATTCAAATCTTTTATCATTGACAGTGGAAGTCTTAGGACCTGAACCTGTTTTCAGACCAGAGTTAGATTTGATCTTAGAATTGAGTTGGTTACCATGAGATGAGTTCATATCAAACGTTCCTGCAGATACAAACTTGATTGTTTTCACTTTGGACACTTTCTTTTTCACAGGTTTGACATTGTCAGTTTTAACAGTTTGAGCTTTGGTGTTGTCATTTGAGGTTATGACACTTTTACCTTTTGACTGTTTTGTTTCAGAGTGATTGTTTGTCAATTTCAATTTCTGCATCTTTGCATTTGAAACTTCAGTCTTCTTCACTGGTTTCTTCTTGATCAGTTGATCAGCAACAATCACTTTCTGTTCATTCTTCCACTTGATGTATTCTGGATCATTTTATCCTGAAAATTCAGCTTCATCCTTCACCTTTTCTTCTGGCTTAGGATTCAGTTCCGGATATTCGACAAGTTGCACCGGAATAGGATCAGATTTGTTGCTTGCTTCATCATCAGCTTCAAATGTCACGGTGTCATCTTCTTTCAAGCTTTCCAGTAAAACTTCAGATCCTTCGGATTCAGATTTACTTCTTTGAATTTCTTTGAATCTTTATTCATTTTCAGGTGAATGATCAAATTCATTGAAGTTTTCAGGTAAAGTGTTAGTGATTGATTTAGGAATTGGTTCATGAGTGAAACCCAACCCTGTTTTGTTATCTTTCCTATCACTAATTAACTTTGCTAGAATTGCTTTTGAACTCTTCATCTTTGTCAATTCAACCTCAGTTGCTGCATGAGCAATCTTTTCTACTTCAAAACTTTTGGTCATTTCTTCCAATTGTTTATTTGATATTTCCAGTTCCTTCAAGGTTTTGTTCCATGATTCTTTAAGTGACATTATCTTCTCATTTGCAATTTTGTGCTCAATTTTAAGTTGTTCATGAACTTGTTCATGTTTGCTTAAATTATCACCAATTTTAAACGAATGAGTTCGATAATGTTCCACTTGTTTAATGCATTGTTCAGAACATAACCTACCTTTAACATCATTAGGCAAAGGAACATAATTAGGGGGTAGTTCGGTACTAACCTTTTGTTGTTCAACAGATGATGAAGACTCGTCAGATGTAGCCATAAGCGCAACTTCTGGTTCAGATTCTTCAACAGGATCTGACTTTGCACTCCAATCATACTCTTCAGAATCTTCACTAATAGCATTAGTCACTTGATCATCCCCTTCTTCAGAACAATCTTCTTCCTCAATTTCACAAACCAGTGCCAAACTTGATGTAAGATCAGATGTAAACTGTTCCGCATAAGCACTCCAGTCATATCCGTCTTTCACACTAACTACCAGTGCTTTGGTCTGATCTTCTGGTTTCTTGCCTTCATCTTTCAGTTCTGGCATTGGAAGACTTTGATATGGCTTTTGCATGAAACGTTGATTTCTGTTATGATAGCTTGAAGACTGTTGTGAGTTCTGACTTTGACCATGATTCTGTCCACTTGAACCAGCTTGATCATTGTAATTCTGATTCTTAGGAGCCTTGCATTCCCTCGAAAAATGACCATAGCAGTTACAGTTGAAACATCTGGCCTTTGACTTGTCAAAACCAACTGTCTTGTTTGCATGTGGCTTGAAGCTTCGGTTTACAAATGCATGTTTCTGAGTTCGATATGCAACCATCACCATTTGCCAATTTAAGTCCATTTCTTCAACGTCATCAGGATCCATTTCAAACAGATCTTGAAGCACAACATCCATCTGAGTCAAATGACTTCCTTGATATGCTTGAAAGCTTGCCATGAATGCAGTAAATGCATTCTTTGTCTCATCATCTTGTAACAAGATGTTCATCACATCTTTTACTTTGGCTTGAACTGTGGAACTTGAACTTTGATTTTCTGCTTGAGATTTCATAGATTGACTTTGAACTTGAGCTCTTGGTGGAGATTGAGGTTGAGAGTAAATTGGTGAGCTTGGTAAATACGATGAATCAGTGTAAAAGCTAGCACCAACAAACAAATCACCCTCGTCATCAGTCTTAGCAGCATCTTGAGCAAGGAAAGCATTCTCCACTGTGTTAGCAGGATTCACAACAAACTTATACTGAGCATGTGAACCTGATCTGTCAGTATTTCTAGAGCTTTCATCAATCTCAACTTCTTCGATCTTTGCAATGAGCAGATCTAAGTCCATTGGAAACTTTTCTGTATGCTTCAGTAGAGTCACAGTCTGTTTCCATGAAGATGTCATTCAGGTTTTGAAGATCTGTCTTTGCACCAACATTTGTCATCTCAGTTGTTAGATGAACAAATCTATTCATCATCTGGTGCACAGATTCTCCAGCAATATGCTCAAACAATTCTAATTGTCTCTTCAATTTCTGCTTCTTGAGACTTCTTAATTGTTCTCCTCCTTCACAGATTGATTTCAATGCCTTGAACAATGTGTAGCCAGTTTGATAAGCATCCAATCTTGACAACACTTGAAGTGGCAGCCCTTTGCACATTAAAGAATAAGCCTTAATGTCATTCTTGACCTTTCGTAAGTCTTCTATTGATAGATTATCTTCAGGATAAGGTTCAGTTGAATCTTTGGTGTAGGTGCTTGCACTGTCAGGAGCAGTCTGAGTAGGAATGTGAGGACCTTTATCAATTGACTTCCATAGATCATTGTCAATAGAGCATAGATGATGCTTCAATCTGATTGTCCAGTTCTTGAAATCTGCACGATTAACCAATCTAGGAACACGGTTATCAGAATCATCATTAGGTGCCATTTTAAAAAGATTTTTAAAAACAAAATATTTTTGTGTTTTTGATGATTTTTGAGAAGAAACAGTTAAAATTTTAAACTAAAAGCAAATAAATAATAACAAGATAAGATAACAAGGTTTGAAACAACTGAAAACAAGTCACACGGCTGAACAGTGAAATTTTGTTCTTCACCCGGCTGAACAGTGTAGTTTCTCCTTCACCCGGCTGAGAAAAACTTCTTCACCCGTCTAAACAGTGACACGGCTAAACAGTTGTGAACTTCTCACTTGAAATCTTTACACGGCAAACAGAGTTACCCGGCTGAACAATGACACGGCTGAACAGTAAAACTTAACACGGCTGAAAACTTGACACGGTAAGAAGACAAATATTCACCAGGCTTCACAATTAACAACACTTCACCCGGCTGAGCGTGAGACGGCTGAAAGAGTTGATCACCCGGCTGAATAGTAACAAGTTGATCCGGCTGTAATGTTGATCACCCGGCTAAACAGTGCTTTACCCGTCTGAAAAAGATCTTCACACGGCTAAACAGTACACTTACCCGGCTCAACAGTACACAGTTTTACTTGCAAATCTTCACCCGTCTAGACAATTTTCCTTTACACGGCTGCACAAGACCTAATTGTTCACAAATCTAACTCCAAAAAGTTTGTCTAAGTCAAATTTTTATCACCCGGCTAGTTCATCTTCAACCAGTTCATCATGTTCATCATTTTCGTCATACAGATTTTTCAGAATTTTAATGAAACTTGTCCAATTTCTCCAAAAATCACACACAAGCACCGATTTATACCGATTATCAATCTCCAATCTCAATCAATCCAAAACATGATCAATTTTTGATGATTTTGAGCAAAAATTTGATCGAACGGTAAATTTCAATTTCTTCTTAATTCCTCAGATCTGATGATAATCTGATGGAATTTGCACAATTGTTGTGAATTAGAAATGATTCAGAGGATGAATCAAATCCAAGAACAACAACAAATCATTCAAATCCTGATTTGAGCAATATTGATGTGTTTTTGCTTGATGAATAGCGAAGAACACACACAATACCAACAGCTCTGATACCAAATTGATAGATTCAATTGGATCGATATTGCTGCAAATCAGAACAATCTAGGTACAAACACACAATTCAATCAGCAACACGATTCATTACTAAATAATTCTCTTGTATTGATGATCAAAGCAAACTTGTTGTAGTACAATGTGCAGGAGAATACAATCACACACAAAATTCTCTCTCTAGCGTGTAAGATGTGATCTAGACTCTCTCTCTCTAACATTCTCTCACAACATGCTTTATGCATCAACACATTAGAGAAAATACAAAATTAACCCTAAACTATACAAACTGTATTAACAAAGTACAAAGTAAATCTTAAACAGAAATAAGCCCTAACAATAACCAAAGCGCTCCTCCCATCTAGGAGTGGGCCAATGAAATACTCAGGCTCCCGCACATTCGAAAAGCGGTACGGACTGTTTGGTGGGCAGATGTAGCTCGACTGGAGCTCAACATAAGTGATGGAGCGCGTAGCAGTAGCCATAGATAAGGTGGATGTAGGATATCGCTGGTACACATGAAGGTGTTCAGCCATATGAGCAATGAGTTGTCCGAGAGCTAACCTAGATGTCGATCCTCGATGTGCTCGGTCAAACACCGAAAGTATGATCGTGGCCAGGTTGGTCTCCTTCCTCGTCAAGATGCAATACAAGATGAAAAGGTCAAGCTTGTTGACCTTCTCAATCCCGTCGTAACAGCAACGACCGTACATGCGATAACTCGGTGTAAGTATCGATGCAGCGGGTCGTATAACGAGGACGTAGAGATGCTCGAAAAGAATGGACGATCCTCGATGGACGCCCAAAATCGACGGAGGGTGTCCATGGTGACACTCATGTTCGCTGGGAAATCTGAGCTAACTATCCCTCTAAGACTTCGGCAGTGGTGTAGAGACCTAGGTGTACAGCAAACTCAGGTATGGACAGACGGTGTATCTGGTGACCCAGGCTAAACTCGACGGCATCTAACTTGGAAAACCTAGTAAATCTAACCCTAAACGTGGAATAAAACTCCACAGTGAGTTGGGTGTACTGTGAGTGGCGGAATAATACATCCAAAAGAGTGTTCCACCTATCTCCTAGAAGATCTCGAACCCCATCTCGAGCCCCCATCTTTCCTAGTAAGCCCCACTATAAGGTTCTAGCCTGAAGGTGTGTACAACCTACGTAAATGAGCATCTTAGTATGTGTAGGTGTGTCGGCTCTAAACCTAAGAAGGGGATGGTCACGTAAATGTAAAATAGGATCAGGTTGGGTCTCATCTGGCTCATACTCAATGTCTGGCATCACGACATCGCGCTCCTCTGGTGGTGGTGGTGGTGCACGGCCTCCACGGGTCCGTTTTCGGCTCGGGCCGGCGGAAGAAGATTTACCGACCATATCTGCAAAATAAAAGTAAGAACAAACCCTGGAAATTTACAAAAACTAAAGTGCAGCTCTAATGAATCAAACCGTTCCCGAATGGAGATTGAGTATAGGAACGGTTTGATTTTAACTTTTGAAGCACCCACTCATCAACATATTATACTACTCTTAACTAAAATTAAACTAACATTACTATTTAAAAATTTAACTAATTGTAATAAAAGCAAAGTGACAATTTAACCTAAATAAACTTAACTACCCAAAAAAAATATATTTTTTTTTGTTTTTATATATTTTTAATGTTTTTGGGTTTTTTAGTTGTTTAAAACTATAAAGTATTTACACAAATAAAATAAAGCTATTTACAAAAATCTTTTTGTGTTTTTACAATTTTTAAAGAAAATTGGAAATAAGGGCTTTGTTTTTGCAATATAATCCAACCCGACCACCCTCGAATGGAGATTGAGTACGAGGGTGGTCCGGTTTTTAACCGTTTCAGCATTCAAACCCAAACCAATTTCAACTAAAGGCACGGAATTTCCCCAAACTTAAAACAAACATGAACCTAAAACTAACCCTTAATCTCTAAACTACTAAACTAAACCTAATTGAATCCTAATATACTGCAGTTAAGATAAAATTAAACTAAATTAACTCCTAATCTAACTGATTTAAAGAAATTTAAACCTGTAAATTGAAGTTTGAGGTGAATTAGGAGAAATGGTGGTGGTTGTGGCTGTAACAGCAGGAGCAGCAGCTGCACAAGGGTGGCGGTTGGCTGAACAGCAGCCGCTGTTACAGGTTATCGGTGGATGTGGGTGTTTGTGGAAGACGATGGAGAAGAAGAAGGGTGTTGCGACTGAGGTGAGAGTATGGTGGTGGTGTGTGGTAGCTGCGATGGGAATGGTGGTGGTTTTGGTTTGATGATGCGATGGTGATGTTGATGAGGTGTTGGTGGAGGATAATGAAGAGGAAAAAGAAACGGTGGTGGTGATGGTGAATGGAGCAGGGCCGGCGGTTGTAACAATGGTGTCGGGTTGTGGTGATGATGATGCGGCGGCTGTGGTGAGCCTGATGATGATGATGATGATGACGATTAGATGATGGCAGGGAGGTGCGGCGACAGTGATGATGGGCTGCTGCCTGGTAATGGTGAACAGGGGGTGGGAATGGTGGGTGTAACTGTCGAGTGAACTCATGGGTGGTGGTGTGAGCTTGAAGAAGAAGGTGATTGTGGGGGAGATGGTTTGTTTTCTAAAATGAAAGGTACTCTTTCATCACATCATTCAATAAACATGCTTGATTCCTTAACTAAAATCTACTTAATAAAGTAAGGTTTTGAGAAGCAAACTTGAGTGGGAAAAAATGAGGGAAAGATTGTGGGCAAACATTTAAAAAAAGTAATTTTAGAATAATGCAAAATTAATTTCTCTGCATTTTAAAATAAATGATATTTTGGTTGCAAAATCAACGCAATATTGAATAACTGAACATCGACGAGTGGTTTTAAATCCCAACAGTTTTTAATATTGATTTTTATTATAATAACTTTGATTTTTACATCGCATTTTCAATCGCGATTTCTTCATTCAATAGATCATTTATTTCTTCAGCCCGTGTGTCTATACGGGTATTAAACCTAGTACAAAATAAAACTAATAAAAAGATATTGAAACCTAAAACTTAAAAACACTAGCTAATATTTACATGAACCTAATTATCTTTCATTTTTTTGTTTTTTTGTTCTTGTTTATGTTTTTTTTATAAATAAAACTAACTAAAGAAAACCGAACCACTCCCGAATGGAGATTGAGTACGGGAGTGGTTAGATTTAAAATAAAATAAAATAAAATAAAATAAAAGAATAAAAATAAAAATAAGACTACTATGTACAATGGTAGGACCTCTCAAACACTCACGCATCAATCAAATCGAGGCGCAAGACCTCCCCTCGACCCTCAACACGCGTACCTCTCACGTACAACTTTAACCTATGACCGTTTACTTTCCATGCTTTCTCATCGTCTTCAATCTCGACAGTCCTATATGGAAAAACCTCTCGAACAGTAAATGGACCGGACCATCGAGATTTCAACTTCCCGGGAAACAATCTAAGCCGGGAATTGAATAAAAGAACCTGATCCCCACACTTGAAGGATTTTGTACCTTTCAAGTGTCGATCATGACGCGCCTTTGTCTTCATTTTATAATCATATGAATGTGCGTACGCATGATCCCTCAACTCCTCTAATTCGTGTATCTGATGGAATCGGTGATCTCTAGCACTCGATGTGTCTAAGTTCACCGTCTGTAAAGCCCAAGATGCACGGTGCTCTAACTCAACAGGAAGATGACACGCTTTCCCGTAAATCAAACGAAACAGTATAGAACCAGTCGGTGTCGGATAAGCTGTACGGAAAGCCCAGAGAGCGTCATCTAACTTGTCGGACCAATTCTTTCGATTGGCTTCAACAGTTTTCTCCAGAATACGCTTGATGCCCCGGTTACTCACTTCCACTTGCCCACTCGTCTGTGAGTGATAAGCTGTAGCAAGACGATGGGTCACCCCATATCTCTGCAATGCTCGATCCATCCGCGCGTTGCAGAAGTAAGTACCTCTATCACTGATAATTGTTTTGGGGACACCAAAACGTGCAAACAACCTCTTCAAAAATCCCACTACAACCCTGGCATCATTTGTGGGTAAGGCTTGAGCCTCAACCCACTTTGAAACATAGTCAACGGGCACCAGGATGTACTTGTTCCCCCATGAATTCGGGAACGGGCCCATGAAATCAATGCCCCAAATGTCAAAAACTTCAACCACCTGGCTAACATTCTGGGGCATCTCATCACGAGATGAGATATTGCCAACCCTCTGGCATGCATCACATGCTCTAATCATCTCCTGATCATCATGATAAATGGAAGGCCAATAAAATCCTGCATCAAATACCTTCCTCGCTGTCACACTCACACCATGATGACCACCAATGGGTCCCTCATGGCAGTGTTTCAACACTGAGCTCGCCTCATCTCCAAAAACACACCTACGAACTATCTAATCAGCACCGATCCTAAACAGATAAGGATCATCCCATATATAATGCTTCACATCAACAAAGAATTTCTTCTTTTGCTGATGCGTCAAACCCTGAACCAGATATCCTTGTGAAAGATAGTTTGCCAGATCAGCAAAACCATGGTAAACCATGCTCTTGTGTGCTCAAAACCATCAACATCTCATGTGGAAACTAATCATCAATCAAATCAATGCGTATCTCTTCACGCTCCAGATCTTCAATTCGAGATAGATGATCAGCCGCGACATTCTCAGCTCCTTTCTTGTCACGTATCTCAATGTCAAACTCTTGTAGCAAAAGAATCCAACGAATAAGTCTTGGCTTCGCATCTTGCTTGCTAAACAAAAAATGAAGAGCTGCATGATCGGTGTAAACGATGGTCTTTGAAAGGACTAAATAAGATCGGAATTTATCAAACGCGAAGACCACCGCGAGCAACTCCTTCTCTGTGGTTGTGTAATTCTCCTGAGCATCATTGAGCGTCTTGCTAGCATAATAAATGGGATGAAAATGCTTGTCCCTACGCTGACCCAAGACCGCTCCAATGGCATAATCGCTCGCATCACACATGATCTCAAATGGTAAACTCTAATCGGGAGCTACCATGATAGGTGCATTCACAAGCTTCTCCTTCAGGAGCTCAAATGCATTCAAACAACCAGCATCAAACTCGAAAGGCACATCCTTTTCGAGTTGTCTAGTCATTGGACGGGTAATCTTGGAGAAATCCTTGATGAAACGGCGGTAGAAACCCGCATGTCCAAGGAAACTCCGAATAGATCTCACAGATGTGGGAGGTGGAAGCTTGCTAATAGTCTCAATCTTGGCCATGTCAACCTCGAGCCCTGCCTTCGAGACCTTGTGCCCTAACACAATACCTTCACGAACCATAAAATGACATTTCTCCCAGTTAAGCATCAGGTTCGTCTCCTCACAACGTGCTAACATACGCTCTAGATTTGAAAGACATGAATCAAAGGAACTCCCGAATACAGAAATCGTCCATGAAAACCTCCATGGAGTCCTCAATCATATCATGAAAGATGGCGACCATACATCGCTGGAAAGTAGCTGGAGCGTTACATAGTCCAAAAGGCATGCGTCGGTACGCAAATGTGCCATAAGGACATGTAAATGTGGTCTTTTCCTTATCCTCTGATGCAATGGGGATCTGGAAATAACCTGTGAAACCATCAAGAAAACAGTAGAACTGTTTCCCAGATAAACGCTCTAGCATCTGATCAATAAAGGGCAACGGAAAGTGGTCCTTTCGAGTAGCATCATTGAGTTTGCGATAATCAATGCAAACTCGCCATCCGGTAACTATACGAGTAGGAATTAACTCATTCCTCTCGTTCTGAACCACTGTCATCCCCCCCTTTTTGGGGACAACCTGAACAGGACTCACCCATTTAGAATCAGAAATAGGATAGATGAGCCCGGCATCCAACAACTTTATCACCTCCTTCTTCACAACCTCCTGCATATTAGGATTCAGTCGTCTCTGAGTTGCCTCACAGTTTTGTACTCCTCCTCCATCAAGATACTGTGAGTACAGAAGGAAGGGCTTATGCCCTTGATATCCATCAACTTCCAAGCAATTGCCTGCTTATGAGCCTTTTGCACACTGATCAACCTCATCTTCTCACCCTCTGTCAAATCAGAAGAAATAATGACAGGCAATTGAGATCCCTCACCCAAGAATGCATACTCAAGATGAGAAGGTAAATCCTTAAGCTCTAAAGAATGAGGAATATCAACAGATGGCATTTCAGCCGGATCATTACGAACAATCACCTGACATACCTCAGCCTCTTGGGGAGGCTTACTAGCCAGAACTCGCAGATCACGCTCATAGGAATAAGCGGTCATCTCTATTTCCTGGTTCTCCCTAACCAAGATCTGAGTATCAGTGTGATCAGATGTCACCAAACTCTTGATAGTGCCTGAAACATGTGACCAGAGCGTATCCATAAAGTATAATGTATCATCCTGCTCATGGGTGTGTCGCATGGAACGAGCAACATCAAATGTCACAGTCTCATCAGCCACTCTCAGAGTGAGCTTACCATCAGAAACATCAATCAATGCTCCAGTGGTAGCTAAGAATGGACGACCAAGAATCAATGGAACGTGGTCGTCCTCATCCATATCTAGAATTATGAAATCCACGGGGAAGACAAACTTGTCAACTTTCACCAACATATTCTCCATAATTCCCCGTGGATATTTGACTGATCGGTCAGCCAACTGAATGCTCATACGAGTGGGAAGAAGCTCACCTAGGTCTAGCTTTGCATAAACAGACTATGGCATCAAATTGATGCTAGCACCTAGATCAGCAAGAGCATTGGTAACAGATAAGCTACCAATAACACAAGGGATAGTGAAACTACCCGGATCAGTCATCTTCTGCGGTAACTTGTTCTGAACCGCTACTGAGCACTCCTCACTCAAGGTCACTCTCGAAATTTGCTCTAAATTCTTCTTATTTGTAAGAAGATCCTTGAGGAACTTAGCATATTTCGGCATATGATTGAGTGCTTCCACAAAGGGTAAGTTCACCTTGAGTTGTTTAAAGATCTCAAGGAACTTCCCGTACTGCTCATTATAACGGTGCTGAGCCACCCTACAAGGATATGGAAGTTTACTAATATCAATCGATGGATCATACCTCCTCCTAGACACTACTGGTCCCTTAGCTCTCTCAACCACTTTCTTAGTCTCACCTATCTCAGGTCTTGCTGGCTGTGCTGTACTTGCTGGGCGGAGCCTAGAATGCACCGTACCAGCAGGAGCCTCCATCTCTATCTCCTCATCAACCTCATCATGAGTATACGGAACTGGTTTCTCAACCTCACCAAGTGTCCTACCACTCCTAGTAACAATCGCATTGGCCTGATGGTGTGCATTTGGGTTCTTCTCGTGTGAGCCAGAAGAGAACCTGCTTGCCTCTCAGTCAAAGAACTCGCGAGCTGACCCATAGTCCTTTCAAGGTTCTTCAATGCATTACCCTGACTATGGTTCAATGTATCATACTCTCTAAACTTGGTGTGCGACTCTTGCTGATGCTGGGTCTGTTATGTCATAAACTGTGTCAATGCTTGAGCCTGCTGCGCCATCATCTCTTCCAACGAACTCTTTCTCTCACCTTGCATACCACTACTCGAACTACTACCCTGACCCTGATACGAACCCTGAGGACGCTGCTGAAATCCCGGTGGATTCTGATTTATCCAACTAAATCCAAGATGATTCTTCCAGTTAGGATTGAAAGAATTGCCAAAAGCAGTATTCTGAAATCTCGTCTGACCACTAGAATAATCACCCTGAACATAAGAACCAAAAGACTTGCCCCTGCGTAATCAACTTGCTCAACATCATCGGTGGGGGCAATCGGACAATCAACAGTATCATGTGCACCTCTACAAATCTCACAAGTGTGCGCCTTCTTCTGCTGCAAATCTTTCACCATCTTTGTCAACGCCTCGACCTACACTAACAGAGCTGTATTGGAATCAACCTGATGTACTCCACGCGGTGTGGAAGTAGTCGGAGCTCGAGTATCCGGGTACTCAAAACTGCTCATGGCGAGATCCTCAAATAAATCATTGCACTCCTCAACAGTCTTCGTGGTCAACAGATTGCCACCGGCTGTGGTATTTATGATGTTTCTAATCGCATGAGTGACACCATTGTAGAATTTCTCAACTAACGACCAAGACTCAATACCATGGTGGGGACAGTTATGCAGCAACTCCTTGAAACGTTCCCACGTCTCATAAAAAGTTTCGTCCGGCCGCATCTAAGAAGACTCGATCAAGCACCTCAAACGTGCAGTCTTAGCAGGAGAGAAGTACTTTTTCAAGAACTTCTCCTGCATGTCATCCTAAGTGGTAATGGAACATGTGGGAAGGGACTCTAGCCAACTGTGGGCTCGATCAGTGAGGGAGAATGGAAAAAGACGCAACTTGAATGCGTTCTCAGTAACACCATTTACCTGGAAGGTGTCACAAATGCGCGCGAAACGTGAGAGATGAGAGTTTGGATCCTCCTATGGTAATACGTGAAACTGAACAGTGTTCGTCACATTGAAATGATTTGAGGTGGGATAAACCAATTGTTGGCCTGGATCGGTGGACAAGCAACACTAGATCTAGCACCAGCTGTGGTCGGTCTGGCGTAGTCGGCAATGACTCGACGAACAGGTGGCTGATCACCCATGACGGTATCGGGAACAGAAACTGACTCGGAAGAAACTAACTCAAAATAAGAATCTCTTACGTACTCGGTGTATCCGGAATGCTCAGAATCGTCGGTCTCTGTCTCCGTAACGTACTCGGGCTCCTCAGGAATGTCGATACGATGCTCGGGGCTAGGTAAAGAAACAAACTCGGGTGGGCCGAAAGATCGGGTGCGGCGCATAAACTAAGAAGAAGAGATAAAGAAGAGAAAAAATGACACTAAAAAGAAGAAATAAAGAAGCGAGAAAATGACGAGTTAAGCTAAAACTACTAACTAACTAAAATTAACTAAACTAACTAAATTAACTACAATTAACTAAACTAACTAAAAGAACAAATAACAAGCAAATGCACTAAAACTAGGGATTTCAAATAGCAAGTAGTGGAAACTAAACTAAAGAACTAAACTAAGCATAATAAAAACAAATAATTAACTAAAAAGCAAGTAAAAAGTGGTTAGACCCCCGACTCGGATCTTTCTCAAAGTCGCCAAAAATGCTCAAATCCCCGGCAACTGCGCCAAAAACTTGATGTGAACCGTATGGTGTATGAAAATTTTGAATGGATCGGAAAATCAGGTTTTAAATTTATAAAATGGAAAAACCTAACAAGTTCACACAATCGGAAAGTGTACCGTTCGTATGTAGCAAGTTAAGTAAGTCTGGATATCGTACCCAAGAGATTTGAGTTTGGCGTCCTCTAATACCGGATCTTTATCGAATTCTAACCGATGTTAAAGAGTTGATTTTAGATTTTAAAGACTAAATTTAACAAGCAAGAGACAATTTACCTAAAATTACTCTAAGAATAAGATTTAGACTAACGAAAATTATCTAAAATAAACTAGGGGTAAAAACTTAACTAAATGGAAACTAAAGGTGGAAATAAGCTAAAAGAGAACTATGGATGGAATGATGACTACTTAGGCGGGAATCCTGATGATAATCTTACAACTTTGGGCTTTCTAGATATGTCGGCACCAGATCTGAGAATATATCTACTCAAAACAATCTAACACATCAGTACCTACTACTAAGGTCTCGTGAGTGCTAGAAAGTCCTAAAATAAATATGTGAAGCTCACGGTGTGAGGAATGTTGACAAATCACTCTCGGATGTCTAAGGGATCCTAAGCTGGCTCACCTCTCGGCTTACAAGTCCATTTATCCTAGAGACTGTCTCAATAAGTAAACTAAAATAACGTAATCAATCGGTTTATGATAAATCAAGACTAGATAACACAAGTTGCTAGTTTTTATTAAGCAAAACCTACTCCCGTAGTATTTTAACCCAAACCAACTAACAAAAGGATGATATCTACAAATCCCCACCTTCTGGTAACGAATCCGGCTAGCATATTGGCTCAAATCCACAAATCAATCTTAACTTATGAGTATCTATTCCTAGATCTGCTCAAATGATGATTAAATCTAGTAGACTAACCACCAAAAATAAGAAACCTATTATCAAGTTATCAAATCAAGATTTCAACATGAATCATAAAGTCAACACACATATTGCATACAAGATCATCATAAACAAATTTTCTCACATAAAACATCCATCCAGCATATCATAAACAACCAAAAATCATCATATTACCATCAATCATCCATAATGCCTAAATAGTCATACTAAATCTAGCCAATCACCATCACAATCATCAAATCAAGCATAATAATCATAAGATCTAACAACATTATATATAGATGATGAACAAAGATCAAAAGAAGAGGAATTTAGATACACCAACCACCAAAAACTCCTCCAATCTTCAAATCAATGTTTTATCTTCACCAAATTAGCTCTAGATCTTCAAATTCTTCCTTGATCTTCACCCAAAAGCAGCAAAATCTTCAATCCAAGCTTCAATCATCAAGATCCATCTTCTAAACCCAAAGATCAAGCTTCAAATCTCTAAGTTTAGCCTCTAAATCCTTGAATCAAAGCTCAAATATGCTCACAACCCCTCAAAACCCTTGTATTCAACCGTTTTGTGTGTTTAGGTGAAGAGATGATCCTCTAAAATCCATCAAGAGATGAATTTATAGTGAAAAATTAGGTTTTTTCACGTCAGAGGGACCCAGAGAACCGTTGGGCTGTGTGTATTGCACTGTTTTTAGCTCCAAGTGCCTAGAGAACCGTTGGGCGTTCCTGGGGGTTTCCAGCGGTTCTCCTGGTTGGTCACGGGGCTCGTTTTCTTCTCGTCTTCGTCCCGTTTCGCTCCGAAACCGCTTCTTTCATTATTATTACCTAAAAATAAAAGATAAAAATAATAAGTAACTAAAAATAAAATATATTTACATAAAATGAGGATAAAGACGTGAAATACGTCAATAAAACCATGTGTTTTAACAACACATCATATGCTTAGATCACCGAAAGGGTGGGACTGATGGGCTAAAATTTGAGTGGGCCAGAGCTATGTTGAATCTATGTCGAGAGGACAAAGCAAATATTCCACAGTTGATTTTTGGTTATATGATTGAGAGTATTTCATCGTCCCAGAAGGATAAGTGGCTGTTATATCCATGGTTTGTGCAGAATTTTATTGACCATCTGAAGCCGAACCTTCAAAAACTTGGGGACGTATTGGTACTGACACCAATGAATGTCAGGATTTTTGCTGATTGTGTTGCTCCTCGACATGATGTTTCGGGAAAGATCACCTATATTTTCCGAAATATGTATACTGATGAAAGGTGGGCGTATATAAAGAAATTAAAGGCTGTTGAGGATCGTAGATTTGAGGAACTGAGGGAAACAATAAAGGATGACATCAAAAAAAGAAAGAAGTACGTGGGGAAGAAGCCGGTGCCTTTTGAGGAAGAGTTAGACAAAATAGAAGCTGAGATATTCAAGCCAAAGGGCAAGAAAAAGAGGAAGGCTGCTGATCGCTCAACATCCCAAACAGAATCTGATACTGATGTCAGAAGAAAGAAGGCCAAAGGAAAGCAGCCCGAGATTGTACAAAAGGTACCTTAAACTTTCAAGAAGAAAACTGAGAAGAAGGGATCGGTTGGATTAGATGAGGACGTAATTCGTGGTTTGAATACGTCGCTCGCGAATGAACTGGGAATGGTGAAAACTAAGTTAAGGAATATGGAGGAGCGAGAAAGGCATAGGGAGACAGAAATGGATGATTTAAGGAAGATTGTACTTGATTAGCAATGCCTAATCAAGAAACTATTGACTTAGCTGAATGATGTAAAGAAGGAGATAAAGGTGGGAGAGACTGAGACTGAAGCTGAAATCAATGAGTTAGTGAGCATATCAAAATATCCCACACTGAAGGAGATGGTGCAGACTGGGACTAGCCGGAAAGATTTCGGTGGTTTCAGTGCTGCTGGAGGGAGCGGGACGTTCAAAGAAGCAGAAGTTACTGATGACTTCTGCTTCGATATTGATGCTGATTTGAAAGGAGAAGAAGTTGTTGAAAAAGGAAAATCTGAGGAGTTAAAGCTAGTGGACGAAGAAGATGAAGAGCAGTTAATGGACTATGACTCGGAGCCTGAGTTTTATGAAACGGAGAAGGAGATGATATACATTGCTCAGAGGAGTGGAGTGGATGGTGACGTAGTTGAGTTAGACAAATCCGATTGGTTCAGGAAGATAGAAGAACCAGAATTCGTTAACCCTTTATTTCAGAACATGGATGCCCCGACCTAGAAAGACATTGACAATAAGTATTCAGTTGGAAGTTTAGCTTGGAGTTGAAGAAATTTATGATAAAGAGGAGAGGGGGCGGGATTTGTTACGTCATCAACCATAAACACTTCAAGACATTCCCAAAATGGGACTTGAGGCGGTTGGCTGTACTTCCGTTGATTAACGTAGATCAAAGTGATCGTGTGAAATTACTTGAAGAGGAGATCCAAGCAGGATTGAAAGATAATTTTAAGGAGTTTGGTTATAACAAGCTAGAGAGAAAGAGGTCGAAGAAGGACCTAGATTGGGTTACCGGGAAAGGGAAAATTATTTTAAAGCTAAAGCCAATCAAGAAGGTTCAGAGACTGAGGATTCCAGATCGTAGTCCATCAAGGCTACAGGATTTTGATAAATGATTTTATGACAATCAGACGGGGGAGGCCGTGGTTCGTGTCAAGGATGGAGCTGAATGGAGATTATTTGATCCTATGGAGGTATTCGGGTTCTAAGATGACGACCTGAGGATTTTATGTGAGAACCCAATCAAATCTGGAGCCGGAGCAGAGACTAAGAAGGAAGCTGCCCTATGTGAAAGGGTAGCTAACAGGCCTCGAGGGATTAGGTCGGAGGTTAAGCAACTCGCTGAGAGTGTGCAAAAGCAGGTGGACTTAAAAGAAGACGTGCATGAATTCACAGACTTGTTGGAGGCTACAAAGGTTGGAGCTGAACCCGAAGATCCGACAGGTGAAGTACCTCCCTAGGGGGAGTATTGATGACCACATGTAGGGTGGTACTTCACCTTGTCGTTATTGTACTTTGTTTTATTATAATAGATTAGTCGTATTTTGTTTTCGTTGTAATAGTTAGTTAGTTTATAGTTAGTTTGTGTTTGCTTGCTTATGCGACACTACATTCGACACTATAGTGTCGCATGCAGCTTGTCTTAGTCTAGCGTGCAGGCAGTTTTGCAACTGCGAAACTGCTTGTGACATTAGCACCTGTATAAATAGTTGTTTAGGGCTATTTTGTACACAACTCTTTGAACTTTTATTGAATACATTCACTCTTTGATCTTGAGTTCGATTCTGACTGTTATTTTGCAAGGAATTGTTTAGATTATATCTTTGTTGTATCAATCAAGTTCTACTTCATCTAATTACCTTCTTAATTAATTTGTTCTTAATGGGTTATTATGGTTTATTTGGGTTTTGGTCATTAATCATAATCAATTGTTGCTAGATCTAGTGGTAACAATTGTTTGTGATCCGATCTAAATCATCATAGCACAGATCTAACGATTATCTGGACCAACAGGGTGGTTTTGATAGGTTCAATTGGATCGATATTGCTTCAAATCAGATCAATCAAGGTACAAACACAACAATTCAATCAACAACACAATCCATTACTAAATAATTCTCTTGTATTGATGATCAAAGCAATAGTTGCAGTACAATGGTGCAGGAGAATACAATCACACACACAATTCTCTCTCTAACGTGTAAGATGTGATCTAGCCTCTCTCTCTAACATTCACTAGCAGCATGCTTTATGCATCAACACTTTTAGGGAAAATACAAAATTAACCCTAAACTATACAAACTTGTATAAACAAAGTACAAAGTAAATCTTCTATCAGAAACGAGCCCTAACAGTACTCCCCCTAAGATTTAACTTTGGACTTTAATCAAAATTCTTCAGCTTTCAACTCTTTTACTCTAGGCTTCAATCTCTCAAAAATCTTCAGGTTCATCTTTGACCTTCAGCAACGGTTTTCCGGTATGTTCTTCTTATTCTTTGATGGCTTCTTCAATGCATGATTTGAACTTTTCAGCAACCACAGCTTGTCTCGGTTTAGACTCATTTGTAATAATGTCACAAGCCGCCATTCTTTTCAAAGTTTCCAAAGTGATACCTGCAAAATCAATGTTAGCATAAAATTCATAAGGCCTTTTCTTTCCTTTGGCCCGTACTTCTAAGGTACCCTTTGAAGTAACTCTCATGAAATCAATCTCCGGTATGTTGATCTTCACAAGGTCAGCATTGAGTAATGCTTTCCTTAATCGGATCTTTTCTGTTGCAACACCGATTACTTCAACCATAATCTCAAATAATCTTCTGTCAGCTTCAGCAACTGGATCCTTCATCTTTTCCATCTTGTGATTTCGCAAATGATCAATGTAAGATGGATGCAGTAGTTTAAGCTCAAACGTACTGAATAAGGTGATCATGTCTTGATCCCAATCATCCAAGTTTCTAACCAACTTCAGCTCATACGTCTCTTCATGATAAAAGAACTTCAGAATAGGCTTCGTCGTTTGCGAACCATCGAATATTTTCAAGCCAGGATTAGTAACTTTGTCAAAATATTCGTCTGAAAATTCGTCTAAGTACATATCTTGAAGGATCAACTTCTTCTGCTTTTTCTTCTTACTTTTCAAATATGCAGTATCTTCTTGCTGTCCCCGAAACTCCAAAAACTTTGGCATGCGACTAATTCCAGCATCCAATAACATCGCACACTTATCACCACGTTCAGCTCGTGTATGATTTATCAATCTCAGCTTGTGCAATTCTTTCAAGTCTTGAACCGCCAGCTTGAAAATACTTGAATAATAGTGATAAACATCACATAATCCATTCACCCTTTTAATCAAAAATGCATCAAAGACCTCATCATACTTCCATGCAATGATTTTCACATCCTTGGACTTTTCCGGTACGATCATCGAGTCTAATAAGTCAGCAACGGATTGACCTTTACTCAGCAGTGATCTTACGATATCACCTGCTGTGGCAGATTTGTGCCATGACTCGCATACATCCATAGGAATGTGATATGCTTTCATTTCGCTTGGAAACATATCAATTAGTTCTTTCCTCTTCTTGTGAGCGTCTTCGGGCAAAGCCATCAACGGGATCTCTTTTGGTTCAAGTACTTTGAACCGTTTGGTTAGTTCAAAGTATTGTGGATTGTTATAATCCAAAAAGAGCATACGTTTATGCGTCTTCTCTGACTTTTGAAAACTCACAACAATCTTCTTCAACAATTCCTTCTTCAACCTTTTCAGCGTTTTATGTGGATAGTTTCTTGATCTTAACCACTGACGCATATCTGTAGAAGTCATCTCTTCAGGATTTTGATGATATAATTCTTCCGGAGGAAGATCATCAATGTTCAGACTTTCCTGTAGAGATTTCCACTCACCAGGCTCAACAACAAACTCTTTCACATCACCTTCAACTCTATCCTGAGCATTTACACACTTTTCATATTCCTCGTTTATTGACTGACGGTGAGTCCATTCAAATAAACATGATTATATTTCATCTTTTCCAGATAAGCAAATCTTTCATCCAAATCAAACGGTATATCTTCACCAACATTTGCTTCTGGTTCAGAGTCAGTGAAATCAATTTCATCCGATATATTCATCACTTCGGTTGTAGGAACAGTTTCAGCTTGAACCGGCTCAACCTGAATTGCTTCCTCGATTCTAGCTTTCTTCTCATTCTCATCTTCTTTCACAATCTCAGGCACTTCATCAAGTTTACGTTTTCCCTCCGCTTTGTCATAAGTAACAATAGCAGCAGCATCATTGGAAATGGAAATTGGTACATCGACCTTTTCTCCCAGAGCCTTAGATCCTCGTGATCTAGTATAGTAAACCTTTATTTCTCTTGAAGGCTAAGCCACTTCTACCACTTCATCAGAGAAATCTTTATCAGATGGAGGTCCTGATTTTTTTGGTTCAGCCTCTTCTAACCATTTATCCAACATTTCTTTCTCAGCATTCAAAGTATTACATTCAGCATAAAGCTCTTTGTAATCATCTTTGAGTTTCTCATACTCAGCATCAAGTTCCTTGAAAACCTTCATATTCTTCAGATTAGTTTCTCTGAACTCATTCAGTCTCACCTTTTTCCGTTCATTTGAAGCCTTTAATAACTCATTTTCATTCTTCAACTCCTCTACAAACTTCTTCAAACTTTCAATCTCTTTATCTTTTTCCATCAAAACATCAACTGAAACAACTTTTGGTGAAGACTCCATCAGTTGTTCAATTTGTGGAGTTGCAGGAGATGATGTTGTGGCAATATCTACTGGTTCAGGATGCGTGAAACCAGCATCAGTATCATCAACTGTTTGTGTCACAGTCTCCACCTCAGCAACCACTTCTTGTGCAATCTGAACAACATCAATCTGTTCAGGCACACTAACTTCTTCAAACATAACAGGCTCCTCTACAATCATAGGTTCAACAACAGTCTTAGATCGTCGTGATCTAGAATAATGGATTGTGATGTCCCTAGGAGCTTCAAGTATAACAGCCTCTGCTTCTTTTTCAGCGTCATCAGATTCTGTCTCAGTTTCAGACTCTTTATCACTCATTACAACATCATCATCTTCATTACTATCATTGTCCTCATCCTCATTATCACCTTCATCACTATCATTATCATCTTCATCTTCTGGATGTCTAGCAAAATACTCATCATCATCATCAAGCAAATTATCTGGAATCTCATCCACAAGATCTAACGGATCCAATACTTCACCTTGAGAAATATGATGGTATATTTCTCCAATATCTTCTTCATTGTTTGCTATATCTCGCATATAGTCAAACATTTGCACATTTTCTACATTTCCAATACTCATCTTTCTGTAAGATAGAGCATTCATGTCTTCAGTCTACAAAATTCCTCCCTCAAATCCTTCTTCACGTATCACAGGATGTGCAATATTGATCAACAGTTGCAAGAATCTTGGATACATTAGAAATTTGAATCTTTTCCCTTTCACCAGATTGAAAATGAATCCCTTCATAATCCATTTTGACATATTGAATGGTCTGTTCATTGCTATTGCAACTATTGGGGATGCAATATCTGATGGAAAGTTGTCAAAACCAGCACTTCTTAACATACATTGCTGAATAACATAACATAGCAATTTCCATTGCTTTCCCAATCTGGCTCTCACAAACTGCTGTTTAGGAAATACAGGAGGGTGTCCCATATTTATAAAACATGCCTGGCATTCAGCAGTTGTGTATTCATCAGGAGCACCAACTTCTTCTTCATCTATCCTTAATGCAGTTCTGATGGATTCTTCAGACACAGTTATTTGTAACTGTCTGGTAATATTACCTCTCACAACCGATATACCAGCCTCATTTATAATAACCTCTGCTGTCCTCCAAAAACACTTAATCAATCTAGCATATACAATGGGTTTGGCACACATTGCATACACATACTTACTCCTTCTTAAAAATCTGATCATGTCTCTATACCCTTCTGCTTCAGGCATAGATTCATCCAAAACAGCCACAAGATTATGCTTAGGCTCAAACTTTAGATCATTCATCTGTTTAACAAAACCAAGACACATGAGTTAGACATGTTCATTCAATCAAACCAACAACATTTGCACAAGAAATAAGCACAAAGAGACAATGTAACAAATCACATAAACATTTATCACCTAAGTTAATCAACAACCTGATAACATCATCTTGTTCAACAACACTTTTGTGTATCAATGATCATGTAACATCACACTGCTTAAAATCTTAAGTACAAATTTGTTATTTGCAAAATGAAGTTGTAAAACATGTTTCAGTTCATATTTAACATCAGTTAATCAATCAATTGCAGGTGATTTATCATATGACATCAAAAACATGAACAATTCAAAGTTCATCAATGGCGGTTCGACAGAATTTGAACTTTTTCGTTTGATTCAGTCGATTACAGGTGATTTGGTGTAAATTAATGGATGAAAATTGGTGATTAATAGTTATTACACCTATCACAACACTCGATTTAAGTTTTAACACACACAATCAAAGTGTCGATTCAAAGTCCGATTACTGTTCATCATCAACATTTCGATTTTGTGAGCAATAGTGGGTTTAACGAGGTCGGATCATGAAAAATATACTTTATTCAATCACTAAAACTTGTTACAGAATCAAAGATTGAATATGATATGAGTCGATTGGTGTACAGGGGATTTTGCTTGAGAGTGATTGTGAAAAATGATAAGTGTTTGAGAAAAGGCGGGTATTTATATGTTGATGAGTCGGCTCAAGAATTAGGTCAACACATTGAGACGGGTCAACATATTGGACGGATAAACAATTAGGCACATAAAGCCTTGGACGGGTCAGGTTACTGTTGGGACGGGTCACAACTTTGGGACGGGTCAACATTTGACATAACACATTTAACATGTAAAACACTTAGACAGGTCACACACTGTTGAGACGGGTCAGGTACTGTTGGGACGGGTCAACAACATTAGACGGGTCAGAATGTCTGCACATTAAACATTCTTCAAGTAAAAGCCTGGTCGAGTCAGACACTGTTGAGACGTGTCAACATCAGTTGAGACGGGTCAACATGTGTTTAGCACACTTTCACCTTGTAAACATGAGTCGGGTCATGATATAGCCGTGTCACAGAGTTTGGAACGACTACACCTTTGTTTTGGTTTTACCCATCACCCGGCTGAACAGTAGCCTTCTTTTCATCACCCGGCTGAACAGTAGCCTTCTTTTCATTACCGGGCTGCACAGTGACAGTTTCTTTCATCACCCGGTTGTACAGTTGCCACACTTACCCGGCTGTACAGTGACTTCACTTACACGGCTGTATAGAAACTTCATTCTATTACCCGGCTGCATAGTGTCAATAACTTCATTACCCGGCTGCATAGTAACTTTCAATTTTTTCACCCGGCATCATTTCCTTCCTTCACCCGTCTACTTTTCATTCAATCACCCGGCTGAACAAGGATTGATGCCTTCACCCGGCTTCAACACTTAACAAGTTTTTCTCCATTTTCTTTGTCTGTTGACTTTTCAACGGCATTTATTGCACCTGCAATCATTCTCGACATATTAATTCGACAAGACATCCTTATTAGGGTTTGTCGAATTAAATAATTAAAAACAAAATCTAGGGCAACAACATTAAACATTTAAGACCACATAAATTTTTCCTTTTTCATTTTTCTTTTATTTTCCTCAAAAACGTTTTTGCACAACCAATATTTCTATATCCCGAAGCAATTTTCTTTAATCTAAAACAAATCACAAGACATCGGGTTTGTTTTTAACACATCCAATACATTTGCTTTCATTGACCACATGATCCCTACATTCAACATAGTTCTTCTTCAATTATTCTCCCCCTAAACTTGAAATTTCTTGAAATTTTTAAGTTTAAAAAGGATGTCGATGTGTCAATAAAGACTCCATATGCCTGCACACACAAAGCACACACATTAAAGTAAATACATATGTAATGCAATGAATCAAAATATCGCAGTGAGATCATACCACACATTATCTGAACATGTTTTGCAAGTTTTTAATAGACATATGACTTATGTTTGATTGAGTGATGATATGATAACATACCAATTAGCATGATTTGACACACTTACTTTTTCAGTATCATGATGAGATTATGGTTCGATTAAAATGACTTATGTGACCCACATGTATACATATGTCAACATATTTCCTCATCAACCACAACTTGAATGCATATTGCACAAAGACCTGGTCACTTACAATCATAAACAGTGTGGAATTTGGGTTCTATTTGGATTTGGTCCACTTTGGGACTTCTTTTGAATTCCTTTTTGGAATTTTTCATTTCCTATTGTTCCCTTTGGGAATCTTCTGAATTCCTTTTTGGAATTTGTTTGGTGACGGTCCACATTTGGGACTCTTTTTGTTCCATCTTTGGGAATCTTTTGCTGCACCTTGAAGCTCAAAAGAGACTTCGTGTGAGACTTCAGGTCTGTGGATACCACAACAAAGAAGCTCACGATGCGGTTCATCACACTGAATAGATTGCATCGTTACCCGATTGTGTTCAAATAACATCACAAGAAGTTCATCAAAAGATATATATTTAAACATGTATAGCAAAGGAACTTAACACAAAGATCATTAAGTGTAGATTTGTCTACAATGAACTTACTTTTTCAGTCTAATTGCCTGAGCTGTCTCGCACATCAATTAACATTTATCAGTCTTTATTAAAAAATAGATGAAACAGATAATATCTAGTGTAACTATCATTTCTCACTTATGCAATATAGATTCTTATGATATGAATGTTTCTTTTCTTTTGCTTTTTCTTTTTCTTTTTGTTTTGCTTTTTCCTTTTCATGCACACTCACAATGCAAAAATAAAAAGACAAAGGAATCAATACTTGACATCGACTTATTATATTTTTGGCTTTTATATTTTCTGATTTTGTATTGATTTTCATAAAAATAGAATTAATCAAGGTTGATTAACCCTATGGATTGAATTAAGAATTCAAACCGTCCTGACAAGAAAGGTTTTGTGAAAAGATCTATCAGTTGTTTGTCGGTATGAACCTTAATCAAAATTATTAAACCTTTTTCAGAGTTGTCTCTGAGAAAATGATATCGAATTTCGATATGTTTGGTTTTTGAGTGTTGAACAAGATTAGCAGTAATGAACATAGAAGCAGTATTGTCTATGTAAATAGGAGTTTTGAGAAAGTTAAACCCGTAGTCAAGCAATTGGTTTTGTAACCACAAAACTTAAGAACATCCTGCAGATGCAGCGATATACTCTACTTCAGCAGTGGATACGGAAACATTGGTCTGCTTTTTGCATTGCCATGAAACAAGTCGAGGACCCAGAAAATGACATCCACCCGTGGTCGATTTCCTGTCAAGAGCACACCCACCAAGGATACCATAACCCGAGATTTGGCTTCTCTTTAAGGTATCTGAAAATACGTTTGACAGCAACCAGGTGCGACTCTTTCGGATCAGACTGATATCTGGCACACACACATACAGCATACATGATGTCTGGTCTTGATGCAGTAAGATACATCAATGAACCAATCATTGATCTGTAAAGTGTTTGATCAAAGGATTTGCCTTTTGGATCAGGCTGTATCTTGTTGTTTACATCAGATGGAGTTCGTATAGTCTGACAATCATGCATCTTGAACTTTTTCAGCAACTTCTCAACAAACTTTGATTGGTTTATAAAAATTCCGTCTGCTGACTGTTTTACTTGCAATCCGAGAAATAAATTAATCTCCCCCATAGAACTCATCTGAAATCTGGATTTCATGATCTCTTCAAACTCTTTGCACATGGATGGACTTGTTGATCCAAAGATGATATCATCCACATACACTTAAACACATAGAAGATCTTCATTTTCCCGCTTCATGAATAAAGTAGGATCAATCTGACCTCTTGAAAAACCATGTTCCAGTAGATGTTTAGATAACGTCTCGTACCAAATCCTTGGTGCTTGATATAGACCATACAAAACTTTGCTCAATTTGTATACACGATGTGGATACTCCGGATCCTCAAAACTTGGAGGTTGTCTGACGTACACATCATCGGTAATTGGTCCATACAAAAATGTGCCTTTTACATCCATTTGAAACACTTTGAACTTCATGAGAGAGGCATATGCTAGAAAAACGCGAATAGCTTCAAGTCGAGCGACTGGAGCAAACACTTCTTCATAGTCGTACCTTCTTCTTGAGTGTAACCTTGTGCAATAAGTCTGGCTTTATTTCTGACAGCAATGCCACGTTCATCCGGCTTGTTTTTGTACAACCATCTTGTACCAATCGCATTTTCTCCTTCAGGTAAGTCCACCAATTTCCACACTTCTTGTTTTCTGAATTGAAGTAACTCCTCTTGCATAGCTTCAATCCAACTGTTATCTTGTAACGCTTCTGAAATGTTCTTCGGCACCACTTGAGAAAGGAAACATGAGTAAAGACAAACGTTTGCATGTTCAGTCTGACTTCTCATAGTTCTCTGATTCAAAGGTCCTATAATCTGAGAGATAGGATGATTCCTATGAACTCGGTGAGTTGGTAATTGAATCACCTTGTACCTGAATCTCCAGATTAGACTGATTCAGATTCGGTAGATCTTGTAGAATTGTAGAAGTATGCGGAGTGAAATTAGGAACTTGTTCTGGTGAATTACTGAAGTAGTCAAATGTTTCTGGAACAACTTCAACATTCGGATCTGATGATAGTTGATTTTTAACAGATCCACCATCATTAGGAGAATTTTGCGGATTCAGATCATCACCAAAATTGTTTGATTCCTGATCTTCTTGAGAACCAAATAGACCCGGAGGTTGGTTGGATGCCACATTATCAGGATTATGAAATGACATGAACGGATACTCAGAGTTGAGATTACTATCCTCGTCATTATCTGAATCATCACTGAAACATCCCAAGTCTCCTCATTCTTTACTCGTTTTTCCTGAAAAATCAAATAAGTTAGCATTGAAAGATTTTGATAACGAATCTAAATCAAATAACCATTCGGGACCATGAGCCACTGACGGAAACGAATTTTCTAAAAACTTTACGTTAATAGTTTCAATAACAACGTTCGTTTTGCTATTAAAAACCCGATAAGCTTTTGAAACCGATGAGTAACCAAGAAAAAATCCATTGTCAGATTTGGACTCAAATTTACCGAGATGATCACTTAAATTTAGAATCGACACAGGACAACCAAATGCTTTCAAATATGAAATATTCGGTTTTCTTCCAAACAATAACTCATATGATGTTTTATGTTTATCCTGAACCAATAATGTCCTGTTTTGTACAAAGCAGGCAGTAGCAATAGCTTCGTCCCAGAATGTGATAGGGATTTTGGCATCTGCGAGCATGGATCTTGCAGCTTCAATTAGCGTTCGATTTTTCCGTTCTGCGACTCCGTTTTGTTGTGGAGTTCTTGGAGCACTAAATTGACGCGCAATTCCTTTTTCTGCACAAAACAAGTCAACATTAGAGTTTTTAAATTCGGTTCCATTGTCACTTCTCAAGATTTTTACTTTACAATCTAACTAGTTTTCAACTTTGATAATGAATTCCTTTAACAGCTCAGCAGTTTCAGATTTAACATGCAAGAAATAAACCCAAGAAAATCTAGTGAAATCATCAATGATGACAAAACAATAAGACTTCTTTCCGATGCTTTGAACATTTGTTGGTCCGAATAGATCCATGTGTAGCATCTGTAAGGGTTTTGAGATAGAGTTTTCTGGCTTGGACTTAAAAGACATTCGGTGCTGTTTTCCTTTCAAACATGCTGGACAGAGATCAGTTGTTGAGAATTTCTTTGACGGTATTCCCACAGCATGATTTCTAGTCACCAGTCGGTTCATGGTTCTGAAGTTTGAATGGCCCAGCCGTCTATGCCAAAGCTGACTCTCATCATTCGATGCATGCGCAATGAGACACGTGGTTTCGGTTTCAGCATCAATCTGAGACATATCAAGCTTGTACACATCTCGATCTCTTGGAGCTTTAACCACCACCCATTCATTGTCAATCTTAAAACCTGGCTTTAGTATGTAACAAAAAGAATCATCAAACAATGTTGAATATGATTTGTCACAAATTAGAGATACACTTAGCAAATTAAAGTTCAACTGTGCACAGTAGTTGACTTTATCAAAGCTAATAATCCCATTTGACACAGTTCCTTCTCCAGTGATTTTTCCACCAGCATCTCCTCCAAATGCAACATGTGTACCATTCTTTAGCTTAAAATCTTGAAGCAAGGCATGGTTGCCTGTCATATGCCGGCTACACCCACTATCAACAAACCATGAGTTGATAAGTCTTTGAGGTCATACCTGCATTTCAACATTTACTTAGTTAGTTTGGTCAACCCAGGCCCACATGGTCTTGGGTTTTCCGAATCTATCTGTAACAGTAACTTGTTGATAGGGTAAATTTTGAAAATTTGATTCATTCAAGAGATTTGGTTGAAAGTTGTTTCTGCCACTGGCTTGATTTGTTTGCTTTCTTCTTAAAGCTGAAAACCTTTCCTCTAACTTAGGATCAAGGTTATTTTCAAATCTTTGATTTCTTACCATCAAAGCTCTTGGCTTAAAACTGTTAACCTGCTGATTTCTGGATGAATTTTCCTTAAAACCATAATTGGTTCTTTTAAAATGTCTCAAATCAGGAGAATGACTTTGGTTAAATTTTTGAAAACCAAAAGATTGATTTTTTTGAAAATTCGGAAAAAGAGTCATTTCTCTTGATGAGGTTTTCCGAAAGAAACAATCTGCAGTGTCATGATTTCTCCTTTCACATATCTCACAAAACTTGTTATAAAAACATTCCTCTGAAGAATTATTTCTTTTGTCACAGTAATCGCAGTACCTGTTAAAGAAACACTCAGCAATAACATGATTATAACGATCACAAATCTCACAATGTTTCTTGCTAATCTTAAAGAGCCGATTGTTAACTCTAGATGTTGAACCCACTCGTGATTCATTAACAGATTTGTTCGGTTTTAAGTTAACTTGGTTCTTTTGTGGAGATTTTGGTTGTGACTTTGATTGCTTGTTATCAAGTTTTGATTGTTTGGGAACTTGGTTTGATTTTGAAACATCTTGCTTAGTTACCTTCTTTGATTCAAATCTTTTATCATTGACAGCGGAAGTCTTAGGACCTGAACCTGTTTTCAGACCAGAGTTAGATTTGATCTTAGAATTTAATTGGTTACCATGAGATGAGTTCATATCAAATGTTCCTGCTGGCACAAACTTGATTGGTTTGATTTTAGACACTTTCTTTGTCACATGTTTGACATTTTCAGTTTTAACAACTTGAGCTTTGGTGTTGTCATTTGATATTATGACACTTTTACCTTTTCACTGTTTTGTTTCAGATTGATTGTTTGACAATTTCGATTTCTGCATCTTTGCATCCGAAACATCAGTCTTCTTCACTGTTTTCTTTTTGATCAGTTGATCAGCAACACTCGCTTTTTGTTCATTTTTCCACTTGATGTATTCTGGATCATTATATCCTGAAAATTCTGCTTCGTCCTTCACCGTTTCTGCTGGTTTAGGATTCAGTTCCGGATATTCAACAAGTTGCACCAGAATAGGATCAGATTTGTTGCTTGCTTCATCATCAGCTTCAACAGTCACACTGTTATCTTCTTTCAAGCTTTCGAGTAAAACTTCAGATCCTTCGGATTCAGATTTACTTCTTTGAATTTCTTTGAATCTTTGTTCATTTTCAGGTGAATGATCAAATTCATTGAAGTTTTCTGGTAAAGTGTTAGTGATTGATTTAGGCATTGGTTCATGTGTGAAACCCAAACCTGTTCTATTTTCTTTTCTATCACTTATCAACTTTGCTAGAATTGCTTTAGAACTTTTCATTTTTGTCAATTCAACCTCAGTTGCTGCATGAGCAATCTTTTCTGATTCAAAATTTTTGGTCATTTTTTCCAATTGTTTATTTGACATTTCCAGTTCCTTCAAAGTTTTGTTCCATGATTCTTTAAGTGACAATATCTTCTCATTAGCAATTTTGTGATCAATTTTAAGTTGTTCATGAACTTGTTCATGTTTGCTTAATTTGTCACCAATTTTAAATGAATGAGTTCGATAATGTTCCACTTGTTTAATGCATTGGTCAGAACACAACCTACCTTTCACATCATCATGTAAAGGAACATAGTTAGGGGGTAGTTCGATACTGACCTTTGGTTGCTCAGTAGATGAAAAAGACTCTTCAGATGTAGCCATAAGAGCAATCTCTGATTCAGATTCTTCAACAGGATCTGACTTTGCACTCCAGTCATAATCTTCAGAATCTTCACTGACAGCTTTAATCACTTGATCATCCCCTTCTTCAGACCAATCTTCTTCCTCAATTTCACAGACCAGTGCCAATCTAGAAGTAAGATCAGATGTAAACTGTTCCGCATAAGCACTCCAGTCATATCCATCTTTCACACTCACCACAAGCGATTTGTTCTGATCTTCTGGCTTTTTACCTTCATCTTTCAGTTCTGGCATTGGAAGACTTTGATATGGCTTTTGCATGAAACGTTGATTCATGTTTTGATAGATTGAAGACTGTTGCGAGTTCTGACTTTGACCTTGATACTGATTTTGTTCACTGGAACTAGCTTGACCATTATAATTCTGATTCTTAGGAGCTTTGCATTCCCTTGAAAAATGACCATAGCAGTTACAGTTGAAACATCTGGCCTTTGACTTGTCAAAACCAACTGTCTTGTTTGCATTTGGCTTGTAACTTCGGTTCACATATGCATGTTTCTGAGTTCGATATGCGACCATAACCATTTGCCAATTTAAGTCCATCTCTTCAACGTCATCAGGAGCCATTTCAAAAAGATCTTGCAGCACAACATCCAGCTGAGTCAAATGACTTCCTTGATAAGCTTGGAAGCTTGCCATGAATGCAGTAAAAGCATTCTTAGTCTCATCATCTTGTAACAAGATGTTCATCACATCTTTTACTTTAGCTTGAACTGTGGAACTTGAACTTCGGTTTTCTGCTTGAGATTTCACAGACTGGCTTTGAACTTGAGCTCTTGGTGGAGATTGAGGTTGAGAGTAGATTGGTGAGCTTGGTTGATAAGTTGAATCAGTGTAAAAGCTTGCACCAACAAACAAATCACCCTCATCATTAGTTTTAACAGCATCTTGAGCTAGAAAAACATTCTCAACTGTATTAGAAGGATTCACCACAAACTTATACTGTGCATGAGAACCTGATCTGTCAGTATTTCTTGAACTTTCATCAATTTCAACTTCTTCAATCTTTGCAATAAGAAGATCTAAGTCCATTGGAAACTTTTCTGTATGCTTCAGTAGAGTCACTGTTTGTTTCCATGAAGATAGAAGAGCACACAATAATCTGTCATTCAGGTCTTGAAGATCTGTCTTTGCACTAACATTTGTCATCTCAGTAGTTAGATGCACAAATCTGTTCATCATCTGGTGCACAGATTATCCAGCAATATGCTCAAACAGTTCTAGTTGTCTCTTCAATTTCTGCTTCTTGAGACTTCTTAACTGTTCTCCTCCTTCACAAATTGATTTTAATGCCTTGAACAATGTGTAGCTAGGTTGATAAGCATCCAATCTTGACAACACTTGAAGTGGCAACCCTTTACACATCAAAGAATAAGCCTTACTGTCATTCTTGACCTTTCGTAAGTCTTCTGGTTGTAGATTATCTTCAGGATAAGGTTTAGTTGAATCTTTGGTGTAAGTGCTTGCACTGTCAGGAGCAGTCTGAGTAGGAATGTGAGGACCTTTATCAATAGACTTCCACAGATCATTGTCAATAGAGCATAGATGGTGTTTCAATCTGATTGTCCAGTTCTTGAAATCTGCACGATTAACCAATCTTGGACAGTCACACGGCTAAACAGTTGTAAAACTTCAACACTTGATATCTTCACCCGGCTAAACAGTGTTACCCGGCTGAATAGTCACACGGCTAAACAGATATAACTTGACACGGCTGAAAACAATCTATCACCCGGCTCAATAGTTTATCAAAACTTTCACTCGGATGTACTTCACACGGCTGAAAGAGATAATGACCCGGCTGAACAGTAACAAGTTGATCCGGCTGTAATGTTGATCACCCGGCTAAACAGTTGCTTCACCTGTCTGAATAGTAACTTCATACGGCTGCACAGTAACTTCACCCGGCTCAATAGTACACAACTTTTACTTGCAAAACTTCACCCGTCTAGACAAATTTCCTTTACACGGCTGCACAGGACCTAATTGTTCACAAAAACTAAGTCCAAAAATATTGTCTAAGTCATATTTTATCACCCGGCTAGTTAATCTTCAACCAGTTCATCATCTTCTTCAAACGAATTTTTTCTGAATTTTAATAAAACTTGTCCAATTTGTCCAAAAATCACACATAAGCAATGATTTATACCGATTATCAATCTCCTATATCAATCAATCCAAAACATGATCAATTTTTGATGATTTTGAGCAAAAATTTGATCGAACAGTAACTTTCAATTTCTTCTTAATTCCTCAGATCTGATGATAATCTAATGGAATTTGCACAATTGTTGTGAATTAGCAATGATTCCAATGATGAATCAGATCCAAAAACAGCAACAGATCATTCAGATCATGATTTGAGCAATATTGATGTGTTTTTGTTTGATTAATAGCAAAGAACACACACAATACCAACAGCTCTGATACCAATTGATAGGTTCAATTGGATCGATATTGCTTCAAATCAGAACAATCAAGGTACAAACACAACAATTCAATCAACAACACAATCCATTACTAAATAATTCTCTTGTATTGATGATCAAAGCGGGTTAGGAAGTCATAAGGTTAACTCCCTTTATTGTGTTCGAAGAACTCTCACAGTGACCATAGTTTATGCAATTAGGTTGTCCTATTGAACCTAGATCTTGGGATCTCCACTCATATAGGTTAGGTTTTCCTTCGTATTCACTTATCTCATGGGCTTTAGCCACATTCCAATTGACAACTTGAATACTAACTCTTTGCTTAAGCCTTTTGTAAGTGGGTTCACAATATTATCTTTTGACTTCACATAGTCAATCGTGATAACCACGTTGAGAGTACTTGTCGTACCTTATTGTGTTTACATAACTACTTTAGGTCCTATCTTTTAAACCTTGGGCTCCGGTATACATATCTGCTAGACAAGCCAACACTTTCAAGTATTTGTATGATGGTTTTTCTTTCCATCCATATCTCATAAGGGGTTTCATCCCTTTTCTTGTGAGGTATCTTATTTAAAAGATAAATGGCCGCAAGTATAACCTCCCCCCATATTTTCGAGTTATTAGATAACATCCGAATGATTTATGTAAAATAAATCAGGTCTAACGCGCTTGTTAGAAATTAAGCTTTGCATAAAATCATGTTTAGAGCTTCATATTGTTAGACAATAAATTATTTCCAACATGATCGTTATATAGAAATGGTTAAAGAAACCATTTTTAAGCCTTGTGTGTTTATAAAATAAACACACAAGTTAATCTCATACATAATGAGTTTTAATTTAATTTCATACTTAATGAAATTTAGTTTGATTATAAAATACTCAATTTCCTTCCCGTTTTCCAAAACACATAAATGATTACAATATCATTTTAAAGTGTTGTTTATTTATATAAAATAAACATGTTTCTAACACATTTGTTATACATAAATGATTACAAAAATCATTATAAAGCTTTGTATGTATATATAATATAAACATTTTCTAACACATTTGTTAGACATAAATGATTACAAAAATCATTTTAATGTTTTGTTTGTTTATATAAACTAAACATTTCCTAATTGATTCTCGACACAAACGATTACAAAAAACATTTCCTCTCTTTTACAATGTGTGATCTATATCTACAACTTGATAATAATGAATCTTATAAAATTCATATTTCATTCACACAAACAGAAAACAAAACTTCATAATTTAATCTTTATTATCATAACTAATATGACCCAACTTTTGATTAGAACCACTTTAGTAAATTGAACAAATCAACAAGTTTTTTTTTATGAAAATTAAAACCAAAAATTGATTTCAATACAATATATTTTGAGAACGTGATTTAGAACACTCAATTAAACCCAACAAATGGTAAAAGGAATTTGAATCACTTTATTGAAAATAAAACCAGTTTTTAAACGAAATCAAGCATAAGTTCTCTAAGTCCAACTTTGAGAGACAAACAATGACTTATTAAAAATTTTTTTAAATACGAACGGTGATTTTAAAAAAATTTGTTTTAAAATTGTAGGAACTGTTCGCATAAAAATTAAAGATACTTATATTATTTCAATTACAATACAAAAATCAAATAAAGCTGTAAATTACAATACGAGAATTACAACTGAAATAAAGAAATGATTAATACGATAGAAGAAAAAGAACATGGTGGTCGAGGCTTCGTGTATTGACACGGGTCCCTTAATAAATTCCGAGTCTCCCAAGAGAACTCGAATGTTTCCCAAGGTGCAACGGCCGAAGCTATGTGTACAGCCGGGGAGGACTCTAGCACCCGAAAATGCATTTTGAGAAGAAGAGAATGTTCTTAAACAATTGGAGAATGAGAGAGATCATGTAAATGATTTTGGTGTGTGTTCCAAGTATCCGTCACAACTAGGTTCACCCTAGTATTTATAATGAGACCAAAGTTCATCTTTACTCAAAAGATGAAACACCACATTGAATGCAAAGTTGAAACACCTAAATGAATTTAATGTTGTAACATTATTTTGAATTCAATGTGAAACAACCAACAATTCAATTTCTAATTTTGTTTTTTCACATAATAATAAATATTATTTGTTATTTCAACAAAATAGTTCCAATAGCTTTTACAAAACACCAAGATGCAGATCAAGTTAGTATGTGTGATGAAGAAATAGAATGCATACAATATAAAGAAACGTCATCAAAGGATGTTTTGTCACCAAAGAACAAAGTTGTCAAAGATACGAAAACAAGTTACAACAGGAAGAAAATAGAAGCAATTCGTGACTGACAAGCCGAAGACGGATCAATCAAAGTTCAAATCACGTTGCACAATTTAATGATAAAGCCACTCAAAGAAAGAACGAAGACATTGAAAAACTTGTTCGTGATCAAGGCGAAGTTCTTGTTACAAGGCATGAAGATAAAGATGATGACACTTACAAGCAATGGAAGAAGCCGAAGTTCAAAGACAAAGGACTTCTACAAAATGCACATGGATGAAGATGTCAAAGCATGGAGATGTTGAAGGCATGGATTAAGAAATTAGGAAGGAGTATTGAACATTAATTTACTAATCCATATAGGAAAGTTCAAGGGTCCAAAGTGTCATATGTTAAACTTATGTTTAGATTAAATTATGTATTATGTAAATAGATTAAGGGTGTATAGTGTCAAAGAAAAAGATACACGTCGTGTGCATCTCCGGCAACAAGAACCGGCACCACCGAAAGACATGACGATTGAAGGTGACCGATGAAGAAATTTGGCAAGTATAAATAGATAGGATCGAGTCTGTAAACAACATTATATTATCACCATCAATTTCAGATTCAAGTTTATAGTTTGATTATCTTGTTCTATCAATCAATTGCCTGTTCATAAACGACCTTGGGCAACAACTTATACATCGTTAATAGTAGCTTGTGTATATCTTAAGCTAGTTAATACTTACAAGTGATTATTTCTTCTTTAGAGCTTCAATTTTGAGAACTTTCATTTGAATCTCCCGGCTGATTCAACACTAGTGATGACCTTACTTTCTTTGTGTATTTTCTATTAGTTAATGTTTTAACCCGTTTTTTTTTCGAATGAGTAACTTATACATTATTGAATTTGTCTTCTAAATCAACACATATTTATCAAAGTGATAAAAGTTGAAATCGTTACCAGTCAATTGTTTAGTTAAGACTAACAGATGCCAAAATGTGATAGTGGGACCGTTAATAACCACCAACCTTATTTAATTTGTCTTCTAAAACTATGCATTTTACCCACCACATGACTAACTCTCAAAACATCTGAAAAATTCACACTAGCACATAAGAAGAAACACATTTTGTCTTCTAAATCAACACATTTTACCCATCATATGATAAGAGGAAAGATCAAATACAAAATTGATTTTGCCTAAAAAGTGTGAGAAGTGACTTAAATCACATCAAAACTGGGTCAAACGAACTCCGTTTGAGCTCATTCAAGCGGCGTTGGAACCGTCTCGTCGAGCTTTATCATCTTAGCTTCTAGGGTTTAACTTTTAGGGTTTAGCTTTAAAATTTAGTTTTTACCTTAAGGTTTAGCCTTAGGGTTTAGCATTGGGATTTAGCTTTTAGGGTTTAGTTTTTAGATTTTAGGCTTTTATATGGATGCGGTGAGGGGTTTAGGTTTTTAGAGGGTGGGTGGGTGGGGTTTAGGTTTTTGGGGGGTAGGGATGGGGGTTTTAGGTTTTTTGGGTGGTGGGTGGGTGGTTTTTAGGTTTTTAGAAGGTGCGGGTCGGATGATTTAGGTTTTTGGGGGGTGGGGTGGGGGGGTTTTAGGTTTTTTGGGTGGTGGGGGCGGGGGTTTGACGACACGGTTCTAACGCCGCAAGAATAAGTTCAATCGGATATGTCTAAATATCACTTCTCACGCTTCTTAGGCAAAATCCATTTTGTACGATAACCTTCCTCCATATGATAAACTCTCAAAGCACATTAGTAACTCTTTCTGTCATGACCTGTTAGTCTATTACTCCTATTTTTTTTTCTTTTTTTTTTTTTGATTGGCAGCAAAGTATATATATATTCACTTCAAAAAAGTATAATAAAAAAGAAACTAGCAATAACTATGAACAACCAACAAAAAATGAAAATTTGATCACAATTAGAATTAGTTAGATAAGAAGGTTTGCTATGATCTTCATAATGTTTCTCTCTTTCATTGTACGATTATTTATCCAAATAGAGCTCATCCTTTGTGACTAGGCACACTTATTTGAGCCTTAGTAAACATCTTCATTGTACAACTAGGTTATGTGCCCGTGTGTAACACGGGCCTTGTCTAAAAATTAAACTACAAGATGTTGATAATATTATAATAATTTCGAATTATAATGTATTTAATTAAAAATCTTTAAAAACTTCTTTTTTAACAACATTAGAAAAATCAATTACAAATCTATTAAAATTTCTTTGTCTACAATATTAGAATAATCAACTACAAATCTCTAAAAACTTCTTTATATACAACATTAGAAGTTTTATTTGTAACATTACCATTAGTATCTAGTATAAGTATTTTTAGGCCTTCACGTCTTGTAACTCTTGATAATGCTACATATAGCTGACCATGAGTGAATACCGGTTCCTTTAAATACAACCCAACTTTAGACAATGATTGTCCTTGACTTTTGTTTATAGTCATTGCAAAACATACGGCAAGTGGAAATTGTCTTCTTTGAAGTTTAAAAGGAAGTCTTTTGTCTGTGGGTATCAATGAAATCCTAGGAATAAAAGTTCGACATCCGATGTTGCTTCCTGATATAATTTCAGCTTCAATAACCCGAGTTCCCAATGATACGACTTTTAATCTTGTTCCGTTACACAAACCGCCTTTTTGATCAATGTTTCGAAGAAGCATGACGGGAACACCCACTTTTAAAACCAAACGATGGTTCGGCATACCTGACACTTTTATTCCATTTAGAATATCTGGAGAGTACAAGCTCGCATCAAAATTGTCAGGAAGCAATTCTGTAGGGCATATGCTATCTGAGCTGAGATATTCTTTTTCTTCTCCTGGAAACATTTCAAGCAATCGATCATTTATTTCTTGTACAACTTCATTCTTTGGAGCGAGTATTGCTCTTTCATGAAAGAAGTTTTTGTTTTTGTAATTTTCCAAAATAGAAGGATATACAAAGTCAATTAACTTTGAAAGTGGATCTTCAAGACCTTGAATCAAAAGATCGTTAGGTATCTCAACCGTTGCTTCACCATCATTCATACCACCCATGTTACCTTCACCTATCTCCAAAAGCCATTTAGCAAACATCTTAGTTTGTTCCATATCAACTGCATTCTTACTACAACTCAACCTTAGATTTTTTGTTAATTTCAATACCTTGCAGTTTCTCCAAATGTAAGATGAACTTATTGACGAACTTACGATTTGTTGTCTACTTCCATTTGGTACAACAGGTAGTATTTGTCGAAAATCTCCCCCAAAAACAATAACTCTTCCACCAAATGGTAAATCACATGAACTGTTACCTTCAGTCCTAAATATGTCCTTTAAAGATCTATCCAAAGCTTCGAATCCATGTTTGTGAACCATAGGTGCTTCATCCCAAATAATCAACGATGTTTCTTTTAATAAACGTGCAAGATCGCTGTCTATGTTTATGCTACAAAAAGAATCCTCAACTAAATTTATGGGAATGTGAAACCTTGAGTGTGCAGTCCTACCTCCTGATAGCAAAAGAGATGCAATTCCACTTGAAGCAACATTTAATACAACTTTTCCTTCAGATCTTATAGATGCAGATAACGTCCTCCAAAGATATGTTTTTCCAATTCCACTGTAACCATAAACAAAAAACATTCCACCCTTTTTTTTTCTAACCGCTTCATTTATCCTTTCATATATTCTTCTTTGTTCAGTCGTTAGAGAGTTAAAAAGATTGGAAAATTCTTCTTTTAGCATTTCTTTGTCGTAAGCCAATTCTTCATGTAGCAAGTTATTGTTTGAAGAAGATATATACTCATCATCAGGAAAAGGCATTGTTGGAAACCTTCTTAGACTTGAATTATTTCTCAATAGACACTTTTCAATTTCGAATAACGTAAGGTTTTTAATTTGATCTTCATTAAGTATTAAACCTAAAAAATTTAAAATTTTACTAAATTAAAATAAAATAAAATAAATATAGTCGTTGAACTATATCATTAATATATTGAAGATTAAAAAGATTATTACCTTCGTTTTTTAGATGTAGTCGTTGGTTGTAGACAATGCCATCTGATAAGTAGTTCCAAGTTTTTTCCCAAACATCTTCCGGCCGTGAGATGCTCTCTGACATTAACATTGTAGCAAATAAAAATCTGAGATAATAACCTGTTGCTGAGAAACTTGCTTCTTCAATTGCATCAATGTATTCTTTGTCATCATTCAAAAGGCCATAAGAATAACATGCATCTCGAAATGTAGAACACAATTCACCGTTGACAGTACGAATTTCTTCAAATGATCTTGGCCCTTTTACTTTGTTTAATAGAATTCTTAAATAATAGGCTTCACCGAGAGATGGAGGAACCGAATGAATTCTACCTATTGAAAAACCTTTTTGCCTTTCTGCCCATTCTTTTTTGTCTTGTTTCCAGACAAACTTTGTAGGAAATTCTATGTAACTTAGTTTACGTGCCTCACTATTATCTTTATTGCATTTCATCCACTCTAAAAACATTGTAGCAGCAACAGAATCTTTGTTTAGCACATCGTCTAAATCATCAGCTTCCTCGTATATGACTTGTTGTTCTCCTGGAAGATGAAACGGAAGCCTAATAACCGCTGGTTGCCTAAAATGAATATCATAGGCAAAAATTCGCCAACTTGCTTCACAAGCAGATATGTATCTACAACTATAGTAATCCTTTATTTCATCTATAGAATCTTGAAGATCACTTTGTTCATCCGCTTGAACAAAAGAAACAGTAGCTCTATCATGACCTTTGTTTATATATTTGAATAGATATTTGATTGAACCAGCTTGATTGCACCACTCCACATTGATGTGTGCTTGATATCTTTTTAAAAGAACTTTATTATATGGAACCACGAATCTATTATCCAATTGCTTACCCGATTTTTCAACATAAGCCTTTGTTTTCCTTCTTTTGTATTCAGGATAGCCATCTAAGTCGATGCATGTGTGTTCCTTGTATTTTTTAGGGAAGTGTTTCGAACACTTTCCATCCACCATGCATGGACAATTCATATTATGAACACCACAAGGGCCATGAATCATGAACTCTCTTACAAGAGAATAGAGCAGCGGGTCTTCATTTTGATCTGGTATTTCTGCTGAAATAAGTGGATCAATTTGATCAACTGTTGGAAGTTTGTCATCGGCATGCATAAATAAGCAAATATGAGCATGTGGCAATCCACGTTTTTGAAATTCCACCGTGTAGACCACTAATTTGAAACAAAAAATAAACATTAATTAATAAAGTTAGGAAATTTATTTATACATATTTTAATTAATTTTATATCAAATAATAATAAGCTTATAACTAACCTGCTTGAACCTTTCCAAGTATTGAATTTTCTTTCAAGTCTTTAATAATGGAATCAAGCTTCATCTTGAATAATCGACAAAGAATATCTGGTCTATCTTCAGCTGAAATCGTCTTGTCTTCAAGAAATCGTCGGACTTCAGGCCATTTTGGGTTACATGTGATGGTTATGAAAAAATCAGGATAACCAAACCACTTACAAAGGGACATGGCATCAAGATAATTTTGTAACATGTAACGCGCACCCCCGGTAAAAGATGAAGGTAATATGACACGTTTTCCACTTGTTGAGATGTCTTGATTTCCTTGATTTTTAATAGAGCGCAACTTCTCATAACTGTTACATCTTAATTTCTTCTATTCATGACGTATGAAAAAAAGTCTTTCACTTTCAATCATAGTATAACCATCGACTAAAAATTGTTGAAATAACCTCCTTGCATTCAAAATCAATGAAAATTCTCCAACTCGATCTTGGATCCTGTAACAAAAGAACTCACGCATGGTACATGTATTTCTTTTAGGGGGGTTTTCTGATGGAATATCTCTGTGAGGAATATTAATTCTGTAACCATCATCACCATATGGGAAAAGCAGAGGATATTGAAGTGCTAGGTATGATGGGTGTAGTTCACTAATACGTTGTAGAGTAACAGATTTTGATTGTACAACAATATCTCTCGATTCAAATGAACTGTCTATGTCTCCCACTATTAAAGCGGCCACTTCAGAAGAGGTCGGTAAGTTATATGTCCTTCCGTCTTGTTGCCTTTTTGCAATTAGCCTTAACTTTAAATTTGCCTCAGGATTGAGACGAAAACAATCTCTTGCCATTCTATAAGATTTTACCAATTCATTATGTGAATCTAACATGACCTTCAACTGCTTGATAATCTCCATATCAATCCTTTTAGAATTTGAATTTGTTGATTTCTCTGATTTACTACAAAATAAAAGTAAAATTATTTTTTAAAAATTACGAATATAAAAACACTTAAACGTAGAGATAGAGTAATTAATCATTTTCATTACCCGAAAGCTGCTTGTCTATTTGAAATCTCATTGTCGGTGTCATATATATATAGTTGAGAAAATCTCGGCTTTGATCCATTGTTAGGCAGAAGACTTCCAATAGCATGATAATTTTCACCACCAAGCCTAAATACATAGGGGCCTTTTCCTCGATTAACTTCTTTATCTATGTTTCCACCCATGGACGTAAAGGAGAACATTGAATTAAAAAAACGAATCTTGGTCATGAAATGTTTCCCTTTTGTATCTGAACAACTATAAAGACTTTTATAATCTTCTGGTGGTTCCTTCATATTTGGAAGCATAACCTTTGCATAACCACAACAGAAACTAAAACTATTTTTTTTCTTTCTTTGAGCACTTCTTAACACTTCATCTTTCCATAACTTTGCCTGGCAAGTTGGACATATTTCCATTTGATCACCATGATCCAAGTAATCTGTTGAATTAATAATCAATGTACTAAACATTATATAAAGTTTTAGTATATATATATATATATATATACTTACCTTCAGAATTATCGCTTGAAGTGCTACAGTTGTTGATGTTTCTCTTTTTATCCATGTGTTGTTTTCTAATAGCCCTTCTTTTTTTTTCATTGTTGATGGATTCTAAATTACCTGAAGAAATCATATTTTTATAGCCTTTGCAAAGAAATAGTTACTAATAAAATGTAAATTTATCTTATTTTTTGAATCATACCATTTGGATGAATATTTTCATTGTTTACGGAAACAAACATATGACTATTTCGTGAAAGATGTTCAACATTCCCTTTTGATGTATTTTCATTGTTATATTCATCAACACCTAACAGTTAAAGATAAATTAAAATACATATTAAATTTTATAATAAACAAATAAAGTAGAGAAAAATAACTTACCTTTAATTGGGGTTTTAGCTTTCTTAGTTCGTAGATATTCAATTCTGCTTTGTCTGTTTCCTTTGTAAACTATTAAAGATAAAAGGTAAGGATACGATTTTTAGAAAATTTTTATAAAAAAAGGTTATACCATTTGTAATGTCAGATAGTGGACTTCTTGTATCAACATCTGGAGAATAAGCAGTCATATTTTGATATGAAGTTGAGTGATTCGGACTAACATTCGGCAATCTATATATGTTGTTTGGTGAAGATAGGAAAGTCATGCCCATATAGTCAATACCTAAAATAAGACATTAAGTAAATTAGTAGGAAAACAATGAATAACAATGGATTTTTTAGTTATTATAATAATATCAAAATGAAGACGTAAAAAAGTATACCATTAGTAACGTTAGATAATGAAGTTTGGGTGTACACATTTGAAGCACAAGCATTGATATTGTGATATGTATTTGGTTGAAAATGACTACCAATCGGCAACGTATAACACGCATTTATGCTGTTTGCAGATGCTTGTAATTTGGTGCCCATGTGTTTCAAACCTAGGACAAACCAAAGAAACAATCAAGAATATAAACTCTACTTTAAATGGTTAATAAATTTCAGTTATATATGATTGCATTTCAAATGCTATAATTATTGATTAATGTTTTAGAAGTATGCAAATAGTTTGAAACAATTATGCAAATCGTTTGAAAAAGTTAACAAAAATTATTAAACGATGGTAATGCTAGAAAATTACAAGTTTAAATAAAAATATGACCTTCAATGCATGAAGACGAAGGAGATGCTTTTGATTTTTTAGCATCCAAAATTTGTTTTCTTTTCTTTCTGATTAGAACCGCAGCTGCCAACCATGATGTAAATTAGTTTAAATATGCTAATAACTAAAACCAATAAAATCTGAACATTATAGAATTTATATAATTCTAACAAAATTTGATGAGACTAAATAGGTTTATATTTGTATAAAAACATAAAACTTTTATAGTTGTGAAACTGAGTTTAGTGTAATTTTATGAGAACACCAAATGTAGTTAGATTCTCAAAATAAAACTAAAGACATAATAAAACTAAACATACCACATTACGACAATTGTTTTACAATAAAGAAAGCACCATAATCCAACTGTTTTACATACCAAAAACATCAATTGTTTAAACCAACGAAGGGTTTCAAATGGTTTCAAAAAGCAAACCACAAAAGGGATGGAAACAAACAAAAGCAAATTAAATTGTTTTCCAACATAAACCTAAAAGAACATCAAACATCACTTCTCAAGTTTAGGAATTAAGAGAGCTTTCTTGCCGGAAGAAACAGTCTTGGTAGTTGACATATCTGCAACTTCCGGGACATCAAATTCATCCACAAGTTTCCTTTTAAATTCTGGGTTTTTAGATTTCCTTTTGAAAGTCGCCTCTTCAACAATTTCCCTTTTTTCATAGGCATTCTTTGTTAGGGCCATTGGTGTGAGATCATCCGATATTTGTATTGTTGCCTATGAAAATTAATGTGAATGAATGTAAAAATTAAAATATGGTAAATGATTCTTTTAATCTAACTTGTTTACCATAGTATATAATACCTTCAGATAAGCTTGATCATTAGTAGCGATAGAAGAGGATGTGCGGCTGACTGTTTCTGATTGATCACCCTGAAACTATATAATAACTATTTTTAAAATAATTCAACAGAGGAGTTTAATTATTGTAACAGCCTTACATGGTGCACTAATATTAAAAAACAAATTTAAAAATAAAAAACCTGTAGCCTAACAATTTCTTGAGATGGCGTCTCAGACTCATTGTTGTTGATCGTCTCACTAATAAGACCCTTAATTTTACAAAAATCAATAATGTTAGAATAGTATGATAATTTGAAACTTCAAAAAGTAGTAAAATATTATTTACCTCATAATTATTCGCTTTTTTCTCAAGCTCTGCAATAATCTCAGCATTATCTGTCAGCTTTGTGATTCCAAAAACCCAGAATTTGTGTTCAAAGTTATAGTTAGAAATGTCAATTTTAAAAGCAAATTTTTTGCCCAACAATGTAGAACCTTAGATCGGTGAACAAAATGAACGAAAATCCTTGATTTCATCAGCCTTGATAAAAAAAATAACAATGTAACCTTCCAGGGAAGAGCAGATCTGTGAACACATGAAGAAAAACAAACAAAAAAAAGCAGATTAGGGATAATCATTGTGGAATCGGACATGAAAAACAACAAAAAGAAAAAATCTAACTTGCATAACCTTGGATCGGTGAACAAAATGAACGAAAATCATTGATTTCATCAGCGTTGTCGAAGAGAAAGGAAGAATCTAACTTCTATAAGCATAGATCTGTGAAGAAAATGAACATAAATCTTGAAATTTGAAGGTGGAATTGAAGAGAGAAGGGAGGAGAGATATGGAGGGAGAGAGAGAGGGGGGAAATGAAGAGTTTAGTGTAAAAATGGTTTTGGAAAATTGAAAGTGGAAATGGTTGGAGAAGATGGATCACGGATGACGGGTTTTACCCGTTTTTGACTTAAAAAACGTGGCCACCTTGTCTATGGAACACGTCAGTCAAATTAATGAGGAGCTGCCAAGTGGATTGAAACACCTTATATGCTTGACACATAGGATTTGTTGATTCTCTTTTATTATATATATTAGATTATTTATCCAAATAGAGCTCATCCTATGTGACTAGACACACTTATTTGAGCCTTAGTTAACAACAGTAATAATACCATTTTAGACATTTTAAAACTTTCACTAGATGTAAAAAGGTAAAAAACACATCAAATATCTTCTTTAATAATGTTTAACAATGACTGTAAGATGAACGAAGGGCAATTTGGGAAATTTCTTAAAAAATAACCTTGGCTAACTAAGAATAAGCATGTTCATCCAAAAGAAAATCAGATGAAAATAGAAGGTATTTCCTGCAAATATTTACATGAATTCCCTCTTTTTACAAAATTCTTATTACATAACACTATGCAAAAATGCTTAAAACAATTTTCAATAACAACATTCACCACACCACCACTACTAAGTGCTAACTCAACTTCCATGCAATCTTTTTCTACACTTTTTAACTTCAAACCGAGTTTCCCACCAAAAAAACTCCAATCATTTTCACATTCTCCAGTGTTTCTGGGACGGGTTATATTTCAAGAAAGTCAACCTTTTAACTTTAGGTAAGCGAGAACTTGATCCATTAGATAGTTAATGAATTGTCACAAGAACGAATGTCATCACATATAGAAGAAACAAAACATCATTGTTGTACAGACCTGTCAGTATATATTCAAGCGTATTAGGTGCGTGTAATAAAAGTTGTTTGTGCCAAAAAAACAAAAAAAAAAGAAAGGGAAGGTGGAGAATTTGAATTTACCTATTTGCCCAGAAGCTGCTGCAGGAAGTGCAGGGATCTTGACAGCTGCATGATTAAAAAGAGGTTGAAAAGATGAGTTTGATAGACTGATATTGAAGTGTCAAACAAGGTTGATTTTGGGGGCACAAACGTACTTTTGTTGCAAGATGAAGGGGGTAAATGTGAAATTGAAGGCCAAGGTGCGGGAATGTGATCGTTGAGATCACAAAGGAAGCTCACTCCTGAATATCTATCAAATGTGGCATCTGAAGGCAAGCTAGGAAGAAGACATCCGGACTCTATTTCATGCTCACAAATATTATCACACGTCACATATACTTGACTAATGGCCAAACACTTTTTTCTAAACTATATATGTAGATAGTCAAGCATTGATCAAATCTATGACTACCGAATTCCCTGACTTTGACATGATTTGTAATTTTTAAGGGGCATTCTAGATATTTGACTATTGGTCCAAAAAAGGGTAACTTTTTGTTTGAACAGCAAAGTTCCAAAAAGTACAAAATTTTAAATATTGCTAATGAGAGTTGTTTTTTAGTTTACCTTGCATCCCATTTGCTGCAATGGAGTAGTTGATTCCAACATGTCAAGAAATGATACAAAACAATTAGATTGGAGCCATATTACCAAAAATATTAATGTTAAATATGTAAACATAACAAACAAACCTTGGAGGGAAAAGTCTTGGAGGCTTAAATGACAAAGATCAAAAACATTATTTGTTATATTTTCCTTTTGTAATTTCTTCCCAAGTGAAGCTGCACAATTCAAAGCTTGCAAATTGGTTAAAAAGCTCTGTTTTTGCAAGTGAGATACATAACCTTCCATTGCAGTACAACATGATGTTTGGTTGCTAATCCCGCCTTCACAACCTCGGGCAACAGGTCCCACGTTTGGCAAAACCAATGGGCAAACTGAAATAAAAATAAACAATATTAAAAAAAGAAGTGGTTGATTTTTGGAACCCTCATACTTGCCATTGGTTTTCAAAATGGCCATACACTCATAAATCCCACATTAACTACTGTACTTGTAACATTTTTTGTTCAAGTATCTCGACGCTCCCTTTCTGCCCTTACTTTCAGAGTTGAACTATTTTCCAACGTGGAAACAGAGCTCTTGAACATTTATAATGCTGTGCTCCATCTCCATTTAATTGCAAATATTATAGAAATATTTTGTAATCATCAGAACGGAAAAATATTTCCTTCGGGGTTTTACTAAGTCATTGCAACTGCTATGAAGTGAGTAAACTTTATTCAAGAAAATGAAGACTATAAGCAAGGGCCCAATGGGAAATCTGGAAGATACATCAATATTTCATTCGGCTGCCAAATTTTAGAACGGGAAAATCGTGAATGTTGAAAGTTAAGGGAAAAATGTTGATTTTTTTGGGCTCTAGAGATAGTAATATCCCATTTGAGATTTTCAGTTGAAATTTGTAAATGATGCAAAACATATAAATTTTATGCAAAACTGCTAAAAGTATAAGGAAGAGCAAAATGGGGAATCCTGAAAATGAGGAGAAATAAAGCATGATTGGCTAATAGTGATAACTCATATGTAACATGATTTAACGGATCAAATAAAGCATGATTGGCTAACCTTTATTAAGTTTGCAGTTAGCTAAACCTCTAAGAACTTCCTTAGCTCGTAATGGTTCAAGTTTACTTGCTAACCATCTCAAAACAATATTTTTGCAATCATTAATCACCCTATTTGAGATATCATTAGGACGCTGAATCCCCAATGCATCAAAATTATAGGAAGAAACCGATGCAAGATCTTTTGCAGCTTCCATTAAGGCATTTTGACATGTTTCCTGACAACACTCGTTAACAAGGTCAATCTTTCCACAATTAACAAGAATCTTGGATGTGTTGACCATTTTTTCCAACCCATCAACATCTTTGACCGGGCAAGAAGCTTCTGTTAGGTTTGAGGGTCCAATAGAACATATATGCTGCAAACTGTTATTTGCACCTTGACCCATGAGAATTTGGTCAAAGTCAGAAAGACAGTGTTTAGCTAGAGTCGAGTTTAAAGACAGATTCTTGGTTTTTTTACTGGATTGACCAACGAGAATCACTAAAGTTGCTTCGAATTGTGGACAGCAAACTACATTAGCCAAGTATGGTGCAAAAACAGTGAAACAATCAATTGCAGTCATGCTCATCATGGTATCTATGGCGTCAAAGTCTAGTGTACACAGGCCTGAAAAAAAGAAGTCAAATGAAACTCATTAAGATTAGGTCACCAATGAAAGAATATAACTTTGGTCATCAATTTAGGTATTTACTGAAAAGTGTTCTGGGTCACCTCAACCAACCTGGCCCACCAAAAAATTATCTGTTTTGACAAAAAGTGAAACGAACCTGATAGCTTTGGTGCGGTGTTATTCGTGATTGTGAAGGGTGACAATGGAGATGGTGCAAGAAGAGGATAAAGGGGTTGAGGATTTCCAGTTGGGGAAATCTTGGGCATCAAGTTATCCGCTTTTATATCAACTAATCTTGAATTTTGCAGTGAACTGCAATGGGTGTCACTGAAACCTGTCCAAAAGCTCATGTCTTAATGAAAAAATAGAAAAGGTTGTAATAAAAGTTATTTGATCATTGTAGCCACTTAAAAAAATGATGATATCGTTTTAATCATGATTCCAAATATAAAAACAGTCTACATAAAGTATTTAACTAGGTACAACCTAGTAATTACAAAACAAAGTTAAACAAAAGATAGCATTTGTTTAGGAAAACAAAAAAAAAAAAATCAAAGAAGACCTGTTTTGCAGAATTGAGAAAATCATCATGGCATGAATATGGAATGATGCATTAAGCTTGACTAACTCATGACGAGCCACATATGAACACACCAAAATGGTGATAGCAACATTCTTTTATTGCAGTAGTTAGTTATTCAAGTAATTTGCTCTTGCATTCTCTATATTTGTTTTTTTCAATCACACCAAATTAGTGTCGATAGAAGATTTGGTATTACCATATTCGATATAAATTGTTTTTTGTTAAATTACATACGAAAACAAGAATTTGTAGTTGACAACCCCGACTAATAGCACCCCTCACCCATGTGAAAAGTATGTAACAACCCAAGAAAATAAGTTGATTCAATAAATGCTAATAAATGCAAGTAGTTGTGTGCCAAAAGTTTGAAACAAATTGCTTCTTAAGCTTGTTTATTAAACTCTAATGTAGAATCAGTTTTAATATCAAAATAATAATACACAACAAACTTCAAAATACAATGGTAATTTAAAAGTGCATTGAGATATTTCTTGGATGTTTTCACAGGGAGGGGATTGAAGATAACATCTTTTTACCAGTGATTTCATTCTTGAATGTTTTTTACCAGTATCATCCAAATTTGCATAATTTGTAATAAATTTCATTATTTATTTTAGAAGTTGAGGATTACAAGGTTTGACTTTAAAAAGTCTTAATGCACCACCATCAATTTCTCCAAAATTCAAAACCCTAGAATTAGGCTTAACTCCATGAAAGTGACAACATATTTAAATAAAATATCAAAAACAAACCAAACCCCTAAAATCTTTAATCAACCAAGATTACTAACCTATCCAACAAATTATAGTACAACTCCATGAAATTTAACACAAAAAATTGAGCAAATCCCAATTCCCATTCTTAAATTTGCGTCACACAAATAAAGAACCCCAATTTTAGAACCCTAGTCAAGAAACATACAAAGCCAGTAGCTAAACCATGTAAAGAATCGAAATTTTTAAGATTGTTTAAAACCCAAGTGAGAAAAATCGAACAACAAGAAGCAAACAAAGAAAGTAATTAATATGGGTATTTACAAATACTCACAGAAAATCAGCAGAAATGAAAAAACGAGCTTGAGATTGAGCTTCTGAGCTTCCGTTTCTCTCATGGTTGATGCACCTCAGGAGAAATGTTAAATTGATGGAATAGAAATGCAAATTAAAAAGAAAGAATCAAGAATTTGAAGAAAGGTTTAGTTGATAATGGAGAATATAGAACAGGGGAGGTGTGAAGAGTGAAAGACCATAAATGAGATGCAAGTGTGTGGGGACAATGGTAGTAATTTCGTAGTAGCTGTCCATTTATATGCCAAGACCCCACATTGAATTTAAGCTCTCTTTATTCATAAAATCACCTTGATTAATTACATTTTTTTTTAACAGCAACACCGGAAAACCTTTTGGTTAGACTACCTGAAGGCAATCACTTTATTACGAGCTACCCCACATAGACCCTCATTGCACCTTCGCCTGAAAGAAGGAAACCCACCCAGATAAAATGGGAAAACCTTCCCCGCCAAGGATAGAACCCCTGACCTTATAGACTATAAGACTAGTGTCTTACCGTTGGACCACCACTCCCAACAACAATTACATTTTTGTTGTTTCTCACTTTGTGACCTATGTATGTTAAGTGCATTCAATATAATCAGTGAGCATGTGAAAAATCAAACGAACACGACCATTATCACAACTATTATCATGTTCATGTTTATTCATTTAATTTTAAACAAATACAAGAAAGAACACATAATAGAACATGTTCATATTCGTTTATTAAGAAAACTAAAATGTTCGTGTTCGTTTACGTTTATTCATTAAAAACTAAACAAACAGTTAATGAACACAAACAAACCAAAATAAATTAACATGATTAAATAAACATTAAGAACCCAAAATACCTAAATGATTATTAACAAACATAAAATTGAATTGTCTTTTACTAATACTATCCTTTATGCTTAAAAACAAAGTAATAACTTGATTTATTAAGTTATGCATGATAATCAAGCAAGCAGGTTTGTATACAAAATATTATTAATGTAGCATGTATATGAAATTTCATATAATATGTATATGAAATTTTATTATTATATTTAAACAAACATACACAAACAAACACAAATAAACGAACATAAATGAATGAATACATTCATGTTCGTTCGTTTAACTAAACGAACACAATTTTTTTATTCACGTTCGCTAGTTTAAGTAAATAGACAAACTTATCGTTGAACAGTTCATAAATGTTTAGTTCGCTTACAGGCTTAATAATGAGTCTCAAACACACATTTGTTGTATTAATTGATAGGGTAAATTACTATTTTGGTCCCTGTGGTTTGACCAAATTCACGCTTTTAGTCCAATAGTTTGTTTTCTACTCTTTTAGTCCACTAGTTTCGTATCTTCTTGCTATTTTAGTCCACACAATTAACGGTGTTAAAACTTTCTGTTAAGTTAACATAAAATGACAATAATACCCCTGTAATAAGTTAAATAAAAACTAAAAACCTTTTAAGTGCTTTTCAAAAAAAATTCAACCACACCACCACCATCTCTTTCTCTCCAACCACAGCCACACCACAACCATTGTAGGTGACATCATCGCTAAACATCACCACCACTAACCACCGTCCAGTTGATTTCACCTTTTCTATAACCTGAAACTTGAAGTCGAAACCAATTTGTTGAAGATAATCGAACACCCAGATCCAAACCTCAACCGTGCGGTTTGTTAATCACCACTAAACGAATACCATAACCATCGGACAACAACATGTTCAAGCTCAATCGGTTCGTATCCCCTACAACAACAACTTCGTCTTCTCCTTCCGACTAGAAATCCAACGAACCCTAACCTTAAAATTTCCCCAATTCAGATTGTCATAAAAGTGGTGCAGTTATGATGACGATGGTGCGCTGCTGTTGAGAGTCTGAGAGGACAGTGTGGAGTTGAGGATGGATCGATAAGTGATGATGACAAAGATGGGTGGCAATGGCGGCCTTTGATGATGATGATGATAGTCTTTTGGTTAGCAATAGGTGGTCGTGGTGTAAGTGGGTTGTCGCCGGAATTGGTAACGGAGTTCTGGAGCAAACGAACAAATGAAGAAGAGAGATGGGAGTGGGGCTGTAGGGGGTGGGGGATAATATGGGTGGGTTTATTATAGGATTTAGGTAATTAAATATTATTATAATAGTTTTGATAATTACAATTTTGGTACAGGGGTAATAACGTCATTTCATATATATTTAATAGAAATATTTAACGTTGTTAGTAGCGTGTACTAAAACAGCAAGTTTGTATGAAACTAGTGGACTAAAAGAGTAGAAAACGAACTATTGGACCAAAATCGTGATTTTAACCAAACCTCAAGGACTAAAATAGTAATTTACCCTAATTGATATCCTTATATAATATAGCAAAACAAAAAAATCATATGTGGCATCTTTTCATAACTTTTAGCTTATGTGTTATTATTTGAGAGATTATCTCACAATAATGATTTTTTTATTTAAAATATCTATATAAAATTTATTATAATAAAACTATTTACATTTTTGATCCCCTAACTTTTTGGAGATATCTAAAAAATTTAAGAATATTTATATTTTTAGCCATTTACTACAAGGGGTGTACGTGACTCGGTTTATATTTGATAGGGTTTAAAAATGAAACTTATGGATAAAGTTAATAATAACATACAATTAAAGACCTCGGTGTTTTATAAATGTACATAACATTTTATATGATTTTTTTTAAAAATAAACTACACCATAAAACTAAACATTTTATTCTCTTTAATTTTAGTATAATATTGCTATACTATAAATCTAATTTTTAAAAATATATCATGTGTTCCGTTTTACCACGGTTTTGTCTCAAAACTGAATGAAACATTCATGAACATCCTTAAAAGCATCAGTTGAATTATGTTCCCGAGCGTAGCGCGGGCACTAAACTAGTATTGTATAAGGTAAAATCGAGATTTGATGTTTCATTTATATATACTTCATAAAAGTCTAACTGTGCATATTGTTTTTGAAGGCCTCGATTTATGCTACTACTATATAGTTTCATACATTCGCATCTCATGATATATCTGAGTATGGTTTGTATATTTTATGAAATGTTGTGAGTGGTTATGAGAGAAAAGAAAAAAATTATGGTCAAGTATTTATTGGTGGTATTTTTGAAAAAATCAATGTTGACGACCATAAGTTTTATTTTTAAACTTATTGTGAGTGGAGTAGAATGTATGTAACGATAAATTTATAAAAAATATTATTTAATTGAAAAATATATAAAAAATATGGAAAATATCACAGATCTGTAAGTAAGTTATTTACTGTTCCAATTAAATATCTCCAAATTTTTTTATCTTTCTAAAATCACTAAACTTTTATAAGTGTTCCAATCATATGTAATAATTTTACAAATGTTTGAATTTTATAAAATTCAGTTGGGCATATGAAACATATATGAATTATGATTATAAAAAAGTGAGAGTTTTTTTTCCAATTAATTTGAATCGGGATCTAAAAGTGAAGACTAATAATTTGCAACTTAATAAAAAAATTCAAAATTTATTGAGCTTAAGTCAAATTGAATAAAAATAATCACCAAATAGTATCCGAAGTGTATACATAGTTCATTTGCCCAACTCAATTTTAAAAAATTCAAACAATCGTAATCTAGTACATAGGATTTGAGCACTTAATGAAACTTCAGTGACTTTAGAGAGACAAATAAAGTTTTAGGTATTTAATTGGAACAGTTGGCAAAATTAGTTACATTTTTACAAAGTTACCCCTAAAAATATAATGATTTTAGTGTAATTATAAAAATAAAAACAAGGAATAAGCTAGAATTATTGCATGCATTACTAATCTGGTGATTCCATCAAGATAGAATAAGATTCATTCCTGCATATCAAACGCTACCTAAGGGATTATACTCAGTGCAGGTTTCGTAGTTGATATGGAAACACCTCAATTAAGCTTTTGGTTAAAAATCGAAAGAGTATCTTGTATGTTTATTCTTATCTTAATATCAAATGATGGCAATAATGGGGATATCTAACCCCGTAATACTTGCACAGTTGCCCTTATGTTATAATCGAATAATGTTTTAATTAAGAGATCACTCTCCTACACTTAAATCATGATATCTCATGCATTTTGCACCACCTATGAAATGAATGGTATTCTAAGTTTAGTAATAATGTATTTTTAGTTATTTGATCAGCAACTCAAATCATTGTACTTATCATACTCATAGAGTGAGAAATCTGAAAGAATGTATAAGCCTAACCATAAAAAAAAATAGAAAGTCATCAAAATATTATGGTACAAACATAGAGAGAAATCAATTCCTTATAATTTGCTTGAAAACCTAAATTTTCCTTACTAAAACTCATGTAAGAGTTCTATGATATTTCAAAAAAGTATGTAGTCACTTGTAAGAAGTCAAATTAGAGGAAGATAAAATGCTTTATTGCGATAGTTCTGAATGAATCAGAAACAAAACACATGAAATGCTTTTCTTTAACAAAGCTTTAGTGACCATGATTTTGAAATTGACTATTATTCTCGGTTGAAGAAAACCATGTAATATGCTACATTCACCATATATGAAGTTGCAGTTAAGTCATGGACTATAGTGACCAATGTTTTCAAGATCGGATCGGACAGTGAATCGGCCGTTTTACTGGTTTGCTGGTTGGACCGGTCTGATCGGTTTTAAACAATATAAATAATAAATATATATATTTCAAAATATTAGAATATCAAATATAAGTTAGACTCTCAAACACAAGTATTTTAAGTTTAAAACCATAAAAAAACACATTAATCATGTTAAACAAACATTTAAGTTTAATACTATGAGTTTAAATAAAGATAATCTAATTTTAAAGACACAACCAACTTAAAAAAATAAAAAAAAAAATTCAATTTTCCGATCCGGTCCAACCGGTTCAACAAGCCGAATCCCGGTTCAACCGGTCGAGCGGTTCGAACCGTCCAAGTCATTGTGCTAAAACGAACATATATGGACCGGTTCGATGTTGTCTCCGAATCCCGGTTTGACCGGTTCAACCGACCGAACCGAACCGAGTCTGAAAACATTGATAGTGACCATACCATTTACATTAAGTTCGAAAGTGTAGAAATGTGAAGTTGAAAAAAGAAATATGAGAGGGTCAATAGTGTAAATTACTAAGTTACTTACTGTGAGCGTGAAGGTGAGAGATACAACATTAAGGAGGTGAGCATTAAAATCAGCAACTTCCAATGTGGTGTAGTGGTAAGAGGCTTGAATTCTCCAAAAGAGACCCAAGTTTTAGTCCCACTAGCACCACTTTGGAAGGGGCAAATGGGGACAATGAAGGGAGACTTGTGGCAACACAAGTTCGATCTCTAAGCCAAACGGGTTTTACCACTAGCTTGTCTGTCGTGCCTACGGGCGGATGGGTTAGTGGGTTTCTCCCAAATTGGAGTCGGGTTAATAGGTGGGTTACGGCTACCTAGCGCTGTCTGTGTTCGCAGAGCGTTTGGGGTTGCCTTTCGCCATTGGGTTACCCCGGGTAGCCGGGCTTTATTCGTTTCGCTGTAAAAAAAAAAGAGTATTAAAATCCGTGAGTAGCCTTTTCCGTAATTTGTTGCTAAAACTCTTCCGTACTCATTGCTAGGGGTGTTCATTCGAATCGAATGCGAATTAGGCGAATTAGGCGAATCGAATTGGTCGAATTGGGACTTTTAAAAACTGTATTCGTATTCGATCCACATTCGAATAAAAATCTATGTATTCGATTCGATTAAGTTATTCGAATTCGAATAGATTCGAATGTATTCGCTTTAAAAAAATATAAATAAACAAACACATCAAGCAACAATACAAATGTAGCACAACATCACCCAAACAATATGCAAAATACTAGCACATCAACAAGTCTAAAACATGTTAACAAAAAGTCTAAAACTGCATAATCAAACACAAAAAGACTATAAACAAGTTAAAAACCCGTAGAAACAACAATTAAGAAGTTGTCACAGCACAAAATCATGTTCATATGCAGAAACAACAATTAAGATTGGGTAATGGGTTGGGTTTGGGTACTTTTAACTTTACTTTAAGTCCATTAAATCATATTCATATATAGATAATTAATTAGATATATTAAAAATATATATTAAAAAATATATAAATTTCATATTCGAATTGGGCGAATCAAATGCGAATACAGAAAATCATATTCGTATTCGATCCATATTCGACAAAATTATTCGAATCGAATGCGAATCGAATTCGAATGACTGAAAGTTGATTTTGAATGGCCTTAATCGAATTCGATTCGAATTTCGAATAATTCGAATGTTGTTCGCAGAGCGTTTGGGGTTGCCTTTCGCCATTGGGTTACCCCGGGTAGCCGGGCTTTATTCGTTTCGCTGTAAAAAAAAGAGTATTAAAATCCATGAGCAGCCTTTTCCGTAATTTGTTGCTAAAACTCTTTCGTACTCATGGCTCAAACGCCTCTCACGTGATTTGTGGCACAATTCTTTTTCTCATATTTTATACTAGTAGGGACCCGCGCGATGCAGCGGGGAAAATATTATCGGCCGTTCTCGTTTCTATGTGTTTTGTTGATTTCGTAATTATTTTTACTAAAATATATTATGTTTGTTTTTCTGAAACATTTTAGGTTATTATCATGATAGTGACAAACATATGTGATGATGTTATAAATGTGAAGTAACCGATAATTCAATATGAAAATTATTAAGCTCTTAAACAAATCATTAGTGAACTAAATGAGTGAGCGATCAGTCACTTATTATATGCTGATGGTGTTATTTTAATCAGGGAAAGGAATGAGAGCAATCTTCCCAGCATCAAAAATGTATTATGGAGCTTTAATGTCATATTTGGGCTTCCTATTAGTTTTTCAAAATCATATATTTATTAACTTTAATCCAAGTGGTTATTATAAAGGCTGCTAATAACCTTAATAGCAATCACATTACTCTTCCCTTTAAATATTTAGGGCTGCTAGTGTGTGCCATTCATAACTCCAATTGTGTGTGGCCGACAGTACTGCCCCTAAAGCAATTCATTGGAATATGGAATTCCATTTCCATAATTCAAAACACTTAAGCACACTGTGGGACGAATTTAAATCATATTATTAGAGGCAGAATTGGTTCCGGTTCAGCAATTAGATTTTGGCTAGATGCATGGGTCAAAGTTTAGAGAGCTCTTCTCCGAGCTGTACGCCATTGAATCATGTAAGTCCGTTTTAGTTTTTTTTTATTATTATTATAACTCTCACGTACAAAATACAAGCCGGAAATGGAGGTGGAAACGTGATCCGATTCATACTTAAGAAAATCAACAAGTTCAACTATTTAGTGACATACTTGCAATTATGCAGCCTAACAAGAAGGATGTTTGGATATGGACTAATGATCAGGTGCATGGAATCACAGTGAGAAATATAAAACAATTGTTGCAAGCTATGTCGGTAGAATGTTTCAAAGTAAAACATTATTGGAACAGTTGAGCTCCATTAAAATTAACTTATTTGGATAGAGAGCTTTGCGTGAAAGACTTCCCACTATGAAAGCACTATCAAAGAGAGGTATTCAAGTTGGGTCGATCTCTTGCCCGGTTTGTCAATTTAACGAAGAAGATATGGTTCACTTACTAACTTCTGGTTAGCTTTTGGCTAATGTTTAATTTTCTTTTTTTTGTTTCGCTAGCTTCTGACTAGTGTTTTCAATGAGGTTTGCCATAAAAAAAACTAAATAATAATTACCAATAAAACAACAACACAAATTCATATTTATACACCACAAAATATAGTAATATATGCAACTTAAAAAAATGAAACGCAAAATGAGAAATAGTTGGACTTCGTTACTTCAAACTACCATACTTTGACCAAACAACCTATCCTCAAGTCACAACAATCCATCTTTCACCAAACTTAACTAATAAATGTTTGATTATTCTCTTGAGTGTTGGTGACTTGGTGCTTTGCCTTCCTTCAATCATTTGCCTTTTTCATCGTGACAATAAATTCATTGAAACTAAATCCTAACAAAATGATTGACCAACGCTTAAAAGTCAACATATCATTAGACCATGTGCAGTGGACAAAGCACCTTAAGTGTGACACCCCGCCCGGTGGCGGAAAACACCGGGCTGTCATAGAATTGGATATCCATAGTAAACAAAGCACATGATATTTATTTATTACGTTTAATAATGATATAGTAAGTTTAGAACATCAGTCTTAAATGGATACGACAAAAGTAATAAAACCGAAACAGTAAATGCAATCGTCTTTATTAATTAAACTAGGTCCAAGGCAATCCTATGTCTTGGCAAAAGCAGCAAAATAATCATAAGCATCACCTGAAATATGTGAAAATAAAGTTAGCTACACAAGCTAGTGAGTAAAACCCAAATTGAATAGTAATAGTATTGAAATCCGAGATCAACAAGATATGCTGCGCAATCCCACATGTATAGTAATTTCGTAATATCACCCTACCAGGACCCCTAGAATAGAATAGCACACCAACCACAATAGAACCCATAGTATCTCGTTTAGCCATTTGTCATGAGAACCACTCATGTAATAAATAATGATAACTTTTAATAACCGTCGTTTACCGTCTCGATATATAAGTCATCATTTAGCAATTTAGGGACATGGCATAGTATAGCATCATAGCATAGCAACATAGTATAGCAACATAGCATCTCGACATAGTAAACATGGAATTAGAAAGGCCGGGTTTAAATCACCTATCGATGTTGTACAAGCAGGTGGGTTTGTCAAACCATTAGCGCTAACATTGTACCGGTGGGATTACAAAGTAATAAAACTACTTTTAACTAACACATAAGATTGCATCAAGCCGCGAACCAGATTAACATATTTGTATGATCTCTTTTAGAAAACGAATAGAAAACGCAATATAGTAAAAGACATATTTCAGCCCCAAAATAGTAAAATGGAAAAAGGGGAGTGAGTTTACTCACCTTAAAATCCAAAGATAATAGTAACATTAGAATCGCAACTAGAAAGAACCGAGGATCGCCCAGATATTAGAATCACCTAATTAGCCGGGAAAACCTAATTTAGAAACGAAGCAGGTAACGTAATAACTAGAATCAAGAAACTAGAACTTCTAGGGTTTTGGACTTGGGGTTTTAGGGTTTTAAATTATAGAATTGAAATTAGGGTTTCAAAATATAATTTGGGAAATTAGGGTTTCAAAATATAATTTGGGAAATTAGGGTTTTAAAGTACCAATTGGAAATTAGAGCTTCAAAATATAATTTAGGGTTTTTAAATCCAATTTGGAGATTTAGGGTTTTAAATCCAATTTGGGGATTTAGGGTTTCAAATCCAATTTAGGTTATTTAGAAAAGTATAGGTTTAATGTTTAATATATAAAACATCAAAATTTAAAGAAAAGAAGGCAAAGAGGGTCGAACCCATGACCTTGTCTCACAACACCAACACCTTAACCACCAGACCAGATTCATTTTTGTTATGAAACTTGTTTTTAAATTGTTTTAACTTTTCTAATTCAAGAACACCCAATTTCAATCCAAGCCCTAGAACAAAGATCGATCCGATTCGTTCAAACCAGTGAATCAATTCAAAAACAAGTAGAGGGCTTTTAATCTAAACGAACATACGAGCATTTTGATATATGATACTTACTCGGATGATGAAGAAACAGGTCGATGAAGACGATGAACAAATGCTACGGTTGTGAGAATCAAAAAGATAGTTTGAGGTTGTTAAAATTCAATTCAACTTCCAGATTTCTTCATGATGAGATGGTGAACAAATATCCTTGACCAATTTCAGACATCAATAACAAAATCATGAAGATAATGACAGTTGCAGGTCCGCGTAGAAAGAAGGCTCATGGATGATCTTGGTAGCGTTTTGAATTCGATTGGAATAACAGAGAGTTAGTGTAAACGAAGGGGATCTAAATGGACGATTAAATTTGATTAATTGTATTGCAAAAACAGTCGGACGGTTATGACTTGATTACGAGTCAATTGAGATAAATTCGTGTTTAATTCATTGATTAAAACCAGATTAATTGTTACCAACAGCTTGCATTCACCAAGAGGATCGAAATAGTTAACTCAATTTACTAATTCTGTGCGTTTTGAGATGATTGTGTATGTGGGTTTTTGAAACCGGTTTTTAATTACGAATTGAACATGTATTGGACGATTAAATGACAAATTGGACATGGTATGGGGTTCAAATCTTGGCCACGAAGATTCCGTTGTTTTTAATTTGAATTAAAGATGAAAAACGAGTGGAGTGAGGCTCGCCGGAATCGGCAATTTCCGGCCATTTAGCCGGAGATATATGCTGCCGGAACTACGGGTTCAACAAGGGGGGTGGGCTGGGTGAAATGCATATTTACGTAAATGGTCCTTTAACTTAAAGATTGTCTTAAGTTAGTATTACAAGTTTAATTATAATTTGTAAATTGACAGTTTTGGCACAAAGTTAATTATATATGTATTTTAACTAACTAACTTAACTAATTTGAAACGCAACAATTATATACGTGACGTTTTTATAGTTTTAGCTCGTTTAAGCCTTTACGAGGCTATTTCGAGACTTAGGAGCGTTTTTGTTTAACGTTTTTAATAATTTTCTTTTACGAGCTATATATATTTATTTATATATATATTTTGAGATATAGTTGTTCCACAGTAATAACTATTTGATATGCGTGAATGTTTTGCGACATAAATACGATTATTTAATTGAGACGGAAATAACGTAGAATCCAAATGCGTTTACTCATAATATTAATGATAAACGTTACATTTTGAAGAAAATAAATATGATTACAATTAAAAGGATAACAACTTCGGGTTCGAGTCGGGCATTCGGGTTCGGGTTTGGGGCAGATGTCACAGTCTCCCCTCCTTATAGAAATTTCGTCCCGAAATTTGGTCAAACCGAAGTAGAAGAAGATGAAGCAAAAAGATGCGGATACTTAACCTTCATTTGGTCTTAAATTCATGTTCACATTTGAGTTTCAACGATCGTTAACAATTGGTATCTGATTACACTTTAGTAGTTTGACTTCACGGTCCATAATTTCCAATGTTCGTTCAATATATTGCTTCGATTCATTAGCGATATGCACAATGAGATTTTTATCGAATAAGTACTTCTTCGTATTAGAAACATGAAACACGGGATGAACACTGCCCACTTTCGTATGGAGTTTCATCTCGCAAGAAACTCTTGAGAATTCGATCAATGGGAAGATAAGCATTTTGACTGAGACATGATTTTAAATAACGAGATTAAGAAGTTATTTATTTTTAATTTGCTTTATCTCATTGTGGATTGTTTATTTAACTCTTTTCACTTATAAGAGTTCGGTCGAACTATTTGTATGTAGATTCGGATAAATTTTATTTGTTACTCAATATAGGAATATAATAGGATACCAACTTGCAAATGAAATATTTCAAGTAGATGGATTTAGAACTATTTAAATGATCATCGAGAATAGTCGTGATTAATAGAATGTTTAAAACGAATTAAGTAACCTTACACATAATTAAGTGGCTTATATGCAATTAGTAAATGAGTAGACAAGTCAAGTGAAAATAATATGGCCCAGCTACACAAGACAAAACTTACTATGGTTCCCATGCACCAACTTTCATAATTCCGTGTGCACCCGTAATTACTTTAGTTTTTGCATGGACTCCACAGCTCATTCGATCACGTGCGAGTCAGAAGTACACAACAACTTTAGGTTAAAATGATGATACGTATAGGTATTGATATCATACTTGATAGAAATAGTACTTGGGAAAAATCATATTAAGATGACAAGTAGATTGATGATTCGGAAGAAACTAACGTTCATTAGGTAGACATGGCTCATATAGATAACTTTGTTCAACGATATAGATAGTTAAATTTGAGTACTAGGATAGTAACACTTAAGTTTGTGAAAATCGGCTCTATTAGTGTAAGATGTAATTATCTAGGTTTTCTGATATTGACCAGTTCATAAGCATTAGTTGATGGTGTACATGTAATAATATAGTTTATTGGGATCTTTAGAAAAATTAGTTTCATGGAAATTTGACAATGCGGATAATCCAATTTATAGTTCGAATGAATAGATCACCTAGTTCCAATTGGAATTTTTTTTAGGTGTTTGTATTTATATGACCGATAGCTTTAGGTAAACCAGATGTAGGGGGTAAATAAGTTTATAAGAGGTGATGCTGTTTTTCTATAACGTAGTTTTAAAAGCTAACTAAAAGGTTGAAAGTTTTTATCTTTACCATAGATAAAATGATTGAATTGAAAATAAATGGCACAATTTAAGTTATAAGTACTTGGTATTGGAAAAACAGAAAACATGGTGTTTGTTGCAAATCTTTGTGTCATATTTGAGAAAACGGGAAAATGTTTGTATAAATATTTGACCGACGTTAGAATGACCAATCACTTTTTTTTTTTAAGAAATCATTCATCACGAAATTTATATGTATACATATATGTATATCTATTTTTTTTACAAGATATTAAGACCAAAAGGTTATTAAATTTTCTCTCTCTTTTTTTATAATATATATATATATATATGTATATATATTTGTTTGGGAAAATAAGAAAATTATTTTAATAGAATCGAATACTGTTAGTTTTACAAAGTCCATTGATTACACGTTGTGTTAGGGTAACGAGTTTATAAATGAAACACATTGGGTTTGGATTAGTTCATGAAGACTAGTTGCGTAGAATTTCGTTGGTGGTCATATGTATAGATGAAAACATTTAGTTAAATGAGTTCGGGAATAGTTGTGTAGTGTGTTCTCGTTAGATTTGGATAACGAATTCATGGATAGTATCGTGTAGTTGATTAACGAGTACACGTTTTGATGGCTAGTTCATAAGTTGATAGTAGCTTTGTAGTTGTGATGATGAATTAGAAATTGGATTAGAAACTTATAGTTAGATGACTAGTTTTGAAACTATTTGAGTATAGAAGTCACGTTGAAATATTTTGAGGGTAGACGTTCGATTTAAATACATTAGCAAAATCCGTTAACTTTAATTTAGTTATGGAATTTGGCCTTGACTAAAACTTAGAAATCATAACGAACCCTTGATTGAAGAGTCAATAATTGATTTAGGATTGGAAATACGACTTAGAATTCGGTAATTGATATATGCATGATCTGAAGTTTTGGATAATTCAATTGAGATATGTCTTAGTTTTGATTTGAAATGTTTGGTTTACAACTGTGTAATTGTGTTATATGGATGAGTATATCGCATAAGTATTATTGTAGCTTAGAAACAAATGGAATGATGAAACGTAGAATAACACGGTTTTGTAGCAACATCTTTGACCGATAGAAACATTCGATGTAATAATAGCACCTCGTTCCACTTAGAATATCATAGAATCTTTCGAAACATACCATAGAAAATCATGTAGAAGCTTTAGAAACTTTAGAAATTTCGATTAACTGAAATAGTGATAGTACTTAGAACATCATAGAATCCTTTGAACATATCATAGAAAATCACTTAGAAACTTTAGAAACATTAGTAAATGAAGTTGGAATTTAAATCACTATAAAAATTCATAGAAATAATTATAAATCGTAGGGATGAAAATCATAGAATCATTAAGAAAATGAAATTTCAATGGCTTAAGAGTGTGTCTTGGTTTTGGACACTAATGACTTATCAAGGTGTTAAGTTCGTTTTCAACGTATTTGAGAAAGCGTGCTTTAGCCTATAGGTTCACACTCATCTCGTACATCCCCAGGTAAGCATACAGGTCTCTTAAAGAGATTTATACGAAATGCTTTGCCTTAGACAGGATGTCCGTGATACAGGCATTCCCCCTTCCGGATTGCACACGTTCTCACGTTTTCAAACTTACTTAAGACGATGACGAGATTCCACAAAGAGAAGATCCCGATCACACAGACGAGTCTCTTGTAGCTCCTTCGCGAAATCGGATAAGAAATGAGATAAAGAAACAGCATAGAGAAATTCATAAAAAGAATAAAGAAATAACTTCTAGAAGAGTTTTCTAAGCACAAGCTATTTGTACTAAGGACTCTTAGGTTATAGTCTAGGTCGGTGTGTTACTAATACCCTATCCTAGTTCCCTATAACCATGGCTCTGATACCAACTGTGACACCCCGCCCGGTGGCGGAAAACACCGGGCTGTCATAGAATTGGATATCCATAGTAAACAAAGCACATGGTATTTATTTATTACGTTTAATAATGATATAGTAAGTTTAGAACATCGGTCTTAAATGGATACGACAAAAGTAATAAAACCGAAACAGTAAATGCAATCGTCTTTATTAATTAAACTAGGTCCAAGGCAATCCTATGTCTTGGCAAAAGCAGCAAAATAATCATAAGCATCACCTGAAATATGTGAAAATAAAGTTAGCTACACAAGCTAGTGAGTAAAACCCAAATTGAATAGTAATAGTATTGAAATCCGAGATCAACAAGATATGCTGCGCAATCCCACATGTATAGTAATTTCGTAATATCACCCTACCAGGACCCCTAGAATAGAATAGCACACCAACCACAATAGAACCCATAGTATCTCGTTTAGCCATTTGTCATGAGAACCACTCATGTAATAAATAATGATAACTTTTAATAACCGTCGTTTACCGTCTCGATATATAAGTCATCATTTAGCAATTTAGGGACATGGCATAGTATAGCATCATAGCATAGCAACATAGTATAGCAACATAGCATCTCGACATAGTAAACATGGAATTAGAAAGGCCGGGTTTAAATCACCTATCGATGTTGTACAAGCAGGTGGGTTTGTCAAACCATTAGCGCTAACATTGTACCGGTGGGATTACAAAGTAATAAAACTACTTTTAACTAACACATAAGATTGCATCAAGCCGCGAACCAGATTAACATATTTGTATGATCTCTTTTAGAAAACGAATAGAAAACGCAATATAGTAAAAGACATATTTCAGCCCCAAAATAGTAAAATGGAAAAAGGGGAGTGAGTTTACTCACCTTAAAATCCAAAGATAATAGTAACATTAGAATCGCAACTAGAAAGAACCGAGGATCGCCCAGATATTAGAATCACCTAATTAGCCGGGAAAACCTAATTTAGAAACGAAGCAGGTAACGTAATAACTAGAATCAAGAAACTAGAACTTCTAGGGTTTTGGACTTGGGGTTTTAGGGTTTTAAATTATAGAATTGAAATTAGGGTTTCAAAATATAATTTGGGAAATTAGGGTTTCAAAATATAATTTGGGAAATTAGGGTTTTAAAGTACCAATTGGAAATTAGAGCTTCAAAATATAATTTAGGGTTTTTAAATCCAATTTGGAGATTTAGGGTTTTAAATCCAATTTGGGGATTTAGGGTTTCAAATCCAATTTAGGTTATTTAGAAAAGTATAGGTTTAATGTTTAATATATAAAACATCAAAATTTAAAGAAAAGAAGGCAAAGAGGGTCGAACCCATGACCTTGTCTCACAACACCAACACCTTAACCACCAGACCAGATTCATTTTTGTTATGAAACTTGTTTTTAAATTGTTTTAACTTTTCTAATTCAAGAACACCCAATTTCAATCCAAGCCCTAGAACAAAGATCGATCCGATTCGTTCAAACCAGTGAATCAATTCAAAAACAAGTAGAGGGCTTTTAATCTAAACGAACATACGAGCATTTTGATATATGATACTTACTCGGATGATGAAGAAACAGGTCGATGAAGACGATGAACAAATGCTACGGTTGTGAGAATCAAAAAGATAGTTTGAGGTTGTTAAAATTCAATTCAACTTCCAGATTTCTTCATGATGAGATGGTGAACAAATATCCTTGACCAATTTCAGACATCAATAACAAAATCATGAAGATAATGACAGTTGCAGGTCCGCGTAGAAAGAAGGCTCATGGATGATCTTGGTAGCGTTTTGAATTCGATTGGAATAACAGAGAGTTAGTGTAAACGAAGGGGATCTAAATGGACGATTAAATTTGATTAATTGTATTGCAAAAACAGTCGGACGGTTATGACTTGATTACGAGTCAATTGAGATAAATTCGTGTTTAATTCATTGATTAAAACCAGATTAATTGTTACCAACAGCTTGCATTCACCAAGAGGATCGAAATAGTTAACTCAATTTACTAATTCTGTGCGTTTTGAGATGATTGTGTATGTGGGTTTTTGAAACCGGTTTTTAATTACGAATTGAACATGTATTGGACGATTAAATGACAAATTGGACATGGTATGGGGTTCAAATCTTGGCCACGAAGATTCCGTTGTTTTTAATTTGAATTAAAGATGAAAAACGAGTGGAGTGAGGCTCGCCGGAATCGGCAATTTCCGGCCATTTAGCCGGAGATATATGCTGCCGGAACTACGGGTTCAACAAGGGGGGTGGGCTGGGTGAAATGCATATTTACGTAAATGGTCCTTTAACTTAAAGATTGTCTTAAGTTAGTATTACAAGTTTAATTATAATTTGTAAATTGACAGTTTTGGCACAAAGTTAATTATATATGTATTTTAACTAACTAACTTAACTAATTTGAAACGCAACAATTATATACGTGACGTTTTTATAGTTTTAGCTCGTTTAAGCCTTTACGAGGCTATTTCGAGACTTAGGAGCGTTTTTGTTTAACGTTTTTAATAATTTTCTTTTACGAGCTATATATATTTATTTATATATATATTTTGAGATATAGTTGTTCCACAGTAATAACTATTTGATATGCGTGAATGTTTTGCGACATAAATACGATTATTTAATTGAGACGGAAATAACGTAGAATCCAAATGCGTTTACTCATAATATTAATGATAAACGTTACATTTTGAAGAAAATAAATATGATTACAATTAAAAGGATAACAACTTCGGGTTCGAGTCGGGCATTCGGGTTCGGGTTTGGGGCAGATGTCACAGTCTCCCCTCCTTATAGAAATTTCGTCCCGAAATTTGGTCAAACCGAAGTAGAAGAAGATGAAGCAAAAAGATGCGGATACTTAACCTTCATTTGGTCTTAAATTCATGTTCACATTTGAGTTTCAACGATCGTTAACAATTGGTATCTGATTACACTTTAGTAGTTTGACTTCACGGTCCATAATTTCCAATGTTCGTTCAATATATTGCTTCGATTCATTAGCGATATGCACAATGAGATTTTTATCGAATAAGTACTTCTTCGTATTAGAAACATGAAACACGGGATGAACACTGCCCACTTTCGTATGGAGTTTCATCTCGCAAGAAACTCTTGAGAATTCGATCAATGGGAAGATAAGCATTTTGACTGAGACATGATTTTAAATAACGAGATTAAGAAGTTATTTATTTTTAATTTGCTTTATCTCATTGTGGATTGTTTATTTAACTCTTTTCACTTATAAGAGTTCGGTCGAACTATTTGTATGTAGATTCGGATAAATTTTATTTGTTACTCAATATAGGAATATAATAGGATACCAACTTGCAAATGAAATATTTCAAGTAGATGGATTTAGAACTATTTAAATGATCATCGAGAATAGTCGTGATTAATAGAATGTTTAAAACGAATTAAGTAACCTTACACATAATTAAGTGGCTTATATGCAATTAGTAAATGAGTAGACAAGTCAAGTGAAAATAATATGGCCCAGCTACACAAGACAAAACTTACTATGGTTCCCATGCACCAACTTTCATAATTCCGTGTGCACCCGTAATTACTTTAGTTTTTGCATGGACTCCACAGCTCATTCGATCACGTGCGAGTCAGAAGTACACAACAACTTTAGGTTAAAATGATGATACGTATAGGTATTGATATCATACTTGATAGAAATAGTACTTGGGAAAAATCATATTAAGATGACAAGTAGATTGATGATTCGGAAGAAACTAACGTTCATTAGGTAGACATGGCTCATATAGATAACTTTGTTCAACGATATAGATAGTTAAATTTGAGTACTAGGATAGTAACACTTAAGTTTGTGAAAATCGGCTCTATTAGTGTAAGATGTAATTATCTAGGTTTTCTGATATTGACCAGTTCATAAGCATTAGTTGATGGTGTACATGTAATAATATAGTTTATTGGGATCTTTAGAAAAATTAGTTTCATGGAAATTTGACAATGCGGATAATCCAATTTATAGTTCGAATGAATAGATCACCTAGTTCCAATTGGAATTTTTTTTTAGGTGTTTGTATTTATATGACCGATAGCTTTAGGTAAACCAGATGTAGGGGGTAAATAAGTTTATAAGAGGTGATGCTGTTTTTCTATAACGTAGTTTTAAAAGCTAACTAAAAGGTTGAAAGTTTTTATCTTTACCATAGATAAAATGATTGAATTGAAAATAAATGGCACAATTTAAGTTATAAGTACTTGGTATTGGAAAAACAGAAAACATGGTGTTTGTTGCAAATCTTTGTGTCATATTTGAGAAAACGGGAAAATGTTTGTATAAATATTTGACCGACGTTAGAATGACCAATCACTTTTTTTTTTTAAGAAATCATTCATCACGAAATTTATATGTATACATATATGTATATCTATTTTTTTTACAAGATATTAAGACCAAAAGGTTATTAAATTTTCTCTCTCTTTTTTTATAATATATATATATATATATGTATATATATTTGTTTGGGAAAATAAGAAAATTATTTTAATAGAATCGAATACTGTTAGTTTTACAAAGTCCATTGATTACACGTTGTGTTAGGGTAACGAGTTTATAAATGAAACACATTGGGTTTGGATTAGTTCATGAAGACTAGTTGCGTAGAATTTCGTTGGTGGTCATATGTATAGATGAAAACATTTAGTTAAATGAGTTCGGGAATAGTTGTGTAGTGTGTTCTCGTTAGATTTGGATAACGAATTCATGGATAGTATCGTGTAGTTGATTAACGAGTACACGTTTTGATGGCTAGTTCATAAGTTGATAGTAGCTTTGTAGTTGTGATGATGAATTAGAAATTGGATTAGAAACTTATAGTTAGATGACTAGTTTTGAAACTATTTGAGTATAGAAGTCACGTTGAAATATTTTGAGGGTAGACGTTCGATTTAAATACATTAGCAAAATCCGTTAACTTTAATTTAGTTATGGAATTTGGCCTTGACTAAAACTTAGAAATCATAACGAACCCTTGATTGAAGAGTCAATAATTGATTTAGGATTGGAAATACGACTTAGAATTCGGTAATTGATATATGCATGATCTGAAGTTTTGGATAATTCAATTGAGATATGTCTTAGTTTTGATTTGAAATGTTTGGTTTACAACTGTGTAATTGTGTTATATGGATGAGTATATCGCATAAGTATTATTGTAGCTTAGAAACAAATGGAATGATGAAACGTAGAATAACACGGTTTTGTAGCAACATCTTTGACCGATAGAAACATTCGATGTAATAATAGCACCTCGTTCCACTTAGAATATCATAGAATCTTTCGAAACATACCATAGAAAATCATGTAGAAGCTTTAGAAACTTTAGAAATTTCGATTAACTGAAATAGTGATAGTACTTAGAACATCATAGAATCCTTTGAACATATCATAGAAAATCACTTAGAAACTTTAGAAACATTAGTAAATGAAGTTGGAATTTAAATCACTATAAAAATTCATAGAAATAATTATAAATCGTAGGGATGAAAATCATAGAATCATTAAGAAAATGAAATTTCAATGGCTTAAGAGTGTGTCTTGGTTTTGGACACTAATGACTTATCAAGGTGTTAAGTTCGTTTTCAACGTATTTGAGAAAGCGTGCTTTAGCCTATAGGTTCACACTCATCTCGTACATCCCCAGGTAAGCATACAGGTCTCTTAAAGAGATTTATACGAAATGCTTTGCCTTAGACAGGATGTCCGTGATACAGGCATTCCCCCTTCCGGATTGCACACGTTCTCACGTTTTCAAACTTACTTAAGACGATGACGAGATTCCACAAAGAGAAGATCCCGATCACACAGACGAGTCTCTTGTAGCTCCTTCGCGAAATCGGATAAGAAATGAGATAAAGAAACAGCATAGAGAAATTCATAAAAAGAATAAAGAAATAACTTCTAGAAGAGTTTTCTAAGCACAAGCTATTTGTACTAAGGACTCTTAGGTTATAGTCTAGGTCGGTGTGTTACTAATACCCTATCCTAGTTCCCTATAACCATGGCTCTGATACCAACTGTGACACCCCGCCCGGTGGCGGAAAACACCGGGCTGTCATAGAATTGGATATCCATAGTAAACAAAGCACATGGTATTTATTTATTACGTTTAATAATGATATAGTAAGTTTAGAACATCGGTCTTAAATGGATACGACAAAAGTAATAAAACCGAAACAGTAAATGCAATCGTCTTTATTAATTAAACTAGGTCCAAGGCAATCCTATGTCTTGGCAAAAGCAGCAAAATAATCATAAGCATCACCTGAAATATGTGAAAATAAAGTTAGCTACACAAGCTAGTGAGTAAAACCCAAATTGAATAGTAATAGTATTGAAATCCGAGATCAACAAGATATGCTGCGCAATCCCACATGTATAGTAATTTCGTAATATCACCCTACCAGGACCCCTAGAATAGAATAGCACACCAACCACAATAGAACCCATAGTATCTCGTTTAGCCATTTGTCATGAGAACCACTCATGTAATAAATAATGATAACTTTTAATAACCGTCGTTTACCGTCTCGATATATAAGTCATCATTTAGCAATTTAGGGACATGGCATAGTATAGCATCATAGCATAGCAACATAGTATAGCAACATAGCATCTCGACATAGTAAACATGGAATTAGAAAGGCCGGGTTTAAATCACCTATCGATGTTGTACAAGCAGGTGGGTTTGTCAAACCATTAGCGCTAACATTGTACCGGTGGGATTACAAAGTAATAAAACTACTTTTAACTAACACATAAGATTGCATCAAGCCGCGAACCAGATTAACATATTTGTATGATCTCTTTTAGAAAACGAATAGAAAACGCAATATAGTAAAAGACATATTTCAGCCCCAAAATAGTAAAATGGAAAAAGGGGAGTGAGTTTACTCACCTTAAAATCCAAAGATAATAGTAACATTAGAATCGCAACTAGAAAGAACCGAGGATCGCCCAGATATTAGAATCACCTAATTAGCCGGGAAAACCTAATTTAGAAACGAAGCAGGTAACGTAATAACTAGAATCAAGAAACTAGAACTTCTAGGGTTTTGGACTTGGGGTTTTAGGGTTTTAAATTATAGAATTGAAATTAGGGTTTCAAAATATAATTTGGGAAATTAGGGTTTCAAAATATAATTTGGGAAATTAGGGTTTTAAAGTACCAATTGGAAATTAGAGCTTCAAAATATAATTTAGGGTTTTTAAATCCAATTTGGAGATTTAGGGTTTTAAATCCAATTTGGGGATTTAGGGTTTCAAATCCAATTTAGGTTATTTAGAAAAGTATAGGTTTAATGTTTAATATATAAAACATCAAAATTTAAAGAAAAGAAGGCAAAGAGGGTCGAACCCATGACCTTGTCTCACAACACCAACACCTTAACCACCAGACCAGATTCATTTTTGTTATGAAACTTGTTTTTAAATTGTTTTAACTTTTCTAATTCAAGAACACCCAATTTCAATCCAAGCCCTAGAACAAAGATCGATCCGATTCGTTCAAACCAGTGAATCAATTCAAAAACAAGTAGAGGGCTTTTAATCTAAACGAACATACGAGCATTTTGATATATGATACTTACTCGGATGATGAAGAAACAGGTCGATGAAGACGATGAACAAATGCTACGGTTGTGAGAATCAAAAAGATAGTTTGAGGTTGTTAAAATTCAATTCAACTTCCAGATTTCTTCATGATGAGATGGTGAACAAATATCCTTGACCAATTTCAGACATCAATAACAAAATCATAAAGATAATGACAGTTGCAGGTCCGCGTAGAAAGAAGGCTCATGGATGATCTTGGTAGCGTTTTGAATTCGATTGGAATAACAGAGAGTTAGTGTAAACGAAGGGGATCTAAATGGACGATTAAATTTGATTAATTGTATTGCAAAAACAGTCGGACGGTTATGACTTGATTACGAGTCAATTGAGATAAATTCGTGTTTAATTCATTGATTAAAACCAGATTAATTGTTACCAACAGCTTGCATTCACCAAGAGGATCGAAATAGTTAACTCAATTTACTAATTCTGTGCGTTTTGAGATGATTGTGTATGTGGGTTTTTGAAACCGGTTTTTAATTACGAATTGAACATGTATTGGACGATTAAATGACAAATTGGACATGGTATGGGGTTCAAATCTTGGCCACGAAGATTCCGTTGTTTTTAATTTGAATTAAAGATGAAAAACGAGTGGAGTGAGGCTCGCCGGAATCGGCAATTTCCGGCCATTTAGCCGGAGATATATGCTGCCGGAACTACGGGTTCAACAAGGGGGGTGGGTTGGGTGAAATGCATATTTACGTAAATGGTCCTTTAACTTAAAGATTGTCTTAAGTTAGTATTACAAGTTTAATTATAATTTGTAAATTGACAGTTTTGGCACAAAGTTAATTATATATGTATTTTAACTAACTAACTTAACTAATTTGAAACGCAACAATTATATACGTGACGTTTTTATAGTTTTAGCTCGTTTAAGCCTTTACGAGGCTATTTCGAGACTTAGGAGCGTTTTTGTTTAACGTTTTTAATAATTTTCTTTTACGAGCTATATATATTTATTTATATATATATTTTGAGATATAGTTGTTCCACAGTAATAACTATTTGATATGCGTGAATGTTTTGCGACATAAATACGATTATTTAATTGAGACGGAAATAACGTAGAATCCAAATGCGTTTACTCATAATATTAATGATAAACGTTACATTTTGAAGAAAATAAATATGATTACAATTAAAAGGATAACAACTTCGGGTTCGAGTCGGGCATTCGGGTTCGGGTTTGGGGCAGATGTCACATTAAGGGGCTTTGTGTGCCACTTGGAAGTTAAGTCATCAAGGGCTTTTTGCCTAAAAATTATGTAGTGGAAAGAGCCCCAAAAAGTCCCTCTTAACCATTATATAATTATTAAACATAAAGTAATTGACCAATGAAAATGTGGGCAGATATTGATTTTTGAAATTTTGGGGCGTTTTGTGGGCAACGTCCAAACCATTTTTCGGGGCCAAAGTGCCCCTATGTAATGGGGGAGGGGGCGCCTTGGGGATTTTTGAATGGGCAAAAACGCCCCATTACACACGGTATTAGTTTTTTTAACTGTACAAATCATTAGTTTAATTTAAAAAATTCAAATGAGCATAACTTGACACGTGAAGCATCATATCATGCTGGTATATTCAGAAACTGGTATGAACAATAACACAACAAATACTTTCATACATAATTAAATAATAATTTCCAATTCTATTGTAATTTATAAGTTATCTATATTTATTTAATTAAACAGTAATAACTATTGTTTTGTATATTAATATGTTCAAGAAAATTATGATTTAGAAAATCAATTAGACCATATTCTTAAGATTTTGAATGATCTATAATAATTATTCCTTATATGCATAGTATTAATAGCAATGATCCCATATTTTTTTACTTGAAGGAAATTGCTAAATATACTTGACTCTAGTGCATAAGTTTTTCACAACCCTGCACATTGAGACTCAAGAAAGTGTGAACTAAGTTATAGTTAAACCCTAATGGTGACCATACCTTTACTCAAGAATTTACTGTAAGCATAGCTACCAGTCATTAAAACGTGAAGAACGCACCATTATTCGGCATAATCTGAAAGGAAAAAAGAATAAATGTTTGAATTGTTGTCATTTTACCCAATAAATATAATATTTATCTGGTGAGAAGAACCCAAAGTCCCATACCACACTCATATAAACTGTAACCAATGTTTGCAAAAACATACAAAAATAATAGATTAATTTCATGTATACCTCTAGAGTTGCATTGCCTTGTTTCATCAATATAAAGAAATATATTATTGCCACTTTTACCTGCGAATTATCAACCGAGTTATGATCACACATTCTATAATATACACGCCATTTAACGGCCTAAATTTTTTTGGAATACTTCTTACTGAATGACGGCATTAAAAAAGACAAAGAGTGTCTTTCCCGCTTTCTAGTAGTTTGCCATACATATTTTATGTAATGAGGTTCTGATATGCAATCATACTTGCTTGAAAAGTTAGTGACCCTCAATGAACTTTGTAACATCAACCTGTAGCCACAACACAGAATCATGATAGTTAATGTGTTTAACTTTTTAAAATAAAAGATAAAAATATATGGCTAGCCTAAAACACAAGCATGATGCAGAGAACACGCATATAATGAAGTGTGCCTCAAATATTAAATTTAGGTACACATCATTATCTGAGAACACGAAGATAATCGTTAACCAAGGGTTCATATTAATAAAATATAAATAATAAAAAAATAATGATGAAAAAGCATACCAATGACAAGCACTTGTTCAATGAATTGTCAAACTAAACTTTTCAACTTGTTCTTTTTGTTCCAGAGTAACTTCGTGAAAGTTACGAATCATAATTGATAGACGAAAGTATGATGCATATTAGTATCTACAAACAACATATCAGTGTTTGAGAAATTACTAAGTTAGACATGAATAACTAATTTAAAGATACTCTCCAGCTTAAAGAATTGATATTAACAACAGGGTATACCAAACATTAATTTTTATTAATTCAACAACAAATTTTTTACGAATGGGTTGAGCCAGGTTGTGTTTATCTCTGAGATCCAAATGACATCTTCTAATCATTTCAAAAAATATTGAAAATGGGCCAAATGCGCAAAAAGTTACTTGAAGTGTATTTTCAATGCATAAGAACTCTTATAATCATTTCAACCGAGTACAAAAGAAATGCTCTGAAGACATCAAACATGCTCCAATAAGAAATCTCATAACCTTTAAGTTCATTTTAAATCAATAACACAAATGCAATATGAGAAACACATAAAATGATCAAAACAAATTCAAAACCTAAAGAGCAGTAACACCTTACCTAGCATTAACTGAAAGGGTGGCCAAGTAATCTGTTGCCCATTAATATCGTCAAACTTATTCTATATAAAACAACAAATCAAAATAATCAAAGATAAAAAAAAGTTGAAAACAAAACCAATTACATCGAATCAACAGATCGTTACTAAATACATCCCATTAGTGATATTGAAATTCAAAAGAAAAACGGCGTACGTTATAGAAAAATTCGTCTGAGGTTGCTTCCTTTTGAGTTTGAGTTTGAGAATTTGAAACCTTAGCTAGAGAGTGACACAATGACTAAAACCTTAACTATCTCGGTCATCTGTTGCATCCACTATCCACCACCGACCTCACTCCTCACTACAGCCGTCAATTCACCTCCACCATCCACTTTAGAGATGGGAAAGATGCTTTGAAAGCATCTATGTATTTTGAAGGGGGGCTTTAAAGTTCTGATAGAAAAGATTTGTGGATTTGAACAGAGAGAGAGAGAGAGAGAGATTGAAGTAGTTGATGGGTTTTTTAAAATTTTACAGCAAATGCAGGAGAAAAAAAATAAGAACTTCCCGTATCTTTTTCATTCGTTGAGTTTAAAGAGTAATGTTAGGGAAAATACTATTTTACTATTTAATCTTCGTGTGAAACAAGAATCAAAACTTGCAAAACTTTTATAGTTGTCACTTAAACATCCTTTATTATACTCTAACACATTACTAACTTCTACAATTTATTTAACATGTCGAAACCGAGTGGCTTATATTAAAATGTCGACAACATTAAGCCGGTCACAATGACATTTTTAGATATTTTTAAACATTGTACTTCAAAAAAAATAGTAAAAAACCAGATAAAAATACAATCATGTAGATAATGGACTAAAATATAACTTTTATTTAAATGTATGTAAACTCAAGAGTTGTAGTATAATTTAGTTTAGAAAATAAAATGTAATTAAACTTAAAAGTACCATTATATTCGGTTTTGACCAGGTCTTCAAAATACCACATTAATAGGCATTATAAAAAACAATACAATTAATTAAGTTTCAAAAATTTATTTGTACATTATGCATTAAGTGCTTGTACATAAATAATTACAGCTCGGTTCCGTAAACTTTTAACATCAAATTGTTCGTAAAAATTTTTCAATTACAATGATGTTTTTCATAGGTTCGACATCACAATTGTCTTAAATGAGAATGCTAAAGAGTAAAAATAAATGCATTTAAAATCAGTCAAAGGTGTAATGTGTAAAATTTAATGGTCTTTTGAAATTTAAGGGATTGAAGTGTAACTAATTTTAAGGGTAAAATGAAAATAGTGTTAAAAGTACCATAATGCCCTCATTTTTTAATGTACATAATGCATCATAATTTGTACATGTTCTTATAATTTGGGTATCTTAAAATGCCCTTCCAATATGCTTTATATATAGTATAGATAAGTTAAAAATACCCAAAACTAGCCGGCTTTATTCTTTTTCTCATATGTGTGAATATATGCTAGTTGGTGTTATGATGAAGTTGTTGTGTATTTACACTTAAATTGTTTAGATCTCAACATGCAAATAGGTATTAATGAAAATATGATAATAATGTCACTAGATGATTTTGAATAACTTGAAATGTGCTATGAATATTACTTGCAAAAAATATGTTCATATGGTATTGATGACGTAGGTCATATAACCACTTGGTTGGGCAGCCGGAAGCCAGCAGCCAGGAGCCAGAAGCCTGGTACGTGAACAGTAGCGCTACAGTAACCTGACACTTATTCCCACAACAAAGATTCAAACATATCTTGCAATATCTTCAAAAGATATCCTTGGTAAAGCAAAGCTGAATACAATTAATGCAAGCAAGACCCTTTACACGAAAATAGCTAAAAACATAAACCACTATTCACACCTGAGGTGCTGCAGGCTGCCAAGAATGGAAGGTGCACTGGCCGAGGGGCAGCCTCGAGCCAGGAGCTCCTGAACCTTTCAGATTTGGATCAGATTTGCTTGGGCAATACACAAAGACTTGTGTATATATATTGCTGCAATCTGAATCAAAAGACAACTTACATTCACATTGGCTCTTGCACTCCACTCTCAAAACACACACACACTCACCCCTCTTATCTCTTAACTTTACTTAACATTTCTCTAACCTTAAACACTTAGAGTCATAACCAAACCTAACCCTGAACTTAGACATATCGTTAGTACCATCCTCTCCATAATCTTGTTGTAGCAACAAGTGGCGCCCACCGTGGGGCAGCGCTGCTTAGAACAGATCCCCACTAGATCTCAACGCTGTTCCTAAGTACTTTTCTTCATGGCTGAGGATAACGATCCCCCTGGGTTCAGGTCGTCACCAACGTTTCATGTGTCAGCTTCCAGCCATACGTCCTCTGAAATGGCTGGACAAAACACTCCAACAACGGACGGACTTCAGGTCGAACCGTCACTTCAAGACTTGCAAACTTTTCACACTCCATCTCCTTCGTGAATGGGTTTGTCGTCACCAAGAGACGATTTGTTTTTCCCTGTGGAAAAAATAGATCTAACCCCTGAAGGAGTAAGGAGACATTTTTTGCAACTTAGGGAGTTGATGAATGGGTACGTTAGTGAAGAACGAGCAAAAGGGGTAAAGGTTAGACTTGCGTATGGTGATGAGCCAGAGATAACTCTCACTCCACCACCACCACCTTTTGATTCAACAACCTCCCCCTCTACGTCTCGTTGGACTCCAAGAGAAACTCGCAGCAGACCGGTTGAAAGGGTGAACCCAGAGACCTCACCAGCCTTAGCTCCAAGAAACTTAGAGCTCACTATGGACCAAATGTTCCACCAACCTTCGGTGTCACCTCCTACAGCCACATCTTTTGAAGAGGCTCTGAGGTCACTACCCTTGCTCCAAAGTGTAGTCTCTCCCATACCAGTCCCGACAAGCTACTCAAGTCCTTCACCGTTCACACCTCAAGGATTTGCATATCCTAACTACATGCATCCCCAGATGGCAGCCTTCATGATGGCCCAGGCTGCTCAACAATGGGGAGGGGCTTATCCATGGCTATTTCCGCCTACCAGCTCCCCCCTAACAGCTCCTCAGGCCTCAAATATTCCTATCACTGGTCAACCCACTCCTAACCCTCCTGTGACCACGCAGCAAGTATCACCTCCGGTGGTCACACACGAGGCAGGAACTTCCAGACAAACGACACCAAGCGAGCCCTCGAAGCCTTATAGGTCGAGCTCCTTGTCCTGTTTTTCGGAAGAAATTGCTAATTTCGAGTTCCAAGCCAAGATCAAGATGCCGTCAAACGTGAAAACATACGATGGGACAGAAGATCCTGAGGACCACCTCCAAGTGTTCACCGGGGCAGCCTCCGTAGAACGTTGGACTAATGCAGAATGTTGTCACATGTTTATGAAAACACTTGTTGGATCTGCACGACTTTGGTTTAGTAGCCTCCCAGCAGGGAGCATACACTCTTTCGATGACTTGCATAGAAGCTTCTTGACGAACTTCACACAGCAAAGAAGGTACACCAAAGATGCAGCGGTGCTTTATCAGATCCAACAAAGAGACAACGAAGATCTGACACTACTAAAAAATGAACCTATTGTAACCTTTTTATAACCTTTTTGCAACCTTTTTTTTCAAAACAGTTGCATTAGAAGAAGTTGCATTAGATCTAATGCAACTTTTTTGTTACCTTTTGCAACTCTTATTTAAAGAGTTGCATTAAAAAAAGGTTGCATTTGAATAAAAATTGCGTTATGTAAAAAAACAGTTGCATTATGTAAAAAAATAGTTGTATTATGTAATAAAAAAGGTTGCAATTGATCTAATGCAACTTCACCTAATGCAACCTTTTTTTACCAAAAAAAGTTGCAATAGGCTTATTTTCTTGTAGTGTGAGAAGCTTCATGGAAAGGTACAAAAAAGAGGGGCTGAGCTACAACGGAGCCACGGAAAAAATGCGTGTTTCCGGCTTTATGAACGCCATAAGGCCTAAAAAGCTCCTTAGAAACCCCCATGAAAACATCCCTCAAACAATGAAAGAAACCTTTGAGCGTGCAGAAGCCTACCTCCGGGGCGAGGAGGCACTTGACAATAGAGAGACCAGGAAGCGAGATCGTCAACCCTGGAGGGGAAACTCATCCCCTAACAAGAAGCCACACTTTCAACCCTTTGTGGAACGGCGATCTCACCGCCATTATGACCACAAAAGAAGGGATGACAGGCGAGATTCCCCACGCTCAAGTAAAGGTCATGACAAAGAAAAACATGTGTTTACTGTACTGACAAAAACACCTTTGGAGGTCTTCACAACTGAGGAGGCTAGGTACAGCTTCAGACCCCAGACCTCTCACCAAGCCAGTCAGCAAGCGAGATTCAGGAAAGTTTTGTGTCTTTCACAATGACGTTGGTCACCACACCAACGACTGCTTTCAGTTAAAAAAGAGAATCGAAGAAGCTGTTAAGTCAGGTGACCTGGCCCACTTGGTGAAGGAGTTCAAAGATAAAAAAGAAAGCAAGAAGGGGGCAGAATGCAATATGGTACACACGGCAGCCAGGCCCTTTGGGAGACCCCGCTCAGGAGCCTGGACCCGACAGAGCATTGGCTTCCCCCCGACTGATCCCGAAACATTCATTACCACACCGGTCATCATAGAAGCTGAACTTGATGGCTCCTTGATAGATCGGGTTTATATGGATTGTGGGGCAGGAGCTGAAATCATGTATGAAAGATGCTTTCTCCAGCTCAGCGAAGAAGCAAGGGCGAAACTACGACCATCCGAGACACCACTAGTTGGATTTGCAGGGGAGAGGGTCCACCCCTTAGGTCAGATAACTCTTGAAGTTTGCCTTAGGGACGGGGATCTCTCCAGGGTTGAGGAGCTGACGTTTGCTGTGGTACGACACCCTTCTCATTATAACATCATAATTGGGAGATCGGGTATAAGTGCCTTCCAAGCCATAGTCTCAACAAGTCACGAGATAATGAAATTCTTAACAGAAGGAGGAGTCGCCACCCTGAAGCCCACATCCTGAAATCGATAGGAAGGTCGACTCTCTTGCCAGCTTCCCATACCGGTGTTTCCTAGATGCTTACAAGGGCTATCACCAGATTCAAATGAAGAAAGAGGATGAAGAGAAAACTGCATTTTACACGGACAAAGGAATCTTTGCTACACAAAGATGCCCTTTGGCCTGAAAAATGCGGGGGCAACATACCAAAGGCTGATTGATCAAGCCTTTGCGGAGCAGATTGGGAAGAACATGGAAGCCTATGTCGACGACCTGGTAATTAAGAGTCAAACTGAAGATGATATCGTGGATGATATGGAGGAGACCTTGAGAAATTTGAGAAAGATCAATATGAAGCTCAATCCGGCGAAATGTTCATTCGGCTTTGAAGAGGGTAAGTTCCTTGGACACATCGTAGATAAGCAAGGTATCAAAGCTAACCCTAGTCAAATACAAGCCGTGCTTGACATGAAATCTCCACAAACCAAAAAACAAGTGCAAAGTCTCGCAGGCAAAATCGCTGCACTAAAGCGCTTTTTGCCAAAATCGGCTGAAAAATCACTTCCTTTCTTCAAAACTCTTAAAAATTGTGTTGACAAAAAAGATTTCAAATGGACAATAGAGGCAGAAGCTGCCTTCCAAGATCTCAAAAAGCAAATAGCCTTCTTGCCAACCATCACCGCCCCTGTGGCGGGAGAGCTTATCACTGTTTACCTCTCAGCAGGTACTTAGACTGACAAGCTAGAAGCTAAGGTCAAGAGTCACAAGCTACAAGCTTACACTCGTTTACTTTCATGCAGGTATGGAGGCTATAAGCGCGGTGCTTGTGGTAGAACGAGCCAAGGTAGAAATGCCAATATACTTCATCAGCAGGGCTCTCAGGGATGCTGAAATCAACTACACCCCCATGGAAAAGTTGGTGCTTGCCCTGGTACATACCTCAAAACGATTGAGAAGGTACTTTCAGGCTCATCACATCAGGGTGCTGACTAACCAGCCCATCAAATCCGTGCTTGAGAAGCCAGAAAATTCAGGAAGATTAGCCAAATGGGCAGTGGGACTAGGGGAGCACAACATTGAATACTCCCCAAGGAAAGCCATCAAAGCCCAAATCTTGGCTGATTTCCTGTCAGAAATCCCGGAAAAAACCAAGGAAGTAAACGAGGTAGCAGCTGAAGAAGATAAGATGCCCATGCCAAAATCAGCATGGACTTTGTTCACCGATGGAGCGTCCAGTGTAGAAGGTTCCGGAGCTGGATTGATCATAACTGATCCCTTTGGAACCGAATACACTTACGCGCTTCGTCTTGAGTTCCCATGCACAAACAATGAGGCTGAATATGAAGCGCTTCTGGCTGGTCTACGGATAGCTAGAAGCATGAAGGTCGAAGAGCTAGAAGCTTTCGGTGACTCCATGCTGGTAGCTAATCAAGTAAATGATGAGTACACGGCAAAAGAACCATCAATGATCAAATACAAAGCCAAAGTCAAAGACTTGATGAAAGAATTCAAAAGCTGCACCCTCCAACAAGTCTCAAGGTCAAAAAACAAACAGGCTGATGCCTTAAGCAAACTCGCATCCTTAACCTTCGCCCACCTGACTAAGAAGGTGCTGGTCGAGGTCCAAAAGGTCCCATCTATCAGCGAGATAGAAGTACAAGATATAGTTGATGAAGTTCAAGAGACTTGGATGACGCCCATTATCAATTTTCTCTGTTAGGGTTATTTCCTAGTTAAGATTTACTTTGTATTTTGTTTATTGTTTATATGTTTGTAAATAGTTTAGGGTCTATTTTGTTATATTCCTTAAACTTGTAATTGGTTGTTATAAGCATGTAGTGTGTGTGTGTGAGAAAAGAGGCTAGATCACTTTTACACTGTTAGAGATAGAATTAACTGTGTGTGATTTTGTTTCTCCTGCACCTTGTACTACGAATTGCTTTGATCATCAATATACAGAGAATTATTAGTATGGATTGTGTTTGTGATTGAACTGTTTGTTTGTGCGTGTGATTCTGATCATTGTGAGCGATATTAACGATCCAATTGAACCTATCAATTGGTATCAGAGCTTTCGGTATTGTGTTCTTCGCTGTTCTTAAGCAAAACACATCAATATTGCTCAAAAATCATGATCTGAATGAATTGTTGCTGTTTTTAGTTGTGATTTATCATCGCAATCACTCCTATACACAACGATTGTGCAGATTCTATCAGATCATCATCAGATCTGAAGAATTAAGAAGAATAGAAAAAGTTACTGTTCGATCAAATTTTTGCTTAATTTCATCAGATTTGATCATGTTTTGGATTGATTGATAAAAGGGATTGATAATCGGACTATTTCACAGCTTGTGTGTGAATTTTGGACAATTTGGACAAGTTTAGACAAAACCCAGAAAATTCTCATGGAGAAAATGATGAACAGTATGATGTTGGTTGAAGATTAACTTGCCGGGTGAATATTTTTGACTTAGACAATTTCCTTGGACTTAGATTTGAGAAGAAATTAGGTCCTGTACTGCCGTGTAAGGGAATTTGTGCTAGACGGGTGAAGAATTTGACTTGAAAAAGTGTTACTGTTCAGTCGTGTGATACACTGTTGTGCCGGGTTAAACACTGTTACGCCGGGTGATAAACAAAATACAGCCGGGTAAGCATCAACTGTGTTGCCGGGTAAACAACCTTGCCGTGTGATCGAGTACTGTTCAGCCGGGGAAGCTTTTTATCGTGTCAAGATTCTGCCGGGTCAAAGACTTATTGCCGTGTGAAGTTTTTCTTGCTGCCGGGTAACTGTTCATCCGGGTGAAGAACAAAATTATTACAACTGTTGAGCCGTGTAACTGTTCAGCCGTGTAAAGACTTTTTCCCGACGGGTGAAGAACAAAGACACTGTTTAGCCGGGTGAAGAAGGATTTTCACTGTTTTGCCGTGTGACTCACTTTTGTTGTTTTTAATACTTGTTTCTTATCTTGTCTTTAATTACTTGTCTTTATTTTAGTATTTTAATCACTTCTTTTCAAAAAATTAACAAAAACCAAAAATATTTTCTTTAAAATTTGTTAAAAATGGCTCCTAATGATGATTCTGATAACCGTGTTCCTAGACTTTTGAATCGTGCAGATTTCAAGAACTGGACCATCAGGTTGAGACATCACTTGTGTTCAATTGACAACGACTTATGGAAATCCATTGAGAAGGGTCCTCATATTCCAACTCAGACTGCTCCAGACAGTGCTAGTACCTACACAAAAGACTCTACTGAATCTTATCCAGAAGATAATTTGTCAGCAGAAGATCTGAGGAAAGTAAAGAATGATAGCAAGGCTTATTCTTTAATGTGCAAGGGACTGCCACTTCAAGTTCTGTCTAGATTGGATGCATATCAGACTGATTATACATGTTTCAAGGCATTGAAGTCGATATGTGAAGGAGGAGAACAATTGAGAAGTTTGAAGAAGTCGAAACTGAAAAGACAATTGGAGTTGTTTGAACACATTAATGGAGAGACAGTACACCAGATGATGAACAGGTTTGTTCACTTAACTACTGAGATGACAAATCTCGGAGTGAAGACTGAACTTCAAGACTTGAATTGTGACACCCTACCCGGTGGCGGAAAACACCGGGTTGTCAAGTGGGTTGGATATCAAAGTACAAAGCACATGGCATCTAAGAAATATATTTTAATATTATTAAGCATTCAATGTTGTGACGTAACAGGCAATAAATAGTCTTAAAAACAGGAAATAAATCCGGAAACAGGAACGTCATTGTTTTTATTATTTTCTAGGTCCATGGCATCCTACGTGTCAAGCAACCGAAACAACTTCAAACGCCACCTGAAATATGATTAAAATAAGTTAGCTACAAGAATAGCTAGTGAGTAAAAACAAAGTAAATAATACATAGTATGAAATCCGAGATCATTAGAAATATGTTGCGCAAGCTCATGTGTTTAGCAATTTCGCCATATTACACAACCGTGACCATAGAATCACATAGAAACAAAGAAACATATACCCCGCAGGGTAACTTTTAGCAACGGGTCATGAGAACCACTCATGTTACAATTAATGATAACTGTCGTCTAACCGTCATTTAACCGTCCTTTAACCGTCAATTTAACCATCTCGATAAATCAGTTATCAATAATTGTTTTAGCATCTAGAGGCATAGCAACATAGTAACAAGTATCATAGGATAGTATCTAGTAACCAACACATAGAATCAACAACAAGAATCGCCGGCAACACATCACCTAACGTGCCATAAAGGGTAGGTGGGTTTGTCAGACCGTTAGCGCTAACATCGTACCGGTGGAAATTACGTAATAATACAACTACTTTTAACTACCACATAAGATTGCATCAAGCGGCCGACAAGATTAACATATTTTATGATCTCCTTTGAAAATAGAATCAAAAAGAAAAGAAACCGTAGTTTAGTAATAAGAATCATATTTCAGTCCCAAAGCAAAGATAGTAAAATGGGAAGTGAGTTTACTCACCTGAATAATAAAGATAATGCAAGAAAGTAACTTAGAGAGAATCGAGGATCGCCCAGATATTAGAACCACCTAATTAACCGGGAGAACCTAATTTAGAAACGAAGCAAGTAACGTAATAACAAGAATCAAGAAAATAGAACTTCTAGGGTTTTGGATTTGGGGATTTAGGGTTTCAAAATATAATTGGAAAAATTAGGGTTTTAACGTACCAATTGGGGATTAGGGTTTCAAAATATAATTTGGGCATTTAGGGTTTTAACGCACCAATTGGGGATTAGGGTTTCAAAATATAATTTGGGAATTTAGGGTTTTAACGTACCAATTGGAAATTAGGGTTTAAGAATATAATTTGAGGATTTAGGTACGAACGTAATTTGTATTTTCGTATTGGATATATTTTTAAAAGAATCCACTTTTTCTTAGTTTTATATTGGAAATAATATTTGTACAAAATACTAATATTTGTTTTAATACTTATGTTTTTAAACCTTAAGAAGTATAGTTAACTAAATAAAATGTAAAGGTGTTGAAACATAAAAAGAATTAAAGTGGAAAAATGGGGTCAGTGGGACTCGAACCCACGACCCAACGCGCCAAAGCCAGCAGCCCTTCCGCTGAACCAGACGAGTTTTTATGATTTAAAACAGGCAGCGATTAGTTTTTATCTTTGTTACATAAAACCCTCATTTTCATATAAACCCTAGAATCAAAAATTCAACCAATTCGTTCTTAAACTGATGATTGAATCCACACAACCATAGGGCTTTCAATCTACACTATGAAACGATCAATTTGATATATGGTACTTACGTGGTGTCGATCTAATTTGGAACGATGAAGATGAAGAACAAAGAACGACAGCTCGTAACCCAAATCGATAGCTAGAAGTTGTTATAATCCAATTCAACCTCCAGATTTCGTCCACGTGATGAGGCGAATGGAACCCCTATATCAATTTCAGTTTTAATCACAGTTTTGATGGCTACCCGCTGATGAACATGCTTGGTTTAAAACGAAATCACTTACAGAATATAGCTGATTGATACTGGAAACAGAAGTTGTAGATGCCTTAGACGAGTAAGAAGGAATGTGCAGATGGATTGAATTTCATTTTGGTTAACGGTTCGATGTCGAATGGTTTTGAGTTTAGTGTGAAAAGAAAATGGCAATTGAATGAATGATTTGGATCGATTAGGTTCAATTAACTGTTGCAATTGATTTCGAGACACCGAGACGACGTGTGGAATTGAATGGAATCATCAATTTGATACGTTAATAGACGATTGATCAAGTGGGTTTTGATCCGATTTTTTTGATTAAGAATTTGATCGATCTTCAGGTGATTACAAGTCGATTAAGGGTTCGAAACTCACTTAGAATAGTGCTAGGATGATTTTTATATGTTTGGTTTGTTGTATTGAGCAAAAAAAAACGATTTTCGTGACTCGCCGGAAAATGTATATTCCGGCCATTTGGCCGGAGATAGACGTCGCCGGAAACACGGGCATGGGGGGAACTTTGGGTTCAAAAAGCAATTTACACAAACAGCCCCTATACTTGTATTAGTTTTAACTTTTGCCCAAAACTTTCAAAACAAGTTTTAATATTTACAATATTGACCCAAAGTTAGTTATAAATTAATTCAACCAACTAATTTAACTGGGTTGAGACGGATCGATTAATTAAACGGCGATTATATACGTTTGGCTTGATGGTGACATTAAACATATTTATTTAAAACATTTACTATCGAAACGTTACATTTACAAATAAAAGAGTACGGGTACATTTAAGAATAGAACTTCGGGTTCGAGCCGGGTCTTCGGGTTTGGGTCCGGGGCAGATGTCACAGTCTCCCCTCCTTAAAGGAATTTCGTCCCGAAATTTGCTCAAACCGGAGTAGTTGAAGCTGAAGCGAAGAGATGCGGATATTTTGCCTTCATTTGGTCCTCGCGTTCCCAAGTGAATTCGGGTCCACGCTTAGACTCCCAACGAACCTTGACGATCGGTATCCGACTCCGCTTGAGTTGCTTGACTTCTCGATCCATAATTTCTAATGGTCGCTCAATGAATTGCATAGATTCATCTATTTGGATCTCGTCGAGAGGCACAATAAGATTTTCGTTAGACAAACACTTTTTCAGATTAGAAACGTGGAACACGGGATGAACACCACCCAATTCCTCAGGCAGTTCCAGCTCGTAAGAAACTTTCCCGATCCTTTTAAGAACTTTGAACGGACCCACATATCGGGGAGCTAGCTTTCCCTTTTTGCCAAAACGGAAAACTCCCTTCCATGGAGACACTTTAAGTAGAACCATATCACCAATTTCGTATTCCATAGGCTTCCTCTTTTTATCAGCATAATACTTTTGCCGATTTCGAGCTGCTAGAAGATTCTCTCGGATTTTTCGGATTTTATCGGTGGTCTCCTGAACCATCTCTGGCCCAGTAATCTGAGAATCACCGACTTCGGTCCAACATAGAGGAGAACGACATTTACGACCATATAGAGCTTCGAACGGTGCCATATCGATGCTAGAATGATAACTGTTATTATACGAAAATTCGATCAACGGAAGATGAGTATCCCATTTACCTTTGAAGTCAATAACACAAGATCGAAGCAAGTCCTCGAGGGTTTGAATAGTTCTCTCGCTTTGACCATCGGTTTGGGGATGATAAGCAGTGCTAAGATTGAGTTTAGTACCCAACGCTTCTTGAAGACCTTTCCAGAAACGAGACATAAAACGACCATCACGGTCAGAAATAATATCCAACGGCACCCCATGACGACAAACAATCTCTTTCACGTAAAGCTGAGCTCGCTTTTCCGCCGAATAAGTTTCTTTGATTGGCAGAAAATGAGCAGATTTCGTTAACCGATCAATAATCACCCAGATGCTATCATAACCATTTGAAAGAGGAAGTTTAGTAACAAAATCCATGGCGATACTCTCCCATTTCCAAACAGGGATTTCGGGTTGCACAAGGAGACCAGAAGGGCGTTGATGCTCGGCTTTTACCCGTGCACAAGTCAAACACTTAGCAACGTATCGAGCGATTTCTTCCTTCATACACGGCCACCAATAGTGGGGACGAAGATTTTTATACATTTTATCTGCACCCGGATGAATAGAATAACGACTTTTATGGTTCTCATCCATAATAAGTTCACGGATAACACCGCGGGTAGGCACCCAGATGCGATTCATGTAGTAGAGTAGGCCATCGGCTTTTGTTTCTAACTGTGAATCGGCACCAAGGTTCATCTCATCTCGGAAAGTACCCTCAGAAACAACCATACGTTGAGCTTCAAGAATCTGAGACTTAAGATTAACACGTAGGGAAACGCAAGAAAGCATGACGTGTTCCTTACGACTGAGAGCATCAGCGACAACATTAGCTTTACCCGGGTGGTAACGGATTTCACAATCGTAATCGCTTAGTAATTCGACCCAACGCCTTTGCCTCATGTTAAGCTCTTTCTGATTCAGAATATGCTGAAGACTTTTATGATCGGTGTAAACAAGGCATTTTGTACCATAAAGATAATGCCTCCATATCTTGAAAGCAAACACCACGGCACCCAATTCAAGATCGTGTGTGGCGTAATTCTTTTCGTGAATTTTTAACTGCCTCGAGGCATAAGCTATAACTTTACCCCGTTGCATAAGAACACAACCAAGACCCTGTTTCGAGGCATCGCAATAAACAACAAGATCTTCATGCCCGTCGAGGAGAGTGAGAATAGGAGCGTTACACAATTTGTCTTTAAGAATATCAAACGCTTTTTGCTGCTCGGGACCCCACACGAACGGTACATTCTTACAAGTTAAAGACGTGAGAGGGACCGCAATCTTGGAGAAATTAGCAATGAACCGACGATAGTAACCCGCTAAACCAAGAAAAGAACGGATTTCGGTCGGGGTTGAAGGTGCTGACCAATTTTTGACAGTTTCAATTTTTGCGGGATCCACTTGAACCCCGTGCTCATTAACAATGTGACCCAAGAATTGAACTTCCTTGAGCCAGAACTCACACTTGGAAAACTTGGCAAAGAGCTGTTCTTGCTTAAGCATCTGAAGGATAGAACGAAGATGCTGCTCATGATCAGTTTTGGATTTAGAGTAGATCAAAATATCATCGATGAATACAATAACGAACTTGTCTAGAAACGGTCGACATACACGGTTCATCAAGTCCATGAAAACAGCAGGTGCATTAGTCAAACCGAACGGCATGACCGTGAACTCAAAGTGACCATACCGCGTACGAAACGCAGTTTTCGGTATGTCATCTTCGTGCACACGCAGTTGATGGTAACCAGAACGAAGATCAATCTTAGAAAAACAAGTTGCACCTTGAAGCTGGTCAAAAAGGTCGTCGATACGCGGCAATGGATAACGATTTTTGACAGTAAGTTTATTGAGCTCGCGATAATCGATACACATACGGAACGAGCCGTCTTTCTTTTTAACAAACAAAATTGGAGCACCCCACGGCGAGGAACTCGGACGTATAAAACCTTTATCTGATAGCTCTTGGAGCTGACTGGCTAACTCTTGGAGTTCGGATGGTGCAAGACGATAAGGAGCTCTTGCAACAGGAGTAGCACCGGGAACAAGATCGATACGGAATTCAACTTGTCGTGCGGGTGGAAGGCCGGTTACGTCATCAGGAAAAACCTCCGCAAAATCTCGCACAACAGGAATGTCTTCGAGTTTCTTTTCTTTCGATTCCTTGACCTCAACACGCGCTAAGAACGCAACATACCCCTTACGTATATATTTTTGAGCCTCGACGCAAGACATGAGTTTCAACCCGACGTGAGACTTTTCCCCCGAAACATTCAAAATTTGACCCGATGGAAGAGGAACTCGAACAACCTTTTCCCTACACACAATTTCCGCACCGTTGGCCGATAGCCAGTCCATACCAATAATGACATCAAAACTACCAAGGGTCATAGGCAAGAGGTCGACATAAAAGACGTGACCCATAAGATTAAGCATACACCCCTTAAAGAACGAACTAATAGTAACACTTTTCCCGTTTGCCACCTCTACCACATAAGGAATATCAAGGCCAATACGACTAGTAGTAAAAGATGAAGCAAACTCTAAAGAAACAAAACTCTTATCGGCACCCGAGTCAAACAAAATAGAAGCATATCGTTCATTAATGAGAAACATACCGTTCACCACCTCGTTGTTGGCCTGCGCTTGGTTCGTATTAATGTTAAAGGTTCTCGCACGGCCCGCCTGATTTGCATTGGCGTTTGTGTTCACATTCACAATGATTGGTTGCGGACAGTTGTTGCGATAATGGGTCGGGTCACCGCAGTTGTAGCAAGCCCGACCCGGAACAGCCTTGACGTTGTTGGCATTGTTGTAACAATCTTTGGCTAAATGGCCAATGCGTTGGCAGATGCTGCATCTCCGACACGGAGTTTCGGGGGCATGATGGAAAGGACATTTATTGCATTTGGGCAGCGTGCCAGTATAGGGTTTCCTGACAACGTTGCCACCATAACCACCTTGCGGTGCTGCGATAGGAGTCTGGGTGGTAACAGCATAATTAGCAGCATGATTCTTTCGTTTCTTGGAGTTTGAGGAGGATTCGGGCTTGAAGCCCTTATGAGATTTTCCCCCGGATGGCTTGGATTCATTATCAGATGTACTTTTCAACTTTTTATTCCCCTTGCGGTTTAGAGTACCCGCTTTCACGTGATTATCAGTAAGGCGTCCGGCCAAGGACATCGCCTCACCTACAGTCGCTGGTTTACTTCCCCACACCGCATCCTGAATCGTCATAGGCAAACCCCCGATATACTGCTCAATTCCCCGGGTATCCGGAGTAACCATGTTGGGGCACAAAACACTGAGTTGCGAGAAACGGTCATTGTACGCTACGTTGTCACCACTGTCCTGTTGGAGGTTCCAAAATTCACCCTCGAGCTTACGAATTTCGCTCGGAGGGCAATACTTGCTGGTCATAGTGGTTTTGAACTGAGCCCAAGTCAATGCGGTCACGGCGGCTTCACCGAGCCTCCGTTTCTCGTCGTTCCACCAGGTGAGTGCACCCTTTTGGAGTACACTCGTAGCATAGCGAACTTTCAGATTATCCGGGCATTCACAGTTGACAAAAGTGCTTTCCATGCTTTCGTACCACTGAAGGAGTCCGGTGGCTCCCTCATTACCAGAGAATTTAGTCGGACCACAAGAATTGAAATGCTTGAGGGTGCATCGAGGTGCCGCGTTTCCAGCATTCTGATTGGCATTATTGAGCTGGGTCACGAGATTAGGCAACATATTAGCCATCTGGGTCGCAATAACGTTAGCGAGTTGTGCACGTCTACCAGCCATTCTACAAGATAAGATAGAAAGAATTTTCATAAGACATGGATCAAAATTCGAGATAACATAAGTTGTAACAGAATTTTGATTAAATGAGATTATAGAATCCTTTAGAAACATAACACAGAAAAATCACTTAGAACATTATAGAATCCTTTAGAAACATAACACAGAAAAATCACTTAGAACATTATAGAATCCTTTAGAAACATAACACAGAAAATCACTTAGAACATTATAGAATCCTTTAGAAACATAACACAGAAAATCACTTAGAACTTTTAGAAACATTAGTAAATGAACTTCGAGAAAAGGAACGTTTGAAATAACATAGAAACTTATTAGAAACCATAGAAAAATGAAATTTATAGAATTATCAAGAAAATAAAGTTTTGAAGGCTTAGGATGTGTCTTGGTTTTGGACACAAATGACTTATCAAAGTGTCAAGTTCGTTTTTCAACGTATTTGAGAAGGCGTGCTTTAGCCTATAGGTTCACACTCATCTCAGACATCCCCAGGTAAGCATACAGGTCTCTTAAAGAGATTTATACGAAATGCTTGCCTTTGACAGGATGTCCGTGATACAGGCGTTCCCCCTTCCAGATTGCACACGTTCCCACGTTTCAAACTTACTTAAGACGATGACGAGATTCCACAAAGAGAAGATCCTAATCACACAGAAGAGTCTCTTGCAGTTCCTTCGCGAAATCGAACGAGAAAAGAGATAAAGAAAAGCATAGAAAGGTTCGTAGAAAGGAAATCAATAAGTCCAAAAGAATCCCTAAGTACATCTATTTGCACTAAGGACTCTTAGGTTATAGTCTAGGTCGGTGTGTTTCTAATACCCTATCCTAGTTCCCTATAACCATGTCTCTGATACCAAACTGTGACACCCTACCCGGTGGCGGAAAACACCGGGTTGTCAAGTGGGTTGGATATCAAAGTACAAAGCACATGGCATCTAAGAAATATATTTTAATATTATTAAGCATTCAATGTTGTGACGTAACAGGCAATAAATAGTCTTAAAAACAGGAAATAAATCCGGAAACAGGAACGTCATTGTTTTTATTATTTTCTAGGTCCATGGCATCCTACGTGTCAAGCAACCGAAACAACTTCAAACGCCACCTGAAATATGATTAAAATAAGTTAGCTACAAGAATAGCTAGTGAGTAAAAACACAGTAAATAATACATAGTATGAAATCCGAGATCATTAGAAATATGTTGCGCAAGCTCATGTGTTTAGCAATTTCGCCATATTACACAACCGTGACCATAGAATCACATAGAAACAAAGAAACATATACCCCGCAGGGTAACTTTTAGCAACGGGTCATGAGAACCACTCATGTTACAATTAATGATAACTGTCGTCTAACCGTCATTTAACCGTCCTTTAACCGTCAATTTAACCATCTCGATAAATCAATTATCAATAATTGTTTTAGCATCTAGAGGCATAGCAACATAGTAACAAGTATCATAGGATAGTATCTAGTAACCAACACATAGAATCAACAACAAGAATCGCCGGCAACACATCACCTAACGTGCCATAAAGGGTAGGTGGGTTTGTCAGACCGTTAGCGCTAACATCGTACCGGTGGAAATTACGTAATAATACAACTACTTTTAACTACCACATAAGATTGCATCAAGCAGCCGACAAGATTAACATATTTTATGATCTCCTTTGAAAATAGAATCAAAAAGAAAAGAAACCGTAGTTTAGTAATAAGAATCATATTTCAGTCCCAAAGCAAAGATAGTAAAATGGGAAGTGAGTTTACTCACCTGAATAATAAAGATAATGCAAGAAAGTAACTTAGAGAGAATCGAGGATCACCCAGATATTAGAACCACCTAATTAACCGGGAGAACCTAATTTAGAAACGAAGCAAGTAACGTAATAACAAGAATCAAGAAAATAGAACTTCTAGGGTTTTGGATTTGGGGATTTAGGGTTTCAAAATATAATTGGAAAAATTAGGGTTTTAACGTACCAATTGGGGATTAGGGTTTCAAAATATAATTTGGGCATTTAGGGTTTTAACGCACCAATTGGGGATTAGGGTTTCAAAATATAATTTGGGAATTTAGGGTTTTAACGTACCAATTGGAAATTAGGGTTTAAGAATATAATTTGAGGATTTAGGTACGAACGTAATTTGTATTTTCGTATTGGATATATTTTTAAAAGAATCCACTTTTTCTTAGTTTTATATTGGAAATAATATTTGTACAAAATACTAATATTTGTTTTAATACTTATGTTTTTAAACCTTAAGAAGTATAGTTAACTAAATAAAATGTAAAGGTGTTGAAACATAAAAAGAATTAAAGTGGAAAAATGGGGTCAGTGGGACTCGAACCCACGACCCAACGCGCCAAAGCCAGCAGCCCTTCCGCTGAACCAGACGAGTTTTTATGATTTAAAACAGGCAGCGATTAGTTTTTATCTTTGTTACATAAAACCCTCATTTTCATATAAACCCTAGAATCAAAAATTCAACCAATTCGTTCTTAAACTGATGATTGAATCCACACAACCATAGGGCTTTCAATCTACACTATGAAACGATCAATTTGATATATGGTACTTACGTGGTGTCGATCTAATTTGGAACGATGAAGATGAAGAACAAAGAACGACTGCTCGTAACCCAAATCGATAGCTAGAAGTTGTTATAATCCAATTCAACCTCCAGATTTCGTCCACGTGATGAGGCGAATGGAACCCCTATATCAATTTCAGTTTTAATCACAGTTTTGATGGCTACCCGCTGATGAACATGCTTGGTTTAAAACGAAATCACTTACAGAATATAGCTGATTGATACTGGAAACAGAAGTTGTAGATGCCTTAGACGAGTAAGAAGGAATGTGCAGATGGATTGAATTTCATTTTGGTTAACGGTTCGATGTCGAATGGTTTTGAGTTTAGTGTGAAAAGAAAATGGCAATTGAATGAATGATTTGGATCGATTAGGTTCAATTAACTGTTGCAATTGATTTCGAGACACCGAGACGACGTGTGGAATTGAATGGAATCATCAATTTGATACGTTAATAGACGATTGATCAAGTGGGTTTTGATCCGATTTTTTTTGATTAAGAATTTGATCGATCTTCAGGTGATTACAAGTCGATTAAGGGTTCGAAACTCACTTAGAATAGTGCTAGGATGATTTTTATATGTTTGGTTTGTTGTATTGAGCAAAAAAAAACGATTTTCGTGACTCGCCGGAAAATGTATATTCCGGCCATTTGGCCGGAGATAGACGTCGCCGGAAACACGGGCATGGGGGGAACTTTGGGTTCAAAAAGCAATTTACACAAACAGCCCCTATACTTGTATTAGTTTTAACTTTTGCCCAAAACTTTCAAAACAAGTTTTAATATTTACAATATTGACCCAAAGTTAGTTATAAATTAATTCAACCAACTAATTTAACTGGGTTGAGACGGATCGATTAATTAAACGGCGATTATATACGTTTGGCTTGATGGTGACATTAAACATATTTATTTAAAACATTTACTATCGAAACGTTACATTTACAAATAAAAGAGTACGGGTACATTTAAGAATAGAACTTCGGGTTCGAGCCGGGTCTTCGGGTTTGGGTCCGGGGCAGATGTCACATGAATGATCGATTATTATGTGCCTTACCATCATCATGGAAACAAACTGTTACCTTGTTGAAACATACTGAGAAATTTCCAATGGAACTTGATTTGCTTATTGGAAAAATTGAAGAAGTTGAGATTGATGAAGGATCAAGAAATACTGATAGATCAAGCTCACAAACTCAGTATAAGTATGTGGTAAATCCTGCCAATACTGTGGATAACGCTTTTCTTGCACAAGATGTAACAAAGTTTGAAGATGAGGGTGACTTATTTGTTGGTGCAAGTTTCTTTACTGATTCAGCATATTTTCCCAATTCACCAACTTATTCTCAACCTCAATCTCCACCAAGAGCCCAAGTTCAAAGTCAATCAGAAAATCAGAGTTCAAATGTTCAAGCCAAGGTGAAAGACGTAATGAATATTCTGCTTCAAGATGACGAGACTAAAACTGCCTTTACTGCTTTTATGGCAAGTTTTCAAGCGTATCAAGGAAGTCATTTAAGTCAAATGGACGTGGTCCTTCAAGACTTATTTGAATTGGATCCAGTTGATGTTGAAGAAATGGATCTTAATTGGCAAATGGTTATGGTTGCATATCGAACTCAAAAGCATGCATATGTGAACCGAAATTACAAACCTCATGCTAACAAGACAGTTGGATTTGACAAATCTAAGGCCAGTGCTTTAACTGTAACCAGTATGGTCATTTTTCAAGAGAATGCAAAGCTCCAAAGAATTTCAGTGACCAAGCTAGTTCAAGCAATCAAGGTCAAGGTCAAAGTTCTCAACAGTCTTCAAGTTACCAGCAAAGAAATCAGCGTTTCTTTCAGAAACCGTACCAAAGTCTTCCTATGCCTGAGTTGAAGGATAATGAAAAGAAGCCAGAAGACCAGACTAAAGCGTTAGTTGTAAGTGTACAAGACGGATACGACTGGAGTGCATATGCAGAACAGTTTACATCTGATCTTACATCAAATCTGGCACTGGTATGTGAAATTGAAGAAGAAGACTGGTCAGAAGAAGGGATGGAAAGATAGTTGATGATAGTGAAGATTCTGAAGAGTATGACTGGAGCGCAAAAGCAGATCCTACTGAAGAGACTGAAACCGAAGTTGCGTTAATGGCTACTGCCAATGAATCTTCATCATCCACTGAGCAACCAAAGGTTATTTCTGAACTCCCTCCTAACTATGTTCCATTGCCCTTAGATGTGAAAGAAAGGTTATGTTCTGAACAATGCATTCAACAAGTAGAACATTATCGAACTCATTCATTTAAAATAGGTGACAAATTAAGCAAACATGAAAAGATTCATGAACAACTTAAAATTGATCACAAAATTTCTGATGAGAAGATTTTGTCACTAACTGAATCATGGAACAAAACTTTGAAAGAATTGGAACTTGTTACCAAACAACTTGAAGAAATGACAAAGAACTTTGAACAAGAAAAAGTTGAACATGCTGTCACACAAGTTGAATTAAAGAAAGTTAAAAGTTGTAAAACAATGGTTGAACAACTCATTAATGAAAGAGGTAACAAAAACAAAACCGGGTTGGGTTTTACTCATGAACCGATGCCAAATTCAATCACTCAAACCTTACCGGAAAACTTTAATGAATTTGATCATTCACCTGAAAATGAACGAAAATTTAAAGAAATTCAAAGAAGTAAATCCGAGTCCGAAGGATCTAAGGTGTTGATTGAAAGTTTGAGAGAAGAAGAAGGAATGACAACTGAAGCTGATGATGAAGCAAGCAACAAATCTGACAACAAATTAGAGCCTGTTCTAATTCAACTAGTTGAATATCCACAGCTTAACCCAGAACCAGAATCGGTGAAGGAAGAAGGTGAATTTTCAGGATTCAATGATCCTGAGTATATCAAGTGGAAGAAAGAACAAAAGGCGCAAGTTGCTGCTCAGTTGATCAAGACGCCAGAAGTAAAGAAAGCCGAAGTTTCAACTGCAAAGAAACAGAAATCGAAAGTAATGAAAAATCAATCTGAAACAAAAGAATCAAAAGGTAAAAGTGTCATAAAATCGAATGACAACACCAAAGCTCAAAACGTAAAATCTGTCAAGAAAGTGTCAAAAGGTAAGACAATCAAGTTTGTGTCTGCAGGTACTTTCGACATGAACGGTTCTTATGGTAACCAAATCAATGCTCAAATCAAATCTAACTCTGGTCTGAAAACAGGTTCAGGTCCTAAGTCTTCCGCTGTCAATGATAAGAGAATTGAAAACAAAAAGGTAACCAAACAGAACAGTTTAAAATCGAACCAAAGTCCCATGCAATCAAAATCTCAAACCAAGTCTCCACAAAAGATCGTTAATCTAAAACCGAATAACCAAGATAATGAATCACGTTTTGGTTCAACATCAAAAGTTAACAATCGGCTCTTTAGGATTAGCAAGAAACATTGTGAAATTTGTAATAGGTATAATCATGCAACTGCTGAATGTTTCTTTAACAGGTACTGCAGTTTCTGTGACAAAAGAAACCATTCTTCAGAAGAATGTTACTATAACAAATTTTGTGATATTTGTGAGAGAAGAAACCATGACACAAAGGATTGTTTCTTTCGATCAAACTCAACTAGAGAAATGACTCCGTTTTCAAAATTTAATAGAAATCATTCATTTGGTTTTCAAAATATGAGTCAAAGTCATTCTCCGGTTTTGAGAAATTTCAATCGAAACAATTCTGTTTCTAACTTGTCAAGAAGTGTGCAGGTTAACAATTTTAAGCCAAGAGCTCTGTTGGTAAGAAACCAAAATTTTGTAAACAACCTTGATCCTCAGTTGGAGGAAAGGTTCAGGGCTTTAAGAAGAAAGCAGTCAATGAACGCCAATGGGCGAAACAACAGTTATCAGCATCAAAATCTCATGAATGAAACAAATTTTCAAAATATTCAATATAAGCAAGTTACAATTGCAGATAAATTCGGTAAACCCAAGACCGTGTGGGCCTGGGTTGACCAAACTAACTGAAAATGTTTGAATTGCAGGTACGCCCAAGAAGACCTATCAACTCATGGTTTGTTGATAGTGGGTGTAGCCGGCACATGACAGGCAACCATGCCTTGCTTCAGGATTTCAAGCAAAAGAATGGCACTCATGTAGCTTTTGGAGGTGATGCGGGTGGTAAAATCACAGGAGAAGGAACTGTTTCGAACGGGGTCATTAGTTTTGATAAAGTCAACTACTGTGCACAGTTGAACTTTAACTTACTAAGTGTCTCGCAAATTTGTGATAAATCTTATTCAACTCTCTTTGATGATTCTTTCTGTTATATTCTTAAACCAGGTTTCAAGATTGACAATGAGGTTAAAGCGCCTAGAGATCGTGATGTATACAAATTGGATATGTCGCAGATTGATGCCGAAACCGAAACAACCTGTCTCATTGCCCATGCTTCAAATGATGAGAGTCAGCTTTGGCATAGACGGCTGGGACATTCCAACTTCAGAAACATGAACCGTTTGGTAACTGGAAATCACGCTGTGGGAATCCCATCGAAGAAATTCTCCACAACTGATCTTTGTCCGGCATGTTTGAAGGGAAAACAGCATCGGATGTCTTTTAAGTCCAAGCTCGAAAACTCCATTTCAAAACCTTTGCAGATGCTACATATGGATCTTTTTGGACCGACCAACGTTCAAAGCATCGGGAGAAAATCATATTGTTTAGTTATCATAGATGACTTTACTAGATTTTCGTGGGTTTATTTTTTGCATGCAAAATCTGAAACAGCTGAATTATTAAAAGAATTTATCATTAAAGTTGAAAATCAATTGGAATGCAAAGTTAAAGTTTTAAGAAGTGATAATGGAACTGAATTTAAGAATGCTAATGTTGATTTATTTTGTGCAGAAAAGGGGATTGCTAGACAATTTAGTGCGCCTAGAACACCTCAACAGAATGGGGTTGCGGAACGGAAAAACCGGACACTAATTGAAGCAGCAAGATCCATGCTCGCAGATGCCAAAATCCCGATCACTTTTTGGGACGAAGCTATTGCTACTGCGTGTTTTGTACAAAATAGAACATTATTAGTGCAAGATAAAAAGAAAACTTCTTATGAGTTGTTGTTTGGAAGGAAACCAAATATTTCTTACTTGAAAGCATTTGGTTGTCCGGTTTCGATTTTAAATTTGAATGATCATCTCGGGAAGTTTGAGTCAAAATCTGACGATGGATTTTTCCTAGGCTATTCGTCTGTTTCTAAAGCTTATCGAGTTTTTAATAGCAAAACAAATACTGTTATTGAAACTATTAACGTCAAGTTTTTAGAAAATTCGTTTCCGTTAGTGGCTCATGGTCCCGAATGGTTATTTGATTTAGATTCATTATCGAAATCCTTCAATTCTAACTTATTTGATTTTTCAGGAAACGCAAGGAAGGAATCAGGCGACTTAGGATGCTTTAGTGACGATTCTGATAATGACGAAGATGGAAATTTCAACTCTGAATATCCATTTATGTCTTTTCACAATCCTGATCATGTCAAATCCAGTCAAGATCCGGGTCCTTCTGGTTCGCATGAAGATCAAGAATCGAACAATCATGAAGAAGATGTGATTACTCCTAATGATGGTGGATCCGTTCAGAATCAACCATCATCAGATCCGAATGCTGAAGTTATTCCAGAATCTTTTGATTATTTCATCAATTCACCGGATCAAGTCCCGAATTTCACACCGCATACTTCGACCATACTACAAGATCTACCAAATCTGAATACTTCTAATCTAGAGAGTCAAGTGCAAGGAGGTGACATACCAATTCATCGAATTCACAAGAAACATCCTGTCTCTCAGATTATTGGGCCGTTGAATCAGAGAACTACCAGAAGTCAGACGGAGCACGCAAATATCTGTCTTTACTCGTGTTTTCTATCTCAAGTGGTGCCAAAGAATATTTCAGAGGCACTGAAAGATAATAGTTGGATTGAAGCCATGCAGGAGGAATTACTTCAGTTTCGCAAACAGGAAGTTTGGAAGCTTGTGGACTTACCTGAAGGAGAGAACGCAATTGGTACAAGATGGTTGTACAAAAACAAGCCAGACGAACGTGGCATCGTGGTTAGAAACAAAGCAAGACTGATTGCACAGGGATACACTCAGGAAGAAGGCATTGATTATGAAGAGGTGTTTGCTCCGGTCGCAAGACTTGAAGCCATACGCGTTTTTCTTGCATATGCTTCCTTCATGAAGTTTAAAGTATTCCAAATGGACGTTAAAGGTGCTTTCTTGTATGGACCAATTACAGATGACGTATATGTCAGACAACCTCCGGGTTTCGAAGATCCTGACTATCCTCATCGTGTATACAAGTTGAGTAAAGCTCTATATGGTCTACACCAAGCTCCTAGAATCTGGTATGAGACATTATCCAAGCATTTACTAGAACATGGATTCACAAGAGGACAGATTGATCCAACTTTGTTTATGAAGAGGGAGAATGACGACTTATTGTGTGTTCAAGTTTATGTGGACGATATTATCTTCGGATCAACCAGTGCGTCAATGTGTAAAGAATTTGAAGAAATCATGAAGTCTAGATTCCAGATGAGTTCTATGGGGGAGATTAACTTCTTTCTTGGATTACAAGTGAAACAGTCTGCTGACGGAATTTTCATCAATCAATCAAAATTTGTTGAGAAGTTGTTGAAGAAATTCAAGATGCAAGATTGTCAAACAATTCGAACTCCATCTGATGTGAATTGCAAGATTCAACCTGATCCAAAGGGCAAAGCTGTTGACCAAACACTATACAGATCAATGATTGGTTCTCTGATGTATCTTACTGCATCAAGACCAGACATCATGTACGCTGTGTGTGTATGCGCCAGATACCAGTCAGATCCGAAAGAGTCGCATCTTGTTGCTGTGAAGCGTATATTCAGATATCTCAAAGGGAAACCAAATCTTGGGTTATGGTATCCGTACGAAGGAAATTTTGAATTATATAGCTATTCTGACAGTGATTTTGGTGGTTGTGCTCTTGACAGGAAATCGACTACTGGTGGTTGTCAATTTTTGGGCCCTAGGCTTGTCTCTTGGCAATGCAAGAAGCAGACCAATGTTTCTGTATCCACAGCTGAAGCAGAGTATATCGCTGCATCTGCAGGATGTTCTCAGGTTTTATGGTTACAAAATCAGTTGCTGGACTACGGGTTTAACTTTCTAAAAACTCCTATATACATAGACAATACTGCTGCTATGTTTATAACTGCTAATCCTGTTCAACATTCTAAAACCAAACACATCGAAATTAGATATCACTTTTTAAGAGACAACTCTGAAAAGGGTTTAATAATTTTGATTAAGGTTCATACCGACAAACAACTGGCAGATCTTTTCACAAAATCCTTTTTTGTCAGGCCGGTTTGAATTCTTAATTCAATCCATAGGATTAATCAATCATGATTGATTCTATTTTTCGAAAACAAAACAAAAATCAGAAAAATATAAAAGCCAAAAATATAATAAGTTGATGTTATATTTTGATTCCTTTGTCTTTTACTTTATGTTTTGCATTGTGTGTGTTTGCGTGAAAAAGAAAAATAGAAAAGCAAAAACAAAATATAAAAGCAAAAAGAAAAGAAAAAATCATGTCATAAGAATCTATATTGCAAAAAGTGAGAAATGATAGTTACACTAGACATTATTTGTTACATCATTTTTAATAAAGACTGATGAATGTTAATTGATGTGCTAGACAGCTCAGGCAATTAGACTGAAAAAGTAAGTTGATTGTTGACAAACATAAACTTAATGATCTTTGTGTTAAGTTCCATTGTTATACATGTCTAGATATATATCTTTTGATACATTGCTTGTGATGATAGTTGTGCATGATCGGGTAACGATGTAGTCGTCTCAGTGTGATGAACCGCATCGTGAGCTTCTTTGTTGTGGTACCCACAGACCTGAAGTCTCACACGAAGTCTCTTTTGAGCTTCAAGATGCAGCAAAAGATTCCAAATGGAACAAAAAGAGTCCCAAATGTGGACCAACACCAAACAAAAATTCCAAAATGGAATTCAGAAGATTCCCAAGGGGAACGATAGGAAAGAAAAATTCCCAAAGATGGAATTAAAAAGAAGTCCCAAAGTGGACCAAATCCGAATAGAACCCAGATTCCACACTGTGTATGACTGTAAGTGACCAGGTTTTGTACAATATGCATTCAGGTAGTGATTGATAAGGAAATATGTTGACATATGTATACATGTGGGTCACATAAGTCATTCTAATCGAACATTAAATATCATCATGATACTGAAAAAGTAAGTGTGTCAATTCGAGCTAATTGGTATGTTTTCATATCATCACTCAATCAAGCATAAGTCAAATGTCTATTCAAAACTTGCAAAACATGTTCAGATAATGTGTGGTATGATCTCACTGCGATATTTTGATTCATTGCATTGCATATGTCTTTATTTTAATGTGTGTGCTTTGTGTGTGCAGGCATTTGGAATCATTATTGATACATCGACATCCTTGTTAAACTTAAAAATTTCAAGAAATTTCAAGTTTAGGGGGAGAATAAATTGAAGAAAAATATCTACAAAAATCCAAAAATATTTGTTTTAAATAAGTGTGTTTTTGAATGAACAAGATTATGTGGTATGAAAAGCAAAGGTATTGGATGTGTTAAAAACAAACCCAAGGTCTTGTAATTTGTTTTTAAGAAATTGCTTCGGGATATAGAAAAATTGGTTGTGCAAAAACATTTTGAAAAAGAAAAAGAAAAATGAATTTAATTGGATATTAAATTTGTTGCAATGTTTAATATTGTATGATAATTAATATGACAAACATTCTTTTTAAGGATATCTTGTCTAATTAATATGTCGGAGAATATTTGCAGGTGCAATAAATGCTGTTGAAAAAGTCAACAGACGAGAAAAGTGAAGAAAAATCGCAAGTGTTATTGCCGGGCAAAGATATCAGATGCAACTATTCTGCCGGGTAAAGAACTGTTCAGCCGGGTAATGTTGTAAGTCTGATACATGCCGGGTGAATGAGGAAAAGGTGAAGACGTTATGACCACTGTACAGCCGGGCAATGATCATGTCAAATACAGCCGGGTGAAGGTCATAGATATCTTGACGGGTGACAAGTGTTTACTATACAGCCGGGTAAAAGAGAAGTCTTATTGCCGTGTAAAGGTATGACACTATGTTGCCGGGTAATAAAGAAGAAAGCATGCCGGGTGATATAGAAGACAACTATATTGCCGTGTAATGAACAAATGCATGCCGTGTGAAGAAGAAGGTTGCCGTGTGAAGAAGGTTGCCGTATGAAGAAGAAGGTTGCCGTGTAAAGAAGAAAGCAAGCCGAATGAAGGAAAGCAACTGTGTTGCCGGGTGATGAAGAAAAGTTGCCTGGTGATGTTTGAAAACTATTCTGCCGGGTGATGAATAAAACCCATCAGGTGTAGTTGTTCCTAACCTTTACCCGTCACTACAGTGACTTACCCGTCTCTACAGTGCTTGACCCGTCAAGTGTTTTTCACATGTTTGTGACTTGTATGTACTTGACCCGTCACTACAGTAAATGACCCGTCACTACAGTACTTGACCCGTCACTACAGTACTTGACCCGGCAAGGCTTATTGGGCTTTTTAAGCTTGCCCGTCCTTTTGTTGACCCGGCACTTAAAGTTTGACCTAAAATTTTTGACGATACAAAATACCGCCTCTTCACAAACACTTATCATTTCACACATTCATTTTCACACAAATCCTCTGAACTTAAATCGCCGTGATATCATATTCAATCGTTTGCTTTGTAACAAGGTTGATCGATTGAATAAGGTAGTGATTTAGTGTTTTTGACCTTAATAGACCTGCAAATCAACTGTTTAAAAGAAAAACGATGATGAACAGTGTTTTGGACATTGAATCGACACTTCGTTTTTGTGTGTTAAAACCTAAATCGAATGTTGTTTTAGGGTTAAAATCTGTCGATCATCAACATTCAATCACTCATTTGCACTAAAACACCTTAAAATCAACTGAATCAAGTGAAATGGACATAACAGTTAAAATCGCCATTGATGACCTTTGAAAGTTCTTAAATGTTTCACTTCAAAATGATGAAATGTGTGTTAAATATAACAAATGCATGATAAAAATGAACTAAAACATGTTAAACAACTTCATCATACAAATGTCAAAATTTTGCCTAAGTGATTAACAGTTAAAATTGAAACATGAAGTATAATCTTTAAAATTCAAAATTGTTTGATTAAAATGATGAAAATCAGGTTATTAGAACAATTTAGGACTTAAAATGATTATGTGAATGTTTTGCTTTCTAACTTTTATTCTAACACTTAAGAAAATGTTGATATGTTTTAATGAAGAATCTAACACATTTGTCTTGTTTTGTGTTTGTTTGTGTTTTAACAGATGGAGAATCTCAAGTTTGAACCTAAACATAATCTAGTGGCATGTTTAGATGAATCACTTCCTGAAACAGAAGGTTATAGGGATATGATCAAGTTCATCAAGAGGACTAAATATGTTTATGCTATATGTGCCAAGCCGGTCATATATGCAAGGTTGATCAAGAGTTTCTGGAGGACAGCTGAGGTTGTGAGAGATGAGAATGGTGTTGCTGTGGTCAGAGGGCATATTACTAGAGATTGGGTATTGACAGTTTCAGAAGATGCTATTAGACATGCCCTGAGGATTGATGAGGATGAGGTTGGTATGTTGGATGAGTTGACCATGGAGGAATGTAAAGCTTGTTTTGTGAATATGGGACATCCACCTGTGTTTCCAAAGTCACAGTTTTACAGGGCAAAGTTGGGAAGAAAATATAAGCTGCTATGTTATGTTGTACAGCAATGCATGTCCAGGAGGAGTGCAGGGTTTGACAACTTTCCATCCGATATTGCATCACCAATTTGTGCTATAGCAGAGAACAAGCCATTCAATATGTCAAGATGGATAATGAATGGATTTGTATTCAACTTGGTCAAAGGCAAAAGGTTTAAGTTCCTCATGTACCCGAGGTTCTTACAACTAATGATCAATGTTGCATATCCTGTCATCAGAAGTGAAGGATATTCTGGAGGTATTTTATATACAGAGGACATGAACGATCTATCTTACCGAAAGATGAGTATCGGGAATGTGCCTGATGTTGAATTGTTTGACTATATGAGAGATATAGTCAACAATGAAGAAGATGTGGAAGGAGTGTATTATCACATATCTCATGGAGAGATTGTTAATCCTCTGGACCTAGTGGATGAGGTGCCAGACAATCTGTTGGATGATGACGAGTACTTCGCTCGTCATCCAGAAGATGAAGAAGATGATGGAAATGGTGATGATGACAATGATGAGGATGGTGATAGTGAGGATGATGGTGGTTATGATCATGATGATGGTGGTGATGATGCTGAATCTGAATCTAATTCAGAGGAGGCTGAACCAATGGAGACTGAGATAGAAAATATTGAAGTTATTGAGCCTATGGTGATAGAAGAACCTGTTGAGGTTGCTTCAGGTGTTGAAGAAGTTATTGCTGAGATTCCTAAAGAAGTGTCTGTTCAGTATGTTCGAAGGAAGAGGTCGAAACCAGTGATTGTTGAGCCTGAAGAGATAGACGTACTTCAAATTGCACAGGAGGTAGTGGCCGAAGCTGAAACTATGGCACAGATAGTTGAGGATGCTGATGCTGGCGCTACTGATCCTAGTACTGTTGATATTCCCACCACATCATCGACATTTGCTGAAAACATTGGACAAGGTTTGGAGTCTTCACCAAATGTTGTGCCAAGTGTTGATCAAACAGAGAATGAGAAGAGAATAGCTGAGTTAGAAGAAATGGTGGCTAAACTGATTGAAGCAAATGATCTGTTGAAAGCTTCAAATGAACGCAAAAAGAAAAGGTTTGATGAGTATTGGGACATTCACAATCAGAATTTGAAAATATTCAAGAAGTTAGATGAGGATCATGTGAAGCTAGTTGATGAACATGTGAAGCTGAAAGATGATTATGAAAAGTTGAAGGAGGAATATGAAAACCTAAAGTATGATTATACTGAGGTTAAAGCTGAGTGTAATACGTTGGAGGCAGAAAAAGAAATGTTAGAAAAAGAGTTGGAGGAAATGAAACCGAAGAAGGCTGGCTCATCATCAGATAAAGATTTTTCTGAAGAGATAATAGAAGTGACTGAAACGCATGTGCCAAAGGTTTATTTGACTAGAGCTCGAGGCACTTCGAATGTTGGCATTAGAGTGGAATCACCAATTATCATTCCCGATGAAGCTGCTGCTGACACTGTCAATATGGACAAAGCTGAGGGAAAGAGGAAGATAGATGCGATACCGGAGATTTTTGGTGATGAAGAAAGGACAAAGAAGGCAAAGACAGATGAAACAGTGCAGATTGAGCCGATTCAATCTGTAGCTGAAATTGAGACTGAGAAGGTGAATGAAGCTGAGATTGCAAAATCAGGTCAGATTGAGCCGATTCAATCTGATTCTGTAGCTGAAACTGAGGTATTTGCAGTGACTGATAGTGAGAAAGAAGTTGGCTCTGAGGAAACAGTTCAGGTTGAGCCGATTCAACTTGAAGCTGTTGAAGTGGAAAGTGTGCCTGAAACCGTTACTGAAGTTGCAAGTCAGTTTGAGCCGGTTCAAACTGATGATGCACCTATGATTGAAGCGTTAGATGATCTAGATGACATAGATTGGACTGAGTCTGAAGGTGAAGCTGAGCCAGTACAGAATGTTGCTGAAGAGATACCTGATGATTTGGATCAAAGGTTTGCATATCTCGAAAAGATGAAGTACAATACTGTATTTCTGAATGGGTTGACGGTGAGTCAGATAAATGAAGAGTACGAGAAATGTATGATTCATCAAGACAAAGCCGAAGCTGATAAAAAGGAGTTTGTTACAGAAATGGGAGAATGGACTCCAATGCAGGAAAGTTTGAATATAGAAGATCTGCCACCAACTGAGCTGTATCATCCAAACCCTGAGGAAATGACAAGTAGAGAGATGCGTGATTGGTTATGTTCAAGGAACTATCCGTACAAGACATTGCAGAGGTTGAAGTCTGTATCACTGAAGAAGATTGTAGTCAGTTTTATGAAGACGGAAAAACTGTACAACCGAATGTTTTATTTGGACTATAACAATCCGCAATACTTTGAGCTGACGAAGAGATTCAAAATTCTTGGACCAAGAGAAATACCAGTGATGGCGCTTCCTGAAGATGCTCACAAAAAGAGGCACGAACTGATGGATATGTTTCCAAGCGAGGTTAAATCGTACAACATACCGATGGATGTGCGTGAAACTTGGCATAAATCAGCAACACCAGGTGATGTGGTTAGGTCGCTGATGAGCAAAGGACAGTCAATTGCTGAGTTACTTGACTCTATGATTGTGCCTGAGAAGAACAAGAAAGTAAAAATCATAGCATGGAAATACGACGAAGTATTTGATGCGTTTATGATTAAGAGAGTGAATGGCCTTTGTGACGTATATCATTACTATTCGAGCATCTTTAAGTTGGAAGTTCAAGATTTAAAGGAGCTGCACAAACTAAGGTTGATAAATCACACGCATGCTGAGCGTGGTGATAAATGTGCCATGCTGTTAGATGCCGGGATTGGTAGATCTCCGAAGTTTCTGGATTTTCGAGGCCAACAAGAAGATACTGCTTATGTGGAAGCAAAGAAACAAAGGAAGAAAAAGAGATTGGTTGTGACTGAGGATATGTACCTTGAGGAATTTTCGGACGAATATTTTGACAAGGTGACAGATCCTGGATTGAAGGTTATTGATGGAAGTCAGATGACAAAGCCCATACTCAAAGTGTTTTATAATCAAGAAACTTTTGAACTGAAGCTTGTTCGGAATTTGGAGGATTGGGACAAGGATATGATTACTCTTTTTAGTACTTTTGAGTTGAAGCTGTTACATCCATCCTATATAGACTTTTTGAGGAGCTACAGAATGGAGAAGTGTAAGGATAAACTAGCTGAAGCTGACAGAAAGTTATTTGTGGTGATGATTGAAGTTATAGCTGCAGCAACTGAAAAGATACGAGTCAGAAAAGCATTACTAAACTCTAATCTCGTGAGGGTTGATTTACCAGAGATAGAGTACATGAGGATATCTAGGAAATGAACCTTGGAGGTGAAGGTCAAAGGCCAGGAGATGCCATTTGAGTTTTACGCTAATATTGATTTTGCAGGTTTGAATCTAGATTCGCTCAGACGCATGAATGCTTTACCAATTCTGACGAATGAATCAAAGCCTCGACAAGCCAAGATTGCCGAAAAGTTCAAGTCCTGTATTGAAGAAGCTTTGAAGGAACAAGAAGAGTATAAAGGACGAGAGTTGCTGAATGTGAAAGATGAACCAGAAGATTGGTAGAAAAAGAGATGATGCTGATCAAAGAAGAAAAAGATTGAAGATTTTGCTGAAGATCCAAAGATAAATCTTAGGGGGAGTACTGTTAGGGTTATTTCCTAGTTAAGATTTACTTTGTATTTTGTTTATTGTTTATATGTTTGTAAATAGTTTAGGGTCTATTTTGTTATATTCCTTAAACTTGTAATTGGTTGTTATAAGCATGTAGTGTGTGTGTGTGAGAAAAGAGGCTAGATCACTTTTACACTGTTAGAGAATTAACTGTGTGTGATTTTGTTTCTCCTGCACCTTGTACTACGAATTGCTTTGATCATCAATATACAGAGAATTATTAGTATGGATTGTGTTTGTGATTGAACTGTTTGTTTGTGCGTGTGATTCTGATCATTGTGAGCGATATTAACGATCCAATTGAACCTATCATTCTCAAAGAAGGGAAGCTTCCCTCCAATGAAGCAGAAGCCTCCAGGCTCCCGTCCAAGGCTGAACATTATGTCATAGAAGATAACGTGCTATACAAGAAATCGTACCTCTCCCCTCTTTTGAGGTGTGTAGGTCCAGAGCAAAGTAATTATCTTATTCGAGAGGTTCATGAAGGGGTATGCGGTGCACACGCTGGACCTCGCTCAGTCGTGACGAGGCTAATGAATTTGGGTTATTATTGGCCCACAATGCACAAAGATGCCTCTGAAGAAATAAGCAAGTGTGAAGGTTGCCAGCTGCACGCTCCCGTCAAAACAAACCCGAAGCATGACTTAGTTCCGGTCATGGCTGCCTGGCCATTTTCAAATGGGGTATGGATATCGTGGGTCCCTTCCCAGAAGCTGCTGGAAGGGTCAAGTTCTTGCTCGTGGCCATCGATTACTTCACCAAATGGCCCGAAGTCAAACCGCTTGCATCCATAACCGGTAAACAAGTCATTAACTTTGTTTGGGAAAATATAATTTGTAGGTTTGGACTACCGGGGGAAATTGTTACGGATAATGGTCGTCAATTTGCAGAAAAACCATTCAGCTCATGGTGCAAGGAATTCGAAATCAAGCAAGTGTTCAGCTCCGTAGCTTACCCTCAATCAAACGGCCAAGTCGAACGAATGAACCGAAGTATTGTTGAAGGTATTAAGGCCAGGTTGGGGAGGTACGAGAAAAATTGGCTGGAAGAGCTCCCAACCGTCTTATAGGCCATAAGAACCACCGAGAAAACAAGTCACCTTAAAACACCATACATCTTGGTATACGGTTCTGAGGCTGTCATCCCAGCTGAAATTGGTGTCAACACAAGACGCAACAGGAAAAGAAGCAGGGATGACAACGACAGGGAGATCCTATTAAATCTAGACCTCCTGGAAGAAGCTCGAGACCATGCACTGATCCGAGAAGCCAGGTACAAGCAGAAGCTAGAAGCTTACTACAACTCAAGGGTTAAAAAGGAAATGTTCAAACCAGGAGATCTAGTGCTTCGAAATAATGAAGCCAGCAAACAAGAAGGCCTCGGGAAGCTCGGGCCTAAATGGGAAGGACCCTACATCGTCAAAGAATCCCACAAGGGAGGGTCCTACAAGCTAACAGATCAAGAAGGGAAGATGATCCCTCGTCACTGGAATGGAAAACACTTAAAACGCTTCTACGTTTAAGTAATGAAACATTGTAAAAGCTTATTATTGATGTAATCGTGTGTTGAAATCGAAATGAACCTTTTGTTTCAAAAGACTTTCTCTCTACATTATCCTATCAAAGGTTGAGTCCCTCATAATAAAAACTCCATGGGGTCCGGAACTACACCTCTCCATGAAAAAGGGATGAGCTCCTAGGCCATATTGCTCAACAGGAAACAAGGCGCTATACCTTCCTGTGTAAAGGGTGAATTCCTAAAACAATTAAATTCCATGGGTTTGAAATTATTGTAACAAGGTCAATCCATGAAAAAGGGTGAGCCCCTTACATCAAAACGGCTCCATAAGTACACAAAGAAAAAAAAAATAACTTATGAAAACGAAGTCCACAAACATAAAAAGTATTGTGGCATCTAACAGATAGGATAAGTTGGTAATAACTCTTTCTCGCTTATGTAAGATTTGGTGTCTGCAGCATCACATCTCAACATAACATTAAGAAAACAACCAACAAAAATAACAACACGCACGACAATCATAACATAAAAGTCATAGATAACAACGTCAAAACAAACTAGTAGGACGATATAAAACATAGCCACGAAGGGCTACCAAGATAAGGAGCCTATTGTCTTCAGGTCAAAACATGACCAAGCAAACCAAATGTAAATTGTTTAAGGGGCCAACGTACGGCCAAATACGAATAAAAGCATTGTTTTAAGAACCACAAAACAGAACATCATAAGATCACTGGGGGTCGAGAGAGTCACCAGGAGCAGGGAAGCCGGGGGCAGCAACATCTTTGGGAGAATCAACATCAGAGGGAGTGGCTTCACTTGGGCTTTTGACTGGAGTAAGGTCTTCAGAAGCTAGGTCACCAGCTGGAGTCGAGGGAGTACCAAGGTCCTTCAACACCTCATCAACGTTCTTTTCTGCGACCTTCAGCCTCTTCAGGGAGACAGCGGGGAGGTCTGCTTGATCTTGGGATAGTAAGGTAGGAGCCGGACGCTTCTTGCCAAGAACCCTATCAGCCACCTCCTTGCTCAAGCCTTTTGGTTCAAGACTTTGAAGAAAAGACAATGGTTGACCATAGCATCCTGAAAGTGCCTGCAAAAACGGGTAAGAAGTAATTTCTAGCGCCTTCACAGAGTTAGCAAATTCACCCGCAGCATCCGGCTTATACTCCTTACAGCTCTCCTTGGGGACACCGTTAAGACAATTGGTGTACCCGGAGAGTAGTCCTTGATGGCGACCATAGGCAAGGGCCTTCATGTATATCATTGAAAGAGGTTCCTTAAACTCAGCACTGTTAAGCAAATAGGTAACAACCTGCTTGAAGCCTTCCTCAACCAACCATTTATTAGTCTCCTCCAGACGCCTACTCTCCTCCATCGCCCTAGCCGCTTTAGCCTTCCCTGATTTTAGCTCCTCAACCTGAGCCTCTAGCTTCTTCTTCCCAGCCTCTAGCTCCCTCCTCCCAGCTTCCAGCTCCTCACGGTCGGAAGCTATCTGGGACTAAAGAATGGAAAGCTTAGAGGCAAGATCCTCCTTCTCCAGGGTCAACCTCTTGATTGACTCAGCCCTTTCGCTAGAAATCTTGTCCACCTCCCCCTTGGCAGCTGACAAATCAGTGAAATCTTTATACGTATCCCTCCAACGATCGGTTATCTCTGGTACCAGCGCCATGAACCTTGCCCCGTTGCTAAAAAACTTCTTCAACAGCTCGACGTTTTCCAAACAATCATTCCGTGCCCTTTCGGCAGGAGGGGCAAAACCATGAATAGCTTCGCGACAGACGGAAGCCTTGGAAAACGTGTCATGAACACCAACCTGCCAATCAGGGATATAAAGATCATCCACATCAGGGTCCTGATCAGCAAGGACTGGGGAGGAGTCTTCAATAGCCTTGCCCTTGACCTTGGCTGAAGGCTTCTTAGGCAAACTAGTCCCACCCTTCTTCACGCTTGGTAACTCACCAACTTCAGCAATACCCTCAACTACGGAACCTGAAATTTCAAACAAAGGGTCCATCTCAACAGCAGGGACCACATCCTTAATCCCCTCAACCTTGACCTTGGGATCAATGCCAATAAGAGAAGCCACAAAGTTATAGTCATCAACATCGACAGGGTCAGAAGATGAAATACCCTGAAGACCAGAAACTTGTGGCACCTCTTCAACCCCCTCATGCCCTGGCGAAGAGACATGAAGGGTCAACTGTTTCCTACTCGACCGACGAACAGAAACGCTGGACTTGACCACAACCTTCGAGGATGACCCACCAACAACACTTTCATAAACCTCCCCCAAATAATGTCTACATGCCTTCGTACGCAAAACAACACCAGTAGCACCAGGTGGAACAACTGAAGCCTTAAACTTCACAACTGAAAAATCCTCCAAAAGCATACAATCAAACACCCGGACAACTACAATGAGTACGAAAAAAGACAAAATAAGCAAAAGCCAAAGCAAAAAACAAGTAACTGAAAAAAAAAATGTATAAAAAACATACCTTCATCATCCACAAACATAGATGGTTCCATGTGCGGGTCAGACCACCTATCACTCAAACCAAGCTTCACCAAAAACTCCTCTGGGAAGGTCCTTAAGCGAGAAGCAGAAGATCGAAGTTTCTCCAGCAAAACTTCATTAACCTCATCAACCGATGGAACCTTCTTGTTCAAGGGATCCTCAGGCTTCCTCCATGGCATAGCAAAAGGAACAATTTCGTCCGAAACAAGGAAAAATCGATCCTTCTAAGAAGCAGATAGAACAATTTGAGATGATACCAAAGCATTCTCTACTTGGGTCTTCTCAATGGTAAACCAATTACCATTTTTCGCCAACTGAAAAAACCGTCGAAAAACCAAAAGATCCGGCTCATGGCCTAGGGCTCGGCAAGTAATCTCAAAATGCATGATACGAGCGATCCCAACCAAAGCCATTTGACAGATGGACAAGCGATAATACTCAATAACATTCAGAAAAAACTTGGAAAAAGGATACCTCAAGTTAGAATGTTCAAAATGGCGAGTATAGAGCGTCACTTTTCCAGGAACCAACTTGCTAACCGACGATCTAGGCGAAGGAACTATCGGATCGAGCGACAAAGGAATGCCGAACTGGTTACAAAACTCGTCGACCTCTTTCTGTGATAACCGAGAGAATTGAGAGTTCATATCATTCTTGGCCATGGTGGAAGCAACAACGAAGGAAGCAATGGTGTTAGAGAGAAATCGGTTAGGGAGGAAAGAGATAAAAGGAAGAAGAAAAGGGGGTTATGAAAATAAAAGGGGGGAGTTATCACAAATCCCTAAAAAAGGGGAAGAAAAAACGGACGGCCAGATGGGAGCTAGAAGCCCATCCCATCATGGGCAGCAGACCTACAAGGTCTTGTCACGTCCCATCAGCCAGAACACATCACTTCACCTGCTGAGTAATAACGAGGGACCGGGCAGCCAGAAGCTGGAAGCTCGAGAAAAATTAAAAACGACAACACAAAACCATAAGTCACAACCACTTATGATAACATCACAAGCGCTTATGACTGGGGGGCTGATGACGTAGGTCATATAACCACTTGGTTGGGCAGCCGGAAGCCAGCAGCCAGGAGCCAGGAGCCAGAAGCCTGGTACGTGAACAGTAGCGCTACAGTAACCTGACACTTATTCCCACAACAAAGATTCAAACATATCTTGCAATATCTTCAAAAGATATCCTTGGTAAAGCAAAGCTGAATACAATTAATGCAAGCAAGACCCTTTACACGAAAATAGCTAAAAACATAAACCACTATTCACACCTGAGGTGCTGCAGGCTGCCAAGAATGGAAGGTGCACTGGCCGAGGGGCAGCCTCGAGCCAGGAGCTCCTGAACCTTTCAGATTTGGATCAGATTTGCTTGGGCAATACACAAAGAATTGTGTATATATATTGCTGCAATCTGAATCAAAAGACAACTTACATTCACATTGGCTCTTGCACTCCACTCTCAAAACACACACACACTCACCCCTCTTATCTCTTAACTTTACTTAACATTTCTCTAACCTTAAACACTTAGAGTCATAACCAAACCTAACCCTGAACTTAGACATATCGTTAGTACCATCCTCTCCATAATCTTGTTGTAGCAACAGGTATAAAGTTGAAAAATGTTATTTTCATACAAACTTGTTACATGCTAGTTTAAGAAATGGATATATAAAAATATGTTAAGCGTTTTTCTATGCAATATTGTATGACATGATAAAATATGAGATTTCATTAAGTGTAACAAATTATAACATGTACTAACAATGCATGTCTCTTCTGTACAACTTTTTTAGTGACCCTAAGGGAGGATGGAGTAAGAGACGAGGAAGACGACGAGGAAGGTCGTCATCTACTCCTCGCCACCACCGGTGCGTTCCTCACGAGCAAGATGAGACGAGATCAATCGGTCCTCTCACACACCAATGTCGCCCACGAGCTCCTCTCCTCGTCCACAAGCTTCGCCGTCTTCTTCTCGGATGCTCCTCGTCTACTCCTCGCCGGTACCACTCCTCCTCCCTAACTTCATTGATTGAGAATTATTTGTGTTATCACATAATTATATGTGAATAGATGAGTTCCAGTTAAAAGTTTATTTATTCATGTTAAAAACAAAACAGCAAACCTACAATCTGACATATTGTTAAATGCCACATCAAAGAGGCCTTATGAAACTCCTTAGCCCATAATCTCAAGTTAATCACAACTTATTTGGGAGTTCCAGTCCAGTTAAGCAAGCCAATGTACACAAAAGAGCAAAACTCAACTCACATAAATAAAAACCTTTAAATATTAAGTTGTCCTTTTCACTCCATGCGCAAAAAAACATTATAAACATTCATCTTCAGAGTCTAATTTTAGTGATTGCTTAGCTATACTGGCTTCGACTTTAACTTCCATCTTCACCTCCTTGTTGGTCGTTCTTTCCACTTCTTCAGGCATTCATATGCACCACATTAGCTACTCAATTATTTCACACATATAAACTTCTCTAAAAAGTTTGAAAAACTCAAATTTAAATAGAAAAATAGAGTGTCACTAATATTAAGGGGAAAGTGTTAAACATCACAAAGCAAGTGAGTGTTTGTGCAACTAGAATTTTTAGGATAATTTCTGTTTACGACAAATATTTTTTTTCTTAATGGAACTTGAAGTCTTGAACCCATGAGTGATTAAAAGGTTTTACCTTACCAATGCATCACCGACCTATTGGCTTTTAAGATAAATTAATAGCAATTACGCACACTCAAACAAAATGAAGATCGTAAATTCATATTTTTTTACATTCAACACACACTAATAAATTTTCGATTATGTTCAGTAATATTAAAGTTGAAAGTGTAAAAACATCACAGAGCAAGTGTCTCTGCAACTACTTTTTCCGGCGAAGCCTTTTTCATGCGTTTTAATCAATTTCAATCAATCGAAAATCATTCCTAAACATTCCTTAACCAGTTTCGAACCCTTAATGCCCAAGAAAACGCATGTACAACTAATTAACGCGGTTTGATTTTGAGATTCAAAAATGTAAATCGGTCATTCCGTAAATAGATCATTCAATCATCAATTAAACCATACAATTTCTTTCATTTGCATCCGACTAACATAACCCAACCTCCAAAACACCTCCATTCTTCTCTGTAATTACCTGAATCAATCGACCAAAATATTTTCCGACGACCACGTTGTTCTTCACCTTCAAGGCATCAATTCGGGTAAATCATGGTTTCATTTTAATCCTCTCGTTTGTATTCAACTCCCTAACATTCCAGATTTCACTTAAATCCATCAAGAACAATCGACTTTTATTCCTATTCGAATCCGTATCAAAACATCATAATCAAATAAGTTTGATATACCAAAATACTCGTGGATTGATGAGGATTAAAAGCCCTATGGTGGTTTGGATTAGATTATCAGATTGAAAACGAATTTGATGGATTCTTATTCTAGGGCTTGTATTGGAAATGTGTGTTCTTGATAAATTTAAGATAAAAGAATTTAAAAACGATTCAGTGGTGGGGCGCTACTTTGTGGGCGTGATGGTTGTGTGTTAGAGTCCCACTGTCTCAGGTTTCCTTTATTTTTCCTTGTTTACTTATTTTAAACATTTAACTATATTTCTCAGTTAAATTAAATAACATTCTTTTATACTAAATATATTTTAAGGGTTCAAAACTTATTATTTCAAATATATATACAAATAACAGTATTACATGTTTATAAATATTATTACAAATATCATTTTAGTAGAAAACAAAGAAAATGGATTCTTATAAAATACATAAAAATACTATTACGTTTCGTACCTAAATCCCAATTTGTATTTCAAAACCCTAAATCCCAAATCCGAAACCCTAGATCTCGGATTTTGATTCTAGTTACTATTGTTCCGTTTCTAAGTTAGGATTTTTCCCAATTAATTAGGTGATACTAATATTTGGGCAACCCTCGGTTCTTTTTAGTTGCGTTTCTAGGGATTCGATACTATTTACATTTCAAGGTGAGTAAACCCACTCCCCTTTTTACTATTTTTGCTTTTGGAGTTGAAATATGTGTTTCAATATGATACTATGGTTTTTCGTTTCTTTTTTTATTATTCTATTTCAAATGAGATCATTAAATGTGTTAGTCTTGTCGGCCGCTTGATGCAAAATTATGTGATAGTCAATAGTAGTTGTATTATTTGTAATTTCCACCGGTACGATATTAGCGCTAATGGCCTGACAAACTCACCTACATGCATTTCAAAATAGGTGATTTTAACCCGACGATTCTTTGGTTGATTCTTTAGGTTGGTTACTGTTACTATACTATGATACTTGTTGCTACGTTGCTATGTCCCTTAGATGCTTAAAAAATTATTGATAACTTGTACATCGAGACGGTTAATTGACGATGAAACGACTGTTATCATTAACTTTAACATGAGTGGTTCTCATGACTTGTTGCTAAAGGGTACCCTGCGGGGTCTATGGTTCTTGTTCCTATGTGATTCAATGATCATGGTTGAGTAATATGATGAAATTGCTATGCACATAAGCTTGCGAAACATATTTATAATGATCTCGGATTTCATATTATGTACTATTAACTGTGTTTTTACTCGCTAGCTAATTCTTTAGCTAACGTATTTTACTCATATTTCAGGGGTGTTTGAGACGTTTATGCTTCGAGACACTTAGGATGCTTTTGGACTTAGAATAAATGGAATTGAACGTTATTAATTGCCGGCTTTTATTACTGTTTTTAAGACTATTTATCCCTCATTTATGTCACAACATTTATGCTTTAATAATATTAAAATACGCTTTTAGTGTGCTGTGTGCTTTGTACTATTGATATCTGAAAGGATGTAACTCTCTTCACCAAATGCAATGATAGAGACAATCTATTTATATAGAATATATTTACACAATGAGTACACAAGAATAAGATAATTACAAGAGTTGCAAATAAAGACTTAAATATCTTTTGATGTGCTAATATCCTCCCTCAAGCGGAACGGTGGTGGCCCAAGGCGAAGCATGGTACGAAAAAACTCAAATTGTGGTCTTGGAAGGCTCTTGGTGAAAATATCTGCCACCTGAAGCTTGGTCAAAACATACTTAGTGGATATCTTGCCAGAAGACACGAGCTCTCTAATAAAGTGATAATCGAGATCGATATGCTTAGCTCGCTTGTGCGCCACTGGATTCTGAGATAAAAACAAAGCACTTCTGTTGTCACACAGTAGTGTAGGTGGATCTGTCGGCAAAGCATGAAGTTCTCGTAGTAAGTGAGTTATCCATACAATCTCAGCAGCAACGTTAGCCATAGCACGATATTCGGATTCACAACTGGACCGGGAAACAGTTGGTTGTTTCTTGGCACTCCATGAGACAAGGTTACCCCCAAGAAAAATAGAATAACCATAGGTGGATCGACGTGTCTCAATACAACGAGCCCAATCCGCATCCGAGTACCCAACAATGGAAAAACTAGGTGGTTGTGTGAACATTAAGCCAAAAGCAAGAGTTCCTTTTACATATCTCAAGATGCGTTTAACGGTTTGAAAGTGAGAGACGGTTGGAGTCTGCATAAATTGGCTTACCTGATTGACTGCATAGGAAAGATCCGGTCGAGTGATAGTCAAATACTATAAAGCTCCAACCAATGAACGATACATGGTTGGGTTAGCAAAAGGGACGCCAGAAGTAGAGAAAACTTCATTTACCGCGAGTGGAGTGGTAACAGGCTTGGAGTCAAGAAGATTGGCTCGTGCAAGAACATCGTGAGCATATTTACTCTGACTGAGGAATAAACCGTCGTTGGTGTGGGTTACTTCAAGACCAAGAAAGTAGCTCAAATCCCCAAGATCTTTGATGGCAAACTTGTCATGCAACCGTTGAACAAAAGAGGTGATAACAGATTCCTGATTTCCCGTTAAGTTCAAGTCATCGACATAAACTAGTAAGTACATGATACAAGAATCCCGTTTAAAAATAAATAAAGACGTATCCGCTCGACTACAGGTGAAACCATTTTCAAGTAGGAAGGTGCTAAGACGGTGAAACCATGCACGTGGTGCTTGTTTGAGACCATAAAGGGCTTTGTTTAGCTTACATACATGATCAGGAAAACGAGGATCAACAAAGCCGGGAGGCTGCTCCATATGAATGGTTTCGTTTAGATGCCCATGCAAGAATGCATTGTTAACATCTAGTTGATGAAGCTTCCACTTGTGAAGAACAGCTAAAGAAAGTACAACGCGGATAGTAGAGGCCTTTACAACAGGACTAAAAGTGTGATTGTAGTCCATACCTGGGACTTGGGTAAACCCACGAGCAACTAAACGGGCCTTGAACCGGTGTTGAGTGCCATCAGAGTTGGGTTTGACACGAAACACCCATTTTGATCCAACGATATTGACATGTTTCGGTCGAGGCACCAATGTCCATGTATGATTATTGTTCAAGGCACGCATTTCATCATGCATAGCTAACATCCAATGTGGGTGTTTTGCAGCTGATTTGTAACCTTTAGGAACATGAGATGCAAACAACGCTGAGAAGAATGGGTGATTTTCAGCATGAGCGAGATCAGCAAAGTGACGTGTTTTAAAAATTCCCGCTTTGCCACGGGTTGTCATTGGATGAACAGAGGTGAAAGGCTGAGGAATAGTTTGAGTGGTAGTGGTTTCAACTGTAGAATCCATAGCTGCAGATGAAGGGGGTGGAATGGTAGTGGGATGAGTGGAAGTGGTGTTAACGTGTGAAGTTTGCAAAGGTGGGGTAGGAAAAGTGGGTGGGGTTGGGGGGTCATTAATAGGCTGAGATGAAGTGGGTGAAATGGGAGATGAAGGTTGAATGATTGGATTTGAGGTGGTGCATGAAACACATGAAGATGGGTGGGGCACATTTGTGTCAGTAGACATATTTATGGTAGTAGGTAATGGGGACAAAGAAATATTATTAGGAAGAGAAGGATTATCCTCTAAAAAGCTAGTCACAGTTATGGATGACAAATTTGTTTGAAGAATGGAGGTAGCGAATGGAAACTGAGTCTCAACAAAACGTGCATGTCGGGTGACATAGACACGATTTGAAGTCGGATCAAGACAGCGATAGCCCTTGTGTTGAGAACTATAACCGATAAAAATGCAAGGAAGGCTCCGAGGGGCAAGCTTATGAGACGAGTAATCCCGAAGATATGGATACACAAGACACCCATAAGTGCGAAAGTTTGCATAGATGGGGACCTGTGAAAAGAGCAACTCAAAGGGGGACTTATTGCTCAACATTTTAGAGGGTAGACGGTTGATAATATAGACTGCAGAACTAAAAGCATCCACCCAATATGAGACCGGAACATGAGCATTGAAAAGCATTGCAAGACCGGTCTCAACAATATGCCTATGCTTACGCTCAACCCGTCCGTTTTGCTGCGGAGTATAAGGGCAAGATAGGCGATGAAAGGTGCCATTATCTTCAAAAATTTTGCGAACAATATGATTGACGAATTCGGTACCGCCATCACTTTGAAAGACTTTTATTTTTCTAGAAAATTGAGTTTGCACCAACTGAATAAACATCGGTAGAACGGAATAAAAATCCGTCTTCGATTTTAGTGGATAAAACCAACTAAAGCGAGAGTAATCATCAACAAAAACCACATAATATCTATAATTTTCAGCAGTGAGAACAGGGGATGGCCCCCATAAGTCGCAATGTATTAAGTCCAATGGATGCAAAGAGCGTTTGGGATTTAAATCAAAAGATAAGCGTCTACTTTTAGATAATTGACATGATGGACAAACAACCGGATTAGGTAAAACAGAAGTAACATTCAAACAACCCATTTTATTCAAAAGAGAAATAACATCAAAGGACACATGTCCTAAACGATTATGCCAAAGTTCAAAAGAAGCACTGGAAGATGACGGAGAAATAGCGACCAAAGCATGATGGCCATCATGCAACACATAAAGTCCGTTCTCACATGTTCCTCTTGCTAGAACTGCCTTCGTTTCCCGATCCTGGATATGAAAGGAAGGATAAGAAAACAAGACATCAACCAAATTATCATGCGTGAGTTTACTTATAGATAGTAGGTTTTTGGTCAGATTAGGAACAACCAAAATATCACGTAAACGAATATTATTAGGTAGAGTTGTGTGACCCGTAAGAGAGACGGGCAGAGAATTACCATCACCAAAAAAAACCATACCGGTACCTTTATTAGAAGATGAGTGATTGACAACTTCTGGAGAAGGAGTCATATGCGCGGTAGCGCCAGAGTCAACATACCAATCCGGAGCAGGGGAGTTGACATGACACTGAGCAAGAAAAGCATCAGCTAAGTTAGTGGGAGCAGTTGTAGATTGAGATGCAAAAGTTGCCAAGTCGGGGCACGAGCTAGCATAGTGGCCATCCTTACGACATAACTGACAGTGAGGAGGGCGACGTCCCCGACCTCGAACACCAGAAAATCCTCCACGAGAGGAGTTTGTGGCGCGATTTCCACGACCACGAGATGCATTTCCAGTCCGATTGTATTGAGCAGAAAACGCGACTGGTGGTGGGGATGAACCGTGCAAAGACTTAAGAAACAACTCGTGACTTTCTGCTTGAGAGACTAAATCATGAAACACAGGACCCGGTTTAGTAGCACGTATAGCAGTTGAAAAAGTCTCATACGATGGCCCTAGGCCACATAAAAACCAATGAACTTTGTCCGAATCATCCACGGGATGGCCAATCGCAGCAAGTTGATCACAAACAGCCTTAAACTTACGACTGAAATCAGCAATGGAGGCGGAACCTTTGCTGAGATGACGAAGGTGATCTCTTAGATTCTGCATACGCTCAACAGAAGAATTATGATAAGCAGCTTCGAGAGTTTGCCATATCTCACGAGCAGTAGATAACCCCAATACTTCAGCAGTAGCTTCTTTAGAGAGAGAGGCATGAAGTAATATGATTGCACGCTTATCAGCGGAAAGCCAATTGGTGAGTTCAGGGTTGGGTGAAGCCTCGTTGTTAACAAGAATGGTGCCAGAAGGTGGTTTGGAGGAACCATCAACATGATCCAGAAGTTGTTGATAAGAGAGTAAAGGAACCATCTGATTCTGCCATAGGAGATAGTTGGAAGATGAGAGCTTAATTGTAATCATGTGAAGAACGGTTGCCATGGGTAGGGTTGTTTCAGTTTGAGAGGATGAAGCAGCCATTGAGAAGTGAAGGAGATGGAATGATGAAGAGAAGAAGAGACAAGAACAAGAATAAATAGAGGTGAGGGGGAGGGCAAAAGAACGTCAGAGGTTATGACGACGATTGAGGGAGAGGGGAGTTAGGTTTTAGGATTAAAGGCTGATACCATGAAAGGATGTAACTCTCTTCACCAAATGCAGTGATAGAGACAATCTATTTATATAGAATATATTTACACAATGAGTACACAAGAATAAGATAATTACAAGAGTTGCAAATAAAGACTTAAATATCTTTTGATGTGCTAATAATATCCAATTCACTTGACAAGCCTGGTGTTTCCGCCGCCAGACGGGGTGTCACAAGTAACACATAAAGAGTTAATACAACACACTAATGGTTGAGACGGGGGTTTATGATGTTTGCTTTATGATCAATAAAAAAAACATTGTTAACCAATTGACCCATAATACAGTTTTGGGTGTTCTAACTTTTTGTTTAAATTTCTTTCATATATGAATCAGGTTTGGTTTCTTCTCATGCTCTAGCTTCCGCATGTTGGATTTCATACATGTGTAGATGTTCTTGAATCTTTGAGTATATGCTAATAGATTATTTGTATGTGTAAATTATGTTTTCCAAACTTCTCATTATTACAACAGGTGCTCCGAAACTGAAACTTAAGGGGTGTTTGAACTAACTATCTCATTATTTAGGATCGAATTATCAATTTAATTTGGATAACCAGTTTCATATTGTCTACAACAATTAAAGAGTTTGAAACATGGAAAATTATCTTGGGAATTTGCAGGTAATGAAGTGATAACAATATGATCAGAATGATGGAGATGCACCTTCATTTCTAATATATATGCATATTTCATGAGTGTGCAAGAGAATGATGATGATCATGTATATGTTACAGCAGCAAATATGATCAAGTATATGTTACATCAGATTATGATCATGTGAATAACATGATCATAAAGAGGATCAAGCAGCAACCTTACAATGACAGCAAGATCACAAACAGCTTGTTTTGTTTTGAACATATGTGTAACAGTTGAAGCATAAACCTCCCACACATCTATAAGATGTGTGGGTGAAATTGAAACCATGGTTCAGTTTATAACAGCAATGTGCATCAGGTTATAACAACAGTATGTTAACAGCAGAAGCATTAGCAGCCTATTAAAACAGCAGGTTAATCATGATTTACAAAGCATGAGCAGCCTTTGAATGGTAGTATTTGTTTATCCTTTTTTTGTTATGACTTCACAAGTGATTTCATACATAAGAATGATCGATATGAACCCATTTGACCACAATCTGACTGGAAGTAATCTATTTTTTTTTTTTTGTTATATACCACTGAATATTTATGAACTAATAGATTCTCTTAACGTTTTATATAGAAGCTTTGTGATTTATCATCCGAGTACCGTGACTGTTTTCTTTGATATATCTCTGCAGGTGACAGATTTTTCTGGCAATGTAAATCCGCAGCTGTATTGGCAGATTGTTACATAGCAACTAAGAGGTAATCTATGTGTAACTTTTTTTAGAATCTAAGATATGATTTACTTGAATAAGTGACCACAAATCATTGTCTTGCAAAAAAGCTGTACATGCTTGAAGAACTTTGAAGAACACAAGGTGTTTTGATCTGCATTTTGGAACTAATCATCAGAGTACCGTGACTGCATCACAAGAATTAGTATGTATTCTTGTAAACAACTTCTCCTTCTTATTACATGATTATTTAGGTGTCATTATCAGCGGCATTATGCACCATATTACCATAATGTTAACCATTTTGACACTTTGATATTAATCTATTATATGTATTGAATTTAATGCCAAAATAAAATTGCTTTGTTATTCTTAGGTTCGTTTCCATATTATTATTTACATTTCCAAGTTTAAACGTAGCAAAATAAGTAGTTTTGAAAATGGGTTAATGGATGAATGGATAATAACAATGTACAAAGTAAAAAAATAGGGTTATTTGATGAAACTAGACATGAGTTAGCACATAACTGGTGCACTTTTAGCGTACTTAGATTTACAATACTGGTAGATTTAGTAACAAAACCTGACAAAGCTTTTGAAGATCTCATATATAATAGTTTAAAGTAGCATTTGTTTTGGACCTAAGGTACTCTAATTACTCTAATGTTGTTGCTTGTTTACTTGTTTATGACAGTAGCTAAAACCTTTTCAATTGATCTTGGTGCTTTTATATATGGTGCTTCAGTTTATTTCTAATATGTTTTTTTCGATTATGGAGTTTACAAGGGCAGACTGACAGGTGTCAAGCCCAAGTTCAGCCTATTAGAACTTATTGATGAAACCGACCACAAACACTTTCGTGAAGGCTTATGATCGATAGAGGAGTATGATCTCAAAGAAACAATGTGCACAAATGATCTCTTGGTTGTTGGTATCGTGAAGAAAAGTTCAACATCCAAGACCCTCAATTGTAAATGGAAACTTTGTAAGTAATTGTTTTGGTTTAGACAACTTATTCGGATAGAGATATAACATAACCCAATTCGACCCGTATAAAGGTAAAAGGTTGGAAATCGCCACCTTCAATGCATCAACAATCAGATGGGCAACTTTAATTTTTTGTATACATCAATGTTTGTATTCTCAAAGTACTATTATGATACTCTTAGAGCGAGTAATAATGCAACTTCCTTAGAAATCAAGGAAGCATATTACGGGGTTTGTATATTTTTTAAACTATTTTTTTCATTTAACCACTGTAATTTGAATCTCCATAAGTACAATTACTCATGTGCTCCTTTGTTTGTTCTTTAGAACCGCTATCAACTGTTTATCGGTGATCACTTATTTTTTCATGTTGGTATTTCTAGATAGGTAAAAAGTTGCATCTAACAAATCATGTATTAAAAGTTGAGTAAAGTTTTTTTATTTTCATATAAACGTTAAATATTATTTTGTTTTAGTTTATAGGTTGAAAAGACAAAGAAAACAAATTGCATATTAATGCTTTGTGTTTGCAATGAATATTAATTATGAACTTTTGTGTTTTGATCATCATTATTTATTAAAACATAGACTTTCATATACAAAGTTATTTTTTAGTACAAAGTGTGAGAAGAACACAATAGTAAAAAAAGACGTATTGAGACAATTAAAAAAATTGCAACTCACAATATAAATCGAATTTAAAAAAGTGCTTCGGAGACCTTGTTCTTTACGTCGTCTTCTTCCATATATAAAAAAAATCTATTGTCTTTTTTTCATTTTTATTGTGTAAAAAATTTACAAAAGACACAATGAAAGTAAAAAAGAAAAGGCACAATGAAAACACTTATTTTTTATTTTTTGTTTATTGTTTTCATGAAGGAGGACGACGTGGGGAACAAAGTTTCCGAAGCGCTTTTTTGAAATTCGATTTAATTTGTAAGTTATGAAATTTTTAATTCTTCATTGTGTATTTTTTATACTATTGTGTCCTTCTGTCACTTTATACTATTTTTACACTTTGTAAGATAACTCTACCCTTATTTAAAACTAAAAAATAAAAAGAAAGGAAGTTGTGTTTATGGTGATAGTTGGAAAAACAAAGATGAACAAATATTTTCTAGGGTGAGAATAGTTATTCTCCTTTTAATTGATAAAGCAATGGAAAGCAATGGATTTTTATGAAATTCTATAGTGAACTTTTTTGTTTTAAATTTTTGTCACAATACTTTTATTAGTTTACACTTTTAGCCCATTGTTATTTGCACAATCAAAGGACATTGGTAATATTCTCCTTTTAATTGATAAAGCAATGGATTTTTATGAAATTCTATAGTGAACTTTTTTGTTTTAAATTCTCCTTTTAATTGATAAAGCAATGGATTTTTATGAAATTCTATAGTGAACTTTTTTGTTTTAAATTTTTGCCACAATACTTTTATTAGTTTACACTTTTAGCCCATTGTTATTTGCACAATCAAAGGACATTGGTAATATTGTTTGGGATGGAACAAGGAGAAGAGAAGAGATAAAACAAAATCCGATGGGGGAGTGGTTTGACGGTGGTGGTGGTTCGGTCGGGTAGATTAGATGGTTGTAGGCGTCGATGATAGTTTGTGTTGATGCGGTGTCGTGGGTAGACGACGACGTCAACGGATGTGCAACTCGAATGATATCTATTGAAAAATCATATAAGCAGTCTGTATTTTTTGCATTTTAGATAACAGTTGATTTGACTGTCGGGATCTATGTTTAACAAATGCGAAACCGGACATGAAGAGTTAAGTAGAAACATAAAAGGCTCGCGCAATGTGCGACTCGACGACTACATCTAGTTAAGGTTAAAAGATTGTTTAAGTATAATATGTGAATTCGTCTAATGTTCATCTTGTATTCTTTATACAACTAATATATTATATCAACTTTACTGACATATATTAGTTAAAAAGTTTGAACAATTTTTTAATCAAAGAAAACACGTCTATCATTCACAACATATTGAACTTAATCTACTTATTGTCAATATCTACGAGTAAATTTAGAAACAAAATCTTAATACTCATTAAAAGATATTTGCATAATACATAGTGTTTGCATGTAGTAGGCCGAGTTGGGTTATCGGATCGACCCGAACAATATACAATTAGAAACAATATACCCAAAACTTAAACGAGTATTGCGTTGTAAATTGACGTTGCCATAACATTGCGTGGGTATCTTACTAGTACTTAAAGAATTGGAAAGAGAGTTGTAAGTATCATCATGCTTAAGAGATTTGTACATTCTGTTTAAAAGAATTGTACATTTTTCAACATTTAGGAGAATGATAAATGACTTATTTGCTCATGCAAAATGTATATTAAGGTAGTATATATGTGTGTGTGTGTGTATATATATATATATATATATATATATATATGGGATAGTTAAAACAAAAAGCCTCTCATATTGGAAAAACCCTAGAAACCCCTCATAGCCATTGATCTTACTAGATCAATGGATGAGATTCATCCTACTTTATCTTTTCTTTTGTAGTTTTTTAATAAATAAAAAGTACATAAAGGGTTTTTTGGTCATTTGACAATTAACAACTCCATTTACTTCATTCTCTCTCTAGTACATCCTCTTTCCTACTTTTTTATTTAAGAGCAAATTACAGATTTGGTCCTTTATGTAAACAGTAAATTTCGCATTTCATCCTTAAACTTTAGTTATTACACAAAACATCCTTTATGTTTAGTGTTTTCACACATTCCATCCTTTACACTTATTAAAGTTAAGTTTTTTGTTAAATGTTGACAAAATTACACAAATCGTCCTTTATTTATATATCAATTTGCTACTTCTGTCCCTTTTGTTGAAAAGTTGCATTGAGTGTCCTTTTTTTATTGTGTTTGTTGCAGATTATGTCATTTGGGTAACTGCCGTTTGTTTTTGACGTTAAGTGAGGGGCATTTTTGTCCTTTTGTGTTATATTGTTTTAAAGGACGAAATGCGTAAATGAAATGTGTAGTTTTTGTCTAAATAAATACATCTCATGTTTTCAAGGGCTAAATGTGTAATTGGTTTAATCACTACTTCATTATTCAATTAATATATGTGTGACCACTTAATTTTAAAGTCCACATATCTCCCTCACCCTCTAATTTTAATTTGGGCTAAATGCATATGTCCCCCTCCAAAACACCTTAAATGCATATTTACCCAACCAAAAAAACCAATTGCATATTTCCCCTTATAAACAACTTTAATTTGCAAATATACCCATTTTTAATAAGGACATTTAGTTAACATTGGGTATATATGCAATTGATTTTTTTAGTTGGGGAAATATGCATTTAGGGGATGTTTATAGGGGTAAATATGCAATTGAATCTTTTAATTTTAGTTGGTTTCAAAATGTCATTCCAGCTTCCTAGTTGCATTTAGTTTCCAACTCTAGCTCCAGTTCTTCTTCAACACCAACAATAGGTAAATCAATTGATTTGATCTATTACTTATATTTGGTTGGTTTCAAAGCTAGGTGTAGGGATTGGGGGTACAGCGACGGTGGAGGTGGATCAATTTGTAAATTAACCAGTAACATAAGATTAATTAAAGAAAGGGAATATGACTAGGTGACAGAATTTAGAGAACCACGAATCTCGAAGAAGACCGCTTTAGACGGTGGTGACATGATGGTGGAAAACGCATAACCGATGCCGGAGGTTCGAATGCGATGGCAGAGGAGATGATTGAGTAGATACATAGATGAGTTTGAGAGTCATAAACCTTGAACACGCCATTGTTGTCGAGCTCAGTCCTCCTCTGTTCAAGGTTGAATATGAGTTTTATTTCTCAAACATACCTTCACTATTTAACATGTTCTAAAAAGAAAAGAGAAAATTACATATATCAGTGGTTATGGTGGATATGATTGATTTTAAAGTGGGTGGTGTGGAGACTTTCATTGATGATGGTGGATAAGATTGATTTTAAGGTTTGGTTATGGGGTGTAGATAAAAAGATGTAGGTTGGTGAAATGTTAATTTAAACATTTAGCCCTTAAAATTTTGAGATGTTACTATTTAGACAAAATAACACATTTTGTCCTTTAAAACAATAACACATAAAGGACAAAAATGCCCCTCACTTAACGTCAAAAACAAACGGCAGTTACCTAAAAGGACATAATCTGCAACAAACACAATAAAAATAGGACAATCAATGTAACTTTTCAACAAAAAGGACAGAAGTAGCAAATTGATATATAAATAAAGGACGATTTGTGTAATTTTGTCTTAAATGTTTATAATATGACAATTCTACCCTTATTAAAAACGTTTAAAAAAAGAATAGAAAAAATCAGTTCTACCTTTATTTAAAATTTTGTTAAAGCTTTTCACTTTATGAAAACGAGATTATGTCTTGATTTTTTTAAATATAATCGCTCTTCATTTCTCTGTAAAACATGTCTGCATCATATCATGTTTTTTCTAGTTTTAAAATCACGTAGATGGTAATACTGTGAAGAAGAGGAAATTAAATACCCGGTCAAATGAACTTCTTGTGTTTTTCATTGGTTTTCTGTTAAGGATCCATAACTCCTCGCTTACAAATTCCTTCGCAATCCCCAAATCGCACTTCAAAACCTCCAATGTTTTAGAATTGCAAAACCAACTGCTTAAATTTATCTAACATGTTGATTTAAAAGGAGCTTATCGGCTGAGGAAATAGGTAGCCTGTAAGCCCACCCATTCTCCTTTCCGACCTTAGCTTAGCTGCAAGCGTTACTACTAACGTAGGTTCCAAGAACATTGATGGCGAAATCCTCGGTGGTTATGGAGAGATTAAAAGATTAAGAGTGTCCGTGACATCGATTGTGAGGAGTTCGAGAACTAGAAGTGAGGTAACCGTTGACCAAGTGCGCTAGGGTTTAGGTAAGTGAAATGATATTTAGCTAGACTTATGTAGGCTTCTCGTGAAACTCAAGGTTGGATGGATGATTCATTGATTGATACAAAGACAAGTATAACCCAATTTAATTCTAGTTATACTTCCATTAAAACAATAAGTTCCTTTCATATTTGATTCAATCACGTTACACTTGAATCGTGTGTGGGGCAACTAGGGAAGAAAGTCCATGGTGACGAGGGAGGGTTAAAGTGTAAGTTTTGTTTGTTTTTAACTTTTAATTATTAAAAATGGTATATTAGTCATTTAACATTTTAGTTAACAAAAACTTAACTTCAGTTAGTGTAAAGGATGAAATGTGTGACAAACTCTAAACATAAAGGATGTTTTGTGTAATTATTGAAGTTTAAGGACGAAATGTGAAATTTATAATATACATAAATGACCAAATCTGTAATTTACTCTTTATTTAATATAATTTCTCTCTCATATTTTTTTATTTAATATTATTTCTCTCACATACTTTATATTTTTAATCTATTTTATCCCTTCCACTTTTTACACGAGTTGATACATTTGTTACATCATGTTACATGTTTTTTCAAACAAACAAAACTGAATGGATTGCGTTTGTTACATCGTGTTACATATTATATAAAAAAAACTCAATGGATTACGTTTGTTACATCGTGTTACATATGAATGGATTAAGTTTGTTACATATTTTTTTAAAAACAAAACTGAAATGATTACGCTTGTTACATCGTGTTGCATATTTTTTAAAAACAACACTGAATGGATAGTTTACAAATTAATAAAAAATTGATACATGTCAGTTCACACGTAGTGTTACATATGTTATATAGTTTCAATCATGCTTCGGTTCTTGATAATCTCTTCATCTTTGACACGTAGTGTTGCATATGTTACAAAGTTTCAATCATGCTTTGGTTCTTTATAATATCTCCGTCTTTGGCACAAAAGTTCGTTTACCTACAAAGAAAACAACATGTTACATGAGTTACATATAAAAAGTGTAAGAATAAAAAATATTAAACAACATGCTGAAAACTAACTAGTACGTATGTTGCATCGTGTTACATATTTTATTACACCGCGTTACGTATTTGGATCTAAAAAGAAAATTCAAACTTACATATGTTACATCGTGTTATATATTCTATTAAAAGCAAAGTTACATAAGTTACATATGTTACATGGTGTTATATATCTTAATAAAATCAAAACTAGATGAATTAAGTGTCAGTCCAGAAATATTAAATATGTTACATCATGTTACATATTTTATTACATCGTGTTATATAGTTGGATCTAAAAAAACCAAAATTACGTATGTTACATCATGTTACATGACTGAAATTTAAAAACACAAATAAAGCAAACTAACTGGTATTATGTTACATCGTGTTATATATTTTATAAAAATCAAAAGTAGATGAGTTAAAATGTTAGTCCAGACATGTTACATATGTTACATCATGTAACGTATTTTATTACATCATGTTACATATTTGGATATAAAAAAATCAAAGTTACATATGCTACATCATGCTAGACATTTTATTAAAATCAAAACTAGATGGATTAAGTGTCAATGTATACATGTTACATATGTTACATCGTGTTACACATTTTATTAAATCGTGTTAAATATTTTAATCTAAAAAAATATTACATTTGTTACATCGTGTTACATATTTGGATCTAAAATAAATCAAATTTACTTATATTACATCGTGTTACATATTTGAATAAAAAAAAATTCAAAGTTACATTTGTTACATCATGTTACATATTTAGATCCAAAAATTATATAAACAATTAATAAAACATTAGTTGAAAATAACAATAATAATACTCATAGAGTCATAGGAGGCAATATGATAAAGTCTAGGCCACGTTTATCACGTACACTTCCTTTCAACTTTTATAAGTTTCCTTTATATTGTTTCTCCCTTCACTTTTGTTTCTTTCTTCTGTCTATTTACATTTTAACAACTCTCAAGCATAACTTAGTGGCTCAAATACATAAAACTCTTCCTTAAATGCCCAGATTGAAAACGGCATACCTGCTAGCTGATGCGGTGGTGATGGTGACGGAGGAACAACGGTTAATGTTTTCCAGCGAGCACCGGAGCAGAGACAACGACGACAGTAACGGTGGTGGCGGTGGTGTTAGCTCCGATTTGACCTTCCACATGTTTCTTGAACAGCGTCGTCATCTGTTCATATGTGGTTCACAATTCTTCTGATCTGCAACAGTGTCGTGTGAACAACGCCACTTCTTCATGTCGGTTCTCCGGTAGAAACACAGGCAGTTTATGGCGGACCATGGCGGCCGACGTTGATGAAGAAAGGCGAGATCTGCGGCGTCGCCACCATTCTGTTGTTCGATTTCTAGGCTTCAATTTTTTTTGTCTTTGAACAAATCTAAGAAATTTTGTAGAGAGTAATACTTTGTAGAGAGAAAGAGAGGATTTGAAATATTTTGAATATCAAATATTGCGGTTTGAATGAAATTTGTAAGAGTACAATGAATATGGTCGTGTAAGATGGGTGGGAGGCTGGGAGATGGCTTCAAACAAAATGTCAATAATGCCCTCAAGGGGTAAAAGACAAACCATAAGAAAGTGTGCATGTGACACATTGTAAGCCACATATAAGGTTTTCAGAGTTTTTTCAATAAAAACAAGTTTTCACTACATACATCCCATATATATATAGGGGATGGTTCATTTGAGAAGACCAAATATTATGAGAAGTGAAAGAAATAGCTAAATTCTTCATTTTTTCAACCAAAAATGTTTTTAACATAAAAAAATGATAGAAATGCTATATTTATTCATTAACTTTGATATTCAAAAAATAAAATTGAATAAATTTCGTTTATTTGTTAAACATACACATGCGGAATTCAAGTGTAAGGTATGTTACTTACATACATAAAAAATATTTTAATGATTTTTTTAGTATATACATTACACATATGTATGTAGGAAGTGATTTTATTTAAAAAACTAAACCATTAATAAGTTTTTTTTAGTGATTTATGTTTCTTCTTTTTCTTCTTGTAATATACGGGTCTTCTCAAATGAAATTAATAGGTTAACAGATTGTTCTTTGTAAAGTTGATAATTTGTTTTTAAGTTTGATAATTGTTGTCCATTTCATATTTAGCATATGCAATTTTATGTTTTAGCATATGCGATTTCATATTTAGCAGATGTGAACTAGGTTTAAAAAATTTACACTTGAGATGCGCATGATCAAGCAACACAAAAAAGCACCATAACTCATGTTAACATTTAACCTTTTTTTGAAATTCCTACAACTGCGTGTCTGCGTTCCACGGCGTTGTCTTTTTAATTTTTTTTGTTTGTTTACATTTAACCTTTTCTTAATTTTTACTATACTTATGTTAACTATTCAATTTCCTACAAGTCAGATCGATCAATATTCTTTTTATCATTTCTTTTTCTTATATATATATATTTATTTTATTTAGCTTTATATTTAGTTTTTACGGTTTACCTTTACTAACTAGTTTTAGGGTATAGATTTGGGGTTTAGCTATTCGGATTTAGTTTTTCTGGTTAGGTTTAGCTTTTGGAGTTAAGTTTTTTGTTGAGCTTTTCTTTTTACCTTGCTTTTTTTTAATCGTCTTTTTTTTTAGTTTTACGTTTAGCTTTTATGGTTTGGTTTTAGGGTTTAGCATTACACTTTTCCGCAACTCTTTATTTATTTTTAATTTTTTTAATTTAAGGTTTTAAGTTTTATGGTTTACATGTGACACCCGAGAATTTCGGATTAACTCCGTTAACTAAATCACGTTATTTTCATTAACGCCACTATACGAAACATTTAATTAGTGGATTTAAGTATGCTACATGTTACACAAATAGTTACGTGTGACGATAATTCGGAAAATTACCCGACCACATGAGTTAATAGCCGGGCGTTGGTGAATTAATAACTTAATATCCCGATCTATAAAATATCTATAAATTTAATAAATTTATATGTTAGGGAACTTATGTGTGTAATTTCATGACTTTTCGTGAAATCACATATTTTACCGGTTTTAACGTTTTAACAAGTTCGACAAGTTTTATGGCAAGTTTTATAAACCAAGTTTAGTTTTTATAAAATATATAAAGAAGGACTTGTCTTGTATTTTAGGAAACCTCAATTAAAATATGGTCCATGGATCATCTAGGTGGTCCATGGGTGATCCAAACCCGATCCTTTGATCCATGTTTTGGTGAGTTGGTAATCAATAGAGCCCATGATTATGGTTTTGTGAAACTAAGGTTAACATGAAGATATAAGAACATAGACTTTTATGTATGATCATGGCTGGAAGTTTATAGATATGAACTTGTATGATGATTAGAATGAAATTTGGATATTAGTCATATTGCTTTAATCATGTGTTTGACAAAACCGGTGATGATACAATTTTGACAGATTCGTAACCTGATTTTACACGGACCATAACTTGTTGAAAACCGAACCAAAGTGGGTCATTATTGAGCCTAGATTGTAGTTTAAAGAGTTTAGTTTCTAGAAAACTAAACCAATGAATTTATAGAGAAGTATAAGTTAGACTTTTGGATTTTACAAAAACAGATGTCAAATCTAAAATCTAGACAGAAAATTGGTCAACTTCAAAAGGTCATAACATTATAATGGAAAATTATTATTGGATGATTCTTACACCAAATTAAACGTTAATGTCTTAGCTTTCTATATTGGTAAAATTGTATTTTTATTACACTGTATGGTTGTCAAAACTTTATAAAATGTTATAGTGTGCAATCAGGTGTGTTTCTAACCTTTATGTAAAGATGCATTTTTAATAAATAGTTGATTTGGGTTTCAAGCAAAGTTCATAAAAGAAGAAATGAACTTAAGACAGTATTGCAACTATATTTGAAATTTGGGACTTGTACATGTTATTTTGGTTTGGTTTCTATACAAAATAAAAATGGTTAACAAAGCTGAAAAAATTTGAAAAATGAACTTGCAATGTGTTTCACCTGTATCATTTGTGCAACTTGTAAATTGGATGTCATGATGAAATGAGAGTAATACTAACATGCTTGTTTATATGTATTATGATGATTGTTAACTTGAATCATGATTATATGTAATGTGATGATTTCTAGACATATGTTTTAAACATGATTAGGTGCATGAGGTTGCAAATATGTTTATATAGTTACTATGATGACATATTGATGGTTCAAAAGTGAGATGTATGCTTGTTGTGGTGAGTTGATATTAATACTAACTTTGATTAAAAAGATGCTAAAGATTTGTACACGGGTCATGGTAGATGAGTTTTATGCATGCCAAAACTATTTGTTGAGTAACTGTATGTGGTTTACATGCATGGTTTGGTAGTAGTTTATCTTAGCTGTGCCGATTTCCATTAAATGAAAATTTATTGGAACTATGATTTGTGTTTTGAGTTTAGAAGACTAGAATGCGTTGAGATGATGTTATTATGTTATTAGAGATGCAATAACATGTTGGGAACCATGCTTATTTTGAAAGTGGTCATGTATGATATGGTTTCCTCAAAGTAGAAAGCTTATGTGTAAGTATGTATACATGCTATGATTAAGACATGTAAGAAGTTATGTGTGGGCATGAAACGTGTATAGTTAAGTACGTACATCCATTAAAGAGTTTGTGTAGTGAGCCATGTCTTAGAACACATCTTTCCTATAAAGGAAACTTTAATAGAAATCGAATTTGGTTTCGTTGCATATGTGTCTTGTAATGTGATTTGTGAGCTTAAGGTGAACAAGTGAACCTAACGGAACATAACTACAGTTAATAAATCACCAAGTGATCGTCGGGTCAACAAAAGCTAACTTTAGTCAATGTTGGTCAAAAGTCAAACTTTTCAAATCACAAGTAAACAATTGAATTGTTTGGATGTTTAGGGTTTTACATATCTATACAAACACACACTTATATACTTATAATATAGTAGGAATGTTGCGTTTGCTTTTACCTTGCTGATGCTTGTAGCTGTGCACCCGAAGGTGAGTTCACTGAAACTTTTTCTATTGCTCTTACCCTTATGGGAAAGAAACACATACAACTATTTTTTTTATAGATTTTGGAAATACTGTATGTCACATGTCTAGTTAGAGTTGCTTTTCTTGTTCATGAAAGTCCTCATGGATACCTTGTTGACTGTTAATATTTGGGGAATTTTGAGTAGTACTACTGGGTTTGACAAACCCCACCCGGGCTAGTCGTGCTAGCACGACAGATGGACTTGTCGAACGGGTGTTAAATTGGCCTAACAAACTTACACGTGCATCCTGCTGGGATGTAGCGCAGGCAAACTATACACGTCATGTGTACACACGTCAGCTTCGGTCAGATACATTTGACTCTAAGGACATGTACTGTAGACTAGCTACCTACACCGACATACTTTATTGATATTTCTGCATGAAAACATAAGTGCTGGTTTGTTAAACTATTACGTGAACTCACCAACCGTCGTGTGAACATTTGTTAGTATATCTTTTTCTCAGGTTTATGAGGTACACGTCACGCTAGTGCATGGCATGGCATGGTTGCATGCTTTTGAAATCATAACATTTCATTCTTTTAAAATATGTCATTAATATATGGGCGCGTGTTTGCGCATTTAGTTTCCATTTAATATTTTTGATATTGCATTTCGATTACGCTTCAGCAAACTTTTTAAAGTTAACTCTGTAATAAATTTTCTCATTTAATGAGACACGTATGTTTTAAATTCATATAGTGTCGTTTGGTGTAACTAATGACTGAGATCCTGGTTTGTCACACACTTAACGGTAAAACTCCGTTAGTGGATTTTGAGGGCGTGACATTAGGTTAATAAATTTGGTGTTTAAGGTTTTGCTTTTAATTGAATTTGTTTTTGTTTAACTTTTGGGCTTATTTTTAAGGTTAGGTTTTGAGGGTGGGGTGTGGCCGTGTGGGTGGGTTAGTTTAGGATTTGTAGGTAGGGGTGGTAGTGCGTGTTCTCTGCAAAGCCATTGTTAATGACGAAGATGACGCCGTACTTAAGGTTCGTCTTTAAAGACGATGTGTTTGGAGGGTTGTTTAGAATATTTTAGTTTAAACAAGTATACACAAAATGCTTTTGTGAGATTATTTAATTTATAGTGGTAAGTGATTACATGTGTTTGGACAAAACAATATTAGATTCAAAATTGGTTTATTTTACAACTTCTAGAAATATTACATTACTGAACCAACAATGAACCCAATAAATTATATTTAAATTTGATAATCATGGTGGATTTACGTTTAGCACAAGTCAATTTAGTTTTTAGCAAATTTGATTACAGTTTTTCGCAAATGTGATTTTAATATTTAGCAGATGTGATTTTAAATTTAACATATGTGATTTTAGATTTAGCACATGTGATTTTAGATTTTAAAATAATATATATGAGATGCATATGATTAAGGAATTAAGATGAAAGATGCACAATAAGTTAAAACAGATGACCAAGATATGTTCCTTTGTTCCCTAAAAAAGAGAATCACGAAATCGACCATGACACTAATGACAACATTGTATAACTAGGAGAAAATGACGTTTGTCTATGCTAAATCTAAAATCACATGTGCTAAAATATACCAATTGACATTAATTTTTATATTTAAAAAAGTTTCAAGTTTAAAACATGAGATTTTAGTTTTACAAAACCTCAATAAATGTGCTCAACCTCAAATCACATGTGCTAAACCCAAAAGCACATGTGCTAAACCTAGAATCATATGTGCTAAAACTATAATCACATGTGCTAAAACATGAATCGCATGTGTTAAACCTTAAATCACATGTGCTAAACTTCAAACCAAAGACAATTAACAAGTTTACAAAACTTCAAATAAATGTGCTAAAAATTAAAAATCACATCAGCTAAACCTCAAATCACATGTGTTAAAACTAGAATCACATGTGCTAAACTTCAAATCAAAGACAATTAACAAGTTTACAAAACTTCAAATAAATGTGCTAAAAATTAAAAATCACATGTGCTAAACCTCAAATCACATGTGCTAAAACTAGAATCCCATGTGATAAACCTCAAATCACATGTGCTAAACTTCCAACCAAACACAATTAACACGTTTATGAAACCGCAAATAACATGTGTTAAAAATACAAAAAAATCACTTGTTCTAAAACAAGAATAACACGTGCTACACTTCAACTCACATGTGCTAAACCTCAAATCACATGTGCTAAACTTTCAACCACGACAATTAACAAGTTTACAAAACTTTGTTAAAATTTAAAAATCACATATGCTAAAAACTAGAATCACATGTGCTAAACCTTAAATCACATGTGCCAAAACTAGAATCACATGTGCTAACATCAAATCACATGTGCCAAAACTAAAATCACATGTGCTAAATCTCAAATCACATGTGCTATACTTTCAACGGCGACAATTAACAAGTTTACAAAACCTAAAAATCACATGTGGTAAACCTTAAATCACATGTGATAAAACTAGAATCACATGTGCTAACCTCAAATCACATGTGCTAAAACTAGAATCAGATGTGGTAAACCTCAAATAACATATGCTAAACTTCCAACTAGAGACAATTAGCAAGTTTACAAAACCTCAAATAAATATGCTAAAAATTAAAAATCACATGTGCTAAAACTAGAATCACATGTGTTAACATCAAATTGCATGTGCTAAAACTAGAATCACATGTGCTATACTCAAATCACATATGCTAAACTTCCAACCAAAGACAATTAACATATTTACAAAACTTACACAACATGTGTTAAAAATACAATATCACTGTTGGTCCCATAACACTATTGAATCAATAATTTGATGAAGATTTGGATCAAATGACATAAAATATGATGAACTTTGGATGAACAATGAAGAATACTCTTAAAAAGTCAGATTTGATTCACATTGATTTGCATCAGATATTGTTTACATGGAAAGACCCCAAATCATGCTCATTGAAGCTTACAAACCCTAATTGCCATTTACTATTTATAGCCTAATGACATTTTGGACTAATGACAATTAGGACCTTATACTTAGACTAAAACATAACAAATGGAAATTAATACAAATAAACCCCTATTGTTTAATCTAATATATATCTTATCATAAAGACAAAATATATATATTACATAAAATACTAAAATGACGAAAACGATTAAATGTATTTTGTTGACACAAAATATATTTATTAACAATTAAACTTCATCGCCTTCAACGTCTTGTCTCTAATCTTCGTCCTGAACGCGTCGTCTTGACTTTTGCGTTGACTTTGACTGTTGATGTTGACTTTAGTTGACTTTGACTGTGTTGATAATATTAGACTACAATTCAGGTCCAACAATACTCCCCCATAGTCTATTATTATCAACGTCTTGCATCGTGTTCAGCACCGATAAGTCAATAAAGTTGGATCTTCAATTTGGTAAGCTTCAGTCTTAATTTCAGCTCCAACAAAACTCCCCCAAGACTGATGCTAGCCAAAGTTTGTTGCTGAAGATCCTTAATCTCACAAGCTCACCCATATTGTATGCTCCCCCATTTCGCGTGCTACTTTCGTAAAATTTAAAACGGCTTTCCAAACATCTTTTCTTAAGTGCTTCAGAAGATGTAGGAGGAGGATTCCTAGCTCGGTATCTTCTGAAAAACCATTGAGGAACAAGTTCTCTAGCCAGGTGCTTTGCTCAACTTATGATTGGCCATCATTTACAGCAAATATCTGTAACACAATCACAAACAAAATCTCTAGATTTCTCATTAGATAATTTCATTAAACAAAATAAACCCGTGTTTATCTGTGTATGAACAACAAGCGAACTCGTGTTCTGTTTGTGTGTGCAATTTCCCGTGAAATGCATGTGAAAATGATAACATTTTAATAGCATAATATGGAAGACTTGAAATGAAAATCTTTTTGGATTTCTTTTTTAATTAAAATTAAAATTTCAAAAATGAGAGGACGAGTCCGACAAGATCACAAATATTTTAGACGAAGTGAACACATCCAATGAGACACACAAGACTAACAAGACTCAAGAACCCAAACATAAAAAGATAATAAACGGAATTTTCTTGAAGGAAATCAGATAATGCGTTTCGAGCAACCATCCGGAGAAACATAAATTTGGCGAGATTGTTAATATGTTTGTCCATTTAAACTCATGCCTTGTTCCTTTCAACAAACAACCTGTGACGATCTTATCATGTTTTGGTTCGATTTGAAGAAACTCAAGCGACTTGGTTTCCACAGACATTTAGCAAAGTAACTTGTTTTGACCTCATGGCTTATTGAGTTTAGATGATTCAGCGAGATTTTGTAATTTGGGTGGGCATAGACCAAGATTAATTAATAATCAAGGTGAATGTTCTTAGGAGTGAACTGGAGTTGGGTTTAATGTATGAAGCGTCAAACAATGATCTTGATGTAGAAACATTGTGAGCTTAGCTTTACATTTGAGCATATTTTTATGTATGATGTGTCAAACAATGAACTTGATGTAGAAACATTGTGAGCATAGCTTTACATTTGGGTTGCAGATGATGAGCCCTCCAGGTCTATACCGACGTATAACAGAGGAGATGATCATTTGTGCGTGCTGATGAGAGCTTCAGGTCTATATTTACATATAACAGAGAAATCATCACTCCAGGTCAATACTTCCGTATAGCAGAGGAGATAAGCACGAAAATAAAATTCTGAAGAGCTAACGAGAATCGTCATTCAGGGCTACGGCTAAAAGGTTTGGATTTGGGAAAAATCAAACAAGAAACAAATACTCTCAGCCCATTTTTGCCAAAACTTATTACTTTGTGCAGGCCAAATGTCTGTGAAAGTACTCCTCATCACCGAGCTCTTATTGAATTTAGTTTGATCACAAAATTGCTGTCTAATTGTATTCGGGCTGAGCCTATTGACACATCATAACACAAATCAATATCCTCCTTCAGATGCTTTCCATACAAACCTAAAACCTTCAAACGACACAAAATATTTATACAAAAAGAATTTTAGACAAATGATATTCATTTGTGATATTACTTCCCCAAAATTTCTATTTCAGCACAAAATTGAAATTTTTTTTAAAGACACAATAGCGGCCACAAAGGGATGTGAAAACTTGATCACACATCCCAAATAAAAATGTTAGGCTCCCCTTTGTTTATTATTATTTTTATTAGTTTTTTTATACTATCTACTATATATAAAATAAAAATTACCAAAGAAACGCCTTCCATATTACCCTATCAAAAGATTATAAATGAGTTATCAAGAAAAATGTAGTGGCGGTGAAAATATATATGTGAAAATAAAAAAAAAATCCAGAATGTGGATAAGATACCAGAACCATAACATGTTTGTTCCGTCTCAAATTTGAATAAGGAACATTCTCTGTCAGTAAACCGGATTACTAACAGTCCTCCTGAAATGTTCCTAAACTCATTAACAGATTAGTTAAAAAGGGGAACCCAGGCCATCGTAGTCCTGGGCGTTCCATTTTCATTGGTGTAAAACACTTGTTTAAGTGCACAATCTGTTCTTGTATGTATTCTCATTTCCTCTTTCTTTTTAATTTGCCAAATTTGTTTAGGTTCAAACATTTTCGTTTTGGTTTTGATGATGTGGTCACATTCATCTTTGAATCACATTCATCTTTGAATCATGTGAAACCGGCTTCACATGAGAAGGTAGGGATAGAATGTTCGTCATCCGACCATTCAAAGATGTATGATTATTAACTTGAAATTCAAATAAACAAACCTGTTTACCTTTACCACGTGGAGGATTCTTTCTAGACACTGATCCGGAGAAGCAAACCTGTTTGCCTTTACCATCCGAAGCATGTCCTTTTGGGCATTTATTGAGCACATGATCATCCTTTCCACACTTGAAGCAAGCCTTGAGTGGCTTTTGATGCTTGACTGGCCCGTGTGGAGCAGTTAGGGGTGGGCTTTCTTCGAGCTTGATGTAACTTGTTGGAAGACTTGTGGCTTCTTATGTTGAGTTATGGGTGGTTGCCTGATTTTTGTTTTGCTTTGTTGTATGGGAGAGGAGATCTTCACTTACTTGTTCTCAACTCTTTTACAAACTTGAGATATGATGGACAAATGTGAAGACTTCTTCTTTTGAGCTCTGGATGGAAGATTGACTTGTCTTGCAGCTGGAAATGAGATCCTGATTTGATTTGATTCAGGTTTTGGAAGCATTTTAGATTTGACAGTTGTAGATGACATCTTGATCTTTGAGTCTCCAAACTCAAATGCATCTATCACCACTCAGATTCCATCTGACACTATCGCTTTGTTTGGAATGTTTGTTCATAGCTATGAAGCTCTTGTCGCTGGTGAATTAAAGGGAAAGGGGATGACTGTTGAGGATATGTATCAGGTGGATCCTGATGATCTTGAAGAAACCGACATCCAATGGCAATCAGGGACAAAACAACAAGCTCGGGTATGACAAAGGAAAGTTGAGATGTTACAACTGCAAACAATTGGGTCACTTCAAAAGGGAATGTCCTTTACCAATTGTTACTGAACCCGTGAATTCTGGATATTCAAGAACCACCCCTATTCAAGAACGACTTGAGGAAGTGAAACCAAGGAATGAAACTGCACTGCTCACCAAATTTGATTGGAGTGCGGAAATTGAAGAGACAAAGGAAGAAATTAATCATGCCTTGGTTGCTGAGATTGTTGAGAATGATGATAACTACATAAATTGCTTTGATCTTTTCAAAGAATTTTATGGTGAAAATGATGGAAATTATGATGAAGCTGCTGAGTTAAAGTGTGAGGATGATGAAGATAAAGCTGAAGAAGGGGAAGTGGAGAAAGTTTATGAAGAACAGTCAGATGCTATTGTTCAAGGGCATTTGAATCACTCGGGATTGGTATGTGAAGCTGCGGTAAATGAGATGAAGAATGATGAAGAGTCAAAGCTTAACTTGGAAGCCATGATTGAGAAGGCAAGGCTTGATGCTGTGGATGAATTCAAGAGGAACACTCCCTACTGCAGTGCGATCGTGCCCTTGCTGCAAAAAAACTGGTAATTGGTCTTCCTTATGAAGTTATTGAAGATATGTGTTCATCTGCATGCAAAATTCGTTTAATTGGCATATACAAAGCTAATAAATTGTTAATGTCAAATGAAAACGAATTAAAGAGAACTAACAAAGAGAGCTTAAAGTGAGTGAATCAAAATATTTTGTCAAATTAAGAGAAGCTTTGAAAGAAAATGAACATTTAAAAAGATCTCTCTTGGAAAAGAATTGTGAAATAAACTATTTGACTGAGCAAGTCACTCTTGCTGAATTTGAAACAAGAAAACTCAAAAATAAACTGCAACAATGGATAATATCTAGTATGAAAAGGGAGGAACTCTGCAAGAAACAACGGGGGGCCAGAGTTAAGACAGGTTTGGGTCTTAACAATGAAACATATGCATATCCCCCACCTAGTACTTTCTGTTACTCTCCAACACCTATTCCTCATCCTTCAAATGAGTTGATACAAGAGATTATACAGAATGATACTAACAGCTCTATTGCAGGTTTAAGTGGAGTAAATCTTAAAGAGGTTAGAGAGGATTACGCTTATGGTGGGAGTACTGGGCTTGGTTGTTCTAGCAGTAGTGATTGTTCTAATTCTGATTCCAAGAAGTCTGTTGAAGACATTAGATTAATTAATTCTGTTTCTAGTAATGTGTTATATTCAGACAATTTTATGTTTAATAGTAATTTAGGGTGCACTACTTCAAACCCTAATGTGTTGAATGATGATCTGATTGAAAATAAGTGTGTGAATGACAAAGATGAACTTTCAGGTCATGTCTCTGAAAGTCAAACCAAAACAAATTGCTTTCAAAAGTTCTTTACTCATCAAATCCCGTCTTTCACACCTGTAAGGATTTCCCGGGGTATGCGCTAGCGCCCTTGACAGGCAACCTAAATCTGAATCTGAGAAGGTAAAAGTCACAGCAGGTAAATCAAAAGAGCTTTATGACTCTTACAGTGATTGCAATTCTCAACTGTCTGAATGTGACGAGGAAATTGAAATGGATAAAATTATTATTGATAAAGTTTCCAAAGTGGGTTTGAAATCTCATTGCTTTAAATGTGGAAATATTGATCATACTGTTAAGCAATGCCCTAAGTTAGTCACAAAAGGTTCAAAGCAAAAATCTTTTGGAAAAAGATTAAACACGTTTGTAAATAATTTCTTTTGTAATTCTTCATCTGTTCCACCACCCAAGTACACAAAGGCTTGGGTGCCAATTTCAAAAGTCTAACTTCTATATTTAAATAAATGTCAGGAACATTCAAGTGCCATTGTAAATAGTCATTGGCATATTGACAGCGGATGTTCCAGACATATGACTGGGTTGAAGGACCTGCTGACTAACTATCGGATTATCAATGGTGGATACGTTGCTTTTGCGGGAGACAAGAAAGGTGGTAAAATGATTGGTCAAGGAGAAGTCTCAAATGGTTCTCTAACTTTGGAAGACGTCAACTATGTTCCTGAACTGGCATTCAATCTTCTCAGCGTATCACAAATCTGTGATAAGAATATCCCAGTGTTGTTCCTTCCAAATGAATGTCTGTTCTTGAAGCCAGAGTTTTCTATTCTTGAAGAATTGGTGATCATGCGAGCTCCAAGACGAAATGATACATATATGCTGAATATGGGATCAAAAGAATCAACTTCCACCGTGACCTGTCTCCTATCTAAAGCTTCATCTTTTGAATCTTTTCAATGGCATAGACGTTTAGGGCACATTAATTTTAAAATTCTAAATAAATTGGTTAAGAACAATTTGGTCAGGGGTTTACCACTTAAAGATTTTTCTGTGGTGGAGAAATGCATGGCTTATGCTAAAGGAAAGCAGCACAAAAGGCCACATAAACTTAAAACTGAAAATTCTATCTCAGAACCCCTCGAATTGTTACATACTGATTTATTTGGTCCAATTAGTGTAAAATCTATTGCTAAGAAATCTTATTGCTTGGTTGTCACAGATGATTACTCTAGGTACACCTGGGTGAGATTTCTGGCATACAAGAGTGAGACTGCTGTAGAGCTTATGAAGCTGATTCCTCAAATTGAGGTTCTTGGAAGCGGAAGGTTCAAGCCATTAGAAGCGACAATGGAACTGAATTCAGAAACCATATCTTCAATTCTTTTTGTGAACAACGGGGTATTCTCAGACAGTTTAGCGCCCCACGAACACCACAACAAAATGGTCTTGCTGAAAGGAAGAACCGAACTCTTGTGGAGGCTGCTAGAACTATGCTGATTGAGTCAAAGCTTCCGATTATTTTCTGGGCAGAGGCTGTCAATTGTGCAGCTTATGTTGTGAATCGGGTACTGATTTTCAAAGAAAAGATGAAGACATCATACCAGCTGTTTCGTGGGATTAAGCCGCTGATCGATTTTCTGCGCCCCTTTGGATGTTCTTGCACTCTGTTGAATACTCAAGATCAGAAAATGAAGTTTGGTGCTGTTTCAGATGAATGCTTCTTTGTAGGATACTCGAACACACAAAAAGCGTATCGTGTTTACAACAAGCGAACGCGGATTGTGCAAGAGTCCTATTATGTTGACTGGCAAGAGTCAAACACTACAAGCATTGGCTGTGAACCTGCATGGTTTTATGATTCCACCACTGTTTTCAAATCATTCAATCTTCCTGACTCTAACGACGATGACATCATTTCTCACACATCAGTTTCTATTATTAACCATCCACCTACACAATCACAACCACAACCTTCAACTACACAATTACCTCCCACTTCATTTGACATTCCACCACCTCAAACTGTTCCAACTTCTCCATCAGATATTCCATCATCATCCACTTCCATTCCTACATCTACCACTAATACAATTCCTCCAACTTCAAATATACCTTCACAACCATCTAATCAGACATCCTCATCCCAAACCAACCCTTTGCTCCTCAACACAGATTTCAAAACTTTGAAAAATCATCCTCATGATTATATCATAGGATCAATTACTGATGGTGTGCGAACTCGGAGTCAGAGTGGTTTGATTAATGAATGTCTCTATGCTGCCTTTCTATCTCAAGTTGTTCCGAAAAATTATAAACAAGCACTTGAAGATCCTAGTTGGGTTGATGCCATGCAAATGGAACTGCAGCAATTTAGGAAGCTCAAAGTTTGGGAACTTGTTGATCTTCCTCCTAATAAGTGTCCCATGGGCACTAAGTGGGTTTTCCGAAACAAGCCAGATGATCGCGGTGTTGTTATCAGAAACAAGGCGAGATTGGTTGTTCAAGGATTTGCTCAAGAGGAGGGGATTGACTACACTGAAGTTTTTGATCCAGTCGCTCGCCTTGAAGCCATTAGAATCTTTCTTGCTCATGCGGCTAACAAAAACTTTAAAGTTTATCAAATGGATGTGAAATGTGCATTTCTATATGGAGATATCGATGAGGAGATCTACGTATGTCAACCACCGGGTTTCGAGCATCCAGATTTTCCTTCAAAGGTGTACAAGCTTGATAAATCCTTGTATGGATTGCATCAAGCTCCACGTATCTGGTATGAAACTCTGACACAGTATCTTCTCAGCAAAGGTTTCTCTCGTGGGACTATAGATATGACATTGTTCAAGAAGGAGGTGAATGGTGAGCTGCTGATCGTTCAAGTGTATGTTGATGATATAATTTTCAGTTCGACAAATGAGGGGCTGTGTAGAGAGTTTGAAAAAGTGATGATGGATCGCTTTGAAATGACAATTATGGGGGAGATGTGTTTCTTCTTGGGGCTGCAAGTGGAACAAAAGCCAGATGGAATTCTTATTCACTAAGAGAAATATATCAAAGAGATCCTCACAAAGTTTGGCATAGATGATTCTTCTCCGGAATTGATTCCATTCACCGCTCAGACATGCCTTACTTCTGATGATAATGGGAATCCTGTGGATGCTCATCGGTACCGCTCGATGATCGGATCTCTCATGTATCTGACTGCCAGCCGACCTGATATTACATTCGATGTGTGCTACTGTGCTCGTTTCCAGGCCAATCCAAAAGAATCACACGAGAAAGCTGTTAAACGCATTTTTCGTTACCTTAAGGGTTCCTCTCGTTTGGGACTTTGGTACCCAAAAGGTGAGAACTTTGATTTACATGCTTTTTCTGATAGTGATCATGCTGGTTGCAGGATTAACCAAAAATCAGTCACTGGCGGATGTCAATATCTTGGCGAATGTCTTGTTTCCTGGCAAAGCAAGAAGCAAACAACCGTCTCTCTGTCCACAGGAGAAGCAGAATACATTGCTGCTTCAAGCTGTTGTTGCCAAGTGCTCTGGATCCAGCATATGATGGATTACGGCATCAACTTTCTTCATACGCCACTCTTTTGTGATAATGAAGTTGCTGTTGGAATTGCCAAGAATCCTATTCATTACACTCGCACCAAGCACATCGAAACAAGAATTCATGCCATCAGAGACGCACAGGAAAAGGGGTTCATTGATATTATTCCTATTGAAACTAGAAAGCAAAAAAGCTGATCTTTTCACAAAAACTTTTGACAAACCACGTTTTTATGAACTGATCTCTATGCTGGGACTGATATCTTTTTGAAAACCTTTATCTATGTGAATCAACTTTGTGAATATGTAAATAACTGTTTCTTTTTCTTCTTTGAAAATCCGTGGGTCACTCATTTCTTCGATCCTTTACTTTATTTTATTTCCTTTTATTTTCTCTTTTATCTTGTATATATATATTAAGAAAATCTGAAAAACAAAAATTTCTTATTAGATAGCTATAATATAGAAATTTTGGGGGAGATATTAAAGATTAACTACTTATAGTTTTTCAAATTTTGCTATTTTCAGGATCTCCGTTTTGATTGATGTTGAAGAGACGTTGAAGGAAGTCAGAAGCATTGTGTTCGGGATATGTTAGATAGGCTCTGCCCGAAAACAAAGTATACAGTGATTGTGCAGCTAAACATAACCATCAAGAACTAGACAATAAGGATTATCCCCTTGACATGATTGGATTGCACAAAGATACGGGTTTTGTCAAAAAATGGGTTGAGAGCGTCAAATCTTTGCCTTGATTTCCCTAAACATCCCAAATCACCCTCACCCTATCCCCGAATTGAGTTTCTAGTTTGCAAAACAAATAAAAAGCTGCTAGTGATGCTCTTCGGAAAAACCTCTGAGTGAGTTACTTGTTAACTCCTCAGATTGTATTGAGTCAAAGTGCTTAACTCCTCTGCTATACGGAAGTATTGACCTGGAGTTGGTGGATCTTCTCTGCTATACGGAAGTATTGACCTGAAGATTCACCGAGCATGCTCAAATGTTTATCTCCTCTGTTATACGTCGGTATAGACCTGGAGCTCTAAACTATTTGAGTTTCCCAAATAATAAGTCGCAATGTGTTCAAAAGAATCATTGCTGACAAGCTCCACTCACAAAAAGATGCACAAACTGCACAAGTGTCAAAAGAAGCTAATGCATCGATCAATATTCAAGATTTGATCCTCGAAATTCAAGCAAAGTCAATCGTATTGCTCAGATATATCCTGATGACAGAACTTGTTCTTTTTACCTAGATGTCTGTGGGGGCCGAGTTGTCTGAGCTTCTTCAATCAAACCAAAAACATGATAAAAGAAGCTGTTGATCTCTTGTTGAAAGGACTAAGGCATGGGTTTAAATGGACAAACATATCTGCAATCCCGCCAATCTATGATTTTCCGGATTCTGCTCGAAAAACGTCATGAAAAATATATATATCCTTCTTTAGTTTTAATTTCTAGCTTTTTCTTTCACTTTATTTATTTGTCATTATTTTTCAGGTTAATGTTTTTATTTTCGGAGCGTTGAAATCGTGGGACGTTTTCGTGGATTTACAAAGAATTTAAAATTTGAGAAAAACCAAAAACATTTTTTATTTTTTCTTGTTTTGTGTCCCAGCGAATCTACTAGCGAACCTACAGGTTCGCCCGGAACCTCTTCACATCGCCGCCGTGGTTTCTCTTGACCTTTGGTCTTCGGGCGAATCTAAAGTTCGCTAGTGTTTTTGCAAGCGAACCTGTGTCTGTATATATATGTGTTGTCAGCGAAACCTTTCACAAGTTTGTTGTCACTATTACTGTAGCCGTATTTTTTTTTCAAACAGTAAAACGTTCGATTCTCACTCACGACCGACTTTTTCATACTAAATTGTCTTTGCTTTTGTCTGGTATGTCATCGTCTTCATCTTAATCTATGTTTCATCCCATCAATTGTACATTTATCTTCTAAAATCCGTCGATCTGTGATATTGTCTGCATCTAATGATTGATTTGTGTTATTTGTTAAAAATTTAAATCGTAATATCCTCGTTTGATGATTAGATTGCTTGACTTTGCTTTGTTTGCTTGATTATGGTGTTTTGACTGAGATTTGGCCGTTTTTCAAGAACTAGGGTTTTCAGCGAACCTACGTGTTCGTCTGGCGAATCTGAACGAAAGTTCAAAACTTCGAGCGAACCTATGCCGTTATGCCGCCCGTGCATCAGCATAGATTCGCCCGAGTGTTTCTAGCGAACCTACACATTCGCTCGACCAAATGACTGATTTTTCATGTTAGCGAATTTATAGGTTCTGGTGCCAAATCTCAGGTTCGCCCGTGCAGCGAACCTATTTATCCCAACGAATCTATTAACTGTTTTCAAAACTTACGTTTCTAATCAATTTCCGTTTATTTTTCAGGCACGATGTCTACATTATTCTTTGAAAGGAAGCATAATATGTGTGCTTTGCTTGACGAGAATCATGAGAAGGCAGCGGGATATAAAGATTGTATTAGATGGTTGAAGTCCTCCTATATTCATCACGCTATATCTCACTCACCAACCATCTACGAGCTGCACATCAGAGACTTTTGGAGAACAGCAGTGATGAACGTGTCTATGCAGCCATCACGCATTTGTGCCAAGATTAATGGGTTTGATTTGGAGTTTACTGAAGCCGATCTGGCTAGGATTTTGAGGTTAGAGGATGATGTTGGTGATGAAGTGAAAATGACGGAAAAAGAAGTATATGGTGCTCTTCGGACCGCTGGTTATGAGGGTCCAATGCCTGGTGAGAAGAAGATGGAGTTCGTGAAATCCTACTTGATCAAGGAATGGAGATATATTGCACACGTTTTTATTATGTGCCTTGATCATAGGAAAGGTGGAACCGATGGGTTGAATTTAGACTGGGCTCGGGCGATGGTTTTGTTCTGTCGAGGGCAGAAGGCAAATCTAGCAAAGCTCATCTACAACTACATGCTAGAAAACATCCATGCTACGAAGGGGAACAAGTGGCTGATGTATCCCAGATTCTTGCAGATGATTTTGAATGACAAGCTGCCCAATCTACCTGTTGTTGGTGAAGTGCTGAAAATCTGGGATATGCATTCTAGGATTTTTGGGGACTGCAAATCTGTACGTTCTGATTGTGTTGGTAGAACTTCATACTTGTGGGAGAATATGTACCCTGCTGATAGATAGGTACATATACAGAGGTTAATGGAGAATGAGAGGAAACGGGGTGGTGAAAATATAGAAGTCGTTGAGAAGAGGTTAAAGAAGCGGAAGCCGTATGCTAAGGACAAAGATTATTCTTTGGATCGAGAGATAGATGAGATTCAGGCTGAGATTGATCAGGGTAGAGAGAAAAGGACCAAGAGGAAATCGGATGCTCCCACTGAAACTACAAAGAAAGCGAAGCATGATGAATCGGGTAAATATACTGAGACTGTTAGTGAGTTAAAGGGTGAGATAGTGAGTCTGAAGGCTGAGATTGTGGATCTAAAGAGTAGATATGATGATCTGGAAACGAAGGATGCAGAGAAATCAACGGTTATTTTTGAAATGGGTCGGATGATGAGGGATCAACAGTGCTTGATAGTTAGAATTTTCAAGGAGCTGAATAGTTTGAAGGAAAAGGATGGGTCAGATCCGGCTATGTCTGAGTTAGAACCGAAAAGCTTAACGGATGCTGCAAAGTATCCGTTAATGGAATGTGAGTTTGGGGATAAGGATAAAGGTAAAGGGAAAGCTGCTGAGGAGTTGTTTGATGAAGATATGGGTATAGATTTAGATATATTTGAGGGGGCTGAGGTTGTTTGAGGTTCCAGCGTGAATTTCAGTTTGATAGACGAACCAGAAGTTGATGAAAATGCTGATAGTGAAAAAGATTTGGAAAATGAGCCGGAGAGGTATAAAGTTGAAGAAAAAGAGGTGTGCTATCAGTTTGATCATATTGATTTGGACAAATCTGAATGGTTCAGAAAAGATGAAGAAGTTATTCCTGAAGTGCTTATCTTCCAGAACATTGATGAGCCAAACACCTCGCAGTTAGATAGACAAGTTATTGCATGGAAGTATAACTCGCTTGTGGATGCATATATGATTAAGCGAAGGGGCGGTGACATCTGTTATATCAGAAATAGGAAGCATTTCGCCACTTTGCCGAGGTGGGATTTGCGTAGGTTGGCCGAACTTCCTCTGATAGGCAAGGATGACAGTGGAAGAGCTTGTGCGTTTGAGGTCACAATCACAGAAGCTGCCAAGAATAATTTCGTTGATTTTGGATATCAAAAGCCGAAGCGAATGAGACAGAAGAAGGATAGGCACTGGGTTTCTTGGAAGGGAAAGGTAGTATTGAAGATCGAAGCCCCAAAGATTATGACAAGGGTCAGGGTTCCGGATTCGCAGCCACCCAGACTACAAGATTTCCTCAAATGGTTTTATGACAACAGTACGGGTGAGGCAGTTATTAGACTTAAAGGAGAAGACCGTCCAGAAATACGTCTGTTTGATCCTATGGAGGTCTTCTCATTCTGCGATGAGGACTTGAAGGTATTGTGCGAGAACCGTATCAAGCACGGGGCATGACATGATACGCGGACTGAAGCGAACTTGTTCGTGAAAGTCGCTAACAAAGCCCGGGGTATACGTGCTGAATTGAGGAAGGTGAACGAAAGACCGAGGATGACTGACGAACAAAGAATGGATGTTGATGACTTGTCGAGACAGCTTGATGAATCGATTGAGAAGAGGTTTGAAAAACCGGTTGAGGTGGTTGATTTGGATGTGGGTGGTGAGGAGCATACTGAAGAAGTTCAGGCGGAAACGATTGTTCTGGATATGCCTGATACTGATGTCGCCGAAGCTGAGTTTGTGGAGTCGATGTTGGTGTTTAGTGAAGATGAAGAGGCCGGTTCCGAAGATGTGACAAATCCGATGGCCGGGATTGAATCGAGGGCAGGAGCGTACGTTGAAAATATTTGAAGCCGAAAAAGACGGAGCTAAATCAGAAGACTTCCTCGGGTGAGGTCCAACCTAGGGGAGTATTGATAGTCATGTATAGGTCGGACTCACCGGCATGTAGGTGTTATATCTTTTGTATGTATTTTATATAGTTTTGGTATTAGCGAACCTAGATTCGCCCGTAGCACAGTATAGTTTTTTCTGTTTTTGTCGACCGGGCAAACCTGATTGTGCCCGGCGAAGCTATTTGGTTCGCTAGATAGATTCGCTGTCAGCGAATCTATCAGCGAACCTACAGCTGATATATATTGTTACCTTATCTTAATGCAAGGGAACTTTTGGCAAAAATCTTATCCAAACTGTAGAATAGTGTGTGTGTAAATCTGGAGGTGCTAGGAGCTTATATTATCTATCATTGTAGCGTATTTACCTCTCGTTGTGTGGTTTGATCTTGTTCTTGGTTGTTGGGTTATATTGGACTTGTGTTTCTCTTAATCAAAGTGTGTTTTGTTGTTACAAATCATTATAGCACTGAAATCTTGATCAAGATGGACCAACACTTGTGCCCGGCGAAGCTATTTGGTTCGCTAGATAGATTCGCTGTCAGCGAATCTATCAGCGAACCTACAGCTGATATATATTGTAACCTTATCTTAATGCAAGGGAACTTTTGGCAAAAGTCTTATCCAAACTGTAGAATCGTGTGTGTGTAAATCTGGAGGTGCTAGGAGCTTATATTATCTATCATTGTAGCGTATTTACCTCTCGTTGTGTGGTTTGATCTTGTTCTTGGTTGTTGGGTTATATTGGACTTTTGTTTCTCTTAATCAAAGTGTGTTTTGTTGTTACAAATCATTATAGCACTGAAATCTCGATCAAGATGGACCAACACTCTCTCTCCCTCAACTTTCATACAAACAATACACAAACATAAATCTGCTCTAGCTTCGTTTCAAACAGCAGCTGCACAAACACATCTCTCTCTCTACGCTCTCAACACTTCAACAATAGCAGCAGCACAAACACACTCTCTTGTTCTTTGATCTCTCTCAACACTTCAACAACACACAACCATCTCTTTCTCACGATCTTTCTCTGACCCGAAACACATCACAAACTCACAACAACAACAACAAAACAACAACAAGAACTCGATCTCTCTCTCTCTTCTCGGTTTGATCTCTCTCTAAACTTACATATACACAAATAACACAGCAACATCGATCTTTTCTTCTGTTTCAAGAAACAAGCTTCACACTCTCTTGTTCTTTCTTGTTTCTATTCATGGTGACCACAACAACAACCGTACACACAACATCTGCTTCTTCTTCTACCTTTTTTTTGAACGATTACGTTGGCGATGGTGAGAGAGTGACGTGGGTTCAGTGGTGGTTGTGAAGATGATGGGGGATGGGTATGGTGACGGGTGAATGTGGTACGGGTTAGGGTTTGGTGTATGGATCTGAGGTTTGGGTGGGATTTTGATTTCGGGTTGGTTTTTGTGTTTTGGTTTGGTTTTGGTTGGTTGGTGGGTTGATGGGTAAAGTTTAGATCAGTGTTAGTTGATGTGGGTGCTGTTGAAATATGGGTCTAATGGTTAGGTTATATTTTGGTTTGGTTTTAAAAATAATAGATTTGAAATATATGGTTGAAATGTGAAGGTTATGAGCAGGGGTTATGGTTAATGAGGTATTCGGTTTAGGTTATGGTTATGGTTAATTGTTGGTTCAGGAAAGTGTCAATAAATGGTAGGTTCGCTCAGATCTGGATGGCTTCGCAAGGTAGTGTTGCAAGAACCTATAGATTCGCCGGCTTACAAAGTGTCGGGCGAACTTATAGGTTCGCTAAGAACAACTGGCGAAGCTATGCAAATGCTCGGCATAGATTCGCTCAAAATTTTGAACTTTCGTTCAGATATTAACTAGTTTTGCTAGTCTTGCAGATTTGAAGATTTGAAGAACACCAAGAACACACACACACTGTGTGTGAGAGAAAATCTCAGATCTGCAATTTTTCTTCTGATTTCTTGTAAATTTTGAAGTGAAATGATGTTTTTGCTGATTATAAGTGAAGAAGATCTACCACGAAATGTTATAGATCTGAGGATTTGGATGAAGATTCAAAACTTAGATCTGGTTTCTCTTTCTAGAAACCCACCAGATTTACTTTCTCTCTCTAAAATTTCTTCTAAATTCTTCAACTCAGTAACAAAATCTTCAAAAACATGACTCAAATTGGATCTCTATTAGGCTCTGATACCAATTGTTGGTCCCATAACACTATTGAATCAGTAATTTGATGAAGATTTGGATCAAATGACATAAAATATGATGAACTTTGGATGAACAATGAAGAACACTCTTAAATCATGCTCATTCAAGCTTACAAACCCTAATTGCCATTTACTATTTATAGCCTAATGACATTTGGTCTAATGACAATTAGGACCCTATACTTAGACTAAAACATGACAAATGGAAATTAATACAAATAAACCCCTAATGTTTAGTCTAATAAACCCCATTGTTTAGTCTAATATATATCTTGTCATAAAGACAAAATACATATATTAAATAAAATACTAAAAATAACGAAAACGATTAAATATATTTTGTTGACACAAAATATATTCATCAACAATTAAACTCCGTCGTCTTCAACGTCTTGTCTCTAATCTTCGTCCCGAACGCGTCGTCTTGACTTTTGCGTTGACCTTGACTGTTGACGTTGACTTTAGTTGACTTTGACTGTGTTGATAATATTAGACTACAATTCAGGTCCAACAATCACATGTTCTACACTTCAAATCACATGTGCTAAAACTAGAATCACATGTGCTAAACCTTAAATCACATGTCTTAAATCTAGAATCACATGTGCTAAACCTCAAATCACATGTACTAAACATCAAATCACGTGTGCTGAACCTCAAACCACATGTGCTAAACCTCAAATTACATGTGCTAAACTTCCAACCAAAAACAATTAACAAGTTAAAAAAATCTCAAAGAAATGTCCTAATAATTAAAATCACATGTGCTAAAACTAGAATTGCATGTGCTAAACTTCCAACCAAAGACAATTAACAAGTTTACAAAAACTTAAATAAATGTGATAATAATTAAAATCACATATGCTTAAACTAGAATCATATATGCTAAACCTCAAATTACATGTGTTAAACTTCCAACCAAATACAATTAGCAAGTGCACAAAACCTCAAATAAATATGCTAAAAGTTAAAAAACCACATGTGCTAAACCTAAAATCAAATGTGCTAACCACAAATCACATGTGCTAAACCTAGAATCACATGTGCTAAACTTCCAACCAATGATAATTAACTAGTTTACAAAACCTCAAATAACAGGTGCTAAAAATTAAAAATCACATGTCCTAAAACAAGAATCGCATGTGCTACACTCCAAATCACATGTTCTAAAGCAAGAATCACATCTGCTGAACCTCAAACTACATGTGCTAAACTTCCAACCAAGGACAACTAACATGTCTACAAAACCTTGCTAAAAATTGAAAATCACATTTCCTAAAACCAGAATCCAATGTGCTAAACCTCAAGTCACATGTGCTAAAACTAAAATCACATGTGTTCAAACTATAATCACATGTGCTAAGCCTCAAATCACATGTGCTAAACGTCCAACAATGACAATTAACAAGTTTACATGTCTGACATCTACCCCAAATCCGAACCCGAATGTCTGACTCGAACCCGAAATTATCCGCGTTTAATCTATTCGTAATTATCCCTTTTAAACGTAATGCTTCATCATTAAGAATATATAATAAATACGTCGAACCTTTAAGCTATTTTCCGTCTTCAATAAACCGACTAAATTATTATCGAACGATTACCAATTAATTACTAAGTGCAAATACTAAACCTCCAAAGTAAATATATATATATATTTACATACCTTCTAAAAAGGAAGGTCGGTGGGATTGCCACGCTTTCCTCACGTGTCCACAGTTAGGGTTTTTGCTATTCTCTTTTATTATTGGTTTCAGCCTCTGTTTTTGTTACTTTCCATCACCATTGTTTGCTCTTTCATCGTTGCCGTCTCTATGATTCAAACAATTACTGGCTGTTCTGTAATCACGATTGAATTTCCTCTATCGATGTCGTCTTCAGGTTTGCTGCGCTATTGAGTTTTCCTCTGTAATCACGGTTAATTCTGCATAGCGATTGATTTCTGCTTCTTCTTATGGATGCTATATATAAACGATTCCTCATCTTATCTACTAATCGATTTTACATGCATGTACTGATTGTAGTTTTTTTCTTTGTTCCTCTAGGTTCTTCCAATGCTTAGTTTGCCGTTTATCTACTTCACCATGTAGGGTTATTGTTGGTCTAAAGGTGATTTTCTTCTTTCATCCAGGTGATTAGCTTTATTTTTTTTGCACCTCATGACTGGGTTGCTCGATAATTTTTGTTTATGCTATGTGTTAGTGTCTGTGTTTGTTGTTGATGCTTAATTTTAACACAACTTGCTTCACTCTTTGCTAATCGACTTCGTCTTTTGTACACTATTTTTACTGTTGTTTATCTCGGATTAGTGTTGGCTACTGTTGCTTATTGTGGTGTTCTTTGTTTGTGTTTCTAGGCATGTTTGTTCCTAATTAGTGTAGGCTACTGTAATTTATTGTGGTGTGGTTTTTGGTTGTTGGCTTTGTTGACATGTTTTGTCTCACCAGTTGCAGATCACATGTGCTTGCATTAACTGAAACCAAAAATGATACTAGACCTTTTGGTGTCAAGAGGAGTAATCAAGGCCTACAGTTACAAAAACAAGATTATGGCACTTTACAAGAAAATACGCTTATGCTTTTGAAATCCTTTAAAACAAAAAAAGGTGGTTAATCAAGTGAAAATTCATGAAGCAAAAATCCAGTCTTTGAATTGACAAAGAAGTTAAAAATTTATGAAGCTAAGAACAAAGTTTTTGAAGTGACAATGAAGGTTTTGAAGCATGGAAGACACCTGCACGTAATGTAGTTTTGAAGCAGGAAAGCCACCTGCACCTAATGTAGTAGTAACCGAATGTATGTAGCTAGACAACTTTAACTATCGAAGCATGTAACTTATAGACATCGAAAGTCATGTATCTAGTTATGACTCCTACTTAGCTATGGAAAAGCATGTGTAGCAAACAACCCAACATCCGAATGTCATGATGTAGTGTCACATGTCTAACAAACGACCCAACATCCGAATGTCCCGGCAGCAGCAACGCGCTGCCCGGTACATTAACTAGTATATATACTATTATAAAAGATTATCGAAAATAAATATTAGCAAAGTCTCGAAATAGTCATTTAACGTCAAAAACGAAATAAAGAGGTAAAAACGTCATTTATATAAACGCTACAACATTACTCGGTTAAGTCAGTTAGCTAATGTAAATTGTAAATTAACTTTGGGCCAAAACTGTACATTTTGAAACTAATATTAAAACCTTTTGTTATCAGAAAAGTAATAATGAAACTTAAGGGGCTGCTTTTGTAACTTTGGGCCAAAACTGTACATTTTGATTCGTTTTACCGAAAACTCTAAACCCCCAAAATCGGAAACCCTAGAAACTCAATCGTCCTAGCTTTCTATTGTTTCTATTCCATTTTTCTATAGTATATGTTTTCTAAGTTAGGATTCTCAATACTTAGGTAGTTCTGGTATTTGGGAAGTGCTCGGTTCTATCTAAGTGTGCTATTCTATTTCAGACTCGTATTTGAGGTGAGTAAATTCACTCCCCTTTTTACTATTTTCGTTTTGGGGCTGAAATATGTGCTACGTTTACTATTTACTATTTTTCTAAAAAGAGATCATACAAATATGTTAATCTAGTTCGCGGCTTGATGCAATCTTACGTGGTAGTTTAAAGTAGTTTATTGCTTTGTAATCCCACCGGTACAATGTTAGCGCTAATGGTTTGACAAACCCACCTGCCTGGACAACATCGATAGGTGATTTAACCCGGCCATTCTATTCTATGTTTACTATGGTTGCTATGCTATGACGGTTGTTGCTATACTATGATGCTAGTTGCTATGCAATGTCCCTAAGTTGCTAATTGATTACTGATAACTTACAAACGAGACGGTTAATTGACGGTTGGTAAAAAGTTATCAGTAAATCGAATACATGAGTTGGTTCCTCATGACAAAATGGCAAAATCAAGAAGTTGTGGATTCTATGTGGTTGTGTTCTATTCTATTCTAGGGGTCATGGTCGAGTAATATTACGAAATGACTATACATGTAAGCTTGCGCAGCATATTTTGTTGATCTCGGATTTCAATACTAGTATTATCAAATTGTGTTTTTACTCACTAGCTTGTGTAGCTAACTGTGTCTTTTTCACATATTCCAGGTGATGCGTGATTATGAGATTTTACTTTTGCCAAGACATAGGATGCTTTGGACTTAGTTAATAAAAACGACTTCATTGCCATTACTGTTTCATTTATGACTTTTGTCGTTTTGCTATTTATGAATTATGTTCCAAACTTATAAGTACAATTATTAGTCATTAATAAAATGATGCCATGAGCTTTGGTTACTAATGATATCCATTCCAATGACAGCCCGGTGTTTCCGCCGCCGGGCTGGGTGTCACAGTTTGGTATCAGAGCCATGGTTATAGGGAACTAGGATAGGGTATTAGAAACACACCGACCTAGACTATAACCTAAGAGTCCTTAGTACAAATAGTTTGTGCTTAGAAAACTCTTATAGAACTTATTTCCTTATTCCTTTTTATGAACCTTTCTATGCCTTTTCTTTATCTAATTTCTTATCCGATTTCGCAAAGGAGCTACAAGACTCGTCTGTATGATTAGGATCTTTCTCTTTGTGGAATCTCGTCATCGTCTTAAGTAAGTTTTAAATGTGGGAAGTGTGCAATCCGGAAGGGGGAATACCTGTATCACAGACATCCTGTCTAAGGCAAAGCATTTCGTATAAATCTCTTTAAGAGATCTTTATGCTTACCTGGGGATGGACGAGATGAGTGCGACCCTATAGGCTAAAGTACACCTTCCCGAATACGTTGAAAACGAACTTAACACTTTGATAAGTCTTAAGTGTCCAAAACCAAGACACATTCCTAAGCCATCAAATTCTATTTATTTATGGATTCTATGATTATTCTTTTCTATGATTTCAAGTTATTTCAATGATTTCTATATTATTTCAAATGTTATTCCAAGTTTGCTTATTTTCATTTCAATGATTTCTAAGTGATTACTATGCTATGTGTTCTAAAAGTTCTATGCAATTCAAAGTACAATTATCCTTTCTTTTCCATCCAAAACTCAATTACAACTTATGTGATCCAAGATTTTCTTATGTCTCGTTCAATTCTTTTCTATCTTATCCTGTAGAATGGCAACAAGACGTTAACGAATCGCTAATACCATCGCGACCCAAATATTCTAAATCAAAACTAAGATATATTGACTAATCTCAATCAAATTATCAAAACTTCAAAACAAATACCAAATCTAAGGCATATTTCTAATCTCAACTCAAATTTTCGAATCCCAAATTAACGACTTAATTCATGATTCCTGAATTCTCATAACGGATTTACTATTCTAATAAGTGAACATATTCGTTGGTTGCGAATCAAACGTTTACCCTCAAAATATTTTAAATTGAATTTTATACCCAAGTGGTTTCAAAACTACTCATATAATCATAAGATTCTAATCCAACTTCTAATCCATCACTAAATGATGCTATTCATTAAATTGTTTTGCAAAACTTAACATGAACTCATTACACAACAATTCTTACGCTCATTGAATTAAAATATTCCATTTATATATATGATCACTAATAAAATTTCGTACATCTTGTTTCTATAAATTCATTCAAACCGAACGTGTCTTACGTATAAACTTTCTACTTAAAACACCATATTTTATGTGTTGTTTTTGTAAAACTACCAACCAATAGTTAATTATATTAAAAACGATTTCCCTATTTTTCCAAATACAAATAAAATAAAAATAAATATCTTTTGGTTTTAGTATTTGTAAAATATATAAAATATGTAAATGTCATGATTTCTTTAAGTAGGGATTTATTATTTTAAACGTTTGTTAAATACAACATTTCCATGTTTTCTCTAATAAGATACAAACACTTGCAACAAAAGTCATGATTCATGTTTTCCAATATCGAATATTTAAAATTTGGACTGTACTATTTAATTATTTTTCAAATCATTCCCTCCAGAGATAGTAAATATTTAAAACTTTTAACTTTTTCTAAACTCATTGTTTAATTACGTAGTTTTTTTTTTCTTTTTAAACCGAATCATAGAAAGATAACATCACCTCATATAACCTTGTTTACTTCTATAACCAATATACTTGGGCTACCTAAAATCTTTGCTATATGAACTCAGACGTCGTAAGAATGGGATCTAATAAGAAAACTGAGTGATTTATTCATTTGAACTATAAATTGAATTATTCTCATCATGAACTAACACTTATGAACTTGACGATACTATGAATCTTTGATAACTACATCTCACACATAAAGTTAGTTTTTCAAAAACTTAAGTTGCTACAATTTTTGTACTCGAATTTGACTAGCTATGACAGTCAACAATACTATTTACAAAAGCAATAACCATCTATTAACTCAATCCTTTCAAATCGTTAATTTTTGCATCATCTCAAATTTTAATTCACAAGAATTAAATGCTATGGGATATAATTTCGGAACCTATGTGTATCATTATCTTAACTTAGAAATTTTGTGTACATTTGACTCGCACGTGATCGAATGAACTGTGTGGTCCATGCAAAAACTAGAGTAACTACGGGTGCACACGGAATTATGAAAGTTGGTGCATGGAAACCATAGCGAGTTTTGTCACGTGGTCGAAAGTAAAGGTTTGCACAGAATTCTATTTTTCACTATCATCCAGTGCTTAAGCTGGTGTATTCTAATTCAACTCCTCGAGACTAACGTACCCTTGTGCAAATCAAAAGAGCTAAATAACGCAAGTACGATTATAATGGAAAACTAAATAATCACATCTTTTCGTTTCATCTTCTGTTTCGGTTTGAGAAAATTTCAGGACGAAATTTTTATAAGGAGGGGAGACTGTGACATCTACCCCAAATCCGAACCCGAATGCCCGACTCAAACCCGAAATTATCCGCGTTTAATCTATTCGTAATTATCCATTTTAAACGTAATGCTTCATCATTAAGAATATATAATAAATACGTCGAACCTTTAAGCTATTTTCCGTCTTCAATAAACCGACTAAATTATTATCGAACGATTACCAATTAATTACTAAGTGCAAATACTAAACCTCCAAAGTAAATATATATATATATATATATATATATATATACTATTATAAAAGATTATCGAAAATAAATATTAGCAAAGTCTCGAAATAGTCATTTAACGTCAAAAACGAAATAAAGAGGTAAAAACGTCATTTATATAAACGCTACAACATTACTTGGTTAAGTCAGTTAGCTAATGTAAATTGTAAATTAACTTTGGGCCTAAACTGTACATTTTGAAACTAATATTAAAACCTTTTGTTATCAGAAAAGTAATAATGAAACTTAAGGGGCTGCTTTTGTAAATTATGGAAATTACCCAAACCACCCTTCCCCACCCCCGTATTTCCGGTTCCCTGACCGGCGACTTTTCCGGCCAAAACGCATCTTCGGCGATCACTCTAAAACACGTTTTAACTCGTTTTAAACCAATACAAATATACCAAAATGTTCCTAAGCAGGATTCGAACCTGTTGACACATCTTAATCAACAACTAAACGACCGAAATCACTTCAAAAACGGTTTCAAAACCGTGGCCTTAAACCCACCAACTCGAAACTGCCATTAACTTACAAAATCTGTAATTCGTTGCATCAAAACGTTTCTCTCAACGTATAGAATCCGTCCATATCATTTAATTGGGTTTTAATCTGCAAATTAATCCACCATTAACCCAATTAAACCCGGTTACAACTTTAAACGTATTCGACTGGTTCCGGTGCACAAAAATGCAATTCAATCGACCATCTTAATCCCCTCTGTACACTCTTGCTCTCTACCATATCAATTTCAAGTGAACATCATCAAAATTCCAGTGTTTAATCTTCAACCGTCGACTTTGTTCTTCAACCCTCTCGATCCAATTCGTCAACCATATAGTAAGTTCTTTATATTAAAATGATCCTTATTATGCAAGGATCAAAATCCCTAAGACTTCTTGTTGGATTGTTATCAGATTCGGGATCAATTTGATGGTTCCTTATTCTAGGGTTTTAAAATGAAATTGTGGTTTTTGATTTAAACATGTTAAAAGAATTTTGTTTCAAACGATTAACAAGAACACATCATTGTGCGGCTGGTTAAGTTTGTCATGTTTCAACATTAAGGACCTGGGTTCGAACCAGGGTCTGATCATTTTTTTTAAGTCCTTTTCTACTTAACATTTTAACCTAAATGCTAACCTAGAACTAATACTATACTATACTATATATAATCTATAAAAATGTCTAAATCTAGCAAATGTATTAAAAACCATGAATTCACATGGGTTAGTTTTATAAAACTTAACTAATGCAAATATATTTTAATACATAAAACAATATATTACAAGTAATGGTTTATTAATAATGAACCTTATATGGATTTTCATACTTTAGAATTTGTGATGAATGTTTTAAAGTATTTTTAGGTAATTTATATATTTCCTTGACATCGAATATCCATTGTTAAAAATATATATATATATATATTTTGAATTGCTATTATATATAATGACGATACGATTAAATAGTTTTATATACAAATATATATGGTTTGAATTGCAAATAATTATTGTTAGAAAAGTTATTATCTAGCACGACGTTACGATTAAATCAATTATATATTTTTGAATCGTTTTACCGAAAACTCTAAACCCCCAAAATCCGAAACCCTAGAAACTCAATCGTCCTAGCTTTCTATTGTTTCTATTCCATATTTCTATAGTATATGTTTTCTAAGTTAGGATTCTCAATACTTAGGTAGTTCTGGTATTTGGGAAGTCCTCGGTTCTATCTAAGTGTGCTATTCTATTTCAGACTCGTATTTGAGGTGAGTAAATTCACTCCCCTTTTTACTATATTCGTTTTGGGGCTGAAATATGTGCTACGTTTACTATTTACTATTTTTCTAAAAAGAGATCATACAAATATGTTAATCTAGTTCGCGGCTTGATGCAATCTTACGTGGTAGTTTAAAGTAGTTTATTGCTTTGTAATCCCACCGGTACAATGTTAGCGCTAATGGTTTGACCAACCCACCTGCCTGGACAATATCGATAGGTGATTTAACCCGGCCATTCTATTCTATGTTTACTATGGTTGCTATGCTATGACGGTTGTTGCTATACTATGATGCTAGTTGCTATGCCATGTCCGTAAGTTGCTAATTGATTACTGATAACTTACAAACGAGACGGTTAATTGACGGTTGGTAAAAAGTTATCAGTAAATCGAATACATTAGTTGGTTCCTCATGACAAAATGGCAAAATCAAGAAGTTGTGGATTCTATGTGGTTGTGTTCTATTCTATTCTAGGGGTCATGGTCGAGTAATATTACGAAATGACTATACATGTAAGCTTGCGCAACATATTTTGTTGATCTCGGATTTCAATACTAGTATTATCAAATTGTGTTTTTACTCACTAGCTTGTGTAGCTAACTGTGTCTTTTTCTCATATTCCAGGTGATGCGTGATTATGAGATTTTACTTTTGCCAAGACATAGGATGCTTTGGACTTAGTTAATAAAAACGACTTCATTGCCATTACTGTTTCATTTATGACTTTTGTCGTTTTGCTAATTATGAATTATGTTCCAAACTTATAAGTACAATTATTAGTCATTAATAAAATGATGCCATGAGCTTTGGTTACTAATGATACCCATTCCAATGACAGCCCGGTGTTTCCGCCGCCGGGCGGGGTGTCACAACATGATAGGTTCAATTGGATCGAATATGCAACTAATACGATTATCAATCACGGATCTAAGTAAAATAAAAATCAAATCAACACAGAAAAGTACTGATAATTCTCTTTGTATTGATGATATCAAGTTGTAGTACAATGGTGCAGAGAAAAGTTACTAACAATAGTACTTGTTCACCCCTTTAAGCTAGCACCTACAACTTCTATTTATACCACAATACACTTTAGGGAAATAACAAAGTATACCCTTGTTGGATTTAATATGTCCGGACCCGATAAATTAACGTGGCTAACCGAGTTGTGACCCGTAAGAGTTACACCAAGGGCAACGAACATTAAATCCACTTAACTCGTTTAATTGGTAATCACGAACGAATAACGCTTATATAATTTATACTATTTATAAATTATATTTGTTCATTTAACTTAATTAAATGATTAATGAGTTATTGTTGTGTTGGGCTCAAACTAATCTAACCGGGCTTAGGGCTCGCTAATGAGATTACTTTTATTAAAAGGGATCATTAGGGTGAAAATCCCTTCACCCTTTTTTCAACATAACAGCCGTCGCACACAACAAAAGAAACAAAATACAATCACCTTTTGGTTATCAATTGTCTTGCTTGACAATTAATTCAAAGAAACAAAAACTTGAACTACCTTCTAGTTCAATTTTCTCGGATACATTAAATCAAAAAGGAAAGTGTTCTTTTATGATTTAATATTGAAGCAAGGTGCTTGTTGGCCACGGATCGGCATCGCGTTTGTGTTCGTGTTTCTAGCAACCGTTCGTTGTACCTTGGTGTCTCAAACGGTTATTTATTAACCAAAGGTATAACTTTATCTCATCGGTAGATTAATTATTATTAACCGTATTTGCATGTCTGTAACCGGATCCTGTCGGTTTCACTTTTGGTATAGGTTTTAATATTAACTTTCCGCTGCATTAATAATTACCGGTTTAATTATTACAATTGTCAAACCCGTTTTGATACAATTAAAATCTAAAAGATACCACTGAAACCCAACAGTGGTATCAGAGCCTTGCTTACAACATGCAAATCGGTACCGGTCTCCTTTTAACCGGTTATAGATCACAAACTTAAAGTTTTTTAAGTTTATGAACTATGTATTATTTTGGGCAACAATAATTGTGGTCAACAATTTTATTATTCTTGACCAATAGTTTGCCCGAATGATTATTGTGATTATGATAAAAATATGTAAATCTGGCCAGACCTTGTGGTTGTGTTGTAATATAATTCAGTTTTTGGTTTTATGGTTTTGGCCATTTTGATGGTTCAAAGTTGTAATAGATTAGGGTTCTTTTATTTTATATATTTTTTTGTAAAATTGTAACATTAAAGACCCGGAAGAAAGACTGAAGACAACACAGATCTAGAAGTCAGTGGGAGATACTCAAGACAACAAGATGCACTCAAGTCCATCATTGTGGTTGTTTATGTGTTGTGACCCCGTGACCTAGTTTGGTCTTGCTAAAAGGCTCTGGCAAGACCAAACAAATTTTTGGCCATAAGGATTTACATATTTATTTGCTTTGCTATTGTGGTTGCTTTATTTTATAAGTGTTGTAACATACCAACCTAATACCAAACCATTTTTTAAAAAAGTTTTAAAATTATTTCACAATCAGATAAAAACAAGTTCTAAACATATTTTTACAACTTGTGAAAAATTTTATAAAACGACTAGTTTGCTTTATAATTAAAATAACCACCACGTTTTGGAAACTTAAACTAATTTTGACTTTCTAAAACTTGTAACTTAATAGTTTAACTTTTAACTTTTAATCGGTTATTTATGTCACGACAAGACTTAGTTTTAATAGGTTATTTAAACTAAGTGTCATGAGAGATGAAAGGGTTCATCTTATTGTCACAAATTAATTTAGTAAAACTGGATCTTGACCCTATTCGGTAATTACTAAAATTGAAACCCATATTTAAAATCAATAGTCTATGCTATCATATTATAAGGACACTTGGAGCATAAAGCGAAACATCAATGTTTGGAGCCACAGCACCGCATTTGATGTGTAGTTGTATCCTTTCAAGGTGCAAGGGTTTCGTTGACACATCCGGACCCTTCCACACGTACCTAGTTCTAGGACGACTATTACTTTTCCTCTCTTGCTACATGCCCCAGCTGTCTAGAGAGTAAAAGTGAGCATAGATGAGGCTAAACGTATCAATGCATTGACAAATGTTGTCATAGCGGCCTCATATTGGAGAGTTGTGCATTTCTCACAATTGACAATCGTTGTCAGTCTACCTACCCACTTGCTAATGTTGTATGCCCCAGCTGCCATTAGCAATTGACATAGCAAGATTCTCATTCCTTATTCTTATTACTGTTAATGGGTCATTAATTAAATAAGGAATAATACATCGATAATACTAACTATATTATTTTGCTTATTTGTCAGATGTCTTCTGAAAACAATCACTCCTTCGCTCTCAAGTCTATACTTGAGAAAGACAAACTCGATAACACCAATTTCATCGACTGGCACCGCAACTTGAAAATAGTTCTCAAGTTTGCGAAAAAGCTCTATATTCTGGAAGCCCCAGTTCCTGATCAGCCCGAGGCTAACACCGCTGCTGCGCGTAAGGCCTGGGATAAGCATAACGAGGATGCCGTTGAGGTAGCCTGCCTTATGCAAGCCACCATGTCTCCTGATCTCCAGAAGAACATGGAAGACATGGCTGCATTTGATATGATTGAGCAACTTAAAGGCATGTTTCAGAAACAGGCCCGACAAGAACGCCATGACACCATGAAACAACTCATTAGCTGTAAAATGCAAGAGGGCTCATCAGTTAGCGCTCATGTGCTTAAGATGAAAGGTTATATTGACCAGATGACCAAACTTGGTAACCCTATGGAAGATGAAATGGCAGGAGACTTCATCTTGAACTCCCTCCCTAGCTCTTACGACCAGTTCGTAATGAACTACAACATGAATGCATGGGTAAAGCCTGTTGCCGAGCTACATGGTATGCTCAAAACAGCCGAGATGAATATCCCAAAGCAAAACCAAGTTTTGATGGTCAGATCTGGTGGTGTTAAGAAGCCAAACCCAAGAAAAAGGGTCATAACAACAAAGGCAAGAATAAAGTTAATGTTGCTGTCAATCGAGCCACCAACAATAACAAGGTTGTTGCAAAACCAAAACCACCCCCTCCTGAAGAGCGTATGTGTTTTGAGTGCAACAAGATGGGGCACTGGAAAAGAAACTGCCCTGAATATCTGGCTAAGCTGAGAAAAATGAAGGCCTCCGGAGAAGGCACTTCAGGTATTTCTATTTATGTTATTGAACTTTTTACTGTCTCTAGCAACACATGGGTATTTGATACTAGATGTGGTTACCACATCGTTAATGTCTTGCAGGAGCCTGAAAAGTGGAAGAAGCTGAAACAAGGCGACATGGAGCTCATCGTTGGTGATGGGAAAAGAGTACCAGTTCTTGCAACTGGAACATATCATCTTTCATGTCCTTCTGGCCTTGTAGTTATTTTGAATAATTGTTTGTTTGCACCTGGTTTAACCAGAAACATTATTTCAGTTTCTTTATTGTTTGAACAAGGTTTCAAGTACGCTTTTAATGAGATTTCTATTTCTGCTTACTTGAATGATGTTTTTTATTTTGAGGCTAAACCTCGAAATGGTATTTACGAGGTAGATGTTCATACAAACAATAACATTTATAATCTTTCTAAACGTGCCAAAATTGGTACGAATGATACTTATCTATGGCATTGTAGACTTGGCCATATAAGCAAGGCACGTTTGAAAAGGCTTCAATCTGATGGAATTCTTGAATCCACTGGACCTGAATCCTTTGATGACTGCGAGTCTTGCTTAGCTGGAAAACTCACTAAACACCCCTTCACCCATGTAGGTGAACGGGCTAACGATCTGCTAGCACTCATACATACTGATGTATGTGGTCCTTTCAGAACGATGTCTAGAAATCATGAAAGATACTTTGTTACATTCATCGACGATTACAGTCGATATGCTTATGTCTATTTGATGAAACACAAGCATGAAACTTTTGAAAAGTTCAAAGAGTTTCAAAACGAAGTAGAAAATCAACTCGGCAAAACGATAAAAACACTTCGATCAGATCGAGGTGGTGAATATCTCAGTTCAGAATTCCTCAATCATCTAAAGGAACGTGGAATAATTTCACAACCCACTCCACCTGGCACACCCCAGCTCAATGGCGTGTGCGAGAGGAGAAATCGAACCCTGCTAAACATGGTCCGATCGATGATGTGTAGGACAAACTTGCCTCACTCCTTATGGAGTTATGCTCTTATGACCGCCGCTCGCATTATCAATCTAGTACCGACTAAAAAGGTAGACAAAACCCCATATGAGATATGGCATGGGCATAAACCCAATTTGTCTTACCTTAGAGTATGGGGATGTGATGCTTACGTCACCAGCGATTCTGATGACAAGCTCGATCCTCGAGGCGAAAAAGTTGTTTTCGTCGGATACTGTAACAAAAGCGGACTATATTTCTACCATCCTGATGCAAACATTATTTCCATCAAAAGGAGGGGACACTTCCTCGAGAAAGAAGCTCTTGATCGAGGAATAGGAAACAATGTTGTGGATCTCGAAGAAGTTCGAGAATCACAAACTACCGCTGATGAAGTCGGAAAGTCTGATGCACCAGAAGTCGTTGCAAATGAATCAGACGAGAACACTAGCATTCGCAGAAGTAGCAGGACTCGTAAGGAACCTGAAAGATATCTTTGGAATCTTGAGGGTGCTGAAGTTCTGGTAGTAGCTGACTCTAATGACGCACTTGCTAACTACAAATCTGCTATCTCAGATCTAGAATCTGAGAAATGGCGGGAAGCCATGAATGTTGAGATGCAATCCATGCGTGAAAATCAAGTCTGGGACTTGGTTGAGTTACCTCCCGAATCTCGGGCAATAGGAAGCAAATGGCTTTTCAAAAGAAAACCCGACATGCATGGAGAGGTGCACACTTATAAAGCACGGCTAGTTGCGAAAGGTTACACTCAGATTGAGGGTATAGATTATGAAGAAACCTTTTCGCCCGTTGCTATGATCAAGTCGATAAGGATATTACTTGTCATCGCTGCATACTATGACTATGAGATATGGCAAATGGATGTCAAAACCGCTTTTCTTAATGGACATCTTTTTGAAGATGTCTATATGGTTCAGCCTGAAGGTTTTGTCGATCCAAAATATCCTAAAAGGGTGTGCAAACTGAATAAGTCCATTTATGGACTTAAACAGGCATCTCGTAGCTGGAATCTTCGTTTTGACCAAAAAATCAAAGAGTTTGGTTTTGTCAAAAATGAAGATGAGTCTTGTGTTTACAGGAAAGCTAGTGGGAGCTCTATATCATTCCTCATCTTGTATGTAGATGATATACTGATCATTGAAAACAACATCCCTATGCTTAATGAAGTTAAACACTGGTTGGGATCTTGTTTTGCAATGAAAGATCTTGGAGAAGCAGCTTACATTCTAGGAATCAGGATCTACAGAAATAGATCCAAGCGACTTCTATGGCTAAATCAAAGCACATACATTGACAAAATGATGACACGCTTTAAGATGGAAAACTCCAAGAAAGGAGGTGTTCCTATGACTAAAGGAACTGTGCTGAACAAATCGCAATCTCCTTCTACGGACATTGAAAATAAGCGAATGGAAGCAGTTCCATACGCTTCGGCGATTGGTTCTATCATGTATGCATTGTTATGTACAAGACCTGACGTCTCGTGTGCCTTAAGCATGACTAGTCGTTACCAGCAAAGTCCTGGCATGTCCCATTGGACTGCTGTCAAGAACATTCTTAAGTACTTGAGAAGAACTAAAGATATGTCCTTAATCTTTGGAGGGGTGGAAGAGGAGCTCACTGTAAGATGTTACACTGATGCTAGTTTTCAAACTGACCGAGATGATTCTCGCTCTCAATCAGGGTTCGTGTTCACTCTAAATGGAGGAGCTGTTTCATGGAAAAGCTCCAAGCAGAGTGTAGTGGCAGATTCAACCACCGAATCCGAATATATTGCTGCCTCAGATGCTGCTAAGGAAGCAGTGTGGATGAAGAAATTCATAACCGATCTCGATGTGGTTCCGAGTATACGAAAACCAATCGAGATATTTTGTGATAATACTGGTGCTATTGCCCAAGCCAAAAAGCCCAGATCTCATCAAAAGGCAAGGCACATTCATAGGAAGTTCCACTTGATACGGGAAATTGTGGAACGTGGAGACATCATGATAAGCAAAGTAAACACAGATCAAAACTTAGCAGACCCGTTTACTAAGCCCATGACACAGGACAAACATGATGAGCATAGGAATGCCATCGGGCTTAGAGTAGCTAACTTTGAGTTTTGATTTAGTATTTGGATGTACGAACATTTTAACAGTTTTTGAATTCGTTTGAATTTTTTATTTTGAATTCTAAAGTTTATAACTGTGTTCGATTTTAATACGTTTAATCCATGAATATTGTATTCTAAATTATCCGTAGTCGATCAGACTCGTGGGAATGATTCTGAATTAAGACTATTCTGAATTTGGGCTCAAGTAGTTGACATCCAAATTCACAGACCTCATTGTGAATGACGTTGGAAGTAACTCGTTTCAAATCATCTTCATGGATTGTAATCATAAGATGTTTTTGATATATTGGTATACTCATTTAGTATCCTTTGACCTGAGATGTATACTAGAACTCCTATTTACCAAAGAAATATTCTTTAATTATTGTCAACCGCTGTCGCGTAACTGCCAGTTATAAAGTCTTTAATTAGGAATAATTCTGAAGTTCAGTGGGAGCTGTATGTAGTCAATAAGGGATTCTGTACTCTTACATGTTATGTAACAGTTAGACATCTTGGCGCCCTCGTTGATTCAAACTGGAGAAGTGTAAGGCCTTACCCAAACAGACTGTGTGTTTGAATGGACCATTTTGGATCTTGATCGAGAACTATAATGATTGAACCCATATGAGAATGAACTTAATCCATGTCTCATTGTTTCAATTGATGTCTTTTATAGAAATGATAAATGACGACGATTACCATAAGTCTATTTATTGTCATAGTAAGTTGTTACTATTAACATATTGCTTGGTTAATGTGTAGCTAGAGCGCCGCTGACTGTTTGCGTTGAGATTTTATCGTGGTCCGACCAAGTGGGAGACTGTTGGATTTAATATGTCCGGACCCGATAAATTAACGTGGCTAACCGAGTTGTGACCCGTAAGAGTTACACCAAGGGCAACGAACATTAAATCCACTTAACTCGTTTAATTGGTAATCACGAACGAATAACGCTTATATAATTTATACTATTTATAAATTATATTTGTTCATTTAACTTAATTAAATGATTAATGAGTTATTGTTGTGTTGGGCTCAAACTAATCTAACCGGGCTTAGGGCTCGCTAATGAGATTACTTTTATTAAAAGGGATCATTAGGGTGAAAATCCCTTCACCCTTTTTTCAACATAACAGCCGTCGCACACAACAAAAGAAACAAAATACAATCACCTTTTGGTTATCAATTGTCTTGCTTGACAATTAATTCAAAGAAACAAAAACTTGAACTACCTTCTAGTTCAATTTTCTCGGATACATTAAATCAAAAAGGAAAGTGTTCTTTTATGATTTAATATTGAAGCAAGGTGCTTGTTGGCCACGGATCGGCATCGCGTTTGTGTTCGTGTTTCTAGCAACCGTTCGTTGTACCTTGGTGTCTCAAACGGTTATTTATTAACCAAAGGTATAACTTTATCTCATCGGTAGATTAATTATTATTAACCGTATTTGCATGTCTGTAACCGGATCCTGTCGGTTTCACTTTTGGTATAGGTTTTAATATTAACTTTCCGCTGCATTAATAATTACCGGTTTAATTATTACAATTGTCAAACCCGTTTTGATACAATTAAAATCTAAAAGATACCACTGAAACCCAACAACCCTAAACAAAACAATATTTACAAACTAAAGACAAAATAAATCTTTCTAGTCAAGAGTCCTAACAGTACTCCCCCTAAGATTTATCTTTCGTCTTTAGTCAAAAACTTCTTCATCTTTAATTCGAGCATCGAACACCGGCTTTTCTTTTAATTGTTTTTGTTCTTCAATAGCTTTCCTAATTGACTTCTCAAACTTTGTCTTTAGTTCATGACGAGCTGCCTTGCTTTCATTGATCAGGATCTTTATCTTGGTCATTCGCTTCAAAGTATCATACGTCAAACTTGCAATATCGATATTAGCATAAATGATGTACTATTCCTTGTGATCCGAGGACACCACTTCGAATGATCCCTTTGTAGTAATCCGCATATATGATATGTGCTGAATTTCCAAGCGTTCTAGATTTGAAAAAGCAATTGCTTTCCGAAATGCAATCCTTTCCATAGCAGTAGCCATCGCTTCAATATTATTCCCACAAAATATCTTCGATCATTTTTAGAAACTTCATCAGTCGCTTTGTCCATCATATATCTTCTGAAGAAATATATGTAGCTCGGATGTAATAACTTCAATTCAAAAGCTCCAAAAATCTCGATATAGTCTTCGGACATATCTTCAAGATTTCGTACAAGCTTCAATTCATGATGTCCTTCATGATAAAATACTTTCAAAATGGGCTTTGTTTGTTGTGTTCCATCAAACATCTTCAACCCAGGCTTTGTAATCTTCTCAAAGTATTTATCACTCAACTCAGCCAAATATACATCATCATCATTAGCATCCGCCTTTTTCTTCTTCTTCTTTTCATAAAAATACACACCGTCTTCTTGCTGACATCTAAATTCCAGGAACTTCTTATCTTGAGTCACACCAACTTCAAGTAAATGAGCTAGACCTTCACCACGTGCTGAATTTGTCAGATTACGTAATGGAAGTTTCACTAATTCTTTTAAGTCTTGGACTGGCAGCTGAAGAATTGACGAGTAGAAATGATAAACGTCACACAACGCAGTCACTCTCTTAATCAGAAACACCTAATCATACTTCCAACCCACAATCTTTACTTCTTTATCATTTGCTGGAACTATCATAGCATCAAGCAGCTCGGAAATAGATTGACCTTTCTGAAGTACACTCCTCACCAGATCACCAAAAGTTTGAGTAGTGTTCCAAGTCCTTCTTTGTTCTTCCGAAACATCATAAATACCAGAGTATGTTTCATGGAACATCTTGATTAGATCTTTTTGTTTATCATGAACTACTTGACTAAGAGACATATTTACAATTTCCTGAGGTTTTAGCATCCTTGTTCGTTTGGTCAACTCAAGATATTCAGGATTGGTCATGTCTAGTGTCATTATCCTCTTTTGTCTCTTCTTAGTAGCTTGAAAGATTCTTACCAGATTCGTCATCGTATCAGCACCAAGCACACTAACTTTGTTTCTCGGATAATTCCTTGAAAGTAACCAATCCTTCAACTCAAAGAACCCCATTCTATCCGGTCTTTGTGATTTAACTCTCCAACTGGAATTTCATCAACAATTATGGCTTCAGCAATGGGTTCCCATTCTCCTTGTTCAATAGTGTTGGACCTGAATTAAGACTGAGGCTTACCAAATTGAAGATCCAACAGTATTGACTTATCGGTGCAGAACACGATGCAAGACGTTGATAATAATAGACTATGGGGGAGTATTGTTGGACCTGAAGTTTAGTCTAATATTATCACCACAGTCAAAGTCAACAAAAGTCAAGGGTCAAAGTCAACACAAAAGTCAACATGATGCGTTCGGGACGAAGATTAGAGACAAGACGTTGAAGGCAACAGAGTTTAATTGTTAATAAATATATTTTGTGTCAACAAAATATATTTAATCATTTCGTCTTTTTAGTATTTTATGTAATATATATATCTTGTCTTTATGACAAAATATATAATAGACTAAACATTAGGGTTTTTTTTGTATTATTTCTAGTTGTCATGTTTTAGTCTAAGTCTAGGGTCCTATTTGTCATTAGTCCAAAGTGTCATTAGGCTATAAATAGTAAATAGCAATTAGGGTTTTATACGCTTGAATGAGCCAGATTTGGGGTCTTCCACGTATACAAAATCTGATGCAAATCAAATGGATCAAATATGAGTTTTGTTAGTGTTCTTCAAGTGTTCTTCAAGTGTTCATTCAAGTTCATTATATTTTTGTCAATTCTGATCCAAATCTTCACCAAAATCCATGATTCAAAACTGAATGGGACCAACAATATGGTATCAGAGCCTAAACGAGATCCATTTTGAATCAATTTTTGAAGATTAGTTTCTGATTTTAGAGAATTGGGAAGAAGTTTTAGAGAGAGAAACCCGATCTGATGGGTTTTTAGAGAGAGAAACCAGATCTGAGTTTAAAATCATCAGATCTTCATCAACAATCATCAGATTTATTGATTACAACAACAGATTTGAAATCTACAAACTCAGATTTGCAAGAAAATAGAAGAAAATTTTCAGATCTGAAAGTTTTTGTCTCACACACAGTTGTGTGTGTTCTTGGTGTTCTTGGGGCTTCAAATCTCGATCTTGCGACACTAGATCACACCTGAACGAAAGTTCAAATCTTTATACGAAAGTACTGTGTCAACATACCATATGAAAGTACTGTTTAGGCACCTTGCGAAACTACCATTTCTTGAGAATCATCCTGACCTTCCCTCCCAAACCATAACACATCGTCCAACCAAAACCCATAACGTTATTGTTTATCACTTCATTCTTGTGCGAAACTACTTCTTTGTACCTGCAATCAAAATCATCAAAACCAACATCAAATCAACAACCAAGGTCATCAGATCTATTAAACTTTAAACTTTAACAAAAAATACAAAAAATAACTAAACCATTTCAACCTCATAATCATCACCTCTAAAACCAAACAAACCCACTTCATTTCCAGCTCTACATCACCACATCGTCCAGCTGAATCTATCATTTCCAAATCATCTCCCACCACCACAGATCTACCATCCAACATCGTTCAACCATACCCATAAACTAAACACAAACCCATCTCTCGTCCACCATAGCCATCACATCCAACATGATGTATCCCATAACCACATCATTCACCAATTACAACATGTTAAGTCAACAGATCTGAACATACAACGATGTTGGTCCATTAGATCGCGATTTCAGTGCTATAATGATAAATAATCAACAAAACCCACTAGAATTCAATGAAACATTGTCCAAATACTCTTAACACACAGTAACAAAGATCAAATCAACACAAGCAGAGGTAATCGGGCTACAAAGATGATAATAATAAGCTCCTAGCACCTCAGCCGTCACACACACACAATTAGGGTTTGATAAACTTGCAAAAACTTCCATTCAAACGAGAAAACATTATATTAAATAGAACAGACATAGGTTCGCTGACAGATTCGCTGACAGCGAATCTGTCATTCAAACCTATCAGCTTCGCCGGACACAAAACAGGTTCGTCCGGCGACTGATCTAATCTATAGTCTACTCTAATCAGGACTTCCGGGCGAACCTATAGATTCGCCCGTAGGTTTGCTAGTTACACTAAGACCAAAATACTTAACAAATCAAAAATAAAGCTGACATGCCGGTGAGTCCAACCTATATGTACTATCAATACTCCCCCTAGGTTGGACCTCACTTGGGAAGTCTTCTGTTTAAGATCCGTCTCTTTTCAGCTTTAAAGGTTCTTAATGAATGATCCAGCTCTCGATTCAATTCCGGCCAATGGATTAGTAACATCTTCAGATCCGGCCTCACCACTATCACTCAGATCCAGAAAAAAATCAACAAATTGTGCTTCGGTATTTCAGGCATCTCAGTAACTGTAGTTTCCTCCTGAACATCTTCAGTCTGCCACTCACCTAGCACTTTTGATCCACTAACTTCCGCCTCAACAGGCTTTTCAAATCTCTTCTCAATCGATTGATCCGATTGTTTGGATAGATCATATATCCATCTCTAAGTTCAGATCATCAGTCCTCCTTAACCTCTCATTCACCCTTCTCACTCAGCACGTACCCCCTGGCTTTATTCGCAACTCTCACAAATAAGTTGGCTTCAGCTTTGGTGTCATCTCCAGCCCCGTGCTTGATCTCATTCTCACACAGCACCTTCAAATCTTCATCAAAGAATGAGAAGATCTCCATAGGATCAAATAATCTAATTTCCGGACGTTCCACCCCTTTCAATCTTATAATCGCCTCCCCCGTGCTGTTATCATAAAACCATTTCTCTAACTCTTGCAATCTTTGTGGCTGAGTATCTGGAACCCTCACTCTGTTCATAATCTTAGGTGCAGCCAACTTTAGCACCACCATTCCCTTCCACGACACCCAGTGCTTATCTTTCTTTGACCTCTTCCTTATCGGCTTTTTGGTACCCAAATTCTGTGAAGTTATCTTCTGCAGCCCTTTTAATCGCAACTTCAAATGCACTTGCCCTGCCACTATCCTCCTTGCCAAGCAGAGGGAGTTCAGCTAATCTCCTCAGATCCCATTTGGGCAGTGTAGCAAAATGCTTTCTGTTCTTTATATAGCAAATATCCCCCCTATTCTATTTATCATATACGCATCAATCTGAGTGTTGTATTTCCATGAAATAATCTGTCTATCCATTTGCATGGTGTTTGGTTCATCTAGGTGTTGAAAGATTGGGACTTCAGAAGTAATCTCTTCATCTTTCTTGAACCATTCGGATTTGTCTAGATCAATGTGCTCAAACAAATAAGCCACAGCCTTATCTTCAACATTGTACTGTTCTGGTTCATCCTCTGGATCATCCTCCACATCCTCTTCATTACCCATACCCATATCCACATCCGGTTCATCACTCAGACTGAAGTTTACATTAGAACCACCAACAACCTCTGATCTTGTGAACGCATCAAGATTTATACACATTTCTTCATCAAAAACATCTTCAACAACCTTTTCTTTTGACTCAGCTCTAACTCCATAATTCATTAACGGATACTTTGAAGCATCCGTTAAGCTGTTCAGCTCTTGCTCAGACATTGCAGGATAAGACCCATCCTTTTCCTTCAAGTTATTCAGTTTTTGAAGATCCGAACAATCTGGCATTGTTGGTCTTTGACCATCCTGGCCATACCCTTGATCACATCCCCCTTTTCTTTGTCATTCTTTTCCAACTCAGCATATTTCTTCTTCAACTCTACCAACTCACCCTTTACCTAAGTATCTGTTTCAGCAGTTTGCATAGGAATCCCATGCTTTTGCTTTGTTCTCCTCTCAGATTCAGCAGAAGCATTATCAGTTTTTCTCTTCGAACTCCGTTCCCCTTGTGCATCCAATTCTGTACCTCGTCTATATCCTTATCCAATGAATATTCCTTTTCTTTTTCATATGGTTTTCTCTTCTTCAGCTTCTTTTGAACTTTCTCAACGTTCTCACCTACTCTCTTCTTCTCAATCTCCTTCAATCTTTGTATGTGTACCATCTATCAGCCGGATACATGTTCTCCCATAAGTATGATATACTCCCCACACAATCGTATCTAACTGACTTGCAATCGCTGAGGATCCTTGATTGCATCGGCCATATACTCAAAGTATCACCAAGAACATGTAGATCAGGCTTCATGTCATTCAAAATCATTTGCATGAATCGTGGATACAACAGCCACTTATCCTTCTTCGCAGCATGTATATTCTCAATCATCTAGTTAAAGATAAGCTTTGCCAAATTTGCTTTCTGCCCTTTGAAGAACAACACCATCGCCCTTGCCCAATTAAGGTTTAATCCATCATTTCCTCCCTTCCTGTGATCTAGGCACATAATGAATCCATGAGCGATGTATCTCCATTCTCTGATCAGAAATGACTTGATGAATTCCATCTTTTTCTCTCCAGGCATTGGACCCTCATAACCAGCAGTTCTTAACTCAATGTATACATCCTCACCTGTTGGGGTTATTTGAAGATGTCACTTTCCAAATATAAGCGAGTGAAGATATCGAGCTTCATCACGAGCAAGCACGGGTGAAGACGTTCATAATTTGTATTTGTCTTAGAATATTTGTGTAATCAATGATGCTATCAAAACTTTAAGTTGCTCTCTATGCCCGTCACATGAAGATTTAAGCTGATATGTCAAATTTGTAAAGTGTCATCTTAGGGGGAGTACTGTTGGGGTTATTTGAAGATGTCACTTTCCAAATATAAGCGAGTGAAGATATCGAGCATCATCACGAGCAAGAACGGGTGAAGACGTTCATAATTTGTATTTGTCTTAGAATATTTGTGTAATCGTTTCGTGCTTAAATGCGCGTTTGTGCTTAACTGCACGTGGTTAGGTTACATTGTAAGGTGAATGGTATAGACTATAAATACCATCACCTAGGTCATTTGTTAAGGGAGTTGCATACATTTCATTCCATATCCATTGTGACCTCTCCATTGATCTAATACAATTCTCCTATTCATATGATCATCAATCTTCATCATACTTTGCATTGATCTTCATGAACATTCAAGCATCAATACGTGATCAGTGAGTTTCCGCATCACTGATTGCAAACAACATCCCCAAACAATCTCAGATCTAGATCCTAGCTCGGTTCGTCTAGCACTTCAATTGGTATCAGAGCTGTTGGGTGATCTCTGATTGTTGTTGTTATTGATGGAATTTTAGCTACCATTAGCTTTGATTCATGTTTGTGTAAAGAACTGCAGAGTTGGAGATCAATTGGTGAAGATTTGACTGAGTTTTTGAAAAAATTGTTCATGTTCGTCATTTCACTGCTCAAAATTTGAAATCCGAAATTTGTTGTTGATATTGAGAAATTGATGATTGAGATATGTTAGAAATCACTATCCTTCGCTTCGTTCATGATCAAACATCACTGATTTGTTGATTTCAATCCATATTTTGTCAATTTGTCTCAAAACCCACTTGTTGTGTTCTTCATAAAAAATCCAGATCTGAATGAGATTTAGCTTGATTCAAGGTAGAAAAACTTTGAAGGATTGTTAGAAACATCATTCCTCAGCTAATACAAGTGTTGAATTGAACAAAAACATCAAAAATTGAAGAATTGATCTTGTGTTCATCACAATTTTGACTTTGAAAAGTCAATCTAATATGAAGATTTGAAGAATTGATTGATATTTGCCCAGAAACGCATCATAATCTGAAGAAGAATTGAAGAATTAAGTGATTGATTCAAAGAAAATTTTTCCTAAGTGTTGATAATCTTGAAGAAATTTTCAGACGGGTGAAGAAGATTTCAGCCGGGTGAAAGAAGAAAAACATTGTTCAGCTGGGTGAAGGAACTGTTCAGCCGGGTGAAGTACTGTTCAGCCGCGTGAAGGAACTGTTCAGCTGGGTGAAGTATTGTTCAGCCGCGTGAAGTGTTCAGTCGGGTGAAGAAGAAATACACTGTTCAGCCGTGTAAAGAAGGAAAATCTGTTCAGCCGGGTAAAGACACTGTTCAGCCGTCCCAACCTTGTTGACCCGTCCAAACAGTTACCCGTCTCAACGTTGACCCGTCCCAAGTTTGACCCGACTCAACAGTAAAAAAAAAAAAAAAAAAAAAAAAAGTATCAAGATGACTTTGAAAATTCAAGTCTGGAAAATTGAAAAATTCATTTTTCCAAAATTTCAAATTAGTCATTTTTAGCCACCATGACTTCCCAGAAAAAGTATCAAGATGACTTTGAAAATTCAAGAAAAATGTCAACGGGCATGTTAACCGTGATCCGAGAAGAAAATAAAAGAGAAGATATCAATAAATTTATTACAGAATTCAATCATATGTTTGAAACAACATATTTTCAAGTAGCCAAAGCTTGTGATCAAAAGAGAAGAGATTTTCATGAACACACAAAACTTGCTCTTGTGAGTCAAACAAATTCTCATGACAATCAGGAAGATGAAGAAGAATATGATTGGAGTGAAAACAATGATGTTGTTTCCATTCAAGAGATTGAAAAGAAAGATAAAGAAATCAGCAACTTGTCAGAAACCATTGCAAAGCAAGATGAGACAATTGCTCAACTGAATTCAGAAATAAAGAGATTGATGTCAGAAAAAGAAAATGAGAAAGATGTTCAGAGTTCTTATGTTGAAATGCCAATTGAAGTCAGAGAAAATATGTGCACCAAAGAATGTTTTCAACAAGTTGAACACTACAGAATATATTCTTTCAAGATTTGTGATAAACTCAAGAAGGAAGAGCAAATGCACAAGAATCTGAAAGAACAACACGAAATATCTGATCAAAGAAGCACATCTCTTGAAGAGTCACTCAAGAAAAGTGAAAGAGAAGCAATGAATGTCAAGAATGAAGCTGAAAAATCAAATGCACACTCATCTAGTGTGATCAAAGATTTGCAAGAAGAAATTCTAAAGTTGAAGAAATTGTCTGAGATGTTCAATTCAGAGAACAACGTTCTGAAAACCAAATTGCAAGAAGAACAAGAGAAACACGCAAGTCTACAAAACGATCACCAATTGTGTGAAGATAGACTAAAATCTCTTACACAGAATGTTGATTCAATGCTTACTGAAAAGCAAAATCTGAATGTTCAACTCATGGAGCTTACTGACAAACTGAACAAATCACAATCTGATCTTATGAAAATCAAAGAAGAAGCTGAAAAAGCAAAGTCATTCAAACTGAAAAATGAGAGATTAGTGCCAACCGGAATTGTTGGATCACTATCTTCTCAAGAAGAAGAAGAAAAGACACAAGAGTTTCAGTCAAAGAAGAAGAAGAAGGTTAGAAGAAAGAAGAGCAAAGCCAAGAAGAACAAGACAAAGGCCGCTTCATCTGATTCTACACCCCAGCTTTCTTCAACTCCAAAGTCTCAAGATTCCGAATCCCCGAGTGATTCAAACATTGATGTATACTGTTTAATCTGTGACTCTGAAACTCATCATATCTCTGATTGTATCTACAGTCAAGGTGTCTTTCCATATGGTTCAAAAGCAAAAATGTTCAAGACTCCAGCTTCTTCAAGCAAGATTCAACAAGATTCAGAGGTCAAAGCTTCAACTGCAAAGACTTCTCAAAAGCAAAGAAAGAAGTCTCCCTTCAAGGCTCATCAGAGGTACTGCGAGATATGTGAAATGTACAATCACACGACAACGGAATGCTACTACAGCAAGTACTGCACCAACTGTCAGATGTACAACCACGACACAATGGAATGTTACTACAACAAGTATTGATCTATTTGTGACATGGTAAATCACAACACATCCGAGTGCTACTACAAGCCGAGAAGGTCTGTCCAAAGAAGTTCATCATGTGCATACCCTTCCAGGTATTTTTCTAACTTTAAAAGATCTAATCATAGACATTCGTTTGATGAAAATCAACATGTCAATGATTCATGGACACCAAAGTTTGTCAAAAACAAAAAGGGAAATCATGATTTAAATGATAAAATGATTCCAATAGTGAATCAATCTTTGAATAAGAAATATAGTCAACAAAACCTGTTTTTAAATGAAATTCACAATTTGTTTGAAAATGACTATAATTACACTTTTGACAAACAATCCATGAAAGAAGATGAAGGTACAAATTACATTGTATCATCAGAACCACCACCTGAAGGTATTCTTTGCACTTATGAGAATATCTCTTATGTTGATGAATTTGGACGACCCAAAACCGAAATGGTTTGGGTCATTACCTCTAACTAATTTGTTAGTGTGTTAGGGACAGTTATGGAGGCCGGTCAAACAAAGAAAAGAAGACCGTGGCTGATCCCTTATCATGACAAGATACCGAATCTTGTTCATGAGGTTTTCGATGCAACTGATGCCAAATGGAGTTGGAAACAACAAGGAATCATTGCAGGAATTTTTTAAAAAACATTTTCAAAAATCAAACAATGATGGCAGTGCAAGAAACAACCGATGTTTCATTTCGTCTGTTTAGATTAAGTATATTGCATGCACTCTTCATACGTTGATAACATATCTGCCATTTTCTTTTCATTAAACTTTCAATTTTCGTAGAAATTTAAAAGTTTAGGGGGAGAAATTATTATTTAAAAAAAAATCAGAAAAACCCAAAAATATGTTGAATCTACTTGCACGTACATGAGAAATGATAGTACACTAGAGTTATTCGACACATCATTTTTAAACAATAAAGACTGAAGCGTGAAAATTGATGTGCGAGACGGCTCAGACAATTAGACTGAACAAGTATATTCTTTGATGATTTAACTAAATTCTAATGAGTTTTTGTGGTTGAAACTTCTTAGTGCATGTGAAACGTTTATACAAATCAAATAGATATCTTGTGAAGCATCCAAATTTCATCGGGTAACGATGCAATCTATTCAGTGTGATGAACCGCATCGTGAGCTTCTTTGTTGTGGTACCCACAGACCTGAAGTCTCACACGAAGTCTCTTTTGAGCTTCAAGATGCAGCAAAAGATTCCCAAAAATGGAACAAAAAGAGTCCCAAATGTGGACCGTCACTAATCAAATTCCAAAATGGAATTCAGAAGATTCCCAAGGGGAACAATAGGAAAAATAAAAATTCCAAAAAGGAATTCAAAAGAAGTCCCAAAGTGGACCAAATCCAAATAGAACCCAAATTCCACACTGTTTATGATTGTAAGTGACCTAACGTGTTGAGTTGTTCTCAGGATATTTAGATGAAGTGTATAACTTTCTAATGTGCAAGGTATGGGTCACTCAAAGCTTATTCTTAATCAACCTAATTGATCATCAAGAATAGAAAAAGTAAGTGTGTCACTTCGAGCTAATTGATTTGTTCAACAATTCATCACTCAATTACTTCATAATTCAAATGTCTATTTTAAAAACTGCAAAACATGTGTTGGATAAATTGCTGGTATGATCTCATTGCAGGTAAAAGATTCATGAATGTAAAGAGAAAATTCCAAAAATATCAAAAACATTAAAAAAATTCAAAAACACCAAAAAGATTGTCATTTTTAATATTTTTCTTCTGTTTTGGCAGTTTAACATGTGTTATTGATGTAGGAGTTGTTCATCAAGCAATATCTCATACGATTGAGAACTTAATCTTTACATTGATGATAAATGCACATTATTGCCTGAGTTTTAATGTTTTTCTTTGAGTTGCAGGAACAGTTTCCAATGCAGAAAAAGCTTCCACGCGACTTGAAGATGTTCCTGTTGAAGCCTGATTCCAGTCCAAAGATCTCCAAGTCAGTTTGCTGAGTGTTAAGAATCCTCCTCTTAATATCTCATACACAGATCTCGTTAACCTCTAAAGCAAAAGTTGAGGGGGAGTATTCTAAGTCAAAGAAGTCTTCGCATTCTACTTCAACCATTGAAGAAGATCCCGTTGCTGATATATAGATTCACCGGAATCTACTCTCTTCTTATTTCTTTCCATAGCCTCTGATGTTACTCAAAAGGGAGAGAAGGATGCAGATTGCTTGTTGAAAGACAGAGTTTTGATAGCATCATCTTAGGGGGAGTACTGTTGGGTCCTCTTGAAGATAATGCATACCAAAACTTTAAGTTGCTCTCTATGCTCGTCACATGAAGATTTAAGCTGATATGTCAAATTTGTAAAGTGTCATCTTAGGGGGAGTACTGTTGGGGTTATTTGAAGATGTCACTTTCCAAATATAAGCGAGTGAAGATATCGAGCATCATCACGAGCAAGCACGGGTGAAGACGTTCATAATTTGTATTTGTCTTAGAATATTTGTGTAATCGTTTCGTGCTTAAATGCGCGTTTGTGCTTAACTGCACGTGGTTAGGTTACATTGTAAGGTGAATGGTATAGACTATAAATACCATCACCTAGGTCATCTGTTAAGGGAGTTGCATACATTTCATTCCATATCCATTGTGACCTCTCCATTGATCTAATACAATTCTCCTATTCATATTATCATCAATCTTCATCATACTTTGCATTGATCTTCATGAACATTCAAGCATCAATACGTGATCAGTGAGTTTCCGCATCACTGATTGCAAACAACATCCCCAAACAATCTCAGATCTAGATCCTAGCTCGGTTCGTCTAGCACTATCATCAGCTGTCATCTTTACCTCATTACCAACATCCCCTTCGAGTTTCAAAATTTTTGCCAAATCAGCTTCAGTAAAAACAACATCTTGACCTTCAACCTTTAAGCTTATCCTTGAGGGTTGTACACCAACATCCAACACAACATTTCTCCAGAAGTCACGAACGTGTGAGTCATACACGACCGGAGAATAAGATATAGCATGATGTATTTGATAAGATTTGAGCCATCTAATGCAGTCCTTGTACCCTGTGGCTTTATCATGGTTCTCGTTCAACAACGCGCACATATTGTGCTTCTTCTCGAAATATAATGTAGACATAATGCCTGAAACAGAAACGGAAGTTGATCAGAAAAATAAATTTAGAACAGTTTATAGGTTCATTTGAATGTAACAGATTCGCTGACCGACGAACTTAAAATTAGATTGCAGAACTTATAGATTCGACGGCTTCAAAGCCTGACACAAAGTGCGGGCGAACTTGTAGGTTCGCTCAAACCATCGGGCGAATGCTGATGCACGGGCAGCATAACGGCATAGGTTCGCTCAGTTGTGATGAACTTTCATTCAGGTTCGCCAAACGAACACTAGGTTCGCTCGAAATCTAGATTTTGAAAATAGGGCAGAATCAATAGGATTAACCAATTAGAACACACCAACATGCATTTAATCACAAGAAGAACACGTTAGAATTGATTTTTATCAAACAATCAACCACAACTAAGTTTAAACAATCAGAGACAAGTTAATGGGTTCGAATGGATTGAAACAGGTTAGAACACGATTAAAACATGATGATTTGGATTAAAAGCACTTGTGTTTACATACCTGAAGGAATTAAAACGATTCAATTTGTAATGAAAAGCCTTAAGTGAGATTCGAACTTGAAACTTTTGAAACAAACCGGTTACAGTGACAGCGAATTTGATGAATGAATTCGCAGAAAACATATATATAGAATACCTAGGTTCGCAGGGACATGACCTGGCGAACCTCTGGTTCGCTCGAAACATTTGGTCAGAAGAAATTCGAGGAGACTTAAACCAGATCCGGGCAAACCTGTAGATTCGCTTCAGGTTCGTTGGTTTGAAAATTTAAAGAAAAAATTAAAATATTTTTGGTTTTCTTAAGTTTGATTTACTTTAAGAATCCTTGAACACGCCCCATAATTTCAACGCTTAAAAACAACAACAAGAAAATAAAAGGTAAAAGATAGAATAAAAAGAAAAATAAAATTAAGTAAAACTAAAATTAAAACTAAAGGAGAATATATATATTTTTCGTGAAGTTTTTCGAGCAGAATCTAGAGAGTCATGGATTGGCGGGATTGCAGATATGTTTCTCCATTTAAACCCATGCCTTATTCTTTTCAACAAGAGATCTGCAGCTTCATTTATCATGTTTCTGGTTTGATTGAAGAGACTCAAGCAACTCGGTCCCCACAGACATCTTGGTAAAGAAACTTGTCTTATCATCAGGGTTTATAGAGCAATACGATTGACTTTGCTTGAGTTTCTTTTGGATCAAATCTTGCATATTGATCAATTCATGGAGCTCTTTTGATTTGATGAGCAGGCAAAGACAATGATCAATTTTGTGAAACATTGTGAGTGCCATTTGACATTTTAGGAGTGGAGCTTTTCGACAATGATTCTTTGATGTTTGAACACATTGCGAATTTATTATTTGGGAAACTCAAATGATTAGAGCTCCAGGTCTATACCTACGTATAACAGAGGAGATAATCATTTGAGCATGCTCGGTGAAACTTCAGGTCTATACCGATGTATAACTGAGAAGATTCACCAACTCCAGGTCATTGTTCACACAAAGCAGATGAGTTAAGCACTTTGACTTAATACTTTTTGAGGAGCTAATAAGTAACTCACTCAGAGGCATTTCTGAAGAGCAACACTAGCAGCTTTTTATTATTATTATTATTATTTTTTTACTAACTAGAAACTCAATTCAGGGCTAGGGTGAGGGTGATTTGGGATGTTTTGGGGAAATCAAGGGAAAGATTTGACGCTCTCAACCCATTTCTGACAAGGACTTGTAACTTTCTGCAGACCAATCATGTCAAGGAGATAATCCTTATTGCTGAGTTCTTGAACTTTATGTTTGGCTACACAATCACTGTTTACTTCGTTTTCGGGCTGAGCCTATCTTGCATATCCCAAACACAATACTTCTGACTTCCTTCAATGTCTCTTCAACATCAATTTTAACGGGGATCCTGAAATAGCAAAATTTGAAAAACTATGAATAGTTAATCTTTAGTCTCCCACAAAATTTCTATATGATAGCTATCTAATAGTAAGTTTTTGTTTTTTTTTCTGATTTTCTTAATATATATACATGATATAGAGAAGAAAGAAAATAAAAAAAAAGACGGAGCGAAGAAATATGCGACACCCGGATTCTCAAGGTAAAAAAAATGAAAAACAAATATATTTACATATTTACAAAGCCATTTTTTAGAAGAAGGTGTTCAAAATGATATCAAACCCAGCATGGAAATCAGTTCATAAAAACGTGGTTTATCAAATGTTTTTGTGAAAAGATCTGCTTTTTGCTTTCTTGTTTTAATTGGAATGATATTAATGAACCCCTTTTCCTATGCATCACGAATGGCATGCATTCTTGTTTCAATGTGCTTGGTTCGTGTGTGATGGATTGGATTCTTGGCAATTCCGACAGAAAAGTGGTGTATGAAGGAAGTTGATGCCGTAATCCATCATCTGGTCCTAAATCCAGAGCACTTGGCAGCAGCAGCTTGAAGCAGCAATGTATTCAGCTTCTCCTGTGGACAAGGAGACTGTTGTTTGCTTTTTGCTTTGCCAGGAAACAAGACATTCACCGAGATTTTGACATCCACCAGTTACTGATTTTCTGTTTATCCTGCAACCAGCATGATCACTGTCAGAAAAAGCATGTAAATCAAAGTTCCCACCTTTTGGGTACCAAAGCCCCAAACGAGAGGAACCCTTAAGGTAACAAAAAATGCGTTTAACAGCTTTTTCATGCGATTCTTTAGGGTTGTGCTGGAAACGAGCACAGTAGCACACAGCAAATGTAATATCTGGACGGCTTGCAGTCAGATACATGAGAGATCCGATCATCGAGCGGTAACGATGAGCATCCACAGGATTCCCATTATCATAAAAAATTAGGCATGTTTGAGCAGTGAAGGGAATAAGTTCAGGAGAAGAGTCGTCCATGCCAAACTTTGTAAGAATTTCTTTGATGTACTTCTCTTGGTGAATAAGGATTCCATCAGGCTTCTATTCTACCTGTAGCCCCAAGAAGAAGCACATTTCACCCATGATAGTCATTTCAAAACGATCCATCATCACTTTCTCAAATTCTCTATACAGCTCCTCATTTGTCGATCCGAAGATAATATCGTCCACATACACTTGAACTATCAGCATCTCACCATTAACCTCCTTCTTGAACAACGTCATATCTATAGTCCCATGAGAGAAACCTTTACTAAGCAGATATTGTGTCAGAGTTTCGTACCATATTGGTGGAGCTTGATGCAACCCATACAAGGATTTATCAAGCTTCTACACCTTTGAAGGAAAATCTGGATCCTCGAAACCCGGTGGTTGACATACGTAGATCTCCTCATCGATATCTCCATATAGAAATGCACATTTAACATCCATCAGATAGACTTTAAAGTCTTTGTTAACAGCATGTGCATGAAAGATTCTAATGGCTTCGAGACGAGCGACATGGGAAAAGACTTCAGTGTAGTCAATCCCCTCCTCTTGAGCGAATCCTTTAACAACCAATCTGGCCTTGTTTCTGATAACAACACCGCGATCATCTGGCTTGTTCCGGAATACCCACTTATTGCCAATGGGGCACTTATTTGGAGGAAGATCAACTACTTCCCAAACTTTTAGCTTCCTAAATTGTTGTAATTCCATTTGCATGGCATCAACCCAACTAGGATCTTCAAGTGCTTGTTTGTAATTCTTTGGATGACCTGTGATAAGAAAGCAACATAGAGACACTCATTTATCAATCCACTCTGACTCTGAGTCCTCACACCATCAGTAATTGATCCAATGATATAATCATGAGGATGATCTTTTAAGGTTTTGAAGTTTGTGTTAAGCAACATTGGGTTTGATTGTGATGAGGATGCTTGATTAGATGGTTGAGATGGGACGGTTGAAGTTGGAGGAGGAATTGTATCGGTAGGAGGGTTGGGATGGAAGATGATGATGATGGAATATCTGATGGAGGAATTTGATCAGTTGGAGGTGGTGAAGGAATATCAAATGTGGTTGGAGGTAATTGGGTGACAGTATGTTGTGATTGTGATGGTGGTTAAGGTTGAGGATTGATTATAGTAACTGGAGTATGAGGAATGATGTCATCATCGTCAGAGTTTGGAAGATTAAAACAGTTGAAAACAGTGGTGGAATCGTAAAACCATGTGGGTTCACAGCCAATGCTTGTAGAGTTTGATTCTTGCCAATCAACATAGTAGGACTCTTGCACAATCCGCGTTCGCTTGTTGTACACACGATACGCTTTTTGTGTGTCAGAGTATCCCACAAAGAAACATTCATCAGAAACGGCTCCAAACTTCGTTTTCTGATCTTGAGTATTCAAAAGAGTACAAGAGCATCCAAAGGGGCGTAGAAAATCGATCAACGGCTTTATCCCACGAAACAGTTGATACGATGTCCTCATCTTGCTTTTGACAATCAGTACCCGATTTAGGATATAAGCTGCACAATTAACTGCTTCTTCCCAGAAGATAATAGGAAACTTTGACTCAATCAGCATAGTTCTAGCTGCATCCACAAGAGTTCGGTTCTTCCTCTCAGCAAGACCATTTTGTTGTGGCGTTCTTGCAGCGCTGAACTGTCTGAGAATACCTCTTTGTTCACAGAATGAATTGAAGATATGGTTTCTGAATTCCGTTCTGTTGTCGCTTCTAATAGCTTGAACCTTTCGCTTTCCAAGAACCTCAATCAAGGGAATCAGCTTCATTAACTCGTCAGCAGTCTCACTCTTGTTTGCCAGAAATGTCGCACAAGTGTATCTTGAGTAGTCATCTGTGACAACCAAACAATAAGATTTCTTAGCAATTTATTTGACACTTATTGGACCAAATAAGTCAGTATGCAGCAATTCAAGGGGCTGTGAGATAGAATTTTCAGTTTTAAGTTTATGTGGCTTTTTGTGCTGCTTTCCTTTAGCACAAGCCATGCATTTCTCTACCATAGAAAAATCTTTAAGTGGTAGTTCCCTTACCAAATTGTTCTTAACCAACTTATTTAGTATTTTGAAATTAATGTGTCCTAAACGTCTATGTCATTGAAAAGATTCAAAAGATGAAGCTTTAGACAGAAGACAGGTCACAGTGGAAGTTGATTCTTTTGATCCCATATTCAGCATATATGTATCATTTAGTCTTGGAGCTCGCATGATCACCAATTCTTCAGGAATTGTAAACTCCGGCTTCAAGAATAGGCATTCATTTGGAAGAAATAACACAGGAATATTCTTATCACAAATTTGTGATACACTAAGAAGATTAATTGCCAACTCAGGAACATAGTTAAGATCTTCCAAGGTTAGTGAACCATTTGAAACTTCTCCTTGACCAATCATCTTTCCACCCTTCTTGTCTCCAGCAAAAGCAACATAACCACCATTAATAATTCGATAATTTGTCAGCAGGTCCTTCAACCCTGTCATATGTCTGGAACGTCCACTATCAATGTGCCGATGACTATTTACAACGGCGCTGGTATGTTCCTGACATTTTGCAAAAAGTGAATTAGACTTTTGAAATTGGGACCCAAGCCTTAGTGTACTTAGGTCTCTGAGCTGAAGAAGATTTACTGAATAAATTATTTACAAATGTATTTAATCTTCTTCCTAAAGATCTATGCTTTGAACTATTTGCAACTAACTCAGGGCATTGCTTGACAGTATGATCATCATTTCCACATTTAAAGCAATGAAATTTCAAACCTACTTTGGAAACTTTAGAAACAAGAATTCTATCCATTTCTATCTCTTCATCACAGTCTGTTGGTCCATAAAGATCGTGATTTCAGTGCTATAATGACTTGTATTACAACGAAACACACTTGACACAAACAAAGAAAGTCTAATAAAACCCAACACACAATAACGAGATTAAAACCACACAACAGGAGGTAAATACGCTACAAAGATGAATAATATATGCTCCTAGCACCTCCAGTAAACACACACACAACACAAGAGTTGGATAAGATTTTTGCCAAAAGTTGTCAAAGTTTTTTTTGTTGCCAAGAGATAAGGTCACAATATATATCAGCTATAGGTTCGCTGATAGATTCGCTGACAGCGAATCTATCAAGCGAACCAGATAGCTTGTCAGCGAATCTATCAAGCGAACCAGATAGCTTCGCCGGGCATAAACAGATTCGCCCGACGACAAAACTAATCTATGTGACAACACTAATCTAGACTCCCGGGCGAATCTCGTAGGTTCGCTAGAACAAAAACAACAAAATACATAACATAAACAAAGTAACACCGACATGCCGGTGAGTCCAACCTATACATGACTATCAATACTCCCCCTTGGTTGGACCTCACCCGGGGAAGTCTTCTGTTTTAGCTCCGTCTTTTTCGGCTTTAGAAATGTTCAATGAAAGCTCCTGCCCTCGATTCGATCCCGGCCAATGGATTAGTCACGTCTTCAGATCCGGCCTCATCATCTTCACTAAACACCAAAAATGACTCAACAAATTCTGCTTCGGTGACATCAGTATCAGGCACATCAATAACAGTAGTCGCTGCCTGTACTTCTTCAGTCAGATCCTCACCTAACACCTCCTCTTCAACTTCAACGTGCTTCTCAAACCTTTTCTCAATTGACTTATCTAATTGTTTAGACAAGTCATCCATATCCAAATTCTGTTCATCCGTCATCCTCAACCTTTCATTCTCCTTCCTTAACTCAACACGTACACCTCGGGCTTTGTTCGCAACTTTCACAAACAAGTTGGCTTTAGTTCTCGTGTCGTCTCCTGCCCCGTGCTTGATCTCATTCTCACACAAAACCTTTAGATCTTCATCACAGAAGGAGAAGATCTCCATAAGATCGAACAATCTGATTTCCGGACGATCTTCACCTTTTAATCTGATTACCGCTTCACCAGTGCTGTTATTGTAAAATCACTTCATAAACTCTTGCAATCTTTCCACGAAACCCAGTGCTTATCTTTCTTTGACCTCTTCCTTATCGGCTTTTGGTACCCAAATTCCATGAAGTTATCTTCTATAGCCCTTCTAATCGCAACCTCAAATCCACTTGCGTTTACATACCTGGAGGAATTAAAACGATTCAATTTGTAATGAAAAGCCAAAAGCGAGATTCGAACTTGAAAATTTTGAAACAAAACGGTTACAGTGCAAGCGAATATGTTAAATGGTTTCGCAGAACAACATATATACAAAGCCCATGGTTCGCTGAAAGACAACGAGGCAAATCTCAGGTTCGCTCGGAACATTAGGTCAGAAGAAAGTCTAAAAGACTTAAACCAGGTTCGGGCGAGCCTGTAGATTCGCTGATGGTACGCTGGATTGAAGAAATTAAAATATTTTTGGTTTTTGATAATTTTGATTTCCTTTGAGAATCCTTGAAACGCCCCACAATTTCAACGCTAAAAAATAAAAGATAAAAGATAGAATAAAAAGAAAATAAAATGAAAAATAAGAATAAGTGAAACTAAAACTAAAGTAGGATATATATATATTTTTCATGACGTTTTGAGCAGAATCCGGAGAATCATTGATTGGCGGGATTGCAGATATGTTTGTCCATTTAAACCCATGCCTTAGTCCTTTCAACAAGAGATTAGCAGCTTCTTTTATCATGTTTTTGGTTTGATTGAAGAAGCTCAGACAACTCGGTCCCCACAGACATCTAGGTAAAAAGAACAAGTTCTGTCATCAGGATATATCTGAGCAATACGATTGACTTTGCTTGAATTTCGAGGATCAAATTTTGAATATTGATCGATGCATTAGCTTCTTTTGAGACAGTGCAATTTTTTTTGCATCCTTTTGTGAGTGGAGCTTGTCAGCAATTGATTCTTTTCAACACAATGCGACTTATTATTTGGGAAACTCAAATAGTTCAGAGCTCCAGGTCTATACCGACGTATAACAGAGGAGATAAACATTTGAGCATGCTCGGTGAATCTTCAGGTCAATACTTCCGTATAGCAGAGAAGATCCACCAACTCCAGGTCAATACTTCCGTATAGCAGAGGAGTTAAGCACTTTGACTCAATACAATCTGAGGAGTTAACAAGTAACTCACTCAGAGGTTTTTCCGAAGAGCATCACTAGCAGCTTTTTATTTGTTTTGCAAACTAGAAACTCGATTCGGGGATAGGGTGAGGGTGATTTGGGATATTTAGGGATATCAAGGCAAAGATTTGACGCTCTCAACCCATTTTTGACAGAACCCGTATCTTTGTGCAATCCAATCATGTCAAGGGGATGATCCTTGTGGCCGAGATCTTGAACGTTATGTTTGGCTGCACAATCACTGTTTACTTTGTTTTCGGGCTGAGCTTATCTGACATATCCCAAACACAATACTTCTGACCTCCTTAAACGTCTCTTCAACATCAATCAAAACGGAGATCCTGAAATAGCAAAATTTGAAAAACTATAAATAGTTAATCTTTTAATATCTCCCCCAAAATTTCTATATTATAGCTATCTAATAGGAAATTTTTGTTTTTCAGATTTTCTTAATATATATATACAGAATAAAAGAGAAAATAAAAGGAAATAAAATAAAATAAAGGAGCGAAGGAATGAGTGACCCACGGAATTTTAAAAGAAGAAAATGAAAAAGTTATTTACATATTTACAAAGTGAAGACAAATTAGACTTTTGAAATCGGGACCCAAGCCTTAGTGTACTTAGGTCTTTGAACATTCGATGATTTACAGAAAAATTATTTACAAAGGAATTCAATCTTCTTCCTAAAGATCTATGCTTTGAACTATTTTCAATAACCACAGGGCAGTGTTTGACAGTATGATCAAAATTTCCACACTGAAAGCATTGAGATTTTAAACCCTTTTTAGAACATTTAGCAGTCTCTTCATTACTATCAGATGCTTGAGAGTTACAATCACTGCAAGAGTCGTAAGACTCTTTTGACTTACCTGTTGTGACTTTTAACCTTAGAGGGTGCATGTTTAAATTTAGCAGAGTGGTTCATGGATGAAGAAGATGATTCCTTGTCTTTCGGTTTTGAAATTCTTATTGGTGTGAAAGATGGAATTTGATGAGACAAGAATTTTTGAAAACAATTTGTTTTAGTTTGAGTTTCAGAGACTTGACCTGAAAGTTTAACTTTGTCACTCACACAAACATTTCCAATATCATCATTCAAATTACTTAAGTTCGAAATTGAGCATCCAGAATTAATATCACACATAATATACTTTGAAGTTAAAACTTGACTAGAAATAAAGACATTTAAATTGCTGTCTTCAACAGTCTTCTTTGAATCAAAGCTAGGGTTACTAGAACTTCCAAGACCACTACTTTCACCATAAGCATAATCCTCTCTCACCTCATTAAGATTCACTTCACTTAAACCTACAATAGAGCTGTTAGTATCATTCTTTATAATCTCTTGAATCAACTCATTTGAAGGATGAGGAATGGGTGTAGGAGAATAACAGAAGGTACTAGGTGGAGGATATACTTGTGCATCATCTTTATGACCCAACCCGGTCTTAAATCTAGCCCCCTTTTGTTTCTTCCATAACTCCTCCCTTTTCATACTAGCAATGGTCCACTGTTCCAGTTTATTTTTGAGTTTTCTTGTTTCAAATTCAGCAAGAGTGACTTGCTCAGTCAAATAGTTTACTTCACAGTTCCTTTCTAAAAGAGATCTTTTCAAATGTTCGTTTTCTTTTAAAGCCTCTCTCAATTTAACAAAAAATTTTGATTCGTTCTGTTTAAGCTCTTTGTTAATTGTTTTTAATTCATTTTCATTTGTCATTAAAAGTTTATTTGCCTTATAAATACCGATCAAACGAATTTTGCATGCGGATGAACACATATCCTCAACGACATCATAAGGAAGACCAACAACCAGTTTTTCAGCCGCGAGAGCACGATCACACTGGCAGTAAGGAGTGTTCCTCTTGTATTCATCCACAACTTCAAGCTTTGCCTGTTCAATCATGGCTTCCATGTCAAGCTTTGATTCCATAACATTATCAGCATCGGTACCAGCATTTTCAGCCCCATTACCAACGTTGACAGTGACCTTCTCTTTCTTTCCAGTAAGTTCATCACACACTAATCCAGAAAGAACATCTTCTTCCTGATTCTTTCCCATATCAATCACCATCTCAGCAACTTTACCACCATTCTTTCCCTCTTCCCTCAAACCATAATCAGCAACCTCCAGGACTGCACCAGTTGAGTTTGCAGCGGATGTAATCGGTGCAGTGTTCTGAGGAGAGACACTTGAAAGCATCATGGATTGATTATATTCTTTTCTCTTTAAATCCAGATCAATTGACTTCAATTTGTTTATCACATCCATTAGTTTAAAGTCAAAGAAATTTCTTTCTTGTTTCAGCTTTTTGATATGAAGACTCCATTGAGGAGGAAGAGAATCCAAAAGCTTTGTCACTTGCTCATGATTTCCCAATTTTTCATCATAAGTTTTGAGATTGCTTGACACGGATAAAAAGCGATTCGTTATATCAGTCAGATTTTCATTTTTGAATCCAACGAATGAATTGAACTCATTTTCAGCCTGAGATTTCCAATCCGTTTTTTTTTGGAAATTAGGTTCTCTCGTAGGTTCTCTGGTAGGTTCGCTGGTAGGTTCTCTCTCAGGTTCGCTCGTAGGTTCGCTCTACGTTCGCTCGTAGGTTCTCTCTAGGTTCGCTCGCTCGCTCGTAGGTTCTCTCGCTCGCTCGTAGGTTCGCTCTAGGTTCTCTCGCAGGTTCTCTCGCTCATAGAACCAAACAGGTGAACTTTCGTTCAAAAATAGTAAGTTCGCTGATAAAAAAAATTGATATTTCCAAATCTCAAATATACAATAGATTCGCTGGAAGAACACCTAGATTCGCTGGATGAACAAATAGGTTCGCTGGGTTACGAACAAAACAGTTTCAGTTCAAAAACGATCAGAACAGCTTCAAAACACAACCAGTTGTAGATTTGTTTGTTTCAAAAGCTTCCTATGACCAAATGCGACAAATACCAAGCAAAATACAACACATAAACACACAAACCAGTCCAGAAAATAATCAAATAGTGTTTTGACACAAAAACCCCAAAATCAACACAAAAATCTCTAGAATCAAACAATCAAGAGCACTAAGGCTCTGATACCATATTGTTGGTCCATAAAGATCGTGATTTCAGTGCTATAATGACTTGTATTACAACGAAACACACTTGACACGAACAAAGAAAGTATAATAAAACCCAACACACAATAACGAGATTAAAACCACACAACCGGAGGTAAATACGCTACAAAGATGAATAATATATGCTCCTAGCACCTCCAGTAAACACACACACAACACAAGAGTTGGATAAGATTTTTGCCAAAAGTTGTCAAAGTTTTTTTTTGTTGCCAAGAGATAAGGTTACAATATATATCAGCTATAGGTTCGCTGATAGATTCGCTGACAGCGAATCTATCAAGCAAACCAGATAGCTTCGCCGGGCATAAACAGATTCGCCCGACGACAAAACTAATCTATGTGACAACACTAATCTAGACTCCCAGGCGAATCTATAGATTCGCCCCCGTAGGTTCGCTAGAACAAAAACAACAAAATACATAACATAAACAAAGTAACACCGACATGCCGGTGAGTCCAACCTATACATGACTATCACAGTCAGATAATTGAGAGTTACAATCACTGTAAGAGTCATAAGGCTCTTTTGATTTACCTGTTGTGACTTTTACCTTATCAGGTTCTGATTTAAGTTTATCGATGTGATTTATGGATGAAAAAGATGATTCCTTGTCTTTAGGTTTTGAAATCCTTACAGGTGTGAAAGATGGTATTTGATGAGAAAAGAACTTTTGAAAACAGTTTGTTTTTGTTTGACTTTCAGAGATATGACCTGAAAGTTCATCTTTTTCAATCACACAAACATTTCCAATGAAATCATCATTCAAATGACTAACGTTTGAAGTAGAGCATCCTAAATTACTATTACACATAAATTTGTCTGAATGTAAAACATGACTAGAAACAAAATTAATTAAGCTACTGTCTTCAATAGACTTCTTTGAATCAAAACTAGAACAACTAGAACTGCTAGAACAGCCAAGGCCACTACTCCCACCATAAGCATACTCCTCTCGCACCATAAGCATACCCTCAATTTTCCACAAACGGGGTATCCGTTAGGCGTGTGACATACCAGGATCTCAAGCCATTAGTTACACGAACTTTGACTCAACGTTTATAAAATATATAACTTTGTAAATAACCAAAAGTTCAGAGTTTAAAGGTTAAAACCAACTTTTAGCGGAAGCATAAATAAATCCGGTGCGCAAAATCCCGCACACAAAACAATAAACCAAATTAACAAAATAAAGTAGATATTAAATTTAATTTTTAAAATAATCCAAAAGACGACCTAATGCATGCATGTCCTATGTGCTCAACTCCTTAGCTACCTGAGAAAACATACTAAAACGGTCAACACATAATGTTGGTGAGTTCAATGAGATTTGTAAATAAATAAAAAGTACCGTTTATAACCAAAATAAACAAAATCCACTTTATTAGGCGGTTTGCAAGACCGTATGCTTATTGCTTGTCAACACGTCGAGATGAAAGCTAAACGTTATGTTGGTCCAGAATGATCGTGATTTCAGTGCTTTGTTGACTTGTTTAACACCAATATGTCAAATACTTGAAGAACAAAGTGAATAAAGTCCAAATAACCCAATATCAAGATCTAACACATAATCGAGGTTAATAAGCTACAATGATGAAAGATATAAGCTCCTAGCACCTCAATTGAACGATTACACAACACAAAATGGTAAGAATTCGTCTGAGTAAAAGATGTGCAAAAGTTGTATAAAGTTGTAGATAAGGTTACAATATATAGTGATGTTAGGTTCGCTGATAGATTCGCTCTAGCGAATCTATCCAGCGAACCAACACAGGTTCGCTGGGCACATAGGTTCGCCCAGTCGATACCTAATACAAAAGACACTGATGGCCTGCGGGCGAATCAATAGATTCGCCCGTAGGTTCGCTAGTACCAACAACATAACAAGTTTAACTATTACATACAAAAGTAACACCGACAAGCCGGTGGGTCCAACCTATACATAGTAGACTATCAATACTCCCCCTAGGTTGGACCTCACCTGGGGAAGTCTTCAGATTAGCTCCTGTCTTGTTGGCTTCAAAGTTGTTCAATAAAAGCTCCTGCCCGTTCTTTGATCCCGGCCTTTGGATTTGTATAGTCTTCAATTCCGGCCTCATCTTCACTCAGATTTAACATAGAATCCACAAACTCTGTATCTGCGACCTCTGTATCAGGCTCAGGATGAACTGTCGTTTCCGCCTGAATATCAGCTGTTGGCTCCTCGCTTTCAACTTCCAAGTCTACAACTTCAACAGGTTTCTCAAACCTCTGCTCAATTGATCGATCTAGCTGTCGAGTTAGATCGTCCATTTCCAGTTGCAGATCATCTGACCTTCTCAACCTCTCATTCACTGCCTTCAGTTCTGCACGAATCCCTCGGGCTTTGTTAGCAACCTTCACAAACAGGTTTGCTTCAGCAGCAGTGTCATCACCAGCCCCGTGCTTAATTCTGTGCTCACATAGCACCTTCAAGTCCTCATCACAGAAGGAGAAGACCTCCATCGGATCAAACAATCGAATTTCTGGACGGTCATCTCCACTTAGTCTAATAATGGCCTCCCCAGTGCTATTATCATAGAACCACTTGTTGAAATCCTGCAATCTGGGTGGTTGAGTATCTGGGACTCTGACCCTCGTCATCACTTTTGGAGCAGCAATTTTCAAAACAATTTTGCCCTTCCACGATACCCAATGTTTATCCCTTTTCTGCCTCATCCTTCTAGGCTTTTGGTATCCGAATTCAACAAAGTTTGACTTAGCGGCCTCCCTGATCGCAGCTTCAAATGCACATGCCCTACCGCTATCCTCTTTCCCTAAAAGCGGCAGCTCTGCCAGTCTCCTCAAGTCCCATCGAGGAAAGGTGGCAAAGTGCTTTCGGTTCTTTACGTATGTAATGTCGCCACCCCTCCTTTTAATCATGTAAGCATCCACCAAACAGTTATATTTCCATGCTATAATCTGTCTATCTTGCTGTTTGGTGGTGGGTTCGTCTAGATTTTGGAATATCGGTACCTCGGGCACCACAGCTTCCTCTTTCCTGAACCACTCGGATTTGTCTAACTCAGCGTGTTCAAACTGGTAGCTCATCCCTTTTTCTTCAACTTTATATGCCTCAGGCTCATCCTCAATGTCCTCCTCACTTTCAGCATCAAAATCAGAGTCAGGTTCATCCACCAAAGTATAATCAACCCCAGATCCACCTACCACTTCCTCTCCTTCAAATACGTCCATGTCAATCCCCATATCCTCATCGAACTCTTCAACCACGGCTTTTCCCTTACTCTTGTCACCAAAGTCAACATCCATTAACGGATATCTTGTAATATCCGTTAAGGAGTCCAGTTCCGCCTCAGTCATCGCCGGTTCAGTCCCAGCATTCACCTTCAATTCGTTTAACTCTTTGAAGACCCTCACCGAAAGGCACTGCTGATCTTTCATCATTCGGCCCATCTCATATATCACAGTAGATTTTTCAGCATCCTGTTTCTCCAGTTCTTCATGTTTACCTGTCAGCTCAGCCAGATCAGCCTTTAACTTCTCAACCTCATCCTTCAACACATTCCCAGACCCAGCATATGTACCCCCGACATCATGCTTAGCCTTCTTTGATCCCTCAGCATGTGTATCAGCCCTTTTCTTTGTCCTCAGTTCTCTGCCAGCATCAATCTCGGCCTGGATCTCATCCACCTCTCTATCAAATGAATAATCTTTATCTTTCGCATAAGCCTTTCTCTTTCGGATCTTCTTCTCAACCTCCTCAATGTTTTCACCGCCCCGTTTCTTTTCTGACTCAATCATCCTTTGTATATAAACCCACCTATCCGCCGGATACATATTCTCCCACAAGTACGTAATCCTTCCCACACATTCCGGCCTTACTGATTTACAGTCCTTGAAGATTCGTGAATGCATATCCCATACCTTCAGCTCAGCACCAATAACCGGTAGACCCGGCAACTTGTCATTCAGTACCATTTGAATGAATCTTGGATACATTAACCACTTGGCTCCTTTTGAAGCATGGATGTTCTCGAGCATGTAGTTAAATATCAGCTTTGCCAGATTTGCTTTCTGCCCTCGGCAGAACAGCACCATGGCTCGAGCCCAATCCAGGTTCAGACCGTCAGTACCCCCTTTTCTGTGATCCAGGCACATAATAAATACATGGGCGATGTACCTCCACTCCTGGATCAGGTAGGACTTGACAAACTCCATCTTCTTTTCGCCGGGCATTGGCCCCTCATACCCGGCAGTCCGAAGTGCCCCATAAACTTCTTCAGCAGTCATACCAACCTCATCACCGACATCTTCTTCTAATCTTAGTATCCTAGCCAAATCAGCTTCAGTAAATGCTAAGTCGTGGCCACTGACATTGGCACATATTCGTGACGGCTGTACCGACACATTCATGACCGCAGTTCGCCAGAAATCCCGAACGTGCGTCTCGTATATGGTGGGTGAGTGAGAGATGGCATGATAAATGTGTGACGACTTCAGCCATATGATAGCGTCTCTATAGCTGCTGGCCTTTTCGAAGTTTTCATCGAGTAAAGCACACATATTGTGCTTCTTCTCGAAGAATAAAGTCGACATTTTGCCTGAAAAATAAACGGAGATTGATCAGAAATAAAGATTTGAAAATCAGAAAATAGATTCGCTGGAAATTAGGTTCGCTGGTATAGCGAACCTGAGATTTTGGCACAAGAACCTATAGATTCGCTGACAGAAAAATCAGTCATTGTTGTCGAGCGAATGTATAGGTTCGCTAGAAACAGTCGGGCGAATCTATGTTGTTGCGCGGGCAGCATAACGACATAGATTCGCTCGAAGACTTGAACTTTCGTTCAGATTCGCCAGACGAACACTTAGGTTCGCTGGAAACCCTAGCTTTTGAAAAACGGCCGAAATCACATACAGTTCATCATTTTCAGTCATTAAAGGCAACAAACAGGTAAACAAAACATTAAACAGGGCAATTATGATGAAAAACCCTAGTAACTAACAACAAAACAGTTGTTCAATCAACACTTATGCACAGATCGACAGTTAAAAACATGATAACGGTTCGATTTAGGGTTTAGATAGAGATTAGAGTGTAATCGATCACATACCGGACTATAACGTGATGTTTAATTTGTGAAAAAGACCGGAAATAGCGAGAATCGAACGTTGGTGTTAGGTTTTTGAAAAGTCGTGCTACAGTGCAATAACATGAGATAATACGCTGACACAGTATATATATACACCCATAGATTCGCTGGCAGACAGACCAGCGAACCTTAGGTTCGCCAGAAGACCAAAAGACAAAGTTTCTGACTGGTTCGCTACCAGGTTCGCTGACACATAAACAAGGCTGTTTCATGTCAGCGAAACAAAGAGAGACCGAGCGAACCTTAGAGACCGAGCGAATCTGTAGGTTCGCCATAGATTCGCTAGACAGAAGAAGAAAAGAAATATTTTTGGATTTTCTTAAAATTTTAAAATCTTTGTAAATCCGTGAAAACGTCCCACGATATCAACGCCCCAAAAATAAACATATATACATATAATCCTAAAAATTAAAATTTAAAATTTAAAATTAAAATAAAATAAAATAAGTATAACAGGAGACGGTTTTAAACGCTAGAAAGGATATTTATTCTTCATGATGTTTTGAGTAGAATCCGGAGAATCATCGATTGGCGGGATTGCAGATATGTTTGTCCATTTAAACCCATGCCTTAGTCCTTTCAACAAGAGCTCAGCAGCTTCTTTTATCATGTTTTGGGTTTGATTGAAGAAACTCAGACAACTCGGTCCCCACAAACGTCTAGGTAAAAAGAACAAATTCTGTCATCAGGGTATATCTGAGCAATACGATTTACTTTGCTTGAGTTTCATAGAACAACTTTTGAATGTTGTCTTTTGACACATGTGCAAATTTTGCATCTTTTCTTTTGTGAGTGAAGCTTTGTCAGCAATTGATTCATTTTGAATACAATGCGACTTATTATTTGGGAAACTCAAATAGTCTAGAGCTCCAGGTCTATACTGACGTATAACAGAGGAGATAAACATTTGAGCATGCTCGGTGAATCTTCAGGTCAATACTTTCGTATAGCAGAGAAGATCCACCAACTCCAGGTCAATACTTCCGTATAGCAGAGGAGTTAAGCACTTGACACAATACGTTCTGAGGAGTTAACGAGTAACTCACTCAGAGGCTTTTCCGAAGAGCATCCCTAGCAGCTTTTTATTTTTATTTGTTTTGCATACTAGAAACTCGATTCGGGGATAGGGTGAGGGTGATTTGGGATTTTTTAGGGAAATCAAGACAAAGATTTGACACTCTCAACCCATTTTTGACAGAACCATTATCTTTGTGCAATCCAATCACGTCAAGGGGATAATCCTTGCTGTCGAGATCTTGAGCGTTATGTTTGGCTGCACAATCACTGTTTACTTCGTTTTCGGGCTGAGCCTATCTGACATATCCCAAACGCAATACTTCTGACCTCCTTCAACGACTCTTCAACATCAATCAAAACGAAGATCCTGAAATAGCAAAATTTGAAAAACTATAAATAGTTTATCTTTTTATATCTCCCCCAAAATTTCTAGATAATAGCCGTCTAATTAAGAAATTTTTGTTTTTCAGATTTTCTAAATATATATATATATACAGAATATAAAAGAAAAGAGAAAAAAAATGAAATAAAATAAAGTGACGGAGCAAAGCATCGAGTGACCCACGAATTTTTCAAAGAAGATAAAGACCCGATTATTTACGAAGAACAGATTATTTACATATTTACAAAAGGATTCTCACAGAAAAAGGTTTTTCAAAAAGATATAAGTCCAAGCATGGAGATCAATTCATAAAAACGTGGTTTATCAAAAGTTTTCGTGAAAAGATCAGCTTTTTGCTTTCTGGTTTCGATAGGAATAATATCTATAAACCCTTTCTCCTGTGCATCCCGGATTGCATGAATTCTTGTTTCTATGTGCTTGGTTCGAGTGTGATGAATGGGATTCTTGGCGATTCCAACGGCAGCTTCATTGTCACAAAAGAGTGGCGTGTGAAGAAAGTTGATGCCATAATCCATCATCTGATGTTGAATCCACAGCACTTGGCAACAGCAACTTGACGCAGCTATGTATTCTGCTTCTCCTGTGGACAGGGAGACGGTTGTTTGCTTCTTGCTTTGCCATGAAACAAGACATTCTCCAAGGTATTGACATCCACCGGTGACCGATTTCCTGTTAATCCTGCAACCAGCATGATCACTATCAGAAAAAGCATGTAAATCAAAGTTCCCACCTTTTGGGTACCAAAGTCCCAAACGAGAGGAACCCTTAAGGTAACGGAAAATTCGTTTAACAGCTTTTTCATGCGATTCTTTAGGGTTTGCTTGGAAGCGAGCACAGTAACACACGGCAAATGTGATATCCGGACGACTTGCAGTCAGATACATGAGAGATCCGATCATCGAGCGGTACCGATGAGCATCCACAGGATTCCCATTATCATCGGAAGTAAGGCATGTTTGAGCAGTAAAAGGAATCAATTCTGGAGAAGAGTCATCCATGCCAAACTTCGTGAGGATTTCTTTGATGTATTTCTCTTGGTGGATTAAAATTCCATCAGGCTTTTGCTCCACTTGCAGCCCCAAGAAGAAACACATCTCCCCCATTATTGTCATCTCAAAACGATCCATCATCACCTTTTCAAATTCTCTACACAACCCTTCATTAGTCGAACCAAAAATGATATCATCAACGTACACTTGAACGATCAGCAGCTCGCCATCCACCTCCTTCTTGAATAATGTCATATCAATAGCCCCACGTGAGAAACCTTTACTGAGGAGATACTGTGTCAAAGTTTCATACCAGATCCTTGGAGCTTGATGCAACCCATACAAGGATTTATCAAGCTTGTAAACCTTTGACGGGAAATCAGGATCCTCAAATCCTGGTGGTTGACATACGTAGATCTCCTCATCGATGTCTCCGTATAGAAATGCACATTTCACATCCATCTGATAAACCTTAAAGTTTTTGTTCGCAGCATGTGCAAGAAAGATTCTGATGGCTTCCAGGCGAGCGACTGGAGCAAAAACTTCGGTATAGTCAATTCCCTCCTCCTGAGCAAATCCCTGAACAACCAGTCTCGCTTTATTTCTAATTACCACACCACGATCATCTGGCTTGTTCCGAAAAACCCATTTAGTGCCGATTGGACACTTGTTAGGAGGAAGATCAACTAGTTCCCAAACTTTGAGCTTCCTGAATTGTTGCAGTTCCATCTGCATGGCATCCACCCAACTCGGATCTTCAAGTGCCTGTTTGTAATTCTTTGGAACGACTTGTGACAGAAAGGCAGCATAAAGACATTCATTTATCAAGCCGCTCTGACTCCGGGTCCGCACACCATCGGTAATAGATCCAATGATATAATCGTGAGGGTGGTTTTTCAGGGTTTTGAAGTCGGTGTTGAGTAGTAAAGGATTTTGATCGGTTGTGGGTGGTTGATTTGATGGTTGTGGAGGTGTAGGTGTAGGTGATGGAATGGTGTTGGATGTGGATGGAATATCTGTTGTGGAAGTTTGAACAGTTTGTGGTGATGGAATATTTGGTGGGGGTGATGGGATGTCAAATGATGTGGGAGGTAGTTGTGTAGCTGATGTGGAAGGTTGTGATTGTGATGGTGTAGGTGTATGATTGAAAATAGAGACCGATGTGTGTGGAATGATGTCGTCATCGTCAGAGTCAGGAAGATTAAATGATTTGAAAATGGTGGTGGCATCATAAAACCAAGCCGGTTCACTACCAATACTTGTAGTGTTTGATTCTTGCCAATCAACATAGTAGGACTCTTGCACGATCCGCGTTCGCTTGTTGTAAACGCGATACGCCTTTTGCGTGTTAGAGTATCCCACAAAGAAGCATTCATCAGAGACAGCCCCAAACTTCGTCTTCTGGTCTTGAGTATTCAGAAGAGTGCAAGAACATCCAAAGGGGCGTAGAAAGTCAATCAGCGGCTTAATCCCTCGAAACAGTTGATATGAAGTCTTCATCTTTTCTTTGACTATCAGTACCCTGTTAAGAACATAAGCTGCACAATTAACCGCTTCAGCCCAGAAAATAATTGGAAGTTTTGACTCGATCAGCATAGTTCTAGCGGCCTCAACAAGAGTTCGGTTCTTTCTTTCAGCAACACCATTTTGTTGTGGTGTTCGGGCAGCGCTAAACTGTCTGAGAATACCCCGTTGTTCACAGAAGGAGTTGAAGATGTGGTTTCTGAATTCAGTTCCGTTATCGCTTCTGATGGCTTGAACCTTCTTCTTTCCAAGAACCTCTATTAGAGGTATCAGCTTCATCAATTCTTCTGCTGTCTCACTCTTGTTTGCCATGAATCTCACCCAGGTGTACCTAGAGTAATCATCTGTGACAACCAAGCAATAAGACTTTTTAGCAATTGATTTGACACTTATTGGTCCGAATAAATCAGTATGTAACAATTCGAGGGGTTCTGAGATAGTATTTGTAATTTTGAGTTTATGTGGCTTTTTGTGCTGTTTTCCTTTAGCACAAGCCATGCATTTCTCCACCACAGAAAAATCCTTTTGTGGTAAACCCCTGACCAAATTGTTCTTAACTAATTTATTCAGAATTTTAAAATTGATGTGTCCTAAACGTTTATGCCACAAAAATGATTCAAAGGATGATGCTTTAGACAGAAGACATGTCACGGTGGAGTTTGATTCAGTTGATCCCATATTCAGCATATAGGTATCATTTCGTCTCGGAGCTCGCATGATCACCATATCTTCAGGAATAGTGAACTCTGGCTTCAAGAACAGGCATTCGTTTTGAAGAAACATCACAGGAATATTTTTATCACAGATTTGTGATACACTCAGAAGATTGAACGCCAGTTCAGGAACATAGTTGACATCTTCCAAAGTAAGTGAGCCATTTGAGACTTCTCCTTGACCTATCATCTTCCCGCCTTTCTTATCTCCCGCAAAAGCAACATAGCCTCCATTTATGATCCTATAGTTAGTAAGAAGATCCTTCAATCCAGTCATATGTCTGGAACATCCGCTGTCAATATGCCAATGACTATTTACAACGGCATTTGAATGTTCCTGACATTTATTAAACACAAAGAAAAGTTAGACCTTTGCAATAGGCACCCAAGTCTTTGTGTACCTGGGTGGTGAAGCAGATGAAGTATTACAAAAGAATTTATTTACAAAAGTGTTTAATCTTTTTCCCAAAGATTTTTGCTTTGTGCTATTTTGGATTAACTTAGGGCATTGCTTGACAGTGTGACCAGTATTACCACATTTAAAACAGTGAGACTTCAAACCGGTTTTGGGAATTCTGTTGACAGGAATTTTATCCATTACAATTTCTTCATCACATTCAGACAGTTGTGAGTCACAGTCACTATAAGTGTCATAGAGTTCTTTTAACTTACTTGTTGTGACTTTAACTGTATCAGATTCAGGTTTTGGTTTAAGGATGTATGAAAAAGATGATTCCTTCCCTTTTGGTTTTGAAATTCTCACTGGTGTGAAAGATGGAATTTGGTGAGTGAAGAACTTTTGGAAACAGTTTGTTTTGGTTTGACTTTCAGAGATGTGACCTGAAAGTTTGTATTTGTCATTCACACACACATTTTCAGTCAAAACAGCATCATTAAACACATTAGGGCTTGAAGTGGAACACCCTAAATTACTATTGAACATGGAATTGTCTGAATATGTCACATTACTACAAACAGAATTATCTAAACAAATGTCTTCAAAAGACTTCTTGGAATCAGAACTACTGCAATCACTACTGCCAGAACACCCGAGCCCAACACTCGCACCATATGCGTACTCCTCTCTAACTTCCTTAAGGTTTACTTCACTTAAACCTGCAATGGAACTGTCAGTATCTTTCTGCATAATCTCTTGAATTAACTCATTTGAGGGATGAGGAATAGGTGTAGGAGAATAACAGAAAGTACTGGGTGGAGGATATGCATATGTTTCATTTTTACTAAAACCCAAACCTGTCTTGACCCTGGCCCCCCTTTGATTCTTGCAAAGTTCCTCCCTTTTCATACCAGATATGGTCCACTGCTGCAATTTGTTTTTGAGTTTTCTTGCTTCAAACTCAGCAAGTGTAACTTGCTCAGTCAAGTAATTAATCTCACAGTTCTTTTCTAAAAGAGTCCTTTTTAAGTGTTCATTTTCTTTTAAAGCTTCTCTTAACTTAACAAAGTATTTTGATTCACTTAATTTAAGCTCTTTGATGGTCCTTTTTAATTCGTTTTCGTTTGACATTAACAATTTGTTTGCTTTGTATATGCCAATTAAACGAATTTTACAAGCAGATGAACACATATCTTCTATAACATCATAAGGAAGACCGATTACCAGTTTTTCAGCGGCCAGAGCACGATCACATTGACAGTAGGGAGTGCTTCTTTTGAATTCATCAACTGCATCCAGCCTTGCTTTTTCAATCATTTCTTCCAAGCTAGCCTTTGACTCTTCCTCATGCTTCACTTCATTAACAGTGGCTTCACAAACTAACCCAGAATGATTCAGATGTCCTTGAGCAATAACATCTGATTGAACTTTGTCAACATTTTCCACCTTCTCCTCCTCTTCTTTTCCATAAAACTCTTTGAAGGGGTCAAAGAGATTTATATCATTGTCATCAAACTCAGTAATTTCAGCAATAAGAGCATGGTTGATCTCCTCCTTGGTTTCTTCAATTTCAGCGCTCCAGTCAAAGTTGGTAAGCAGTGCAGTTTCATTCTTTGACTTAGCTTCTTCAACCTTTTCTTGAATTGGAGCAGGTCTTGGAGTTGCAGAGTTAACTGGCTCAGTAACGATTGGTAATGGGCATTCTCTCTTGAAGTGGCCCAGTTGCTTGCAGTTATAGCATCGTAACTTACCCTTGTCATATCCCAACTTAGCATTCTGTCCTTGATTTCCAAAGTTTCTTCTACCAGTCCTTTCCATGAATCGTCTGGCACGAAGAGTGAGCATAGCCATCTGCCATTGAATATCTGTTTCCTCCAGATCATCAGGATCCACCTGATACATGTCTTCCACTGTCATACCCTTCCCTTTTAACTCACCTGCAACAAGAGCTTCGTAACTGTGAACAAACATTCCAAATAATGCCATAGTGTCTGACGGAATCTGTGTGGTGACAGATGCATTTGAGCTTGAACCAGCGTTTGAAGATGCACCAGCAGACTTAGCAGATACATGACCTGAAGATCCTCTAGATGCTGCACTGTAAACATAAGAGTTTGCAGCGGATGAGATAAGTGCAGCATTTTGAGACGGAATGTTTGGAACCATCATTGACTGATTATACTCTCTTCTTTTCACGTCAAGGTCAAAAGACTTCAGCTTGTTGATGACGTCCATCAATTTGTAATCAGGAAAATTCCTTTCTTGTTTCAGTAGCTTGATTTGAAGGCTCCATTGTGGTGGAAGTGAATCTAACAATTTTGCTACTTGTTCGTGATTGCCCAGCTTTTCATCATATTTCTTCAGATTGCTTGACACAGATAGGAATCGATTTGTGATATCAGTCAAGTTTTCTTGTGAATATCCCACAAAAGAGTTGAATTCCTTTTCAGCCTGAGCTTTTCTATCCAGTTTCAGATCTTCATTGCCATCATAAAATTCACACAATGCATCATAGAGACTCTTTGCAGTTGTGTGTTCTGCAAACCGGTTAAAGATGTCCTGATGTAAGCAAAGTATCAGTGCCCCTAATGCCTTCTTGTCACGATCCAGTAGCTTGATATCAGTTTCAGTAAAAGTAGTTGGATCTGTGTTTACTGAAGTGACAGTTCCTTCAACAGTTGTTGGCACGTGCGGGCCATTCACTATAGATTCCCATTGGTTGTAGTCGGTGTAGTAGAAGAATGCCTTCAAACATCTTTTCCAGTCTTCAAAGTTTTCACCACTAACAAGCCTCGGTGGCCTGTTAGGTTGAACGCTGTCTAGATCATTCATATTAAGTGTTGAAGAAGTCATAACTTTTAACAGACAACAGATTCGCTGAAAAATGACAGATTCGCTGGCTAGTTTCGCTAGTAGAACACAGCAGATTCGCTGGAAATTTCGCTGGTGACAGATTCGCTAGTCAGTCAAACAGATTCGCTGACGAGCAAGCACAGATTCGCTGGCCTGATTTTGGCAGCAGTTTCGCTTGCACAATCAGTCAAATAGATGAACTTTCGTTCGATGATATGCTAGATTCGCTGGCCACAACACAACCCAAACAGGACAAAATTTTGAATTTAGATTCGCTGGAAGAACTGCAGATTCGCTGGTTGAACACACAGTTTCGCTGGTAGCTCAACCACTCTGAAATAGTACGGAAACAGCTCGAAAACCCTCAAAACTTGACCATTTGCCTTCAGGTTTGTTTTAAAAGCTTTCTACGTCCAAATAACACAAAACCAGAGCAAAATACGACTCCAAAACACAACAAACAAGCTTCAAACAGAATCGAAAGAGTTTTGACCCAAAAACTTCAAAAATCAACACAAAAATCACTTGAATCAAACAATCAAGAGCACTAAGGCTCTGATACCATATTGTTGGTCCAGAATGATCGTGATTTCAGTGCTTTGTTGACTTGTTTAACACCAATATGTCAAATACTTGAAGAACAAAGTGAATAAAGTCCAAATAACCCAATATCAAGATCTAACACATAATCGAGGTTAATAAGCTACAATGATGAAAGATATAAGCTCCTAGCACCTCAATTGAACGATTACACAACACAAAATGGTAAGAATTCGTCTGAGTAAAAGATGTGCAAAAGTTGTATAAAGTTGTAGATAAGGTTACAATATATAGTGATGTTAGGTTCGCTGATAGATTCGCTCTAGCGAATCTATCCAGCGAACCAACACAGGTTCGCTGGGCACATAGGTTCGCCCAGTCGATACCTAATACAAAAGACACTGATGGCCTGCGGGCGAATCAATAGATTCGCCCGTAGGTTCGCTAGTACCAACAACATAACAAGTTTAACTATTACATACAAAAGTAACACCGACAAGCCGGTGGGTCCAACCTATACATAGTAGACTATCACGTTACTTTTGCCTTGTCGCCATCTAACCAGGATGACCCATAACCATTAAGGACAATTTGCACCACATGACGCCCAGTCAAGGGTGGGGTGCCGTCGCAACCCGGTAGTACTACTCAAATTTCCCCGCTATCATATATTAATCAACCTCGAACTTTTATAAGGACTTGAATGTGGCTCCAGTTCGTGTAAAGCACTATAAGCCCTAATAAAATCCTGCCCGTAGGCATTAATACTTTTACCGAAACCTGCCCGTAGGCATTTGTACTTTTACCGAAACCTGCCCGTAGGCATTTATACTTTTACCAAAACCTGCCCGTAGGCATTTATACTTTTACCGAAACCTGCCCGTAGGCCATACCCGAAGGTATAAAATGCAGCCTTAGTTGGCTCCGCCCGAAGGCATAAAGTTTTGCCCGAAGGCCCTGCCCGAAGGCATAAAAGAAGTAGTCCGCCCGAAGGCACTGTAAAATAGTTGCCCGAAGGCGCATTAAAAATATTTGTATGTTTTCTCACCGAAAAAGATTTAAAAACGGGCAAAGAACTCACCTTAGAGAGCGCTGCTACCAACAATTGTAATACCAATTTTCCTACTTGGTCCTATGACCTGCTTTATAATAAATTGCTAGTTATTAACTACAACTTAACCACATATATACATACATGATATCATGGCAGTAATGCACACATTTTCAAATCATATACACATACATCATCAAATCATGTCTACATGTTCTTTATGCTACTAATGCGATTACTTAATTCTTGCATCCATATATATCCTACACAATACTCACATGCGATACTATACTAACTTACCTATCATTTATGCACCATTACGATCCACATATATATACCAACACATATATTTCTATATCTAACAAACTACCATCATCTCTTGTTATTGTTGTTTTTATGACCACACATATACACACACCATTTCGCATATCATATATTACTCACATATCCACCGGCTATCCATGTGTAAAGATATTTATATAACTGTTGTTGCTCCTATCCATAATCATATTGCCATACATGCATACTATATGTCATCCTCCCACATAGTTACTATGTATGTACATAATTTAAGGTTCTATTGTTACTGTTAATCACGTTTTGCATGCGTATGGATCACCTATACAAATCGCCATCATACATAGATCATTGAATCATGTAAATCGATTTCATACATACGTGCATACACGCTACCCATATAATACATACATATATATATCCAGATCCTACGCATACATGCATATAGCAGCTTATACGCCGTATCATACCCGTTCGACCACCTACGTCTATATATATATACATGTTTTCTGCTGCTGCTACTTGCTAGTTTACAAGTATATACATCACATAAACAACCACACATAGGATTTAACACACACTTGTTCTATCTCTGTTCTCAATTTTATACATACATATATACAATGCATCGCATACATTCATACAATATACGCACACCAAATATTTTTAATAATCATACATATTTATGGTTCGCGAAACTCACCGGAGAGCAGCAAGGAAGGTGACCGGAAACAGGGAGGTGAATGACGGTGTTGAGGATGGTGTGAAACCCGCCTGAAAAATACGAAGAAGTTGATCGGACACGCGGTTTTGAAGCTGCTGTTTCGGGACAACATTTAGCCTCCCGCTGATCGAAAAGAGTTTATGAAGGGGGGGTTCCAGTTGCCGGAGACGATGATGATGATCGGAAGTGAAAACGGAAAGTGGAGCAGCGGCGAATAGGGTTTGTGAATGTCGCGCGCGTGTGTACGATGTGTAGAAGAAGCAGACGGGGATGGGGTGGGCTTGGGTTGGTTAATTTGATTTAATTTAATAACTTACATAAAGGCCCTTATAGTTATTAGCTTGTTTACTTCTTTCTTAAGGTTTAATTAAATAACTTTCAATAATCACTAAACTAACCCTGAATTTTATAAAATTTGATGGAATAGTCGACGGATAATTTAACGGTGTTAATTTGAACTTGCGGGGTGTCACATCATCCCCTTGTTAAATGAATTTTCGTCCCGAAAATTACGTCACCTCATTAGTTGTCTGTAACGAAATGTAACAAAATAAAGAAAAAATTTTCCAGGTTGTCACATCATTCCCTTGTTAAGGGAATTTTCGTCCCGAAAATTAAAAATCATACTTTTAGGATAGGTAGCTGACGCTCCCTTCACTTAAACCTATGAATACAACGTGTACATTGGATAACCTGAATGGAATAATAACGCATTCGATATAACGTCGCGAACCCTTACATGATGGTAAGTTATCTAAAATAGTTTTAGAGTAGATGATTTGTTGTAGTACGAGCTAAGTTGGATAAAACCTTTGTCTAGTAGCTCTTGCAGCTACTTTGACCCCTTCTATAGTTCAGTTAAAGGTAACTTGGATTAGTTTTCCTTTATAACCAATTTCGGCCCGAATTGGGGCGAGGCTGGGCCCCATAAGATGAGCGTGAAGTTTACAACAGACATAATGACCTATTAAACAAGAGGGGGGGTCTTTACAACACCCACTCTTTGTTATTAATGTGAACAATGGATACCTGAAGGTATTAAGTATCTAGGTATATAGCGGATTTCCCCTATTAATGATAGATAGAATAGTGTAATTAGGAGTCATTTGTTCGTAAAAAAAATCGAAGGTGATCAAATTTTTTTTTTTAGACTCGCAATATCGGTAGCGCTTAAGTTGTGTTACTGTTACGTGGATAATCCGGTTGAGAAATTTAGATACATTTTTCGATGTACTGAATATAGATAATGTTTATGAATTTAAATGTTCGTGACAGATAAAAGAGTTCTAGACCCAAAACATGTTTTATAGCAAAAGATATGTAGAATAAGATTTTTTTGAATTAACCTTCACAAGAGAGTTGTATCACGACAAGAGTCATGCAACTATCTCGAAACGTACACACATTGCTGGTGTGGCTCGTCTATGCATCGGTATATGATAAATATATCATCCGCCCGAAATATCGTTAGGTAGCTTACAGTCAACTGTTTTAAATTATTGTTTATCTTGAAAAATAAAGGATGGAGTACAATTAGCTGAAATACTCACGGAAGGAACAAGCCTGATATATTACGATGTGTTTACATGAATGCTTATGCGATAGATGTTTACTTTATGGAAGGTACTTCTGAATGTGAAATATGATGCGGTTGGTCTATCATACCAAAAGAATTTTTTTTTTAATTTTTTTTTTTTCAATAAAGTTGTTATCCATATGTGACTCCTCCTATGAATCCTTACCATTATAAGATTTGTTAAACATTCGTTTTGAGGATACCCTGATGCTAAGGAATTTCTTGCTCGGAAAGAGGTCATTATGATGTTCACCGGTATTTAAAACACCTTATTACGTGTCATAAGTTTGAGAAACTAATAAGGTAAAGGTTTCGATGTAGATTGATTATGAAGAATGTATCATCATCATTAGGAATCGAGTGTAGTAGTAGTGAAATCTTATCTTGTTTGTCAATGTAAATCTTTGATTTTATTTGTGTCATGTTATTTAGGTTTATATGGTAACATGCGTGTAATTTAGAGATAACTTTTGGATAAACCATCAAAGGTTGTATTGTAATTGTTTCCCATTTGTAAATGGATCTTTATGAGTGTCAAACAAGGGTACACTTGATATCAGTGCGTGATTTAGAGAAGAATATTTTGTTTCAGATGAATTCATGTTGTTTGGTTATTCACTTTTAGGTTTTGGGTATAGCTCATATGACAGTTTTACCAGGATCATCGTGTACCTGTAAACTCACCATTACGTTGCGCACCCGTAATCGTCAATTTACCTTACACAATCACCCTAGTTTGTCTCACATCATGAGCTTTAATCTTAAGTCTTATCACGTTTATCGTTTTGTGCTTATCTATAAGATATGTTATCTTATTCCTAGTATAGGATGTATATGAGAGGTATGGTATACTTTAAACAAACTTTGTTACAAAAAAAAAATTTCTGCAATAATGCATGTGACAATCTGATCCAACCAGTCTTTATGTAAAACAAGAATACCATACGTATTCATCTTTATGACACGCCTCTTCGAGTCACAAGTTTTCACAAGTGCAACAAGAACCGATTTGACCAAAGAAGGTAATTTTACAAGATAGAAAAGGTTTAAAAGTTTAAATAAATGGTTCAGTACTAACAGAGAATGTGGGGGGGGGGTAGCATATTCCCCTGATTAGTCATTCTATGAACACTCAAGGAATATAGATTCCAATTGCTCGGATGAGTATGGTTTGATCATTGCCCACTAGGTCGGCGATATGCGTCGGACGACACTTCTCGAACCCTAAAAAATTTAACGTTAGACGGGGAATTAGATTTTTCGTATAACATAAACAGCACAATACTTTACTTAAAAATTTCAATATACTACAAGTATTTCATATCGGGTAAGTACATAAGGTGTAACATGTATAGGCAACAAGCACTAATTCTAACTATAATACTACGGTGCAGTGTGAGTGTAACTAATGCAATGCCTAGTTATAGTCTAGATGCAAATGCTAGTTCTCTATAACTTATGGCTCTGATACCAATCTGTCACACCCTCAACTTTCCACAAACAGGGTATCCGTTAGGCGTGTGACATACCAGGATCTCAAGCCATTAGTTACACGAACTTTGACTCAACGTTTATAAAATATATAACTTTGTAAATAACCAAAAGTTCAGAGTTTAAAGGTTAAAACCAACTTTTAGCGGAAGCATAAATAAATCCGGTGCGCAAAATCCCGCACACAAAACAATAAACCAAATTAACAAAATAAAGTAGATATTAAATTTAATTTTTAAAATAATCCAAAAGACGACCCAATGCATGCATGTCCTATGTGCTCAGCTCCTTAGCTACCTGAGAAAACATACTAAAACGGTCAACACATAATGTTGGTGAGTTCAACGAGATTTGTAAATAAATAAAAAGTACCGTTTATAACCAAAAATAAACAAAATCCACTTTATTAGGCGGTTTGCAAGACCGTATGCTTATTGCTTGTCAACACGTCGAGATGAAAGCTAAACGTTACTTTTGCCTTGTCGTCATCTAACCAGGATGACCCATAACCATTAAGGACAATTTGCACCACATGACGCCCTGTCAAGGGTGGGGTGCCGTCGCAACCCGGTAGTACTACTCAAATTTCCCCGCTATCATATATTAATCAACCTCGAACTTTTATAAGGACTTGAATGTGGCTCCAGTTCGTGTAAAGCACTATAAGCCCTAATAAAATCCTGCCCGTAGGCATTAATACTTTTACCGAAACCTGCCCGTAGGCATTTGTACTTTTACCGAAACCTGCCCATAGGCATTTATACTTTTACCAAAACCTGCCCGTAGGCATTTATACTTTTACCGAAACCTGCCCGTAGGCCATACCCGAAGGTATAAAATGCAGCTTTAGTTGGCTCCGCCCGAAGGCATAAAGTTTTGCCCGAAGGCCCTGCCCGAAGGCATAAAAGAAGTAGTCCGCCCGAAGGCACTGTAAAATAGTTGCCCGAAGGCGCATTAAAAACATTTGTATGTTTTCTCACCGAAAAAGATTTAAAAACGGGCAAAGAACTCACCTTAGAGAGCGCTGCTACCAACAATTGTAATACCAATTTTCCTACTTGGTCCTATGACCTGCTTTATAATAAATTGCTAGTTATTAACTACAACTTAACCACATATATACATACATGATATCATGGCAGTAATGCACACATTTTCAAATCATATACACATACATCATCAAATCATGTCTACATGTTCTTTATGCTACTAATGCGATTACTTAATTCTTGCATCCATATATATCCTATACATTATACACACAATACTCACATGCGATACTATACTAACTTACCTATCATTTATGCACCATTACGATCCACATATATATACCAACACATATATTTCTATATCTAACAAACTACCATCATCTCATGTTATTGTTGTTTTTTTGACCACACATATACACACACCATTTCGCATATCATATATTACTCACATACCCACCGGCTATCCATGTGTAAAGATATTTATATAACTGTTGTTGCTCCTATCCATAATCATATTGCCATACATGCATACTATATGTCATCCTCCCACATAGTTACTATGTATGTACATAATTTAAGGTTCTATTGTTACTGTTAATCACGTTTGCATGCATATGGATCACCTATACAAATCGCCATCATACATAGATCATTGAATCATGTAAATCGATTTCATACATACGTGCATACACGCGACCCATATAATACATACATATATATATCCAGATCCTACGCATACATGCATATAGCAGCTTATACGCCGTATCATACCCGTTCGACCACCTACGTCTATATATATATACATGTTTTCTGCTGCTGCTACTTGCTAGTTTACAAGTATATACATCACATAAACAACCACACATAGGATTTAACAAACACTTGTTCTATCTCTGTTCTCAATTTTATACATACATACAATGCATCGCATACATTCATACAATATACACACACCAATTATTTTTAATAATCATACATATTTATGGTTCGCGAAACTCACCGGAGAGCAGCAAGGAAGGTGACCGGAAACAGGGAGGTGAACGACGGTGTTGAGGATGGTGTGAAACCCGCCGGAAAAATACGAAGAAGTTGATCAGACACGCGGTTTTGAAGCTGCTGTTTCGGGACAACATTTAGCCTCCCGCTGATCGAAAAGAGTTTATGAAGGGGGGGTTCCAGTTGCCGGAGACGATGATGATGATCGGAAGTGAAAACGGGAAGCGGAGCAGCGGCGAATAGGGTTTGTGAATGTCGTGCGCGTGTGTACGATGTGTAGAAGAAGCAGACGGGGATGGGGTGGGCTTGGGTTGGTTAATTTGATTTAATTTAATAACTTACATAAAGGCCCTTATAGTTATTAGCTTGTTTACTTCTTTCTTAAGGTTTAATTAAATAACTTTCAATAATCACTAAACTAACCCTGAATTTTATAAAATTTGACGGAATAGTCGACGGATAATTTAACAGTGTTAATTTGAACTTGCGGGGTGTCACAGTTTTCATTTGACATTAATAATTTGTTAGCTTTATATATGCCAATCAAACGAATTTGCATGCAGATGAACACATATCTTCTATCATTTCATAAGGAAGACCAATTACCAGTTTTTCAGCAGCAAGGGCACGATCACACGGGCAATAAGGAGTGTTCCTCTTGTATTCATCAACAACTTCATGATTAGCCTTTTCGATCATAGCTTCCATGTTCAACCTTGATTCTTCTGCAGTTACAGCTTCAATACCATCATTTTTCACTCCTTTAGCAATATTGACAGAAACATTTTCTTCTTTTTCGACAACAGCTTCACACATAAATCCAGAATTAATCACCTCTTCTTGACCCAGATGTCCTTGAGCAATAACATCTGTTTGAACCTCAATAGTAACAACAACTTCCGGATCCTTATCATCTTGAACCTCTTCAACCATTACAACTTTCGACTTAGCAGCCTCATCAGAATTCTCACCTTCTTCACAATAAAATTCTTTAAAAGGATCAAAGCTGTGACACCCCGCAAATTCAAGTTAACTCAGTTAACTATTCTTTAACTATTCCGTTAGGTTTTATATAAGTTTGGGGTCATTGTGTAATTAACTAAACTAGAGTATTAACTTTTAAGGCTAAATTAAATAAACCACCATTGTTAAAGGGCCTAAGTGTAAATTTTAGTTATATTAACCAACCCTAGTCGATCAACCCCCTATAAATCATAAACATCACCGGCGATTGTTTACGTTTCCAACCGGCTGAAATAGACGCAAACCATCACCCACAACACTAAATCCCATCTAAACCCTCTCGCCACCCTCCGTTGTTGATCGTGTGATGGCCGAAACAAAGAAGCAGCAACCGAGAGCCACCGGCATCACCGAGTAATTACTCCAACATCGTTTTTTTGTTGCGCAATCGGCTGAACCCAAAACAGCCTCAAGCATCTCTCTCGCAAGTCTCATGTTGCAACAATCACTGGACCAACAACCCCCCCCATCGTCGCTTTCTGATTAGCAGCTAGCCTGTGATTGTCGCGAAACAGCAGCCGTAACTCTTGTCTCAGATCATCTCTTTTGTTGCTTTTCCCGGTGAGTTTCCGCGACCCATAAACGTGTTTGCGTAGACTAATCGACCGTGTGTGTGTTGATTATAATATATGCGCATGTGTATGATCGATATGTATTGTATATGTGCGTGCGCATGATTTGTATGTTTTGCTGAATATATATATCTCTGTGTATATATATATGTGTATAGTAACAGCAGCATAATATGATATATATGTATATATGCGTTACGATGTAGATGTGGTAAGTGTTGTATGCTTAACATATCTCCAGCAGTAGAAGCCATGTACGGAATATATGTATATATGAATTGTATGTGTTAATTTTAGAATAGGAATGATAATATGTGTGTATCGCATGATGTATGTTAGTATATACATATATGATCGAGAAATTTGCCAATTGAATTATATGTGCAACCATGTGGAATGTATAAATGTAGGTGTATGTGGAAGTGAATCAACATCAATGATCAAGTATACGAAAGGTGTATCGGGAATGGAATAATGTATGTGTGGGCTACAAATATATGTATTGTGTTTGTATGTGCTCTGTATATATATGATATTGTATGTATATATACATATGCAGTCGATGTATTCAATTGTATGGAAATGAAAAAAATACTAGTAATGGCCATGTATGCATGTATAAATAAATATGTGGTAGACAACAACAAGTTTGATTCATGTATAGAATGGGTTCAGGTGTGCAACAGTATGTAATTAAATTATGTACATGTGTGTCAATATGTGGATCTTAAGCATCATCAATATGAACACACACACACACACACATATATATATATATATATATATATATATATATATATATAGATTGGGGATTTTCTAAAAAGGCTCAAAACTCTAAGAAGTGTAGGAAGCAATCAACAACAAGCACGTGGCAATGAGAGAAAAAAAACACGGAGGGGCATCTTCGTCATTTATACGCGCGATGCTGAGATGTTCAGTTATGGTGTTTTTTAGGCGCGATGCTGAGATGTTCAGTTATGGTGTTTTTTCACAGCGCGATTCTGTGATGTTCAGTTATGGTGTTTTTTCACAGCGCGATGCTGAGATGTTCAGTTATGGTGTTTTTTCACAGCGCGATGCTGAGATGTTCAGTTATGGTGTTTTTTCACAGCGCGATGCTGAGATGTTCAGTTATGGTGTTTTTTCACAGCGCGATGCTGAGATGTTCAGTTATGGTGTTTTTTCACAGCGCGATGCTGAGATGTTCAGTTATGGTGTTTTTTCACAGCGCGATGCTGAGATGTTCAGTTATGGTGTTTTTTATATGCATGTTGAAAACGCGTACAATGACTAATCTACCCCGGAACCTTATCGCGCGTCATTAAAAACATCATAATATTTACAATATTGCCACCGCGTTAATCTTGACCGTAAACACCCTAAATCTAACGTCCCAGATCGCTTCTTAGTCTTTTTAGAGTTTTAGCCATTTGTAGAAAATCCCTCCCCTATATATATATATATATATATATATATATATATATATATATATATAGGGAGGCATTCAATTAAGAACACTTGTAACTTGAGTACAAAAAGTACAAGGCATTGTCCAATGAGATTATTTCTAAATAATTAATTAAATTTAAAAATTAAAATTAACACTTGTATGCAGTTATTTAAAACATTATTAGAAAAGGGTATTTTTGTAAAACCACAAATTGGATACTATTGTCGGTTTTTCAAGATTTTTAAGGAATTATAATTTAAAAATTGAAAACCTCCTCATCTTCTTCGACAACTTAAAAACACTATTTTAAAAAAATTACCGGTTTATCTATTGTTTATGGCCCATGATTTGAAATCCTCATATTCTTTCATGATTGCAATACTTCTCAAAACCGTTCATTGATGTTCATCCTAAATTTATTCATTACTATATAAAGCAACTTGCCAAAATCCAGTTGGGATTCAATCTGCTACATCAGTGTTCTAAATAAACATCTTAATCAATTGGTAAATTTGGTATTACTTTCAAAATCATAACATATGTTTAAAAGGATGGATATATTTAAAAGGGACTATTTGCACATATGCATTATTCAGAAATGCATATATGCATTATCGAGAAATGCATATATGCATTTTCGAGAAATGCATATGTGCATTATTGAACAATTAAACATTCTGACCGTAATTTCCTATCATCTAATCTTCAACTAAGATTAAAAAAACTCTCGGTTCTACAAAAATTAGATCTTGGCAAGTTGTAAAGATCATGAGTGCATGAAACCTAAACAGAGTATGATTTTCTATGCATTCCAATTTCCTGATTCGATAACCGGCGGTTTCGAAAATCCGATAGTCGAAGTATGTTGCCGGAAAACATGGTGTGTTGCTTTGATCATTTGATATGATTTTCGACGTGCTGTAGCTGCAATATCAGTTCTCCACCTAATTCATTCACCAACACCACTAAGAAAAACACGTTCTTACAGATCGAGATGAAGATGGTCTTATGATAGTGATGATCTGTTTGATCTAACACCCAAACATACATACTTAGCATAAGAACATACGAAATTGATTTTAGAGCCAATTTCATATTCTAAAATTAAAAATCAATCAAATATGAAATTCTGTCTGTGTTCCAAAATTTTTGAAATTCCAAAACTGTTTTTTTGAATCTTTTCAATCCGCCGAGAACGGTTTTTATGTGCTAATCAGTTAGTTACCAAAATATAAATCTTAAAATTACCATATTGCCCTTGTTCGTAAATAATGAATAAAATAAATAAACAAAATCTACAAATCATTTGATTGGTTAATACTAGTACTTTTTGTACTCAACTTAAGAGTTGTTCTCATTTGAGAGTCCCTCTATATATATATATATATATATAGGGAATGTGTATTTTGTAAACCACTCCTTAAAATGTTAACCAAAAAACCAAATCTAGACCACAAGTTAATTTTTGAATACTTTAATATGTGGACCAAATTTCATCTTGCATTTAACATGTGGCTAAGATTAATCAAAGGATAAAAAAGTCATTTTACATTGTCTCTTTAACTTTCTTTTTCTTTTTCTCTTTCTTTATTCTCTCTCTATTTTTTTCTTTTAATATTTTTCTCTAATAAACATGTATATTTCAATAAAATACATGTTTACACATGTGTAGACAACAGTTTATGCACTTAGTACGACCAATCAAAAAGCCAAAACAAGACTAACGCATGTGTACAACAGTTTATGCACTTAGTACAACCACTCAAAAACCAAAAATAAGAATAATACATATGTACAAGTCAGTTATACATGTGTTTTAGTGGATCTACAAAAAAAATAAAAAAAAAGAAAAAGCAAAAATAATTTATTGGAATCTGTACATTTTAACCATTTAGTTACACATCTAACACAAGTGTATAAACCCAGTAACAGTTACATTTTGATTGTAAGACTTGACTCGTTTCTTGATTCTTCATTGTTCATAACATAAATCTGAAAAGAAACCAAGATTTAACATGAGTTAATAATAATTATTTAGAATAGGAAAATATAGAGTAAAAAATGAAGATTTATTAAGGTTTACACATGTGTATAAACATGTGTCTATTAAAAAACATAGTAAAACGTTTAGTTTATACATACATATAGTTAGATACAACTATTTATACATGTGTATTTGATTTGTACACATATTTATACAGCTAAATTCTTCTTTATTCACATCTCATATGTATGTACCTGGTACAACCTTTTAAAAGTAAAAAATAAGACTAATACATTTATATTTTGATTTTACACATGTGTCTTTTGATGCATTTGAATAACAAAATAAATATATCAACTGTTTATGCACCTGGTACAACTGTTTAAAAGTAAAAAGCTGCATAAAAATGTAGTTTACACATATATAAAGTTAGATACAACTGTTTATATATTTAGTACAACCACTCAAAAGTAAAAACAAAGAGTAACACATATGTAGAACTCAGTTACACATGTGTATATTCAAAAACCAGTTTATATACAACAATTTAAACACTTCGTACAACATTTTAAAAGCAAAAGCAAAGAGTAACACATATGTACAAACTTAGTTACACATGTGTATATTCAAAACATTTTTACAAACATTTTTCTAACAAATATACAAATAAAAAAATTTAAAGTACAATTAATCTTATACACTAAATCAAAACAATTATACAAATACTAAGCTTGGCGAAACTGTCATTTTTTAGACTTTATAGTTCCTTTTAACATAACAAAAGTCAATATAAAGTTATACTTTAGCAGAGACAGTAACATAAAAAAAAGTCAAAAACTCGGAAGTAGAATCGTATTAAACTAACATAAACAAAACTATTTATACACTTAGTTCAACCACTCAAAATAAAAAAAACAAAGAGTAACACATGTGAATATTCAAAAATCATTTTAGATACAAATTTTTATGCACAAAGTACAACAACTTAGAAAGAAACATCACTAATACATGTGTAAAAACTCGGTTACACATTTGTATATTCCAAAACCATTTTATATTCATTGTATTAAAATATAAAAAATAAAAAAACATTACTTTTCTCTCTGTTAATTGAAGATGAATAATATAAATCCTTTGATTTTTGAACATCCTAGGTGTTGTTTACTTTTATTTTTTCCATTTCACCATGGATACAATAAAACATTACTGGTATGATTTGTAAACACAAATCCAATCACTAATAAAGCATATGCAAACCACCACATCCAAATTAAAGAAGCGACACACTGAAACAAACATACCTATTTGTTATATCAACATCCAAATCAGAGCTCGAAAACATCAAACTGTTGGTATCGATTTCTACATCTTCTTCAACGAAAAAGAGAGGAGTGATTCCGGTGACCAAACAACGAAAATGATGATTATAGTGGGCCGATTAAAACGACACGTCTTGTCTCCTCCTATATCAACTTCAAATTGATGACCATAAGAGTTTTGAGAGGGAATGGTTCTTTCAAAAATTTCAAGATCTTAAAATGATTTAAAGTGCTGTAGATACAAATATATATATAAAGGGAAAATTTGGTCTTTTTAAAATTTTCAAATGTCTGCACTTAAGAGAAGAGAGAGAAAATGACATATTATATAAATATAATAATATAAGGTGAAAGTAAATTACTTTACTAACCCTCAACTAATTAATTAATAAAATGGTTGAAATAAAATGGATGGCTCAGATTGAGTTTATTGGTTAACATTTTAAGGCTTGGTTAATATTTGACATCAATACTATATATATATATATATATATATATATATATATATATATATATATATATATATATATATATATATATATATATATATATATATATATATATATATATATATATATATATATATATATATATATATATATATATATATATATATATATATATATATATATATATATATATATATATATATATATATATATATATATATATATATATATATATATATATATATATATATATATATATATATATATATATATATATATATATATATATATATATATATATATATATATATATATATATATATATATATATATATATATATATATATATATATATATATATGAATCATAAATATTTATAGGTGTAGACCGTGAATATATGTATGTAATTGATCTGGTACTATGCACATAAATAAGTATGTATGTAAACTAAGTCAGAAAAACATTGATATGTGTATGTTGTATGAATTATAATGGGTATGTATACGTGATTGTGAGGGTATAACATCGGGTGCTATGCTGGATGGGTTGGTAATGTATGCATCCTATGTGATATGAATTGTGTGTTTGTGCATTAAGGAAGGATATGTATGATATGTGTATGTTGTATGAATTATAATGGGTATACCGAGATGTATATAAGTAAAGACGTGTGACGTATGTATGCTAGGTAGTAATGTGTATGTGATGACATATGTGTGAATGAATGAAAAGTGTAACGTGTAGCATACGTGTAGCCTTGCGTGGTGTGATACTATTATATTGCAAGTCAAACAGAATACTCGAAAACCCTAGCGAATACCATATTATATATTTTACTTGCATGTTCCTAGTAATTAATTGGTAAATAATTTCTAAAGCAGGTCCTAGAGCAGTTTAGGTCTTTTGTTGCATTTTGCTGTTATTTGCTGTGCGCTTCAAAGGTGAGTTCTTTGCCCGCTTTTAAATCTTTTTCGGGGAGAAAACATACAAATATTTTTAATGCGCCTTCGGGCAACTATTTTACAGCGCCTTCGGGCGGACTGCATTTTATGCCTTCGGGCAGGGCCTTCGGGCAAAACTTATTGCCTTCGGGCGGACTTCATTTTTATGCCTTCGGGCAGGGCCTTCGGGCAAAACTTCATGCCTTCGGGCAGAGCCAACTAAGGCTACGTTTTACACCTTCGGGAGGGGCCTTCGGGCAAAACTTATTGCCTTCGGGCGGGGCCAACTACAGCTACGTTTTACACCTTCGGGTGGGGCCTTCGGGCAAAAGTTTACATTGCCAACTTGGGCAATGCTTTTTGGTAAATAATATTTATTGTTAAGGGCTTATTTTACCGAGCATTAGCATACTTATAAAGTCCTTCTCTTTAGTCGAGATTATTTATATGCCAACTTCGGCAAAACGGGGAAATTTGAGTAGTAGTACGGGTTCGGCAGACCCCACCACTAGCAGGGAGCTAGTTGGTGCAAATTGTCCTTTAAACATTTGGTCATCCGTAGTGATGGCGACAAGGCAAGTAAAGTAACGTTCAGTTTAATCTCGACGTGCTCGTGTAGTAAGCAAAGTGGTCTTGCAAACCAGCAATATATATTGATTTATCAACAGAATCTTACATTTTATTTATATTATTTAAATAAACTCATTAAACTCACCAACATTATTTGTTGACTCGTTTTAGTATGTTTTTCTCAGGGAACTAGGAAGGCGCACGAGTAGGACACTTGCATGCATTGGTCTTAAAACTATTACGTTTCATTATTTATACTGTTATTGGTTTTTGAAAACGATTGTTTGGGTTGTGCTAACTTTATGCACGGGTTTTCATAACTTTGGTTGGCTTAACCTTTACTATTAAGTACTTGGATTTGAGTACGAGATTGTTTACAAATGCTTTCGCTAAACTTTGAAACTTTTCATTTTAAACCCTGGGTTTTGGTTTAATACTTTAATAAGGAACTTTCGTTTAAAACGTTGAGTTAGTGTTTGCTGTAACTAATGGCTTGAGATCCTGGTATGTCACACGCCTAACGGATACCCGTTTGTGGAAAATTGAGGGTGTGACAAAAGCAATCAGTATAGTTGTCATTGAGAGCAGGCTTCTCAACAATCTCAGCAATTAAAGCATGATTGATTTCTTCCTTTGTTTCTTCAATCTCAGCGCTCCAATCAAAGTTGGTGAGTAGTGCAGTTTCTTTCCTTGGTTTAACTTCCTCAGCTCTTTCTTGAATTGGAACAGGTCTTGAATTTCCAGAATTAACAGGATCAGTGACAATTGGTAAAGGACATTCTCTCTTGAAATGTCCCAGTTGCTTGTAGTTGTAACATCTCAACTTCCCTTTGTCATACCCAATAGTTGTAACATCTCAACTTCCCTTTGTCATACCCAAGCTTGTTGTTCTGACCCTGATTTCCAAAATTTCTTCGGCCTGTTCTTTCCATGAATCTTCTAGCAGGAAGAGTGAGCATAGACATTTGCCATTGAATATCAGTTTCTTCAAAATCATCAGGATCCACCTGATACATGTCTTCAACTATTATTCCCTTACTTTTCAACTCTCCTGCAACCCTCTTCATAGCTGTGAACAAACATCCCAAACAAAGCCATTGTGTCAGACGGAATCTGAGTGGTGACAGATGCATTTGGGCCAGGACCTACACTTGTAGATGCACCATCAGATTTGACAGACCCATAACTTGATGATCCTCCATATACTGCACCATAAACATGTGAGTTTGCAGCGGATGTAATCAGTGCAGCATTCTGAGGAAGGATATTTGGAAGCATCATAGATTGATTGTATTCTCTTCTCTTCACATCAAGATGAAATGACTTCAGCTTGTTTATCACATCCATTAGTTTAAAGTCTAGGAAGTTTCTCTCTTGCTTTAACATTTTGATCTGAAGACTCCACTGAGGGGGAAGTGAATCCAAAAGCTTTGTAACTTGCTCATTATTTCCCAGTTTCTCGTCATACTTTTTCAGATTGCTTGATATAGATAGAAAACGATTGGTTATATCAGTCAGACTTTCTTGCTTGTACCCCACAAATGAATCAAACTCTTTCTCAGCTTGAGCTTTTCTATCCAACTTGAGGTCCTCATTACCATCATAAAACTCACACAACGCATCATACAAACTTTTGGCAGTTGTGTGTTCAGTAAACCTATTGTAAATGTCTTGATGCAAACAAAGTATCAAAGCTCCAAGGGCCTTTTTGTCATGATCAAGTTACTTGATATCACTCTCAGTGTAACTACTTGGATCATTGTTTGGTAAAGTAACGGTTCCTTCAACTCTTTTTGGCATGTGAGGCCCATTAACAATCGACTCCCATTGGTTATAATCAGTATAGAAGAAAAACGCCTTCAAGCAACGCTTCCAGTCCTCAAAGTTTTCACCATTTACAAGGCTCGGTGGCCTATTCGATTGAACGCTATCCAGATCATTCATGTTCATTGTTGAAGTAGACATCATCAGATTCGCCCACAAATTCGCTGGTAGATTCGCTCACAGATTCGCAGGGAGAGTCAATCTAAATTCGCTGGCACAGCTTCGCCCGGTTGAGAGCAGGTTTGCTGAGCAGATTCGCTTGGCAGAACAAGGTTGTAGTTTAAGCAACAGGTTTGCCATCAACTTATCTTGCTCACAGAACCAATGCAGGCGAACTTTCGTTCAAAAAATAGTAAGTTTGATGATCAAAAATTGATATTTACAAATCACAGATTTTGTATAGGTTCGCTGAATGATCCACAGGTTCGCTGGATGAAAGTCTAGGTTCGCTGACTTACGGGAAAAACTTTTTCAGCCCAAAATCAACCAAAACAACCCCAAAACACAACCAATTGAAGATTCGTTTGTTTCTGTAGCTTCCTAGTACCAAATATGACAATCCCAAATCAAATTCCAACTCAAAAACACAACAAACAGTTCCGAAATAAATCAAACAGTGTTTTGCCTTTTAAAACCCCAAAAACTACACAAAAATTTCAAAGATCTCAGACTATCAAGAGCACTAAGGCTCTGATAACATATTGTTTGTCCATTAGATCGAGATCTCTGACTCTCAAGAGTAAAGAAGAAGAAGAAGAAGAAGACGAAGAAGAAGAAGAAGAAGAAGAAGGAGGAGGAGGAGGAGGAGGAGGAGGAGGAGGAGGAGGAGGAAGAAGAAGACGAAGAAGAAGAAGAAGAAGAAGAAGAAGTTTTTGTTTGTTGGCCAGGTAGTATTATTCTCACTTTTTGGGCCTAAATTTTGTTAGTTGAGACCAAAATATTTTTGTCTCTGGCCAGGTGTTATTTTTGTTGTTATTCTTTGGGGTAAAATTTGTTGATTGAGTTGAAAATTTCTGTCGTTGGTCGGGTACTTTCAAAATCTTTTTTCTTTGGGCCGAGTTGTTTGAACATAAATGTTTAAAAGCTAAAGGTGTTGGGGTGTTGTGGTAAAGCGAAAAGGTATTTTCTCCAGGGGGAGAATTATTCAACAAATTTTGGGAATTTTTTTTTGTATTTTTGAAGATCAAGGGTCAAAATGTCAATTTTTGAAGAATACAAGTCTGCACAGCTTATGTTTGAATCATTCGCTGCCATTAAGAAAGAAAAGTTGTCAGATCTCATTGATAGATTTATATCTGTTGCAAGTAATCTAAAGAAGCATGATCCTGAACACACAAATCATGAACAAATTCAAAGGCTTCTTGAATCTCTTTCACCAGAGTGGAGCCTTCATGTTAAAAAGATTAAGAAAGAGAGAAGGTTTTCAGATTAAAAACTTTTGGATGTGATCGACAAATTAAAATCTTTTGAGTTGGATATCAAAAGAAATGAGTTTTACCAAGCTGTACTTCAACCTCAAACCAACAAGATAAATACTGACCTCATCTCATCGGTTACAAACATACTTGACTACAAAACTGAATTGACTGAAGTCAATGAAATCTGACTCGAAATCAGCTGAGAAGATAAGGGAGAACGTCATAGAAAGTTGTGTTGCTTCGATAGCTGATAGTGAGAGTAAATCTGATTGTGAGTCAATCGTTGATGATAAAGATGAGAATAATGATGAAGAAAGATGGAAGCTGAGGATGAAGAGATGCTGAAGGCAAAGGAAGGGGAACGCAAAAGAAACACAAGGGTATGCAACTGCGATAAAGCTCTTGCTGTTGAAAAAGTCATTATGGGACTTCCTTATGAGACAACTCAAGTCATGTGTTCATCTGCATGCAGAGTTCGTCTTTTTGGTGTGTATAAAGCTAATAGACTTTTGTTAACAAATCAAGCTGAATTAACCACCATAAAGACTAAACTTAAGAAAAATGAAGTTTCTTATTCGATTAAACTCAATGAAGCCTTGGCTGAAATTGATATTTTGAAAAGAAATCTTTATGAACGATATATCGAAATAAATCTTTTAAGTGAAAGACTCATATTAGCACAATACGAATCCACAAAACTTCAAACAAAACTTGATAAGTGGACACTTGCTAGTATGATTTGTTTGAACAAGAATCTAACAGTTTGCATGCAGATTTAGAGGGAGTTACTCTGAAGGAGGTGCGACATGATTATGATTCTTCGACTGGTATGGGATATAGTAAAACGGGTACTGACAATCAAGCTAATGATTGCTCAGTTCCTGTTGTTTCTAATCCTGTAACGGTTGTTTCTACTAATTTCTTTGATAAGTTTAAAGCATGTGAAATTCCTATCTTTGAGCCTCTCAAGAGTGAGAAGGAAGAGTTAATTCAGGAATCACTTAATCATCAAGCTGCAACTACATCAACACACTCAATTCCCATCAATCAAGATTCGTTGGAAGTAGATGTACTTATTGAAGACTGGAGAAGTTTAGATGATGAATTAAAGACAAAGGAGAGTCATGGAGATTCAAAGATCAAGATGTCATCTGCAACTGTCAAATCTGAAATGCTTCCAAAACCTGAATCAAGACAAATCCGGATCTCCGTCCCAGCTGCAAAACAAGTTAGTCATCCATCAAAAGCTCAAAAGAAGAAGCCTTCTCCTCTGTCCATCATATCTCAAATTTGTAAAAGACTTGAGAACAAGCAAGTGAAGATCTTATCTCCCATCGACAAACCACAACTCAACAAAAGAAGCCACAAGTTTGTTCCTCTTTCACTGCTCAACATAAGAAGCCACAAGTCTCTTAACAAGTAGCATCAAGCTCAAAGAAAGTCCCACCCCCAGATGCTCCACAAGGGCCAGTCAAGCAACAAAAGCCATTCAAGGCTTGCTTCAAGTGTGGAAAGGGTGATCATGTGCTCAAGAAATGCCTAAAAGGACATGCTTCGGACGGTAAAGGCAAAACAAATTGCTTCTCCGGATCAGAGTCTTTGATAAACCCTCCACATGGTAAAGTAAGCAGGTTTGCTTCTCCGGATTTCAAGGTAAAAAACATACATCTTTGAATGGTCAGATGACGAATATTCCATCTCTACCTACTGATGTGAAGCCGGTTTCACATGATTCAAAGATGAATGTGAGAAAATCATCAAAATCAAATTCTTTTTCCTCGGGGCATAAACAGAAAATGATTTCCAAATTTAAATCTTTCAAATAAAAAATGTTTGAACCTAAACAAATTTGGAAAATTAAAAAGAAAGAGGAAAAGATAAGTGATACAAAAACTCGTTGTGTGTTTAAACAGGTGTACTACGCTGATGAAAACGGAACCCCCAGGACTACGATGGCCTGGGTTCCCCGTTCTAACTAATCTGTCAATGAGTGCATGAACATTTCAGGAGGACTGTTAGTAATCCGGTTTACTGACAGAAAATGCTCCTTATTCAAATTTTGAGTCGAAACAAACAGGTTATGGTTTTGGTATTTTATCTACATTCTGGATCTTTCTTTGATTTTCACATATCTAATTTCACCACCACTGCATCTTTGGTAATTTCAATTTTATATATAGTAGATAGTAAAAAAATTAATTAAAGAAAATAAAAAAAAAAACAAAAAAAAAAACAAAACAAAAAAAACAAAAAAAAAAAAGTGGGAGAGTCTAACTTTTTTACTTGTATTTTTTATCAAGTTTTCACTTTCCATTGAGGTCGCTCTTGAGTCTTTTGAAAAATTTTAATTTTGCACTAAAATAGAAATTTTAGGGAGTAATATCTCAAATGAAAATGTACTGAATATCATTAGTGCCTTTATAGGTTTCGGGTTTGTGTGGAAAGCGTCCGAAGGAGGACGTTGATTTGTGTGATGATGTGTCAATAGGCTCAGTTGGAATACAAGTAAACAGCAACTCAGTGAGCAAACTAAATTCAAAAGAGCTTGGTGATAAGGATCATTTTCACAGACATTTGGCATGCACAAAGTAATAAGTTTTGACAAAAAATAGGCTGAGAGTATTTGATTGTTGCTTGATTTTTCCCAAATCCAAACCCTTTAGCCTTAGCCCTGAATGACGCTTCTAGTTAGCTCTTCAAAATTTTCTTTCGTGCTTATCTCCTCTGCTATGCGGAAGCATTGACCTGGAGTGATGATCTTCTCTATTATATGTGAATATAGACCTGAAGCTCTCATCAACACGCTTAGATGATCATCTCCTCCTTTATATGTAAATATAGACCTAGAGCACTCATCATCTGCAACCCACATGTAAAGCTAAGCTCACAATGTTTCTACATCAAGATCGTTGTTTGACGCTTCATACATTAAACTCAACTCCAGTTCACTCCCAAGAACATTCACCTTGGTTATTATTTAATCTTGGTCTATGCACACCCAAATAACAAGATCTTGCTGATTCATCTAAACTCAATAAGCCATGATATCAAAACAAGTTACTTTGCTGAATGTATGTTGAAACCAAGTTACCTGAGTTTCTTCAAATCGAACCCAAAACTTGATAAAATCATCATGGGTTGCTTGTTGAACGGAACAAGGCATGGGTTTAAATGGACAAACATATTGACAATCTAGCCAAGTCTTTGTTTCTCCCTATGGTCGCTTGAAACACATTATCTGATATCCTTCATGAAAATTTCATTTATTATCCTTATTTTATGTTTGGGTTCTTGAGTCGTGTTGGTCTTGTGTGTCTCAAGGGATGTATTCTCTTTGTCTAAGATATTTGTGATCTTGTCGGACTCTTCCTCTCATTTTTGAATTTTTAATTTTTCAAAAAAAAATGTGTTTGTTAGATTTTATTAGTTTATTAAAAAATTTCCAAAAAGATTTTCATTTCAAATTATTTTCAAGTCTTCCATATTATGCTATTAAAATATTATCATTTTCACTTGCATTTCATGGGAAATTGCACATACAAACAGCACTTTCGTTTGTTTACATACACAAGTAAACACGGGTTTATTTTGATTAATGATATGATCTAATGAGAAATCTCGAAATTCTGTTTGTGATTGTCTTACAGATATGTGCTACAAATGATGGCCGCTCATCAGTTGAGCAAAGCACCTGACCAGAGAACCTGTTCCTCAAAGTTTTTCAGAAGATACCGAGCTAGGAATCCTCCTCCTACATCTTCTGAAGCACTCAAGAAAAGATTGTTGGAAAGCAGTTCCAGATTTTACGAAAGGATGCACAGAAAATGGGGGAGCACGCAATATGGGGGAGCTTGTGAGATAAAAGATCTTCAGCAACAAAATTTGGCAAGCATCAGTCTTGGGGGAGTTTTGTTGGATCTGAATTAAGACTGAAGCTTACCAAATTGAAGATCCAACAGTATTGACTTATCGGTGCTGAACACGATGCAAGACGTTGATAATAATAGACTATAGGGGAGTATTGTTGGACCTGAAGTTTAGTCTAATATTATCAACACAGTCAAAGTCAATAAAAGTCAACGGCAACGGTCAAAGTCAATGCAAAAGTCAACACGATGCCTTCGGGACGAAGATTAGAGACAAGACGTTGAAGGCGACGGAGTTTAATTGTTAATAATTATATTTTGTGTCAACAAAATATATTTAATCATTTCGTCTTTTTAGTATTTTATGTAATATATATATTTTGTCTTTATGACAAAATATATATTAGACTAAACATTAGGGTTTTATTTGTATTATTTCTAATTGTCATGTTTTAGTCTAAGTCTAGGGTTGTAATTGTCATTAGTCCAAAGTGTCATTAGGCTATATATAGTAAATGGCAATTAGGGTTTTGTAGGCTTTAATGAGCTAGATTTGGGGTCTTCCATGTATACAAAATTTGATGCAAATCAAATGGATCAAATCTGAATTTTGTTAGTGTTCTTCAAGTGTTCGTCCAAGTTCATTATATTTTTGTCAATTCTGATCCAAATCTTCACCAAAATCCATGATTCAAAACTGAATGGGACCAACAAACAGTAACTTCATTCGAATCTACAGGAAGTGAAGTTTCAGCAGCTAGACATTTGTCATATTCCTCACAGACCTAACTTACTTTTAATCTATCCAAGAATACCCGGTTATACTTCTTCTTCCTTAAAAATTCAAAATTTTCTTCTAAGTCCAAAGGGATGTCATCCACCTTTGGTACTGTGTTTTCAATCATAGAGGGACCGGCTTCAGTAGAGAACTCATCAGTATCAACAGTATCTTCTTCAACTATTTGAACTGGCTCAACCTAAGCTACTACCTCGGTTCGTGCCTTTTTCTGTAAAGTATCAGCCTTAGTGATCTCAGGCACAAAAATCTAACTTTTGTTTTCCCTCAGCTTTATCGTATACTCTTTAAGTAACAGCTTCATTGGGAACATGGAAAGATAAGGCATCTAATTCAGTCACAGTTTTTTATCGCCTTGATCTAGTATAATGTACTGTGATTTCCCTGGAGTATCAGTCACTCCAACATCATCCACCTTTTCTTCAGGTATAAATTCCTTGTCAGATTCAGAAGACACTTCATCTTTCTCATTAAGCTCTTTGGTCAATACTTCATTTTCTCCCTTCAAAGTGTTACACTCAGCTTCTAGTTCCTCATAGTCTTCTTTAAATTTCTCATACAAACAGTAACTTCATTCGAATCTACAGGAAGTGAAGCTTCAGCAGCTAGACATTTGTCATATTCCTCACAGACCTGACTTACTTTTAATCTATCCAAGAATAGCCGGTTATACTTCTTCTTCCTCAAAAATTCAAAATTTTCTTCTAAGTGCAAAGGGATGTCATCCACCTTCGGTACTGTGTTTTCAATCATAGAGGGACCAGCTTCAGTAGAGAACTCATCAGTATCAACAGTATCTTCTTCAACTCTTTGAACTGGCTCAACCTGAGCTACTACCTCGGTTCGTGCCTTTTTCTATAAAGTATCAGCCTTAGTGATCTCAGGCACAACATTTAACTTTTGTTTTCCCTCAGCTTTATCGTATACTCTTTCAGTAACAGCTTCATTGGGAACATGGAAAGATAAGGCATCTAATTCAGTCATTGTTTTTGATCGCCTTGATCTAGTATAATGTACTGTGATTTCCCTAGGAGTATCAGTCACTCCAACATCATCCACCTTTTCTTCAGGTATAAATTCCTTGTCAGATTCAGAAGACACTTCATCTTTCTCATTAAGCTCTTTGGTCAATACTTCATTTTGACCCTTCAAAGTGTTACACTCAGCTTCTAGTTCCTCATAGTCTTCTTTAAATTTCTCATACTCTTCATTCAACTTATTAAAGACTTCAGTATTCTTCAAGTGGGTTTCCTAATGCTCTTTCAACCTTTTCTTCTTTCTTTCATTTGAAGCCTTTAATTCCTCATTTTCATCCAATAATTTGGCAATTATTAATTTCAGATGCAACAGCTCATCTTCTTCTTCTTCAGAATCAACTGTCACAATTTCAATTTCTGTAACAACCTTAGGTGAAGACTCCCTTGGTTGTTCAGACATGTGTACAGTTGGAGATGTGATTGTAGGAATTTCAACTGAGATAGGATCAAGTATGAAAAACTCCGTATCCTTATCTGATTGTGCCTCATATTCAACATCAGTTGTTATAACATCTCTCGCAATCTCCAGAACATCAATATGTTCAACATTTTCAACAACCAACTCAGGCATACTAACATTTTCCATAATAATCTCTTCTTCTTTATTTAGATCAGAATCATCACCATTAACTTCATCTCCATCATCATTATCAACTTCATCAGATTCAACATTAACATCATCATTATCACTATCACCTTTATTTTCATCCGACACATTATCATTTACTTCTTCTTCATCAATGTCATCATCATCACTATCATGTTCCACCAAAGCCTCAGGAAGATCATCCACTATATCTAAAGGATCGAAGGGTTCGTCCTGATAGATATGGAAGTAATCAATACCAACTTCTTCTTCATTATTTGCTATATCTCGCATATAGTCAAATAAGTCTACATTTGCAACACCTTCCAAACTCATTTTCTTGTATGATAGAGCATTCATGTCTTCAGTTTCACATAAATCTCCAGGAACACCTTGTTCCTTTATAACAGGATGTGCTTCATTGATAATGAGTTGTAAGTTGTAGAAATCTCAGATACATCAAAAACTTGAATCTCTTTCCTTTTTGCAAGTTAAATATAAAACCTTTCATAATCCATCTAGCCATATTGAATCTTCTATTCATAGCAATTGCAACAATGGGAGCAGCTATATCTGATGGAAAAATGTCAAAACCAACACTTCTTCTTGAAAGATAGTGTTGAATGACATAACATAACAGCTTCCATTTCTTGCTCAGTCTGGCCCTCACAAATTGCTGTTTAGGAAATACAGGAAGATGTCCCATGTGGATAAAACGCTCCTGACACTCAGCAGCTGTGAACTCATCTAAATCACCTTCTTCATTATCACCCAAGAACAGTTCATCTCTAATGGCATCTTCTGAGACTGTAACTTGGAGCTATTTGGTGATAAATCCTCTTACAACAATATGACCCTCATCATTTGTAGTAACTTTAGCAGTCTTCCAGAATCTTTTGATCAATCTCATGTATACAATGGGCTTTGCACACATGACATTAACATATTTAGTTCTGAGAAGAAATCTAATCATCAGCTAGTACCCTGATGCCTCTGGAATAGAATCAAGTAAAGCCACAATATTATGCTTAGTCTCATACTTGAGATTTTCCATATGAAATCAGTTACAAATGTGTCAGTGGTCAAAAACATGAATAAGTGATCAAGTATCATGAACAAGTGATTAAAGTGTTGTAGATTATGATGTAACAGTAAATAGAGTGAAATTTGGTACATTAGTTAAACAATTTGAAAGTATCAGCCTGTTTAAACATTGTTTTTACCTAATACACACCAACTGTTGTATCAAAAACCTTATCAAACTGAATATTTGAACATATAATTTTCAATAAAAGTCTTAGATTTCTCATTTAATGCATAAGACCCAATTAAATACATGTTTTAGCATCAGATGATAACACAATTAAACATTTTCATGACAATTTTACTTAAACAAGATTCTCTGTATCAAGTTCATCAATGGCGGTTTACACATTTCAAATTTTGACATCGATTAGGTCCAGGCTAAAGTTCTTATGACGATTGATCAGTGAAATTGATTGATTAACCCTAAGATTTTAACTTGTAATCAACAAGATTTCAGTTTTTGTCATTGAATCAAAGTGACAGTTCATTGTTCAATTACTGTTCATCAACGATCATCAAGTTTTTTGGGTTTGCGACAGTTGAAATGGTGAAAACGATGATGAATCATGTCTCATATACCTCTACTAATCTCAAAATCTTGATATAGAACAAGAGATTCGAACATGGGTATGGTCGTATGAATTTGTGAATGTATGGTCGGGTGAAAAAATGATATAATGATGTTAAGTGTGTGAAGAAGGGTGTATTTATATGCTTGAGTTAACACGGCTGAAAAATTAGGTTAAAATTAGGATGGCACAACATTTCAGACGGGTCAACACATACAAATAACCTTGGTCAAGTCAGGTACTATTTAGACGGGTGACCATGTATGGACGGGTCAACATATGAACTTTGAACATTTCAACCCTAAACACACTTAGTCATGTCAACCACTGTTGAGACGGGTCAAGTGAATCAGACGGGTGAAAAATAACACAAGATAGCATTGGTCGTTTCAACAGTTGTTGGGACGTGTCAACAGCTGTTGGGACCTGTCAACCACGGTTAAGATGGTTCAACATTGTTCAGACGACAATGTTCATCAGTTGCAATCATGAGACGTGTCAAACACTTCGTTGTGTGATACACTGTTGGGACGGGTCATTTATTTCAGTCGTGTCAACATACTTAATCGTGTCAACATTTGTGACCCAGTAATATATATCACAAGTTTGAGACGGGTCAAACACTGTTGAGACGGTTCAACTGTTGAGGCGTGTCAACAATTAAGTCGTGTCAACACACCACGAAGAAGGTGCATCAATAGTTTGGACGTGTCAACTTTTGAGACGTGTCAACATTAAGTTGGGATGTGTCACCAGTTTTGGACGTGTCAAAACAATGAATCAATAAGCACATATAACATGAAACGACTACACATTGATTTGTTTTCTTAACCCGGCTGCACAGTAACCTTGAGACGGTTCAACACTTAGCATATTTTTCATTTCCGCAACAGTTGACTTTTGGTCTTCTGCATTTATTGCACCTGCACATTTCACAAAAAATTAAGATCACAAGACATCCTTAATTAGGGTTTTGCAATTAATTTTATAATCATGATTTAGGGCAACAAACACAATTTAATCAACACACACAATTTATTATTTTTATCAATTTTTATTTTCTTTTCATTTTCTTGACATTGACAAAAATATTTTGCTTAACTAATTTTCAATATCTCGAAGCATTTTTCAAACGATTTTTCTTGCAAGACCTTGGGATTATTTGAACATAAACAACACATATGCATTCATTAAATACTTGATCCTTCCATCCAACATCGTTTTGACAGTTTTCATTTTGACTTTATTTCATCCCGCAAACTTGAAATTTCTTGAAATTTTTAAGTTTACAAGGATTGTCGATATGTCATAAATGATTCCACATGCCTGCACACACAAAGCACACATAAGTTAAATACGAATGCAATGCTATTAATCTATAGACTGCAAAGAGATCATACCAAGAATAATCTAAACATGTTTTAGATTTTGAAATAGACATTTTGACTTGTGTTTAGTTGAGTGATGATATGAAAACATACCTATTAGCTCGAGTTGGCACACTTACTTTTTCAGTAACATGATGTGATTAATGTTCGATTAGAATGACTTATGTGACCCATATGTATACATATATCAAGATGTTTCCTTATCAAAACAAACCAGAATGCACTATAACAAAAACCTGTTCACTTACAACATAATCAGTGTGGATGGGTTTTTCTATCTTATGGGATTTGGTCTACTTTGGGACTTCTTTTAGTATTCCTTTTTGGAATTATCTTTTGCTTATGTTCCCTTTTGAATCTTTTGAAATTCCATTTTTGAACTTTGGTGATGGTCCAACATTGGGACTCTTTTTTGTTCCACTTTAGGAATCTTTTGCTGCACCTTGAAGTGTTCCAGGTCTATAGATAACTACAACAAAGGAGACTTCATGTGAGACTTCAGGTCTGTGGTCACCACAACAAAGAAGCTCACAGATGCGGTTCATCACACTGAAATATATTTAATTAGTACCCGGTATGTTTAAGTAACATAACTTTGGGAATCTTAACACAAAGAACATGAATTTTAGATTCGTCAGCAATGAACTTACTTTTTCAGTTTAATTTCCTGAGCTGTCTAGCACATCAAGTAACACGTATCATTCTTTATTATTGGAAATGATGTATCAGATCATACTCAGTGCACCTATCATTTCTCACACTGCAAGTCAGATTCTTATTAAATGATGTTTCTTTTTCTGTTTTTCAATGCAAGCACAAAAACACTCTTAAAATAAAGAAAAAGACATGTGAAACAAAGATGAATTTGTCTTATTCTATTTTTGGATTTTTCAAGTTTTCTGATTTTATATTAGGTTTTCTTGAAGAAGAATTAATCATGGTTGGTTAATCCTATGGACTGGACTAAGAATTCAAACCGTCCTTACAAGAAGGATTTTGTGAAAAGATCTACCAGTTTTTTGTCGGTATGAACTTTAATCAAAATTATTAGACCTTGTTCAGAGTTATCTCTAAGAAAATGGTAACGGATTTCAATATGTTTTGTTTTGGAGTGTTGGACATGATTAGCAATAATGAATATTGCAGCAGTATTGTCAATGTAAATAGGTGCTTTGACAAAATTAAACCCGTAGTCAAGCAATTGATTTTGTAACCACAAAACTTGAGAGCATCCCGAAGCAGCAATGTACTCTGCTTCTGCAGTGGATATTGAAACATTGGTCTGCTTTTTGCATTGCCACGAGAGAAGTCGAGGACCCAAAAACTGACATCCATTTGTGGTTGATTTCCAGTCAAGAGCACAACCACAATAATCACTATCAGAGTAACTCTATAATTCAAATTTGCCTTCATAAACTGAGATTAGGTTTCTCTTGAGATATCTGAATATGCGTTTGACGGCGATCAGGTGCGACTCTTTAGGATCTGACTGATATCTGGCACAACCACACACAACATAGATGATGTCTGGTCTTGATGCTGTAAGGTACATCAGCGAACCGATCATTGACCTGTATAATGTTTGATCAACAGATTTGGCTTTTGGATCAGGTTGGATCTTGCAGTTGACATCAGATGGAGTTCTAATAGTTTGGCAATCTTGCATCTTGAATTTCTTCACAGTTTTTAACGAAGTTTGATTGATTGATGAAAATTCCATCTGCATAGTGTTTAACCTATAATCCAAGAAAGAAAATAATCTCCCCCATAGAACTCATCTGAAATTGGGCTTTCATTATTTCCTCGAACTTTTTGCACATGGATGGACTTGTTGATCCAAAGATGATAACATCCACATACACTTGAACACACAGTAAATCTTCATTATTGTTAGGGTTATTTCCTTGTTAAGATTTACTTTGTATTTTGTTTATTGTTTATATGTTTGTATAGTTTAGGGTTTATTATGTATTTTCCTTAAACTTGTATTTTGTTTGTTATAAGCATGTAGTGTGTGTGTGTGAGGAGAGAGGCTAGATCACTTTTACACTGTTAGAGAGAGAATTAACTGTGTGTGATTTTGTTTCTCCTGCACCTTGTACTACGAATTGCTTTGATCATCAATATACAGAGAATTATTAGTATGGATTGTGTTTGTGATTGAATCGTTTGTTTTGTACTTGTTATTCTGATCATTGTGAGCGATTGAACGATCCAATTGAACCTATCAATTGGTATCAGAGCCTTCGGTATTGTGTTCTTCGCTGTTCTTAAGCAAAACACATCAATATTGCTCAAATATCATGATCTGAATGAATTGATCGTGTTTTTAGTTGTGATTTATCATCGTAATCACTGCTATACACATCGATTGTGCAGATTCTATCAGATCATCATCAGATCTGAAGAATTAAGAAGAATAGAAAAAGTTACTGTTCAATCAAATTTTTGCTCAATTTCATCAGATTTGATCATGTTTTGGATTGATTGAGATTAGGGATTGTTAATCGGACCTTTTCACAGCTTGTGTGTGAATTTTGGACAATTTGGACAAGTTTTAGACAAAACCCAGAAAATTCGTTTGACGAAAATGATGAACATTAAGAACTTGGTTGAAGATTAACTTGCCGGGTGAATATTTTGACTTAGACAATTTCCTTGGACTTAGATTTGTGAAGAAATTAGGTCCTGTGCAGCCGTGTAAGGGAATTTGTTCTAGACGGGTGAAGAATTTGACTTGAAAAAGTGCTACTGTTCAGTCGGGTGATACACTGTTGTGCCGGGTAAAACACTGTTGCGCCGGGTGAAGAAGAAAAAGTCAGCCGGGTAATACACTGTGTAGCCGGGTGATTAACTACTCTGCCGTGTGATCGTATACTGTTCAGCCGGACAAAGCTCTTTGCCGTGTCAAGTTTCTGCCGGGTCAAGACTATTGCCGTGTCAAGTTTAATTCTTGTTGCCGGGTAACTGTTCATCCGGGTGAAGAAAAATTATTACAACTGTTGAGCCGTGTAACTGTTCAGCCGTGTAAAGACTTTTTCCTGCCGGGTGAAGAACAAAGACACTGTTTAGCCGGTTGAAGAAGGATTTTCACTGTTTTGCCGTGTGACTCATTTTAGTTGTTTTTAATACTTGTTTCTTATCTTGTCTTTAATTTCTTGTCTTTATTTTAGTATTTTAATCATTTCTTTTAAAAAAAAATTAACAAAAAAAAAAACAAAAAAAAAACAAAAATATTTTCTTTAAAAAAATTGTTAAAAATGGCTCCTACTGATGATTCTGATAACCGTGTTCCTAGACTTTTGAATCGTGCAGATTTCAAGAACTGGACCATCAGGTTGAGACATCACTTGTGTTCTATTGACAATGACTTATGGAAATCTATCGAGAAGGGTCCTCACATTCCAACTCAGACACAACCAGACAGTGCAAGTACCTACACCAAAGACTCTACTGAACCTTATCCAGAAGAGAATTTGTCAGCAGAAGATCTGAGAAAAGTAAAGAATGATAGCAAGGCTTATTCTTTAATGTGCAAGGGGTTGCCACTTCAAGTTCTGTCTAGATTGGATGCATATCAGACTGGTTATACATGTTTCAAAGCATTGAAGTCTATATGTGAAGGAGGAGAACAATTGAGAAGCTTGAAGAAGTCGAAACTGAAAAGACAATTGGAACTGTTTGAGCATATTAATGGAGAGACAGTACATCAGATGATGAACAGATTTGTTCACTTAACTACTGAGATGTCGAATCTCGGAGTGAAGACTGAACTTCAAGACTTAAATGATCGATTGTTAAGTGCTTTACCATCATCTTGGAAACAAACTGTTACCTTGTTGAAACATACTGAGAAATTTCCAATGGAACTTGATTTGCTTATTGGAAAAATTGAAGAAGTTGAGATTGATGAAGGATCTAGAAACACTGATAGATCAAGCTCACAAACTCAGTATAAGTATGTGGTAAATCATGCCAATACTGTGGAGAATGCATTTCTTGCACAAGATAATACAAAGTTTGAAGAAGAGGGCGATTTATTTGTTGGTGCAAGTTTCTTTACTGATTCAGCATATTTTCCAAATTCACCAACTTATTCTCAACCTCAATCTCCACCAAGAGCTCAAATACAAAGTCAGAATCCGAAGAATCAGTCAGACAGTCAGAGTTCAAATGTTCAAGCTAAAGTGAAAGACGTAATGAATATTCTGCTTCAAGATGACGAAACTAAAACTGCCTTTACTGCTTTTATGGCAAGTTTTCAAGCGTACCAAGGTAGTCATTTAAGTCAAATGGACGTGGTCCTTCAAGACTTATTTGAAATGGATCCAGTTGATGTTGAAGAAATGGATCTGAATTGGCAAATGGTTATGGTTGCATATCGAACTCAAAAGCATGCATATGTTAACCGAAATTACAAACCTCATGCTAACAAGACGGTTGGATTTGACAAATCTAAGGCCAGATGTTTTAACTGTAACCAGTATGGTCATTTCTCAAGAGAATGCAAAGCTCCAAAGAATTTCAACGACCAAGCTAGTTCAAGTAATCAAGGTCAAGGTCAAAGTTCTCAACAGTCTACGAGTTATCAAGGCAGAAATCAACGTTTCTTTCAAAAGCCGTACCAAAGTCTTCCTATGCCTGAGTTGAAGGATGAAGGAAAGAAGCCAGAAGACCAGACTAAAGCGTTAGTTGTAAGTGTACAAGACGGATACGACTGGAGTGCATATGCAGAACAGTTTACATCCGATCTTACATCAAATCTGGCACTGGTATGTGAGATTGAAGAAGACTGGTCTGAAGAAGGGGATGGTAAATTGGTTGATGATGATTGTGAAGATGCTGAAGATTATGACTGGAGCGCAAAAGCAGATCCTATTGAAGAATCTGAATCTGAAGTTGCGTTAATGGCTACTGCCAATGAGTCTTCATCTTCCACTGAGCAACCAAAGGTTATTTCTGAACTCCCTCCTAACTATGTTCCATTGCCCTTAGATGTGAAAGAAAGGTTATGTTCTGAACAATGCATTCAACAAGTAGAACATTATCGAACTCATTCATTTAAAATAGGTGACAAATTAAGCAAACATGAAAAGATTCATGAACAACTTAAAATTGATCACAAAATTTCTGATGAGAAGATTTTGTCACTAACTGAATCATGGAACAAAACTTTAAAAGAATTGGAACTTGTTACCAAACAACTTGAAGAGATGACAAAGAACTTTGAACAAGAGAAAGTTGAACATGCTGTCACACAAGTTTAATTAAAGAAAGTTAAAAGTTGTAAAACAATGGTTGAACAACTCATTAATGAAAGAGGTAACAAAAACAAAACCGGGTTGGGTTTTACTCATGAGCCAATGCCAAATTCAATCACTCAAACCTTACCGGAAAACTTTAATGAATTTGATCATTCACCTGAAAATGAACGTAAATTCAAAGAAATTCAGAAAAGTAAATCCGAGTCCGAAGGATCTGAAGTGTTGATTGAGAGCTTGAAAGAAGAAGATGATGTGACAACTGAAGCTGATGATGAAGCAAGCAATAAATCTGATAACAAACTGGAGCCTGTTCTTATTCAACTTGTTGAACATCCAAAGCTTAACCCCGAACCAGAACAAACGGTGACGGAAGAAGGAGAATTTTCAGGATATAATGATCCGGAATACATCAAGTGGAAGAAAGAACAAAAGGTGCAAGTTGCTGATCAGTTGATCAAGAAGCAAGAAGTGAAGAAGGCTGAAGTTTCAACTGCAAAGAAGTAGAAAACGAAAACAATGACCAATCAATCTGAAACGAAACAGTCAAAAGGCAAAAGTGTCTTAAAATCGAATGATAACACAAAAGTTCAAAATGTTAAAACTGACAAAGTTAAACCTGTCAAGAAAGTGTCAAAAGGTAAAAACATCAAGTTTGTGTCTGCAGGAACATTTGATTTGAACGGATCTTATGGTAAACCAATCAATTCTCCAATCAAATCTAACTCTGGTCTGAAAACAGGTTCAGGTCCTAAGTCTTCTGCTGTAAATGAAAAGAGAATTGAAAACAAAAAGGTGACCAAACAGAACAGTTTAAAATCGAACCAAAGTTTCATGCAATCAAAATCTCAAACCAAGTCTCCACAAAGAAGCGTTAATCTAAAACCGAATAACCAAGATAATGAATCACGTTTTGGTTCAACATCAAAAGTTAACAATCGGCTCTTTAGGATTAGCAGGAAACATTGTGAAATTTGTGATAGGTATAATCATACAACTGCTGAATGTTTCTTTAACAGGTACTGCAGTTTCTGTGACAAACGAAACCATTCTTCAGAAGAATGTTACTATAACAAATTTTGTGATATTTGTGAGAGGAGAAACCATGACACAAAGGATTGTTTCTTTCGATCAAACTCAACTAGAGAAATGACTCCGTTTTCAAACATTAACAGAAATCATTCTTTTGGTTTTCGAAATATGAGTCAAAGTCATTCTCCGGTTTTGAGAAATTTCAATCGAAACAATTCTGTTTCTAACTTGTCAAGAAGTGTGCAGGTTAACAATTTTAAGCCGAGAGCTTTGTTGGTAAGAAACCAAAATTTTGAAAACAACCTTGATCCACAGTTGGAGGAAAGGTTCAGAGCTTTAAGAAGAAAGCAGTCAATGAACGCCAATGGGCGAAATAACAGTTATCAGCATCAAAATCTCATGAATGAAACAAATTTTCAAAATATTCAATATAAGCAAGTTACAATTGCAGATAAATTCGGTAAACCCAAGACCGTGTGGGCCTGGGTTGACCAAACTAACTAGAAAATTTGTGAATTGCAGGTACGCCCAAGAAGACCTATCAACTCGTGGTTCGTTGATAGTGGGTGTAGCCGGCACATGACAGGCAACCATGCCTTGCTTCAGGACTTTAAGCAAAAGAATGGTACTCATGTAGCTTTTGGAGGTGATGCGGGTGGTAAAATCACAGGAGAAGGAACTGTCTCGAATGGAGTCATTAGTTTTGATAAAGTCAACTACTGTGCACAGTTGAACTTTAACTTACTAAGTGTCTCGCAAATTTGTGATAAATCTTATTCAACTCTTTTTGATGATTCTTTCTGTTACATTCTTAAACCAGGTTTCAAGATTGACAATGAGTGGGTAGTGGTTAAAGCGCCTAGAGATCGTGATGTATACAAATTGGATATGTCGCAGATTGATGCCGAAACCGAAACAACCTGTCTCATTGCCCATGCTTCAAATGATGAGAGTCAGTTATGGCATAGACGGCTGGGCCACTCAAATTTCAGAAACATGAACCGTTTGGTAACCGGAAATCACGCTGTGGGAATCCCATCGAAGAAATTCTCCACAACTGATCTCTGTCCTGCATGTCTGAAAGGCAAACAACATCGGATGTCTTTTAAGTCCAAGCTCGAGAACTCCATTTCAAAACCCTTGCAGATGCTACATATGGATCTTTTTGGACCGACCAACGTTCAAAGCATCGGGAGAAAATCATATTGTTTAGTTATCATAGATGACTATACTAGATTTTCGTGGGTTTATTTTTTGCATGCAAAATCTAAAACAGCTGAATTATTAAAAGAATTTATCATCAAAGTTGAAAATCAATTGGAATGCAAAGTTAAAGTTTTAAGAAGTGATAATGGAACTGAATTTAAGAATGCTAATGTTGATTTATTTTGTGCAGAAAAGGGGATTGCTCGACAATTTAGTGCGCCAAGAACACCTCAACAGAATGGGGTTGCGGAACGGAAAAACCGGACACTAATTGAAGCAGCAAGATCCATGCTCGCAGATGCCAAAATCCCTATCACTTTTTGGGACGAAGCTATTGCTACTGCGTGTTTTGTACAAAATAGAACATTATTAGTTCAAGATAAACAGAAAACTTCTTATGAGTTGTTGTTTGGAAGAAAACCAAATATTTCTTACTTGAAAGCATTTGGTTGTCCAGTTTCGATTCTAAATTTGAATGAACATCTCGGGAAGTTTGAGTCAAAATCTGACGATGGATTTTTCCTAGGTTATTCGTCTGTTTCTAAAGCTTATCGGGTTTTTAATAGCAAAACAAATACTGTTATTGAAACTATCAACGTCAAGTTTTTAGAAAATTCGTTTCCGTTAGTGGCTCATGGTCCCGAATGGTTATTTGATTTAGATTCGTTATCTAGATCTTTCAATTCTAACTTATTTGATTTTTCAGGAAACGCAAGGAAGGAATCAGGTGACTTAGGAAGCTTTAGTGACGATTCTGATAATGACGAAGATGGAAATCTCAACTCTGAATATCCATTTATGTCTTTTCACAATCCTGATCATGTCAAATCCAGTCAAGCTCCGGGTCCTTCTGGTTCTCATGAAGATCAAGATTCGAACAATCTTGAAGAAGAAGTGGATATGCAAGTTTCTCCTAATGATGGTGGATCTGTTCAGAATCAACCATCATCAGATCCGAATGCTGAAGTTATTCCAGAATCTTTTGATTACTTCATCAATTCACCGGATCAAGTCCCGAATTTCACACCGCATACTTCAACCATACTACAAGATCTACCAAATCTGAATACTTCTAATCTAGAGAGTCAAGTGCAAGGAGGTGACATACCAATTCATCGAATTCACAAGAAACATCTAGTCTCTTAGATTATTGGGCCGTTGAATCAGAGAACTACAAGAAGTCAGACAGAGCAAGCAAATGTTTGTCTTTACTCGTGTTTTCTATCTCAAGTGGTGCCAAAGAATATTTCAGAGGCGCTGAAAGATAATAGTTGGATTGAAGCCATGCAGGAGGAATTACTTCAGTTTCGCAAACAAGAAGTTTGGAAACTTGTGGACTTACCTGAAGGAGAGAACGCAATAGGTACAAGATGGTTGTACAAAAACAAGCCAGACGAACGTGGCATTGTGGTGAGAAACAAAGCAAGACTGATTGCACAGGGATACACTCAGGAAGAAGGCATTGATTATGAAGAGGTGTTTGCTCCGGTCGCAAGACTTGAAGCCATACGCGTTTTTCTTGCATATGCTTCTTTTATGAAGTTTAAAGTATTCCAAATGGACGTTAAAGGTGCTTTCTTGTATGGACCAATTACAGATGACGTATATGTCAGACAACCTCCGGGTTTTGAAGATCCTGACTATCCTCATCGTGTATACAAGTTGAGTAAAGCTCTATATGGTCTACACCAAGCTCCTAGAATCTGGTATGAGACATTATCCAAGCATTTACTAGAACATGGATTCACAAGAGGACAGATTGATCCAACTTTGTTTATGAAGAGGGAATGACGACTTATTGTGTGTTCAAGTTTATGTGGACGATATTATCTTCGGATCAACCAGTGCGTCAATGTGCAAAGAATTTGAAGAAATCATGAAGTCTAGATTCCAGATGAGTTCTATGGGGGAGATTAACTTCTTTCTTGGATTACAAGTGAAACAGTCTGCTGACGGAATTTTCATCAATCAATCAAAATTTGTTGAGAAGTTGTTGAAGAAATTCAAGATGCAAGATTGTCAAACAATTCGAACTCCATCTGATGTGAACTGCAAGATTCAACCGGATCCAAAGGGCAAAGCAGTTGACCAAACACTATACAGATCAATGATCGGTTCTCTGATGTATCTTACTGCATCAAGACCAGACATCATGTACGCTGTGTGTGTATGCGCCAGATACCAGTCAGATCCGAAAGAGTCGCATCTTGTTGCTGTGAAGCGTATATTCAGATATCTTAAAGGGAAACCAAATCTTGGGTTATGGTATCCTTATGAAGGAAATTTTGAACTATATAGCTATTCTGACAGTGATTTTGGTGGTTGTGCTCTTGACAGGAAATCGACAACTGGTGGCTGTCAAATTTTGGGTCCAAGGCTTGTCTCTTGGCAATGCAAGAAGCAGACCAATGTTTCTGTATCCACAGCTGAAGCAGAGTATATCGCTGCATCTGCAGGATGTTCTCAGGTTTTATGGTTACAAAATCAGTTGCTGGACTACGGGTTTAACTTTCTAAAAACTCCTATTTACATAGACAATACTGCTGCTATGTTTATAACTGCTAATCCTGTTCAACATTCTAAAACTAAACACATCGAAATTAGATATCATTTTTTAAGAGACAACTCTGAAAAGGGTTTAATAATTTTGATTAAGGTTCATACCGACAAACAACTGGCAGATCTTTTCACAAAATCTTTTTTGTCAGGCCGGTTTGAATTCTTAATTCAATCCATAGGATTAATCAATCATGATTGATTCTATTTTTCGAAAACAAAACAAAAATCAGAAAAATATAAAAGCCAAAAATATAATAAGTTGATGTTAAGTTTTGATTCCTTTGTCTTTTATTTTATGTTTTGCATTGTGTGTGCTTGCATGAAAAAGAAAATAGAAAAGCAAAATATCATGTCATAAGAATCTATATTGCACAAAGTGAGAAATGATAGTTACACTAGACATTATTTGTTACATCATTTTTAATAAAGACTGGTGAATGTTAGTTGATGTGCTAGACAGCTCAGACAATTAGACTGAACAAGTAAGTTGATTGTTGACAAACATAAACTTAATGATCTTTGTGTTAAGTTCCATTGTTATACATGTCTAGATATATATCTTTTGATACATTGCTTGTGATGTTAGTTGTGCATGATCGGGTAACGATGTAGTCTATTCAGTGTGATGAACCGCATCGTGAGCTTCTTTGTTGTGGTACCCACAGACCTGAAGTCTTACACGAAGTCTCTTTTGAGCTTCAAGGTGCAGCAAAAGATTCCAAAATGGAACGAAAAGAGTCCCAAATGTGGACCAACACCAAACAAAAATTCCAAAATGGAATTCAGAAGATTCCCAAGGGGAACGATAGGAAAGAAAAATTCCCAAAGATGGAATTAAAAAGAAGTCCCAAAGTGGACCAAATCCGAATAGAACCCAGATTCCACACTGTGTATGACTGTAAGTGACCAGGTTTTGTACAATATGCATTCAAGTAGTGTTTGATAAGGAAATATGTTGACATATGTATACATGTGGGTCACATAAGTCATTCTAATCGAACATTAAATATCATCATGATACTGAAAAAGTAAGTGTGTCAACTCGAGCTAATTGGTATGTTTTCATATCATCACTCAATCAAGCATAAGTCAAATGTCTATTCAAAACTTGCAAAACATGTTCAGATAATGTGTGGTATGATCTCACTGCGATATTTTGATTCATTGCATTGCATATGTCTTTATTTTAATGTGTGTGCTTTGTGTGTGCAGGCATTTGGAATCATTATTGATACATCGACATCCTTGTTAAACTTAAAAATTTCAAGTTTAGGGGGAGAATAAATTTGAAGAAAAATATCTACAAAATCCAAAAATATTTTGTTTTGAATAAGTGTGTTTTGAATGAACAGATTATGTGGTATGAAAAGCAGAGGTATTGGATGTGTTAAAACCAAACCCAAGGTCTTGTAATTTGTTTTTAAGAAATTGCTTCGGGATATAGAAAAATTGGTTGTGCAAAAACATTTTGAAAAAGAAAAAGAAAAATGAATTTAATTGGATATTAAATTTTGTTGCAAATGTTTAATATTGTTTGATAATTAATATGACAAACATTCTTTTTAAGGATATCTTGTCTAATTAATATGTCGGAGAATGTTTGCAGGTGCAATAAATGACGTTGAAAAAAAAGTCAACAGACGAGAAAAATGAAGAAAATTGATCAAGTGTTATTGCCGGGCAAAGATATCAGATGCAACTATTCTGCCGGGTAAAGAACTGTTCAGCCGGGTAATGTTGTAAGTCTGATACATGCCGGGTGATTGAGGAAAAGGTGAAGATATTATGACTACTGTACAGCCGGGCAATGATCATGTCAAATACAGCCGGGTAAAGGTCATAGATATCTTGCCGGGTGACAAAGTGTGTACTATACAGCCGGGTGAAAAAGAAGTCTTATTGCCATGTAAAGGTATGACACTATGTTGCCGGGTAATGAAGAAGAAGGTTGCCATGTGAAGAAGGTTGCCGTGTGAAGAAGAAGGTTGCCGTGTGAAGAAGAAGGTTGTCGTGTAATGAAGAAAGCAAGCCGGATGAAGAAGGAAAGCAACTGTGTTGCCGGGTGATGAAGAAAGGTTGCCGGGTGATGTTTTAAAGATAACTATTCTGCCGGGTGATGAATAAAACCCATCAGGTGTAGTTGTTCCTAACCTTTACCCGTCACTACAGTGACTTACCCGTCTCTACAGTGCTTGACCCGTCAAGTGTTTTTCATATGTTTGTGACTTGTCTTATGTACTTGACCCGTCACTACAGTACATGACCCGTCACTACAGTACATGACCCGTCCATACAGTACTTGACCCGGCAAGGCTTATTGGGCTTTTTAAGCTTGCCCGTCCATTTTGTTGACTCGGCACTTAAAGTTTGACCTAAAATTTTTGACGATACAAAAGACCGCCTCTTCACAAACACTTATCATTTCACACTTTCACTTTCACACAAACACTCTGAACTTAAAATCGCCGTGATATCATATTCAATCGTTTGCTCTGTAACAAGGTTGATCGATTGAATAAGGTAGTGATTTAGTGTTTTTGACCTTAATAGACCTGCAAATCAACTGTTTAAAAGAAAAACGATGATGAACAGTGTTTGGACATTGAATCGACACTTTGATTTTGGTTGTTAAAACTTAAATCGAATGTTGTTTTAGGGTTAAAATCTGTCGATCATCAACATTCAATCACTCATTTGCATTAAAACACTTTAAAAACAACTGAATCAAGTGAATTGGACATAACAGTTAAAATCGCCATTGATGACCTTTGAAAGTTCTTAAATGTTTCACTTCAAAATGATGAAATGTGTGTTAAACATAACAAATGCATGATAAAAATGAACTAAAACATGTTAAACAACTTCATCATACAAATGTCAAAATTTTGCCTAAGTGATTAACAGTTAAAATTGAAACATGAAGTATAATCTTTTAAATTCAAAGTTGTTTGATTAAAATGATGAAAATCAGGTTATTAGAACAATTTAGGATTTAAAATGATTATGTGAATGTTTTAACACTTATGAAAATTTTGATATGTTTTAATGAAGAATCTAACACATTTGTCTTGTTTTGTGTTTGTTTGTGTTTTTTTAACAGATGGAGAATCTCAAGTTTGAACCTAAACATAATTTGGTGGCATGTTTAGATGAATCAATTCCTGAGACAGAAGGTTATAGGGACATGATCAAGTTCATCAAGAGGACTAAATATGTTTATGCTATATGTGCCAAGCCGGTCATATATGCAAGGTTGATCAAGAGTTTCTGGAGGACAGCTGAGGTTGTGAGAGATGAGAATGGTGTTGCTGTGGTCAGAGGGCATATTACTAGAGATTGGGTGTTGACAGTTTCAGAAGATGCTATTAGACATGCCTTGAGGATAGATGAGGATGAGATTGGTATGATGGATGAACTGACCATGGAGGAATGTAAAACTTGTTTTGTGAACATGGGACATCCACCTGTGTTTCCAAAGTCACAGTTTTACAGGGCAAAGTTGGGAAGAAAGTATAAGCTGCTATGCTATGTTATACAGCAATGCATGTCCAGGAGGAGTGCAGGGTTTGACAACTTCCCATCCGATATTGCATCACCAATTTGTGCTATAGCAGAGAACAAGCCATTCAACATGTCAAGATGGATAATGAATGGTTTTGTATTCAACTTGGTCAAAGGCAAAAGGTTTAAGTTCCTCATGTACCCGAGGTTCTTACAACTAATGATCAATGTTGCATATCCTGTCATCAGAAGTGAAGGATATTCTGGAGGTATTTTATATACAGAGGACATGAACGATCTATCTTACCGAAAGATGAGTATCGGGAATGTGCCTGATGTTGACTTGTTTGAGTATATGAGAGATATTGTCAACAATGAAGAAGAAGTGGAAGGAGTGTATTATCACATATCTCATGGAGAGATTGTTGATCCTCTAGACCTAGTGGATGAGGTGCCAGACAATCTGTTGGATGATGACGAGTACTTCGCTCGTCATCCAGAAGATGAAGAAAATGATGGAAATGGTGATGGTGACAATGGTGATGATGATAGTGAGGATGATGGTGATGATGATAATGATGATGGTGGTGATGATGCTGAATCTGAATCTAATTCAGAGGAGGTTGAACCAATGGAGACTGAGACAGAGAATATAGAGAATGTTGAGGTTAGTGAGCCTATTGAGATAGAAGAACCTGTTGAGGTTGTTTCTGAGATTGAAGAAGTTATTGCTGAGATTCCTAAAGAAGTGTCTGTTCAGTATGTTCGAAGGAAGAGGTCGAAACCAGTGATTGTTGAGCCTGAAGAGATAGACGTACTTCAAATTGCACAGGAGGTAGTGGCCGAAGCTGAAACTATGGCACAGATAGTTGAGGATGCTGATGCTGGCGCTACTGATCCTATCACTGCTGATTTACCCACCAATTCACCACAAATTGCTGAAAATGTTGAACAAGGTTTGGAGTCTTCACCAAACGTTGTGTCAAAGATTGATGATGAAAAAGAGAAACGTATTGCAGAATTAGAAGAAATGGTGGCGAAACTGATTGAAGCAAATGACTTGTTGAAAGCTTCTAATGAACGCAAAAAGAAAAGGTTTGATGAGTATTGGGACATTCACAAGCAGAATTTGGAAACCTTCAAGAAGTTGGATGAAGATCATGTGAAACTAGTTGATGAACATGTGAAATTGAAGGAGGAATATGAGAATTTAAAGTATGACTATACTGATCTGAAGGCTGAGTGTAATACTTTGGAAGCCGAGAAAGAGATGTTAGAAAAGGAGTTGGAGGAAATGAAACCAAAGAAGGCTGGCTCATCTTCAGATAAAGATTTTTCTGAAGAAGTAATAGAAGTGACTGAAACGCATGTGCCTAAAGTTTATTTGACTAGAGCTCGAGGAACATCGAATGCTGGTATTTTGGTAGAATCACCAATTATCATTCCCGATGAAGCTGCTGCTGACACTGTCAATATGGACAAAGCTGAGGGAAAAAGGAAGATCGATGCGATACCTGAGATATTTGGTAATGAAGGAAGTTCGAAGAAGGCGAAGATTGATGAACCAGTGCAGATTGAGCCGATTCAATCTGTAGCTGTGATTGAAACTGAGAATGTGACTGGAGCTGAGATTGCTAAATCAGGTCAGATTGAGCCGATTCAATCTGATTCTGAAGCTAAGACTGAAGTTTTTGAGGTCACAGAGAGTGAGAAAGAAGCTGGTTCAGAAGACACAGTTCAGATTGAGCCGATTCAATCTGAAGCTGTTGATGTTGAGGTGCCTGAAACAGAAGCTGAAGTTGCTAGTCAGTCTGAGCCGATTCAAACTGACGATGCACCTATGATAGAAGCGTTGGATGATTTAGATGATATAGATTGGACTGAGTCTGAAGATGAAGCTGAGCCAATACAGAATGTTGCTGAAGAGATACCTGATGATTTGGATCAAAGGTTTGCATATCTCGAGAAAATGAAGTATAATACTGTATTTCTGAATGGGTTGACGGTGACTCAGATTAATGAAGAGTACGAGAAATGCATGATTCATCAAGACAAAGCTGAAGCAGATAAGAAGGAGTTTGTTACTGAGATGGGCGAATGGACTCCAATGCAGGAAAGTTTGAACATAGAAGATCTGCCACCAACTGAGCTGTATCATCCAAATCCGGAAGAAATGACAAGCAGAGAGATGCGAGATTGGTTAAGTTCAAGAAACTATCCGTATAAAACTTTGCAAATATTGAAGTCTGTTTCATTGAAGAAGATTGTAGTAAGTTTCATGAAGACTAAGAAACTGTACAACCGGATGTTTTATTTGGACTACAACAATCCGCAATATTTCGAGCTGACAAAGAAATACAAAATTCTTGGTCCAAGAGAAATTCCAGTGATGGCGCTTCCTGAAGATGCTCACAAAAAGAGGCACGAACTGATGGATATGTTTCCAAGCGAGGTTAAATCGTACAACATACCGATGGATGTGCGTGAAACTTGGCATAAATCAGCAACACCAGGTGATGTGGTCAGGTCGCTGATGAGCAAAGGTCAGTCGATTGCTGAGTTGCTTGACTCGATGATTGTGCCAGAGAAAAATAAGAAGGTAAAGATAATTGCTTGGAAATATGATGAAGTCTTTGATGCGTTTATGATAAAGAGAGTAAATGGTTTGTGTGACGTATATCATTACTACTCAAGCATTTTTAAACTGGAGGTTCAGTACTTGAAAGAATTACACAAACTGAGGTTGATAAATCACACGCGCGCTGAGCGTGGTGATAAGTGTGTAATGTTGCTTGATGCCGGAATTGGTAGATCACCGAAGTTTTTGGATTTCCGAGGCCAACAAGAAGATACTGCTTATGTAGAAGCAAAGAAACAGAGAAAGAAAAAGAGATTGGTTGTGACTGAAGACATGTATTTAGAAGAGTTTTCGGACGAATACTTTGACAAAGTGACAGATCCTGGACTAAAAGTGATCGATGGAACTCAAATGACAAAGCCAATACTCAGAGTGTTTTATAATCAAGAGACGTTTGAACTGAAGCTTGTTAGGAATTTGGAGAATTGGGACAAAGATATGATCACACTCTTCAGTACTTTTGAGTTGAAGCTATTGCATCCTTCATATATCGATTTTTTGAGAAGTTATAGAATGGAGAAATGTAAGGATAAACTAGCTGAAGCTGACAGGAAGTTATTTGTGGTTATGATTGAAGTAATAGCAGCTGCAACTGAGAAGATACGTGTGAGAAAGGCGTTGCTAAACTCTAATCTCGTGAGGGTTGATTTGCCAGAGATAGAGTATATGAGGATATCCAGAAAAGGAACGTTGGAGGTGAAAGTCAAAGACCAAGAGCTGCCATTCGAGTTTTATGCTAATATTGACTTTGCAGGTTTAAATCTGGACTCGCTCAGACGTATGAATGCCTTACCAATTCTGACGAATGAATCCAAGCCTCGACAAGCTAAGATCGCTGAAAAGTTCAAATCATGTATTGAAGAAGCTTTGAAAGAACAAGAGGAGTATAAAGGACGAGAGTTGCTGAAAGTCAAAGATGAACCAGAAGATTAGAAAAAAGAGATGATGCTGATCAAGAAGAAGAAAAAGATAGAAGATTTTGCTGAAGATCCAAAGTTAAATCTTAGGGGGAGTACTGTTAGGGTTATTTCCTTGTTAAGATTTACTTTGTATTTTGTTTATTGTTTATATGTTTGTATAGTTTAGGGTTTATTATGTATTTTCCTTAAACTTGTATTTTGTTTGTTATAAGCATGTAGTGTGTGTGTGTGAGGAGAGAGGCTAGATCACTTTTACACTGTTAGAGAGAGAATTAACTGTGTGTAATTTTGTTTCTCCTGCACCTTGTACTACGAATTGCTTTGATCATCAATATACAGAGAATTATTAGTATGGATTGTGTTTGTGATTGAATCGTTTGTTTTGTACTTGTTATTCTGATCATTGTGAGCGATTGAACGATCCAATTGAACCTATCAATTATCCCACTTCATGAATAAAGTTGGATCAATCTGACCTCTGGTAAAACCATGTTCTCGTAGATGTTTCGATAATGTCTCGTACCAAATCCTTGGAGCTTGATGTAGACCGTATAAAGCTTTGCTGAGTTTGTATCCACGATGTGGATATTCAGGGTCTTCGAATCCTGGAGGTTGCCTGACGTACACATCATCGGTAATTGGTCCATACAGAAATGCGCCTTTACATCCATTTTATACACTTTAAACTTCATGAAAGAGGCATAAGCTAGAAAAATGCGAATTGCTTCAAGTCGAGCGACTGGAGCAAACACTTCTTCATAATCAATACCTTCCTCCTGAGTGTACCCTTGTGCAATGAATCTCGCTATGTTTCTGACAAAAATGCCATGTTCATCTGGCTTATTCTTGTACAACCATCTTGTGCCAATTGATGTGGCTAAAACGATCTATAAAAATGAAACTAAAATACTAACCTAGACTCGACCTAGACACTCGAGTTAAAATTCTAGACAACTCTAAACTTAAACCACACAACAGGCAAGTGTAGTGTAGCTCTAAGAAGTCCGGATATTAAACCCAAAGGACACTATTAATAAGAAAGACTAGACTTAACCTAAGATTAACAATAACTTTATGAAATGAGGGAGTTTTAATTAAGAACTAGAAAATGAAAACGAAGACTAAATTTAATTAAACCACTAACCAAAGAAATGAACTTAAAGTGACAAACTGAATATTTCTGATTATTTGAAGGAACACTATCTAGATGAATCCCAGTTAGGTATTTGAATAGATTGAATGATTACGATTGAGGATGGATCGGGTTTCTAAGGATACAAACCTAGAGAAAATTTAGTGGATCCCAGACCATTCACCGGGTGTGACCAAAATGAGTTCTAAAGGAAAGTGTTAAAACTACCGATAGCTAGGTTACCTTCCAGTCAACCTAGCAATACTAAAGTACTCAAGAGGTGTCAAACAACTTAGTCTAACATACCACAAACATGAAATGTAAGGAGTGACAAATTAATGGTTCAATTTGGATTTGATTAACAATGTAATTAAATAATATAAGTGTTAACCTCTTCTAAGATAGTTAATTACCTAGACCTAATCACAAGGATTAACCAATTAACCTTTATCTACCAATCTCCGGTTAAAATGCACATTGATCTTTCATTTACTAAACATGCAATCCTAGAACTTCACTACGTCTAGTAAAATCCCTAGTAATCACAAACACAAAGTCACGTGCTAGATATGCTAATCACGCGTTTGAAAGACATTTATAGATTAACACATAGGATTAACATGCATTCATAAACAAAGATCAATACATAATACTCATCCAATTGAATACCAAAAATTGTTGTTTACAATAGCACTAAACCATCCATTCAATCAAAGCATTCAAACTATCAATACCTAAAACTATTCAATCATCTAGATAGTGCATATGGATTTAGCAACTCATAATAAGTCCAAAACAGTGAAGAAACTCAGAAAACATCAGACCAATCGTCATGTTCAAGTAAATAAATCAATAAAGAAAACTACTCGAACCCGGAAACAAGTTTATGTGTGATCTAAGCTCCAAATCCTTGCTCCAATTGCTCTAGAATGCTCCAAATCGCCTCTTTCGTTCGTCTTCAGCCGCTAGAACTCGTTAACCCTTTTCCTTTTGTTAAAAACGACTTAAGTAGGGTTTAAAAAAGTTTTTCACGTAAAAGGGGCCGTCGCGCCGCGCGGAGCAAAGCTTAAACCCCCATCGCAGCGCTACGTGGGTGAAATCTGATTTCTGACGCGGTGACATTTTTGTAAATAAGTTGAACTCTGAAACCCTTCGCGCTGCGCGACGCAAAATCTATTTCCTTTCGCACGGTGCCAGGGGGTATTTTTTCAGAAAGTTTTTCTTCATTGTTGACTTCTCTGTCACCGGCAGCGCATCCGGAATCGTAGTTTTCTTCAATTTAGCACATTTCCACCTCCTTTTACTCACAAACCTACAAAAACACAAAACATTAAGTAATAAACCAAAACGATACGAAATCTAAACTAAACGACTCGAAAAACATATAAAATGTGCACCGGAAATCGATGTATTTTGCAATACATCACAAATAACATTTTCTCTTTCAGTTAAGTCCACTAATTTCCATACTTCTTGCTTTCTGAACTGAAGTAACTTCTCTTGCATTGCTTCTAGCTAGCTGTTATCATGCAACGCTTCTGAAATGTTCTTTGGGACCATTTGAGAAAGAAAACATGAGTAGAGACAGATGTTAGCTTGTTCGGTCTGACTTCTCATCGTTCTTTGATTCAAAGGACCTATAATATGAGATAAGATGATTCATGTGCACACGGGAAGTTGGAATTTCTTCACCTTGTATTTGTGTCTCCAGATTTGATTCATTCAGATTCGGTAGATCTTGCAGGATTGTAGAAGTGTGTGGAGTAAAAGTAGGAACATATTCTGGTGAATTGATGAAATAATCGAGAGATTTCAGAGTAACTTCACCATTCGGATCTGATGGTGGTTGATTATGAACAGATCCACCATCATTAGGAGAATTTTGCTGATTTGAAAAATCTGCTTCATTGTTTGATTCCCGAGCTTCTTGAGAAATAGATGGACCATGTGATTGATTGTAGGATTCAACATGCGGATCGCGAAAAGACATGAATGGATACTCAGAATTGAGATCATCATCATCATTGTCTGAATCATCACTGAAAGGTCCTAATTCTCATGGTTTCTTCTTCGATTTTCCTGAAAAATCAAATAAGTTAGTGTTGAAAGATTTGGATAACAAATCTAAATCAAATAACCAATCGGGACCATGAGCCACTGGTGGAAAAGAGTTTTATAAAAACTGTACGTTTACTGATTCAACATTAGTTCGTCTATTAAACACATGGTATGCTTTAGAAATTGATGAATATCCAAGAAAAAAACCGTCATCAGATTTTGGCTCAAATTTTCCGAGATGGTCACTTAATTCAGAATCGTAACATGACAACCAAACGCTTTCAAGTAAGAAATATTTGGTTTTCTTCCAAACAATAACTCGTAAGGAGTTTTATGTTTATCCTGAACCAATACTGTCATGTTTTGTACAAAGCAAGTGGTAACAATTGCTTTATCCCAGAATGTGATAGGAATTTTAGCATCTGCTATCATGGATCTTGCAGCTTCAATTAGTGTTCGGTTTTTCCATTCCGAAACTCCATTTTGCTGAGGAGTTCATGGAGCACTAAACTGACGCGCAATTCCCTTTTCTGCACAAAAAGAGTCCACGCTAACATTTTTAAATTCGGTTTCGTTTTAATTCCAATTGATTTTCAACTTTAATAATGAATTCTTTTAATAACTCAGCAATTTCAGATTTAGCATGCAAAAAATAAACCCATGAAGATCTTGTAAAATCATCAATGATGACTAAACAATAAGATTTCTTTCCAATGCTCTGGACATTTGTTGGTCCGAATAGATCCATATGAAGCATCTGTAGAGGTTTGGAAATTGAGTTTTCGAGCTTGGACTTAAAAGGCATTCGATGTTGTTTTCCTTTCAAACATGCTGAGCAGAGATCATTTGTAGAGAATTTCTTTGCAGGTATTCCTACAGCAAGATTTTCTTGACACCAGTTTGTTCATGTTTATGAAATTAGAATGGCCCAGCCGTCAATGCCAAAGCTGACTCTCGTCATTTGATGCATGTGCAATAAGACACGATGTTTCAGTTTCCACATCGATCTGAGACATATCTAGTTTGTAGACATCTCTGTCTCTTGGAGCTTTAACCACAACCCACTCATTAGCAATTTTGAAACCTGGTTTGAGTATGTAACAAAAAGAATCATTAAATAAAGTCGAATACGATTTGTCATAAATTTGGGAAATACTTAGCATATTAAAGTTCAACTGGGCACAATAGTTGACTTTATCAAAACTAATTATCCTATTGGATACAGTTCCTTCTCCAGTTGTTTTCCCACCAGCATCTCCTCCAAATGCAACATGAGTACCATTTTTATGCTTAAAATCTTGAAGCAAGGCATGATTGCCTATCATATTCCGGTTGCACCCACTGTTAACAAACCATGAATTGACAGGTCTTCTTGGGTGAACCTTTGGTTGTTCAGAATCAGCAGATGAGAAAGAATCTTCAGATGTAGCCGCGAGCGCAATTTTAGCTTCTGATTCTTCAAGTTTAGCTTTCAGAAATTTCAAATCACCTTCCTCAGACAAGTCTTTCTCTTCGACTTCACAAACCAAAGCCAAGTTACCAATAAGATCAGCAGTGAATTGTTCAGCATATGCACTCCAATCATAACCATATTTAATATTGACTACGAGCGCGTTCTGATCTTTTGGCTTTTTACCATCATCCTTTAATTCTGGCATATGTAGACTTTGATATGGTTTCTGCTGAAAACGTTGATTCCGATTCTGATAGCTTGAAGATTGTAGACTCGAACCTTAAGACTGATTCTGATTGCTTGAACTTGTCTAACCATTATACTTCTGATTCTTAGGAGCTTTGCATTCTCTAGAAAAACGACCATAACCGTTGCAATTGAAGCATCTTGCCTTCGTCTTGTCAAAACCACCAGTTCTATTTGCATTTGGTTTGAAATTGTGATTGACATACGCGTGTTTCTATGTTCTGTATGCAATCATAACCATCTGCCAATTTAGATCCATTTCTTCAACATCATCAGGATCCATTTGATGAAGGTCTTGAAGTACAACATCCATTTGAGTTAGATGACTGCCATGATAAGCTTCAAAACTTGCCATGAATGCAGTAAATGTGTTCTTTGTTTCATCATCTTGCAACAGAATGTTCGTTACATCTTTGACTTTGCATGGAATTGTAGAACTTGAACTTTGAAATTCAGTTTGAGATTACATTGGTTGAGGTTGAGCTTTTGGTGGAGATTGAGGCTTGATAGGTTCAATTGGATCGATACTGCTCCAAATCAGAATGATCAACGTACAAACACAACAATTCAATCAACAACACAATTCATTACTTAATAATTCTCTTGTATTGATGATCAACGCAACAGTTGTAGTACAATGGTGCAGGAGAATACAATCATACACACAGTTTCTCTCTCTAACGTGTAAAAATGTGATCTAGACTCTCCCTTTAATATTCACTAGCAACATGATTTATGCATCACTACTTAGGGATAATACAAAACTAACCCTATACTATACAAACTTGTATAAACAAAGTACAAAGTAAATCTTCTAACAGGAACGAACCCTAACAGTACTCCCCTAAGATTTATCTTTGGTCTTCAAAATCAAAAATCTTCAGCTTTAAGAATTTATTCTTCAATCTCTCTTGAATCACAATTCTTCATTCAAAACGGCGGTATTCTATGAGATCCGAGAGTATGGTATTTCTTACTTACCATACTCTCTGTTAGTGTTATAGTAGCGTATAAAATTGTTTCTAATAAAGTTAGTATACTATATTAGCTTCTATATTCAATATATGTAGTTATTAATCCATATATGGAATTGACGTAGGACCCAATTCTATTTCTTTGATACATCTATTTATTCCGATTAATCTGATTACTGTTATAGAATACATTTCTCCACTAGAATCCAATGTATTTATGAAATGAAGATATTTTGATTGGAAAATGATTTCAATTCAAATAAAAATGCGTTGTAGAACGATCTATAAAACAATTGATACCGTTTCATTCCTCAACTAAATTAGGAGTGCTTCTAAAGTCCACTTCTTCCCCATACTACGAGTGAAAGGGAAAATGTAAAGACTACCATTAAAGCAGCCCAAGCGAGACTTACTATATCCATGTGAATTATGTCCCTTATCTATATGATAGAATTATTCCATTATTGCTCACTAATAATAGTAGAATGAATGGTCTAGTTTTCCAGTATATTCTTCTTGCTCTTTGATAGCTTTTTCAATGCACGACTTGAACTTTTCAGCTATCAATTTAGGGGTGTTCAAAGTCGGGTATCCGGATTTCGGATACCCGAATTTTTCGGATAGTGATTTTCACTATCCGTATCCGAATCCGAAATTTCGGATATCCGGATTTCGGATACCCGAAAGTTCGGATACGGATTCGGATAGTATCCAAATATCCGAAAATTTTAATTTTTTTTTTTGCATTTGTATTTGCATTTGTATTTGCATTTGTATTTGCATTTCATTCAATCCAAAATTAGCATTAATGTTAAACAACTAACCAAAAAAATCTTAAGACAATTATAGTCAAAGTACAAATATCTAAATAACAAGTTGTTTTAATCAAATATCAACTCCAAACATTTCAATACATTCAAATAATCGTCCACTCTATACATCTGACAAGTCCGCTACTTGTCTCATGACCACGACTTATAAGTCGACAACAAAAAAAAAACTAACTAAAAATCAAATATTGGAATTTCGTAAACATGAGTACATGATTATGAAGTTTTTTTGTAATTTCTCATACTTTTGAAAAACTAATAATGAAATCAAATATAAGTTATGTCTTGGTTATTTTAGAAAATAATATTAAAAAAGACTATAAAGAATACTATAAAAAAGTACAAATTCATTTACAAGGTAACAACATGATCGGAGGCGTGCACCGGTGGGTTTTCGACTTGTCGGAGCGTGCTATAGTGGGTCGTCGGAGCGTGCACCGATTTGAGGCCGGAGGGTAGAGGGCGTGAATGTAATTGGAATACTAAATACATGTTAACTTTAAAGTTTATAAGCATAGTTTTATAAATATTTTAAATACATAATCTAAAAAAAATTGGATTTCGGATATCCGAATATCCGAATTATGCCAAAATTACTATCCGAACCCGAATCCGAAATTTCAGGTATCCGAAGTTTGGATATCCAAATTTTCGGGTATCCGAATTTTCGGGTATTTCAGGTTCGGAATATCGGGTTTTCGGATGCGGATATTTTTTAACACCCCTAGCTATCATGGCTTGTCTCGGTTTTGACTCGTTGGTGAGTATGTCACAAGCAGCCATCTGTTTCAGCGTTTCCAAAGTGATACCTGCAAAATCAATATTAGCATAAAATTCGTACGGCCTTTTCTTTCCTTTGGCCCGCACTTCTAAGGTACCCTTTGATGTAATCCTCATAAAATCAATCTCCGGAATGTTAATCTTCACAAGGTCAGCATTGAGTAATGCTTTCCTTAATCGGATCTTTTCTGTGGCAGCATCGATAACTCCAATCATTATTTCAAATAACTTTCTGTCAGCTTCAACAATCGAATCCTTCATCTTTTCCATCTTGTGGCTTCGCAAAAGATCAATATAAGATGGATGCAACAGTTTGAGCTCGAACGTACTAAATAAAGTAATCATGTCTTGATCCCAGCCATCCAGATTACGAACCAACTTTAACTCAAACGTCTCTTCATGATAAAAGAATTTCAGAATTGGCTTCGTCTTCTGCGAACCATCAAATACCTTCAATCCCAGATTGGTTACTTTATCGAAGTATTCGTCTGAGAATTCATCTAACTACATATCACGAAGGACCAACTTTTTCTGCTTCTTCTTCTTCTTTTTATTCAAATACGCTGTATCCTCTTGTTGTCCACGGAATTCCAGAAATTTAGGCATTTGACTAATTCCTACGTCCAAAAGCATAGCACACTTGTCACCACGCTCAGCCTTTGTATGATTTATCAGTCTTAGCTTGTGTAACTCTTTCAAGTCTTGAACCGGAAGCTTGAATATGCTAGTGTAATAGTGATAAACATCACATAAACCATTAACTCTTTTGATAAAAAACGCATCAAGTAGGTCGGCAATAATCTTCACATCCTTGGACTTTTCCGGCACGATTATTGAGTCAAGTAGGTCGGCAACGGACTGACCTTTACTCAACAGTGATCTCACAATATCACATGCTGTGGCAGCTTTATTCCATGACTCACGTACGTCCATAGGAATGTGGTACGCTTTCATCTCGCTTGGAACATATCAATCAGATCCTTCCTCTTTTTGTGAGCATCTTCAGGTAAAGCCATCAATGGAATCTCCTTCGGCTCTAATACTTTGAACCGTTTGGTTAGTTCAAAATACTGTGGATTATTATAATCCAAAAAGAGCATACGGTTATGCATCTTTTCTGATGCTTGAAAGCTCACAACAATCTTTTTCAATGACTCCTTCTTCAACCTCTTTAGAGTTTTATACGGATAGTTTCTTGATTGTAACCATCGACGCATGTCAACCGAAGACATCTCCTCTGGAATTTGATGATACAATTCTTTCGGAGGAAGATCATCAATATTCAACCTTTATTGTAATGGCGTCCACTCACCTGGTTCAACAACGAACTCTTTGTCATCACCGTCTATTCTATCTTGAGCATTTACACACTTTTTATATTCCTAGTTTATTTGACTGACTGTGAGTCCATTCAAATAAACAGGATTATACTTCATCCTTTTTAAATATGCAAACCTTGCCTCTAAATCGATTGGAATATCTTCATCAACATTTACTTCAGTTTCAGATTCAGAAAAATCAACTTCATCTGATATATTCATCACTTCAGTTGCATGTACAGTCTCAGCTTGAACCGGCTCTACCTGAACTGCTTCCTCGGTTCTAGCTTTCTTCATAGATACATCTTCTTCAACAATCTCAGGCACTTCATCAAGTTTAAGTTTTCCCTCCGCTTTATCATAAGTAACAATAGCACCAGCATCATCGGGAATAGGGACTGATTCAACAATCGGTTCTGTCACAGTTTTAGACCGTCGTGATCTGGTGTAATAAACTGTGACGTCCCTAGGAGTTTCAGACACTCCAACGTCTTCTTCCAATACAAATTCTTTATCAGATTCAGAGCTTTCAGGTTCTTCTTCTTTCAACCATTTTTCAGTAACTTCTTTTTCAGCACGCAAAGTATTACATTCTGCATGTAATTCTTCGTAATCGATCTTCAGATTTTCATATCAACGTCTAATTCTTTGAAAATCTTTGAGTTCTTTTGATGCATAGCCCAAAATTCTGCTAATCTCTTCTTCTTTCGCTCATTGGATGCTTTTAATTCAGTATTTTCATCCAATAGCGTGGCTATCATCCTTTTTAAGTGAAAGACTTCACCTTCTTCTTCATTCATATTCACATTTAAACCAACCTTAGGTGAAAACTCCTTTGGTTGTTCAGTATGTATAGTTGCAGGAGCAGATGATGTGGCAATATCACAAGTATCAGGAATAAACTCAACATCTTCAGTTTCATCAACTGTTTGTGCCACAGTCTCTACCTCAGCAACAACCTCTTGTGCAATCTGAACTATATCGATATGTTCAGGCACACTCACTTCTTCTATCATAACCGGCTCCTCTACAATAATAGGTTCAACAACAGTCTCAGATCGTCTTGATCTAGTATAACAGACTGTGATGTCCTTAGGAGTTTCAAGAACAACTGATTATGCTTCCTTTTCTGCTTCAACAGATTCTGATTCAGCATCGATCATTGTTATCATCATCCTCATTACCATTATCATCAGAAACACCTTCATCTTCAGTTTCAGAGCTACTAGATTCTTCATTTTCAGATCCATTCTCATCACCTTCACTTAAGTCAGTCTTGAGGGCATCAGGAATATCATCTACAAGCTCTTGAGGATTAACAACTTCACCTTGAGAGATATGATGATATATCTCTCCTATATCTTCCTCATTGTTTGCTATATCTTGAATATAGTCAAACATTTGCACTTCGGCAATATTTCCAATGCTCATCTTTCGATAAGATAAGGCATTCATCATCTTCAGTCATGAGCAAGTCACCATTCACACCTTCTTCACGAATCACAGGATGTGCAATGTTAATCAACAGCTGCAAGAATCTCGGATACATCAAGAATTTGAATCTCTTCCCCTTTACCAAGTTGAAAATAAACTCCTTCATTATCCATCTTGACATGTTGAAAGGTCTATTTGTGGCAATTGCAACTATTGGGGATGCAATGTCTGATGGAAAGTTATCGAATCCAGCACTTCTTCTTGATAAACATTGCTGGATCACATAACACAATAACTTCCATTGCCTGCTCAATCTTGCTCTCACAAACTGCTGTTTAGGAAATACAGGAGGATGTCCCATATTTATAAAACATGCTTGACATTCAGCAGTTGTGTATTCATCAGGAGCACCAACTTCTTCTTCATCTAATCTTAGAGCAGTCCTGATAGATTCTTCAGACACAGTTATCTGCAAGTGTCTGGTAATATTCCCTCTTACAACAGATACACCTGCTTCATCTGTAATAACCTCTGCTGTTCTCCAAAAACTCTTGATCAATCTTGCATATACAATGGGTTTGGCACACATTGCATATACATATTTGGTTCTTCTCAGAAATCAAATCATATCTCTATAGCCATCAGCTTCTGGTATAGATTCATCCAATACAGCCACAAGATTGTGCTTTGGTTCAAACTTTAGATCATTCATCTGATAACAAACAAAGAAACATGTGTTAGATGTCAACATTTGATAAACAAAAAACATTTGTACAATAAATAAGCACAAAGACATGATACAACACATCACATTAACATTTATCACATAAGTTGATCAACAGTTTGATAATATTATCTTGTTTAACAAAAACTTTTGTGAATCAATGATCATGTAATTTTAACTGGCTTAACTTCTTAAGCACTTAAGTACAAATTTGTCATTTGTTAAATGAAGTTGTAACACATGATTCAGTTCATCTTTAGCATCAATTAATCAATTATATACAGATTATTTATCATTCGTGATCAAAATCATGAACAAGTTCAAGGATCATCAATGGCGGTTTCGACATGATTTGAAATTTTATTTCAATTCAGTCGATAACAGATGATTTGATGTTGATTAATGGATGAAAATTTGTGATTAACACTTATTACACCTATTTCAACACTTGATTTCAGTTTTAACACACATAATCAAAGTTTCGATTCAAGTCCAATTACTGTTCATCATCAACATTTCGATTTTACGAGCAACAGTGAGTTTGATGAAGTTTGATCATGATGATTATACCTTATTCAATCTCTAAAACTGGTTACAGAATCGGTGATTGAATATGATATAAGGCGATTTGATACAGGGTATTTGCTTGAGTGATTGTGGAAAAATGCTAAGTGTTGAGAAGAGACGGGTATTTATATGTGAATGAGCCGGCTCAAAATTAGGTCAACTAATTTGGGACGGGTCAACATTTCAGACGGGTAAACAATTAGGCCCAATAGCCTGGACGGGTCAAGTTACTGTTGGGACGGGTCAACACTTTTGAGACGGGTCAACATGTGAACATACAGTTTTTAACATGCAAAAACATTTAGTCGGGTCACACAATGTTGAGACGGGTCAAGCACTGTTGAGACGTGTCAACACTGTTTGGACGGGTCAGCGTAGTTTAAACACATTAAATGTTCTTCATGTAAAAAGCATGGTCGGGTCAGACAACTGTTGGGACGTGTCAACATAAGTTGAGACGGGTCAACACTTGTTTAACATAAGATTCACCATGTAGACATGAGTTGGGTCATGATATAGCTGTGTCACAAAGTTTGGAACGACTACACCTTTGTTTTGTTTTACCCATCACCCGGCTGAACAATAGCATTTTCTTTCATCACCCAGCTGTATAGTAACCAGTTACCCGGCTTCATAGTAACAACTTCATTACCCGGCTGCACAGTAACAGAGTCTTGTGTTAACCGGCTACACATCAAAACATCACCCGGCTAATTATACACCAAACTTGATCATCCGGCTAGATATGTATCACCCGGCAGTACAGTAATGTATGATGTCATCACCCTTCTACAACACTTAGACGATTTTTCTTCATTTTCTTTGTCTGTTGACTTTTTCAACTGCATTTATTGCACCTGCAATCATTCTCGACACATTAATTAGACACAACATCCTTATTAGGGTTTGTGTTAAATAATTCATCAATCATGATCTAGGGCAACAAATTTAACACATTAAAAAATTTCTAAAGATTTCCTTTTTCAATTTTCTTTGATTTTCCTCGAAAAACAAATTACAAGACTTTAGGTTTGTTTTTAACATATTCAAAACATTTGCTTTCATTAACCACTTGATCCATTCAACACACTTATTTCAGATATTTTTGTACTTTTTCTTCAATTATTTCTCCCCCTAAACTTGAAATTTCCAAGAAATATATAAGTTTAAAAAGAGTGTCAATGTCAACAAAAACTATATATGTCTGCACACATAAAGCACACACATTAAAATAAATACATATGCAATGCAATGAATCAATATATCGCAGTGAGATCATACCACACATTATCTGAACATGTTTTGCAAGTTTTGAATAGACATTTGACTTATGTTAGATTGAGTGATGATATGATAACATACAAATTAGCTCGTATTGACACACTTACTTTTTCAGTATCATGATGAGATTAAGGTTCGATTAAAGTGACTATGTGACCCACATGCATACATATGTCAACATATTTCCTCATCAACAACAAAACTTGAATGCATTTGTGCAAAAACCTGGTTACTTACAAACATAAACAGTGTGGAATTTGGGTTCTAATTGAATTTGGTCCACTTTGGGACTTCTTTTTAATTCCTTTTTGGAATTTTTATTTCCTATTGTTCCCCTTGGGAATCTTCTGAATTCCTTTTTGGAATTTTGATTTGGTGATGGTCCACATTTGGGACTCTTTTTGTTCCAACTTTGGGAATCTTTTGCTGCACCTTGAAGCTCAAAAGAGACTACGTGTTAGACTTCAGGTCTGTGGATACCACAACAAAGAAGCTCACGATGCGGTTCATCACACTGAATAGATTGCATCGTTACCCGATTATGTTCAAATAACATCACAAGACGTTCATCAAAAGATATATGTTTAGACATGTATAACAAAGGAACTTAACACAAAAATCATTAAGTTTAGATTTGTCAACAATGAATTTACTTTTTCAGTCTAATTGCCTGAGCTGTCTCGCACATCACTTAACACTTATCAGTCTTTATTAAAAATGATGAAACAAACAATGTCTAGTGTAACCATCTTTTCTCACTTTTGCAATTTTTAGATTCTTATGACATGATTTTTCTTTTCTTTTTGCTTTTTTTTCTTTTTGTTTTCTTTTTTTTTCATGCACACTCACAATGCAAGAATAAAAAGGACATAGGAATCAATACTTGACATCGACTTATTATATTTTTGGATTTTATATTTTCTGATTTTGTATTTTGATTTTCATAAAATAGAATTTATCATGGTTGATTAACCCTATGGATTGAATTAAGAATTCAAACCGTCCTTACAAGAATGATTTTGTGAAAAGATATGCCAGTTGTTTGTCGGTATGAACTTTAATCAAAATTATTAAACCTTTTTCAGAGTTGTCTTTGAGAAAATGATATCGAATTTCGATATGTTTTGTTTTGTAGTGTTGAACAGGATTAGCAGTAATGAACATAGCATCAGTATTGCCTATGTAAATAGGAGTTTTGAGAAAGTTAAACCCGTAGTCAAGTAACTGGTTTTGTAACCACAAAACTTGAGAACATCCTATAGATGCAGCTATGTACTCTGCTTCAGCTGTGGATACGGAAACATTGGTCTGCTTTTTGCATTGCCATGAGACAAGTCGAGGACCCAGAAACTGACATCCACCTGTGGTTGATTTCCTGTCAAGAGCACACCCACCAAAGTCACTATCAGAATAACTATATAATTCAAAATTACCTTCATAACAATACCATAACCCGAGATTCGGTTTCCCTTTAAGGTATCTAAAAATACGTTTGACAGCAATCAGGTGCGACTCTTTAGGATCAGACTAATATCTGGCACATACACATACAACATACATAATGTCTGGTCTTGATGCAGTAAGATACATCAGTGAACCGATCATTGATCTGTAAAGTGTTTGATCAATCGATTTGCCTTTTGGATCAGGTTGGATTTTGCAGTTCACATCAAATGGAGTTCGAATAGTCTGACAATCTTGCATCTTGAACTTTTTCAGCAACTTTTCAACAAACTTTGATTGGTTGATAATAATTCCGTCTGCTGACTGTTTTACTTGCAATCCGAGAAAGAAATTAATCTCCCACATAGAACTCATCTGAAATCTGGATTTCATAATCTCCTCAAACCTTTTGCACATGGATGGACTTGTTGATCCAAAGATGATATAATCAACGTACACTTGAGCACATAGAAGATCTTCATTTTCCCGCTTCATGAATAAAGTAGGATCAATCTGACCTCTTAAAAAACCATGTTCGAGCAAATGTTTAGATAACGTCTCGTACCAAATTCTTGGGGCTTGATGTAGACCATATAAAGCTTTGCTCAATTTGTATACACGATGTGGATACTCAAGATCCTCGAAACCTGGAGGTTGTCTGACGTACACAGCATCGGTAATTGGTCCATACAAAAATGCGCCTTTAACATCCATTTGAAACACTTTGAACTTCATGAAAGAGGCATAAGCTAGAAAAACGCGAATAGCTTCAAGTCGAGCGACCGGAGCAAACACTTCTTCATAGTCGATACCTTCTTCTTGAGTGTAACCTTGTGCAATAAGTCTGGCTTTATTTCTGACCACAATGCCACGTTCATCTGGCTTGTTCTTGTACAACCATCTTGTACCAATAGCATTTTCTCCTTCAGGTAAGTCCACTAATTTCCCAACTTCTTGTTTTCTGAACTGAAGTAACTCCTCTTGCATGGCTTCAATCCAACTGTTATCTTGCAACGCTTTTGAAATGTTCTTCGGTACCACTTTAGAAAGAAAACATGAATAAAGACAAACATTTGCATGCTCAGTCTGACTTCTCATGGTTCTCTGATTCAAATGATCTATAATCTGAGAGATAGGATGATTCCTATGAACTCGGTGAGTTGGGATTTCTTCACCTTGTACTTGGGTCTCCAGATTAGACTGATTCAGATTCGGTAGATCTTGTAAAATTGTAGAAGTATACGAAGTGAAATTAGGAACTTGTTCTGGTAAATTGATGAAGTAGTCAAATGTTTCTGGAACAACTTCAACATTCAGATCTGATGATGGTTGATTATGAACAGATCCACCATCATTAGGAGAATTTTGCCGATTCACATCATCTTCAAAATGGATTGATTCCTGATCTTCTTGAGAACCAGATGGACCCAGAGCTTGATTTGATACCACAGTATCAGGATACTCAGAATTGAGATCATTATCATCGTCATTATCTGAATCATCACTGAAACATACTAAATCTCCTGATTCTTTCTTCGTTTTTCCTAAAAAATCAAATAAGTTAGAATTGAAAGACTTGGATAACGAATCTAAATCAAATAACCATTCGGGACCATGAGCCACTGACGGAAACGAATTTTCTAAAAACTTAACGTTAATAGTTTCAATAACAACATTCGTTTTGCTGTTAAAAACCCGGTAAGCTTTTGAAACTGATGAATATCCTAAGAAAAATCCATCATCAGATTTTGACTCAAATTTACCGAGATGATCACTTAAATTTAGAATCGACACAGGACAACCAAATGCTTTCAAGTATGAAATATTCGGTTTTTTTTAAACAATAACTCATAAGACATTTTATGTTTATCCTGAACCAATAATGTCCTGTTTTGTACAAAGCAAGCAGTAGCAATAGCTTCGTCCCAGAATGTGATAGGGATTTTGGCATCTACAAGCATAGATCTTGCTGCTTCAATTAGTGTCCGATTTTTCCGTTCTGCGACTCCGTTCTGTTAAGGAGTTCTTGGAGCACTAAATTGACGCGCAATTCCTTTTACTGCACAAAACAAGTTGTTAGGGTTATTTCCAGTTAAGATTTACTTTGTACTTATTTTATACATTTATGTATAGTTTAGGGTTTATTTTGTTATTTTCCCTAAAATGTATTTTGTTGCTTAAAGCATGTAGTGAGAGAGTGTGAGGAGAGAGTCTAATTCACATATTCACGTTAGAGAGAGACCTAAGTGTGTGTGATTTATTTTCTCCTACATTTGTACTGCAGATTTGCTTTGATCATCAAATACAAGAGAATTATTTAGTAATGAATTGTGTTTGTGATTGAACTGTTTTTGTGTATGAATCATTCTGATCATTGAGCGATATCATCGATCCAATTGAACATATCAATTGGTATCAGAGCTGTTGGTATTGTGTTCTTCGCTATTCATCAAGCAAAAACACTGAATATTGCTCAGAAATCATGATCTGAATGAATTGTTGCTGTTTTTAGTTGTGATTTATCATCGCAATCACTCCTAATTCACAACGATTGTGCAAATTCCATCAGATTATCATCAGATCTAAGGAATTAAGAAGATTGAAAAAGTTACTGTTCGATCGAATTTTGCTCAAATTCATCAAAATTTGATCATGTTTTGGATTGATTGAGATTAGGGATTGATAATCGGACCATTTCACTGATTGTGTGTGATTTTTGAAGAAATTGGACAAGTTTTTGATAAACCCAGAAAAATTCTCATGATGAAGATGATGAACAGTATGAACTTGGTTGAAGATTAACTTGCCGGGTGATAAAATTGACTTAGACAATTTCCTTTGGACTTAGATTCGTGAACAATTAGGTCCTGTGCAGCCGTGTAAAGGATTTTGTACTAGACGGGTAAAGAATTTGACGAGGAAAAAGTGTTACTGTTCAGCCGGATCAAGTACTGTTGTGCCGGGTGATACACTGTTAAGCCGGGTGATTAACAATTCAGTCGGGTGATCAAGAAATGTGTAGCCGGGTAAACAACTTTGCTGCCGTGTGATCGTCAACTGTTCAGCCGGGTAAAGCTTTTTGCCGTGTCAAGATTCCAAGCCGGGTCAAGTGTTATTGCCGTGTGAAGTTAATACTATTCTGCCGGGTAACTGTTCTGCCGGGTAAAGAATCCAAGACTTACAACTGTTGAGCCGTGTGACTGTTTAGACGGGTGAAGACTTTTCTCTGCCGGGTAAAGAACAAAAGCTACTGTTCAGCCGGGTGAAGAAGGATTTTTCACTGTTCAGCCGTGTGACTCATTTTTAGTTGTTTTAATCCTTGTTTTCTTATCTTGTCTTTAATTACTTGTCTTTATTTTAGTAGTTTAATTATTTCTTTTCAAAAATCAACAAAAACCAAAAATATTTTCTTTAAAAAAATTGTTAAAATGGCACCAAATGATGATTCTGATAACCGTGTTCCTAGACTTGTCAATCGTGCAGATTTCAAGAATTGGACTATTAGACTCAAGCATCATCTTTGCTCAATAGACAATGATCTTTGGAAGTCAATAGACAAGGGTCCTCACATACATACACAGACAGCTCCAGATAGTGCTAGTACCTACACCAAGGACTCTACTGAACCTTATCCAGAGGATAATTTGTCAGCAGAAGATTTGAGGAAAGTGAAGAATGATAGCAAAGCTTATTCTTTGATGTGTAAGGGATTGCCACTACAAGTACTGTCAAGGTTGGACACTTATCAAACAGGTTATACATTGTTCAAAGCTTTGAAGTCCATTTATGAAGGAGGTGAACAACTCAGAAGTCTCAAGAAACAAAAGCTGAAGAGACAGTTGGAGTTATTTGAACATATTGCTGGAGAGTCCGTGCACCAGATGATGAATAGGTTTGTTCATCTGACTACTGAAATGTCCAATGTGGGTGCAAAGACAGATTTCCAAGATCTGAATGACAGATTGTTATGTGCACTTCCATCATCATGGAAACAGACTGTGACCTTACTGAAACATACTGAGAAGTTTCCGATGGACCTAGATTTGCTCATTGCAAAGATAGAGGAAGTAGAGATTGATGAAGGTTCTAGAAACACTGATAGAACTGGTTCACATGCACAATACAAATATATTGTGAATCCTGCTAATACTGTGGAGAATGCCTTTCTTGCACAAGATGCAACTAAGTTTGAAGATGAGGGTGATTTATTTGTTGGCGTAAGTTTTTATACTGATTCATCATACTTTCCAAGTTCACCAACTTATTCTCAACCTCAATCTCCACCAAGAGCTCAAGTTCAAAGTCAGAATCTGAAGAATCAAGTAGAGAATCAAAGTTCTACTGTTCAAGCCAAGGTAAAAGATGTGATGAACATCTTGTTACAAGATGGCGAGACCAAAACTGCCTTTACAGCTTTTATGGCAAGTTTTCAAGCATACCAAGGAAGTCACTTGAGTCAAATGGACGTTGTCCTTCAAGATTTATTTGAGATGGATCCTGATGACGTTGAGGAAATGGATTTAAATTGGCAAATGGTAATGGTTGCATATAGAACGCAAAAACATGCATATGTTAACCGAAGCTACAAGCCTCATGCAAACAAGACGGTTGGTTTTGACAAATCGAAGGCCAGATGTTTTAACTGTAACTGCTATGGTCATTTTTCAAGGGAATGCAAAGCTCCTAAGAATCAGAACTACAATGATCAAGCGAGTTCAAGTGGACAGAATCAAGGTCAAGGTCAAAGCTCGCAACAGTCTTCAAGCTATCAAAGCAGAAATCAACGTTTCATTCAGAAACCATACCAAAGTCTTCCCATGCCGGAACTGAAACATGAAGGAAAGAAACCAGAAGATCAAACTAAAGCACTGGTGGTTAGTGTGAAAGATGGTTATGATTGGAGTGCATATGCAGAACAATTCACATCTGATCTTACATCAAGTTTGGCACTGGTATGTGAAATCGAAGAGGATTGGTCAGAAGAAGGAGATAGTAAAGTGATTGATACTGTTAGTGAAGATTCAGAAGAATATGACTGGAGTGCAAAGTCAGATCCTGTTGAAGAATCTGAGTCAGAAATTGCGCTGATGGCTACATCCAGTGAGTCTTCATCATCTACCGAACAACCAAAGGTTAGTACTGATTTACCCCCTAATTATGTTCCATTGCCTGCTGATGTGAAAGAAAGGTTATGTTCAGAACAATGCATTCAACAAGTAGAACATTATCGTACTCATTCACTTAAAATTGGTGATAAATTAAGCAAACATGAAAAAATTCATGAACAACTTAAAATTGATCACAAAATTTCTGATGAGAAGATTTTGTCACTTAAAGAATCATGGAACAAAACCTTAAAGGAATTGGAACTTGTAACAAAACAACTTGAAGAAATGACAAAGAACTTTGAACAAGAAAAAGTTGCTCATGCTGTCACACAAGTTGAATTAACAAAAGTGAAAAGTTGTAAAACAATGGTTAAACAACTTATAAGTGAAAGAGGTAACAAAACCAAAACAGGGTTGGGTTTCACTCATGAACCAATGCCTAATTCAATCACACAAACTTTACCGGAAAACTTCAATGAATTTGATCATTCACCTGAAAATGAACGAAAATTCAAAGAAATTCAAAGAAGTAAATCTGAATCCGAAGGATCTGAAGTGTTGATTGAAAGTTTGAAAGAAGAAGATGGTGTGACCACTGAAGCTGATGATGAAGCTAGCAACAAATCAGAACCTGTTCTGATTCAACTTGTTGAGTATCCGGAACTGAATCCGAAGTCAGAAGAAACAGTGAAGGAAGAAGGTGAATTATCGGGATACAATGATCCTGAATATATCAAATGGAAGAATGAGCAGAAAGCAAAAGTTGCTGATCAACTGATCAAGAAGCAAGAAGTGAAAAAGACTGAAGTTTCGAATGCAAAATTGCAGAAATTAAAATAAAAAATCAATCAATCTGAAACAAAACAGTCAAAAGGTAAAAGTGTCATAAAATCGAATGACAACACCAAAGCTCAAATTGTTAAAACTGACAAGGTCAAACCTGTCAAAAAGAAAGTGTCAAAAGGTAAAACAATCAAGTTTGTGTCTGCAGGAACTTTTGATTTGAACGGATCTTATGGTAAACAAATCAATTCTCCAATCAAATTTAACTCTGGTCTGAAAACAGGTTCAGGTCCTAAGTCTTCCGCTGTCAATGATAAAAGAATTGAATCAAAAAGGTTAATCAAACAAGGTGTTAGGGCTATTTCCTAGTTAAGATTTACTTTGTATTTGTTTATATGTTTGTGTATAGTTTAGGGTCTATTTTGTTATATTCCTTAAACTTGTAATTGTTACTTTAAAGCATGTAGTGAGAGAGTGTGAGCAGAGAGGCTAGATCACTATTACACGTTAGAGAGAGAGTTAACTGTGTGTGATTTATTTTCTCCTGCACTTGTACTACAAATTTGCTTTGATCATCAATATACAAAGAGAATTATGAGTATGAACTGTGTTTGTGATTGAACTGTTTGTTTGTGCGTATTATTCTGATCATTGTGAGTGATATTAACGATCCAATTGAACCTATCACAAGGTGTGTTAAAATCGAACCAAGTTCCCAAGCAAGCAAATTCACAATCAAAATCTCCACAAAAGAATCAAGTTAATCTAAAACCGAACAAAACTGATAATGAATCACGAGTGGGTTCGACATCAAAAGTTAATAATCGGCTCTTTAGGATTAGCAAGAAACATTGTGAGATATGTGATCGTTATAATCATGTTACTGCTGAATGTTTCTTTAACAGGTATTGCAGTTTCTGTGACAAAATAAACCATTCTTCAGAAGAATGTTTTTATAACAAATTTTGTGATATTTGTGAAAGGAGAAATCATGACACAAAGGATTGTTTCTTTCGAACAAACTCATCACGAGAAATGACGCCGTTTCCAAATTTTCAAAGAAATCAATCTTTTGGTTTTCAAAATGTTAATCAAAGTCATTCTCCTGTTTTGAGAAATTTCAATCGAAACAATTCAATTTCTAATAACTTTTCATCAAGAAATGTGCAGGTTAACAGTTTTAAACCGAGAGCTTTGATGGTAAGAAATCAGAAATTTGAAAATAACCTTGATCCTAAGTTAGAGGAAAGGTTTATTGCGTTGAGGAGAAAGCAATCAATTCACGCCAATGGGCGAAACAGTTTTCAACCAAATCTCTCAAATGAAACAAGTTTTCAAAATCTTCATTATCAACAAGTTACTGTTACTGATAGATTCGGAAAACCCAAGACTATGTGGGCCTGGGTTGACCAAACTAACTAAGTGATTGTTGAAATGCAGGTACGCCCAAGAAGACCTATCAACTCATGGTTCGTTGATAGTGGGTGTAGCCGGCATATGACAGGCAACCATGCCTTGCTTCAAGACTTTAAGCTGAAGAATGGTACACATGTTGCATTTGGAGGAGATGCTGGTGGTAAAATAACTGGAGAAGAGACTGTGTCAAATGGGGTCATTAGCTTTGATAAAGTCAACTACTATGCACAGTTGAACTTTAATTTGCTAAGTGTATCTCAAATTTGTGACAAATCTTATTCAACTCTATTTTTGATGATTCTTTCTGTTATATTCTCAAACCAGGTTTCAAGATTGACAATGAATGGGTAGTGGTTAAAGCTCCAAGAGATCGTGATGTATACAAGCTTGATATGTCGCAGATTGATGCTGAAACCGAAACTACTTGTCTCATTGCGCATGCCTCAAATGATGAGAGTCAGCTTTGGCATAGACGACTGGGCCATTCAAACTTCAGAAACATGAACCGACTGGTGACTGGAAATCACGCTGTAGGAATACCATCAAAGAAGTTCTCTACAACTGATCTCTGTCCAGCATGTTTGAAAGGAAAACAGCACCGAATGTCTTTTAAGTCCAAGCAAGAACACTCCATTTCAAAACCCTTGCAGATGCTACATATGGATCTTTTTGGACCAACAAATGTTCAAAGCATCGGAAAGAAGTCTTATTGTTTTGTCATCATTGACGGTTTCACTAGATTTTCTTGGGTTTATTTCTTGCATGTTAAATCTGAAACTGCTGAGTTGTTAAAAGAATTTATTATCAAAGTTGAAAATCAGTTGGATTGCAAAGTAAAAATTTTAAGATGTGATAATGGTACAGAATTTAAGAACGCTAATGTTGATTTGTTTTGTGCAGAAAAAGGAATTGCTAGACAATTTAGTGCTCCAAGAACGCCTCAACAAAATGGGGTTGCGGAACGGAAAAATCGGACTCTAATTGAAGCAGCAAGATCCATGCTCGCAGATGCTAAAATCCCTATCACATTCTGGGACGAAGCTATTGCTACTGCGTGTTTTGTACAAAACAGGACATTATTGGTTCAGGATAAAAATAAAACATCTTATGGGTTATTGTTTGGAAGAAAACCGAATATTTCATACTTGAAAGCATTTGGTTGTCCTGTATCGATTCTAAATTTAAGTGATCATCTCGGGAAATTTGAGTCAAAATCTGACGATGGATTTTTCCTTGGTTATTCGTCTGTTTCTAAAGCTTATCGAGTTTTTAATAGCAAAACAAACACTGTTATTGAAACTATTAACGTAAAGTTTTTAGAAAATTCGTTTCCGTCAGTGGCGCATGGTCCCGAATGGTTGTTTGATTTAGATTCGTTATCAAAATCTTTCAATTCTAACTTGTTTGATATTTCAGGAAAAGCGAGATAAGAATCAGGTGACTTGGGATGCTTTAGTGACGATTCTGATAATGACGATGATGGCAATCTTAATTCTGAGTATCCATTCATGTCATTTCATAATCCTGATCATGTCAAATCCAGTCAAGCTCCGGGTCCTTCTGGTTCTCAAAAAGATCAAGAATCAAATATTCTGGGTGATGATGTTAATCCGCAAAGTTCTCCTAATGATGGTGGATCTGTTCAAAATCAACCATCATCAGATCCGAATGCTGAAGTTATTCCAGAATCGTTTGATTACTTCATCAATTCACCGGATCAAGTTCCTAATTTCACTCCGCATACTTCAACTATTCTACAAGATCTACCGAATCTGAATCAGTCTAATCTGGAGAGTCAAGTGCAAGGAGATGACATACCAATTCATCGAATTCACAAGAAACATCCTGTCTCTCAGATTATTGGGCCGTTGAATAAGAGAACTACAAGAAGTCAGACTGAGCAAGCAAATGTGTGTCTTTATTCATGTTTTCTTTCTCAAGTGGTGCCAAAGAATATTTCAGAAGCGTTGCAAGATAACAGTTGGATTGAAGCCATGCAAGAGGAGTTACTTCAATTTCGCAAACAGGAAGTTTGGAAATTAGTGGACTTACCTGAAGGAGAAAATGCGATTGGTACAAGATGGTTGTACAAAAACAAGCCAGATGAACGTGGCATTGTTGTGAGAAACAAAGCAAGACTTATTGCACAAGGTTACACTCAAGAAGAAGGTATTGACTATGAAGAAGTGTTTGCTCCGGTCGCTCGACTTGAAGCTATTCGCGTTTTTCTAGCATATGCCTCTTTCATGAAGTTTAAAGTGTTCCAAATGGACGTCAAAGGCGCTTTTCTGTATGGACTAATTACCGATGATGTATATGTCAGACAACCTCCGGGTTTTGAAGATCCTGATTATCCACATCGTGTATACAAATTAAGCAAAGCTTTATATGGTCTACATCAAGCTCCAAGGATTTGGTACGAGACGTTATCTAAACATTTGCTAGAACATGGATTTACAAGAGGTCAGATTGATCCAACTTTGTTTATGAAGCGGGAAAATGAAGATCTTTTATGTGTTCAAGTGTATGTGGATGATATCATCTTTGGATCAACAAGTGCGTCCATGTGCAAAGAGTTTGAAGAAATCATGAAGTCAAGATTTCAGATGAGTTCGATGGGGGAGATTAATTTCTTTCTTGGATTGCAAGTTAAACAATCAGCAGATGGAATTTTTATCAACCAATCAAAGTTTGTTGAGAAGTTGCTGAAAAAGTTCAAGATGCAGGATTGTCAGACTATTCGAACGCCATCTGATGTGAACTGCAAGATACAGCCGGATCCGAAACGCAAATCGGTTGATCAAACACTGTACAGATCAATGATTGGTTCACTGATGTATCTTACTGCATCAAGGACAGACATTATGTATGATGTATGTGTGTGCGCAAGATATCAGTCTAATCCAAAAGAGTCGCACCTGGTTGCTGTGAAACGTATTTTCAGATACCTTAAAGGGAAACCGAATCTCGGGTTATGGTATCCTTATGAAGGCAATTTTGAATTATATAGTTATTCTGATAGTGACTTTGGTGGGTGTTCTCTTGACAGGAAATCGACTACTGGTGGATGTCAATTTCTGGGTCCTAGACTTGTTTCTTGGCAATGCAAGAAGCAGACCAATGTTTCTGTATCCACAGCTGAAGCAGAGTATATCGCTGCATCTGCAGGATGTTCTCAAGTTTTGTGGTTACAAAACCAATTGCTTGACTAAGGGTTTAACTTTCTCAAAACTCCTATTTACATAGACAATACTGCTGCTATGTTCATTACTGCAAATCCTGTTCAACACTCAAAAACCAAACATATCGAAATTCGATATCACTTTCTCAGAGACAACTCTGAAAAAGGTTTAATAATTTTGATTAAAGTTTATACCGACAAACAACTGGCAGATCTTTTCACAAAATCTTTCCTGTCAGGCCGGTTTGAATTCTTAATTCAATCCATAGGGTTAATCAATCATGATTAATTCTAATTTTTGAAAATCCAACAAAAATCAGAAAATATAAAAGTCAAAAATAGAATAAGTCGATGTCAAGTTTTGATTCCTTTGTCTTTTATTTTATTGTTTTGCATTGTGTGTGTGCATGAAAAAGAAAAACAAAAACAAAATATAAAAGCAAAAAGCAAAAGAAAATATCATGTCATAAGAATCTATATTGCAACAAGTGAGAAATGATAGTTACACTAGACATTATTTGTTACATCATTTTTAATAAAGACTGATTAATGTTAATTGATGTGCTATACAGCTCAGGCAATTAGACTGAACAAGTAAGTTGATTGTTGATAAATCTAAACTTAATGATCTTTGTGTTAAGTTCCATTGTTATACATGTCTAGATATATATCTTTTGATGCATTGCTTGTGATGATAGTTGTGCATGATCGGGTAACGATGCAGTCTATTCAGTGTGATGAACCGCATCGTGAGCTTCTTTGTTGTGGTATCCACAGACCTGAAGTCTCACACGAAGTCTCTTTTGAGCTTCAAGGTGCAGCAAAAGATTCCCAAAGTTGGAACAAAAAGAGTCCCAAATGTGGACCATCACCAAACAAAAATTCCAAAAAGGAATTCAGAAGATTCCCAAGGGGAACGATAGGATATGGAAAATTCCAAAATGGAATTAAAAAGAAGTCCCAAAGTGGACCAAATCCGAATAGAACCCATATTCCACACTGTTTATGATTGTAAGTGACCAGTTTATGTGCAATATGCATTTCAGGTAGTAGTTGATAAGGAAATATGTTGACATATGTATACATGTGGGTCACATAAGTCATTTTAATCGAACATTAAATATCATCATGATACTGAAAAAGTAAGTGTGTCAACTCGAGCTAATTGGTATGTTTTCATATCATCACTCAATCAAACATAAGTCAAATGTCTATTCAAAACTTGCAAAACATGTTCAGATAATGTGTGGTATGCTCTCACTGCGATATTTCGATTCATTGCATTGCATATGTCTTTATTTTAATGTGTGTGCTTTGTGTGTGCAGGCATTTGGAATCATTATTGACACATCGACATCCTTGTTAAACTTAAAAATTTCAAGAAATTTCAAGTTTAGGGGGAGAATAATTTGAAGAAGAACAATATTTGCAAAAATCCAAAAATATTTTGAATAAGTGTGTTTTGAATGAACAAGATATGTGGTATGAAAAGCAAAGGTAATGGATGTGTTAAAAACAAACCCAAGGTCTTGCAATGTGTTTTTCAGAAATTGCTTCGGGATATAGAAATTTTGGTTGTGCAAAAATATTTTTGTGAAAATTAAAGAAAAAGAAAAGGGAATTTAATTGTATTAAATTTTGTTGCCCTAGAAATGTTGTTGGTTAATTAATGTGACAAACCCTAATAAGGATGTCTTGTCTAATTAATATGTCGAGAATGTTTGCACGTGCAATAAATGCAGTTGAAAAAGTCAACAGACGAGAAAAATTTGAGAAAAATTGATCAAGTGTTGTAGCCGGGCAAAGATATCAGAAACAACTATTCTGCCGGGTAATGAAGACACTGTTCAGCCGGGCAAAGTTGTGTGTCTAATATGAGTCGGGTGATTGAGAAAAAGAAGTGAAGCCGGGTGAAGATATTATGACTACTGTATGGTCGGGCAATGAACATGTCAAATCTATGCCGGGTGAAGAAGTTATAGACATCTGCCGGGTGACAAGTTGTGTCACTATACAGCCGGATAAAAGAGAAGTTATCTTGCCGTGTAAGAGTATAACACTGTGTTGCCGGGTGATGAAGAAAAGCATGCCGGGTGATATAGAAGACAACTGTGTTGCCGGGTGATGAAGAAAGCAAGCCGGGTGATAAAAGACAACTGTGTTGCTGGGTGATGAAGATCACTATGCAAGCCGGGTGATGTTATGAAGACTACTATGCTGCCGGGTGATGAGTAAAACCAAACAAGTGTAGTTGTTCCTAACCTTTACCCATCTCTACAGTGACTTACCCGTCTCTACAGTGATTGACCCGTCAAGTGTTTTTACATGGTGTTGTGTTGACCCGTCTCATGTTGTGACCCGTCCTAAGTAGTTGACCCGTCCCAACAGTGACTGACACGGCTCAACAGTGCTTGACCCGTCAAGGCTTATTGGGCTTTTATGCTTACCCGTCCCAAAGTGTTGACCCGGCACCTCATGTTTGACCTAATTTTTCAACCATATAAAAACCCGCCTCTTCACAAACACTTATCATTTTTCACTCACACTTTCAAGCAAATCCCCTGCACTTAAATCGTTTGATTATCATATTCAATCGTTTGTTCTGTAACAAGTCTGATCGATTGAATAAGGTATTGTTTAAGTGATTTGATCTTGATAAACATGCAAATCGTTCGGTAAAACGAAAAACGATGATGAACAGTGTTTTTTGATCACTGAATCGACACTTTGATTTTGTGTGTTAAAACTAAAATCTAATGTTGTTTTAAGTGTAAAAACTGTCGATCATTAACAATCAATCATTAATTTGCATCAAAATTCCTTAAAATCAACAGAATCAACCAAAAATGTTCATAACTGTCAAAACCGCCATTGATGACCTGTTACATGCTCTTGAATGTTAACTTCAAAATGATGAAATATGTGCTAAAAGTGACAAATCCTTGTTAAAAGTGAACTAAAACATGCTAAACAACTTCATCTTACAAATGTCAAATTTGTGTGCTTAAGTGTTAAACTGTTAAATTGCAAAATGTTGTATGATCATTAAAATTCAATGTTGTTTTGATCAAAATGATGAAAATCAGTTTGTTAGATCAATTTAGGAGTTAAAATGATTATGTGAATGTTTTACTTTTATAACTTTTTGTTCAAACACTTATGAAAATTTGAAATTTATTGATGAAGAATCTAACACATTTGTCTTGTTTGTGTTTTGTTTTTGTTTTAACTGATGGAGAATTTGAAGTTTGAGCCCAAGCACAATTTAGTTGCCTGTTTGGATGAGTCTATTCCTGAGACTGAAGGATATAGAGATATGATGAGATTTATCAAAAGGACAAAGTATGTTTATGCTATGTGTGCCAAGCCGGTCATATATGCAAGATTAATCAAAAGGTTTTGGAGAACGGCTGAGGTGGTTAGAAATGATGCTGGAGTGACTGTTGTTAGAGGGAATATCACAAGAGAGTTGGTATTGATTGTTTCTGAAGAAGCCATCAGAACAGCATTAAGGATTGATGAGGATGAAGTAGGAGCCAATGATGAGTTGACTATTGCTGAATGTCAAACGTGCTTTGTGAATATGGGTCATCCTCCTGTATTTCCAAAGTCACAATTTGTAAGGGCAAGATTGGGGAAGAAGTGGAAGTTACTGTGCTATGTGATTCAGCAGTGCATGTCAAGAAGGAGTGCTGGTTTCGACAATTTTCCCTCTGACATTGCATCCCCAATAGTTGCCATAGCAGAAAACAAACCATTTAACATGTCGAAATGGATTATGAATGGTTTTGTGTTCAATTTGGTTAAAGGCAAAAGATTCAAGTTTCTCATGTATCCGAGATTCTTGCAGTTGATGATTAATGTTGCATATCCTATCATCAGAACTGAAGGTTATCCTGGAGGAATTTTATATACAGAAGATATGAATGACTTATCTTACAGAAAGATGAGTATAGGGAATGTACCAAGTGTTGATTTGTTTGATTATATGCGGAATATTGCAAATCATGAGGAGGAGATAGGAGTAGTATATCATCACATATCTAATGGAGAGATTGTGAATCCATTAGATCTTGTTGATAAGGAGATTGATGAAGATGAGAGTGAAAGTGACAATGATGATGGCAATAAGGATGATAGTGATGATGGTCAAGACAATGATAATAGTGATGATAATGGAGATGGTGAAAATAGTGATGATAGTACCGAATCAGTTCATGAGGAGGTAGAAAATGTGGAAGTTGATAGAACAGTGGGATATGAAACAGAAACTGTCCAAGTGATTGAATCAGCAGTGATTGAAGAATCAGTTGAGGCTGTTGATGTTGAAGAAGTTGTTACTGAAGTTCCTAAAGCTATCAAAATGCAGTATGTTAGATCACGAAAATCGAAACCAGTGATAGAGCCTGTGTTAGTAGAGGATTCGATTGAGATTGAAGATATGAATGTGTCTGAACAGATGATAGATGTTGTTCAAATTGCTCAAGAAGTAATGGCCGAGGTAGAGACTATTGCACAGATAACTATGACACTGATGCTGGCATTACTGTGTCTGTACCAGTTGACATACCCACCACATCATCTCCAGCAGCTGAAAACATTGAACAATCTTTGGAGTCTTCCCCAAAAATTGTTTCAAGTGTTGATATGAATGAAGATAAAAAGAGGATTGCTGAGCTCGAAGAGATGGTAGCAAAACTCGTAGATGCTAATGAACAGTTGAAAGCATCAAATGATAGAAAGAAGAAAAGATTGGAAGAATTTTGGGTTACACATAATCATAATCTGAAAACATTCAAGGAATTAGACGAGGATCATGTTAAGTTGAAGGCTGAACATGAAGAGTTGAAGGCTGATTATGATAAGTTGAAGAATGAACATGAAAATCTGAAGTATGATCATAAAGAGTTGAAGGCAGAATGCAATACACTCGATGCTGAAAAGGAAATGTTGGAGAAATGGCTGGAAGAAACTAGATCAAAGAAGTCAGGGTCTACATCAGATAAAGACTTTTCGGATGAGGTGATTGAAGTGACTGAGCAAGCCAAAGTGTACTACACTAGAGCGCGTGGTACAAAGAATGTGGGCATAAGGGTTGAATCTCCAATTATTATTCCCGATGAAGCTGTTGCTGATTTTGTCAATTCTGTCAAGGCTGAGGGAAAAAGGAAGCTAGATGCTGTGCCGGAGATTACTAAAGAAGCATCTGTTTCAAAGAAAGCAAAAACTGATGAGACAGTGCAGATTGAGCCGATTCAATCTGTGACTGTAGCTGAAACTGAGGTGGTAGAAATGGCAAAGGTTGATGATACTGTGAAAGTAGCTGAGACTGGAGAAACAGTTCAGATTGAGCCGATTCGATCTGAATCTGTATTGGTTGAAGATGTGCCTAAAGTAGTTGAAATGGTTGAGAATGTGCCTGAAACTATGACAGAAGAAGTAAGTCAGTTTGAGCCGGTTCAAACTGATAATGCACCTATGATAGAGGCACTAGATGACTTAGACGACATTGATTTTACTGAGTCTGAACAAGAAGCTGAGCCTGAAGCCAATCCTGATCATGAAATTCCAGCTGACTTGCCTGAACGCTTTGCGTATCTTGAGAAGATGAAGTACAATGCAGTGTACGTATCTGAATGGACTAACTGTAAGTCAAATCAACGAAGAGTATGAGAAATGTTTGATAGCTCAAGATAAAGCTGCTGCTGATGAGAAAGAGTTTGTTGTGGAGATGGGTGAATGGACACCACTTCAAGAAAGTTTAAATATCGATGATCTACCTCCAAAAGAGCTTTCTCATCAAAATCCGGAAGAGATGTCCAGCAGAAATATGCGAGAATGGTTGAGTTCAAGGAACTATCCATACAAGACATTGAAAAGATTGAAGCATGGGTCACTAAAGAAGATTGTGGAAAGTTTTATGAAGACAGAGAAAATGTACAATCGTATGTTTTATCTGGATTACAACAACCCACAATATTATGAGCTGACGAAGAGATATAAAGTACTCGGACCAAAGGAGATACCGGTAATGGCTTTACCAGAGGATGCACATAAAAAGAGGAAAGAGTTGATCGATATGTTTCCGAGTGAAGTCAAATCATACAATGTGCCTATGGACGTACGAGAATCATGGCATAAATCAGCCACAGCAGGTGATATTGTGAGATCACTGCTGAGCAAGGGTCAGTCGGTTGCTGAACTTCTTGATTCGATGATCGTACCGGAAAAATCCAAGAAGGTGAAAATTATAGCGTGGAAATATGACGAAGTGTTTGATGCTTTCATGATTAAAAGAGTTAATGGTTTATGCGATGTATACCATTATTACTCTAGTATTTTCAAGCTAGAAGTGCAAGATTTGAAGGAGTTGCACAAGCTGAGATTGATCAATCACACGCATGCTGAGCGTGGTGATAAATGTGTTATGCTGCTTGATGCTGGGATAAGCCGGTTACCGAAATACTTAGAGTTCAGAGGTCAACAGGAGGATAGTGCCTATGTTCAATCGAAGAAACAGAGAAAACAAAAGAAGTTGGTGGTGAGTGAAGATATGTATTTGGAAGAATTTTCTGACGAATATTTTGACAAGGTAACTGATCCGGGGTTGAAAGTAATAGATGGCACTCAAGCGACAAAGCCAATTCTTAAGTTTTTCTACAATCAGGAAACTTTTGAGTTAAAACTTGTACGAAATTTAGATGACTGGGATAAGGATATGATTACCTTATTCAGTACGTTTGAGCTGAAGTTGCTGCATCCATCATACATCGATCATCTGAGAACTTACAAAATGGAGAAATGTAAAGACAAAGTTGCTGAAGCTGATCGAAATCTGTTTATGGTAATGGTTGAAGTGATTGCTGCTGCGTCAGAGAAGATTCGGCTAAGGAAGGCATTACTCAATGCTAACCTTGTGAAAGTCGATATTCCAGAGATAGAGTTCATGAGAGTTACTGCAAAGGGTACACTGGAGGTGCAAGTCAAAGGACGAGAATTGCCTTATGAATTTTATGCTAATATTGATTTTGCAGGTTTGACTCTTGATTCTCTGAGACGTATGAATGCCTGCTCAATTCTTACAAACGAGTCAAAACCAAGACAAGCAAAAATTGCAGAAAAATTCAAGTCATGCATTGAGGAAGCGTTGAAAGAGCAAGAAGAACATAAAGGAAAAGAGTTGCTGGATGTCAAAGAAGAATCTGAAGATTGGTGAGAGAGATTGGAGCTGAACAAGAAAAAGATGAAAACTGTGAAGATTTTGATGAAGTCCAAAGATAAATCTTAGGGGGAGTACTGTTAGGGTTATTTCCAGTTAAGATTTACTTTGTACTTATTTTATACATTTATGTATAGTTTAGGGTTTATTTTGTTTTTTTCCCTAAAATGTATTTTGTTGCTTAAAGCATGTAGTGAGAGAGTGTGAGGAGAGAGTCTAATTCACATATTCACGTTAGGGAGAGAACTAAGTGTGTGTGATTTATTTTCTCCTACATTTGTACTGCAGATTTGCTTTGATCATCAAATACAAGAGAATTATTTAGTAATGAATTGTGTTTGTGATTGAACTGCTTTTGTGTATGAATCATGTCCACATTAGAATTTTTAAACTCGGTTCCATTGTCACTTCTCAAGATTTTTACTTTACAATCTAACTGATTTTCAACTTTGATGATGAATTCTTTTAACAACTCAGCAGTTTCAGATTTAACATGCAAGAAATAAACCCAAGAAAATCTAGTAAAATCATCAATGATGACTAAACAATAAGACTTCTTTCCGATGCTTTGAACATTTATTGGTCCGAAAAGGTCCATATGTAGCATCTGTAAGGGCTTTGAAATGGAGTTTTCTAGCTTGGACTTAAAAGACATTCGGTGTTGTTATCCTTTCAAACATGCTGGACAAAGATCAGTTGTTGAGAATTTCTTTGACGGTATTCCCACAACATGATTTCCAGTCACCAGACGATTCATGTTTCTGAAGTTTGAATGGCCCAGCCGTCTATGCCAAAGTTGACTCTCATCATTTGATGCATGAGCAATGAGACATATGGTTTCAGTTTCAGCGTCAATCTGAGACATATCAAGCTTGTACACGTCTCGATCTCTTGGAGCTTTAACCACCACCCATTCATGGTCAATCTTAAAACCTGGTTTGAGTATGTAACAAAAAGAATCATTAAATAATGTTGAATATGATTTGTCACAAATTTGAGATACACTTAGCAAATTAAAGTTCAACTGTGCACAGTAGTTGACTTTATCAAAGCTAATAATCCCATTTGTCAGTGTTCCTTCACCAGTGATTTTTCCACCAACATCTCCTCCAAACGCAACATGTGTACCATTCTTTAGCTTAAAGTCTTGAGGCAAGGCATGGTTGCCTGTCATATGTCGGCTGCACCCACTATCAACAAACCATGAGTTGATAGGTCTTCGAGGGCGCACCTGCAAATCAACATTTACTTAGTTAGTTTGGTCAACCCAGGCCCACATGGTCTTGGGTTTTCCGAATCTATCTGTAACAGTAACTTGTTGATAATGTAAGTTTTGAAAATTTGATTCATTTGAGATATTTGGTTGAAAACTGTTTCTGCCACTGGCTTGATTTGTTTGCTTTCTTCTTAAAGCTGAAAACCTTTCCTCTAACTTAGGATCAAGGTTGTTTTCAAATCTTTGGTTTCGTACCATCAAGGCTCTTGGCGTAAAACTGTTAACCTCCTGATTTCTTGATGACATTTCCTTAAATCCAGAATTGATTCTTTTGAAAGGTCTCAAATCAGGAGAATGACTTTGGTTCGATTTTTGAAAACCAAAAGATTGATTTCTTTGAAAAGTTGGAAAATGAGTCATTTCTCTTGATGAGTTTTTCCGAAAGAAACAATCTGCAGTGTCATGATTTCTCCTTTTACATATCTCACGAAACTTGTTATAAAAACATTCTTCTGAAGAGTGGTTTCATTTATCACAGTAATCACAGTACCTGTTAAAGATACACTCAGCAGTAACATGATTATAACGATCACAAATCTCACAGTGTTTCTTACTGATCTTAAAGAGCCGACTGTTAACTTTAGATGTTGAACCAACATGTGATTCATTAACAAACTGGTTTGTTTTAAAGTTAACTTGGTTCTTTTGTGGAGATTGTGGTTATGACTTTGATTTCTTGTTATCAAATTGTGGTTGTTTGGGAACTTGATTCGATTTTGAAACATCTTGCTTAGTTACCTTCTTTGATTCAAATCTTTTATCATTGACAGCGGAAGTCTTAGGACCTGAACCTGATTTCAGACCAGAGTTAGATTTGATCTTAGAATTTATTTGGTTACCATGAGATGAATTCATATCAAACGTTCCTGCTGACACAAACTTGATTGGTTTGATTTTAGACACTTTCTTTGTCACAGGTTTTACAATTTCAGTTTTAACAACTTGAGCTTTGGTGTTGTCACTTGATGTTACGACACTTTTACCTTTTGACTGTTTTGTTTCAGATTGATTGTTTGACAATTTCGATTTCTGCACTCTTGCTTTCGAAACTTCAGTCTTCTTCACTGTTTCCTGTTTGATCAGCTGATCAGCAACATGAGCTTTCTGCTCCTTTTTCCACTTGATATATTCTGGATCGTTGTAACCCGAGAATTCTGCTTCATCCTTCACCGTTTCTGTTGGTTTTGGATTCAGTTCCGGATATTCAACAAGTTGCACCAGAATAGGATCAGATTTGTTGCTTGCTTCATCATCAGCTTCAACAGTCACACTGTCATCTTCTTTCAAACTTTCGAGTAAAACTTCAGACCCTTCGGATTCAGATTTGCTTCTTTGAATTTTTTTGAATCTTTGTTCATTTTCTGGTGAATGATCAAATTCATTAAAGTTTTCTGGTAAAGTGTTAGTGATTGATTTAGGCATTGGTTCATGTGTGAAACCCAATCCTGTTCTGTTTTCTTTTCTATCACTTATCAACTTTGCTAGAATTGCTTTTGAACTTTTCATATTTGTCAATTCAACTTCAGTTGCTACATGAGCAATCTTTTCTGATTCAAAGTTTTTGGTAATTTCTTCCAATTGTTTATTTGACAGTTCCAGTTCCTTCATGGTTTTGTTCCATGATTCTTTAAGTGACAATATCTTCTCATTAGCAATTTTGTGATCAATTTTAAGTTGTTCATGAACTTGTTCATGTTTACTTAATTTATCACCAATCTTAAATGAATGAGTTCGATAATGTTCCACTTGTTTAATGCATTGGTCAGAACATAACCTACCTTTCACATCATCAGGTAAAGGAACATAGTTAGGGGTAATTCGATACTAACCTTTGGTTGATTTGTTTCAGCAGATGAGAAAGACTCTTCAGATGTAGCCATAAGAGCAATCTCTGATTTAGTTTCTTCAATTGGATCTGACTTTGCACTCCAGTCATAATCTTCAGAATCTTCACTGATATCATTAATCACTTGACAATTCCCTTCTTCAGACCAGTCTTCTTCCTCAATTTCACAGACAAGTGCCAAACTAGAAGTAAGATCAGATGTAAACTGTTCCGCATAAGCACTCCAGTCATATCCATCTTTGACACTAACCACAAGTGCTTTGTTCTGATCTTCAGGCTTTTTACCTTCATCTTTCAATTCTGGCATGGGAAGACTTTGATATGGCTTTTGAATGAAACGTTGATTTCTGTTCTGATAGCTTGAAGACTGCTGTGAGTTCTGAGTTTGACCTTGAAGCTGATTCTGTCCACTTGAACTAGCTTGACCATTATAATTCTGATTCTTAGGAGCTTTACATTCCCTTGAAAAATGACCATAGCAGTTACAGTTGAAACATTTGGCCTTTGACTTGTCAAAACCAACTATCTTGTTTGCATTTGGCTTGTAACTATGGTTCACATACGCATGCTTCTGAGTTCGATATGCAACCATAACCATTTGCCAGTTTAAGTCCATCTCTTCAACGTCATCAGGATCCATTTCAAACAAATCTTGAAAAACAACATCTAATTGAGTCAAATGACTACCCTGATAAGCTTGGAAGCTTGCCATGAATGCCTTAAATGCATTCTTAGTCTCATCATCTTGTAACAAGATGTTCATGACATCTTTTACTTTAGCTTGAACTGTTGAACTTGAACTTTGGTTTTCTGCTTGAGATTTCATTTGGTGAGCTTGAACTCTTGGTGGAGATTGAGGTTGAGAGTAAATTGGTGAGCTTGGTAGATATGATGAATCTGTGTAAAAGCTAGCACCAACAAACAAATCACCTCATCATCAGTTTTAACAGCATCTTGAGCAAGAAAGGCATTCTCAACTGTATTAGAAGGATTCACCGCAAACTTATACTGAGCATGAGAACCTGATCTGTCAGTGTTTCTTGAACTTTCATCAATTTCAACTTCTTCAATCTTTGCAATAAGAAGATCTAAGTCCATTGGAAACTTTTCTGTATGCTTCAACAAAGTCACTGTTTGTTTCCATGAAGATGCAAGAGCACACAATAATCTATCATTCAAATCTTGAAGATCTGTCTTTGCACCAACATTTGTCATCTCAGTTGTTAGATGTACAAATCTGTTCATCATCTGGTGTATAGATTCTCCAGCAATATGCTCAAACAATTCTAATTGTCTCTTTAATTTCTGCTTCTTAAGACTTCTTAACTATTCTCCTCCTTCACAGATTGATTTTAATGCCTTGAATAATGTGTAGCCAGTTTGATAAGCATCCAGGTTCGAGAAGACTTGAAGTGGCAGCCCTTTACACATTAAGGAATAAGCCTTACTGTCATTCTTGACCTTTCGTAAGTCTTCACCTTGTAGATTATCTTTAGGATATGGTTCTGTTGAGTCCTTTGTGTAAGTGCTTGCACTGTCAGGAGCAGTCTGAGTAGGAATATGAGGACCTTTATCAATAGACTTCCACAAATCATTATCAATAGAGCATAAATGGTGTTTCAATCTGATTGTCCAGTTCTTGAAATCTGCACGATTAACCAATCTTGGGACACGATTATCAAAATCATCAATAGGTGCCATTTTAAAATTTAAAGAAAATATTTTTGTGTTTTTGTTGATTTTTGTAAAGACTAAGTTAAAATTTTAAAAATAAAAGGCGACTAAACAGTAACAAGGTAAGATAACAAAGTTTGAAACAACTAAAATAAGTCACGCGGCTGAACAGTGAATTTTGTTCTTCACCTGGCTGAACAGTGAATTTTTCTTCTTCACCTAGCTGAACACTTCTTCACCCGTCTGAACAGTCACACGGCTTGATCAGTTGCAAATCTTCAACACTGTATATCTTCACCCGGCTAAAATGTGTTACCCGGCTGAATAGTCACACGTCTTGATGACACTCACACGGCTGAACAGATATAACTTGACACGGCAAAACTTGGCACGGCTGAAATAATCAATCACCCGGCTCAACAGTTATCAAACTTTCACCCGGCTATAGTTGACACGGCTAAAAGAGATAATGACCCGGCTAAATGGTAACAAGTTGATCCGGCTGTAGAGTTGATTCACCTGGCTGAATAGTTGCTCACCCGGCTCAACAGTACACAACTTTTACTCGCAAATTCTTTACCCGTCTAGACAAATTTCCTTTACACGTGTGACAACCCGCAAATTCAAGTTAACAACGTTAACTATCTTTTAACAGTTCCGTTAAGTTTTATTAAGTTTGGGATTGAGATTGCAAATAACTAAAGTCATTAAGTAACTTAAAATTTTAACTTAAATGACTTACTAAAGTTTAAGGGCCAAATGTGTAAGTTTGAAGATTATAAACCCAACCCCTCCTTCCACCCGTCTTCTATCTCTTGACACACACACACACGCAGCAAACCCTGGCGGTCGCACGATCTCTCAATCACAAAGACTCACTCGATCCCGTCTTCCCGCATCAGCTTCGATCACCATCTATCCTGTTTCGGATCGTCTTGTCTTTTTTTCGGTATGACCCGTGAACCGTAATAATGTTTGCGATAAGTATATATATGTGTATTAACATTCACGATCATTGCAGCACGCTCCAAATCGATTTTCTATCATTATCGGTCAAGCAGACCGCACCGTCTCACTTTCCCATCGCCATTAACGAACCGTAACAGCAGCCGAAAACTCCGTTACCGATCATCTCTTTTGTCGTTTTTTTTCGGTGAGTTTCGCGACCCGAATACGTGTGTATGTGATCGATATGTAATGTGTGTAAACTGTATGTATCTTGATGATTGTTGTACATGCTTGATGATGATGCGTATGCAATTTCAAATGTATAAAACAAAACCAGTAGCTGCCATTCATAGTGTGTGCATATAACTGCTAAGATGTGTGTGTTGTGATGTATGTTTGTGTTGTGATGTATATGTGCTTAAATATTTGCATAATGGCAGCGTTGGAATTGATATACATATGCATACTATGATGTGCACAAAGTACAGTAATAGAGATTAAGTGTATGTATGTATATCATTGTGTGGGTAAATGTATGGGTTGAGATTATGTACATGTATAGACTGGTTGTGTGCATGAGTTCTGAAATTAAAGTTCACGCATGTTGCATATTAAATAGTAGCCACAACCGTATATATTTTGTAAGTATGTAGGATCAGTTAGACATATGTTTGTATATATGTTGCATGTGTGCGTATGATCCGTATGTAATATAGGTGGTTGCGATTAGAAACGATTGCTACATACATGTATAAAACTATGGTTCATATGTGTGTGCGTTTTGTATGTGTATATATATGCTACAGAATATGTTTGTATGTGTAAGTAGGCGATTGATATAAGTAACATGTATTTATGGAGCATCGCGTATGTCTCGGTGTAGCATGTGTATGCGAATGATATATATGTGTAGGTTTTGTATTTGTAAAAAATATAAGAAAGTGCGCATGTAAGTTTGGTAAGGAGATTCAATTCCATGTGTAAACGTGGTAGTTATATGGTGATGATAATGTGTGTCGGGTTGATTTAATAATTAAACGTATGGGGCACATTGTATGGAAACGTATGTAGGTGAATATGTCAAATTGTGAGACTTTAATTGTGTAGCATACGTGCAAATTTTGTGTGGTGCGCAACTATAATCATAAGCCAAACCGAATACTTGAGACCCTAGCGAGTATATGTATATATTATTAATATATAAGTTTAAGATCATAGTTAATAAGTAGTATTTAATTATTTAAACAGAACGTTGAGGGGCATAAGATTTTAGCTTTTGTCTGCTGTTATTTTTGCTGTGCACATTGAAGGTGAGTTCTTTGCCTGCTTTTAAATCTTTTTCGGGAGAAAACATACAAATGATTTTACAGAGCCTTCGGGCAAACTATTTTACAGCGCCTTCGGGTGGACTGCATTTTTATGCCTTCGGACAGGGCCTTCTGGCAAAACTTTATGCCTTCGGGCGGAGCCAACTAAGGCTGCATTTTATACCTTCGAGTAGGGCGTACGGGCAGGTTTCGGTAAAAGCATAAATGCCTACGAGCAGGTTTCGGTAAAAGTATAAATGTCTACGGGCAGGTTTCGGTAAAAGTATAATTGCCTACGGGCAGGTTTCGGTAAAAGTATAATTGCCTACGGGTAGGTTTGATAAAAGTATAAATGCCTACGGGCAGGATTTTATTAGGGCTTATAGTGCTTTACACGAATTGGAACCACATTCAAGTCCTTATAAAAGTTCGAGGTTGATTAATATATGATAGCGGGGAAATTTGAGTAGTACTACCGGGTTGCGACGGCACCCCACCCTTGACTGGGCGTCATGTGGTGCAAATTGTCCTTAATGGTTATGGGTCATCCTAGTTAGATGGCGACAAGGCAAAAGTAACGTTTAGCTTTCATCTCGACGTGTTGACAAGCAATAAGCATACGGTCTTGCAAACCGCCTAATAAAATGGATTTTGTTTATTTGTGTTATAAACGGTACTTTTTATTTATGTACAAAACTCATTGAACTCACCAACATTATGTGTTGACCGTTTTAGTATGTTTTCTCAGGTAACTAAGGAGCCGAGCACGTAGGACATGCATGCATTTGGTCGTCCTTTGCACTGTTTCAACAACTACATTTAGTGCTTACTTTATTTTATTAACCTGGTTTATTACCTTATGTGCGGGATTATGCGTACGAGATTTATTTATGCTTCCGCTAAACGTTGGATTTTAACATTTAAACTCTAAATTTTGGTTTATTTACAAAATTAAACATTTCGTTATACGTTGAGTCAATGTTCGTGTAACTAATGGCTTGAGATCCTGGTATGTCACACGCCTAACGGATACCCCGTTTGTGGAAAATTGAGGGTGTGACAACACGGCTGCACAAGACCTAATTGTTCACCAAACTAAGTCCAAAAATTTTGTCAAAGTCAGATTTTATCACCCGTCTAGTTCATCTTCAACCAGTTCATCATGTTCATCAACATCTTCATACAGATTTTTCAGAATTTTAACAAAACTTGTCCAATTTGTCCAAAAATCACACACGAGCAGTGATTTATACCGATTATCACTCTTCTATATCAATCAATCCAAAACATGATCAATTTTTGATGAATTTAAGCAAAAAATTGATCGAACAGTAACTCTTAATTTCTTCTTAATTCCTCAGATCTGATGAAAATCTGATGTAATTTGCACAATTGTTGTGAATTAGAAATGATTCCGAGGGTGAATCAGATCTAAAAACATCAACAGATCATCCAGATCATGATTTGAGCAATATTGATGTGTTTTTGCTTGATGAATAGCAAAGAACACACAGTACCAACAACTCTGATACCAATTGATAGGTTCAATTGGATCGATACTGCTCCAAATCAGAATGATCAACGTACAAACACAACAATTCAATCAACAACACAATTCATTACTTAATAATTCTCTTGTATTGATGATCAAAGCAATAGTTGCAGTACAATGGTGCAGGAGAATACAATCACATACATAGTTTCTCTCTCTAACGTGTAAAAATGTGATCTAGACTCTCCCTCTAACATTCACTAGCAACATGCTTTATGCATCACTACTTAGGGATAATACAAAATTAACCCTATACTATACAAACTTGTATAAACAAAGTACAAAGTAAATCATCTAACAGGAACGAGCCCTAACAAGGCTATATGTAAATTGGTGAGTTTGTATGAAAAGAATAATTTGTATAAAAACTAGCACCGGCGAACATATCATCCTCATCTTCTTGTTTCATATTATCTTGAGCAAGAAATTCATTGTCAAACGTATTTTAAGGCGTCACAACAAATTTATACTGAGTATGAGAACCTGATCTGTCTATGTTCCTTGAACTTTCTTTGATTTCCACTTCTTCTATTTTTGCAATGAGAAGATATAAATCCATTGGAAATTTCTCAGTATGTTTCAGGAGGGTAACTGTTTGTTTCCATGAAGATGGAAGAGCACGCAACAATCTGTCATTTAAGTCTTGAAGATCTGTTTTTACTTCAACATTTGTTATTTCAGTAGTTAGATGCATAAATCTATTCATCATCTAGTGCATAGTTCCAATTGTCTCTTCAAATTCTATTTCCCGAGACTTCTTATCTGTTTGCCTCCTTCACACAATAATTTCAGTGCTTTGAACAATGTATAGCCAGTCGGATAAGCATCCATCCTTGACAATACTTGTAGTGATAGCCCTTTACACATTTAGGAATAAGCCTTACTGTCATTTTTCACTTTTCGTAAGTCTTCTCCTTGTAGATCATCCTCTGGATAAGGTTCAGTGGAGTCTTTCGTGTAAGTGCTTCCCCTATCAGGTGCAGTCTGAATAGGAATATGTGGACCCTTTTCGATAGACTTCCATAAATCAGTATCAATAGCACACAAATGATGTCTTATTCTACTCGTCTAATTCTGGAAATTTGCACGGTTAACTAACCTTGGGACACGATTATCTGAATCATCACTAGGAGCCATTTTAAATTTGACAAAAGGAAATATATATATGTTGTATGTTGTATTTTTGTAAATTTTGAAAAAGATAAATGATTTGAAAATTAAAAATGAAAATTAACTTGAGTGATTAAAAAGTTGATACGACAGAACAGTGATTCAGATAATGACATTTGAAGATGAAACGTCTAAACAGTCACACGGTTGAACAACAATAGATCACACGACTGAATAGTAGAAAAATCTTGATGCAGACAACTTTGACACGTTTGAACAGTGATTCACCCGACTGAAAATCTTGACACGGCTGAACAGTTGAATATTCACCCAGCTGAAATCTTGACACGGCTGAATAGTAGAACAACCAACAAATCAAAAGATGACACGACATAATAGTTCACACGGCAACACTGAAAAATTCTTGAAACGGCTTGACGAATGCTGACCTGACAAAACAATATCACTGCTGAATAGATTCACACGGCTCAATAGTACCCACTTCAAATTTTTAAGAGATTTCAGATTTAACCTGACTACAACTATAAGCCTTCACACGTCTAAACAACAACTTTAATTTTTTTTCCAAAAACTAAGTCCTGAAACGTCTAAGTCATCAAAAATCAGTCACACGGCAAGAACATCTTCATCATACTGTAACATCCCAAAAGTAGAATCAAGCGTTTGTTAGAATTGGGCTTTATTTTCGGGTTTTGTGGTTAAAGAGAAAGATAGATTATGGACTTAATGAGTCCATGGGCCTAAAATTATGGGTTTAAGGGCCCATAATCCTCACTTAAGCAACCCTAATCAGCCTCCACCTCCATCATTTCCATCCATTTCATTTCAATCCTAGAGAGAGAGTAGTGAGAGAAAGTGAAGAATTTGAAGATTTGTTGATTTTGGGATTAAGGATTCAAGATCTGATTGTTTGTGCATTGAATCATCAAGAAACGAGAAGGATATCCAGGTAAGAAACATCTCCAAAGCATCCCTTTAGATCTGGATCAAATCTAGGGTTTTTGGGTTTTTAGAAAAAGTGAGCAAAAATCTTAAAAAGATCACGTTTTTGTGTTTTGAATGGTATAAAAATGACAGATTCAGTGTTTTGGATGATAAACCAAAGATTTGGACGTTTAAAGGTTGAATTTTGGGTGAAAATGAAGATTTTGGGCAAAAACCGAGCTGAAACCACGTCTTGTGACACTAGTGTTCTTAATGCGAAACTAGTTTTCTTTTTGAGACACTGTAGTGTCACCTTTGAGACACTGTAGTGTCACCTATGCGACACTATAATGTCACCTATGCGACACTATAGTGTCATCTATGCGACACTATAGTGCCACCTATGCGAAACTATAGTGTCAAATGTGTCTGAGATCTGTAGTTGTGTGTCTGTGTGTGCATAAGTCCTAACGAAAGTTGGGCATGAGCCATGCGAAACTGCATGAGACACTAGCTGTGACACTGTAGCGTCACCCATGCGACACTGTAGTGTCACCCATGCGACACTATAGTGTCACCCATGCGACACTAGCAAAACAATGACCAAATTGTACGTTGACCCTTATGCAGGAAGTGTAGTGTGATTGCTTAGACTTGAAGTTAAATTTTCATAGCAGGTGACTTCTAGATCCCCTCTTTTTTACTATTTTAACTATTTTGGGGCTATATGCATACCAGTGGCAAGATTTGGAATAAAGATTTTATGACAGACTTTTATAAAGAGGATATTTCCTAATGAACTTTCCTTTAAAGACGTTTATACGGACTTAAGACATATTTTCCCTATTTGAAATGTTTGGACTATTGATGTGTGATTCATGTGTTGACGTATGATATAGTTATATTGTGTTGCATTATATTATATAAAACTAAAAGACGAAAGTGAAAGAAAGAAATGATCATTGGGCCCAAAGTGGAGTTACATCTAAAAGAAAGTCTTGCAAGCAAATGATCATTAGAAATGATGTTTACTTTGAAATATCAGTGTATGTTATGTTATATCAAAGTGGAACTTCATGTACCAATGTGTGTCCATGCTAAGGGTTAGATATGTAAGGTGTGATACTTGAGCATGAAATGTGGATAGCTGAACATGTAAACCTATTAAGGAAGTTAGTATGATTAAAACATGTCGTAGAATACATATTTCCTATAATGGAAACTTTAATAAAAATGGAATTTGGTTTCGTTGCATACGTGCCTTGTAATGCGATCTGTCAGCTCGGGTCAGCAAAAGTCAACTTTGGTCCAAGTTGGTTAAAAGTCAAACTTTTCAAATCGCAAGTAAACAATTGAATTGTTTGGATGGATAGGGTTTTACATACCTGCACAAACACACACTTATAGACTTATCATGTAGTAGGAATGATGTATTGCTTTTACCTTGCTGATGCTTGTAGCTGTGCACCCGAAGGTGAGTTCACTGAACCGTATTAACTACTATTCTACCCTGTTATTGGATAGAAACATGAACAATTACTTTTACGGATTTACAAATTTGGTATGTCGCATGTCTGGATTAGAGTTACTTTTACTGTTCATGAAAGTCCTCATGGATACCTAGTTGATCGTTAGTATTTGGGAAATAGCTGGGAATTTTGAGTAGTACTTCTGGGTCTGACAAACCCCACCCGAGCTAGTCGCGCTAGCACGACATATGGACTTGTCGAACGTGTGTTGAATTGACCTAACATACGTACATGTGCATCCTGTTGGGATGTACGACAGGAAAATGCAAGTAATGTGTACATATGTCAGCTTCGGTCAGATACATACGACTCTAAGGACATGTACTGTAGACTAGCTACATACATCGACATGATTTATTTATATTTCTGCTTACAAACATACTTACTTGATATTGAGGCTAAGATGAGGGATTTCTTATGGGCTCGGGGTCCTTTGAAGAAGGGCCGTGCAAGGGTTGCTTGGAAGGATGTTTGCATGCCAAAGAATGAAGGTGGTCTGGGAATTAAACGCGTTAGGGATATGAATAAAGCCATGATGTCATATCACATTTGGAGCATCATCTCTAACCGTCCTTCTGTTTGGGTGGATTGGATCAAGCAATATAGGTTGAAGGGGAGGAACCTTTGGAGTGTAGAGGTTCCTAGAAATTGTTCTTGGGGTTGGCGGAAAATTCTTCAACTTAGGCCTCTTGTTCGTAGATTTGTGTGGTCAAAACTGGGGAATGGTAATAATACGTCCGTTTGGTATGATACTTGGTTTGAAGAGGGTCCGTTGATTGAGATGTTGTCGCACAGGGATATTAGGAATGCTGGGTTTTCTTTGGAGGATAAAGTGGCTGATATATATAGGGATGGTGGTTGGAGATGGCCATCTACTTGGTTAATTACTTATCCGATTCTTAACCACGTCAGCCAGATGCGGTTATATCCAGATACATTGGATCAGTATTTCTGGAAAGCGGGCTCGAATCTGTGCTCGTTCTCTACTAAGGAGGTGTGGGATTGTCTTAGATTACGTGGTCCTATTGTTGACTGGATTAAAGGGGTTTGGTTCTCTCAGTGTGTTCCGAAGCATGCGTTTCTGTTATGGTTGGTGATGAGGGAAAGATTACTCACCCAAGACAAGATTCTGTCATGGGATCTGGCTAGAAGGGGGAATATGAACATGATGTGTTGTCCGCTTTGTTACAGGGATTATGATTCTCATGACCATTTGTTCTTTGAGTGTTCCTTTGCTACTAGGGTTTGGGATCTTACCAAATCTGTGGCTAGATTGCAGCACCTGTCGAACCACAGATTGGATATCATTGATTGGATAAAGTCGGCTTATTCGAAGTCATTGCGTCATGTGGTTGGTAAATTATCTATTGCAGCTGCTGTCTATTTGGTTTGGCAGGAAAGAAATAACCGGTTGTTCAAGAACCAAACACGGCCCCCGGAAGTGGTAGCTGAAGAAATCCGTAATACAGTGCGTTGCAAATTACTGGGCCTTAAGTTTAAGAACTCGACTCGGGTGTGGACTATTCTAAGGGAATGGAAGATTGATCGCGAAAAATATTTGGTAGATCCAGGCTGATTATTTGTATTTCTTTATTGTTGATTTAGCATGTCTAGTGTGTGTCTTGTTTTGCTTTGTTTACTAGGCAGGTTTGCTTTTGTTGGTGTTTTCCTTTGTACACATTCATGGGGCATGTCCTATGTTTGAACTAATGTGGTATTCTGCCATGCTACTTATTCTTATGATTGATGTTAATATATAGAATCACCGGGGTAACCCTTTACCCAAAAACATACTTACTTGATTTTGTACCTATTATGTGAACTCACCAACCGTCGTGTTGACACTTGTTAGTATATATTTTTCTCAGGTTTATGAGGTACACATCACACTAGGGCATGACATGGCATGATTTGGATATCATAACATTTCATTCTTTTTAAAATATGTCATTAACGTTTGGCGCGTGTTTGCGCATTTAGTTTCCATTTAATATTTTGACATTGCATTTCGATTACGCTTCTGCAAACTTTTAAACGTTAACTCTGTATTAAATTATCTTATCTAATGAGACACGTATGTTTTAAATTCATATAGTGTCGTTTGGTGTAACTAAAGACTGAGATCCTGGTTTGTCACACACTTAACAGTAAAACTCCGTTAGTGGATTTGAGGGTGCGACAAAATCATAAGAAAAATCTCAGATCTGAGATTTTCTCTCACACACAATTGTGTGTGTATTCTTGGTGTTCTTGGGGCTTCAATTCTCGATCTTGCGACACTAGACCACACCTGAACAAAAGTTCAAAATTATTTTCGAAAGTACTGGTTCGACATGCCGTCTGAAACTACTTGATCTTTGCGAAACTACTTGTGACACCCCGCAGATGTCACACTACTGGATCTTTGCGACACTACCTTGCGAAACTACCGGGATCTTTGCGAAACTACCTCTTGTAACACCTTTGTACCTGAAAACAAAACCATTTCGCATCCACACACCAAAACCAAAAAAACCAAAGCCACAGATCCAAAAGTAAGCACATCAACAGATCTGCTTTAAAATAAAAACCTCTAACCCGGTTTCAAAACAAAAACCATCAACAAAAATTTCATATCTATGCTCTCAGATTTATGTTCCCCTCTGATCTTTATAGATCTTGGAACATTATCATTATCGAAATCATTTCAAACCAAAACACCAAACCTGAAACCATTACCATAACCAAACCATAAACCAAACCAAAACCGTCACCATCAAGATTCAACAAATCTAAACCCCAACCCGAACTCATTTCAATACATTTTCAAACCCTAACCAACGTGATTAAACACAGATTCGCCAACATCAAATCAAATACCAAAACCCTAAACCGATTCAAAAAATTTCAACAAAACCTCGTCAAAAACCATAACCCTCAACAAACCTTCATGGTCTGTTCATCGAGCCTGTTACAAACTGATTTAAAAAAAAGATCAAAATTTATATCCTCATCTCAGATCTCAGTTCTTCACTGATCTTTATAGACCTAAGAGCTACATCATTATCGAAATATAAAAAAACAATAATAATTAAATCAAATAAGAATAAGGAAGAAGAAGAAGAAGCAGATCTGTCTTGTTAATGTTGTTGTCTGCCGAGCAAAACTAAAGAGAGTGAAAGACATGTGGTGTCTTTGCTGCTTAAAGAACAAGAAGAAATCGAGTGTGTTGTTAGTGTGTTCTTATGTATGTGTGTTTGATTTAGAAAGACCGAGCAGCAGCAGTTTTTGTGTATGTTATGTGTGTTTGATTCAACAAGAGTTAGAGAGGGAGTGAAGCAGTTTCGTTGATGTGTTTGCGTGTGACCGAGAGACACTTCACTCAAACGAAGCATGACCCTTTTTGTGTCAAAAAGATTCAAGGCATAAGCTTCCTAGCCAACAAGCTTGTCATTATATCTTGGCAACTCAACAAGAAAATGATAGTCATTTATTGCAAAACAAAACCAAAAGAGACTAAGACTTTGAAAAGAAGAAACATCTCGAATTAGCTTCGAAAGAAGCTCATCTACGTGCGAAAGAAGCTGATAGAATGAAAAAAGGAAGCTCCCAACATACGTAGTAAAATAACTTTCAAAGCTTACTGGTACATGCAATAAACTTGTACTTGTACGAAAGAACCATACCAACATGCGCAATAAGCTCACTTTCGGAGCTTACTTGTAGTAGTTATAGTTCACTAACGTTAGTGATAAACTCAGTTTCATACAAGATAAACTTGCCTGCATATGCGATAAGCTCACTTTCTCACAAAAGAAACTTACAAGTCTGTAGCATAAGCACATCTCAGCATGTAAGAGGCTCACCCTTTTTCCATGCCTACTGACTGGTGTTGCTTGTGTCATAAAAAGAAATCAATACGGCAACTCGAAGACCTAAAACATATGGGTAGGTAAGCTACTCCGATTGATAAACAAAATCCACAAGCTTTTACTTAGTTGGAATCAAATAGACATAACAATGCCATACCGGACATCTGGACACGCATAAGTCAACAAGATGATCTCATTGATAACTACCACCAAACGGGCTATGCAACTCTGCAAAGCAAGTGGAAGGCATGTAGTCACCTTCTGAAAACAGTTTTAAAAGTCATCTCTTGTTAATCATAAGTTCATTGACTATACGAAAGCCTCCATTTATGGGCAAAGTTTTAAGATATCCCAATCACAGATGACATGCTCATATTTAGGCTCCTAATAATAGAAAGTTCTTTTGATGAATAACTTCAAGTAGGGATACTGAGAAGATTTTATCAAGTCATGATGAGTCAGGTCAGAAACAATATATCAGCCTTAGTGTGTAAAAAACGTTCATCTTATATCACACGAAGCTCACACACAGTGTCATTTGCAACTATTCACCTAGTTTGTATAACGACCACCAATAGCTCAAACCAAATTGGTAATGTTCGCTCAGTACCGAAACATGACTTACTAAAAACGTTCAGCAAGCCATTTATCCATAACCTTCCGGTGACACATGATGCCTATGATGATGCTCTTAAACATCTAGAGGGCTAAGCTTCCCTTCAAACGTTAACCAGAAAAAAAGACATTACCAACAAAGAATTGTACCATCACTTTATTCGACCCAACACCATCTTGGCAATGCAACAATGACGCCTAGCGAACTAAAGCTCAAATATACCAAATCCCAAAAGGTAAATGTTTGATGCACTAAAGCTCATGAAGGCTAGCAAGGCTAGAACTCTAGCAATCGAGAAGCTAAGAAGCTTCACCAAAAAGCGAACTTTAACACTTTTTAGTGACAAGCCTCCATGTCTTGCAACATAGACACTTGCAACTGGGGGCTAATGACGTAGGCCATAGTAATCCTACAATTAAGTCATAAACTGCCAAACGATCAAGAAAGCTGAGAAGGTGAGAAGCTAAGTGTGACACCCTACCCGATGGCGGAAACACCGGGTTGTCATAGAAATTGGATATCAATAGTAAACAAAGCACATGGTATTCATTTATTAAAGTCTAATAATGATAACATAAGTTTTGGAGCATAAGACCTAAATGGAAATGAAAAAAGATTAAATACGAAACAGTAATTGCAAATTCTTTATTTGTTAGGGCTTATTCCTCGTAAAGATTTACTTTGTTCTCTATTTTGTACAAATTGTTTCTTTAGGGTAAATTTTGTATTTCCCTAAATGTATTGATGTAAATATAGAAAGTTATGGGTGTGAGTACATGATTTTGATATCATAACATTTCATTCTTTTTAAAATATGTCATTAACATTTGGCGCGTGTTTGCGCATTTAGTTTCCATTTAATATTTTGACATTGCAATTCGATTACGCTTCCGCAAACTTTTAAACGTTAACTCTGTATTAAATTTTCTTATCTAATGAGACACGTATGTTTTAAATTCATATAGTATCGTTTGGTGTAACTAATGACTGAGATCCTGGTTTGTCACACACTTAACGGTAAAACTCGTTAGTGGATTTGAGGGTGCGACAAAATCATAAGAAAAATCTCAGATCTGAGATTTTCTCTCACACACAATTGTGTGTGTATTCTTGGTGTGCTTGGGGCTTCAATTCTCGATCTTGCGACACTAGACCACACCTGAACAAAAGTTCAAAATTATTTGCGAAAGTACTGGTTCGACATGCCGTCCGAAACTACTTGATCTTTGCGAAACTACTGGATTTTTGCGACGCTACCTTGCGAAACTACCCGGATCTTTGCGAAAATACCTCTTGTTACACCTTTGTACCTAAAAACAAAACTATTTTGCATCCAAACACCAAAACCAAAAAAACCAAAGCCATAGATCCAAAAGTAAGCACATCAACAGATCTGCTTCAAAATAAAAACCTCAAACCCGGTTTCAAAACAAAAACCATCAATAAAAATTTCATATCTATGCTCTCAGATTTATGTTCCCCTCTGATCTTTACAGATCTTGGAACATTATCATCATCGAAATCATTTCAAACCAAAACACCAAACCTGAAACCATTACCATAACCAAACCATAAACCAAACCAAAACCGTCACCATCAAGATTCAACAAATCTAAACCCCAACCCGAACCCATTTCAATACATTTTCAATCCCTAACCAACGTGATTCAACACAGATTCGACAACATCAAATCAAATACCAAAACCCTAAACCGATTCAAAAAATTTCAACAAAACCTCGTCAAAAACCATAACCCTCAGCAAACCTTCAAGGTCTGTTCATCGAGCCTGTTACAAACTGATTTAAAAAAAGATCCAAATTTATATCCTCATCTCAGATCTCAGCTCTTCATTGATCTTTATAGATCTAAGAACTTCATCATTATCGAAATATAAAAAAACAATAATAATCAAATCAAATCAGAATAAGGAAGAAGAAGAAGCAGATCTGTCTTGTTTATGTTGTTGTCTGCCGAGCAAAACGAAAGAGAGTGAAAGACATATGGTGTCGTTGCTGCTTAAAGAACAAGAAGAAATCGAGTGTGTTGTTAGTGTGTTCTTATGTATGTGTGTTTGATTTAGAAAGACCGAGCAGCAGCAGTTTTTATGTATGTTATGTGTGTTTGATTCAACAAGAGTTAGAGAGGGAGTGAAGCAGTTTTGTTGATGTGTTTGCGTGTGACCGAGAGACACTTCACTCAAACGAAGCATGACCCTTTTTGTGTCAAAAAGCTTCAAGGCATAAGCTTCCTAGCCAACAAGCTTGTCATTATATCTTGGCAACTCAACAAGAAAATAATAGTCATTTATTGCAAAACAAAAGCAAAAGAGACGAAGACTTTGAAATGAAGAAACATCTCGAATTGGCTTCGAAAGAAGCTCATATTCGTGCGAAAGAAGCTGATAGAATGAAAAAAGGAAGCTCCTAACATACGTAGTAAAATAACTTTCCAAGCTTACTGGTACATGCAATAAAGTTGTACTTGTACGAAAGAACCTTACCAACATGCGCAATAAGCTCACTTTCGGAGCTTACTTGTAAGCAGTGTTAGTTCACTAACGTTAGTGATAAACTCACTTCCATTCAAGATAACGTTAGTTCACTAAGTCTGTAGCATAAGCACATCTCAGCATGTAAGAGGCTCACACTTTTTCCATGCCTACTGACTGGTGTTGCTTGTGTCATAAAAAGAAATCAATACGGCAACTCGAAGACCTAAAACATATGGGTAGGTAAGCTACTCCGATTGATAAACAAAATCCACAAGCTTCTACTCAGTTGGAATCAAATAGACATAACAATGCCATACCGGACATCTGGACACGCATAAGTCAACAAGATGATCTCATTGATAACTACCACCAAACGGGCTATGCAACTCTGCAAAGTAAGTGGAAGGCATGTAGTGACCTTCTGAAAACAGTTTTAAAAGTCATCTCTTGCTAAAAACGTTCAGCAAGCCATTTATCCATAACCTTCAGGTGACACATGATGCCTATGATGATGCTCTTAAACTTCTGGAGGGCTAAGCTTCCCTTCAAACGTTAACCAGAAAAAAAGACATTACCAACAAAGAATTGTACCATCACTTTATTTGACTCAACACCATCTTGGCAATGCAACAATGACGTCTAGCGAACTAAAGCTCAAATATACCAAATCCCAAAAGGTAAATGTTTGATGCACTAAAGCTCTTGAAGGCTAGCAAGGCTAGAACTCTAGCAATGGAGAAGCTTAGAAGCTTCACCAAAAAGCGAACTTTAACACTTTTTAGTGACAAGCCTCCATGTCTTGCAACATAGACACTTGCAAATGGGGGCTAATGACGTAGGCCATAGTAATCCTACAATTAAGTCATAAACTGCCAAACGATCAAGAAAGCTGAGAAGGTGAGAAGCTAAGTGTGACACCCTACCCGATGGGGGAAACACCGGGTTGTCATAGAAATTGGATATCAATAGTAAACAAAGCACATGGTATTCATTTATTAAAGTCTAATAATGATAACATAAGTTTTGGAGCATAAGACCTAAATGGAAATGAAAAAAGATTAAATACGAAACAGTATTTGCAAATTCTTTATTTTTTAGGGCTTATTCCTCGTAAATATTTACTTTGTTCTATATTTTGTACAAATTGTTTGTTTAGGGTACATTTTGTATTTCCCTAAATTTATTGATGTATATATAGAAAGTTATGGGTGTGAGTGCAAGAGAGAGAGAATAAACGAATCATAGCTAGAGAATAGTGTGTGTTCATTGTACTCGTTTCTCTCTGCAAATTTGTACTACAACTCTTCCATCATAAATACAAGTGAACTATTAAGTATAATTTATGTGTTGATTGATTGTGGTACTACTTAGATTCGTGATAGATAATCTAATTTGTAGCAGTTAACGATCCAATTAAACCTATCAATTGGTATCAGAGCTGTTGGTATTGTGTGTTCTTCGCTATTCATCAAGCAAAAACACTTAAAACTACTTTAATCATGATTTTCACGATCTGTTGATGATATTTGATTCGATTTATCACTACAATCGTTTCTAATTCACAACAAATGTGCAAATTCTAATCAGATTTCATCGGATCTGATAAATTAAGAAGAAAAAGTGAATTTACTGTTCGATTGAAAAACCCAAAAAAATTCATAATCAAACGATGTTGTTTGAGATTGATTGATACATAGGGTTGTTAATCGGTTGATTACACAGCTTGTGTGTGATTTTTGGACAAACTGAATAAGTTTTAAGAAATTACTGAAAATTGTATGATGATGTTCATGAATCTGTTGAAGATGTTCTTGCTGTGTGACTGATTTCTGTGACTTAGACATTTTCTGGACTTAGTTTTTGATCGAAACTTACGTTCCTGATTTGCCGTTTCAACTTTTTGGTCTACTCGGGTGAAAAATCTAAGAAAAATATGTGTACTGTTGAGCCGTGTGAACTACTGTGTAGTCGGGTCAACACATTTCAGCAGTGTCAAAATTTCAGCTTGTGTGATACTGTTAAGCCGGGTGAAGGACTATTTACCCGTGCCAAGTTACCAGTCGGGTCAAGTTTCATCTACTATTCAGCCGTGTGACAATTTACTATTCACCCGTGTGACAATTTAATGTTCAGTCATGTGATATCAAATTTTCTACTGTTCAACTGTGTGACCGTTTAGCCGTGTCAACTTCAACACATCAATATCTGAATTATTGTTCACTGTTCAGTCGTATCAATTGTTCAATCACTTAAATTTAGTTTTATTTTCAAACTTACTTATCTTTTAAAAAAAATTAACAAAAACACAAAAATATATCTTTTATTAAATTCAAAATGGCTCCTATTGATGATTCAGATAATCGTGTACCAATGTTAGTTAACCGTGCAGATTTCAAGAATTGGACAATCAGGTTGAAACACCATTTGTGCTCCATTGACAATGATTTGTGGAAGTCAATTGATAAAGGTCCTCATATTCCCACTCAGACTACTCCTGATAGTGCAAGTACCTACACAAAAGACTCTACAGAACCTTATCCAGAGGATAATTTCAAGGTGAAGACTTAAGAAAGGTGAAAAATGATAGTAAGGCTTACTCCTTAATGTGTAAAGGGCTACCACTTCAAGTGTTGTCAAGATTGGATGCTTATCAGACTGGCTACACATTGTTCAAAGCACTGAAATCAATTTGTGAAGGAGGAGAACAGATCAGATGTCTCAAGAAGCTGAAATTAAAGAGACAACCGGAACTGTTTGAGCATATATCTGGAGAAACTGTGCATCAGATGATGAATAGATTTGTGCATCTAACTATTGAGATGAAAAATGTTGGTGTTAAGACAGATCTTCAAGATTTGAATGACAGATTATTGTGTACTCTTCCATCTTCATGGAAACAAACAGTAACACTTTTGAAACATACTGAAAAGTTTCCTATGGACTTAGATCTTCTTAATGCAAAAATAGAAGAAGTTGAAATTGATGAAAGTTCAAGGAACACTGATCGATCTGGTTCTCATGCTCTGTATAAGTTTGTGGTAAATCCTTTAAATACGGTTGAGAATGCTTTTCTTGCTCAAGATGGTATTAAATCAAAAGATGAGGGTGATCTGTTTGTCGGTGCTAGCTTTTATACTGATTCATCTTATTAACCAAGCTCACCAATTTACATGCAACCTCAATCTCCACGAAAAGCCTAACCTCAACCAATGAAGTCTCAATCTGAATCTCATAATTCAAGTTCTAATGTTCAAGGCAAAGTTAAAGATGTAATGAATATCTTGCTACAAGATGATGAAACAAAGAATGCATTCACTGCATTCATGGCAAGTTTCCAAATTTATCAATGAAGTCATCTAACTCAATTGGATGTTGTTCTTCAAGACCTATTTGAAATGGATCCTGACGATGTTGAAGAAATGGATCTAAATTGGCATATGGTTATGGTTGCATATCAAACTCAGAAACATGCATATATCAATCGTAATTTCAAGCCAATTGCAAACAAGACGGTTGGTTTTGACAAATCAAAGGCCAGATGTTTCAACTGCAACTGCTATGGTCATTTTTCAAGGGATGTAAAGCTCCAAAGAACCAAAGCTACAATGGTCAAGCAAGTTCAAGTGGTCAGAATCAGAATCATGGTCAAAGTCAGAATTCTCAACAGTATTCAAGCTACCAGAACAGAAATCAACTTTTTCATCAGAAACCATATCAAAGTCTTCCTATGCCTGAACTCAAAGATGAAGGTAAACAGTCTGAAGATCAGAACAAAGCGCTAGTGGTCAGTGTCAAGGATGGATATGACTGGAGTGCTTATGCGGAACATTTACTACTGATCTTACATCATGTTTGGCACTGGTATGTGAAATTGAAGAAGAAGACTGGTCAGAAGTATGTGATCTTAAAGTTCTTGATGATGATGATAGTCATGATTAAGCCGAATATGACTGGAGTGCAAAAGCTGATCCAAGTGAAGAATCAGAATCTGAAATTGCTCTTATGGCTACATCTGAAGAATCTTTCTCATCTGCTGAATCCGAACAACCAAAGATTAGTTCTGAATTACCCCCTAATTATGTTCCAATTCCAAATGATGTGAAAAGAAGGTTATGTTCTGAAGAATGCATTAAAACAGGTAGAAAATTATCGAAATCATTCATTTAAAATTGATGATAAATTAAGTAAGCATGAAAAACTTCATGAACAACTTAAAATTGATCACAAAATTTCAGATGATAAGATATTGTCATTTAAAGATTCTTGGAAAAAAACACTCAAAGAGTTGGAAATTGTCACTAAACAACTTGAAGAAATGACAAAAGCTCTTGAACTGGAAAAGATTGCTCATGCAGCAACTCAAGTTGACTTAACAAAAATGAAAAGTTCAAAGGCTATTTTAGCTAAACTGGTAAGTGAAAGAAAATATAACAAAACCGGATTGGGTGTCACTCATGAACCAATCCCTAAATCAATCACTAACACTTTACCTGAGAACTTTAATGAATTTGATCATTCACCGGAAAATGAAGAAAAATTCAAAGAAGTAAATCTGAATCTGAAAGTTCTGAAGTGTTGGATGAGAGTTTGAAAGAAGATGAAAGTGTGATTGTTGAAGCTGATGATGAAGCAAGTGACAAGTCAAGTCCTATTCTTGTGCAAGTTGTTGAATATCCAGAATTGATTTCAGAAACAGCAAAGACTGTGAAGGATGATGAAGAATTCTCAGGATACAATGATCCAAAATTCCTGAAATGGAAGCAAGAATAGAAAGATCTTGCTGCTGCCAAGCTGTGTCAGACAGAAAAAGTGAAAAATGATGGTGCTTCTACGTCCAAATCACATAAATCAAAGAAGTTAACCGATCAATGTGAAACAAAACAAGCTAAAGGTAAAAATGTCATAACATCAAATGATGTTGTTATATATTTTGATCATCATCCTTAAAGTTGTGAAGAAAAAAAAGATATGCGGACAAGTGTCAAGATGTGCGGACAGTTTCTGTACCAGAGATATGCGGACAGAACTATCATCCGCATATCATTTTAACTGTTTGTTATTTTGTTTTTCTTATTAGCATATTGTCATTAGCTAGTATAAATAGGGTTGTATGCTTTGTATTCTGTAGACTTTTGAGACAAAACTTACTACAATTACACCTTATTTGTACACACAGTTACGAGATCAATATCAAGTGCATTTTAAAGTAATTCTTCAGTTGATCATTGTGTTTGTTTGATTGATTGATATCATGTTTGTTGATCGATTAACAGATTCACGAGCTCTTACTTTGACCTGATACAGATCCACAATTGGTATTAGAGCTTTCGGTTAAATAGTGTTGAACTTTGTTCGATCTACTTGAATCTGTTAATTCACAAACTAATTGAATCATCGAACCGAATCAATTTGTTATATTCACTACCGAGATAAATCCTTTGAACATTTTTAAGTGAATTCAACTTGAAGATTGTTAGAAATATGGAATTGAAATGATCGATAGTTGTGTTGGTGAACGAACTGTTCTTCAAAAGTTTTGTGATTAAAGTCTGATTTTGAAAAAATTGTTAATTGAATGAAGAATTAAAGATGATTGCATGCAATGTATTCGTTTAATTTCAAGCAAATTCAGAGTTAAATCATCAAATTTCAAAATTTCAAATTTCAATGTTCATCGCATATTGAAGACTTGTTCGCACATTGAGAAGATGTTGATGTTTACTGAAGTCGATCCTTTAGTCATTCAATTTCCTGTTATTTTCTTCATTATCATCTGTATTCTGGCTTGTTTTGATCTTTTGGATTGACTGTTCTTCAAAGCTAAACAAAGCTGCCATCCGCAGATCATTGTTGAAGATCATTTTTGAGTTAGAGTTTTGTTGAAGATAGCTTGGAGAGACATTGAAGAAATTGACTTGAGTTGAAGTCTGTGGAAAAGATTATTTTGAATCTGTTCGCAGATCGTTACTGTTGCAAGCAGATTGATACTGTAGACCGCAGATCATTACTGTAGTCCGCAGATCGAAAACTGTTGCCCGCAGATCAGAAAAATCATCTGCATATCATTTTTCAACTTTTCAAAATGGCAAACAACAACAATTACAACAACACTGCAAGTTCAGATTATGTTTCTAAAGTACCTTTGTTGAAAACAAGAGCATATTTTAAGGGATGGGAAATCAGATTCAGAAATCACCTGAATACTGTTGACCATAATCTGTGGAGATCTATTGCAAATGGTCCTCATATTCCTCGGCCAAACACTAATCCTGACAAGTACAAGGATGATGCTTACACGACTGGAATGAGGGCTATTCCTATGGAGGAATTGGAAGGTGATGAATTTAAAGAAGACTTAAGGAAGTGTGCTATTGACCTTAAGGCTTATTCTTTCTTGACAATGGTAGTCCCATTGGCCTTCCTAACAAGAACAAAGAAATATGCCACAGAAAATTCACTGTACAAAATGCTGCAGAAAATGTGTGAGGGAGGATCAGAAATTCAAAGCATGAAGAAGCAGAAACTTAAAAGGCAACTTGAAATGTTCCCAGCTTTACCTGGTGAATCCATCAACTCTCATTTAAACAAGTTTGTGGAGCTTGTAACAGAGATGGAAACAATGAAAATTCCTGCTAATACAGAAGATATCAACTTAAGACTGCTGCATTCTTTACCTGAAAGATGGAAGCACACAGTTACCATTCTTAAACAAACTTTGTCTTTGGATGTTCAAGATTTGGACTTCATGGTTACCAAGATTGAATCTTTAGCTATGGATGAACAATCCAGGAATTTGATGACAAAGAAAGAGATGGAACAATATGTTTTTAAAGGGGAGAAGCCATGGCAACAAGCATTTATATCAGCTGATGTGAACTATGTTGATGAACATTTTCAAGGAGACTATTTCTTTAGGGGCAATTTCATATATACCCCTACAAAGTTGCATAATATCATATTTACCCTTTGCATGCTTAAAAAGTGTTGTACATTATGCATTAAAAACTTGTACTTTGGGTAAATATGATATTATGCAACTTTGTAGGGGTATATATGAAATTAAACCATTTCTTTACTAGTGCTGCTGAATCTGGTGTGATGAATGACTTTTGTGAAATTCCTGCTAAAAACTCAAAAGGAAAAACCAGAACAATCAATGTTGATAAAACTCAAGATGTGGTAAATATTGTGTTGAAAAATGAGGAACATAAAGCTGCATATGCTGCATTCTCTGCAAGTTTTCAAGCTTATCTTGGAAGTCAACTGACTCCCATGGAATTAATGGTGCAAGATCTCAATGACATGCATCCAGATGATGTTGAAGAGATGGATATTCAGTGGAACATGGTGATGTTAGCTTACAGGTCACAGAAGCAGATGAAATCAAATAGAAACTTCAGCAAGCCTAGTTTAAACAAGAAGATGGGATTTGAGAAAACAATGGTTAGGTGTTTCAAGTGCAATCTTTATGGGAACTTCTCAAGAGAGTGCAACAATCCAGCTGCTAAGATTACACAAAACACTTTGAATCCTAATCAAGCATCTCCTTCAAATGGCAAAACTAATGAATCAAAAGCCATGTGTGTTACATATGATGGAGAGGTAGATTGGAGTGCATATGGAGCAGAGATTGAAAAGGAGTTTGGTTTAATGGCTTTGAATTCTGATGATGACAAAGGCATAGAACCAGAATCTTATGAATCAAGTACAAGCAAATTTGATGCAAGCAAATATATCCCAATGCCAGAAGATGTAAAGGAGAAGGTTTGCACAAAAGCATGCATGCATGAGGTAACTCACTATAGATCTCATTCTTTTGTTACTTATGAGAAATTGCCGGCTGAAATGAATAGACATAAAAGAACCAAAGAACAGCAAAAGGAATTTGATAAGAAAATCAAATCACTAACAAATGACTTAAAAGAATCAAAAATTCAAGAACAAATCTTAAAAAATTCATTAAAAAATCTTGAAGATTCTTATGTTCAAAGTCAACTGGAAGCATCCACCTTTAAAATGAAATATGAACAACTAATGTCTACAAAAAAACAAATGGAAAGGTGGATGGCTAGTCAAAAAGAGCGAAAGAATTGCAATGGGTTGGGTTTTTCACAGGTGGCTTATCAAAGAACACCTCCTCCAGTGAACTATGAAAAGATGCCAACTGTTATGACAAACACTTTACCATCTGATTTCAATCCTCATGACTATTCCAGAGAAGCTCAAGAAAAGTTAAAAGTGAATCAAAACTCAGAATCTTCTGATGATTCTGAAAGTTCAAAGTTGAACAAAGATGTTTACATTGAACATGATCAACAAAAGATCAAAGAAGGTCACCCTGTGAAAATAACTTCATATGAACCAAAACCAAAACAGATGTACCTTAAAATAAAGAACTTCAATGGCTTTGTAAAATCTTAAAATTCACCAAATGAACCCACAAACTTTGTTGAAGAAGTTAAAGACAAATCTTAATTAAGAAACAAAGGGGAAATCAAAATGATTTACTATGACCATAAGGGTGAAATGAGTGAAGGGTTTGGGTTTGACAATCCTCATTTCAAAAGATATCAAAACCACAAGAATCAAAGAAATCTGAAAACAAGTTCAAAACAAATTCTGATATGAAAATAGGTCAAGATCCTGAAACTTCCGCTGCTAAACTTGAACTTAAAAAGAAAACCGAGAAGAAACATAAGAAGAGAACTAAGTCAAACTTAAAATCTTCAAATGTTTCTAATGGAAACAATGTTGATTTTGCTGGTCAAGGTTCTTTGAATGAAAACAACAGAGCTAAACAAGTTTACAAACCTAAATCAAATCCAAACTCTCAAAGATCAAAGACATCACAAACTGTCAAATCTGAATTTTATGAAAAGTCAACAAGACTATGGTGTGATCTATGCAAGATGACTAATCATAACACCGTTAATTGTTATTTTTCAAAATATTGCCATATTTGTGATATGACCAACCATTCTGTTGAAGATTGTTATTTTAACAAATAGTGTGAAATATGTGGGAGGATGAATCAAAACACAGATGAGTGTTATTACAAGGAAAAAAAAAGTGCACAAAAAGGAGCAATCAAAGAAATCAACATCATTTGACAATGATGAGGATTTTTATGATTCCTGGACTCCTAGAAACATGAGAATGAATAGTTCAAATCAGTTACCTAACAAACACTTTTCCAAATCTAACATGCAAATGATTTCAAGAATTGCATCACATCCTCATTCTAAGGAAAGTGTTAAAAGGAATTTGATTAAACAATTTCTCAATAAATCAGAAAATCATGAAACTGTTCAATCTCATCATGTTTCTAATCAACTAAAGTCAACTTATGATTCTGCTAAACCACTATCTAAACCTTTTGTTCATAAAAACAAATCAAATGAATTGCCAAGTGATTTGAACGATAGGTTTGAGATTTTGATGAATCAATATGCTAAGTTGAAATCAGACATGTTGACTACTTTTGGTTTACAATGTGCTAAGCAAACAGTTATTGATGAAAATGGAAAACCAAAAACCACTACGGTTTGGGTTGATCGTACTAACTGATTTTCTTACATGTGCAGGCATATCCACCAAGAGCTAAAAACAGTTTATGGATTGTGGATAGTAGCTGCTCAAGGCACATGACTGGAAACCAAGAGTTGTTAGATCAATATCAAACAAAGAAAGGCTCTTATGTAGCTTTTGGTGATGGAGGAGGATGTATAATTGGTGAAGGAACTGTCAGCAACAGATCGTTGAGCTTTGATCATGTCAACTACTGTGAACACCTCAAATTCAACTTGCTGAGTGTTACACAAATATGTGACAAATCTTACAAGATGATGTTTGATGACAAGTTCTGCTATATCTTGAAACCTGGATTTCAAATCCTAGAAGAATGGATACAGATGAAAGCACCCAGACATAACAACATTTATATGATGGACATGAGTTCTATGTCTGATAATGTTCAAGAAACTTGTCTGCTTTCAAAAGCAACCATTGATGAATCAGTTCTTTGGCACAGACGTCTTGGTCATACTCATTACAATAACATGAACAATTTAGTTAAAAATGATCATGTAGTGGGTATACCACAGAAGACGTTCTCTGTCATAGAAAAGTCCTCAGCTTGTTTAAAAGGAAAACAACATCGTACATCACAAAAGACAAAAATTGTGAACTCAAATGATACACCATTAAAACTTTTGCATATGGACTTGTTTGGACCAACAAATGTTTTAAGTCATACAAAGAAGCAATATTGTCTTGTGGTGATCGATGATTTTTCTAGATTCACTTGGGTGTTTTTCATGTACATAAAAAGTGAAACCGTAGAAATTCTCAAATCTTTCATTATAAAAAATGAAAATCAATTTGCTTGCAAAGTTAAGATAATGAGAAGTGATAATGGAACTGAATTTAAGAATGATGTGTTTGAAATGTTTTGTGCATACAAGGGGATAGAAAGACAATTCAGTGCAGCTAGAACTCCACAACAAAATGGAGTTGTAGAACGCAAGAATCGGACTTTAACTGAAGCTGCTCGAACAATGCTTGCTGATTCTAAACTGCCAATCACCTTTTGGGCAGAAGCAGTATCAACAGCATGTTTTGTTCAAAACAGGAGTCTCATTGTCAAACCACATAATAAGACACCTTATGAATTGCTTTTCAAAAGAAAACCACAAATTGGTTTCTTAAGACCATTCGGTTGTCTTGTGCCTGTATTGAATACCTCGGATCGTTTAGCAAATTTTGATGAAAAAGCAAGTGATGGATTCTTTGTCGGATATTCATCCCAATCCATTGCTTATCGAGTTTACTTGTCAAAACACAACATTATTGAGGAATCAATATATGTTGAGTTTCATGAAAACTCGTTTCCAAAAGCTATAAATGGTCCAGCTTGGTTATTTGATATAGATGCATTGACCACAGCATTGAATTCTAATTGCATTGATTTTTCTGCAGGTTATGGCTCAGGGTGAGATTCTGATAATGAAGTTATTCTTCCATTTCCCTCAAAGTATCATGATTTTGGAAATCCAGACATTGATTCAAACTTTGAAGAGTGTACTCCACCTACAGTAGATCCACTTGTTACAAGTGATGAATTGATTGCTGATGATGGATACAACTACTTTCACAATTCACCACATGAATCTAATCCTACCATCCACACCACAGCCGTTCAAGACTTCAATTATACCAATTTAGAAAATGAGGTGGCTGTTGATCCTGCTCCTGTATCAAGGACTCTTAGAAGACTCTCACAATCAAACATAATTAGAAGTCTGAATGAAAGAGTGACAAGAACCAAAAGTACAAATGCCAACATTTGTCTATATTCATGCTTTTTATCACAAACAGTGCCAAAAAACATTTCAGAAGCTCTCAAAGATTCAAGTTGGATTGAAGCAATGCAAGAATAGCTTCTTCAATTTCAAATCCAAAATGTTTGGACACTGGTTGATCTTCCTAAAGGACATTATGCCATAGGAACTCGATGGTTATATAGAAACAAATCAGATGAGCGAGGCATAGTCATAAGGAACAAAGCAAGGCTGATAACTCAAGGATATACTCTGGAAGAGGGCATTGATTATGAAGAAGTTTTTGCTCCCGTGGCACGCCTTGAAGCTATTCGATTGTTTCTTGCTTATTCTGCATATATGAATTTCATTGTTTATCAAATGGATGGGAAATGTGCATTCCTTTATGGTGTTATCAATGAAGAGGTGTATGTCCAACAACCTCCTCAATTTGAAGATAAAGAATTTCCTCATCATGTGATGAAGCTTGACAAAGCTCTCTATGGCTTACATCAAGCGCCACGAAAGTGGTATGAGACTTTGTCATCTCATTTGATGGAGAATGGATTCAAAAGAGGAAGGATTGATCAAACACTCTTCTTGAAGAAAAGAACAAAGATCTTCTTTTGGTTCAAATCTATGTGGATGGCATCATATTTGGATCAACAACTAAAGAATTGTGCAAAAATTTGAGGCTATTATGCAGTCAAAGTTCCAGATGAGCTCTATGGGTGAAATGAACTTCTTCTTAGGATTGCAAGTCACCCAAGCTAAAGATGGAATCTTTATCAATCAAGAAAAGTACATCCAAAAGATCCTCAAGAAATTTTCATTTGAATATGTTCAATTCATTAGAACACCACTTGATAAAGCTCACAAATTAGAGCCTGATGAGGTGGCAAGTCTGTGGATCAAACATATTATAGATCATTGATTGGATCACTGTTAGTAGACCCGAAATTATGTTTGCAATTTGCTTGTGCGAAAGATATCAAGCTAACCCCAAGGAATCTCATCTCCAATCTGTCAAGCGTATCTTCAGATATCTTAAAGGAAAAGCTGCACTTGGTTTGTGGTATCCTAAAGATGGCAACTTTGAATTACACGCTTATACTGACAGTGACTATGATGGATGTAACCTTAACAGAAAATCTACTTTTGGGGGTTTTCAGTTTTTGGGTCCGAGATTAATCTCATGGCAGTGTAAGAAACAGACCAATGTTTCAGTATCCACTGCAGAGGCTGAATACGTCGCTACTTCTGCATGCTGCTCACAAGTCCTTTGGTGTCAAAACCAATTACTGGACTATTGGTTTAATTTCTTGAAAACCACAATCCATATTGATAATACTGCAACCATATTCATAACAAGTAATCTAGTACAACACTCTAAAACCAAACATATAGAAATCAGATATCACTTTCTTCGTGATAATTCTGAAAAGGGGTTAATTGTGTTGGTACAAGTTAGCACAGTAAACCAATTGGCTGATCTTTTTACTAAAGCCTTTGATCAAGGCAGATTTGAACATTTGGTTTAAGCCATTGGTATGATAAACTATGAACCATGATCATTGAGCATTGCCATACAAATAAAATATAATAAAAAGGAAGGACTACATAATAAAAGATGAATGTTAGATTGAGCAAAATAAGAGAAATGATAGTACATCACATTCTGAATCTTTTACATAGATTTCAAAAACAATAAAGACTAACTGATCATAATGCTTGTGTGGGTAAGCTGAAAACTGTCAATCTGAAAATTAAACATATTGGTGATACAAACTAAAGTTCTTTATGTCTAGTTGTGTTAAGTTCCATCTAATTAGCATTGGTGAATTTTCATCTTTCTGAAAGGCTGCTTGTAGTGATACTTACACATAGCAGGTAATGACGCAATAGAATACGTGTTGAGCAAACATCTGTGAGCTTCTTTGTTGTGGTATCCACAGACCTGAAGTCTCACACGAGGTCTCCTTTGTTGTAGTAATCTACAGACCTGGAACACCTCAAGATGTACAAAAGATTCCAAAAAGGAACGACACCAGTGTCAAAAGATTCCCAAAGTGGAACAGTGTCAATTCAAAAAATTGGAAAGTAAAGAAGATTCCCAAAGGGAACCGACCAATAATTTATAACCCAAAGCTCCACGGATTACATTGTAAGTGACCTGATTTCTAGAGTGCCTACTTGTATGTTCTTGAAGTTAGTGGACTTTCTAAGATGTTCCTAAGTGTGGGTCACATACTAGACATACTTAATAAACTCAAAACATGATAAAAGTATCACTAAGTGTTGAAAAGTAAGTATGAAATAAGCTTTCTGCCCACCTTGCATATTGAAAAATTGTCTATGTCTATTCAAAATCTTATTTTTCTTTGTGTGAAGATTTTTGAAAGTGATATGATCTCTGTGCTTATCTACATTTGTTAATAAAAGTACTTGCTTGCCTAAATAAAACAAACGAATAAATGTGGCCTTGTTCATAAATGTGATTGATTCATATTAATGAAATATTCTGGATTGATTGGATACAGAAGTATTATGAAAATAGATTGAATGTGTGCAATGTGCAATATATTTCATGATTGAAAATTTGTTCTCTACATGATACAATTACAACTGCTATGAAATGATCAAAAGACCAAAATTTGTGTGTCAAATAAATTTTTCAGAGTAAACAATCAAGTACTTTGATGACATAAAATAAAAGTTTGAATCTTGAAAGTTTACAATTTGAAGACACTGTTGCTCGCAGATCAAGATGTGCGAACACTGTTGTCCACAGATCAGTTGACACTGTGATCTGCAGATCAACTGAAATCACTGTGAGAAATCAATGAAGTGAATTTTATTTTAATTTGATGTTCATAAATTCTTCAATGATTCATAACAAATGAACTAGTGATCTGAATTTTGTGTGTGCAGGTGAGCAAGGAAGAATCAAATTAGATTTTATAAAATTGTCTCAAGTACAAAGAATTGTTACCCATTGATCAATTCATGATCTCTGAGTACTTTTCTAAGTACAATATCAAGAAAGATGAAGATTATCTTAAAAATGTCAAGATAAGATGTGCGGATGCTACTGTAGCAAGCATATCATAAGATGTGCGGATAACACTATTGTCCGCAGATCGAACAAAATCAAAGATGTCAAGATTTGGAGATAAATCATTAATCATGAAAGTGATTTATATCTAAATATGAAAATCTTTGAAACATTTAAAGAATTTTGAAGGATGTGCGAACAACAGTACAAAATAAGGGTTACTATTGCACGCATATCATATACTACTGTCCGCAGATCACAAACTTTTTGATTTAAAAGCAGATTTTGATGCTAAAATGTCGATAATCACTTGTAAATGTGTTTGAAGCAACTGAACATTTTCAAATACTCATTTTACTTGTGAAATTATTAAGAATTAGTTGATGTGCGAACAACCTCTTGTCCGCATATCTTTTAAAGTCTGTCTTTAAAATTTTATTAAGTGTGGACATAGTATATAAACCCTTCAAAACCCTTAAACCGTTCATTTCAAGCTCTTCACTCAGACAAAAAAACGATCTTTATACATTCGAAATCAAACATCAAAACAGTCATTCATACTTCACAACCATACCATCTAGATATCAAAAATCATTTTGTATAACTGTTTGGATAAGAATCTATCTTCAATGTTAAATATCAAACCGCATAAGAATCAATTCGACAATTTTCAAAATTGATAAAATCAAACCTGAACTTTGAAATTAACTTGAATATTTGTCACTAAACATGAGTCTAAACATCTTCATTGTCTGATTAAACATCATCTTCACCTGAAGTTCTAATCTGAACTTAATTATCTTTGGCCTAAAAGTCAAAATTTGTCAAAACTTAAAGTTGAGCTTTAATACTGATTAAATACTTTCTTTTTGCAGGATAAATGGCTGATCTAAAATTTGTTAAAGAGCATAATGCTGTGTCCTATCTGAGACCTGAAGTTCCAGCTGATAAGGAGCAATTCTTGGAAGCTATTCAATTTTTGTCATGGACAAGATTGGCAAATGCAATGTGTATTGATCCTGTGATTGTTGAAAGATTCATTAAGAGGTTTTGGAGAATAGCTGATTGATGGAGTTACAAGAATTCGAGTAGAATTCATGCAACTGAAGCTAGTATTAGAACATGCCCGAGGTTTGGAGAAGATGGTAATTTCCATGTAGAATTTGATGAGGCTGACATCCTTCAATGTTTTGAAGATATTGGGTATGAGGGAGGTTCTAGGTGGAGGTTTATCATTCATTGTATACAACATTCTCTATCAAAGAGAAAATCTGGTTGGAATGACATGACTTACAGAACTGCCTCAATTCTTGTATCATTGGTAATGAACAGAGGATTCAACATGTCAAATTACATTTTTAATGGATTTAGAATGAATATAGAAGAAGACGAGAGGAATAATTTCTTGATGTATCCAAGATTTTTATAGTGTCTGATTAATCAATCATATCCTGAGCTTGTTGGAGAATACAATGGACCAACACTTAGAGTTCTTCATCATGATTCTAAGGTGTTTGCATACTTAACAAGAACAAATGCAAGAAGCAATTTCAGTGGGTTGGAAACTGATCTCACCCAATATATGAAAGATGTGGCTGCTGGATTGATTGCAAACAACAATGAACAAGTTAACTTGATTGATGAAATAGTTAATATGGATGACTTGATTGGGGATGAACCTGTAATTTCTGCTGGTAGTTCAGATGAACAATTTGGTGATAATGTTCAAGAGGATGTTGATGTTGATCAATCTGTGAATATACAAGATGATAGTTCAGAAAACACAATATCTGACCATCAAGAAGAGATGGACAGAATTGTTTTAGAGAATATTGATTTTGTTGAAGAAGAATATGAAAGTTCATCCAAAGCTAAAGATGAAGTTGAAAAAGTTTTAATTTCTTTTGATAAAGAAGATGAGGTGATTAGAAAGGATGTTAAGGAAGTTGCTGATGACTTGCCTTAGAACTATCCTACACTTGAAGATGATGTGCCTGTTGGAGATCTATCTCAGTTTTATTTAGATGATGTAACTGAATTGAACAAGTTGAATCTTAAGATTGAAGAATTAAAGAGAAGGATAAATGATTCTGACAATCTATTCAATAAGTTTGGATTAACATCCAGTGAGCTTGTTGAGATATATAATAGGCTTGTGACTAAAAATCATGATGCAAAGAAGATGAATGTTGATCTAACTAAAGAAATTGCAGAAAAAGTTAAAGAGTTAGGAGAATTATCTACTCTTTTGAATGAGAAGGATGAACAAATTCAAGATCTGAAAAGTGAAAGTGAGTTGAAAAGTAGACAGATTGAAGACTTACTGAAAATCATTGATTCTATGAAGAAAGTACCTTCTGATTCTTCATCTGAAAGTGATGATAGTTTTGAATCATCATCTAGGTCTGAGTCTACTTCTAGTGATGATCATCATGATCATGATGATGTTATTGATGATGAGATAATATTGAACAAGAAGACAATTATTTGCAACTAAGTTTGGTGGAAGAAATGGAAGACAGATTCAAGCCGTTGGCAATTGTTTATCCAGATGTTGTGCCTATTCAAGACACTTATTCTTTTGAGAATTTGAAAGTTGATAAGAATATTTCGAAGAATGTTCAACCCAATTACCTATGGAGAGAAAGAACTGTTTCCAAGCCCTTACTGTCCGATCAAGACAAACAGTTAGTAATCTCTAATCTGTTAAGTCAAGATAAAAAAATGTTACTCAATGAGATTACAAGAGTAAAGAACACTTTTGAAATGGCTGTTGAAAAACTGAAGCAGTTTCAACCATTGATGGTTGAATCTTCAAAAACATATTCCATTACTTCTCAAAGAAAGAAGAGAAGATTGAACAAGGGCAAAGCTGTGTAAATTGAACAAGAAGTGTCTAAACTCAAAGAGTTGACAAAATTAGAAAGAATGGATGAAAGCATTAAAAGAAAAGTTGAGAATGATTAGTTTCTAACTCCAGATGAATGGAAGTGACACATAGAGTTGAATGAATTAGAAGCTCAATCAGCTGAGGGTATTCAATCATCACAAGTTAATGAAGAAGTGTTTGAGTCTGAAATGATTGAAGCTTTACAAGATCTTGATGATGAAGATGATTTGAACTTAACTATTCATAATTTCTGAGAATGTGTCTCAAACTGAAATGGTCTAAAACAGAAATGGAGATGAAATATCCAGTTGAATTTTATGATGAAGTGTTAAATTTTGAACTGGATGAACCCACACCAGAAGTTAAAAAGACTATTGAATTTTCTTTTAGTAACAAGATTATGTTTTTGTTACAAAAAGGATTTAATAGGGTATACGTGTTGGGTAGGACAGAAGAGGAGCTGGATTTGGATATTCAAAAGCTTAAGTCTTCAGAATCAGAAGAAGGAGAGTTTGATGTAGAAAAACAGTTTGAAGACTTAGAGATTGATAATCCAAGGACTCTACTACATCCTGTTATTGATAGGATGAAAGAGGATGAATTGAAAGATTGGCTTTTATCCAGAAATTATCCTCCTAGACAGAAGGAGAATATGAACACAAAACAACTCAAAGGATGGTTGAAAATTTTCAAATTCAAGAAAAAGCTGAAAGAAGAATGGTGAAATTACATCCTTTTAAAGACAAACACATTGATGTGTCTGAAAAGAAGCCTATTCCTCCACCAAAGAAAAAGTCAATGGTTGAAATGAAAGAAATATACAAGATAAAGTCAAAGGTTGTAAACCTTATCAGGTGACAAAGTTTGTACCTTCTTCTAAAGAAGAAATGCAGAGTTGGTTTCCTAAAAGACCTATTGGTGTGAGTGTGAGGTCTTTAGTTGAAAAATGTCAAACTGTTCAAGAGTTACTTGCCAAGACTGTTGCTTATTCTACTGATCATAAAGCCAAAATAATAGCATGGAAATTTGATGAAGACTTTAATGGCTTTTTAATCAAAAGAATAAATGGAGCATGTGAGATATATTACTTTTTGACACATATTGCCAAGTTGGAACAACAAGATTTGAAAGAGTAATGTTATTATAACAAGTTTTGTGAAATCCGCGAAATACGTAATCATGACACGTCAGATTATTTCTTCCGGAAAACCTCATCAAGGGAAATGATTCGTTTTCCAAATTTTCAACGAAATCAATCATTTGGATTTCAAAATGCAAACAAAAATCATTCTCTTGATTCGAGAGCTTTCAGAAGAATCAATTCATCATTTAATGACATGCCATCCTGGAAAATTCAGGCAAACAAATTTATGCCAAGAGCTGTGATGGTTGATGCTCAACAAACTGAAAACAATCTTGATCCTAATTTAGAGGAGAGATGCCATGCTTTAAGAAGAAAGCAATCGAATCAAACCGGTGGTAGAAATCATTTTCAAACGAATCTCCCAAATGAATCAAATTTAAATAACTTACATTACCAGCAAGTTACTATTGCAGATAGATTTGGAAAACTCAAGACCATCTGGGCCTGGGTTGACTTCACTAACTAAGTAACTGCTGAAAATGCAGGTGCGCCCAAGAAGACCTGTCAATTAATGGTTTGTTGATAAAGGGTGCAGCCGGCATATGACAGGCAATAATGCCTTGCTTCAAGATTTCAAGCAGAAAAATGGTACTCATGTTGCATTTGGATGAGATGCTGGTGGGAAAATCAATGGTGAAGGAATGTTATCTAATGGAATAATTAGCTTTGACAAAGTCAACTATTGTGCCTAGTTGAACTTTAATTTGCTAAGTGTTTCCCAAATTTGTGATAAACCATATTCAAGTCTATTTAAGGATTCTTTCTGTTATATACTCAAACAAGGTTTTAAGATTGCTAATGAGTGGGTTATGGTAAAAGCCCCAAGAGATCGAGATGTATACAAGCTTGACATGTCTCAGATCGATGCAGAAACCGAAACAACTTGTCTCATTGCACATGCTTCAAATGATGAGAGTACGCTTTGGCATAGACGACTTGGCCATTCAAACTTCAGAAATATGAACAAACTGGTGCCAGGAAATCATACTGTGGGAATACCTTCAAAGAAATTCTCTACAACTGATCAATGCTCAGCATGTTTGAAAGGAAAGCATGATCAAATGTCTTTTAAGTCTAAGCTCGATAACTCCATTTCTAAATCTTTACAGATGCTTCATATGGATCTTTTCGGACCTATAAATGTTCAAAGCATTGGAAAGAAATCTTATTGTTTAGTCATCATTGATGATTTTACACGATTTACTTGGGTTTATTTCTTGCATGCAAAATCTGAAACTTCTGAGTTGTTAACAGAATTTATTATTAAAGTTGAAAACCAATTGGATGCAAAAGTAAAAATCTTGAGAAGTGATAATGTAACCGAGTTTAAAAATATTAATGTGGATTCGTTTTCTGCAGAATAGGGAATTGCGCGTCAGTTTAGTGCTCCACGGACTCCTTAACGAAATGGAGTTGCGGAACGGAAAAACCGAACACTAATTGACGCTGCAAAATCAATGCTAGCAGATGCTAAACTTCCTATCACTTTCTGGGACGAAGAAATTGCTACCGCCTGCTTTGTACAAAACAGGACACTATTGGTTCAGGATAAACATAAAACTCCTTAAGAGTTGTTATTTGGGAGGAAACCGAATATCTCTTATTTGAAAGCGTTTGGTTGTCCTGTTACTATTCTAAATTTAAGTGACTATCTCGGTAAATTTGAGTCAAAATCTGATGAATGTTTCTTTCTTGGATACTCATCAATGCCTAAAGCATATCGTGTGTTAAATAGACGTACTAATGTTGTCCTTGAATCCATAAACGTTAAGTTTTTAGAAAACTCTTTTCCATTAGTGGCTTATGGTCCCGACTGGTTATTTGATTTAGATTCGTTATCCAAATATTTCAACTCTTACCTGCTTGATTTTTCAGGACAATCAAATAAGGAACTAGGAGATCTAGGATCTTTCAGTGACTATTCACACAATGATAACGATGATGATCTCACTTCTGAGTATCCGTTCATGTCTTTTCATGATCCACATGTTGAATCCTCAAATCATTCACAAGATCCATATGTTGAAATCAGCAAAACTCTTCTAATGATGGTGGATCTGTTCATAATCAACCATCATCAAATCCGAATGGTGAAGTTACTCCGGAATCTCTTGATTACTTCATCAATTCTCCAGAACAAGTTCCTAATTTTACTCCGCACATTTCTACAATCCTGCAAGATCTACCGAATCTGAATAAATCTAATCTGGAGACACAAATACAAGGTCAAGATATTCCAACTCACCATGTTCACAGGAATCATCCCATCTCTCAGATTATAGGTCCTTTGAATCAAAGAACGATGAGAGTCAGACTGAACAAGCCAACATATGTCTCTACTCACGTTTTCTTTCTCAAGTGGTACCAAAAAATATTTCAGAAGCGTTGCAAGATAACAGCTGGATAGAAGCAATGCAAGAGGAGTTACTTTAGTTCGGAAAGCAAGAAGTACGGAAATTAGTGGAGTTACCTGAAGGAGAAAATGCTATTGGCACAAGATGGTTGTACAAAAACAAGCCAGATGAACGTGGCATCATTGTAAGAAATAAAGCAAGACTAGTTGCACAATGTTAGACTCTAGAAGAGGGTATTGATTGTTAGGGCTCATTCCTGTTAGAAGATTTAATTTGTACTTTGTTTATACATGTTTGTATAGTTTAGGGTTAATTTTGTATTTTTCCTAATGTGGTGATGCATAGAGCATGTTGTGAAAGAATGTTAGAGAGAGAGTCTAGATCACAAGTTTACACGCTAGAGCGAGAATTGTGTGTGTGTGATTTGTATTCTCCTGCACATTTTTACTACAACGTTTATGCTTTGATCATCAATACAAGAGAATTATTTAGTAATGGATTGTGTTGTTGATTGAATTGTGTGTTTGTACTTAGATCGTTTTGATTTGCAGCAATATCGATCCAATTGAACCTATCATTGATTATGAAGAAGAGTTCGTTCTGGTCGCTCGACTAGAAGCAATTCGCGTTTTTTTAATGGACAGAACTGTGACACCCGGCAAATTTCGGTCAATATTCGTACTAGCTTAAAACGTGCTTAATTTTTGAAATGCGTCATTTGACTTAATTATGATAATTAAAGTATTATTAAAGTTAGATAAGCCCATTTTTGTGCATTGTTTTGCATTTCGTGATTTTTGAAATTTCTTAATCGCGTAGCGGTTAAATTCCCGGTAATGAACGTTGGTGACTGCCTGATAAATTTTAACCAGTGATTGATATAATGCTCGAGATAGCATCAAATAATATATTTTGGGTGTGTATAAGTGAAAACATAAAAAAAAAAAACTAAAAGCGATGTATTTTATCCGATGTTTTTCCGGTTATCGCGTGTGTTTCAGTTTTTGCCCGGTTTTACTACCAGTACACAACCCAGAGTACAGTAAAATAATTATTAATATGTTTTTACTATTTTAAGTATGGAATAATAATATTTGAAGTATTAAAGTATAAAGTCTAATATTTGAAATTAACTTTAAAACTAAACGGGATTGAGTAGTGTAGTGTTTTTATAAAGATTTTTATATAAAAACACCATTTTTCAAGCATTGGGCCGTCCCCCCTTGTCCCATTTTAATTTATTTATAAAAAAAAAATAATAAAGATCTTTGTTGGGCTTAGGATAATTTGAAGATCTTGACAAGATATTTTAAAAGATTTCTTGCAACACTCCACCTAAACCCTAAAACCCATTACCCATTTTCACACACTTCACCTTCCTCCCTTCTCTCTCCCTCCCTCATAAACGTCCCCTCTCTCTCTCCCTCTCCATTTTCGGCCACAACATCACAACACACCTCCACAACTCTTCTTCTCATCTCTTGCAAGTTCTAGTGCTCTACAAGTGGTTTGAAGACCATACAAGCAAGAAAAACGGTTCTAAGGGTTGTTTGAAGGCCAAAACCATCTTCTACCATCTCATTTTCATCTTGTTTTTCAAGGGTATGAACCCAAAGTTTGTGGTATTTTGTGTTATTCAAAATCTTATTTTTGAAAGGTTGTTCACCAAATCTAAAACAAACAAAAAGGTAATGATTTTTAAGATGAAAATGGGTTTTTGAAAATGAAAATGGTGTGTGTGAGTGAGAATCCGTATGTGTGTGTGTGTGTAAATCAGTGTGTGTGTGTGTGTATGTGTGTATCCGTATATGTATGTATGTATATGTGAAGATGTGTCATTTCATGTAAAAAGGTTTACACATGTGTAAAGAAATGATTACTTGATGTTTTGTGCAAAGGAAATGGGATGAAATGAAGTGTAAGTCATGTATGTTATCATGAAAAGGTATGAATTATGTATGTATATATGTATATCCGTAGGTGTATATGTATGTATTTGTATATGTTTTGGTTGAAAATCATATAAAGATTGTTATGTGTTTGCATTAGAAATGGCTAGATCTAAACATGCAAAGTGGTTTGTAATGAAAACAAGTTAATAATATCACTAGATGATTATGTTTTCCATGTTAAAGTGTTAGAAAAATGGTTTTAAAAATTATATTCATATGGTAGATGTTAGGGTTATTTCCTTGTTAAGATTTACTTTGTATTTTGTTTATTGTTTATATGTTTGTAAATAGTTTAGGGTCTATTTTGTTATATTCCTTAAACTTGTAATTGGTTGATATAGGCATGTAGTTTGTGTGTGTGAGGAGAGAGGCTAGATCACTTTTACACTGTTAGAGAGAGAATTAACTGTGTGTGATTTTGTTTCTCCTGCACCTTGTACTACGAATTGCTTTGATCATCAATATACAGAGAATTATTAGTATGGATTGTGTTTGTGATTGAATCGTTTGTTTTGTACTTGTTATTCTGATCATTGTGAGCGATTGAACGATCCAATTGAACCTATCAATTGGTATCAGAGCTTTCGGTTTGTGTTCTTCGCTGTTCTTAAGCAAAACACATCAAAATTGCTCAAAAACAATGATCTGAAGGATTTGATCGTGTTTTTTAGTTGTGATTTATCATCGTAATCACTCCTATACACATCGATTGTGCAGATTCTATCAGATCATCATCAGATCTGAAGAATTAAGAAGAATAGAAAAAGTTACTGTTCGATCATTTTTTGCTCAAATTCATCAAAAAATGATGATGTTTTGGATTGATTGATAAAAGGGATTGTTAATCGGACCTTTTCACAGCTTGTGTGTGAATTTTGGACAATTTGGACAAGTTTTGGACAAAACCCTGAAAATTCGTTTGACGAAAATGATGAACATGAAGAACTTGGTTGAAGATTAACTTGCCGGGTGAATATTTTGACTTAGACAATTTCCTTGGACTTAGATTTTGTGAAGAAATTAGGTCCTATGCAGCCGTGTAAAGGAATTTGTGCTAGACGGGTGAAGAAATTGACTTGAAAAAGTGCTACTGTTCAGTCGAGTTATACACTGTTGTGCCGGGTAAAACACTGTTACGACGGGTGAAGAAGAAAAAGTCAGCCGGGTGATATACTGTGTAGCCGGGTGATTAACAACTGCTGTGTGAACAAGTACTGTTCAGCCGGGGAAGCATCTTTGCCGTGTCAAGTTTCTGCCGGGTCAAGACGATTGCCGTGTCAAGTGTAATTCTTATTGCCGGGTAACTGTTCATCCGGGTGAAGAAGAAAACAATTACAACTGTTTAGCCGTCTAACTGTTTAGCCGTGTGAAGACTTATTTTTGCCGGGTGAAGAACAAATACACTGTTTAGCCGGTTAAAGAAGGATTTTCACTGTTCAGCCGTTTGACTCTTTTTAGTTGTTTTTAATACTTGTTTCTTATCTTGTCTTTTATTACTTGTCATTAATTTAGTATTTTAATCATTTCTTTTCAAAATTAACAAAAACCAAAAACATTTTCTTTTTTCAAAAAAAAAAAAAAAATCATTAAAATCAAAAATATTTTCATTAAAAAATTGTTAAAATGGCTCCTTCTGATGATTCTGATAATCGTGTGCCTAGACTTTTGAATCGTGCAGATTTCAAGAACTGGACCATCAGGTTGAGACATCACTTGTGTTCTATTGACAATGACTTATGGAAATCTATTGAGAAGGGTCCTCACATTCCAACTCAGACAGCACCAGATAGTGCCAGTACCTATACTAAAGATTCCACTACACCTTATCCAGAGGATAACTTGTCAGCTGAAGATCTAAGGAAGGTAAAGAATGATAGCAAGGCCTATTCTCTAATGTGCAAGGGGTTGCCACTCCAAGTTTTGTCTAGATTGGATGCATATCAGACTGGTTATACATGCTTCAAGGCATTGAAGTCTATATGTGAAGGAGGAGAGCAGTTGAGAAGTTTGAAGAAGTCGAAACTGAAAAGACAATTGGAACTGTTTGAGCATATTAATGGAGAGACAGTTCACCAGATGATGAACAGATTTGTTCACTTAACTACTGAGATGACAAATCTCGGAGTTAAGACTGAACTTCAAGATTTAAATGATCGATTGCTATGTGCTTTGCCATCATCCTGGAAGCAGACTGTGACTTTGTTAAAGCATACTGAGAAATTTCCAATGGAACTGGATTTGCTTATTGGAAAAATTGAAGAAGTTGAGATTGATGAAGGATCGAGAAATAGTGATAGATCAAGCTCACAAACTCAATACAAGTATGTGGTAAATCCTGCCAATACTGTGGATAATGCATTTCTTGTTCAAGATGCAACAAAGTTTGAAGATGAGGGAGATTTATTTGTTGGTGCAAGTTTCTTTACCGATTCAGCATATTTTCCAAATTCACCAACTTATTCACAACCTCAATCTCCGCCAAGAGCTCAAGTTTCAAGTCAAAATCAGAAAAATCAATCGTCAAATCAATCAGAAAGTCAGAATGTAAATGTTCAAGCCAAAGTGAAAGACGTTATGAATATTCTGCTTCAAGATGACGAGACAAAAACTGCCTTTACTACTTTCATGGCAAGTTTTCAAGCATACCAAGGAAGTCATCTAAGTCAAATGGACGTAGTCCTTCAAGACTTATTTGAAATGGATCCAGTGGATGTTGAGGAAATGGATCTTAACTGGCAAATGGTTATGGTTGCATATAGGACGCAAAAGCATGCATATGTTAACCGAAGTTACAAACCTCATGCTAACAAGACAGTTGGCTTTGACAAATCAAAAGCCAGATGTTTTAATTGTAACCAGTATGGTCATTTCTCAAGAGAATGCAAAGCTCCAAAGAATTTCAACGACCAAGCTAGTTCAAGCAATCACGGTCAAGGTCAAAATTCTCAACAGTCTACGAGTTATCAAGGCCGAAGTCAGCGTTTCTTTCAAAAGCCGTACCAAAGTCTTCCTATGCCTGAGTTGAAGGATGAAGGAAAGAAGCCAGAAGATCAGACTAAAGCGTTGGTTGTAAGTGTACAAGACGGATACGACTGGAGTGCATATGCAGAACAGTTTACATCCGATCTTACATCAAATCTGGCACTGGTATGTGAGATTGAAGAAGACTGGTCTGAAGAAGGGGATGGAAAGATGGTTGATGATGACTGTGAAAATTCTGAAGATTATGACTGGAGTGCAAAGTCTGATCCTACAGAAGAAACTGAATCTGAAATTGCGTTAATGGCTACTGCCAATGAGTCTTCATCATCCACTGAGCAACCAAAGGTTAATTCTGAACTCCCACCTAACTATGTTCCATTGCCCTTGGATGTGAAAGAAAGGTTATGTTCTGAACAATGCATTCAACAGGTAGAACATTATCGAACTCATTCATTTAAAATAGGTGACAAATTAAGCAAACATGAAAAGATTCATGAACAACTTAAAATTGATCACAAAATTTCAGATGAGAAGATTTTGTCACTAACTGAATCATGGAACAAAACTTTAAAAGAATTGGAACTTGTTACCAAACAACTTGAAGAGATGACAAAGAACTTTGAACAAGAAAAAGTTAAACATGCTGTCACACAAGTTGAATTAAAGAAAGTTAAAAGTTGTAAAACAATGGTTGAACAACTCATTAATGAAAGAGGTAACAAAAACAAAACCGGGTTGGGTTTTACTCATGAACCGATGCCAAATTCAATCACTCAAACCTTACAGGAAAATTTTAATGAATTTGATCATTCACCTGAAAATGAACGTAAATTCAAAGAAATTCAAAGAAGTAAATCCGAGTCCGAAGGATCTGAGGTGTTGATTGAAAGTTTGAGAGAAGAAGATGGTATGACAACTGAAGCCGATGATGAAGCAAGCAACAAGTCTGAAAACAAATTGGAGCCTGTTCTTATTCAACTTGTTGAATATCCAAAGCTTAACCCAGAACCAGAATTGGTGAAGGAAGAAGGTGAGTTTTCAGGATACAATGATCCTGAATACATCAAGTGGAAGAAAGAACAGAAGAAGCAAGTTGCTGCTCAGTTGGTCAAGACGCCAGAAGTAAAGAAGGCTGAAGTTTCAACTGCAAAGAAGCAGAAAACGAAAACAATGACCAATCAATCTGAAACGAAACAGTCAAAAGGCAAAAGTGTGTTAAAATCGAATGATAACACAAAAGTTCAAAATGTTAAAACTGACAAAGTTAAACCTGTCAAGAAAGTGTCAAAAGGTAAAAACATCAAGTTTGTGTCTGCAGGAACATTTGATTTGAACGGATCTTATGGTAAACCAATCAATTCTCCAATCAAATCTAACTCTGGTCTGAAAACAGGTTCAGGTCCTAAGTCTTCCGCTGTAAATGAAAAGAGAATTGAAAACAAAAAGGTGACCAAACAGAACCGTTTAAAATCGAACCAAAGTCCCATGCAATCAAAATCGCAAACCAAGTCTCCACAAAGAAGTGTTAATCTAAAACCGAATAACCAAGATAATGAATCACGTTTTGGTTCAACATCAAAAGTTAACAATCGGCTCTTTAGGATTAGCAAGAAACATTGTGAAATTTGTAATAGGTATAATCATGCAACTGCTGAATGCTTCTTTAACAGGTACTGCAGTTTCTGTGACAAAAGAAACCATTCTTCGGAAGAATGTTACTATAACAAATTTTGTGATATTTGTGAGAGGAGAAACCATGACACAAAGGATTGTTTCTTTCGATCAAACTCAACTAGAGAAATGACTCCGTTTTCAAACATTAACAGAAATCATTCATTTGGTTTTCAAAATATGAGTCAAAGTCATTCTCCAGTTTTGAGAAATTTCAATCGAAACAATTCTGGTTCTAACTTTTCAAAGAATGTGCAGGTTAACAACTTTAAACCAAGAGCTTTAATGGTAAGAAATCAAAAGTTTGAAAATAACCTTGATCCTAAGCTAGAGGAAAGGTTTATTGCTTTGAGGAGAAAGCAATCACTGAACGCCAATGGGCGAAGTTATCAGCATCAAAATCTTTTGAATGAAACAAATTTTCAAAATGTTCAATACCAACAAGTTACAATTGCAGATAGATTCGGAAAACCCAAGACCGTGTGGGCCTGGGTTGACCAAACTAACTGAGTGTTTTTGTTGAATTGCAGGTACGTCCAAGAAGACCTATCAACTCGTGGTTTGTTGATAGTGGGTGTAGCCGGCACATGACAGGCAACCATGCCTTGCTGCAAGACTTTAAGCAAAAGAATGGTACTCATGTAGCGTTTGGAGGTGATGCAGGTGGTAAAATCACAGGAGAAGGAAATGTTTCCAATGGAGTAATTAGTTTTGATAAAGTCAACTACTGTGCACAGTTGAACCTTAACTTACTAAGTGTCTCGCAAATCTGTGATAAATCTTATTCAACTCTTTTTGATGATTCTTTCTGTTATATTCTGAAACCAGGTTTCAAGATTGACAATGAGTGGGTAGTGGTTAAAGCGCCTAGAGATCGTGATGTATACAAATTGGATATGTCGCAGATTGATGCCGAAACCGAAACAACCTGTCTCATTGCCCATGCTTCAAATGATGAGAGTCAGCTTTGGCATAGACGGCTGGGCCACTCAAATTTCAGAAACATGAACCGTTTGGTAACCGGAAATCACGCTGTGGGAATCCCATCGAAGAAATTCTCCACAACTGATCTCTGTCCTGCATGTCTGAAAGGCAAACAGCATCGGATGTCTTTTAAGTCCAAGCTAGAGAACTCCATTTCAAAACCCTTGCAGATGCTACATATGGATCTTTTTGGACCGACCAACGTTCAAAGCATCGGGAGAAAATCATATTGTTTAGTTATCATAGATGACTTTACTAGATTTTCGTGGGTTTATTTTCTGCATGCAAAATCTGAAACAGCTGAATTATTAAAAGAATTTATCATCAAAGTTGAAAATCAATTGGAATGCAAAGTTAAAACTTTAAGAAGTGATAACGGAACTGAATTTAAGAATGCTAATGTTGATTTATTTTGTGCAGGAAAGGGGATTGCTAGACAATTTAGTGCTCCAAGAACACCTCAACAGAATGGGGTTGCGGAACGGAAAAACCGGACACTAATTGAAGCAGCAAGATCCATGCTCGCAGATGCCAAAATCCCTATCACTTTTTGGGACGAAGCTATCGCTACTGCGTGTTTTGTACAAAATAGAACATTATTAGTTCAAGATAAACAGAAAACTTCTTATGAGTTGTTGTTTGGAAGAAAACCAAATATTTCTTACTTGAAAGCATTTGGTTGTCCAGTTTCGATTCTAAATTTGAATGAACATCTCGGGAAGTTTGAGTCAAAATCTGACGATGGATTTTTCCTAGGATATTCGTCTGTTTCTAAAGCTTATCGGGTTTTTAATAGCAAAACAAATACTGTTATTGAAACTATTAACGTCAAGTTTTTAGAAAATTCGTTTCCGTTAGTGGCTCATGGTCCCGAATGGTTATTTGATTTAGATTCGTTGTCTAGATCTTTCAATTCTAACTTATTTGATTTTTCAGGTAATGCAAGGAAGGAATCAGGTGACTTAGGAAGCTTTAGTGACGATTCTGATAATGACGAAGATGGAAATCTCAACTCTGAATATCCATTTATGTCTTTTCACAATCCTGATCATGTCAAATCCAGTCAAGCTCCGGGTCCTTCTGGTTCGCATGAAGATCAAGATTCGAACAATCTTGAAGAAGAAGTGAATACGCAAGTTTCTCCTAATGATGGTGGATCCGTTCAAAATCAACCATCATCGGATCCGAATGCTGAAGTTATTCCAGAATCTTTTGATTACTTCATTAATTCACCGGATCAAGTCCCGAATTTCACACCGCATACTTCTTCCATACTACAAGATCTACCAAATCTGAATACTTCTAATCTAGAGACTCAAGTGCAAGAAGGTGATATTCCTATTCATCGAATTCACAAGAAACATCCTGTCTCTCAGATTATCGGGCCGTTGAATCAGAGAACTACAAGAAGTCAGACAGAGCAAGCAAATGTTTGTCTTTACTCGTGTTTTCTATCTCAAGTGGTGCCAAAGAATATTTCAGAGGCGCTGAAAGATAATAGTTGGATTGAAGCCATGCAAGAGGAATTGCTCCAGTTTCGCAAACAGGAAGTTTGGAAACTCGTGGACTTACCTGAAGGAGAGAATGCAATAGGTACAAGATGGTTGTACAAAAACAAGCCAGACGAAAGAGGCATTGTTGTGCGAAACAAAGCCAGACTCATTGCACAGGGATACACTCAGGAAGAAGGCATTGATTACGAAGAAGTGTTTGCTCCAGTCGCAAGACTTGAAGCCATACGCGTTTTTCTTGCATATGCATCTTTCATGAAGTTTAAGGTATTCCAAATGGACGTCAAAGGTGCTTTTCTGTATGGACCAATTACAGATGATGTTTATGTCAGACAACCTCCTGGTTTCGAAGATCCTGACTATCCACATCGAGTATACAAGTTGAGTAAAGCTCTTTATGGTCTACATCAAGCTCCTAGAATCTGGTATGAGACATTATCCAAGCATTTACTAGAACATGGATTAACAAGAGGACAGATTGATCCAACTTTGTTTATGAAGAGGGAGAATGACGACTTATTGTGTGTTCAAGTTTATGTGGACGATATTATCTTCGGTTCAACCAGTGAGTCCATGTGCAAAGAATTTGAAGAAATCATGAAGTCTAGATTCCAGATGAGTTCTATGGGGGAGATTAACTTCTTTCTTGGATTACAAGTGAAGCAGTCTGCTGACGGAATTTTCATCAATCAATCAAAATTTGTTGAGAAGTTGTTGAAGAAATTCAAGATGCAAGATTGTCAGACTATCCGAACTCCATCTGATGTAAATTGCAAGATTCAACCTGATCCAAAGGGCAAAGCAGTTGATCAAACACTATACAGATCAATGATCGGTTCTCTGATGTATCTTACTGCATCAAGACCAGATATCATGTACGCTGTGTGTGTATGCGCCAGATACCAGTCAGATCCGAAAGAGTCGCATCTAGTTGCTGTGAAGCGTATATTCAGATATCTCAAAGGGAAACCAAATCTTGGGTTATGGTATCCTTATGAAGGAAATTTTGAACTATATAGCTATTCTGACAGTGATTTTGGTGGTTGTGCTCTTGACAGGAAATCAACTACTGGTGGTTGTCAATTTTTGGGTCCAAGGCTTGTCTCTTGGCAATGCAAGAAGCAAACCAATGTTTCTGTATCTACCGCTGAAGCAGAGTATATCGCTGCATCTGCAGGATGTTCTCAGGTTTTATGGTTACAAAATCAGTTGCTGGACTACGGGTTTAACTTTCTAAAAACACCTATTTACATAGACAATACTGCTGCTATGTTTATAACTGCTAATCCTGTTCAACATTCTAAAACAAAACACATCGAAATTAGATATCACTTTTTAAGAGACAACTCTGAAAAGGGTTTAATAATTTTGATTAAGGTTCATACCGACAAACAACTGGCAGATCTTTTCACAAAATCTTTTTTGCCAGGCCGGTTTGAATTCTTAATTCAATCCATAGGATTAATCAATCATGATTGATTCTATTTTTCGAAAAACAAACAAAAATCAGAAAAATATAAAAGCCAAAAATATAATAAGTTGATGTTTTGCATTGTGTGTGCTTGCGTGAAAAAGAAAATAGAAAAGCAAAAAAAAAAATAACAAAAAGAAAAGAAAATATCATGTCATAAGAATCTATATTGCAAAAAGTGAGAAATGATAGTTACACTAGACATTATTTGGTACATCATTTTTAAATAAAGACTGATGAATGTTAGTTGATGTGCTAGACAGCTCAGACAATTAGACTGAAAAAGTAAGTTGATTGTTGACAAACATAAACTTAATGATCTTTGTGTTAAGTTCCATTGTTATACATGTCTAGATATATGTCTTTTGATACATTGCTTGTGATGCTAGTTGGGCATGATCGGGTAACGATGTAGTCTATTCAGTGTGATGAACCGCATCGTGAGCTTCTTTGTTGTGGTACCCACAGACCTGAAGTCTTACACGAAGTCTCTTTTGAGCTTCAAGGTGCAGCAAAAGATTCCAAAATAGAACAAAAAGAGTCCCAAATGTGGACCAACACCAAACAAAAATTCCAAAATGGAATTCAGAAGATTCCCAAGGGGAACGATAGGCAAGAAAAATTCCCAAAGATGGAATTAAAAAGAAGTCCCAAAGTGGACCAAATCCGAATAGAACCCAGATTCCACACTGTGTATGACTGTAAGTAACCAGGTTTTGTGCAATATGCATTCAGGTAGTGTTTGATAAGGAAATATGTTGACATATGTATACATGTGGGTCACATAAGTCATTCTAATCGAACCTTAAATATCATCATGATACTGAAAAAGTAAGTGTGTCAATTCGAGCTAATTGGTATGTTATCATATCATCACTCAATCAAGCATAAGTCAAATGTCTATTCAAAACTTGCAAAACATGTTCAGATAATGTGTGGTATGATCTCACTGCGATATTTTGATTCATTGCATTGCATATGTCTTTATTTTAATGTGTGTGCTTTGTGTGTGCAGGCATATGGAATCCTTATTGACACATCAACATCCTTGTTAAACTTAAAAATTTCAAGAAATTTCAAGTTTAGGGGGAGAATAAAATTGAAGAAAAATATCTACAAAAATCCAAAAATATTTTGTTGAATAAGTGTGTTTTTGAATGAACAAGATTATGTGGGTATGAAAAGCAAGAGTATTGGATGTGTTAAAAACAAACCCAAGGTCTTGTAATTTTTTTTTAAGAAATTGCTTCGGGATATGGAAAAATTGGTTGTGCAAAAACAATTTGAAAAAGAAAAAGAAAAATGAATTTAATTGAAATTTAATGTTATTGTCTTGTTTAATGTTGTTTGATAATTAATATGACAAACATTCTTTTTAAGGATATCTTGTCTAATTAATATGTCGGAGAATGTTGCAGGTACAATAAATGCCGTTGGAAAAGTCAACAGACGAGAAAAATGAAGAAAATTGCTTAAGTGTTATAGCCGGGCAAAGATATCAGATGCAACTGTTCATCCGGGTAAAGAACTGTTCTGCCGGGTAAGGTTGTAAGTCTGATACATGCCGGGTGATTGAGGAAAATGTGAAGATGTTATGACCACTGTACAGCCGGGCAATGATCATGTCAAATACAGCCGGGTGAAGGTCATAAATATCTTGCCGGGTGACTAGTGTATACTATACAGCCGGGTAATGAAGAAGTTTTGTTGCCGTGTAAAGGTATGATACTATGTTGACGGGTAATGAAGAAGTGTGTATGCTGTGTGAAGAAGGTTGTCAAAGGTTGCCGTGTAAAGAAGAAAGCAAGCCGGATGAAGAAGGAAAGCAACTGTGTTGCCGGGTGATGAATAAGGTTGCCGGGTGATGTTTTGATAACAACTATTCTGCCGGGTGATGAATAAAAACCATCAGGTGTAGTTGTTCCTTAACCTTTACCCGTCACTACAGTGACTTACCCGTATCTATAGTGCTTGACCCGTCAAGTGAATTTCACATGTTGGTGACTTGTTTTATGTACTTGACCCGTATCTACAGTACATGACCCGTCACTACAGTACTTGACCCGGCAAAGTTTATTGGGCCTATTTTGCTTTTGTTGACCCGACACTTAAAGTTTGACCTAAATTTTTTTTGACGATACAAATACCGCCTCTTCACAAACACTTATCATTTCACACACTTTCACTTTCACACAAACACTCTGAACATCAAATCGCCTTATTATCATATTCAATCTGTTGCTCTATAACAAGATTAATCGATTGAATAAGGTAGAGATTAAGTGTTTTTGACCTAAATCGACCTGCAAATCAACTGTTAAAAGGAAAAACGATGATGAACAGTGTTTTGAACTTGAATCGACACTTTGATTTTGAGCGTTAAAACTGAAATCGAATGTTGCTTTAGGGTTAAAATCTGTCGATTATCAACATTCAATCACTCATTTGCACTAAAACACCTTAAAATCAACTGAATCAAGTGAAATGTTCTTAACTGATAAAAATCGCCATTGATGAACTTTGAAGCTTTTAAAAGTTAAACATCAAAAACAATGAAATATCTGCTTAAAAGTGATTAAACTTGTTAAAACTGAACCAAAACATGATAAACTTTGTCATCATAAATTTGTCAAAATTTTGCCTAAGTGATTAACTGTTAAAAGTTTAAACATGAAGTATAATTTTTAAAATTCAATGTTGTTTGATTAAAATGATGAAAATCAGGTTATGAGAACAATCTAGGATTTAAACTGATTATGTTAATGTTTTGCTTTCTAACTTTTAGTTCAACACTCATTAAAATTTGTGATATGTTTAATGAAGAATCTAATACATTTGCCTTGTTTTGTGTTGTTTGTGTTTTTAACAGATGGAAAATCTCAAGTTTGAACCTAAGCACAATTTGGTAGCATGCTTAGATGAATCACTTCCTGAGACAGAAGGTTATAGAGATATGATTAAGTTCATCAAGAGGACTAAGTATGTATATGCTATATGTGCCAAACCGGTCATATATGCAAGGCTGATCAAGAGCTTTTGGAGGTCAGCAGAGGTTGTGAGGAATGAGAATGGTGATGCTATGGTTAGAGGGCATATCACTAGGGATTGGGTACTGAATGTTACAGAAGATGCTATTAGGCAGGCCCTAAGGATTGATGAAGATGAGGTTGGTATGTTAGATGAACTGACCATGGAGGAATGTAAATCTGGATTTGTTAACATGGGACATCCACCTGTGTTTCCAAAGTCGCAGTTTTACAGAGCTAAGTTGGGAAGGAAGTACAAGTTGCTGTGTTATGTAGTGCAACAATGCATGTCCAGGAGGAGTGCAGGCTTTGATAACTTTCCTTCGGATATTGCTTAATTGTGGCAATAGCAGAGAACAAGCCATTTAACATGTCGAGGTAGATAATGAATGGTTTCGTTTTCAACTTGGTGAAAGGAAAAAGATTTAAGTTCCTCATGTACCCGAGGTTCTTACAGCTGATGATAAACATTGCTTATCCTATCATCAGATCTGAGGGTTACGCTGGAGGCATTTTGTATACTGAGGACATGAACGATCTCTCTTACCGAAAGATGAGTATCGGGAATATGCCTGATGTTGAATTGTTTGATTATATGAGAGATATAATCAACAATGAAGAAGATGTAGAAGGTATTTACTATCATATATCTCATGGAGAGATTGTTGATCCACTGGACCTTGTGGATGAGGTGCCAGATAATTTGTTGGATGATGACGAGTACTTTGCTCGTCATCCAGAAGATGAAGTAGATGATGGTAATGATGAGGATGATAGTAATAATGATGATGGTGACAATGATGATGATAGTGATGGTGATGATGGTAATAATGATGGTGGTGATGATGCTGAATCTGAATCTAATTCAGAGGAGGCTGAGCCAATGGAGACTGAGGCAGAAGGAATTGAGAATGTAGAGATAGAAGAACCTGCTGAGGTTGCTTCTGTGGTTGAAGAAGTTGTTACTGAGATTCCAAGAGATGTTTCTGTACAGTATGTTCGAAAGAAGAAGAAAACAGTAGAAAAACCTGAGGAGATTAATGTTTTAGAGATTGCACAGACAGTAATGGCCGAAGCTGAATCTATTGCACAGATAGATGAAGTGGATGCTGGCATTACTGATCCTATTACTGATGATATTCCCACCGCATTACCACAAATTGCTGAAAACATTGGACAAGATTTGGAGTCTTCACCAAATGTTGTGCCAAGTATTGATGAAGTTTATGAAGAGAAAGAGAAGCGGATTGCAGAACTGGAGGAGATAGTTGAAAAGTTGATTGCAGCTAATAATTTGTTGAAAGCATCAAATGATCGCAAGAAGAAAAGGTTTGATGAATATTGGGATATTCACAGCCAGAATCTGAAAATTTTCAAAAAATTGGATGAAGATCACGTTAAACTTGTTGATGAACATGTGATGTTGAAAGGAGACTATGAAAAACTTAAGGATGAGCATGAAAATCTGAAATTTGATTACAAAGAATTACAAGCTGAGTGTAATACTTTGGAAGCAGAGAAAGAGATGTTAGAAAAAGAGTTGGAGGATATGAAACCGAAAAAGGCTGGCTCATCTTCTGACAAAGATTTTTCTGATGAAGTTATAGTGACTGAAACGAATGTGCCTAAAGTGTATTTGACTAGAGCTAGAGGAACTACAAATGTTGGTATGTTGGTAGAATCACCAATTATCATTCCCGATGAAGCTGCTGCTGAAATTGTCAATATGGACAAAGCTGAGGGAAAGAGGAAGATAGATGCTGTTCCGGAAATTTTTGGTGATGAAAGAAGCTCGAAAAAGGCGAAAATTGATGAACCAGTGCAGATTGAGCCGATTCAATCTGTAGCTGTGGTTGAGATTGAGAAAGTTACTGAGACTGAGAGTGTGTTTGAAGCTGAGACTGAGATTGTATCGGAAGCTGAAACCGAAGTATTTGAAGCATCAGATAGTGAGAAAGATGTTGGCTCTGGAGATACAGTTCAGATTGAGCCGATTCAATCTGAAGCTGTGAATGTGACTGAAACAGAAGCTGAAGTGGCTAGTCAGTTTGAGCCGGTTCAAACTGATGAAGCACCTATGATAGAGGCGTTGGATGATTTAGACATAGATTGGACTGAGTCTGAGGATGAAGCTGAGCCAGAACCAGTACAGAATACTGTTGAAGAATTGCCAGATGATTTGGATCAGAGGTTTGCTTATTTAGAGAGAATGAAGTATAACTCTGTATTTTTGAATGGGTTGACAGTGAGTCAGATTAATGAGGAGTATGAAAAGTGTATTACTGCTCAAGATAAAGCTGAAGCTGATCAGAAAGAGTTCGTGGTTGAGATGGGTGAATGGACTCCGATGCAAGAAAGCTTAAATATCGAAGACTTACCTCCTACTGAGCTTTATCATCAAAACCCAGATGAAATGACTGCGTATGAGATGCGAAGTTGGTTGAGTTCGAGGAACTATCCGTATAAAACTTTGCAAAGGTTGAAATCTGGTTCTTTGAGGAAGATAGTGGTCAGTTTCATGAAAACAGAGAAAATGTACAATAGGATGTTTTATTTGGATTATAACAATCCTCAGTACTTTGAGCTGACGAAGAGATTTAAAGTACTTGGTCCAAAAGAGATTCCAGTGATGGCATTACCTGAAAATGCACACAAGAAAAGACACGAACTGATGGATATGTTTCCTAGCGAAGCTAAATCCTACAATATTCCAATGGAGGTGCGTGAGTCTTGGCATAAGTCAGCAACAGCAGGTGACGTGGTTAGGTCACTGCTAAGCAAAGGACAGTCGATTGCTGAGTTGCTTGACTCAATGATTGTGCCTGAAAAGAATAAGAAGGTGAAGATAATCGCATGGAAATACGACGAAGTATTTGATGCTTTTATGATAAAGAGAGTGAATGGGTTATGTGACATCTATCATTACTACTCGAGCATCTTCAAATTGGAAGTTCAGGACTTGAAAGAATTACACAAACTAAGATTGATAAATCACACGCATGCTGAGCGTGGTGATAAGTGTGTAATATTGCTTGATGCTGGAATGAGTCGAACTGCTAAGTTTCTTGACTTTAGAGGCCAACAAGAAGATTCTGCATATGTACAAGCAAAGAAACAAAGGAAGAAGAAGAGACTGGTTGTGACTGAAGATATGTACCTTGAAGAATTCTCGGATGAATACTTTGACAAGGTGACAGATCCTGGTTTGAAAGTGATAGATGGTTCGCAATCGACAAAGCCTATACTCAAAGCGTTTTACAATCAGGAAACGTTTGAACTGAAGCTTGTTCGGAATTTGGAGGATTGGGATAAGGATATGATCACACTCTTTAGTACTTTTGAGTTGAAACTGCTGCATCCGTCATACATTGAGTTTTTGCGAAGTTACAAGATTGAAAAGTGCAAAGATAAACTTGCTGAAGCTGACAGAAAGTTATTTACTGTGATGATAGAAGTAATTGCTGCTGCTTCGGAGAAGATTCGTGTGAGAAAGGCTTTACTCAATTCTAATCTCGTGAGGGTTGATATACCAGAGATAGAATATATGCGGATCAGTAGGAAGGGTACATTGGAGGTGAAAGTTCAAGGCCAAGAGATGCCATTTGAGTTTTATGCTAATATCGATTTTGCAGGTTTGAATCTGGATTCGCTTAGACGCATGAATGCTCTACCAATTCTGACGAATGAATCCAAGCCTCGACAAGCTAAGATCGCTGAAAAGTTCAAATCCTGTATTGAAGAAGCTTTGAAGGAACAAGAAGAATATAAAGGTCGAGAGTTGCTGAACGTAAAAGAAGAACCAGAAGATTGGTAGAAAAAGATTGAAGATTGATGCTGATAAAAGAAGAAAAAGATTGAAGTTTTTGAAGATCCAAAGATAAATCTTAGGGGGAGTACTGTTAGGGTTATTTCCTTGTTAAGATTTACTTTGTATTTTGTTTATTGTTTATATGTTTGTAAATAGTTTAGGGTCTATTTTGTTATATTCCTTAAACTTGTAATTGGTTGATATAAGCATGTAGTTTGTGTGTGTGAGGAGAGAGGCTATATCACTTTTACACTGTTAGAGAGAGAATTAACTGTGTGTGATTTTGTTTCTCCTGCACCTTGTACTACGAATTGCTTTGATCATCAATATACAGAGAATTATTAGTATGGATTGTGTTTGTGATTGAATCGTTTGTTTTGTACTTGTTATTCTGATCATTGTGAGCGATTGAACGATCCAATTGAACCTATCAGTAGAATATTGGAAGACATTATTTTTGAAAAACTAGTTGCATATGGATTTAAAATCACTAGATCTAGATATTCAAATGTGTTTATGATATTAATGATTTTAATTAGTTTAAAATGTGTTTTCATAAAGTAAATGTTTGTTTTACACAAGACATTGGAACTAGTTACAAGACATGGATATTGGAAAAGTCTTAAAAAGACATTAAATGTGATTTTTGTACATTTCTATAAAGATTTATAAACTATTTTATATTCTGGAATAAATCATATTTTTAAATATTTATGAACTTCATAAAACAAGTATTTTAAATGTATTATAAGAAAGATGTGATTAAACCTTACAAATAACGGTTTTTGATACGAAAATACGCGTAAAACGCATCGATTTTAGCTTAAAAATGTAAATATGTAAAAATATTATTTTCAACAGATTATAAAGTATATTTTTATATAAAGATATGAGATTTAAAGTTTGGTACAAAAACTTAGAGTTTTAAACTCAAAAACGTGCAAACTATGTACCCGAAAAAGCCGAAAACGACGATTTTCGACTCTAAAACGTAATATTTTTGTAAACTGATTTAGATCAGAAACTTTGGACATATTTTTAAGTTAACATACTGATCTAAAAGCATTTAAAAAGTAATGACAAAAATACGGGTATTGGGTTGCTTTCCGTGACCCGAAAACGTTCCCGAAAATGTTGGAATTGACATGTTTAGCTAATATTGTGATTTTTATTGAAAATGTATGAAATATGATTTTTGTTATGTGAAAATATGTTTAGATATATATAATTTCATATGATTAATAAGTTGTTTATGAAAACGTGGTTAAATGTCCCGTTAAGTGTTAACCGTTATGTTGAAATTGCATACTAGTTAACTAGAGAAAAATGTATATTTTTCTAAGTGTTATGAACTTTACTTATGACATTAGAATATTAAATTTTATTTTCCTAAGTATATGAATAATATTGGATAAGTAAAAGTGTTTGTTTTACTTAGAAAAGTTAAAGTACTAAATATGACTTTTATGTGTCATTTCATGTGTGTTATATGTGGTTATGTGATTAGTAGTATGAAAACTAATCAGAGTTATAACAAAATAACAAAGTGTGTTATTATATATGTAATATTAATCGAAGGCAAAGATCACCAACGGGTCATTAAAATTAAGGGTTGTTTTTGTAAATGAAATTGTTTTCACATGAGTCTAGTTAGGTTTTGGTGAACAACCTACACGGTTTTAGACTTGATATATATGTGCATCTTTTGAACGGGTCCTTTGTGTATAGGATGTTCTTAGGTGGTGTTATTGTTGGGCTTATATGTTCTAGCTTTTGGCGTATCCACTGTGAGTTCTTCGGCCCCTTTTTAACTAACGTCTTATTTAACTGTTTTGGGGGAAAAACATGTATTTATTTAACTTGTTTTGATATGAATTGGGAGACATGTGAGTTCTTCGGCCCCTTTTTAAATAATGTTTTATTTAACTGTTTTGGGGGAAAAACATGTATTTGTTTAACTTGTTTTTATATGAATTGGGAGACATGTGAGTTTCTTCGGCCCCTTTTTTTTTACTAACGTTTTATTTAACTGTTTTGGGGGAAAAACATGTATTTGTTTATAATGTTTTGATATGAATTGAGAGACCTATGAGTGTCTCGGCCCCTTTTTAAATAATGTTTTATTTAAATATTTTCGGGGGAAAAACATGTATTTGTTTAACTTGTTTTGATATGAATTGGGAGACGGGTATTGTTGTTGACCAAAATGATGGCATGAGTGTTTGATGATTTTACGCGTAATGCCCTCTCATAATCATTAATTTCTCTTGGAGTGAGAAACCACAGGTTATATTGGTAGATCTATCGGGATTGGAATTCCGCCCCTCGTGATCAGTCGCTCTGATCGTGTTGACATGCGGGGGAATATAAGTTGATTGTTGTGAGAGAACTTCGTTTCTTGGTTTGATTATGGACTCATGACTTTGATGATTCATTTGTCTTTGGGCCTTGCAAACCCTTTGACGTACGGTCTTGTTGATGTCTCAAAGCCAAGCATATCTATTGTGAATGAAAAATGACTTTACTTTGATTAAAACCCGAAAACTCACCAACTTTATGTTGACTCAGTTTTTTTACATGTTTTTCAGGTACAAAGTGTTGGGCATGGGAATTTGTGGAAGGATAGTTTTTGGACTACAAACTCCACATTTGGTTTATGTGTTTTGGGACCTCCTTGTTTAAAATTTTGTTTGATTTTACTTCAAACAATCTATGCTTTATTAAGACAATATCGTATTTTATTTTCTTAATGAAAAATTGTGGGATGTTGACGTATCAACATTAACACTTTTAATTACCTTTTAAATTAATGTGGATGTTTGCTTTATAATTAATGGGTGCCAACTTCGCTCTAAACACCAAATACTCGTGACTTCCGCTGCAACGATTTTTGGGGTGTGACAGAAGTTGGTATCAGAGCCAATGGTTATAGCGAACTAGAAAAGTTTTTGAAAAATTCTAGACTATAACTTGAAAGTTTTTGAAAAATCTTTAAGTCCCAAAAACACTTCCAAAATTCCCAAGCATTTTTGTGTGCGTTTTGATTTTTAGATTGTATATCTAAGAATACCTTGTGTGGTTTGAATTGATTGCATATCTAAATATACCTTGTGTGGCTTATAATTATTAGATTGGATATCTAAGTGTACCTTGTGTGCTTATTTGATATAAATATATTTTAAGTGCCTTTTAAGCTATGAATTAAGTACGAATATGCCTTTTGTTGTCACAAATGCCTGAAAGAGTCCCCGAGACACGCGTCTCACTTAGCACCACTTTAGGGTCAGTTGTTGAGTCCGTGGTTGATGTAGAGTGATGATGTTCAAGACATCATATCTTCGAATGAATTGAAGCGAACCCCCGAGCACTGCATAGTATATTCCTGGAGACGTAGAAAGATCTTCCATATGGTTATTCATGATGAGGTTGTACCCGAACCCAACAGGGTAAGGGAGTCGGCGGTTGATTCCCCAGGTGTAGAGCGCGGTTTTTCGTCTATATTCAAGATCGACGACTCGTCTTGTACTCCACGTTTAGATTCCATGATCGAAAAAATCTATCGAACGTTTTCTCCTTACTCTTACCGCAAGGTGTGCTTAGTACGAACGCTAGATCGATGAATTACAAGATAGAGATGCAGATCGTGTTTGACGCGTGCCAGATGATGCGTACCCGGTTGACTTCTCTCGAGGAGAGAACTACGTTAAAGGCGCTCGTAGATGATTCGTTAAATCGATAGAATAAAATAAATAAATAAATAAAAATGTAATAAAACTTTATATCGGTAAAGAATTCTACGATCTCACTAAATTCTGTTATTCCGAACTAAGCCCTTCCTTTTCTTCTGATGATCGTTAGGTCGGTAACTTTAGTAGCCATTTTGGCGGAGAATATCGATGATAATTCACGATTTTGTTATTGATTGGTTGATTATGTTATATGGTATTACGTACGATACTCGAACATTTAACACCATGATGTGAACTATACCTTATGATATTTATTAATATTTTGTTTGTTAGAAATAAAATACGCCCCCGGTAATTCGAATGACACCTTCGGGTGGAGGTATAGGATTTAGCCTAGTTAATAGCTCCACATGGTAACGCTGCTCTGGAATAGTGTGACACTAGTTTAACAATAGGACGTGGTAGAGGACGTGACGTTTCAGATGGTAACCTTATTGACATCTTAGTATTAGTAGTTCTTTAGGTATTAGATCATCTAAGCATGTATGGATGATTTTAGGAGCTTCTCGAAATAGTTAAATCAAGTGGTAATCACTGATTTTATTGAACTATGGAAAAAGGAATCTATAGTGAGGGTGTACTTATGAGACTTTTCAAGTTTGTCACCCATGAATTTTTACTGGTTCTGAAAGTCCACTTGACATGGTGAGATGGATTGCGAAAATGAGTCGGATATGGCAATAGGCAATTGCCCAAGACGGCCAAAGAGTTAAGTATGCTACATGTACGTTTCAGGATGAAACGTTGACGTGATGAAATACGTTAATCCGGAATTCGGATGAAGTTACTGTTTATGGTCTTTCATGGAACGATCTGAAGGAAAGATTGTTACGGGAGTATTTTCCCCGAAACGAGTTTTGTGCCAAAGGAATTATAAGCGTTATGTGGTTTAAACTCTAGTAAGTTAAGTAAGATATATATTACTGAATTAGCTAATGGAAATAAAATGGGGACTAGTGAATTATTTAGGATTTTTCCTAGAAATTAGAAAGTCATTCCTTTAGTATAGATCTTTACCCGTTAAACTTGGTAGTTCCGATGTAGTTATCGGTGTGGATTGATTGATTGGACATTGTGCCGAGGAAGTTTGTTTTGAAAGGATTGTTCGGCTTCCGTTCGAAAACGGTGAAGCTTTAACTGTTTTAGGAGATAAAGGAAAGTCTTCTTTAAAAATTGAAATATCATGAAAGCTTATGAGTATTGGAGCAAAGGATGTCCGATGTTTTTACTTAGTTAAATTTATCAATGCCAAGGACGTTGAACAAAAGTTTGGGGATCACCTGTGTTGTTCGTTATGAAAAATGATGGATCATTTAGGATGTGTATAGATTTTTGAGAAAGTTGAATGAACTTATAATTAAGATTAGATATATGTTGCCTAGGATTGATGATTGTTCGATTAGCTACACGTGGTAGTTATTATTCTAAGATTGATATTCGATATGGCTACCATTAGTTGTTAATAGCCGAAGATGATGTCCCGAAAACTGCTCTTAGGACGCGTTATGGACATTATGAGTGTTTGGTCATGCCGTGTAGTTTTTTTTTTTAAAAAAATGTACCTGTAGTATTCATGGAGTTTATGAATAGGTTGTGTAGACCTTATTTGGATAAATTTAGAATAGTATTCACTGACGGTATACTTATTCATTTACAAACCAATAGAGATCATGAACATCTTCTAAAGTTGATTCTAGAAATGTTATGAAATGAGAGATTTTATGCTATGATTTCAAAATGTGAGTCCTGGATTAGGGAAGTTTATTGTCTTGGTCACGTGATCAATGAAAAAGGTATTCATGTAGATCCAGCAAAGACTGAGGCCAATAAGATTTGTGAAGCGCCAAAAACTCCTACGGAGGTGCGTTAATTTTTAGGATTAGCTGGTACTACCAAAGGTTTATTGAAAACTTCTCTAAATGATGTAGCCATTGAAGTTATTAACCCGTAAGGATGGGAAATCCGATCGGTTATATGATCAAGAGTTAGCATTCTAGACGATGAAGCACAAGCTATGTTGTGCGTCTATATTGTCACTCCCAGAAGTAACAGATGATTTTGTAGTATGTTGTGATACGTCTCGTTTAGGTCTTACGTGTGTCTCGATTCAGAGAGAAGATGTTGTATCTTAAACGTCTAAGAAACTCAAAGTGCATGAAAAGAATTACACTACGCATGGCTTGAATTTAGCATGTCTTTGATGAGAAGGAGCTCAATACGAGACGACGACGTTGGGTCGAGTTATTGAACGACTATGACTGTGATATTCCTATCACCTAGGAAAAGCCAAGGTTGTTGATGATGCACTAAGTAGAAAGGAAAGATAGAAACCTTTGCGTATGCGCGTTAGAATTAGCTCTTTAGTCGTATCTCACTTCCCAAATACATGATGCTTAGAGTGAAGCTCTAAAGGTAGAAAATTTGGGAAATGTAAGGATGTGAAGGAACTTTATTGGTGGTCCAATATGAAAAGAGAGTTAGCATCTCTCGTTAGTAATGTATAACATGTTCTAGGGTTAAAGCTGAATATCAAAAGCCTTTAGGAGTTTTGCAGTAACCTGAAATTCCACAATGGAAATGGGAGCGAATCACGATGGATTTCATAACGATGTTACCCCGCAAATCTAGTGGTAATAACACTATTTGGGTAATTGTTGATCGTTTGACGAAATCTGCTCACTTGTTGCCCTTTAAGGAATCTTTCAAGTAGGATAGTTTTAAAGGATCTACCTTGAGAAGTTAGTATCTTCTGATAATGTGTCTGTCTCGATCATTTTAGATAAAGATAGTCGTTTTACTTCGAGGCGTTAGAGAGTTTTGTATAAAACTATGGGTACTCGTTTGGATATGAGTATGGTGTATCACCACAAAGATTGTCAGAGTGAACAGACGATTCAAACTCTGAAAGACTTGTTACGAGCATGTGTGATTGATTTTGGTAGGAATTAGGATAGCCTCCTACCTATAGCTTAGTTTTCTTATAACTATAGTTATCGCGCTAGTATCAGGGCCACTCCGTGTTGAGGCTCTGTATGAAAGAAAATGCCGTTCACGACTTTGTTGTGCTAAAATAGGTGAAAAAGAATTATGTACCCGAGATTATCCAGGAAACTACAGATAAAGTTTTCCAAGTTATGAAAAGATTTGAAGCCGTTGTTTATCGGCAAAAGAGTTATGTGGATAATCGGATGAGACCATTAGAAATCCGAGTAGGAAATCATGTGTTTTCGAAAGTGTCACCTTGGAAAGGTGTAGTTAGGTTTGGCAACCAAGGGAAGTTTAGCCCCCGGTATATAGGACCATTCGAGATTTTGAAAAGGATTGGCCTAGTTGCTTATCGACTTAAGTTACCTAGTGAGCTTAGTGGTGTGCGTGACGTGTTCCGTGTCTTGAATTTGAAAAAGTGTTTGTCCGACGAGACATCGATGATACCGTCTGAGGGAGTTCGTATTGATGATAAACTCCATTTCGTTGAGGAACCAGTAGAGATTTGGACTCGAAAGATCAAAAACTCATGCGATGTTGTACCGATTTGGCAAGATTAGATGTAATTCTAAATGAGGATCATATTATTCGTAGGAACGTCGAGACTGAAATAAGTAATAATACCCTCATTCATTTCTATCTAAATCAAAATAGGACTTATCGAGGTAAAATTTCGGGACGAAATTTCCTAAACGGGGGAAGACTGTGACACCCGGCAAATTTCGGTCAATATTCGTACTAGCTTAAAACGTGCTTAATTTTTTAAATGCGTCATTTGACTTAATTATGATAATTAAAGTATTATTAAAGTTAGATAAGCCCATTTTTGTGCATTGTTTTGCATTTCGTGATTTTTGAAATTTCTTAATCGCGTAGCGGTTAAATTCCCGATAATGAACGTTGGTGACTGCCTGATAAATTTTAAATGACCAGTGATTGATATAATGCTCGAGATAGCATCAAATAATATATTTTGGGTGTGTATAAGTGAAAACATAAAAAAAAAACTAAAAGCGATGTATTTTATCCGATGTTTTTTCGGTTATCGCGTGTGTTTCAGTTTTTGCCCGGTTTTACTACCAGTACACAACCCAGAGTACAGTAAAATAATTATTAATATGTTTTTACTATTTTAAGTATGGAATAATAATATTTGAAGTATTAAAGTATAAAGTCTAATATTTGAAATTAACTTTAAAACTAAACGGGATTGAGTAGTGTAGTGTTTTTATAAAGATTTTTATATAAAAACACCATTTTTCAAGCATTGGGCCGTCCCCCCTTGTCCCATTTTAATTTATTTATAAAAAAAAAATAATAAAGATCTTTGTTGGGCTTAGGATAATTTGAAGATCTTGACAAGATATTTTAAAAGATTTCTTGCAACACTCCACCTAAACCCTAAAACCCATTACCCATTTCCACACACTTCACCTTCCTCCCTTCTCTCTCCCTCCCTCATAAACGTCCCCTCTCTCTCTCCCTCTCCATTTTCGGCCACAACATCACAACACACCTCCACAACTCTTCTTCTCATCTCTTGCAAGTTCTAGTGCTCTACAAGTGGTTTGAAGACCATACAAGCAAGAAAAACGGTTCTAAGGGTTGTTTGAAGGCCAAAACCATCTTCTACCATCTCATTTTCATCTTGTTTTTCAAGGGTATGAACCCAAAGTTTGTGGTATTTTGTGTTATTCAAAATCTTATTTTTGAAAGGTTGTTCACCAAATCTAAAACAAACAAAAAGGTAATGATTTTTAAGATGAAAATGGGTTTTTGAAAATGAAAATGGTGTGTGTGAGTGAGAATCCGTATGTGTGTGTGTGTGTAAATCAGTGTGTGTGTGTATCCGTATATGTATGTATGTATATGTGAAGATGTGTCATTTCATGTAAAAAGGTTTACACATGTGTAAAGAAATGATTACTTGATGTTTTGTGCAAAGGAAATGGGATGAAATGAAGTGTAAGTCATGTATGTTATCATGAAAAGGTATGATTTATGTATGTATATATGTATATCCGTAGGTGTATATGTATGTATTTGTATATGTTTTGGTTGAAAATCATATAAAGATTGTTATGTGTTTGCATTAGAAATGGCTAGATCTACACATGCAAAGTGGTTTGTAATGAAAACAAGTTAATAATATCACTAGATGATTATGTTTTCCATGTTAAAGTGTTAGAAAAATGGTTTTAAAAATTATATTCATATGGTAGAATATTGGAAGACATTATTTTTGAAAAACTAGTTGCATATGGATTTAAAATCACTAGATCTAGATATTCAAATGTGTTTATGATATTAATGATTTTAATTAGTTTAAAATGTGTTTTCATAAAGTAAATGTTTGTTTTACACAAGACATTGGAACTAGTTACAAGACATGGATATTGGAAAAGTCTTAAAAAGACATTAAATGTGATTTTTGTACATTTCTATAAAGATTTATAAACTATTTTATATTCTGGAATAAATCATATTTTTAAATATTTATGAACTTCATAAAACAAGTATTTTAAATGTATTATAAGAAAGATGTGATTAAACCTTACAAATAACGGTTTTTGATACGAAAATACGCGTAAAATGCATCGATTTTAGCTTAAAAATGTAAATATGTAAAAATATTATTTTCAACAGATTATAAAGTATATTTTTATATAAAGATATGAGATTTAAAGTTTGGTACAAAAACTTAGAGTTTTAAACTCAAAAATGTGCAAACTATGTACCCGAAAAAGCCGAAAACGACGATTTTCGACTCTAAAACGTAATATTTTTGTAAACTGATTTAGATCAGAAACTTTGGACATATTTTTAAGTTAACATACTGATCTAAAAGCATTTAAAAAGTAATGACAAAAATACGGGTATTGGGTTGCTTTCCATGACCCGAAAACGTTCCCGAAAATGTTGAAATTGACATGTTTAGCTAATATTGTGATTTTTATTGAAAATGTATGAAATATGATTTTTGTTATGTGAAAATATGTTTAGATATATATAATTTCATATGATTAATAAGTTGTTTATGAAAACGTGGTTAAATGTCCCCTTAAGTGTTAACCGTTATGTTGAAATTGCATACTAGTTAACTAGAGAAAAATGTATATTTTTCTAAGTGTTATGAACTTTACTTATGACATGAGAATATTAAATTATATTTTCCTAAGTATATGAATAATATTGGATAAGTAAAAGTGTTTGTTTTACTTAGAAAAGTTAAAGTACTAAATATGACTTTTATGTGTCATTTCATGTGTGTTATATGTGGTTATGTGATTAGTAGTATGAAAACTAATCAGAGTTATAACAAAATAACAAAGTGTGTTATTATATATGTAATATTAATCGAAGGCAAAGATCACCAACGGGTCATTAAAATTAAGGGTTGTTTTTGTAAATGAAATTGTTTTCACATGAGTCTAGTTAGGTTTTGGTGAACAACCTACACGGTTTTAGACTTGATATATATGTGCATCTTTTGAACGGGTCCTTTGTGTATAGGATGTTCTTAGGTGGTGTTATTATTGGGCTTATATGTTCTAGCTTTTGGCGTATCCACTGTGAGTTCTTCGGCCCCTTTTTAACTAACGTCTTATTTAACTGTTTTGGGGGAAAACATGTATTTTGTTTAACTTGTTTTTATATGAATTGGGAGACATGTGAGTTCTTCGGCCCCTTTTTAAATAATGTTTTATTTAACTGTTTTTGGGGGAAAACATGTATTTGTTTAGCTTGTTTTTATATGAATTGGGAGACATGTGAGTTCTTCGGCCCCTTTTTAACTAACGTCTTATTTAACTGTTTTGGGGGAAAAACATGTATTTGTTTAACTTGTTTTGATATGAATTGGGAGACATGTGAGTTCTTCGGCCCTTTTTAAATAATGTTTTATTTAACTGTTTTGGGGGAAAAACATGTATTTGTTTAACTTGTTTTTATATGAATTGGGAGACATGTGAGTTTCTTCGGCCCCCTTTTTTTTACTAACGTTTTATTTAACTGTTTTGGGGGAAAAACATGTATTTGTTTATAATGTTTTGATATGAATTGAGAGACCTATGAGTGTCTCGGCCCCTTTTTAAATAATGTTTTATTTAAATATTTTCGGGGGAAAAACATGTATTTGTTTAACTTGTTTTGATATGAATTGGGAGACGGGTATTGTTGTTGACCAAAATGATGGCATGAGTGTTTGATGATTTTACGCGTAATGCCCTCTCATAATCATTAATTTCTCTTGGAGTGAGAAACCACAGGTTATATTGGTAGATCTATTGGGATTGGAATTCCGCCCCTCTTGATCAGTCGCTCTGATCGTGTTGACATGCGGGGGAATATAAGTTGATTGTTGTGAGAGAACTTCGTTTCTTGGTTTGATTATGGACTCATGACTTTGATGATTCATTTGTCTTTGGGCCTTGCAAACCCTTTGACGTGCGGTCTTGTTGATGTCTCAAAGCCAAGCATATCTATTGTGAATGAAAAATGACTTTACTTTGATTAAAACCCGAAAACTCACCAACTTTATGTTGACTCAGTTTTTTTACATGTTTTTCAGGTACAAAGTGTTGGGCATGGGAATTTGTGGAAGGATAGTTTTTGGACTACAAACTCCACATTTGGTTTATGTGTTTTGGGACCTCTTTGTTTAAAATTTTGTTTGATTTTACTTCAAACAATCTACGCTTTATTAAGACAATATCGTACTTTATTTTCTTAATGAAAAATTGTGGGATGTTGACGTATCAACATTAACACTTTTAATTACCTTTTAAATTAATGTGGATGTTTGCTTTATAATTAATGTGTGCCAACTTCGCTCTAAACACCAAATACTCGTGACTTCCGCTGCAACGATTTTTGGGGTGTGACAAGAATCATGGTCAAAGTCAGAACTCACAACAGTCTTCAAGCTATCAGAACAGAAATCAACGTTTCATGCAAAAGCCATACCAAAGTCTTCCCATGCCAGAACTGAAAGATGAAGGCAAGAAACCAGAAGATCAGACCAAAGCACTTGTAGTTAGTGTGAAAGACGGATATGAATGGAGTGCTTATGCGGAACAGTTTACATATGATCTTACATCAAGTTTAGCACTGGTATGTGAAGTCTCTTTTGAGCTTCAAGGTGCGGCAAAAGATTCCCAAATTTGGAACAAAAAGAGTCCCAAATGTGGTCCATCACCAAACAAAATTTCAAAAAGGAATTCAGAAGATTCCCAAGGGGAACGATAGGAAACTAAAATTCCAAAATGGAATTCAAAAGAAATCCCAAAGTGGACCAAATCCGAATAGAACCCAGATTCCACATTGTTTATGATTGTAAGTGACCAGGTTTTTGTGCAATATGCATTCAAGTGGTGGTTGAAGAGGAAATATGTTGTCATATGTATTCATGAGGGTCACATAAGTCATTTTAATCGAACCTTAATCTCATCATGATACTGAAAAAGTAAGTGTGTCAATTCGAGCTAATTGGTATGTTATCATATCATCACTCAATCAAACATAAGTCAAATGTCTATTCAAAACTTGCAAAACATGTTCAGATAATGTGTGGTATGATCTCACTGCAATATTTTGATTCATTGCATTGCATATGTATTTATTTTAATGTGTGTGCTTTGTGTGTGCAGGCAAATGGATTCTTTATTGATACATCGACATCCTTTTTAAACTTAAAAATTTCAAGAAATTTCAAGTTTAAGGGGAGAATAATTGAAGAAGAAAAATATTTACAAAATCCAAAAATTGTTGAAATAAGTGTGTTGAATGAAAGGATCATGTGGTTAATGAAAGCAAATGTATTGGATGTGTTAAAAACAAACCTAAGGTCTTGTGATTTGTTTTGCTTCGGGATATAGAAATATTGGTTGTGCAAAAACATTTTATGAAGAAAAATCAAAGAAAATGAAAAAGGATTTTAATGAGAATTAAATTTGTTGCCCTAATTTCTATTTTTGAATATTTAATGTGACAAACCCTAACAAGGATGTCTTGTCTAATTAATATGTCGAGAATGTTTGCAGGTACAATAAATGCAGTTGAAAAAGTCAACAAAGAGAAAAGTGAAAAATCGTCTAAGTGTTGTTGCCGGGTGAAGATATCAGATGTTACTGTTTAGCCGGGTAATGAAGTGATGATGTTATCAGCCGGGTAATGTATAAGTCACTATTTTTCCGGGTAATGAAGTGATGTTTGTTATCAGCCGGGTGACTAAGTGAAAGAAGGTAGTCGGGTGAAAGAAGGAAATGAAGCCGGGTGACAAAGTTGTAAGTTACTATACAGCCGGGTGATGAAGTGTTTAACACTGTACAGCCGGGTAATAGAATGAAAATTCTATATAGCCGTGTAAATGAAGAACACTGTGCAGCCGGGTAAGTATGACAACTGTACAGCCGGGTGATGAAGAAAAGTTGTCACTATACAGCCGGGTGATGAAAGAGTATCAATGTGCAGCCGGGTAATGAACATGAAGTTATTGTGCAAGCCGGGTGATGATGAGGAATCTACTATTCAGTCGGGTGATGGGTGAAACCAAAACAAAGGTGTAGTTGTTCCTAACTCTGACCCGTCCCTACAGTACTTGACCCGTCTCTACAGTGATTGACCCGTCTAAGTGTTTTTACCTGTTGAATGTTGACCCGTCTCAAAGTTGTGACCCGTCTCAAGACTGTGACCCGTCCCAACAGTACTTGACGCGGCTCAACAGTGCATGACCCGTCCAGGCTTATGGGGCTAAATGTTTACCCGTCCAAAATGTTGACCCGTCTCATTAAGTTTGACCTAATTCTTGAGCCGGCTGAACAACACATATATACCCGCCTTTTCACAAACACTTGTCATTTTTCACAAACACATTCAAGCAAATCCTCTGTAACTCAATCGTCCATATCATATTCAATCGTTGATTCTATAACAAGTTTTAAGGATTGAATAAGGTAGATTTTACATGATTCGACCTTGATAAACTCACTGATTGATCGTAAAAACGAAATGTTGTGATGAACAATAATTGGACTTTGAATCGAAACTTTGATTTTTAGTGTTAAAACTTAAATCGAGTGTTGTAATAGGTGTAATAACTGTCGATCATCAATTTTCATCCATTAATTTGCATCAAACTGCTTAAAATCAACTGAATGAACTGAAATTTTCATATCACTGTCGAACCGCCATTGATGAACATTTGAAATGTTTATGTCTTTGATAATAAATGATGAATCATCTGTTATTGTGTGACAAATCGATGCTAAAAATGAACTAAAACATGTTATACAACTTCATTATGCAAAATTTCAGATTTGTGTTTAAGTGCTTTAAACTGTTAAGTGTATAATGTTACATGATCATTGATTCTCAAAAGTTTTGATGAACAAAATGATGAATATCAGATTGTTAGATTAACTTAGGTGTTAAATGATTATGTGATTTGTTACATTATCACTTTATGTTTAAATTCTTATGCAAATATTGTTATTTATGAATGGAAAGTCTAACACATGTGTCTTGTTTTGTCAAAATAGATGAATGATCTTAAGTTTGAGCCCAAGCACAATCTTGTTGCTATGTTAGATGAATCTATACCAGAAGCTGAAGGGTATAGAGACATGATCAGATTCCTGAGAAGAACAAAGTATGTATATGCTATGTGTGCCAAACCCATTGTATATGCAAGACTTATCAAAAGCTTCTGGAGGACTGCAGAAGTTATTACTGATGAAGCTAGTGTTACTGTGGTTAGAGGAAATATTACCAGACATTTACAATTAACTGTGTCTGAAGAGTCCATCCGGACTGCTTTAAGGATAGATGAAGATGAGATTGGTGCTTCTGATGAGCTAACAACTGCTGAATGTCAGACTTGTTTTATCAATATGGGACATCCTCCCATATTTCCTAAGCATCAGTTTGTTAGAGCAAGATTGGGAAAGAAGTGGAAGCTGTTATGCTATGTCATCCAGCAGTGTATGTCAAGGAGAAGTGCTGGGTTTGACAACTTTCCTTCAGACATTGCATCTCCCATAGTTGCAATTGCTGAGAATCGACCTTTTAATATGTCGAAGTGGATTATGAAAGGTTTCATTTTCAATCTGGTTAAAGGGAAGAGGTTCAAGTTTCTGATGTACCCACGATTCTTGCAACTGATGATTAATATTGCTCATCCTATTATTCGAGAGGAAGGTTTTAATGGAGGGATATTATACACAGAAGATATGAATGCTATATCTTACCGAAAGATGATTATTGGAGGTGTTGAAGGTGTTGAGATGTTTGCTTATATGCGACATATAGCAAACATTGAAGAAGTGTATCATCATATATCACAAGGTGAAGTTGTAGATCCATTGGACCTTGTAGATGAGATGCCTGATAATCTGCTTGATGATGATGAGTACCTTGCTCGTCATCCAGAAGATGAAGATAATGATGAGGATGAGAATGAAGATGAAGATGATGAATCTGATAGTGATGATGATGATAGTGATGATAATGGTGATGGTGGAAATGATGATGTTATTGAAGAAGAAGAAGCTGAATCAGTTTCTGAGGAGGCAGAGCATGTAGAAGAAGAAGTCAATGTTATTGAAGCTCCTAGGAACATCACAGTTCATTATTCTAGATCTCGAAGATCTAAAACTGTGATTGAGCCTATGATTGTTGAGGAGCAGCGTGTTTTTGAAGATGTGAGTGTGCCTAAACCAGTGGATGTTGTTCAGATTGCACAGGAAGTAATTGCCGAAGTGGAGACTGTTGCACAGGCAGTTGATGATGCTGATGCTGGTGTTACTTTTCCTGATCCAGTAGATGTTCCTACAACATCATCTCCTGCAACTCCACTAATTGAACAACCTATGGTGTCTTCGCCAAAAGTTGTGTCAAGTGATATTTTGACTGAAAAGGATAAAGAGATAGAACGACTGAACAAGGTGATAGAAGATTTAATGAAGGAGAATGAATTACTAAAAGCTTCGAATGAGAGAAAGAAGGTTAGACTGAATGAGTTCAGAGAAACCAATGTGAAGAATATGAAGGTGTTTAAAGAACTTGATGATGAATATGAGAAGCTGAAAGAGGACTACAAAGAGCTGTATGCTGAATGTAATACTCTGAATGCAGAAAAGGAGATGTTAGAAAAATGGTTGGAAGAAGCTAAACCAAAGAAGTCAGGATCTACATCTGACAAAGACTTTTCAGATGAAGTGATGGAAGTAACCGGGCCTTCGCAAGAGACAAAAGTTTATTATACTAGAGCACGAGGAACTAAAGCTGTAGGTGAAATGGTCGAAGTACCAATTCAAATTCCCGATGAACCTGCTGATCTTGTCAATCTTGACAAAGCCGAGGGAAAACGTAAACTGGATGATGTACCGGAGATTGTAAAGGAAGATGAGCATGCTAAGAAAGCTAGAACTGAAGAAACAGTTCAGATTGATCCGATTCAATCTGAGCCTGTACATGCAACTGAAGTGCCTGAGGTTGTTAAAGAGCATGAGAATATGAAGGAAGCTGTTATTGAAGAAGCATTTCAGTCTAAGCCGGTTCAAACTAAAAATGCACCTACAATTGAAGCTTTGGATGATTTGGACGAAGTAGACTTTACAGAATCTGAACCGGAAGCTAATCCTGATGAAGATCTACCCATTGATCTTGATGAAAGGTTTGCGTATTTGGAGAAAATGAAGTACAATCCTGTTTATTTGAATGGACTCACAGTCAGTCAAATAAATGAGGAATATGAAAACTGTGTGAATGCGCAAAACAAAGTGGAGGGTGATGAAAAAGAGTTTGTAGTTGAAATGGGTGAGTGGACGCCACTTCAAGAAAGTTTGAACATTGATGATCTTCCGGAAGAGATGACTGCTACAAACATGCGTCAGTGGCTCAGTTCGAGAAACTATCCATACAAGACTTTGAAGAGGCTGAAACGGGAATCGCTGAAGAAGATTGTGGTGAGCTTTCAAAATTCAGAAAAGATGCATAACCGTATGCTCTTTTTGGATTACAACAATCCACAGTACTATGAACTGACCAAACGATACAGAGTGCTAGAGCCTAAAGAGATACCTTTAATGGCGTTGCCCGAAGATGCGCACAAGAAAAGGAAGGAATTGATTGATATGTTTCCGAGCGAGATGAAGTCTTATAACATTCCGATGGAAGTACGAGAGTCATGGCACAAGTCTGCCACATCAGGTGATATTGTTAGATCACTGCTGAGTAAGGGTCAGTCCGTTGCTGAATTACTAGACTCAATGATCGTGCCTGAAAAGTCCAAGGATGTGAAGATTATTGCTTGGAAGTACGATGAGATCTTTGACGCATTTTTAATCAAGAGGGTGAATGGGTTATGTGATGTTTATCATTACTATTCGAGCATTTTCGAGCTTCCAGTTCAAGATTTGAAAGAATTGCACAAGTTGAGGTTAATAAATCACTCACGAGCAGAGCGTGGTGATAAATGTGCTATGTTATTGGATGCTGGGATCAGCCGCATGCCAAAGTATCTGGAGTTTCGGGGACAACAAGAAGATAGTGAATATTTGAAGAAAAAGAAGAGGAACGAGAAGAAGTTGATAGTCAGGGATATGTACTTAGAAGAGTTCTCGGATGATTATTTTGACAAAGTGACCAATCCTGGTTTGAAGGTGATTGATGGTTCGCAAACAACAAAGCCTATTCTGAAGTTCTTCTATAATCAAGAGACTTATGAGCTGAAGCTGGTACGGAATCTGGACGATTGGGATAAGATATGATCACATTGTTTAGTACGTTTGAGCTAAAGCTGCTACATCCATCATACATCGATTATTTGCATAATCACAAGATGGAGAAGTTAAAACATCATGTTGCTGAAGAAGACAAAAGATTATTCGTGATTATGATAGAAGTGATTGGAGCTGCCGCTGAGAAAATTTGATTAAGGAAGGCATTGCTTAATGCTAACCTTGTGAAGATTGACATGCCAGAAATCGAATATTTGAGGGTGACTTCAAAGGGTACCTTAGAAGTGAAGGTCAAAGGAAAGAAGAAACCGTTCGAGTTTTATGCTAATATTGATTTTGCAGGTATCAATTTGGACACTCTGAAACGCATGAAGGATTGTGACATTGTTACAAATGAATCAAAGCCGAGACAAGCAAAGATCGCTGAAAAGTTCAAGTCGTGTATTGAAGAAGCTTTGAAAGAACAAGAAGAACATAAATGAAAGCCATTGCTGGAGGTCAAAGACGAACCTAAAGATTTTGGAGAGATTGAAGTTGAAAAGCAAGAGTTGAAAGCTGAAGAAGAATTTTGAAAGTCCAAAGTTAAATCTTAGGGGGAGTATTGTTAGGGCTCATTCTTGTTAGAAGATTTAATTTGTACTTTGTTTATACATGTTTGTATAGTTTAGGGTTAATTTTGTATTTTCCCTAATGTGTTGATGCATAAAGCATGTTGTGAAAGAATGTTAGAGAGAGAGTCTAGATCACAAGTATACACGCTAGAGAGAGAATTGTGTGTGTGTGATTTGTATTCTCCTGCACATTTGTACTACAACGTTTATGCTTTGATCATCAATACAAGAGAATTATTTAGTAATGGATTGTGTTGTTGATTGAATTGTGTGTTTGTACTTAGATCGTTCTGATTTGCAGCAATATCGATCCAATTGAACCTATCATTGATTATGAAGAAGAGTTTGTTCTGGTCGCTCGACTAGAAGCAATTCGCGTTTTTTTAGCATATGCTTCATTCATGAATTTCAAAGTGTACCAAATGAATGTCAAAGGCGCATTTTCGTATGGACCAATAACCGATGATGTGTACGTCAGACAGCCGCCAAGTTTTGAAGACCTTAGTATCCACATCGTGTATACAAACTGAGCAAAGCTTTATACGGTCTACATCAAGCTCCAAGGATTTGGTACGAGACGCTATCTAAACATCTACTCGAACATGGTTTTACTAGAGGTCAGATTGATCCAACTTTATTCATGAAGCAGGATAATGAAGATCTTTTGTGTGTTCAAGTGTATGTGGATGATATCATCTTCGGATCAACAAGTTCCTCCATGTGCAAAGAGTTTGAGGAAATCATGAAAGCTAGATTTCAGATGAGTTCTATGGGGGAGATCAATTTCTTTCTTGGACTACAAGTAAAACAGTCTGCAGATGGAATTTTCATCAATCAATCAAAGTTAGTTGATAAACTGTTGAAGAATCTCAAGATGCAAGATTGCCAAACTATTAGAACTCCATCTTATGTAAACTACAATATCCAACATGATCCAAAAGGCAAATCTGTTGATCAAACACTTTACAGATCAACGATCGGTTCGCTTATGTATCTTACTGCATCAAGACTAGACATCATGTATGTTGTATATGTATGTGCCAGATATCAATGAGATCATAAAGAGTCGCACCTGATTTCTGTCAAACGTATATTCAGATATCGCAAAGGAAAACCTAATCTCGGGTTATGGTATCCTTATGAAGGAAATTTTAAATTGTATAGTTATCCTGATAGTGATTTTGGTGGTTGTGTGCTCTTTACAGGAAATCAACCACAGGTGGATGCCAGTTTTTGGGTCCTCGTCTAGTCTCTTGTGTGACACCCCGCCCGGCGTCGGAAACACCGGGCTGTCATTGGAATTGGATATCCATAGTAACCAAAGCACATGGTATTTATTTATTAAAGTCTAATAATGATATCATAAGTTTGAAACATGAGTCTTAAATATAAACGACAAGATAACAAAACTGAAAAAGTAAATGCAAATGTCCGTATTAATTAAACTAGGTCCAAGGCAATCCTATGTCTTGGCAAAAGCAGCAAAATAATCATAAGCATCACCTGAAATATGTGAAAATAAAGTTAGCTATTTAAAGCTAGTGAGTAAACCAAACTTGATAAATAATACTATAGAAATCCGAGATCATCTTAATATGTTGCGCAATCTTACACGCATAGCTATTTCATCATATTACTCAACCTTTGACCATAGAACACATAGAACACATTGAACACCATCATTGTATAGCAACTTGTAATCATTTGTCATGAGGAACCAACTCATGTTGCAATTAGTGATAACTGTCATTTAACCGTCTCGATGTGTAAGTTATAAAAAATTGTTTTAGCATCGAAGGAACATAAGCATCACAGTATAGTAACTAGTAACCATTGTATAGAATCGCCGGGTTTAAATCACCTATCGATGTTGTAAAGTGTAGGTGGGTTTGTCAGACCATTAGCGCTAACATTGTACCAGTGGAAATTACAAGTAATATGCTACTTTAAACTACCACATAAGGATTGCATCTTGTCGCGAGTTAAGACTAACACATTTTATGATCTATTTTGGAAAACAAATAGAAAATTGAAAACATTGTATAGTAACTAGAACACATATTCCAGCCCCAAAACGTAAAAGTAAAAAAAAAGGTAGTGGGTTTACTCACCTTGAAACTTGGGGTCGAAACAAATAGTAACTAGTATGAATTGAACCGAGGACTTCCCAAATACTAGAATCACCTAAGTAAATGAGAATCCTAACTTAGTAAAATGTATTGTATAGAAAACTAGAATTGAACAATAGGAGTCTAAGGAAGTTTGAATTCAAGGGTTTCAATTTGGGATTTGGGGTTTTTTGGTAATTGATTCGAAATATATTATCAAATTTAAACATAACGTTTTAAAAATGATAGTTAATAACAATAACTTTTGATAATAATCATAATGATAGTATTGTCTTGCAAACGACGAGTAACTTAAATAATATATTTATCATACTAATCATTTAAAGACGAATTGTATAAGCTAAAAATACTTTAAAATATTTACACGTTTCTGAAGTACTTGAAAGTCCTATACAAAAGTCTACATTTATATACTATTATTTATAAAACCTTTATATATTAAAATACATGTTATAGTATTTTCAAGGTATTAAAAGTAATTTGTAATAGTTAAATTTATAAGACTAACTTCATATAAAATCATGTTTTATATAACTTATAAGATTTTCTTTTACATTTTAACAATGTATGTATTATAGTATTAGTATTGGGTTAGGTTAATTAGAAAAGATGGTAAATAATATAACAAAATAAAAGATAAAAATATATGCTCATCCCTGTTTTCGAACCAGGGACCTCGGAGTCACCACGAAAGCAGTTAAACCACTTCACTACCATTCGATTTTTGTTTAAAAATAGAACAGAATTGATTTTATCTTGTATAAAAAAATAACCCCAAATTCCTATGAACCCTAGATTACAAATCCATGAATTTGATCACGATTACGATAGAGATACAACAATTAATGATAGGGCTTTTGATCAGGACGTAAAAAGGATCATTTTATGGTATTAAACGTACCTGTTCAAGAAAAATTGGTTCGATGAAGATGAAGAACAATGGCGACGGGTCGAGATTTTCAATTGATATAAATAAGCTGTTATAATCAAATTAAAGTTCTAGATTTCTTCAATGAGTCTAGATGAATGAATCCCCATAATCAATTTCAGATCAAAATCACTAATAGGTTATGATTCATGGAGTTGCAGGTTCGGGAGAAAATGAGAATTAATCACTGTATTGTTGATGATGTTGTTTGAAATTGAGTATACAGGGGGTGAAAACGAGTTCAAAGAGGTGTTTTGATTGATTGAATTTAGTTGAATTGGTTTGGAAAACAGTCGAAACGGTTTGGTCTTGATTAAGGTTAATTGAGATTAATTGATGATTTATTAGCTGTTTAAAAGCCGATTGAATGCCATTAGCAAAGTCTAATCACATGAACGACCGATTCAGATGATTGGTTTCAATTAATGCTAGCGTTTTGATCAATTGGATATTATTGGGTTTGAAGATGAAACCGAAAACAATGAATTTGCACAAAAACAGCCGCAACAGTGCAGAAAATTCGCTATTAAGGTGTTGGTTGGGTTCGCAATCCACAGATGATCATTTTACTGTATTTGTTTTTGATGAAAATGACCTAATGTGGCGTTTTAATGGTTGCCGGAGTTGGCAATATTCCGGCCAAACTGGCCGGAGACCTGCAGCCGGAAACACGGGTAATTGGGGTGAGGGCTGGGTTTTAAAATTTTACACTTATGGTCCCTTGGGTTTAGGTTTGTTATTAATTTAGTTTTTAAACTTTAATATAAGTTTGAAATTTGGTAGCTTTGGCCCAAAGTTAATTTATATATTATATTAAGTAATCAACTTAACCGAGTTGAGACGTAAGGTTTATCTAATTGATGGTTTTGGTATGCTTAACTTGTTGTGGACATTAGATGGTTACTTCGAGATTTAATAATAAGTATCTTTATTAATATTTATAACCTTTCTTTTATAAAATACCATTTATATGTATTTTTGGAGATTCAATTATTTGCATTTAATAACTAGTAAACGTTAGATAATAATTTGGTCAATTTAATAAAAATGATACAACATAAAATTCTGACACATTTATTTATATTAATACGGACGTTTTATCACGATGAATTAAATACAAATAAATCGAAACAAAACAATGGATTCGGGTTCGAGTCGGGGGTTTGAGTTTGGGTTTTGGGGCAGATGTCACATCTTGGCAATGCAAAAAGCAAACCAATGTTTCCGTATCCACTGCTGAAGCAGAGTACATTGCTGCATCTGCGGGATGTTCTCAAGTTTTTTTGTTACAAAATCAATTGCTTGACTATGGGTTTAATTTTCTCAACACTCATATTTACATAGACAATACTGCTGCAATGTTCATTACTGCTAATCCTGTTCAACACTAAAAAACAAAGCATATCGAAATTCGATATCATTTTCTCAGAGACAACTCTGAAAAAGGTTTAATAATTTTGATTAAAGTTCATACCGACAAACAACTGGCAGATCTTTTCACAAAATCCTTCTTGTCAGGAAGGTTTGAATTTTTAATTCAATCTATAGGATTAATCAACCATGATTAATTCTTGTTTTAAGAAAACAAAATACAAAATCGTAAAATATAAAATCCAAAAATATAATAAGTCATTGTCATTTAGTGTTTCTCATGTCATTTTGATTATGCATTGTGTGTGTGCAGGAAAAAGAAAAAGAAAAGAAAAGAAAAGAAAAATCATGTCATAAGAATCTGAGTTGCGAAAAGTGAGAAATGATAGATATGCAAAGTATTATCTGATTTATCATTTTCAATAATTAAGACTGATAAGTGTTAATTGATGTGCGAGACAGCTCAGGCAATTAAACTGAACAAGTAGGTTCATTGTTGACAAACTTAAAGCTTAATGATATATGTGTTAAGTTCCATTGTTATACATGTTTAAATATATCTCTTTTGATGAACTGCTAGTGGTGTTACTTTAAACATAATCGGGTAATGATGCAATATAATTCAGTGTGATGAACCGCATCTGTGAGCTTCTTTGTTGTGGTATCCACAGACCTGAAGTCTTACATAAAGTCTTTTTCAAGCTTCAAGGTGCAACAAAAGATTCCAAAATGTAACAGAAAAAAGTTCCAAATGTGGAGCGTCACCAAAATTCCAAAATGGAATTCAAAAGATTCACAAAGGGAACACAAGCAAAAGATAATTCCAAAAGAATTCCCAAAGTGAACCAAATCCCAATAAGATAGAAAAACCAATTCCACACTGATTATGTTGTAAGTGACCATGTTTTTGTTATAAGTGCATTCTGGTTTGTTGTTGATAAGGAAATAGATTGGCATATGTATACATGTGGGTCACATAATTCATTTTAATCGAACTCCAATCTCATCATGTTACTGAATAAGTAAGTGTGCCAACTCGAGCTAATTGGTATGTGTTCATATCATCACTCAACCAAACAGTAAAATGAACTGAAACGACACTTTGAATTTTTGTTGAAAAACTGAAATCAAATAGTTATATAGGTTAATCCAACTGTTAATCACTTACAATCATCTGTTGAATAATCTCAAATCACCAAAAAAATGAACATAATCAATGATAAAGTTTTGAAAGTTTGAAACCGCCATTGTTGATCATGAGAAACAAAAACTTCATTATGTATCAAAATGTCATGAAACATGATCCATGTGTTAATCTAATGCTAAAACATGATTTCAATCAGTCTACTTCATCAAAAGATAAAACATGACTCAAAAGATAATATTGTTGGTCCTAATCAGATTCGAATCAGTGTTTTTGGTGAAGATTTGGATCAAATGACATAAAAATATGAACAATATTGATGAACAATGAAGAACACAATGAAAACCCTCAATTTGATCTATTTGATTTGCATCAGATTTACAATATGTGATAAGACCCCAAATCTAGCTCATTCAAGCTTCTAAAACCCTAATTTTCATTTACTATTTATAGTCTAATGACACTTTAGACTAATGACAATTAGGACCTTATACTTAGACTAAAACATGACAAGTAAGAAATAATACAAATAAAACCCTAATGTTTAGTCTAATATATATTTTGTCATAAATAAAAAATATATATATTACTTAAAATACTAAAAAGACGAAAACGATTAAATATATTTCATTAAAACAAAATATATTTAATAACTACCAAACTCCGTCGTCTTCAACGTCTTGTCTCTAATCTTCGTCCCGAACGCGTCGTCTTGACTTTTGCGTTGACTTTGACCGTTGACATTGACTTTTGTTGACTTTGACAGTGTTGATAATATTAGACTACAATTCAGTTCCAACAATACTCCCCATAGTCTATTATTATCAACGTCTTGCATCGTGTTTAGCACCGATAAGTCAATACTATTGGATATTCAATTTAGTAAGCATCAGTTTTAATTTCAGCTCCAACAAAACTCCCCCAAAACTGATGCTTGCCAAATTTTGTTGCTGAAGATCTTTTATCTCACAAGCTCCCCCATATTGTATGCTCCCCCATTTTTTGTGCTCCTTTCGTAAAATCTGGAACGACTTTCCAACAGTCCTTTCTTGAGTGCTTCAGAAGATGTAGGAGGATGATACCTAGTTCGGTATCTTCTACAAACTTTGAGGAACAGGTTCTCTTCTCAAGTGTTTTGCTCAACTGATGATCGGCCATCATTTGCAGCAAATATCTGTAACACAATCACAAAAAAAATCTCAAGATTTCTCATTAGATCATTTCATTAAACAAAATAAACCCGTGTTTATTTGTGTGTGAAAACAAACGAACCCGTGTCCGTTTGTGTATGTAGTTTCCCGTGAAATGCATATGAAAAAGATAATAGCGTAATATGGAAAACTTGAAAATAATTTGAAATGAAAATATTTTTGAATTTTTTTTATAAACTAATAAAATCTAGCGAACACATTTTTTTGTTTTGAAAAAAATTAAAAATTCGAAAATGAGAGGAATAGTCCGAGAAGATCACAAATATTTTAGACAAAGAGAACACATCCCATAAGGTACACATGACCAACAAGACTCAAGAACCCAAACATAAAATAATGATAATAAAAGAAATTTTCATGAAGAATATCAGATAATGCGTTTCGGGCGACCATCCGGAGAAACAAACACTTGGCTAGATTGTCAATATGTTTGTCCATTTAAACCCATGCATTGTTTCTTTCAATAGACAGCCTGTGATGATCTTATCATGTTTTTGGTTCGATTTGAAGAAACTCGGGCGACTTGGTTTCCACAGATATTCGGCAAAGTAACTTGTTTTGACATCATGGCTTATTGAGTTTAAATGATTCAGCGAGATTTTATTATTTTGATGGACATAGACCATGACCAATTAATAATCATGGTGAATGTATTTGGGAGTGAACTAGAGTTGGGTTTTATGTATGAAGCGTCAAACAATGATCTTGATGTAGAAACATTGTGAGCTTAGCTTTACATTTGAGCATATTATTATGTATGAAGCGTCAAACAACGATCTTGATGTAGGAACATTGTGAGCTTAACTTTACATGTGGGTTCCAGATGATGAGCGCTCTAGGTCTATATTTACATATAACAGAGAAGATGATCATATGAGCGTGGTGATGAGAGCTTCAGGTCTATATTTACATATAACAGAGAAGATCATCACTCCATGTCAATGCTTCCACATAGCAGAGGAGATAAGCACGAAATAAAATTCTGAAGATGATCAAGAAACAATCAAATACTCTCAACCCCTATTTTGTCAAAACTTATAACTTTGTGCAGGCCAAATGTCTGTGAGAATGATCCTTATCACCGAGCTCTTTTGAATATAGTTTGATCACAGATTTCCAGTTCACTTGTATTCCAGCTAAGCCTATTGACATATCGTCACACAATTCAATATCTTCCTTCAGATGCTTCCATACAAACATGAAACCTTCAAAAGACACAAAATATTTACACAGAAAAGAATTTTGGACTAATGATATTCAGTATATTTTCGTTTGAGATATTACTCCCCCAAAATTTCTATTTCAGCACAAAATTGAAATTTTCAAATGACACAAGAACGACCTCAAAGAAATGTGAAAACTTGATCAAAAATACAAGTAAAAAAGTTAGGCTCCCTCACATTTTTTTAATTTCTTTTTTGTTTTTCTAATTAATTAATTTTTTTTAACTATCTACAATATATAAAATAGAAATTACTAAAGAAACGTCTTCTATATTACTCTTTCAAAAGATTATAATAAGTTATCAAGAAAAATGCAGTGGCGGTGAAGATATATATGTGAAAATCAGAGAAAATCCAGACTTTGGATAAGATATGATACTAAAACCATGACCTGTTTGTTCCGCCATAAATTTTGAATAAGGAACATTTTCTGTCAGTAAACTGGATTACTAACAGTCCTCCTGAAATGTTCCTGCACTCATTAACAGATTAGGTAGAAAGGGGAACCCAGGCTATGGTAGTCCTAGGCGCTCCATTTTCATCAGTGTAAGACACTTGTCTATGCACACAACCTGTTCTAGTATCAATTATCTTTTCCTCTATCTTTTTAATTTGCCAAATTTGTTTAGATTCAAACATTTTCGATTTGAAAGAGTTAAATTTGGAAATCATTTTCTGTTTAAGCCCTGTGGAATAGGAATTTGGTTTTGATGATGTTGTCATATTCTTCTTTGAATCATGTGAAACGGGCTTCATATGAGAAGGTTGGGATGGAATGTTCATCATCCGACCATTCAAATGTAACACCCCGCCCGGCGGCGGAAAACACCGGGCGCGTCAAGTGAATTGGATATCAATAGTACAAAGCACATGGCACTAAATGCATATTTTAATATCATTAAAGTAATAATGTTGTGACATAAATGAAGCAATAACTAGTGATGTGGGCCTAAGTGTGGAGGAGCGGTCCATTATGTTTCTAGAGGCCCATGACCGTGTCTCACAGAAATGGGCATAACTTGAGTTACAGGCCTCCGTTTCGGACGAGCTACCAGTCAAATCGAAGACCGGGACGAGAGCTACCTCCGTAGGCGGCTTACCCGACTTTTTTCTCTAAATAAGCCTCCTTAAGGGAGTTATTGTCACTTTTATGTTTTGGACATGTTTTTGGACTTTTAGTTTTGGGATTTTGTTTTGGCCCGTAGTTGTTTTTTGGCCCATTCGGGTTTTCACTCTGTTATTTATGATGTTCTAATGAAGATGAAATGATCATTGATCATTGTTTACAAAAAAAAGTTTGCTCTTTAAAATTCTCCGGTTTTGGGTGAATTTGGGGTGGTTTGAGATTTTGAATCAGCACGGGTATTCGTAGAATCAACGTGCTTGAATCATTCTCAATCGTTACACTACATCAACTAGTCTTAAAATTGTAATAAAAGCCGACAAATAAATCAAGTTTATTTATTCTAGGTCCAAAGCATCCTAAGTATCTTGAACTATAACCGTCTCAAACACCACTTGAAATATATGTAAAATAAGTTAGCTAAAAAATTAGCTTGTGAGTAAAACACAGTCATAGTACGCAATACGAAATCCGAGATCATTATCAATATGTTTCGCAATCTTATGTGTATAGCAATTTCATTATATATATCTCAACTGTGACAAACAAAACACACAACGAATCCAAACAACCTTGAACCTCGTAAAGTAACTTTAGCAACAAGTCATGAGAACCACTCATGTTACAAATACGGATAACTATCGTTTAGCCGTCATTTAACAGTCTCGATTTACAGGTTATCAATAAATGTCTAAGCATCTAAAGGGATATCGCAACATAGTAACAAGCATCACATATAGTACCAAGTAACAAACGAATCAACCATAGAATCGTCGGGTCAAATCACCTATCAGGCCATTAGTGTAGGTGGGCTAGTCAGGCTATTAGCGCTAATATCATACCGGTGGAAATTACAAGATACTATAAATACTATTGTCTAACACATAATTTCGCATCATGCGGCCAAACAAGATTAACACATCTAATGATCTCATTTTGAAAAATAGAAACAAAATAAAAGAAACCGTAGTAATATAGGAACACGTATTTCAGCCCCAAAAACGTAAACAGTAAAAAGTGGAGTGAGTTTACTCACCTCGTAAAGCAAAGATAACTGAAAAAGTAACACAGCTATAACGAACCGAGAATTTCCCAAATATCGGTACCACATAATTAATTGGGAAAAAATCCTACTTAAAAACGAAACAATAGCAACAGAACACAAATCCGAGATCTACGGTTTTGGATTTGGGATTTAGAGTTTTAGATTATAAATTGAGATTTTGGTACGAAACGTAATCGTACATCTTTGTTATATATATTTTACAAGAATTTATTTTGGTATTTATATATATTATTGGTATACAATTACTTATGACAATGAAACATTATTATTTGTATATTTGTGTAACAATATTAAATGTCTTTAATCCTTCAGAAATATTTTCAATTCAAAATATGTCATATTGGTTGTTAGGAAATTATAGATTAAGGTTTAAAATGTATAAAGTAAAAAAGAATAAAAAAACGGGTCAAAGGGGGCTCGAACCCGTGACCTCAGTGTAAACAACAAAGCTGCACAACCACTAGACCAGATTTGTTTAGAAACCTGCTTTTAAAATCTTTTAATATTTATTATCCACCAAAACTCATATTCATATAAACCCTAGAACATAGATCGACCAAATTCGTCCAAACCTGTTAATATGATCCTAAACCAACAAAGGGCTATTGATCTACGTTGCAACACGGTCATTTTAATGTAAAGAACTTACTTGTTGGTAAAGGATTGACAATGATTCAGTTAGAAGAAGAAGGACGCTGATCTTGAGGATTTTGGTGGATCGGGAACTGAAATGAGATGGAATTGATATGTTAGATAGTTTCAGATGATCAAGGGGATTGAAACGAGACCAGTATTTACCTGATATGGTGCCCGAAAAGTTGAAAATGATCCCGTCGCCGGAATTGGATTATGGATGATTGATTTCGATATTAGTAGAGACAGATGAAGATTTTTGGTGTTATAGAAGCATTATTCGGTCGATTAGGATTGATTTGGAAGATAAATTTGTCAATTACGGGATTAATTACGGAAATAAGAAATTTGAATTGAATGGCCAAAATCAAATCGAGACAAAAGCTGTGAAAACCGTGTTTAGGAGCATTAAGGGGTTCGAAATATAGATAAGGAAGTTTTGGGATTGATTTGCGGTGAATTTGTAAATGTTAAAACGCGTCTACGGCTCGCCGGAGTTGGACAACTAGCTGGAAAAGGACTGCTGGCCGGATTTGCGTTGCAACAGGGGGGTTGGTTTTTATAAAGTTTTACAGTTTTAGTCTCTATGGTTTTGTGTTCGTTTATTTTGGGTTTAATAGTTTTAACTTAAGTTTTAAAAACTACAAGTTTGGACCCAAAGTTAGTTTTACATAACATATTAACTATCAAACTTAACTAGATTGAAACGTAACAATTTTATAAGTAACGTCTTTATAGTTTTAGCTCGTTTATGACATTCAGAGACTATTTCGAGACTTAGAAGCGTTATTTGTTTGGCGTTTTTAATAAATTTTCTTTGATAAAGCACTATATATATATATATTTGGATTTAGAGAATATAAATAGTGATTATTTAGTATACTTTACGTATTTTGAGATATAATACGATTGATTAAATATGATGAAAATAACGTAAAGTTCGACATATTTATTCATAATTTTAATGAACGTTACATTTCGAAGAAATAAATACGAATTACAATTAAAAGATAAACAACTTCGGGTTTGAATCGGGCATCCGGATTAGGGTTCGGCGCAGGTGTCACAGTCTCCCCTCCTTATAGAAATTTCGTCCCAAAATTTGCTCAAACCGAAGTAGAAGAAGATGAAGTAAAAAGATGTGGATACTTGAATTTCATTTGATCTTCACGTTCCATGTAAACTCAGTTCCGCGCTTTGATTCCCAACGAACTTTGACTATCGGTATCCGGCTACACTTGAGTTGTTTGACTTCACGGTCCATAATCTCCAACGTCCGTTCAATAAATTGCATTGAATCATCAATTTGGATATCGTCTGATAGGTTCAATTATTGATAGGTTCAATTGGATCGTTAATATCGCTCAATGATCAGAATGATTCATACACAAACACAGTTCAATCATAAAACACAATTCATACTAATAATTCTCTTTGTATATTGATGATCAAAGCAGATTTGTAATACAAGTGCAGGAGAAAATAAATCACACACACTAAGTTCTCTCTCTTACGTGAATAGTGATCTAGCCTCTCTCCTCACACTCTCTCACTACATGCTTTTAAGCAATAATTACAAGTTTAACGAATATAACAAAATAGACCCTAAACTATACACAAACATATAAACAAATACAAAGTAAATCTTAACTAGGAAATAGCCCTAACAGTACTCCCCCTAAGATTTATCTTTGAATCTTCAGCAAAATCTTCAATCAGTTTTTCATCTTGTTCAGCATCAATCTCCTTTCACCAATCTTCTGGTTCCTCTTTGATATCCAGCATCTCTTTTCCTTTAAACTCTTTTTGTTCCTTCAGTGCTTCTTCTATGCAAGACTTGAACTTTTCTGCTATCTTTGCTTGTCTCGGCTTTGACTCGTTGGTAAGGATTGGGCAGGCATTCATGCGTCTCAGAGAATCCAGATTTAAACCTGCAAAGTCAATGTTAGCATAAAACTCATAAGGCATCTCCTTCCCCTTGACTTGCACCTCCAAAGTACCCTTCGCACTAATCCTCATAAATTCTATCTCTGGAATGTCAACCCTCACGAGATTAGAATTGAGCAATGCCTTCCGTACTCTGATCTTTTCTGACGCAGCAGCTATCACTTCTATCATCACCACAAACAATTTTCTATCAGCTTCAGCCAGTTTATCTTTACATTTCTCCATTCTGCAACTTCTCAGAAAATCGATATAGGATGGATGCAGCAGTTTCAGCTCAAAGGTACTAAATAAAGTAATCATATCTTTATCCCAGTTATCCAGATTTCGAACAAGCTTCAACTCAAAAGTTTCTTGATTGTAGAAAACTCTAAGTATTGGCTTCGTCCCTTGTGATCCATCAATCACTTTCAGTCCTGGATTAGTTACTTTATCAAAATACTCATCAGAAAATTTTTCAAGATACATGTCCTCACTAACCACCAACTTCTTTTTCTTTCTTTCTTTCTTCGCTTGCACATAAGCACTATCCTCTTGTTGACCTCTGAAGTCTAAATATTTCGATGATCTTGCTAACCCGGCATCAAGTAACATTGCACATTTATCACCACGCTCAGCATGCGTGTGATTTATCAGTCTAAGTTTGTGCAACTCTTTTAGATCTTGAACTTCCAACTTAAAAATGCTAGAGTAATAATGGTATACGTCACATAAACCATTAACTCTTTTAATCATAAAAGCATCGAACACCTCATCATATTTCCACGCTATAATCTTTACCTTCTTGGACTATTCCGGTACGATCATAGAATCAAGCAGTTCAGCAATCGACTGACCCTTGCTCAGCAGTGACCTAACAACGTCACCTGTTGTGGCTGATTTGTGCCATGACTCACGTACATCCATAGGTATGTTATATGACTTAGCTTCACTTGGGAACATGTCCATCAACTCATGCCTTTTCTTATGTGCATTCTCAGGTAACGCCATCACCGGTATTTCTTCAGGTCCGAGAACTTTATATCTTTTGGTCAGCTCGTAGTATTGAGGGTTGTTGTAGTCCAAATAAAACATACGATTGTACATTTTCTCTGTCTTCATGAAACTAACAACAATTTTCCTCAGCGACTCAGATTTCAATCTCTTCAGAGTCTTATACGGATAATTCCTTGAGCTCAACCAATCTCTCATATTCCTACTGGACATCTCTTCCGGATTTTGGTGATACAATTCAGTTGGAGGCAAATCTTCTATGTTCAAGCTTTCTTGCAATGGTGTCCACTCACCCATTTCAATAATAAACTCTTTTTCATCAGCAGCAACTTTGTGTTGAGCTATCATACACTTTTCATATTCTTCATTGATTTGGCTTACAGTCAGTCCATTCAGAAAAACTGCATTGTACTTCATTTTTTCAAGATAAGCGAATCTTTGATCTAAGTCATCTGGAATCTCTTGATCAACATTAGTTTCTGGTTCAGCTTCTGGTTCAGACTCAGTAAAATCTATATCGTCCAAATCATCTAAAGCCTCAATCATCGGTGCATTGTCAGTTTGAATGGCTCAAACTGACTTACATCTTCAAGCACAGTTTCAGGCACACTTTCAACAATTTCAGCTACTACAGGCACTTCTTCAACTAGAACAGCTTCAGATTGAATCGGCTCAATCTGAACTGGTTTAGCAATTTCAGCTTCAGTTACAGTTTCATCTGCCTTAGTCAGCTCAATCACTTCAGTTTCAACTACAGCTACAGATTGAATCGGCTCAATCTGCACTGTTTCTTCCAATCTCGCCTTTTTACTGCAACCTTCATCACCAGTGATTTTTGGAACTGCATCTAACTTCCTTTTTCCCTCAGCCTTGTCAGTATTGACAGAATCAGCAACAGCTTCATCGGGAATGATAATTGGAGATTCAACCCTTATACCCACATTAGTTGTACCTCGTGCTCTAGTGAGATAAACTTTTGATACTTGAGTCGCTTCAGTCATTTCAACCACTTCATCTGAAAAATCTTTATCAGATGTTGAACCAGACTTCTTAGATCGTGTTTCTTCCAACCATTTCTCCAACATCTCTTTTTCATCCTCAAGAGTATTGCATTCAGCCTTCAACTCTTTGTGATCATACTTCAAGTTTTCATGTTCCTCCTTGAGTTTTTCATACTCATCCTTCAATTTGTCATGTTCAATCTTCAATTTAAGATGATCACTATCCAAAGCTTTGAAAGTTTCCAGATTTTGATTGTGAGTAGCCCAAAATTCTTCAAGTCTTTTCTTTTTCCACTCATTCGAAGCCTTCAATATTTCATTTGCCTCTACCAACTTTGTCACCATCTCTTCTAACTCAATAATCTTTTTCTTATCTTCATTCTCATCAACACTTGACACAATTTTTGGCGAAGACTCCAAAACTTGTTCAATGTTTACTGCAACTGGGGATGATGTGGTGGGTATTTCAACAGGGATAGGATCAATAATGCAGCATCAACTTCATCAACTATCTGTGCAATAGTCTCAGCTTCGGCCATTACTTCCTGAGCTATCTGAACTACATTTATCTCTTCAGGCTCACTCATCACTTTCTCAACAACAGATTTAGATCTTCGAGATCTAACATATTGTTTAGTGATAGGCTTAGCAACTTCAATTTCAACCTCTTTTTCAACAGAAGCAACCTCAACAGGTTCTTCTATCATCACTTGTTCAATAACTTCAACATTTTCTTTTTCTAATTCCATCGGTTCAGCTGCTTCACTAATCTCTGCCTCCTCTGAATCAGATTCAGCATTATCACCACCATCATCATTACCACTTTCACTATCACTATCTTCCTCATCTTCTGCATGACGAGCATTATACTCATCATCATCTAAAAGATTATCAGGCACCTCATCAACCAGGTCCTGAGGATTCACTATCTCACCGTGAGAGATATGATGATAAACATCTTCAACATCTTCTTCATTATTTGCTATATCTCTCATATAGTCAAATAAGTCCACACTAGGCACATTCCCGATACTCATCTTTCTGTAAGATAGATCGTTCATGTCCTCAGTATATAATATACCTCCAACAACACCTTCTTCTCTGATGATTGGATAAGCAACATTTATTATCAGCTGCAAGAATCTCGGGTACATGAGAAACTTGAATCTTTTCCCTTTAACCAGATTAAATACAAACCCATTCATGATCCACCTTGACATATTGAATGGTTTGTTCTCAGCTATAGCAACAATTGGAGATGCTATATCAGATGGGAAGTTGTCAAAACCTGCACTCCTCCTAGACATGCACTGTTGGACAACATAGCATAACAGCTTCCATTTCTTTCCCAATCTGGCTCTATAGAATTGTGACTTTGGAAATGCAGGAGGATGTCCCATATTAACAAAGCACGATTGACACTCAGCCATAGTCAATTCATCATTAGCTCCAACTTCATCATCATCTATTCTCAAGGCTGTTCTGATGGCTTCTTCAGACACAGTCAACACCAACACTCTTGTAATATTTCCTCGAACAACAGCAACACCATTATCATCTCTAATAACTTCAGCTGTTCTCCAAAAACTCTTTATCAACCTTGCATATATGACCGGTTTGGCACACATAGCATACACATACTTGGTCCTCTTAATGAATCTCATCATGTCTCTGTAACCTTCAGTTTCAGGGATAGACTCATCTAGACATGCCACAAGATTGTGCTTAGGTTCAAACTTGAGATTCTCCATCTGTTAAAACAAAAACAAACACAAAACAAGACAAATGTGTTAGATTCTTCATTAATACATATCAAATTTTTCATAAGTGTTTGAACAAAACTTAGGAAGAAAAACATTCACATAATCATTTTAGACCTAAATTGATCTAACAAACTGATTTACATCATTTTGATCAACACAATTTTGAATTTTAAAGATTATACAACATTTTTCAATTTAACAGTTTAACACTTAAGACATAAATTTGACATTTGTATGATGAAGTTGTTTAACATGTTAATCTTAGTTTTAACAATGATTTGTTAATGTTCAACACATATTTGGTCAGTTTGAAGTTAACACTTAAGAATTTTCAAGGTTCATCAATGGCGGTTTTAATAGTTATGAACAATTTGATTGATTCAGTTGGTTTTAAGGTATTTTAGTGCAAATGAGTGATTGATTGTTGATGATCGACAGATTTTATACTTAAAACAACATTCGATTTTGGTTTTAACACACACAATCAAAGTGTCGATTCAGTGATCAAAAACACTGTTCATCATCGTTTTTCATTTTATCGGTCGATTTGCAGATTATCAAGCTTCAAACATGTAAATTATACCTTATTCAATCAATATAACTTGTTACAGAACGATTGATTGAATATGATAATCAACGATTTTGTGCAGGGGATTTGTGCTTGAAAACGAATGTGAAAAATAATAAGTGTTTGTGAAGAGGCGGGTTTTTATATGGTTAAAAATTAGGTCAAACTTTAGGGTGCCGGGTCAACAACTTGGGACGGGTAAGCATTAAAAGCCCAATAAGCCTTGACGGGTCAAGCACTGTTGATCCGTGTCATGCACTGTTGTGACGGGTTAAGTACATGAGGCAAGTCACAAACAAGTGAAAAACACTTGACGGGTCAACCACTGTAGAGACGGGTAAGTCACTGTAGTGACGGGTAAAGGTTAGGAACAACTACACCTGATTGGTTTTATTAATCACCCGGCAGCATAGTAGTCGTCAAAACATCACCCGGCAACCTTTCTTCATCATCCGGCAACACAGTTGCTTTCACCATCACCCGACATGCTTTCTTCTTCACACGGCAACATATGTGCTTACTTCTTCACACGGCAACATAGTTGCTTACTTCTTCACACGGCAACATAGTTGCTATCACAATTACCCGGCAACACAGTGTTATACACTTACACGGCAAGATAAAACTTCTTTCTTTTACCCGGCTGTATAGTGACAACATCTCTTCACCCGGCTGTATAGTGACACAACTTGTCACCCGGCAGTTATCTATGACCTTCACCCGGCTGTATTTGACATGTTCATTGCCCGGCTTTACAGTGGTCATAATATCTTCACCCGGCTTCAATTCTTTTTCTCAATCACCCGGCTTGTATCCAACTCACAACTTTACCCGGCTGAACAGTGTGTTCATTACCCGGCAAAATAGTGATCTGATATTCTTTGCCCGGCTACAACCCTTGAACGATTTTCTTCACTTTTTCTCGTTTGTTGACTTTTTCAACACCATTTATTGCACCTGCAAACATTCTCGACACATTAATTAGACAAGATATCCTTAAAAAGAATTTGTCATATTAATTAATCAACAACATTTCTAGGGCAACAAATTTAACACAATTTAAATCCCTTTTCTTTTTCTTTAATTTTCACAAGACCTTGGGTTTGTTTTTAACACTTCCAATACCTTTGCTTTTCAAGACCTTGGGCAAAAAATATTATCCCGAAGCAATTTTTGACAAACACATTACAAGACCTTGGGTTTGTTTTTAACACTTCCAATACCTTTGCTTTTCATACCACATAATCTTGTTCATTCAATAACACAGTTATTCAAGATATTTTTGGATTTTTGCAAATATTTTTCTTCTTCAATTTATTCTCCCCCTAAACTTGAAATTTCTTGAACTTTTTAAGTTTAACAAGGATGTCGATGTGTCTATAATGATTCCATATGCCTGCACACACAAAGCACACACATCAAACTAAAGACATATGCAATGCAATGAATCAATATATCACAGTGAGATCATACCACACATTATCTGAACATGTTTTGCAAGTTTTGAATAGACATTTGACTTATGTTTGATTGAGTGATGATATGAAAACATACCAATTAGCTCGAGTTGACACACTTACTTTTTCAGTATCATGATGATTTTTAAGGTTCGATTAAAATGACTTATGTGACCCACATGTATACATATGTCAACATATTTCCTTATCAATCACTACCTGAATGCATATTGCACAAAACCTGGTCACTTACAGTCATACACAGTGTGGAATCTGGGTTCTATTCGGATTTGGTCCACTTTGGGACTTCTTTTTAATTCCATTTTGGAATTTTTCATTTCCTATCGTTCCCCTTGGGAATCTTCTGAATTCCTTTTTGGAATTTTTTTGTTTGGTGATGGTCCACATTTGGGACTCTTTTTGTTCCAACTTTGGGAATCTTTTGCTGCACCTTGAAGCTCAAAAGAGACTTCGTGTGAGACTTCAGGTCTGTGGGTACCACAACAAAGAAGCTCACGATGCGGTTCATCACACTGAATAGACTGCATCGTTACCCGATCATGCACAACTATCATCACAAGCAATGCATCAAAAGATATATATCTAGACATGTATAACAATGGAACCTAACACAAAGATCATTAAGTTTATGTTTGTCAACAATCAACTTACTTGTTCAGTCTAATTGCCTGAGCTGTCTAGCACATTAATTAACATTCATCAGTCTTTATTTTAAAAATGATGTAACAAATAATGTCTAGTGTAACTATCATTTCTCACTTTTTGCAATATAGATTCTTATGACATGATATTTTCTTTTTCTTTTTGCTTTTATATTTTGTATTTTCTTTTCTATTTTCTTTTTCACGCAAGCACACACAATGCAAAACATAAAATAAAAGACAAAGGAATCAATACTTAACATCAACTTATTATATTTTTGGCTTTTATATTTTTCTGATTTTTGTTTGTTTTTACGAAAAATAGAATCAATCATGATTGATTAATCCTATGGATTGAACTAAGAATTCAAACCGTCCTGACAAAAAGGATTTTGTGAAAAGATCTGCCAGTTGTTTGTTGGTATGAACCTTAATCAAAATTATTAAACCCTTTTCAGAGTTGTCTCTTAAAAAGTGATATCGAATTTCGATATGTTTGGTTTTTGAGGGATGAACAGGATTAGCAGTAATGAACATAGCAGCAGTATTGTCTATGTAAATAGGGGTTTTGAGAAAGTTAAACCCGTAGTCAAGCAACTGGTTTTGTAACCATAAAACTTGAGAACATCCTGCAGATGCAGCGATATACTCTGCTTCAGCTGTGGATACATAAACGATGGTCTGCTTCTTGCATTGCCAAGAGACAAGCCTAGGACCCAGAAATTGACATCCACCAGTAGTCGATTTCCTGTCAAGAGCACAACCACCAAAATCACTGTCAGAATAACTATATAATTCAAAATTCCCTTCATAAGGATACCATAACCCAAGATTCGGTTTCCCTTTAAGGTATCTGAATATACGTTTCACAGCAACAAGATGCGACTCTTTCGGATCAGACTGATATCTGGCGCACACACAAACAGCGTACATGATGTCTGGTCTTGATGCAGTAAGATACATCAGAGAACCGATCATTGATATGTATAGTGTTTGATCAACTGGTTTGCCTTTCGGATCCGGTTGAATCTTGCAGTTCACATCAGATGGAGTTCGGATAGTCTGGCAATCTTGCATCTTGAACTTTTTCAGCAACTTCTCAACAAACTTTGATTGGTTGATAAAAATCCCGTCAGCTGATTGTTTCACTTGTAATCCAAGAAAGAAATTAATCTCCCCCATTGAACTCATCTGGAATCTAGACTTCATGATTTCTTCAAATTCTTTGCACATTGACGCACTGGTTGATCCGAAGATAATATCGTCCACATAAACTTGAACACACAACAAATCGTCATTCTCCCTCTTCATAAACAAAGTTGGATCAATCTGACCTCTTGTAAATCCATGTTCTAGTAAATGCTTAGATAATGTCTCATACCAGATTCTCGGAGCTTGATGTAGACCATATAGAGCTTTACTCAACTTGTATACACGATGAGGATAGTCAGGATCTTCAAAACCCGGAGGTTGTCTGACATAAACATCATCTGTAATTGGTCCATACAGAAAAGTGCCTTTAACGTCCATTTGGAATACTTTAAACTTCATGAAGGAAGCATATGCAAGAAAAACGCGTATGGCTTCAAGTCTTGCGACCGGAGCGAACACTTCTTCATAATCAATGCCTTCTTCCTGAGTATATCCCTGTGCAATGAGTCTCGCTTTGTTTCTCACAACAATACCACGTTCGTCTGGCTTGTTTTTGTACAACCATCTTGTACCTATCGCATTCTCTCTTTCAGGTAAGTCCACTAATTTCCATACTTCTTGTTTGCGAAACTGAAGTAACTCCTCTTGCATGGCTTCAATCCAACTGTTATCTTGCAACGCCTCTGAAATGTTCTTTGGCACCACTTGAGATAGAAAACATGAATAAAGACAGACATTTGCTTGCTCAGTCTGACTTCTTGTAGTTCTCTGATTCAACAGTCCAATAATCTGAGAGACAGGATGTTTCTTGTGAATTCGATGAATTGGTATGTCACCTCCTTGCACTTGACTCTCCAGATTAGAAGTATTCAGATTTGGTAGATCTTGTAGAATGGAAGAAGTATGCGGAGTGAAATTAGGAACTTGATCCGGTGAATTGATGAAGTAATCAAATGATTCTGGAATAACTTCAACATTCGGATCGGATGATGGTTGATTCTGAACAGATCCACCATCATTAGGAGAAGCTTGCGGATTCACATCTTCTTCAAGATTGTTTGATTCTTGATCGTCTTAAGAACCAGAAGGACCCGGAGCTTGACTGGATTTGACATGATAGGATTGTGAAAAGACATGAATGGATATTCAGAACTGAGATTTCCATCATCGTCATTATCAGAATCGTCACTAAAGCATCCCAAGTCGCCTGATTCTTTCCTTTATCACCCGGCAAGTTAATCTTGTGTGTAAATTTTGAACGAATTGGACAAGTTTTTGATAAACCCTGAAAAATTCTCATGGAGAAGATGATGAACAGTATGAACTTGGTTGAAGATTAACTTGCCGGGTGATAAATTTGACTTAGACAATTTCCTTTGGACTTAGATTGAAGAACAATTAGGTCCTGTGCAGCCGTGTAAAGGATTTTGTACTAGACGGGTAAAGAATTTGACGAGAAAAAGTGTTACTGTTCAGCCGGATCAACAACTGTTGTGCCGGGTAATACACTGTTACGCCGGGTGATTAAGAAATTTCAGCCGGGTGATCAAAGAGTGTGTAGCCGGGTAAACAACCTTGCCGTGTGATCGATAACTGTTCAGCCGTGTAAAGCTTTTGCCGTGTCAAGATTCAAGCCGGGTCAAGTTATCTGCCGTGTGAAGTTATTTCTTGTTGCCGTGTAACTGTTCAGCCGGGTAACTGTTCTGCCGGGTAAAGATTTCAAGACTTACAACTGTTGAGCTGTGTGACTGTTCAGACGGGTGAAGACTTTCTCTTTGCCGGGTGAAGACAAAAGCTACTGTTCAGCCGGGTGAAGAAGGATTTTCACTGTTCAGCCGTGTGACTCTTTTTTAGTTGTTTTATCTTTGTTTTCTTATCTTGTCATTAATTACTTGTCTTTATTTTAATAGTTTAACAATTTCTTTTCAAAAAATTAACAAAAATCAAAAATATTTTCTTTAAAAATCTTAAAATCTTAAAAAAAAAAATGGCACCTAATGATGATTCTGATAACCGTGTTCCTAGACTTGTCAATCGTGCAGATTTAAAGAATTGGACAATCAGACTGAGACATCACTTATGCTTTATTGATAATGATCTTTGGAAGTCAATTGAAAAGGGTCCTCATATTCCAACTCAGACTGCTCCAGATAGTGCAAGTACCTACACCAAAGACTCTACTGAACCTTATCCAGAGATTAATTTGTCAGCAGAAGATTTGAGGAAAGTGAAGAATGATAGCAAGGCTTATTCTTTAATGTGCAAGGGATTGCCACTTCAAGTTCTGTCAAGATTGGATGCATATCAAACTGGCTATACATGCTTCAAGGCATTAAAGTCAATATGTGAAGGAGGAGAACAATTGAGAAGTCTAAAGAAATCAAAGTTGAAAAGGCAATTGGAGTTGTTTGAGCATATTAATGGAGAAACAGTACACCAGATGATGAACAGGTTTGTTCACTTAACTACTGAGATGTCAAACCTCGGAGTTAAGACTGAACTTCAAGACTTGAATGATCGATTGTTATGTGCTTTACCATCATCATGGAAGCAAACTGTTACTCTTTTAAAGCATACTGAGAAATTTCCAATGGATTTATATCTGCTTATTGGAAAGATTGAAGAAGTTGAGATTGCCGAAGGATCGAGAAATACTGATAGATCAAGCTCACAAACTCAATATAAGTATGTGGTAAATCCTGCCAATACTGTGGAGAATGCTTTTCTTGCACAAGATGCAATGAAGTTTGAAGAAGAGGGTGATTTATTTGTTGGTGCAAGTTTCTATACTGATTCATCATACTTTCCAAGTTCACCAACTTATTCTCAACCTCAATCTCCACCAAGAGTTCAAGTTCAAAGTCAGAATCTGAAGAATCAGTCAGAAAAACAAAGTTCGAATATTCAAGCCAAGGTAAAAGATGTGATGAACATCTTGTTACAAGATGACGAGACCAAAACTGCCTTCACAGCTTTTATGGCAAGTTTCCAGGCATACCAAGGAAGTCACTTAAGTCAAATGGACGTTGTCCTTCAAGATTTATTTGAGATGGATCCTGTTGACGTTGAGGAAATGGATTTAAACTGGCAGATGGTGATGGTTGCATATAGAACGCAGAAGCATGCATATGTTAACCGAAGCTACAAGCCTCATGCAAACAAAACTGTTGGTTTTGACAAATCAAAGGCCAGATGTTTCAATTGTAACCAGTATGGTCATTTTTCAAGGGAATGCAAAGCTCCTAAGAATCAGAATTTCAACGACCAAGCTAGTTCAAGTAATCAAGGTCAAGGTCAAAGCTCACAACAGTCTTCAAGCTATCAACAAAGAAATCAACGTTACTTTCAGAAACCATACCAAAGTCTTCCCATGCCGGAATTGAAGGATGAAGGAAAGAAACCAGAAGATCAAACAAAGGCACTGGTAGTGAGTGTAAAAGACGGTTATGATTGGAGTGCATATGCAGAACAATTCACTTCTGATCTTACGTCAAGTTTGGCACTGGTGTGTGAAATCGAAGAAGACTGGTCTGAAGAAGGGGATGGAAAAATGATTGAGGATGTGAGTGAAGATTCTGAAGATTATGACTGGAGTGCAAAGTCTGATCCTACTGAAGAATCTGAATCTGAAATTGCGCTGATGGCTACATCCAGTGAGTCTTCATCATCTACCGAACAACCAAATGTTAGTAATGAATTACCCCCTAATTACGTTCCATTGCCTATTGATGTGAAAGAAAGGTTATGTTCAGAACAATGCATACAACAGGTAGAACATTATCGAACTCATTCATTTAAAATTGGTGATAAATTAAGCAAACATGAGAAAATTCATGAGCAACTTAAAATTGATCACAAAATTTCTGATGAGAAGATTTTGTCACTTAAAGAATCATGGAACAAAACCTTAAAGGAACTGGAACTGGTAACAAAACAACTTGAAGAAATGACAAAGAACTTTGAACAAGAAAAAGTTGCTCATGCTGTCACGCAAGTTGAATTAACAAAAGTTAAAAGTTGCAAGAACATGGTAAAACAACTTGTTAGTGAAAGAGGTAACAAACCAAAACCGGGTTGGGTTTTACTCATGAGCCAATGCCAAATTCAATCACACAAACCTTACCGGAAAACTTTAATGAATTTGATCATTCACCTGAAAATGAACGAAAATTCAAAGAAATTCAAAGAAGTAAATCCGAGTCTGAAGGTTCTGAAGTGCTAATGGAAAGTTTGAAAGAAGAAGATGTTGTGACAACTGAAGCTGACGATGAAGCAAGCAACGAATCTGATAACAAATTAGAACCTGTTCTGATTCAACTTGTTGAGTATCCGGAACTGAATCCGAAGTCAGAGACAGTGAAGGAAGAAGGTGAGTTTTCAGGATACAATGATCCTGAATACATCAGGTGGAAGAAAGAACAAAAGGCGCAAGTTGCTGATCAGTTGATCAAGAAGCAAGAAGTGAAGAAGGCTGAAGTTTCAACTGCGAAGAAGCAGAAATCGAAAGTAATGAACAATCAATCTGAAACAAAAGAATCGAAAGGTAAAAGTGTCATAAAATCAAATGACAATACCAAAGCTCAAACTGTTAAAACTGTTAAGAAGAAAGTGTCAAAAGGTAAGACAATCAAGTTTGTGTCTGCAGGAACGTTTGATTTGAACGGATCTTATGGTAAACCAATCAATTCTCCAATCAAATCTAACTCTGGTCTGAAAACAGGTTCAGGTCCTAAGTCTTCCGCTGTCAATGAAAAGAGAATTGAATCTAAAAAGGTAACCAAACAGAACAGTTTAAAATCGAACCAAAGTCCCATGCAATCAAAATCACAAACAAAGTCTCCACAAAAGATCGTTAATCTAAAACCGAACAAACATGATAATGAATCACGAGTTGGTTCAACATCAAAAGTTAACAATCGGCTCTTTAGGATTAGCAAGAAACATTGTGAAATTTGTGATAGATATAATCATGCAACTGCTGAATGTTTCATTAACAGGTACTGCAGTTTCTGTGACAAAAGAAATCATTCTTCAGAAGAATGTTATTATAACAAATTTTGTGATATTTGTGAAAGAAGAAACCATGACACAAAGGATTGTTTCTTTCGATCAAACTCAACAAGAGAAATGACTTCATTTCCAAATTTTCAAAGAAATCAATCATTTAGTTTTCAAAATGTTAATCAAAGTCATTCTCCGGTTTTGAGAAATTTCAATCGAAACAATTCTGTTTCTAACTTTTCATCAAGAAATGTGTAGGATAACAGTTTTAAGCCAAGAGCTTTGATGGTTAGAAATCAAAAGTTTGAAAATAATCTTGCTTTGAGAAGAAAGCAACCAATTCACGCCAATGGGCGAAACAACAGTTTTCAGCATCAAAATCTCTTAAATGAAACAAATTTTCAAAATGTTCAATATCAACAAGTTACTATTGCAGATAGATTCGGAAAACCCAAGACCGTGTGGGCCTGGGTTGACCAAACTAAGTAAGTGATTGTTGAAATGCAGGTACACCCAAGAAGACCTATCAACTCATGGTTCGTTGATAGTGGGTGTAGCCGGCATATGACAGGCAACCATGCCTTGCTTCAAGATTTCAAGCTGAAAAATGGTACACACGTTGCATTTGGAGGTGATGCTGGTGGTAAAATAACAGGAGAAGGAACTGTTTCAAATGGGGTCATTAGTTTTGATAAAGTCAACTACTGTGCACAGTTGAACTTTAATTTACTAAGTGTATCTCAAATCTGTGATAAATCTTATTCAACTCTTTTTGATGATTCTTTCTGTTATATTCTTAAACCAGGTTTCAAGATTGACAATGAGTGGGTAGTGGTTAAAGCTCCAAGAGATCGTGACGTATACAAGTTGGATATGTCGCAGATTGATGCTGAAACCGAAACTACTTGTCTCATTGCACATGCTTCAAATGATGAGAGTCAGCTTTGGCATAGACGGCTGGGCCATTCAAATTTCAGAAACATGAACCGTCTGGTTACCGGAAATCATGCTGTGGGAATACCGTCAAAGAAATTCTCCACAACTGATCTCTGTCCAGCGTGTTTGAAGGGAAAACAGCATCGCATGTCTTTTAAGTCCAAGCAAGAAAACTTCATTTCAAAACCCTTACAGATGCTACATATGGATCTTTTTGGACCAACAAATGTGCAAAGCATCGGAAAGAGGTCTTACTGTTTTGTCATTATTGACGATTTCACTAGATTTTCTTGGGTTTATTTTTTGCATGTTAAATCTGAAACAGCTGAATTATTAAAAGAATTTATCATCAAAGTTGAAAATCAAATGGAATGCAAAGTTAAAATCTTAAGAAGTGATAATGGAACTGAATTTAAGAACACTAATGTTGATGTATTTTGTGCAAAAAGGAATTGCTAGACAATTTAGTGCGCCAAGAACGCCTCAACAAAACGGGGTTGCGGAACGGAAAAACCGGACACTAATTGAAGCAGCAAGATCCATGCTCGCAGATGCCAAAATCCCTATCACTTTTTGGGACGAAGCTATTGCTACTGCGTGTTTTGTACAAAATAGAACATTATTGGTTCAAGATAAACAGAAAACATCTTATGAGTTGTTATTTGGAAGAAAACCAAATATTTCTTACTTGAAAGCATTTGGTTGTCCTGTATCGATTTTAAATTTGAGTGATCATCTCGGGAAGTTTGAGTCAAAATCTGACGATGGATTTTTCCTTGGTTATTCGTCTGTTTCTAAAGCTTATCGGGTTTTTAATAGCAAAACAAATACTGTTATTGAAACTATTAACGTAAAGTTTTTAGAAAATTCGTTTCCGTCAGTGGCGCATGGTCCCGAATGGTTATTTGATTTAGATTCGTTATCGAAATCTTTCAATTCTAACTTATTTGATTTTTCAGGAACAGCAAGGAAAGAATCAGGCGACTTGGGATGCTTTAGTGACGATTCTGATAATGACGATGATGGAAATCTCAGTTCTGAATATCCATTCATGTCTTTTCACAATCCTGATCATGTCAAATCCAGTCAAGCTCCGGGTCCTTCTGGTTCTCAAGACGATCAAGAATCAAACAATCTTGAAGAAGATGTGAATCCGCAAGCTTCTCCTAATGATGGTGGATCTGTTCAGAATCAACCATCATCCGATCCGAATGTTGAAGTTATTCCAGAATCATTTGATTACTTCTTCAATTCACCGGATCAAGTTCTTAATTTCACTCCGCATACTTCTTCCATTCTACAAGATCTACCAAATCTGAATACTTCTAATCTGGAGAGTCAAGTGCAAGGAGGTGACATACCAATTCATCGAATTCACAAGAAACATCCTGTCTCTCAGATTATTGGACCGTTGAATCAGAGAACTACAAGAAGTCAGACTGAGCAAGCAAATGTCTGTCTTTATTCATGTTTTCTATCTCAAGTGGTGCCAAAGAACATTTCAGAGGCGTTGCAAGATAACAGTTGGATTGAAGCCATGCAAGAGGAGTTACTTCAGTTTCGCAAACAAGAAGTATGGAAATTAGTGGACTTACCTGAAGGAGAGAATGCGATAGGTACAAGATGGTTGTACAAAAACAAGCCAGACGAACGTGGTATTGTTGTGAGAAACAAAGCGAGACTCATTGCACAGGGATATACTCAGGAAGAAGGCATTGATTATGAAGAAGTGTTCGCTCCGGTCGCAAGACTTGAAGCCATACGCGTTTTTCTTGCATATGCTTCCTTCATGAAGTTTAAAGTATTCCAAATGGACATTAAAGGCGCTTTTCTGTATGGACCGATTACAGATGATGTTTATGTCAGACAACCTCCGGGTTTTGAAGATCCTGACTATCCTCATCGTGTATACAAGTTGAGTAAAGCTCTATATGGTCTACATCAAGCTCCGAGAATCTGGTATGAGACATTATCTAAGCATTTACTAGAACATGGATTTACAAGAGGTCAGATTGATCCAACTTTGTTTATGAAGAGGGAGAATGACGATTTGTTGTGTGTTCAAGTTTATGTGGACGATATTATCTTCGGATCAACCAGTGCGTCAATGTGCAAAGAATTTGAAGAAATCATGAAGTCTAGATTCCAGATGAGTTCAATGGGGGAGATTAATTTCTTTCTTGGATTACAAGTGAAACAATCAGCTGACGGGATTTTTATCAACCAATCAAAGTTTGTTGAGAAGTTGCTGAAAAAGTTCAAGATGCAAGATTGCCAGACTATCCGAACTCCATCTGATGTGAACTGCAAGATTCAACCGGATCCGAAAGGCAAACCAGTTGATCAAACACTATACAGATCAATGATCGGTTCTCTGATGTATCTTACTGCATCAAGACCAGACATCATGTACGCTGTTTGTGTGTGCGCCAGATATCAGTCTGATCCGAAAGAGTTGCATCTTGTTGCTGTGAAACGTATATTCAGATACCTTAAAGGGAAACCGAATCTTGGGTTATGGTATCCTTATGAAGGGAATTTTGAATTATATAGTTATTCTGACAGTGATTTTGGTGGTTGTGCTCTTGACAGGAAATCGACTACTGGTGGATGTCAATTTCTGGGTCCTAGGCTTGTCTCTTGGCAATGCAAGAAGCAGACCAACGTTTCTGTATCCACAGCTGAAGCAGAGTATATCGCTGCATCTGCAGGATGTTCTCAAGTTTTATGGTTACAAAACCAGTTGCTTGACTACGGGTTTAACTTTCTCAAAACCCCTATTTACATAGACAATACTGCTGCTATGTTCATTACTGCTAATCCTGTTCAACACTCAAAAACCAAACATATCGAAATTCGATATCACTTTTTAAGAGACAACTCTGAAAAGGGTTTAATAATTTTGATTAAGGTTCATACCAACAAACAACTGGCAGATCTTTTCACAAAATCCTTTTTGTCAGGACGGTTTGAATTCTTAGTTCAATCCATAGGATTAATCAATCATGATTGATTCTATTTTTCGTAAAAACAAACAAAAATCAGAAAAATATAAAAGCCAAAAATATAATAAGTTGATGTTAAGTATTGATTCCTTTGTCTTTTATTTTATGTTTTGCATTGTGTGTGCTTGCGTGAAAAAGAAAATAGAAAAGAAAATACAAAATATAAAAGCAAAAAGAAAAAGAAAATATCATGTCATAAGAATCTATATTGCAAAAAGTGAGAAATGATAGTTACACTAGACATTATTTGTTACATCATTTTTAAAATAAAGACTGATGAATGTTAATTGATGTGCTAGACAGCTCAGGCAATTAGACTGAACAAGTAAGTTGATTGTTGACAAACATAAACTTAATGATCTTTGTGTTAAGTTCCATTGTTATACATGTCTAGATATATATCTTTTGATGCATTGCTTGTGATGATAGTTGTGCATGATCGGGTAACGATGCAGTCTATTCAGTGTGATGAACCGCATCGTGAGCTTCTTTTTTGTGGTACCCACAGACCTGAAGTCTCACACGAAGTCTCTTTTGAGCTTCAAGGTGCAGCAAAAGATTCCCAAAGTTGGAACAAAAAGAGTCCCAAATGTGGACCATCACCAAACAAAAAAATTCCAAAAAGGAATTCAGAAGATTCCCAAGGGGAACGATAGGAAATGAAAAATTCCAAAATGGAATTAAAAAGAAGTCCCAAAGTGGACCAAATCCGAATAGAACCCAGATTCCACACTGTGTATGACTGTAAGTGACCAGGTTTTGTGCAATATGCATTCAGGTAGTGATTGATAAGGAAATATGTTGACATATGTATACATGTGGGTCACATAAGTCATTTTAATCGAACCTTAAATATCATCATGATACTGAAAAAGTAAGTGTGTCAACTCGAGCTAATTGGTATGTTTTCATATCATCACTCAATCAAACATAAGTCAAATGTCTATTCAAAACTTGCAAAACATGTTCAGATAATGTGTGGTATGATCTCACTACGATATATTGATTCATTGCATTGCATATGTCTTTAGTTTAATGTGTGTGCTTTGTGTGTGCAGGCATATGGAATCGTTATTGACACATCGACATCCTTGTTAAACTTAAATATTTCAAGAAATTTCAAGTTTAGGGGGAGAATAAATTGAAGAAGAAAAATATTTGAAAAAATCCAAAAATATCTTGAATAAGTGTGTTATTGAATGAACAAGATTATGTGGTATGAATAGCAAAGGTATTGGATGTGTTAAAAACAAACCCAAGGTCTTGTGATGTGTTTTTCAGAAATTGCTTCGTGATATAGAAATTTTGGTTGTGCAAAATTATTTTTGTGAAAAATTAAAAAAGAAAAGGGAATTTAAATTGTGTTAAATTTGTTGCCCTAGAAATATGTTGATTAATTAATGTGACAAAATTCTTTTAAGGATGTCTTGTCTAATTAATTTGTCGAGAATGTTTGCAGGTGCAATAAATGCTGTTGAAAAAGTCAAAAAACGAGAAAAAGTGAAGAAAATCGTTCAAGGGTTGTAGCCGGGCAAAGAATATCAGATCACTATTTTGCCGGGTAATGAACACACTGTTCAGCCGGGTAAAGTTGTGAGTTGGATACAAGCCGGGTGATTGAGAAAAAGAATTGAAGCCGGGTGAAGATATTATGACCACTGTACAGCCGGGCAATGAACATGTCAAATACAGCCGGGTGAAGGTCATAGATATCTGCCGGGTGACAAGTGTTCACTATACAGCCGGGTAAAAGAGAAATCTTCTTGCCGTGTAAGAGTATAACACTGTGCTGCCGGGTAATGAAGAAAAGCATGCCGGGTGATATAGAAGACAACTATGTTGCCGTGTGTAGAAGAAAGCATGCCGTGTAAAGAAGAAAGCATGCCGGGTGAAAGTGAAAGCAACTGTGTTGCCGGGTGATGAAGAAAGATTGCCGGGTGAAAGTGAAAGCAACTGTGTTGCCGGGTGATGAAGAAAGATTGCCGGGTGATGTTTTGACGACTACTATGCTGCCGGGTGATTAATAAAACCAATCAGGTGTAGTTGTTCCTAACCTTTACCCGTCACTACAGTGACTTACCCGTCTCTACAGTGGTTGACCCGTCAAGTGTTTTTACACTTGTTTGTGACTTGCCTCATGTACTTGACCCGTCACAACAGTGCATGACACGGATCAACAGTGCTTGACCCGTCAAGGCTTATTGGGCTTTTAATGCTTACCCGTCCCATGTTGTTGACCCGGCACTCCAAAGTTTGACCTAATTTTTAACAATATAAAAACCCGCCTCTTCACAAACACTTATCATTTTTCACTCACACATTCAAGCAAACACTCTGTACTCAAATCCTTTGATTATCATATTCAATCGTTTGTTCTATAACTAGTCTGATCGATTGAATAAGGTATTGATTATGTGTTTTGAGCTTGATAATCTGCAAATCGACCGATAAAATGAAAAACGATGATGAACAGTGTTTTTGATCACTGAATCGACACTTTGATTGTGTGTGTTAAAACCAAAATCGAATGTTGTTTTAAGTATAAAATCTGTCGATCATCAACAATCAATCACTCATTTGCGCTAAAATACCTTAAAACCAACTGAATCAATCAAAATTGTTCATAACTGTTAAAACCGCCATTGATGAACCTTGAAAATTCTTAAGTGATAACTTCAAACTGACAAAATATGTGTTGAACATTAACAAATCATTGTTAAAACTAAGATTAACATGTTAAACAACTTCATCATACAAATGTCAAATTTATGTCTTAAGTGTTAAACTGTTATTGAAAAATGTTGTATAATCTTTAAAATTCAAAATTGTGTTGATCAAAATGATGTAAATCAGTTTGTTAGATCAATTTAGGGTTAAAATGATTATGTGAATGTTTCTCTTCCTAACTTTTGTTCAAACACTTATGAAAAATTTGATATGTATTAATGAAGAATCTAACACATTTGTCTTGTTTGTGTTTGTTTTTGTTTTAACAGATGGAGAATCTCAAGTTTGAACCTAAGCACAATCTTGTGGCATGTCTAGATGAGTCTATCCCTGAAACTGAAGGTTACAAAGACATGATGAGATTCATTAAGAGGACCAAGTATGTGTATGCTATGTGTGCCAAACCGGTCATATATGCAAGGTTGATAAAAAGTTTTTGGAGAACAGCTAAAGTTATTAGAGATGATAATGGTGTTGCTGTTGTTCGAGGAAATATTACAAGAGAGTTGGTGTTGACTGTGTCTGAAGAAGCCATCAGAACAGCCTTGAGAATAGATGATGATGAAGTTGGAGCTAATGATGAATTGACTATGGCTGAGTGTCAATCGTGCTTTGTTAATATGGGACATCCTCCTGCATTTCCAAAGTCACAATTCTATAGAGCCAGATTGGGAAAGAAATGGAAGTTGTTATGCTATGTTGTCCAACAGTGCATGTCTAGGAGGAGTGCAGGTTTTGACAACTTCCCATCTGATATAGCATCTTCAATTGTTGCTATAGCTGAGAACAAACCATTCAATATGTCAAGGTGGATCATGAATGGGTTTGTATTTAATCTGGTTAAAGGGAAAAGATTCAAGTTTCTCATGTACCCGAGATTCTTGCAGCTGATAGTAAATGTTGCTTATCCAATCATCAGAGAAGAAGGTGTTGTTGGAGGTATATTATATACTGAGGACATGAACGATCTATCTTACAGAAAGATGAGTATCGGGAATGTGCCTAGTGTGGACTTATTTGACTATATGAGAGATATAGCAAAAAATGAAGAAGATGTTGAAGATGTTTATCATCATATCTCTCATGGTGAGATAGTGAATCCTCAGGACCTGGTTGATGAGGTGCCTGATAATCTTTTAGATGATGATGAGTATAATGCTCGTCATGCAGAAGATGAAGAGATTGATGGTGATGGTAATGATGATCAAGATGATGATACTGATGATGATGATGATGGAGATGAGGAAGATAGTGATAGTGAAAGTGGTAATGATGATGGTGGTGATAATGCTGAATCTGATTCAGAGGAGGCAGAGATTAGCGAAGCAGCTGAACCGATGGAATTAGAAACAGAAAATGTTGAAGTTATTGAACAAGTGATGATAGAAGAACCTGTTGAGGTTGCTTCTGTTGAAAAAGAGGTTGAAATTGAAGTTACTAAGCCTATCACTAAACAATATGTTAGATCTCGAAGATCTAAATCTGTTGTTGAGAAAGTGATGAGTGAGCCTGAAGAGATAAATGTAGTTCAGATAACTCAGGAAGTAATGGCCGAAGCTGAGACTATTGCACAGATAGTTGATGAAGTTGATGCTGGCGTTACTGATCCTATCCCTGTTGAAATACCCACCACATCATCCCCTGTTGCAGTAAACATTGAACAAGTTTTGGAGTCTTCGCCAAAAATTGTGTCAAGTGTTGATGAGAATGAAGATAAGACAAAGATTATTGAGTTAGAAGAGATGGTGACAAAGTTGGTAGAGGCAAATGAAATATTGAAGGCTTCGAATGAGAGGAAAAAGAAAAGACTTGAAGAATTTTGGGCTACTCACAATCAAAATCTGGAAACTTTCAAAGCTTTGGATAGTGATCATCTTAAATTGAAGATTGAACATGACAAATTGAAGGATGAGTATGAAAAACTCAAGGAGGAACATGAAAACTTGAAATATGATCATAGAGAGTTGAAGGCTGAATGCAATACTCTTGAGGATGAAAAAGAGATGTTGGAGAAATGGTTGGAAGAAACACGATCTAAGAAGTCTGGTTCAACATCTGATAAAGATTTTTCAGATGAAGTGGTTGAAATGACTGAAGCGACTCAAGTATCAAAAGTTTATCTCACTAGAGCACGAGGTATAACTAATGTGGGTATAAGGGTTGAATCTCCAATTATCATTCCCGATGAAGCTGTTGCTGATTCTGTCAATACTGACAAGGCTGAGGGAAAAAGGAAGTTAGATGTAGTTCCAGAAATCACTGGTGATGAAGGTTGCAGTAAAAAGGCGAGATTGGAAGAAACAGTGCAGATTGAGCCGATTCAATCTGTAGCTGTAGTTGAAACTGAAGTGATTGAGCTGACTAAGGCAGATGAAACTATAACTGAAGCTGAAATTGCTAAACCAGTTCAGATTGAGCCGATTCAATCTGAAGCTGTTGTAGTTGAAGAAGTGCCTGTAGTAGCTGAAATTGTTGAAAGTGTGCCTGAAACTGTGCCTGAAGATGTAAGTCAGTTTGAGCCGGTTCAAACTGATAATGCACCGATGATTGAGGCTTTAGATGATTTGGACGATATAGATTTTACTGAGTCTGAACCAGAAGCTGAACCAGAAACTAATGTTGATCAAGAGATTCCAGATGACTTAGATCAAAGATTCGCTTATCTTGAAAAAATGAAGTACAATGCAGTTTTTTCTGAATGGACTGACTGTGAGCCAAATCAATGAAGAATATGAAAAGTGTATGATAGCTCAAGACAAAGTTGCTGCTGATGAAAAAGAGTTTATTATTGAAATGGGTGAGTGGACACTATTGCAAGAAAGCTTGAACATAGAAGATTTGCCTCCAACTGAATTGTATCACCAAAATCCGGAAGAGATGTCCAGTAGGAATATGAGAGATTGGTTGAGCTCAAGGAATTATCCGTATAAGACTCTGAAGAGATTGAAATCTAAGTCGCTGAGGAAAATTGTTGTTAGTTTCATGAAGACAGAGAAAATGTACAATCGTATGTTTTATTTGGACTACAACAACCCTCAATACTACGAGCTGACCAAAAGATATAAAGTTCTCGGACCTGAAGAAATACCGGTGATGGCGTTACCTGAGAATGCACATAAGAAAAGGCATGAGTTGATGGACATGTTCCCAAGTGAAGCTAAGTCATATAACATACCTATGGATGTACGTGAGTCATGGCACAAATCAGCCACAGCAGGTGACGTTGTTAGGTCACTGCTGAGCAAGGGTCAGTCGATTGCTGAACTGCTTGATTCTATGATCGTACCGGAAAAGTCCAAGAAGGTAAAGATTATAGCTTGGAAATATGACGAGGTGTTCGATGCTTTTATGATTAAAAGAGTTAATGGTTTATGTGACGTATACCATTATTACTCTAGCATTTTTAAGTTGGAAGTTCAAGATCTGAAAGAGTTGCACAAACTTAGACTGATAAATCACACGCATGCTGAGCGTGGTGATAAATGTGCAATGTTACTTGATGCCGGGTTAGCAAGATCATCGAAATATTTAGACTTCAGAGGTCAACAAGAGGATAGTGCTTATGTGCAAGCGAAGAAAGAAAGAAAGAAAAAGAAGTTGGTGGTTAGTGAGGATATGTATCTTGAAGAATTTTCTGATAAGTATTTTGATAAAGTAACTAATCCAGGACTGAAAGTGATTGATGGATCACAAGCGACGAAGCCAATACTTAGAGTTTTCTACAATCAAGAAACTTTTGAGTTGAAGTTTGTTCGAAATCTGGATAACTGCGATAAAGATATGATTACTTTATTTAGTACCTTTGAGCTGAAACTGCTGCATCCATCCTATATCGATTTTCTGAGAAGTTGCAGAATGGAGAAATGTAAAGATAAACTGGCTGAAGCTGATAGAAAATTGTTTGTGGTGATGATAGAAGTGATAGCTGCTGCGTCAGAAAAGATCAGAGTACGGAAGGCATTGCTCAATTCTAATCTCGTGAGGATTGACATTCCAGAGATAGAATTTATGAGGATTAGTGCGAAGGGTACTTTGGAGGTGCAAGTCAAGGGGAAGGAGATGCCTTATGAGTTTTATGCTAACATTGACTTTGCAGGTTTAAATCTGGATTCTCTAAGACGCATGAATGCCTGCCCAATCCTTACCAACGAGTCAAAGCCGAGACAAGCAAAGATAGCAGAAAAGTTCAAGTCTTGCATAGAAGAAGCACTGAAGGAACAAGAAGAGTTTAAAGGAAAAGAGATGCTGGATATCAAAGAGGAACCAGAAGATTGGTGAAAAGAGATTGATGCTGAACAAGATGAAAAACTGATTGAAGATTTTGCTGAAGATTCAAAGATAAATCTTAGGGGAGTACTGTTAGGGCTATTTCCTAGTTAAGATTTACTTTGTATTTGTTTATATGTTTGTGTATAGTTTAGGGTCTATTTTGTTATATTCCTTAAACTTGTAATTGTTGCTTAAAACCATGTAGTGAGAGAGTGTGAGGAGAGAGGCTAGATCACTATTCACGTAAGAGAGAGAACTTAGTGTGTGTGATTTATTTTCTCCTGCACTTGTATTACAAATCTGCTTTGATCATCAATATACAAAGAAAATTATTAGTATGAATTGTGTTTTATGATTGAACTGTGTTTGTGTATGAATCATTCTGATCATTGAGCGATATTAATTGTGTTTTAGGTTCAATTGGATCGATAATATCGCTCAATGATCAGAATGATTCATACACAAACACAGTTCAATCATAAAACACAATTCATACTAATAATTCTCTTTGTATATTGATGATCAAAAGCAGATTTGTAATACAAGTGCAGGAGAAAATAAATCACACACACTAAGTTCTCTCTCTTACGTGAATAGTGATCTAGCCTCTCTCCTCACACTCTCTCACTACATGCTTTTAAGCAACAATTACAAGTTTAAGGAATATAACAAAATAGACCCTAAACTATACACAAACATATAAACAAATACAAAGTAAATCTTAACTAGGAAATAGCCCTAACAGTACTCCCCCTAAGATTTATCTTTGAATCTTCAGCAAAATCTTCAATCAGTTTTTCATCTTGTTCAGCATCAATCTCTTTTCACCAATCTTCTGGTTCCTCTTTGATATCCAACATCTCTTTTCCTTTAAACTCTTCTTGTTCCTTCAGTGCTTCTTCTTTGCAAGACTTGAACTTTTCTGCTATCTTTGCTTGTCTCGGCTTTGAGTCGTTGGTAAGGATTGGGCAGGCATTCATGCGTCTCAGAGAATCCAGATTTAAACCTGCAAAGTCAATGTTAGCATAAAACTCATAAGGCATCTCCTTCCCCTTGACTTGCACCTCCAAAGTACCCTTCGCACTAATCCTCATAAATTCTATCTCTGGAATGTCAACCCTCACGAGATTAGAATTGAGCAATGCCTTCCATACTCTGATCTTTTCTGACGCAGCAGCTATCACTTCTATCATCACCACAAACAATTTTCTATCAGCTTCAGCCAGTTTATCTTTACATTTCTCCATTCTGCAACTTCTCAGAAAATCGATATAGGATGGATGCAGCAGTTTCAGATCAAAGGTACTAAATAAAGTAATCATATCTTTATCCCAGTTATCCAGATTTCGAACAAGCTTCAACTCAAAAGTTTCTTGATTGTAGAAAACTCTAAGTATTGGCTTCGTCGCTTGTGATCCATCAATCACTTTCAGTCCTGGATTAGTTACTTTATCAAAATACTCATCAGAAAATTCTTCAAGATACATGTCCTCACTAACCACCAACTTCTTTTTCTTTCTTTCTTTCTTCGCTTGCACATAAGCATTATCCTCTTGTTGATCTCTGAAGTCTAAATATTTCGATGATCTTGCTAACCCGGCATCAAGTAACATTGCACATTTATCACCACGCTCAGCATGCGTGTGATTTATCAGTCTAAGTTTGTGCAACTCTTTCAGATCTTGAACTTCCAACTTCAAAATGCTAGAGTAATAATGGTATACGTCACATAAACCATTAACTCTTTTAATCATAAAGGCATCGAACACCTCGTCATATTTCCACGCTATAATCTTTACCTTCTTGGACTTTTCCGGTACGATCATAGAATCAAGCAGTTCAGCAATCGACTGACCCTTGCTCAGCAATGACCTAACAACGTCACCTGCTTTGGCTGATTTGTGCCATGACTCACGTACATCCATAGGTATGTTATATGACTTAGCTTCACTTGGGAACATGTCCATCAACTCATGCCTTTTCTTATGTGCATTCTCAGGTAACGCCATCACCGGTATTTCTTCAGGTCCGAGAACTTTATATCTTTTGGTCAGCTCGTAGTATTGAGGGTTGTTGTAGTCCAAATAAAACATACGATTGTACATTTTCTCTGTCTTCATGAAACTAACAACAATTTTCCTCAGCGACTCAGATTTCAATCTCTTCACAGTCTTATACCGATAATTCCTTGAGCTCAACCAATCTCTCATATTCCTACTGGACATCTCTTCCGGATTTTGGTGATACAATTCAGTTGGAGGCAAATCTTCTATGTTCAAGCTTTCTTGCAATGGTGTCCACTCACCCATTTCAATAATAAACTCTTTTTCATCAGCAGCAACTTTGTCTTGAGCTATCATACACTTTTCATATTCTTCATTGATTTGGCTTACAGTCAGTCCATTCAGAAAAACTGCATTGTACTTCATTTTTTCAAGATAAGCGAATCTTTGATCTAAGTCATCTGGAATCTCTTGATCAACATTAGTTTCTGGTTCAGCTTCTGGTTCAGACTCAGTGAAATCTATATCATTCAAATCATCTAATGCCTCAATCATTGGTGCATTGTCAGTTTGAACCGGCTCAAACTGACTTACATCTTCAGGTACAGTTTCATGCACACTTTCAACAATTTCAGCTACTACATGCACTTCTTCAACTACAGCAGCTTCAGATTGAATCGGCTCAATCTGAACTGGTTTAGTAATTTCAGCTTCAGTTACAGTTTCATCTGCCTTAGTCAACTCAATCACTTCAGTTTCAACTACAGCTACAGATTGAATCGGCTCAATCTGCACTGTTTCTTCCACTCTTGCCTTTTTACTGCAACCTTCATCACCAGTGATTTCTGGAACTGCATCTAACTTCCTTTTTCCCTCAGCCTTGTCAGTATTGACAGAATCAGCAACAGCTTCATCGGGAATGATAATTGGAGATTCAACCCTTATACCTCGTGCTCTAGTGAGATAAACTTTTGATACTTGAGTCGCTTCAGTCATTTCAACCACTTCATCTGAAAAATCTTTATCAGATGTTGAACCAGACTTCTTAGATCGTGTTTCTTCCAACCATTTCTCCAACATCTCTTTTTCATCCTCAAGAGTATTGCATTCAGCCTTCAACTCTTTGTGATCATACTTCAAGTTTTCATATTCCTCCTTGAGTTTTTCATACTCATCCTTCAATTTGTCATGTTCAATCTTCAATTTAAGATGATCACTGTCCAAAGCTTTGAAAGTTTCTAGATTTTGATTGTGAGTAGCCCAAAATTCTTCAAGTCTTTTCTTTTTCCTCTCATTCGAAGACTTCAATATTTCATTTGCCTCTACCAACTTTGTCACCATCTCTTCTAACTCAATAATCTTTGTCTTATCTTCATTCTCATCAACACTTGACACAATTTTTGGCGAAGACTCCAAAACTTGTTCAATGTTTACTGCAACAGGGGATGATGTGGTGGGTATTTCAACAGGGATAGGATCAGTAACGCCAGCATCAACTTCATCAACTATTTGTGCAATAGTCTCAGCTTCGGCCATTACTTCCTGAGCTATCTAAACTACATTTATCTCTTCAGGCTGACTCAGCACTTTCTCAACAACAGATTTAGATCTTCGAGATCTAACATACTGTTTAGTGATAGGCTTAGCAACTTCAATTTCAACCTCTTTTTCAACAGAAGCAACCTCAACAGGTTCTTCTATCACCACTTGTTCAATAACTTCAACATTTTCTGTTTCTAATTCCATCGGTTCAGCTGCTTCGCTAATCTCTGCCTCCTCTGAATCAGATTCAGCATTATCCCCACCATCATCATTACCACTTTCACTATCACTATCTTCCTCATCTCCATCATCATCATCACTATCATCATCTTGATCATCATTACCATCACCATCAATCTCTTCATCTTCTGCATGACGAGCATTATACTCATCATCATCTAAAAGATTATCAGGCACCTCATCAACCAAGTCCTGAGGATTAACTATCTCACCGTGAGAGATATGATGATAAATATCTTCAACATCTTCTTCATTATTTGCTATATCTCTCATATAGTCAAATAAGTCCATACTAGGCACATCCCGATACTCATCTTTCTGTAAGATAGATCGTTCATGTCCTCAGTATATAATATACCTCCAACAACACCTTCTTCTCTGATGATTGGATAAGCAACATTTATTATCAGCTGCAAGAATCTCGGGTACATGAGAAACTTGAATCTTTTCCCTTTAACCAGATTAAATACAAACCCATTCATGATCCACCTTGACATATTGAATGGTTTGTTCTCAGCTATAGCAACAATTGGAGATGCTATATCAGATGGGAAGTTGTCAAAACCTGCACTCCTCCTAGACATGCACTGTTGGACAACATAGCTTAACAGCTTCCATTTCTTTCCCAATCTGGCTCTATAGAATTGTGACTTTGGAAATGAAGGAGGATGTCCCATATTAACAAAGCACGATTGACACTCAGCCATAGTCAATTCATCATTAGCTCCAACTTCATCATCATCTATTCTCAAGGCTGTTCTGATGGCTTCTTCAGACACAGTCAACACCAACTCTCTTGTAATATTTCCTCGAACAACAGCAACACCATTATCATCTCTAATAACTTCAGCTGTTCTCCAAAAACTCTTTATCAACCTTGCATATATGACCGGTTTGGCACACATAGCATACACATACTTGGTCCTCTTAATGAATCTCATCATGTCTCTGTAACCTTCAGTTTCAGGGATAGACTCATCTAGACATGCCACAAGATTGTGCTTAGGTTCAAACTTGAGTTTCTCCATCTATTAAAACAAAAACAAACACAAACAAGACAAATGTGTTAGATTCTTCATTAATACATATCAAATTTTTCATAAGTGTTTGAACAAAACTTAGGAAGAAAAACATTCACATAATCATTTTAACCCTAAATTGATCTAACAAACTGATTTACATCATTTTGATCAACACAATTTTGAATTTTAAAGATTATACAACATTTTTCAATTTAACTGTTTAACACTTAAGACATAAATTTGACATTTGTATGATGAAGTTGTTTAACATGTTAATCTTAGTTTTAACAATGATTTGTTAATGTTCAACACATATTTGGTCAGTTTGAAGTTAACACTTAAGAATTTTCAAGGTTCATCAATGGCGGTTTTAACAGTTATGAACAATTTGATTGATTCAGTTGGTTTTAAGGTATTTTAGTGCAAATGAGTGATTGATTGTTGATGATCGACAGATTTTATACTTAAAACAACATTCGATTTTGGTTTTAACACACACAATCAAAGTGTCGATTCAATGATCAAAAACACTGTTCATCATCGTTTTTCATTTTATCGGTCGATTTGCAGGTTATCAAGATCAAAACACATAATCAATACCTTATTCAATCGATCAGACTTGTTATAGAACAAACGATTGAATATGATAATCAAAGGATTTGAGTACAGAGTGTTTGCTTGAATGTGTGAGTGAAAAATGATAAGTGTTCGTGAAGAGGCGGGTTTTTATATCGTTAAAAATTAGGTCAAACTTTGAAGTGCCGGGTCAACAACATGGGACGGGTAAGCATTAAAAGCCCAATAAGCCTTGACGGGTCAAGCACTATTGATCCGTGTCATGCACTGTTGTGACAGGTCAAGTACATGAGGCAAGTCACAAACAAGTGTAAAAACACTTGACGGGTCAACCACTGTAGAGACGGGTAAGTCACTGTAGTGACGGGTAAAGGTTAGGAACAACTACACCTGATTGGTTTTATTAATCACTCGGCAGCATAGTAGTCGTCAAAACATCACCCGGCAATCTTTCTTCATCACCCGGCAACACAGTTGCTTTCACTTTCACCCGGCAATCTTTCTTCATCACCCGGCAACACAGTTGCTTTCACTTTCACCCGGCATGCTTTCTTCTTTACACGACATGCTTTCTTCTTCACACGGCAACATAGTTGTCTTCTATATCACCCGGCATGCTTTTCTTCATTACCCGGCAACACAGTGTTATACTCTTACACGGCAAGAAGATTTCTCTTTTACCCGACTGTATAATGAACACTTGTCACCCGGCAGATATCTATGACCTTCACCCGGCTGTATTTGACATGTTCATTGCCCGGCTGTACAGTGGTCATAATATCTTCACCCGGCTTCAATTCTTTTTCTCAATCACCCGGCTTGTATCCAACTCTCAACTTTACCCGGCTGAACAGTGTGTTCATTACCCGGCAAAATAGTGATCTGATATTCTTTGCCCGGCTACAACCCTTGAACGATTTTCTTCACTTTTTCTCGTTTGTTGACTTTTTCAACAGCATTTATTGCACCTGCAAACATTCTCGACAAATTAATTAGACAAGGCATCCTTAAAAGAATTTTGTCACATTAATTAATCAACACATTTCTAGGGCAACAAATTTAACACAATTTAAATTCCCTTTTCTTTTTGTTTAATTTTTCACAAAAATAATTTTGCACAACCAAAATTTCTATATCCCGAAGCAATTTTTGAAAAACACATCACAAGACCTTGGGTTTGTTTTTAACACATCCAATACCTTTGCTTTTCATACCACATAATCTTGTTCATTCAAAACACACTTATTCACAATATTTTTGGATTTTTGTAAATATTTTTCTTCTTCAATTTATTCTCCCCCTAAACTTGAAATTTCTTGAAATTTTTAAGTTTAACAAGGATGTCGATGTGTCAATAATGATTCCATATGCCTGCACACACATTAAACTAAAGACATATGCAATGCAATGAATCAATATATCGCAGTGAGATCATACCACACATTATCTGAACATGTTTTGCAAGTTTTGAATAGACATTTGACTTATGTTTGATTGAGTGATGATATGAAAACATACCAATTAGCTCGAGTTGACACACTTACTTTTTCAGTATAATGATGATATTTAAGGTTCGATTAAAATGACTTATGTGACCCACATGTATACATATGTCAACATATTTCCTTATCAATCACTACCTGAATGCATATTGCACAAAACCTGGTCACTTACAGTCATAGACAGTGTGGAATCTGGGTTCTATTCGGATTTGGTCCACTTTGGGACTTCTTTTTAATTCCATTTTGAAATTTTTCTTTCCTATCGTTCCCCTTGGGAATCTTCTGAATTCCTTTTTGGAATTTTTCTTTGGTGATGGTCCACATTTGGGACTCTTTTTGTTCCAACTTTGGGAATCTTTTGCTGCACCTTGAAGCTCAAAAGAGACTTCGTGTGAGACTTCAGGTCTGTGGGTACCACAACAAATAAGCTCACGATGCGGTTCATCACACTGAATAGACTGCATCGTTACCCGATCATGCACAACTATCATCACAAGCAATGCATCAAAAGATATATATCTAGACATGTATAACATTGGAACTTAACACAAAGATCATTAAGTTTATGTTTGTCAACAATCAACTTACTTGTTCAGTCTAATTGCCTGAGCTGTCTAGCACATCAATTAACATTCATCAGTCTTTATTTAAAAATGATGTAACAAATAATGTCTAGTGTAACTATCATTTCTCACTTTTTGCAATATAGATTTTTATGACATGATATTTTCTTTTTCTTTTTGCTTTTATATTTTGTATTTTCTTTTCTATTTTCTTTTTCACGCAAGCACACACAATGCAAAACATAAAATAAAAGACAAAGGAATCAATACTTAACATCAACTTATTATATTTTTGGCTTTTATATTTTTCTGATTTTTGTTTGTTCTTACGAAAAATAGAATCAATCATGATTGATTAATCCTATGGATTGAACTAAGAATTCAAACCGTCCTGACAAAAAGGATTTTGTGAAAAGATCTGCCAGTTGTTTGTCGGTATGAACCTTAATCAAAATTATTAAACCCTTTTCAGAGTTGTCTCTTAAAAAGTGATATCGAATTTCGATATGTTTGGTTTTTGAGTGTTGAACAGGATTAGCAGTAATGAACATAGCAGCATTATTGTCTATGTAAATAGGGGTTTTGAGAAAGTTAAACCCGTAGTCAAGCAACTGGTTTTGTAACCATAAAACTTGAGAACATACTGCAGATGCAGCGATATACTCTACTTCAGCTGTGGATACAGAAACGTTGGTATGCTTCTTGCATTGCCAAGAGACAAGCCTAGGACCCAGAAATTGACATCCAGCAGTAGTCGATTTCCTGTCAAGAGCACAACCACCAAAATCACTGTCAGAATAACTATATAATTCAAAATTCCCTTCATAAGGATACCATAACCCAAGATTCGGTTTCCCTTTAAGGTATCTGAATATACGTTTCACAGCAACAAGATGCGACTCTTTCGGATCAGACTGATATCTGGCGCACACACAAACAGCGTACATGATGTCTGGTCTTGATGCAGTAAGATACATCAGAGAACCGATCATTGATCTGTATAGTGTTTGATCAACTGGTTTGCCTTTCGGATCCGGTTGAATCTTGCAGTTCACATCAGATGGAGTTCGGATAGTCTGGCAATCTTGCATCTTGAACTTTTTCAGCAACTTCTCAACAAACTTTGATTGGTTGATAAAAATCCCGTCAGCTGATTGTTTCACTTGTAATCCAAGAAAGAAATTAATCTCCCCCATTGAACTCATCTGGAATCTAGACTTCATGATTTCTTCAAATTCTTTGCACATTGACGCACTGGTTGATCCGAAGATAATATCGTCCACATAAACTTGAACACACAACAAATCGTCATTCTCCCTCTTCATAAACAAAGTTGGATCAATCTGACCTCTTGTAAATCCATGTTCTAGTAAATGCTTAGATAATGTCTCATACTAGATTCTCGGAGCTTGATGTAGACCATATAGAGCTTTACTCAACTTGTATACACGATGAGGATAGTCAGGATCTTCAAAACCCGGAGGTTGTTTGACATAAACATCATCTGTAATTGGTCCGTACAGAAAAGCGCCTTTAACGTCCATTTGGAATACTTTAAATTTCATGAAGGAAGCATATGCAAGAAAAACGCGTATGGCTTCAAGTCTTGCGACCGGAGCGAACACTTCTTCATAATCAATGCCTTCTTCCTGAGTATATCCCTGTGCAATAAGTCTCGCTTTGTTTCTCACAACAATACCACGTTCGTCTGGCTTGTTTTTGTACAACCATCTTGTACCTATCGCATTCTCTCCTTCAGGTAAGTCCACTAATTTCCATACTTCTTGTTTGCGAAACTGAAGTAACTCCTCTTGCATGGCTTCAATCCAACTGTTATCTTGCAACGCCTCTGAAATGTTCTTTGGCACCACTTGAGATAGAAAACATGAATAAAGACAGACATTTGCTTGCTCAGTCTGACTTCTTGTAGTTCTCTGATTCAACGGTCCAATAATCTGAGAGACAGGATGTTTCTTGTGAATTCGATGAATTGGTATGTCACCTCCTTGCACTTGACTCTCCAGATTAGAAGTATTCAGATTTGGTAGATCTTGTAGAATGGAAGAAGTATGCAGAGTGAAATTAGGAACTTGATCCGGTGAATTGATGAAGTAATCAAATGATTCTGGAATAACTTCAACATTCGGATCGGATGATGGTTGATTCTGAACAGATCCACCATCATTAGGAGAAGCTTGCGGATTCACATCTTCTTCAAGATTGTTTGATTCTTGATCGTCTTGAGAACCAGAAGGACCCGGAGCTTGACTGGATTTGACATGATCAGGATTGTGAAAAGACATGAATGGATATTCAGAACTGAATTTTCCATCATCGTCATTATCAGAATCGTCACTAAAGCATCCCAAGTCGCCTGATTCTTTCCTTGCTGTTCCTGAAAAATCAAATAAGTTAGAATTGAAAGATTTCGATAACGAATCTAAATCAAATAACCATTCGGGACCATGCGCCACTGACGGAAACGAATTTTCTAAAAACTTTACGTTAATAGTTTCAATAACAGTATTTGTTTTGCTATTAAAAACCCGATAAGCTTTAGAAACAGACGAATAACCAAGGAAAAATCCATCGTCAGATTTTGACTCAAACTTCCCGAGATGATCACTCAAATTTAAAATCGATACAGGACAACCAAATGCTTTCAAGTAAGAAATATTTGGTTTTCTTCCAAATAACAACTCATAAGATGTTTTCTGTTTATCTTGAACCAATAATGTTCTATTTTGTACAAAACACGCAGTAGCAATAGCTTCGTCCCAAAAGGTGATAGGGATTTTGGCATCTGCGAGCATGGATCTTGCTGCTTCAATTAGTGTCCGGTTTTTCCGTTCCGCAACCCCGTTTTGTTGAGGCGTTATTGGCGCACTAAATTGTCTAGCAATTCCTTTTTCTGCACAAAATACATCAACATTAGTGTTCTTAAATTCAGTTCCATTATCACTTCTTAAGATTTTAACTTTGCATTCCATTTGATTTTCAACTTTGATGATAAATTCTTTTAATAATTCAGCTGTTTCAGATTTAACATGCAAAAAATAAACCCAAGAAAATCTAGTGAAATCGTCAATAATGACAAAACAGTAAGACTTCTTTCCGATGCTTTGCACATTTGTTGGTCCAAAAAGATCCATATGTAGCATCTGCAAGGGTTTTGAAATGAAGTTTTCTTGCTTGGACTTAAAAGACATGCGATGCTGTTTTCCCTTCAAACACGCTGGACAGAGATCAGTTGTGGAGAATTTCTTTAACGGTATTCCCACAGCATGATTTCCGGTAACCAGACGGTTCATGTTTCTGAAATTTGAATGGCCCAGCCGTCTATGCCAAAGCTGACTCTCATCATTTGAAGCATGTGCAATGAGACAAGTAGTTTCGGTTTCAGCATCAATCTGCGACATATCCAACTTGTATACGTCACGATCTCTTGGAGCTTTAACCACTACCCACTCATTGTCAATCTTGAAACCTGGTTTAAGAATATAACAGAAAGAATCATCAAAAAGAGTTGAATAAGATTTATCACAGATTTGAGATACACTTAGTAAATTAAAGTTCAACTGTGCACAGTAGTTGACTTTATCAAAACTAATGACCCCGTTTGAAACAGTTCCTTCTCCTGTTATTTTACCACCAGCATCACCTCCAAATGCAACGTGTGTACCATTTTTCAGCTTAAAGTCTTGAAGCAAGGCATGGTTGCCTGTCATATGCCGGCTACACCCACTATCAACGAACCATGAGTTGATAGGTCTTCTTGGGCGTACCTGCATTTCAACAATCACTTAGTTAGTTTGGTCAACCCAGGCCCACACGGTCTTGGGTTTTCCGAATCTATCTGCAATAGTAACTTGTTGATATTGAACATTTTGAAAATTTGTTTCATTTAAGAGATTTTGATGCTGAAAACTGTTGTTTCGCCCATTGGCGTGAATTGGTTGCTTTCTTCTCAAAGCAAGATTATTTTCAAACTTTTGATTTCTAACCATCAAAGCTCTTGGCTTAAAACTGTTATCCTGCACATTTCTTGATGAAAAGTTAGAAGCAGAATTGTTTCGATTGAAATTTCTCAAAACCGGAGAATGACTTTGATTAACATTTTGAAAACCAAATGATTGATTTCTTTGAAAATTTGGAAATGAAGTCATTTCTCTTGTTGAGTTTGATCGAAAGAAACAATCCTTTGTGTCATGGTTTCTTCTTTCACAAATATCACAAAATTTGTTATAATAACATTCTTCTGGAGAATGATTTCTTTTGTCACAGAAACTGCAGTACCTGTTAAAGAAACATTCAGCAGTTGCATGATTATATCTATCACAAATTTCACAATGTTTCTTGCTAATCCTAAAGAGCCGATTGTTAACTTTTGATGTTGAACCAACTCGTGATTCATTATCATGTTTGTTCGGTTTTAGATTAACGATCTTTTGTGGAGACTTTGTTTGTGATTTTGATTGCAAGGGACTTTGGTTCGATTTTAAACTGTTCTGTTTGGTTACCTTTTTAGATTCAATTCTCTTTTCATTGACAGCGGAAGACTTAGGACCTGAACATGTTTTCAGACCAGAGTTAGATTTGATTGGAGAATTGATTGGTTTACCATAAGATCCGTTCAAATCAAACGTTCCTGCAGACACAAACTTGATTGTCTTACCTTTTGACACTTTCTTCTTAACAGTTTTAACATTTTGAGCTTTGGTATTGTCATTTGATTTTATGACACTTTTACCTTTCGATTCTTTTGTTTCAGATTGATTGTTCATTACTTTCGATTTCTGCTTCTTCGCAGTTGAAACTTCAGCCTTCTTCACTTCTTGCTTCTTGATCAACTTATCAGCAACTTGCGCCTTTTGTTCTTTCTTCCACCTGATGTATTCAGGATCATTGTATCATGAAAACTCACCTTCTTCCTTCACTGTCTCTGACTTCGGATTCAGTTCCGGATACTCAACAAGTTGAATCAGAACAGGTTCTAATTTGTTATCAGATTCGTTGCTTGCTTCATCGTCAGCTTCAGTTGTCACACCATCTTCTTCTTTCAAACTTTCCATCAGCACTTCAGAACCTTCAGACTCGGATTTACTTCTTTGAATTTCTTTGAATTTTCGTTCATTTTCAGGTGAATGATCAAATTCATTAATGTTTTCCGGTAAGGTTTGTGTGATTGAATTTGGCATTGGCTCATGAGTAAAACCCAACCCGGTTTTGGTTTTGTTACCTCTTTCACTGACAAGTTGTTTTACCATGTTCTTGCAACTTTTAACTTTTGTTAATTCAACTTGCGTGACAGCATGAGCAACTTTTTCTTGTTCAAAGTTCTTTGTCATTTCTTCAAGTTGTTTTGTTACCAGTTCCAGTTCCTTTAAGGTTTTGTTCCATGATTCTTTAAGTGACAAAATCTTCTCATCAGAAATTTTGTGATTAATTTTAAGTTGTTCATGAATTTTCTCATGTTTGCTTAATTTATCACCAATTTTAAATGAATGAGTTCGATAATGTTCTACCTGTTGTATGCATTGTTCTGAACATAACCTTTCTTTCACATCAATAGGCAATGGAACGTAATTAGGGGGTAATTCATTACTAACCTTTGGTTGTTCGGTAGATGATGAAGACTCACTGGATGTAGCCATCAGCGCAATTTCAGATTCAGATTCTTCAGTAGGATCAGACTTTGCACTCCAGTCATAATATTCAGAATCTTCACTCACATCCTCAATCATTTTTCCATCCCCTTCTTCAGACCAGTCTTCTTCGATTTCACACACCAGTGCCAAACTTGACGTAAGATCAGAAGTGAATTGTTCTGCATATGCACTCTGTTGGTCCATAATGATCGTGATTTCAGTGCTTTGTTGACTTGTTTAACACAAATATAGTCAATACTTGAAGAACAAAGTGTATAAAGTCCAAATAACCCAATAACAAGATCTAACACACAATCGAGGTATATAAGCTACAATGATGAAAGATATATGCTCCTAGCACCTCAATAGAACGATTACACAACACAAATCAGTAAGAAATCGCTTGAGTAAAAGATGTGCAAAAGTTACATAAATGTGAAGATAAGGTTACAATATATAGTGATGTTAGGTTCGCTGATAGATTCGCTCTAGCGAATCTATCCAGCGAACCAACACAGGTTCGCTGGGCACATAGGTTCGCCCAGTCGACACCTAGATACAAAAGACATGTTGACCTGCGGGCGAATCTATAGATTCGCCCGTAGGTTCGCTAGAACTAATACAAATACAATACAAACAATTACATACAAAAGTAGCACCGACAAGCCGGTGGGTCCAACCTATACATAGTGACTATCAATACTCCCCCTAGGTTGGACCTCACCTGGGGAAGTCTTCTGATTAGCTCCGTCTTCATGGCTTCAAAGATGTTCAATAAAAGCTCCTGCCCGTTCTTTGATCCCGGCCATTGGATTTGTGAAGTCTTCAGTTCCGGCCTCATCTTCACTTAGATTTAGCATTGAATCCACAAACTCTGTATCAGCGATCTCAGTATCAGGCTCAAGATGAACAGTTGTTTCCGCCTGTACCTCTGCAGTTGGCTCCTCGCATGCAACTTCCAAGTCAATCACTTCAACTGGTTTTTCAAACCTCTGCTCTATCGTTCGATCAAGTTGTCTAGTCAAGTCATCCATCTCCAATTTCAGATCATCCGTCCTCCTCAACCTCTCATTTACCTCCTTCAGCTCAGCACGAATTCCCCGGGCTTTGTTAGCAACCTTCACAAACAGGTTTGCTTCGGCAGCAGTGTCATCTCCAGCCCCGTGCTTGATTCTGTTCTCACACAGCACCTTCAGATCCTCATTACTGAAGGAGAAGACCTCCATAGGATCAAATAGACGGATTTCCGGACGGTCTTCACCTTGTAATCTGATAACTGCCTCCCCAGTGCTATTGTCATAAAACCATTTGCTGAAATCCTGCAATCTGGGTGGCTGAGTTTCTGGGACCCTGACCCTCGTCATCACCTTCGGAGCAGCAATCTTCAAAACAATTTTGCCCTTCCACGATACCCAGTGTTTGTCCTTCTTCTGTCTCATCCTTTTAGGCTTTTGGTATCCAAACTCAACAAAATCTGACTTGGCAGCCTCTTGAATAACAGCTTCAAATGCACAAGCCCTGCCGCTATCTTCCTTTCCTAGTAATGGCAGCTCTGCAAGTCTCCTCAAGTCCCATCGAGGAAAGGTGGCGAAGTGCTTTCGGTTCTTCACATACGTAATGTCACCACCCCTCCTTTTGATCATGTACGCCTCCACCAAACAGTTGTATTTCCATGCAATGATCTGTCTATCTTGCTGTTTGGTGGTGGGTTCGTCTAAGTGTTGAAATATTGGTACCTCAGGCACCACAGCTTCCTCCTTCCTAAACCATTCGGATTTGTCTAGCTCAGCGTGTTCAAATTGGTAGCTCACCCCCTTTTCTTCAACTTTGTATATTTCCGGCTCATCCTCAATATCCTCCTCACTTTCAGCATCAATATCAACTTCCGGTTCATCAACCAATGTATAATCCATACTAGTTCCACCTACCACTTCCTCTCCTTCAAACGCATCCAAATTAATCCCCATTTCCTCATCAAATACCTCCTTATCAGCTTTACCTTTATCTCCAAAGTCAACATCCATTAACGGATATTTTGTAATATCCGTCAAGGAGTTCAGTTCCGCTTCAGTCATCGCCGGTTCAGTCCCAGCATTTTCCTTCAAGCTGTTCAACTCTTTGAAGATCCTTACTATCAAACATTGCTGGTCCCTCATCATTCGGCCCATCTCATATATCACAGTAGATTTCTCAGCATCTTGTTTCTCCAACTCTTCGTGCTTCCCTTTCAACTCAACCAGATCAGCCTTCAATCTCTCAATCTCAACCCTCAACTCATTACTGGACCCAGCAGATGTACCCGATGTACCCCCAGTATCATGCCTAGCCTTCTTTGAACCTTCAGGTTGAGTATCAGACTTTCTCTTCGTCCTCAGTTCTCTGCCCGCATCAATTTCAGCTTGTATCTCATCCACCTCCCTATCAAATGAATAATCCTTATCCTTTGCATAGGCTTTCCTCTTCTTTATCTTTTTCTCTATCACTTCTATATTCTCTCCGCCACGTTTCTTCTCTGACTCAATCAACCTCTGAATATAAGCCCACCTATCCGCTGGATACATATTCTCCCACAAATAAGTAACCCTACCCACACAATCCGGCCTCGCCGATTTACAATCTTTGAAGATTCTAGAATGCATATCCCAGATTTTCAACTCTGCACCCTCCACCGGCAGATTTGGTAGTTTATCATTCAGAATCATCTGAATGAATCTGGGATACATTAGCCATTTTGCCCCCTTGCTGGCATGGATGTTCTCGAGCATGTAGTTGTAAATCAACTTTGCAAGGTTAGCTTTTTGCCCTCGGCAAAACAGCATCATCGCTCGAGCCCAGTCCAAGTTCAGCCCGTCCGTACCTCCCTTCCTGTGATCCAGGCACATAATGAACACATGTGCTATATATCTCCATTCCTGGATCAGGTACGACTTCACAAATTCCATCTTTTTCTCTCCGGGCATCGGACCCTCATATCCCGCTGTCCGGAATGCCCCATAAACTTCTTCAGCTGACATATGTACCTCCTCACCCACATCATCCTCCAGCCTCAAAATTCTAGCCAGATCGGCTTCAGTAAACGCCAAGTCTTGGCCACAGACATTTGCACAGATACGTGACGGCTGTACCGACACGTTCATGACAGCAGTTCGCCAGAAATCCCGAACGTGCGTCTCATATATGGTAGGTGAGTGAGAGATGGCATAGTGTATGTGCGATGACTTCAGCCATTTGATTGCGTCTCTGTAGCTGCTGGCTTTTTCAAAATTTTCATCAAGTAAAGCACACATGTTGTGCTTTTTCTCGAAGAATAAAGTCGACATTTTGCCTGAAAAATAAACGGAGATTGATCAGAAATGAAGATTTGAAAAACAGAAAATAGATTCGCTGGAAATTAGGTTCGCTGGTATAGCGAACCTGAGATTTTGGCACAAGAACCTATAAATTCGCTGACATAAAAAATCAGTCATTGTTGTCGAGCGAATGTATAGGTTCGCTGGAAACAGTCGAGCGAATCTATGTTGTTGCGCGGGCAGCATAACGACATAGATTCGCTCGAAGTCTTGAACTTTCGTTCAGATTCGCCAGACGAACACTTAGGTTCGCTGGAAACCCTAGCTTTTGAAAAACGGCCGAAATCACATACAGTCCATCATTTTTAGGCATTTAAAGCAACAAACAGGTAGTATAATCACTAAACAAGTCTATTATGGAGTAAAACCCTAACAACTAACACCAAAACAGCCATTCAATCAACACATATTCACAGATCGACAGTTAAAAACATGATAACAGTTCGATTTAGGGTTTAGATAGAGATTAGAGTGTAATCGATCACATACCGGACTATAACGTGGTGTTTAATGTGTGGAAAAGACCGGAAATAGCAAGAATCGAACGTTTGGTGTTTGAAATTGAAAAAGCGTGCTACAGTGGTTTGGACAGCGAATATATAAAATATTCGCTGTCACAGTATATATATACACCCATAGGTTCGCTGGTAGACAGACCAGCGAACCTTAGGTTCGCCGGAAGACCAAAAGACAAGGCACACAACTGGTTCGCCAGCAGGTTCGCTGACACATAAACAACGATGTTTCATCTCAGCGAAACAAAAAGGTTCCGGGCGAATCTTGGGCGCCGAGCGAACTTGTAGGTTCGCTATAGATTCGCTAGTCAAAACAACAAAAAAAAAATTTTTGGATTTTCTTAAGATTTTTAAAATCTTTGTAAAACCGTGAATACGTCCCACGACATCAACGCTCCAAAAATAAACATAAATACATATAATCCTAAAATTTTTAAAAATAAAATTAAAAAAGAAAGAAAAAGAAATAAAAATTAAGATAAAATAGAATTAACAGGAGACGGTTTAAAACGCTAGAAAGGATATATATTCTTCATGATGTTTTGAGTAGAATCCGAAGAATCATCGATTGGCGGGATTGCAGATATGTTTGTCCATTTAAACCCATGCCTTAGTCCTTTCAACAAGAGATCAGCAGCTTCTTTTATCATGTTTTCGGTTAGATTGAAGAAACTCAGACAACTCGGTCCCCACAGACATCTAGGTAAAAAGAACAAGTTCTGTCATCAGGGTATATCTGAGCAATACTATTGACTTTGCTTGAAATTCAAAGATCAACTTTTGAATGTTGACCGATGCATTTGTTTCTTTTGACACTTGTGCAATTTTTGCATCTTTTCTTTGTGAGTGGAGCTTGTCAGCAATTGATTCATTTTGAACACAATGCGACTTATTATTTGGGAAACTCAAATAGTCTAGAGCTCCAGGTCTATACTCACGTATAACAGAGGAGATAAACATTTGAGCATGCTCGGTGAATCTTCAGGTCAATACTTCCGTATAGCAGAGAAGATCCACCAACTCCAGATCAATACTTTCGTATATCAAAGGAGTTAAGCACTTGACACAAGACGTTCTGAGGAGTTAACGAGTAACTCACTCAGAGGCTTTTCCGAAGAGCATCACTAGCAGCTTTTTATTTTTTTTTTATTTTTTTTTTTTGTATTGCATACTAGAAACTCGATTCGGGGATAGGGCGAGGGTGATTTGGGATTTTTTGGGAATTTGAGACAAAGATTTGAAGATCAAGACAAAGATTTGACGCTCTCAACCCATTTTTGACAGAACCATTATCTTTGTGCAATCCAATCATGTCAAGGGGATAATCCTTGTTGTCGAGATCTTGAGCGTTATGTTTGGCTGCACAATCACTGTTTACTTCGTTTTCGGGCTGAGCCTATCTGACATATCCCAAACGCAATGCTTCTGACCTCCTTCAACGACTCTTCAACATCAATCAAAACGGAGATCCTGAAATAGCAAAATTTGAAAAATTAAGATAGTTTATCTTTTAAATCTCCCCCAAAATTTCTATATAATAGCCGTCTAATAAGAAATTTTTGTTTTTCAGATTTTCTTAATATATATATATATATACATATTTAAAAAAAAAAGAAAAATAAAAGAAGATGAAATAAAATAAAGTAACGGAGCAAAGAATCGAGTGACCCACGAATTTTTCAAAGAAGATAAAGACCCGATTATTTACAAAGACCAGATTATTTACATATTTACAAAAGGATTCTCACAGAAAAAGGTTTTTCAAAAAGATATAAGTCCAAGCATGGAGATCAATTCATAAAAACGTGGTTTATCAAAAGTTTTCGTGAAAAGATCAGCTTTTTGCTTTCTGGTTTCTATAGGAATAATATCAATAAACCCCTTTTCCTGTGCATCCCGGATTGCATGAATTCTTGTTTCAATGTGCTTGGTTCGAGTGTGATGAATGGGATTCTTGGCGATTCCAACAGCAGCTTCATTGTCACAAAAGAGTGGCGTGTGAAGAAAGTTGATGCCATAATCCATCATCTGATGTTGAATCCACAGCACTTGGCAATAGCAACTTGACGCAGCAATGTATTCTGCTTCTCCTGTGGACAGGGAGACGGTTGTTTGCTTCTTGCTTTGCCATGAAACAAGACATTCTCCAAGGTATTGACATCCACCGGTGACTGATTTCCTGTTAATCCTGCAACCAGCATGATCACTATCAGAAAAGGCATGTAAATCAAAGTTCCCACCTTTTGGGTACCAAAGTCCCAAACGAGAGGAACCCTTAAGGTAACGGAAAATTCGTTTAACAGCTTTTTCATGCGATTCTTTTGGATTTGCTTGGAAGCGAGCACAGTAACACACGGCAAATGTAATATCCGGACGACTTGCAGTCAGATACATGAGAGATCCGATCATCGAGCGGTACCGATGAGCATCCACAGGATTCCCATTATCATCGGAAGTAAGGCATGTTTGAGCAGTAAAAGGGATCAATTCTGGAGAAGAGTCGTCCATGCCAAACTTCGTGAGGATTTCTTTGATGTATTTCTCTTGGTGGATTAGAATTCCATCCGGCTTTTGCTCCACTTGCAGCCCCAAGAAGAAACACATCTCCCCCATTATAGTCATCTCAAAACGATCCATCATCACCTTCTCAAAATCTCTACACAACCCTTCATTAGTCGAACCAAAAATGATATCATCAACATACACCTGAACGATCAGCAGCTCGCCATCCACCTCCTTCTTGAATAATGTCATATCTATAGCCCCACGTGAGAAACCTTTACTGAGGAGATACTGTGTCAAAGTTTCATACCAGATCCTTGGAGCTTGATGCAACCCATACAATGATTTGTCAAGCTTGTAAACCTTTGACGGGAAATCAGGATCCTCGAAGCCTGGTGGTTGACATACGTAGATCTCCTCATCGATGTCTCCGTATAGAAATGCACATTTCACATCCATCTGATAAACCTTAAAGTTTTTGTTCGCAGCATGTGCAAGAAAGATTCTGATGGCTTCCAGGCGAGCGACTGGAGCAAAAACTTCGGTATAGTCAATTCCCTCCTCTTGGGCAAAACCTTGAACAACCAGTCTCGCTTTATTTCTAATTACAACACCACGATCATCTGGCTTGTTCCGAAAAACCCATTTAGTGCCGATTGGACACTTGTTAGGAGGAAGATCAACCAGTTCCCAAACTTTGAGCTTCCTGAATTGCTGTAGTTCCATCTGCATGGCATCCACCCAACTCGGATCTTCAAGTGCCTGTTTATAATTTTTTGGAACGACTTGGGACAGAAAGGCAGCATAAAGACATTCATTAATCAATCCGCTCTGACTCCGGGTTCGCACACCATCGGTAATAGATCCAATGATATAATCGTGAGGATGGTTTTTCAGGGTTTTGAAGTCAGTGTTGAGTAGTAAAGGATTTTGGTCGGTTGAGGGTGTTTGATTTGATGGTTGTGGAGGTGTAGGTGATGGGATGGTAGTAGATGTGGATGGAATATCTGATGGATAAGTTTGAACGGTTTCATGGGTTTGAGGTGGTGGAGGTGGTGGAATGTCAAATGAAGTGGGAGGAAGTTGTGTGGCTGATGTTGAAGGTTGTGAAGGTTGTGATTGTGATGGTGTAGGTGTATGATTGAAAATAGAAACCGATGTGTGTGGAATGATGTCATCATCGTCAGAGTCAGGAAGATTAAATGATTTGAAAATGGTGGTGGCATCATAAAACCAGGCCGGTTCACTACCAATACTTGTAGTGTTTGATTCTTGCCAATCAACATAGTAGGACTCTTGCACGATCCGCGTTCGCTTGTTGTAAACGCGATACGCCTTTTGCGTGTTAGAGTATCCCACAAAGAAGCATTCATCAGAGACAGCCCCAAACTTCGTCTTCTGGTCTTGAGTATTCAGAAGAGTGCAAGAACATCCAAAGGGGCGTAAAAAATCAATCAGCGGCTTAATCCCTCGAAACAGTTGGTATGACGTCTTCATCTTTTCTTTGACAATCAGTACCCTGTTAAGAACATAAGCTGCACAATTAACCGCTTCAGCCCAGAAAATAATTGGAAGTTTTGACTCGATCAGCATAGTTCTAGCGGCCTCCACAAGGGTTCGGTTCTTTCTTTCAGCAACACCATTTTGTTGTGGTGTTCGGGCAGCGCTAAACTGTCTGAGAATACCCCTTTGTTCACAGAAGGAGTTGAAGATGTGGTTTCTGAATTCAGTTCCGTTATCGCTTCTGATGGCTTGAACCTTCTTCTTTCCAAGAACCTCTATTAGAGGAATCAGCTTCATCAATTCTTCTGCAGTCTCACTCTTGTTCGCCATGAATCTTACCCAGGTGTACCTAGAGTAATCATCTGTGACAACCAAGCAATAAGACTTTTTAGCTATAGATTTGACACTTATTGGACCGAATAAATCAGTATGTAACAATTCGAGGGGTTCTGAGATAGTATTTGTAATTTTGAGTTTATGTGGCTTTTTGTGCTGTTTTCCTCTAGCACAAGCCATGCATTTCTCGACCACAGAAAAATCCTTTTGTGGTAAACCCCTAACCAAATTGTTCTTAACTAATTTATTCAGAATTTTAAAATTGATGTGTCCTAAACGTTTATGCCACAAAAATGATTCAAAGGATGATGCTTTAGACAGAAGACATGTCACGGTGGAGTTTGATTCTGTTGAACCCATATTCAGCATATAGGTGTCATTTCGTCTCGGAGCTCGCATGATCACCATATCTTCAGGAATGGTAAACTCTGGCTTCAAGAACAGGCATTCATTTTGAAGAAACATTACAGGAATATTTTTATCACAGATTTGTGATACACTCAGAAGATTGAATGCCAGCTCAGGAACATAGTTGACGTCTTCCAAAGTGAGTGAGCCATTTGAGACTTCTCCTTGACCAATCATCTTCCCACCCTTCTTATCTCCCGCAAAAGCAACATAACCTCCATTTATGATCCTATAGTTAGTAAGAAGATCCTTCAATCCTGTCATATGTCTGGAACATCCGCTGTCAATATGCCAATGACTATTTACAACGGCATTTGAATGTTCCTGACATTTATTAAAAGAAAAGAAAAGTTAGACCTTTGAAATAGGCACCCAAGTCTTTGTGTACTTGGGTGGTGAAACAGATGAAGTATTGCAAAAGAAACTATTTACAAAAGTGTTTAATCTTTTTCCCAAAGATTTTTGCTTTGTGCTATTTTGGATTAACTTAGGGCATTGCTTGACAGTGTGACCAGTATTTCCACATTTAAAACAGTGAGACTTCAAACCGGTTTTGGGAATTCTGTTGACAGGAATTTTATCCAATACAATTTCCTCATCACATTCAGACAGTTGTGAGTCACAGTCACTATAAGTGTCATAGAGTTCTTTTAACTTACTTGTTGTGACTTTAACTGTATCAGATTCAGGTTTTGGTTTAAGAATGTATGAAAAAGATGATTCCTTCTCTTTTGGTTTTGAAATTCTCACTGGTGTGAAAGATGGAATTTGGTGAGTGAAGAACTTTTGAAAACAGTTCGTTTTGGTTTGACTTTCAGAGATGTGACCTGAAAGTTTGTCTTTGTCATTCACACACACATTTTCAGTCAAATCAACATCATTAAACACATTAGGGCTTGAAGTAGAACACCCTAAATTACTATTAAACATGGAATTGTCTGAATATGTCACATTACTACAAACAAGATTATCTAAACAAATGTCTTCAAAAGACTTCTTGGAATCAGAACTACTGCAATCACTACTGCCAGAACACCCGAGCCCAACACTCGCACCATATGCGTACTCCTCTCTAACTTCCTTAAGATTTACTTCACTTAAACCTGCAATGGAACTGTCAGTATCTTTCTGCATAATCTCTTGAATTAACTCATTTGAGGGATGAGGAATAGGTGTAGGAGAATAACAGAAAGTACTCGGTGGAGGATAGGCATATGTTTCATTGTTACTAAGACCCAACCCTGTCTTAACTCTGGCCCCCCTTTGTTTCTTGCACAGTTCTTCCCTTTTCATACCCGATATGGTCCACTGCTGCAATTTGTTTTTAAGCTTTCTTGCTTCAAACTCAGCAAGTGTAACTTGCTCAGTCAAGTAGTTAATCTCACAGTTCTTTTCTAAAAGAGTTCTTTTTAAGTGTTCATTTTCTTTTAAAGCTTCTCTTAACTTAACAAAATATTTTGATTCACTTAATTTAAGCTCTTTGATGGTTCTTTTTAATTCATTTTCGTTTGACATTAACAATTTATTTGCTTTGTATATGCCAATTAAACGAATTTTGCAAGCAGATGAACACATATCTTCTATAACATCATAAGGAAGACCGATTACCAGTTTTTCGGCGGCCAGAGCACGATCACATTGACAGTAGGGAGTGCTTCTTTTGAATTCATCAACTGCATCCAGCCTTGCCTTTTCAATCATTTCTTCCAAGCTAGCCTTAGACTCCTCCTCATGCTTTACTTCATTAACAGCGGCTTCACAAACTAACCCGGAATGATTCAGATGTCCTTGAGCAATAACACCTGATTGAACTTTAACAGCATCCTCCACTTTCTCTTCCTCTTCATTTCCAAAAAATTCTTTGAACGGATCAAAGAGATTTATTTCATTGTCATCAAACTCAGTAATTTCAGCAACAAGGGCATGGTTAATCTCCTCCTTGGTTTCTTCGATTTCCGCACTCCAGTCAAAGTTGGTGAGAAGTGCAGTTTCATTCTTTGACTTTGCTTCCTCAACTTTTTCTTGAATTGGAGCAGATCTTGGATTTGCAGAGTTAACTGGCTCAGTAACTATTGGTAATGGGCATTCTCTCTTGAAGTGGCCCAGTTGTTTGCAGTTATAGCATCGTAACTTTCCCTTGTCATATCCCAGCTTAGCATTCTGTCCTTGATTTCCAAAGTTTCTTCTGCCAGTCCTTTCCATGAATCGTCTGGCACGAAGAGTGAGCATAGCCATCTGCCATTGAATATCTGTTTCCTCCAGATCATCAGGGTCTACCTGATACATATCTTCTACTGTCATACCCTTCCCTTTCAACTCACCTGCAACAAGAGCTTCGTAACTGTGGACAAACATTCCAAATAATGCCATGGTGTCTGACGGAATCTGTGTTGTGACAGATGCATTTGAGCTTGAACCAGCGTTAGAAGATGCACCAGCAGACTTAGCAGACACATGACCTGAAGATCCTCTAGATGCTGCACTGTAAACATAAGAGTTTGCAGCGGATGAGATAAGTGCAGCATTTTGAGAGGGAATGTTTGGAACCATCATTGACTGATTATATTCTCTTCTTTTTACATCAAGGTCGAAAGACTTAAGCTTGTTGATGACGTCCATCAGTTTGTAATCAGGAAAGTTCCTCTCTTGTTTCAGCAGCTTGATTTGTAGGCTCCATTGAGGAGGAAGAGAGTCTAACAATTTTGCTACCTGTTCGTGATTGCCCAGCTTTTCATCATATTTCTTCAGATTACTTGACACAGATAGGAATCTATTTGTAATATCAGTCAAGTTCTCTTGTGAATATCCCACAAAAGAGTTGAATTCCTTTTCAGCCTGAGCTTTTCTATCCAGTTTCAGATCATCATTCCCATCATAAAATTCACACAATGCATCAAACAGACTTTTTGCAGTTGTGTGTTCTGCAAACCGGTTGAAGATGTCCTGATGTAAGCAAAGTATCAGTGCCCCTAATGCCTTCTTGTCACGATCCAGTAACTTGATATCTGTTTCAGTAAAAGTAGTTGGGTCTGTGTTTACTGAGGTGACGGTTCCTTCAACGGTTTTTGGCACGTGCGGGCCATTCACTATAGATTCCCATTGGTTGTAGTCGGTGTAGTAGAAGAACGCTTTCAAACATCTTTTCCAATCTTCAAAGTTTTCACCACTAACAAGCCTCGGTGGCCTGTTAGGTTGAACGCTGTCTAGATCATTCATATTAAGTGTTGAAGAAGTCATGACTTGAACAGATTATAGATTCGCTGAAAAATGACAGATTCGCTGGCTAGTTTCGCTAGAAGAACACAGCAGATTCGCTGGTAGATTCGCTGGTGACAGATTCGCTAGACAGTCAAACAGATTCGCTGACGAGCAAGCACAGATTCGCTGGCCTGATTTTGGCAGCAGTTTCGCTTGCACAGTCAGTCAAATGGGTGAACTTTCGTTCGATAAAATCTCAGATTCGCTGGCCACAACACAATCCAAGCAGGACAAAAATTTGACTTAGGTTCGCTGGAAGAACACACAGTTTCGCTGGTAGAACAATTAGTTTCGCTGGTAGCTCAACCACTCTGAAACAGTACGGAAACAGCTCGAAAACCCTCAAAACTTGACCATTTGCCTACAGGTTTGTTTTAAAAGCTTTGTATGTCCAAATACCACAAACCTTGACCAAAATACAACTCCAAAACACAAGAAACAAGCTTGAAACAGAATCAAAGTGTTTTGACCCAAAAACTTCGAAAAACAACACAAAAATCACTTGAATCAAACAATCAAGAGCACTAAGGCTCTGATACCATATTGTTGGTCCATAATGATCGTGATTTCAGTGCTTTGTTGACTTGTTTAACACAAATATAGTCAATACTTGAAGAACAAAGTGTATAAAGTCCAAATAACCCAATAACAAGATCTAACACACAATCGAGGTATATAAGCTACAATGATGAAAGATATATGCTCCTAGCACCTCAATAGAACGATTACACAACACAAATCAGTAAGAAATCGCTTGAGTAAAAGATGTGCAAAAGTTACATAAATGTGAAGATAAGGTTACAATATATAGTGATGTTAGGTTCGCTGATAGATTCGCTCTAGCGAATCTATCCAGCGAACCAACACAGGTTCGCTGGGCACATAGGTTCGCCCAGTCGACACCTAGATACAAAAGACATGTTGACCTGCGGGCGAATCTATAGATTCGCCCGTAGGTTCGCTAGAACTAATACAAATACAATACAAACAATTACATACAAAAGTAGCACCGACAAGCCGGTGGGTCCAACCTATACATAGTGACTATCAATACTCCAATCATAACCGTCTTTTACACTCACTACCAGTGCCTTTGTTTGATCTTCTGGTTTCTTTCCTTCATCCTTCAATTCCGGCATGGGAAGACTTTGGTATGGTTTCTGAAAGTAACGTTGATTTCTTTGTTGATAGCTTGAAGACTGTTGTGAGCTTTGACCTTGACCTTGATTACTTGAACTAGCTTGGTCGTTGAAATTATGATTCTTAGGAGCTTTGCATTCCCTTGAAAAATGACCATACTGGTTACAATTGAAACATCTGTCCTTTGATTTGTCAAAACCAACAGTTTTGTTTGCATGAGGCTTGTAGCTTCGGTTAACATATGCATGCTTCTGCGTTCTATATGCAACCATCACCATCTGCCAGTTTAAATCCATTTCCTCAACGTCAACAGGATCCATCTCAAATAAATCTTGAAGGACAACGTCCATTTGACTTAAGTGACTTCCTTGATATGCCTGGAAACTTGCCATAAAAGCTGTGAAGGCAGTTTTGGTCTCGTCATCTTGTAACAAGATGTTCATCACATCTTTTACCTTGGCTTGAATATTCGAACTTTGTTTTTCTGACTAATTCTTCAGATTCTGACTTTGAACTTGAACTCTTGGTGGAGATTGAGGTTGAGAATAAGTTGGTGAACTTGGAAAGTATGATGAATCAGTATAGAAACTTGCACCAACAAATAAATCACCCTCTTCTTCAAACTTCATTGCATCTTGTGCAAGAAAAGCATTCTCCACAGTATTGGCAGGATTTACCACATACTTATATTGAGTTTGTGAGCTTGATCTATCAGTATTTCTCGATCCTTCGTCAATCTCAACTTCTTCAATCTTTCCAATAAGCAGATCTAAATCCATTGGAAATTTCTCAGTATGCTTTAAAAGAGTAACAGTTTGCTTCCATGATGATGGTAAAGCACATAACAATCGATCATTCAAGTCTTGAAGTTCAGTCTTAACTCCGAGGTTTGACATCTCAGTAGTTAAGTGAACAAACCTGTTCATCATCTGGTGTACTGTTTCTCCATTACTATGCTCAAACAACTCCAATTGCCTTTTCAACTTTGATTTCTTTAGACTTCTCAATTGTTCTCCTCCTTCACATATTGACTTTAATGCCTTGAAGCATGTATAGCCAGTTTGATATGCATCCAATCTTGACAGAACTTGAAGTGGCAATCCCTTGCACATTAAAGAATAAGCCTTGCTATCATTCTTCACTTTCCTCAAATCTTCTGCTGACAAATTATCCTCTGGATAAGGTTCAGTAGAGTCTTTGGTGTAGGTACTTGCACTATCTGAAGCAGTCTGAGTTGGAATATGAGGTCCCTTTTCAATTGACTTCCAAAGATCATTATCAATAGAGCATAAGTGATGTCTCAGTCTGATTGTCCAATTCTTGAAATCTGCACGATTGACAAGTCTAGGAACACGGTTATCAGAATCATCATTAGGTGCCATTTTTTTTTTTAAAGATTTTTAAAGAAAATATTTTTGATTTTTGTTAATTTTTGAAAAGAAATTGTTAAACTAAAAATAAAGACAAGTAATTAATGACAAGATAAGAAAACAAAGATTAAAACAACTAAAAATGAGTCACACGGCTGAACAGTGGAAATCCTTCTTCACCCGGCTGAACAGTAGCTTTTGTCTTCACCCGGCAAAGAGAAAGTCTTCACCCGTCTGAACAGTCACACGGCTCAACAGTTGTAAGTCTTGAAATCTTTACCCGGTAGAACAGTTACCCGGCTGAACAGTTACACGGCAACAAGAAATAACTTCACACGGCAGATAACTTGACCCGGCTTGAATCTTGACTCGGCAAAAGCTTTACACGGTTGAACAGTTGTCGATCACACGGCACAGTTGTTTACCCGGCTACACAGTCTTTGATCACCCGGCTGAAATTTCTTAATCACCCGGCGTAACAGTGTATTACCCGGCACAACAGTTGTTGATCCGGCTGAACAGTAACACTTTTCCTCGTCAAATTCTTTACCCGTCTAGTACAAAATCCTTTACACGGCTGCACAGGACCTAATTTGTTCACAAATCTAAGTCCAAGGAAATTGTCTAAGTCAAATTTTATCACCCGGCAAGTTAATCTTCAACCAAGTTCATACTGTTCATCATCTTTTCCATGAGAATTTTTCAGGGTTTATCAAATACTTGTCCAATTCATTCAAAATTCACACACAAGCTGTGAAATGGTCCGATTATCAATCCCTAATCTCAATCAATCCAAAACATGATCAAATTTTGATGAATTTGAGCAAAATTCGATCGAACAATAACTTTTTCTTTCTTCTTAATTCCTCAGATCTGATGATAATCTGATGGAATTTGCACAATCGTTGTGAATTAGAAGTGATTGCGATGATAAATTACAACTAAAAACAGCAACAATTCATTCAGATCATGATATTTGAGCAATATTGATGTGTTTTGCTTGATGAATAGCGAAGAACACAATACCAACAGCTCTGATACCAATTGATAGGTTCAATTGGATCGATAATATCGCTCAATGATCAGAATGATTCATACACAAACACAGTTCAATCATAAAACACAATTCATACTAATAATTCTCTTTGTATATTGATGATCAAAAGCAGATTTGTAATACAAGTGCAGGAGAAAATAAATCACACACACTAAGTTCTCTCTCTTACGTGAATAGTGATCTAGCCTCTCTCCTCACACTCTCTCACTACATGCTTTTAAGCAACAATTACAAGTTTAAGGAATATAACAAAATAGACCCTAAACTATACACAAACATATAAACAAATACAAAGTAAATCTTAACTAGGAAATACACTGTTAGGGCTATTTCCTAGGTACAAGATGGTTGTACAAAAACAAGCCAGACGAACGTGGTATTGTTGTGAGAAACAAAGCGAGACTCATTGCACAGGGATATACTCAGGAAGAAGGCATTGATTATGAAGAAGTGTTCGCTCCGGTCGCAAGACTTGAAGCCATACGCGTTTTTCTTGCATATGCTTCCTTCATGAAGTTTAAAGTATTCCAAATGGACGTTAAAGGCGATTTTCTGTATGGACCAATTACAGATGATGTTTATGTCAGACAACCTCCGGGTTTTGAAGATCCTGACTATCCTCATCGTGTATACAAGTTGAGTAAAGCTCTATATGGTCTACATCAAGCTCCGAGAATCTAGTATGAGACATTATCTAAGCATTTACTAGAACATGGATTTACAAGAGGTCAGATTGATCCAACTTTGTTTATGAAGAGGGAGAATGACGATTTGTTGTGTGTTCAAGTTTATGTGGACGATATTATCTTCGGATCAACCAGTGCGTCAATGTGCAAAGAATTTGAAGAAATCATGAAGTCTAGATTCCAGATGAGTTCAATGGGGGAGATTAATTTCTTTCTTGGATTACAAGTGAAACAATCAGCTGACGGGATTTTTATCAACCAATCAAAGTTTGTTGAGAAGTTGCTGAAAAAGTTCAAGATGCAAGGTTGCCAGACTATCCGAACTCCATCTGATGTGAACTGCAAGATTCAACTGGATCCGAAAGGCAAACCAGTTGATCAAACACTATACAGATCAATGATCGGTTCTCTGATGTATCTTACTGCATCAAGACCAGACATCATGTACGCTGTTTGTGTGTGCGCCAGATATCAGTCTGATCCGAAAGAGTCGCATCTTGTTGCTGTGAAACGTATATTCAGATACCTTAAAGGGAAACCGAATCTTGGGTTATGGTATCCTTATGAAGGGAATTTTGAATTATATAGTTACTCTGACAGTGATTTTGGTGGGTGTGCTCTTGACAGGAAATCGACTACTGGTGGATGTCAATTTCTGGGTCCTAGGCTTGTCTCTTGGCAATGCAAGAAGCAGACCAACGTTTCTGTATCCACAGCTGAAGCAGAGTATATCGCTGCATCTGCAGGATGTTCTCAAGTTTTATGGTTACAAAACCAATTGCTTGACTACGGGTTTAACTTTCTCAAAACCCCTATTTACATAGACAATACTGCTGCTATGTTCATTACTGCTAATCCTGTTCAACACTCAAAAACCAAACATATCGAAATTCGATATCACTTTTTAAGAGACAACTCTGAAAAAGGGTTTAATAATTTTGATTAAGGTTCATACCGACAAACAACTGGCAGATCTTTTCACAAAATCCTTTTTGTCAGGACGGTTTGAATTCTTAATTCAATCCATAGGATTAATCAATCATGATTGATTATATTTTTCGTAAAAACAAACAAAAATCAGAAAAATATAAAAGCCAAAAATATAATAAGTTGATGTTAAGTATTGATTCCTTTGTCTTTTATTTTATGTTTTGCATTGTGTGTGCTTGCGTGAAAAAGAAAATAGAAAAGAAAATACAAAATATATAAGCAAAAAGAAAAGAAAATATCATGTCATAAGAATCTATATTGCAAAAAGTGAGAAATGATAGTTACACTAGACATTATTTGTTACATCATTTTTAAATAAAGACTGATGAATGTTAATTGATGTGCTAGACAGCTCAGGCAATTAGACTGAACAAGTAAGTTGATTGTTGACAAACATAAACTTAATGATCTTTGTGTTAAGTTCCAATGTTATACATGTCTAGATATATATCTTTTGATGCATTGCTTGTGATGATAGTTGTGCATGATCGGGTAACGATGCAGTCTATTCAGTGTGATGAACCGCATCGTGAGCTTCTTTGTTGTGGTACCCACAGACCTGAAGTCTCACACGAAGTCTCTTTTGAGCTTCAAGGTGCAGCAAAAGATTCCCAAAGTTGGAACAAAAAGAGTCCCAAATGTGGACCAACACCAAACAAAAAAAAAATATCCAAAAAGGAATTCAGAAGATTCCCAAGGGGAACGATAGGAAATGAAAAATTCCAAAATGGAATTAAAAAGAAGTCCCAAACTGGACCAAATCCGAATAGAACCCAGATTCCACACTGTGTATGACTGTAAGTGACCAGGTTTTGTGCAATATGCATTCAGGTAGTTGTTGATAAGGAAATATGTTGACATATGTATACATGTGGGTCACATAAGTCATTTTAATCGAACCTTAAATATCATCATGATACTGAAAAAGTAGTGTGTCAACTCGAGCTAATTGGTATGTTTTCATATCATCACTCAATCAAACATAAGTCAAATGTCTATTCAAAACTTGCAAAACATGTTCAGATAATGTGTGGTATGATCTCACTGCGATATATTGATTCATTGCATTGCATATGTCTTTAGTTTAATGTGTGTGCTTTGTGTGTGCAGGCATATGGAATCATTATTGACACATCGACATCCTTGTTAAACTTAAAAAATTCAAGAAATTTCAAGTTTAGGGGGAGAATAAATTGAAGAAGAAAAATATTTACAAAAATCCAAAAATATTGTGAATAAGTGTGTTTTGAATGAACAAGATTATGTGGTATGAATAGCAAAGGTATTGGATGTGTTAAAAACAAACCCAAGGTCTTGTGATGTGTTTTTCAGAAATTGCTTCGGGATATAGAAATTTTGGTTGTGCAAAATTATTTTTGTGAAAAATTAAAGAAAAAGAAAATGGAATTTAAATTGTGTTAAATTTGTTGCCCTAGAAATGTGTTGATTAATTAATGTGACAAAATTCTTTTAAGGATGTCTTGTCTAATTAATTTGTCGAGAATGTTTGCAGGTGCAATAAATGCTATTGAAAAAGTCAACAAACGAGAAAAAGTGAAGAAAATCGTTCAAGGGTTGTAGCCGGGCAAAGAATATCAGATCACTATTTTGCCGGGTAATGAACACACTGTTCAGCCGGGTAAAGTTGTGAGTTGGATACAAGCCGGGTGATTGAGAAAAAGAATTGAAGCCGGGTGAAGATATTATGACCATTGTACAGCCGGGCAATGAACATGTCAAATACAGCCGGGTGAAGGTCATAGATATCTGCCGGGTGACAAGTGTTCACTATACAGCCGGGTAAAAGAGAAATCTTCTTGCCGTGTAAGAGTATAACACTGTGTTGCCGGGTAATGAAGAAAAGCATGCCGGGTGATATAGAAGACAACTATGTTGCCGTGTGAAGAAGAAAGCATGCCGTGTAAAGAAGAAAGCATGCCGGGTGAAAGTTAAAGCAACTGTGTTGCCGGGTGATGAAGAAAGATTGCCGGGTGAAAGTGAAAGCAACTGTGTTGCCGGGTGATGTTTTGACGACTACTATGCTGCCGGGTGATTAATAAAACCAATCAGGTGTAGTTGTTCCTAACCTTTACCCGTCACTACAGTGACTTACCCGTCTCTACAGTGGTTGACCCGTCAAGTGTTTTTACACTTGTTTGTGACTTGCCTCATGTACTTGACCCGTCACAACAGTGCTTGACCCGTCAAGGCTTATTGGGCTTTTAATGCTTACCCGTCCCATGTTGTTGACCCGGCACTTCAAAGTTTGACCTAATTTTTAACGATATAAAAACCCGTCTCTTCACAAACACTTATCATTTTTCACTCACACATTCAAGCAAACACTCTGTACTCAAATCCTTTGATTATCATATTCAATCGTTTGTTCTATAACAAGTATGATCGATTGAATAAGGTATTGATTATGTGTTTTGATCTTGATAACCTACAAATCGACCGATAAAATGAAAAACGATGATGAACAGTGTTTTTGATCATTGAATCGACACTTTGATTGTGTGTGTTAAAACCAAAATCGAATGTTGTTTTAAGTATAAAATCTGTCAATCATCAACAATCAATCACTCATTTGCACTAAAATACCTTAAAACCAACTGAATCAATCAAATTGTTCATAACTGTTAAAACCGCCATTGATGAACCTTGAAAATTCTTAAGTGTTAACTTCAAACTGACCAAATATGTGTTGAACATTAACAAATCATTGTTAAAACTAAGATTAACATGTTAAACAACTTCATCATACAAATGTCATATTTATGTCTTAAGTGTTAAACTGTTAAATTGAAAAATGTTGTATAATCTTTAAAATTCAAAATTGTGTTGATCAAAATGATGTAAATCAGTTTGTTAGATCAATTTAGGGTTAAAATGATTATGTGAATGTTTTTCTTCCTAAGTTTTGTTCAAACACTTATGAAAAATTTGATTGTATTAATGAAGAATCTAACACATTTGTCTTGTTTTGTGTTTGTTTTTGTTTTAACAGATGGAGAATCTCAAGTTTGAACCTAAGCACAATCTTGTGGCATGTCTAGATGAGTCTATCCCTGAAACTGAAGGTTACAGAGACATGATGAGATTCATTAAGAGGACCAAGTATGTGTATGCTATGTGTGCCAAACCGGTCATATATGCAAGGTTGATAAAGAGTTTTTGGAGAACAGCTGAAGTTATTAGAGATGATAGTGGTGTTGCTGTTGTTCGAGGAAATATTACAAGAGAGTTGGTGTTGACTGTGTCTGAAGAAGCCATCAGAACAGCCTTGAGAATAGATGATGATGAAGTTGGAGCTAATGATGAATTGACTATGGCTGAGTGTCAATCGTGCTTTGTTAATATGGGACATCCTCCTGCATTTCCAAAGTCACAATTCTATAGAGTCAGATTGGGAAAGAAATGGAAGCTGTTAAGCTATGTTGTCCAACAGTGCATGTCTAGGAGGAGTGCAGGTTTTGACAACTTCCCATCTGATATAGCATCTCCAATTGTTGCTATAGCTGAGAACAAACCATTCAATATGTCAAGGTGGATCATGAATGGGTTTGTATTTAATCTGGTTAAAGGGAAAAGATTCAAGTTTCTCATGTACCCGAGATTCTTGCAGCTGATAATAAATGTTGCTTATCCAATCATCAGAGAAGAAGGTGTTGTTGGAGGTATATTATATACTGAGGACATGAACGATCTATCTTACAGAAAGATGAGTATCGGGAATGTGCCTAGTGTGGACTTATTTGACTATATGAGAGATATAGCAAATAATGAAGAAGATGTTGAAGATGTTTATCATCATATCTCTCACGGTGAGATAGTGAATCCTCAGGACCTGGTTGATGAGGTGCCTGATAATCTTTTAGATGATGATGAGTATAATGCTCGTCATGCAGAAGATGAAGAGATTTATGGTGATGGTAATGATGATCAAGATGATGATAGTGATGATGATGATGATGAAGATGGGGAAGATAGTGATAGTGAAAGTGGTAATGATGATGGTGGTGATAATGCTGAATCTGATTCAGAGGAGGCAGAGATTAGTGAAGCAGCTGAACCGATGGAATTAGAAACAGAAAATGTTGAAGTTATTGAACAAGTGATGATAGAAGAACCTGTTGAGGTTGCTTCTGTTGAAAAAGAGGTTGAAATTGAAGTTGCTAAGCCTATCACTAAACAGTATGTTAGATCTCGAAGATCTAAATCTGTTGTTGAGAAAGTGATGAGTGAGCCTGAAGAGATAAATGTAGTTCAGATAGCTCAAGAAGTAATGGCCGAAGCTGAGACTATTGCACAGATAGTTGATGAAGTTGATGCTGGCGTTACTGATCCTATCCCTGTTGAAATACCCACCACTCCAAAGTACCCTTCGCACTAATCCTCATAAATTCTATCTCTGGAATGTCAACCCTCACGAGATTAGAATTGAGCAATGCCTTCCGTACTCTGATCTTTTCTGACGCAGCAGCTATCACTTCTATCATCACCACAAACAATTTTCTATCAGCTTCAGCCAGTTTATCTTTACATTTCTCCATTCTGCAACTTCTCAGAAAATCGATATAGGATGGATGCAGCAGTTTCAGCTCAAAGGTACTAAATAAAGTAATCATATCTTTATCCCAGTTATCCAGATTTCGAACAAGCTTCAACTCAAAAGTTTCGTGATTGTAGAAAACTCTAAGTATTGGCTTCGTCGCTTGTGATCCATCAATCACTTTCAGTCCTGGATTAGTTACTTTATCAAAATACTCATCAGAAAATTCTTCAAGATACATATCCTCACTAACCACCAACTTCTTTTTCTTTCTTTCTTTCTTCGCTTGCACATAAGCACTATCCTCTTGTTGACCTCTGAAGTCTAAATATTTCGATGATCTTGCTAACCCGGCATCAACTAACTTTGCACATTTATCACCACGCTCAGCATGCGTGTGATTTATCAGTCTAAGTTTGTGCAACTCTTTCAGATCTTGAACTTCCAACTTAAAAATGCTAGAGTAATAATGGTATACGTCACATAAACCATTAACTCTTTTAATCATAAAAGCATCGAACACCTCGTCATATTTCCACGCTATAATCTTTACCTTCTTGGACTTTTCCGGTACGATCATAGAATCAAGCAGTTCAGCAATCGACTGACCCTTGCTCAGCAGTGACCTAACAACGTCACCTGCTGTGGCTGATTTGTGCCATGACTCACGTACATCCATAGGTATGTTATATGACTTAGCTTCACTTGGGAACATGTCCATCAACTCATGCCTTTTCTTATGTGCATTCTCAGGTAACGCCATCACCGGTATTTCTTCAGGTCCGAGAACTTTATATCTTTTGGTCAGCTCGTAGTATTGAGGGTTGTTGTAGTCCAAATAAAACATACGATTGTACATTTTCTCTGTCTTCATGAAACTAACAACAATTTTCCTCAGCGACTCAGATTTCAATCTCTTAAGAGTCTTATACGGATAATTCCTTGAGCTCAACCAATCTCTCATATTCCTACTGGACATCTCTTCCGGATTTTGGTGATACAATTCAGTTGGAGGCAAATCTTCTATGTTCAAGCTTTCTTGAAATGGTGTCCACTCACCCATTTCAATAATAAACTCTTTTTCATCAGCAGCAACTTTGTCTTGAGCTATCATACACTTTTCATATTCTTCATTGATTTGGCTCACAGTCAGTCCATTCAGAAAAACTGCATTGTACTTCATTTTTTCAAGATAAGCGAATCTTTGATCTAAGTCATCTGGAATCTCTTGATCAACATTAGTTTCTGGTTCAGCTTCTGGTTCAGACTCAGTAAAATCTATATCGTCCAAATCATCTAAAGCCTCAATCATCGGTGCATTATCAGTTTGAATCGGCTCAAACTGACTTACATCTTCAGGCACAGTTTCAGGCACACTTTCAACAATTTCAGCTACTACAGGCACTTCATCAACTAGAACAGCTTCAGATTGAATCGGCTCAATCTGAACTGGTTTAGAAATTTCAGCTTCAGTTACAGTTTCATCTGCCTTAGTCAGCTCAATCACTTCAGTTTCAACTACAGCTACAGATTGAATCGGCTCAATCTGCACTGTTTCTTCCAATCTCGCCTTTTTACTGCAACCTTCATCACCAGTGATTTCTGGAACTGCATCTAACTTCCTTTTTCCCTCAGCCTTGTCAGTATTGACAGAATCAGCAACAGCTTCATCGGGAATGATAATTGGAGATTCAACCCTTATACCCACATTAGTTGTACCTCGTGCTCTAGTGAGATAAACTTTTGATACCTGAGTCGCTTCAGTTATTTCAACCACTTCATCTGAAAAATCTTTATCAGATGTTGAACCAGACTTCTTAGATCGTGTTTCTTCCAACCATTTCTCCAACATCTCTTTTTCATCCTCAAGAGTATTGCATTCAGCCTTCAACTCTTTGTGATCATACTTCAAGTTTTCATGTTCCTCCTTGAGTTTTTCATACTCATCCTTCAATTTGTCATGTTCAATCTTCAATTTAATTTGATCACTATCCAAAGCTTTGAAAGTTTCCAGATTTTGATTGTGAGTAGCCCAAAATTCTTCAAGTCTTTTCTTTTTCCTCTCATTCGAAGCCTTCAATATTTCATTTGCCTCTACCAACTTTGTCACCATCTCTTCTAACTCAATAATCTTTTTCTTATCTTCATTCTCATCAACACTTGACACAATTTTTGGCGAAGACTCCAAAACTTGTTCAATGTTTACTGCAACTGGGGATGATGTGGTGGGTATTTCAACAGGGATAGGATCAGTAACGCCAGCATCAACTTCATCAACTATCTGTGCAATAGTCTCAGCTTCGGCCATTACTTCCTGAGCTATCTGAACTACATTTATCTCTTCAGGCTCACTCATCACTTTCTCAACAACAGATTTAGATCTTCGAGATCTAACATACTGTTTAGTGATAGGCTTAGCAACTTCAATTTCAACCTCTTTTTCAACAGAAGCAACCTCAACAGGTTCTTCTATCATCACTTGTTCAATAACTTCAACATTTTCTGTTTCTAATTCCATCGGTTCAGCTGCTTCACTAATCTCTGCCTCCTCTGAATCAGATTCAGCATTATCACCACCATCATCATTACCACTTTCACTATCACTATCTTCCTCATCTCCTGCATGACGAGCATTATACTCATCATCATCTAAAAGATTATCAGGCACCTCATCAACCAGGTCCTGAGGATTCACTATCTCACCGTGAGAGATATGATTATAAACATCTTCAACATCTTCTTCATTATTTGCTATATCTCTCATATAGTCAAATAAGTCCACACTAGGCACATTCCCGATACTCATCTTTCTGTAAGATAGATCGTTCATGTCCTCAGTATATAATATACCTCCAACAACACCTTCTTCTCTGATGATTGGATAAGCAACATTTATTATCAGCTGCAAGAATCTCGGGTACATGAGAAACTTGAATCTTTTCCCTTTAACCAGATTAAATACAAACCCATTCATGATCCACCTTGACATATTGAATGGTTTGTTCTCAGCTATAGCAACAATTTGAGATGCTATATCAGATGGGAAGTTGTCAAAACCTGCACTCCTCCTAGACATGCACTGTTGGACAACATAGCATAATAGCTTCCATTTCTTTCCCAATCTAGCTCTATAGAATTGTGACTTTGGAAATGCAGGAGGATGTCCCATATTAACAAAGCACGATTGACACTCAGCCATAGTCAATTCATCATTAGCTCCAACTTCATCATCATCTATTCTCAAGGCTGTTCTGATGGCTTCTTCAGACACAGTCAACACCAACTCTCTTGTAATACTTCCTCGAACAACAGCAACACCATTATCATCTCTAATAACTTCAGCTGTTCTCCAAAAACTCTTTATCAACCTTGCATATATGACCGGTTTGGCACACATAGCATACACATACTTGGTCCTCTTAATGAATCTCATCATGTCTCTGTAACCTTCAGTTTCAGGGATAGACTCATCTAGACATGCCACAAGATTGTGCTTAGGTTCAAACTTGAGATTCTCCATCTTATTCAATCAATATAACTTGTTATAGAACGATTGATTGAATATGATAATCAACGATTTTGTGCAGGGGATTTGTGCTTGAAAAAGAATGTGAAAAATGATAAGTGTTTGTGAAGAGGCGGGTTTTTATATGGTTAAAAATTAGGTCAAACTTTGGGGTGCCGGGTCAACAACTTGGGACAGGTAAGCATTAAAAGCCCAATAAGCCTTGACGGGTCAAGCACTGTTGATCCGTGTCATGCACTGTTGTGACGGGTCAAGTACATGAGGCAAGTCACAAACAAGTGAAAAACACTTGACGGGTCAACCACTGTAGAGACGGGTAAGTCACTGTAGTGACGGGTAAAGGTTAGGAACAACTACACCTGATTGGTTTTATTAATCACCCGGCAGCATAGTAGTCGTCAAAACATCACCCGGCAACCTTTCTTCATCACACGGCAACACAGTTGCTTTCACCATCACCCGGCATGCTTTCTTCTTCACACGGCAACATATGTGCTTACTTCTTCACACGACAACATAGTTGCTTACTTCTTCACACGGCAACATAGTTGCTATCACAATTACCCGGCAACACAGTGTTATACACTTACACGGCAAGATAAAACTTCTTTCTTTTACCCGGCTGTATAGTGACAACATCTCTTCACCCGGCTGAATAGTGACACAACTTGTCACCCGGCAGATATCTATGACCTTCACCCGGCTGTATTTGACATGTTCATTGCCCGGCTTTACAGTGGTCATAATATCTTCACCCGGCTTCAATTCTTTTTCTCAATCAACCGGCTTGTATCCAACTCACAACTTTACCCGGCTGAACAGTGTGTTCATTACCCGGCAAAATAGTGATCTGATATTCTTTGCCCGGCTACAACCCTTGAACGATTTTCTTCACTTTTTCTCGTTTGTTGACTTTTTCAACAGCATTTATTGCACCTGCAAACATTCTCGACACATTAATTAGACAAGATATCCTTAAAAAGAATTTGTCATATTAATTAATCAACAACATTTCTAGGGCAACAAATTTAACACAATTTAAATCCCTTTTCTTTTTCTTTAATTTTCACAAAAAAATATTATCCCGAAGCAATTTTTGACAAACACATTACAAGACCTTGGGTTTGTTTTTAACACTTCCAATACCTTTGCTTTTCATACCACATAATCTTGTTCATTCAATAACACACTTATTCAAGATATTTTTGGATTTTTGCAAATATTTTTCTTCTTCAATTTATTCTCCCCCTAAACTTGAAATTTCTTGAAATTTTTAAGTTTAACAAGGATGTCGATGTGTCAATAATGATTCCATATGCCTGCACACACAAAGCACACACATTAAACTAAAGACATATGCAATGCAATGAATCAATATATCGTAGTGAGATCATACAACACATTATCTGAACATGTTTTGCAAGTTTTGAATAGACATTTGACTTATGTTTGATTGAGTGATGATATGAAAACATACCAATTAGCTCGAGTTGACACACTTACTTTTTCAGTATCATGATGATATTTAAGATTCGATTAAAATGACTTATGTGACCCACATGTATACATATGTCAACATATTTCCTTATCAATCACTACCTGAATGCATATTGCACAAAACCTGGTCACTTACAGTCATACACAGTGTGGAATCTGGGTTCTATTCGGATTTGGTCCACTTTGGGACTTCTTTTTAATTCCATTTTGGAATTTTTCATTTCCTATCGTTCCCCTTGGGAATCTTCTGAATTCCTTTTTGGAATTTTTTTTGTTTTTTTTGTTTGGTGTTGGTCCACATTTGGGACTCTTTTTGTTCCAACTTTGGGAATATTTTGCTGCACCTTGAAGCTCAAAAGAGACTTCGTGTGAGACTTCAGGTCTGTGGGTACCACAACAAAGAAGCTCACGATGCGGTTCATCACACTGAATAGACTACATCGTTACCCGATCATGCACAACTATCATCACAAGCAATGCATCAAAAGATATATATCTAGACATGTATAACAATGGAACTTAACACAAAGATCATTAAGTTTATGTTTGTCAACAATCAACTTACTTGTTCAGTCTAATTGCCTGAGCTGTCTAGCACATCAATTAACATTCATCAGTCTTTATTTTAAAAATGATGTAACAAATAATGTCTAGTGTAACTATCATTTCTCACTTTTTGCAATATAGATTCTTATGACATGATATTTTCTTTTTCTTTTTGCTTTTATATTTTGTATTTTCTTTTTCACGCAAGCACACACAATGCAAAACATAAAATAAAAGACAAAGGAATCAATACTTAACATCAACTTATTATATTTTTGGCTTTTATATTTTTCTGATTTTTGTTTGTTTTTACGAAAAATAGAATCAATCATGATTGATTAATCCTATGGATTGAACTAAGAATTCAAACCGTCCTGACAAAAAGGATTTTGTGAAAAGATCTGCCAGTTGTTTGTCGGTATGAACCTTAATCAAAATTATTAAACCCTTTTCAGAGTTGTCTCTTAAAAAGTGATATCGAATTTCGATATGTTTGGTTTTTGAGTGTTGAACAGGATTAGCAGTAATGAACATAGCAGCAGTATTGTCTATGTAAATAGGGGTTCTGAGAAAGTTAAACCCGTAGTCAAGCAACTGGTTTTGTAACCATAAAACTTGAGAACATCCTGCAGATGCAGCGATATACTCTGCTTCAGCTGTGGATACAGAAACGTTGGTCTGCTTCTTGCATTGCCAAGAGACAAGCCTAGGACCCAGAAATTGACATCCACCAGTAGTCGATTTCCTGTCAAGAGTACAACCACCAAAATCACTGTCAGAATAACTATATAATTCAAAATTCCCTTCATAAGGATACCATAACCCAAGATTCGGTTTCCCTTTAAGGTATCTGAATATACGTTTCACAGCAACAAGATGCGACTCTTTCGGATCAGACTGATATCTGGCGCACACACAAACAGCGTACATGATGTCTGGTCTTGATGCAGTAAGATACATCAGAGAACCGATCATTGATCTGTATAGTGTTTGATCAACTGGTTTGCCTTTCGGATCCGGTTGAATCTTGCAGTTCACATCAGATGGAGTTCGGATAGTCTGGCAATCTTGCATCTTGAACTTTTTCAGCAACTTCTCAACAAACTTTGATTGGTTGATAAAAATCCCGTCAGCTGATTGTTTCACTTGTAATCCAAGAAAGAAATTAATCTCCCCCATTGAACTCATCCGGAATCTAGACTTCATGATTTCTTCAAATTCTTTGCACATTGACGCACTGGTTGATCCGAAGATAATATCGTCCACATAAACTTGAACACACAACAAATCGTCATTCTCCCTCTTCATAAACAAAGTTGGATCAATCTGACCTCTTGTAAATCCATGTTCTAGTAAATGCTTAGATAATGTCTCATACCAGATTCTCGGAGCTTGATGTAGACCATATAGAGCTTTACTCAACTTGTATACACGATGAGGATAGTCAGGATCTTCAAAACCCGGAGGTTGTCTGACATAAACATCATCTGTAATTGGTCCATACAGAAAAGCGCCTTTAACGTCCATTTGGAATACTTTAAACTTCATGAAGGAAGCATATGCAAGAAAAACGTATATGGCTTCAAGTCTTGCGACCGGAGCGAACACTTCTTCATAATCAATGCCTTCTTCCTGAGTATATCCCTGTGCAATGAGTCTCGCTTTGTTTCTCACAACAATACCACGTTCGTCTGGCTTGTTTTTGTACAACCATCTTGTACCTATCGCATTCTCTCCTTCAGGTAAGTCCACTAATTTCGATACTTCTTGTTTGCGAAACTGAAGTAACTCCTCTTGCATGGCTTCAATCCAACTGTTATCTTGCAACGCCTCTGAAATGTTCTTTGGCACCACTTGAGATAGAAAACATGAATAAAGACAGACATTTGCTTGCTCAGTCTGACTTCTTGTAGTTCTGTGATTCAACAGTCCAATAATCTGAGAGACAGGATGTTTCTTGTGAATTCGATGAATTGGTATGTCACCTCCTTGCACTTGACTCTCCAGATTAGAAGTATTCAGATTTGGTAGATCTTGTAGAATGGAAGAAGTATGCGGAGTGAAATTAGGAACTTGATCCGGTGAATTGATGAAGTAATCAAATGATTTTGGAATAACTTCAATATTCGGATCGGATGATGGTTGATTCTGAACAGATCCACCATCATTAGGAGAAGCTTGCGGATTCACATCTTCTTCAAGATTGTTTGATTCCTGATCGTCTTGAGAACCAGAAGGACCCGGAGCTTGACTGGATTTGACATGATCAGGATTGTGAAAAGACATGAATGGATATTCAGAACTGAGATTTCCATCATCGTCATTATCAGAATCGTCACTAAAGCATCCCAAGTCGCCTGATTCTTTCCTTGCTGTTCCTGAAAAGTCAAATAAGTTAGAATTGAAAGATTTCGATAACGAATCTAAATCAAATAACCATTCGGGACCATGCGCCACTGACGGAAACGAATTTTCTAAAAACTTTACGTTAATAGTTTCAATAACAGTATTTGTTTTGCTATTAAAAACCCGATAAGCTTTAGAAACAGACGAATAACCAAGGAAAAATCCATCGTCAGATTTTGACTCAAACTTCCCGAGATAATCACTCAAATTTAAAATCGATACAGGACAACCAAATGCTTTCAAGTAAGAAATATTTGGTTTTCTTCCAAATAACAACTCATAAGATGTTTTCTGTTTATCTTGAACCAATAATGTTCTATTTTGTACAAAACACGCAGTAGCAATAGGTTCGTCCCAAAAAGTGATAGGGATTTTGGCATCTGCGAGCATGGATCTTGCTGCTTCAATTAGTGTCCGGTTTTTCCGTTCCGCAACCCCGTTTTGTTGAGGCGTTCTTGGCGCACTAAATTGTCTAGCAATTCCTTTTTCTGCACAAAATACATCAACATTAGTGTTCTTAAATTCAGTTCCATTATCACTTCTTAAGATTTTAACTTTGCATTCCATTTGATTTTCAACTTTGATGATAAATTCTTTTAATAATTCAGCTGTTTCAGATTTAACATGCAAAAAATAAACCCAAGAAAATCTAGTGAAATCGTCAATAATGACAAAACAGTAAGACTTCTTTCCGATGCTTTGCACATTTGTTGGTCCAAAAAGATCCATATGTAGCATCTGCAAGGGTTTTGAAATGAAGTTTTCTTGCTTGGACTTAAAAGACATGCGATGCTGTTTTCCCTTCAAACACGCTGGACAGAGATCAGTTGTGGAGAATTTCTTTGACTGTATTCCCACAGCATGATTTCCGGTAACCAGACGGTTCATGTTCCTGAAATTTGAATGGCCCAGCCGTATATGCCAAAGCTGACTCTCATCATTTGAAGCATGTGCAATGAGACAAGTAGTTTCGGTTTCAGCATCAATCTGCGACATATCCAACTTGTATACGTCACGATCTCTTGGAGCTTTAACCACTACCCACTCATTGTCAATCTTGAAACCTGGTTTAAGAATATAACAGAAAGAATCATCAAAAAGAGTTGAATAAGATTTATCACAGATTTGAGATACACTTAGTAAATTAAAGTTCAACTGTGCACAGTAGTTGACTTTATCAAAACTAATGACCCCATTTGAAACAGTTCCTTCTCCTGTTATTTTACCACCAGCATCACCTCCAAATGCAACGTGTGTACCATTTTTCAGCTTGAAATCTTGAACCAAGGCATGGTTGCCTGTCATATGCCGGCTACACCCACTATCAACGAACCATGAGTTGATAGGTCTTCTTGGGCGTACCTGCATTTCAACAATCACTTAGTTAGTTTGGTCAACCCAGGCCCACACGGTCTTGGGTTTTCCGAATCTATCTGCAATAGTAACTTGTTGATATCGAACATTTTGAAAATTTGTTTCATTTAAGAGATTTTGATGCTGAAAACTGTTGTTTCGCCCATTGGCGTGAATTGGTTGCTTTCTTCTCAAAGCAATATTATTTTCAAACTTTTGATTTCTAACCATCAAAGCTCTTGGCTTAAAACTGTTATCCTGCACATTTCTTGATGAAAAGTTAGAAACAGAATTGTTTCGATTGAAATTTCTCAAAACCGGAGAATGACTTTGATTAACATTTTGAAAACCAAATGATTGATTTCTTTGAAAATTTGGAAATGAAGTCATTTTTCTTGTTGAGTTTGATCGAAAGAAACAATCCTTTGTGTCATGGTTTCTTCTTTCACAAATATCACAAAATTTGTTATAATAACATTCTTCTGAAGAATGATTTCTTTTGTCACAGAAACTGCAGTACCTGTTAAAGAAACATTCAGCAGTTGCATGATTATATATCTATCACAAATTTCACAATGTTTCTTGCTAATCCTAAAGAGCCGATTGTTAACTTTTGATGTTGAACCAACTCGTGATTCATTATCATGTTTGTTCGGTTTTAGATTAACGATCTTTTGTGGAGACTTTGTTTGTGATTTTGATTGCATGGGACTTTGGTTCGATTTTAAACTGTTCTGTTTGGTTACCTTTTTAGATTCAATTCTCTTTTTATTGACAGCAGAAGACTTAGGACCTGAACCTGTTTTCAGACCAGAGTTAGATTTGATTGGAGAATTAATTGGTTTACCATAAGATCTGTTCAAATCAAACGTTCCTGCAGACACAAACTTGATTGTCTTACCTTTTGACACTTTCTTCTTAACAGTTTTAACATTTTGAGCTTTGGTATTGTCATTTGATTTTATGACACTTTTACCTTTCGATTCTTTTGTTTTAGATTGATTGTTTTTCGATTTTAACTTCTGCACATTGGCATTCGAAACTTCAGCCTTTTTCCCTTCTTGCTTCTTGATCAACTGATCAGCAACTTGCGCCGTTTGTTCTTTCTTCCACCTGATGTATTCAGGATCATTGTATCCCGAAAACTCACCTTCTTCCTTTACTGTCTCTGACTTCGGATTCAGTTCCGGATACTGAACAAGTTGAATCAGAACAGGCTCTAACTTGTTATCAGATTCGTTGCTTGCTTCATCATCAGCTTCAGTTGTCACACCATCTTCTTCTTTCAAACTTTCCATCAGCACTTCAGAACCTTCAGACTCGGATTTACTTCTTTGAATTTCTTTGAATTTTCGTTCATTTTCAGGTGAATGATCAAATTCATTAAAGTTTTCTAGTAAGGTTTGTGTGATTGAATTTGGCATTGGCTCATGAGTAAAACCCAACCCGGTTTTGGTTTTATTACCTCTTTCACTGACAAGTTGTTTTACCATGTTCTTGCAACTTTTAACTTTTGTTAATTCAACTTGCGTGACAGCATGAGCAACTTTTTCTTGTTCAAAGTTCTTTGTCATTTCTTCAAGTTGTTTTGATACCAGTTCCAGTTCCTTTAAGGTTTTGTTCCATGATTCTTTAAGTGACAAAATCTTCTCATCAGAAATTTTGTGATCAATTTTAAGTTGTTCATGAATTTTCTCATGTTTGCTTAATTTATCACCAATTTTAAATGAATGAGTTCGATAATGTTCTACCTGTTGTATGCATTGTTCTTAATTTATCACCAATTTTAAGTGACAAAATCGATAAAGTTTGCTTAATTTATCATCAATAGGCAATGGAACGTAATTCATTACTAACCTTTGGTTGTTCGGTAGATGATGAAGACTCACTGGATGTAGCCATCAGCGCAATTTCAGATTCAGATTCTTCAGTAGGATCAGACTTTGCACTCCAGTCATAATCTTCAGAATCTTCACTCACATCCTCAATCATTTTTCCATCCCCTTCTTCAGACCAGTCTTCTTCGATTTCACACACCAGTGCCAAACTTGACGTAAGATCAGAAGTGAATTGTTCTGCATATGCACTCCAATCATAACCGTCTTTTACACTCACTACCAGTGCCTTTGTTTGATCTTCTGGTTTCTTTCCTTCATCCTTCAATTCCGGCATGGGAAGACTTTGGTATGGTTTCTGAAAGTAACGTTGATTTCTTTGTTGATAGCTTGAAGACTGTTGTGAGCTTCGACCTTGACCTTGATTACTTGAACTAGCTTGGTCGTTGAAATTCTGATTCTTAGGAGCTTTGCATTCCCTTGAAAAATGACCATACTGGTTACAATTGAAACATCTGGCCTTTGATTTGTCAAAACCAACAGTTTTGTTTGCATGAGGCTTGTAGCTTCGGTTAACATATGCATGCTTCTGCGTTCTATATGCAACCATCACCATCTGCCAGTTTAAATCCATTTCCTCAACGTCAACAGGATCCATCTCAAATAAATCTTGAAGGACAACGTCCATTTGACTTAAGTGACTTCCTTGATATGACTGATTCTTCAGATTCTGACTTTGAACATGAACTCTTGGTGGAGATTGAGGTTGAGAATAAGTTGGTGAACTTGGAAAGTATGATGAATCAGTATAGAAACTTGCACCAACAAATAAATCACCCTCTTCTTCAAACTTCATTGCATCTTGTGCAAGAAAAGCATTCTCCACAGTATTGGCAGGATTTACCACATACTTATATTGAGTTTGTGAGCTTGATCTATCAGTATTTCTCGATCCTTCGTCAATCTCAACTTCTTCAATCTTTCCAATAAGCAGATCTAAATCCATTGGAAATTTCTCAGTATGCTTTAAAAGAGTAATAGCTTGCTTCCATGATGATGGTAAAGCACATAACAATCGATCATTCAAGTCTTGAAGTTCAGTCTTAACTCCGAGGTTTGACATCTCAGTAGTTAAGTGAACAAACCTGTTCATCATCTGGTGTACTGTTTCTCCATTAATATGCTTAAACAACTCCAATTGTCTTTTCAACTTTGATTTCTTTAGACTTCTCAATTGTTCTCCTCCTTCACATATTGACTTTAATGCCTTGAAGCATGTATAGCCAGTTTGATATGCATCCAATCTTGACAGAACTTGAAGTGGCAATCCCTTGCACATTAAAGAAAAAGCCTTGCTATCATTCTTCACTTTCCTCAATTCTTCTGCTGACAAATTATCCTCTAGATAAGGTTCAGTAGAGTCTTTGGTGTAGGTACTTGCACTATCTGGAGCAGTCTGAGTTGGAATATGAGGACCCTTTTCAATTGACTTCCAAAGATCATTATCAATAGAGCATAAGTGATGTCTCAGTCTGATTGTCCAATTCTTGAAATCTGCACGATTGACAAGTCTAGGAACACGGTTATCAGAATCATCATTAGGTGCCATTTTTTTTTTAAAGATTTTTGAAGAAAATATTTTTGATTTTTGCTAATTTTTGAAAAGAAATTGTTAAACTAAAAATAAAGACAAGTAATTAATGACAAGATAAGAAAACAAAGATTAAAACAACTAAAAATGAGTCACACGGCTGAACAGTGGAAATCCTTCTTCACCCGGCCGAACAATAGCTTTTGTCTTCACCCGGCAAAGAGAAAGTCTTCACCCGTCTGAACAGTCACACGGCTCAACAGTTGTAAGTCTTGAAATCTTTACCCGGCAGAACAGTTACCCGGCTGAACAGTTACACAGCAACAAGAAATAACTTCACACAGCAGATAACTTGACCCGGCTAAAAGCTTTACACGGTTGAACAGTTGTCGATCACACGGCACAGTTGTTTACCCGGCTACACAGTCTTTGATCACCCGGCTGAAATTTCTTAATCACCCGGCGTAACAGTGTATTACCCGGCACAACAGTTGTTGATCCGGCTGAACAGTAACACTTTTCCTCGTCAAATTCTTTACCCGTCTAGTACAAAATCCTTTACACGGCTGCACAGGACCTAATTTGTTCACAAATCTAAGTCCAAGGAAATTGTCTAAGTCAAATTTTATCACCCGGCAAGTTAATCTTCAACCAAGTTCATACTGTTCATCATCTTTTCCATGAGAATTTTTCAGGGTTTATCAAAAACTTGTCCAATCCGTTCAAAATTCACACACAAGCTGTGAAATGGTCCGATTATCAATCCCTAATCTCAATCAATCCAAAACATGATCAAATTTTGATGAATTTGAGCAAAATTCGATCGAACATTAACTTTTTCTTTCTTCTTAATTCCTCAGATCTTATGATAATCTGATGGAATTTGCACAATCGTTGTGAATTAGAAGTGATTGCGATGATAAATCACAACTAAAAACAGCAACAATTCATTCAGATCATGATATTTGAGCAATATTGATGTGTTTTGCTTGATGAATAGCGAAGAACACAATACCAACAGCTCTGATACCAATTGATAGGTTCAATTGGATCGATAATATCGCTCAATGATCAGAATGATTCATACACAAACACAGTTCAATCATAAAACACAATTCATACTAATAATTCTCTTTGTATATTGATGATCAAAAGCAGATTTGTAATACAAGTGCAGGAGAAAATAAATCACACACACTAAGTTCTCTCTCTTACGTGAATAGTGATCTAGCTTCTCTCCTCACACTCTCTCACTACATGCTTTTAAGCAACAATTACAAGTTTAAGGAATATAACAAAATAGACCCTAAACTATACACAAACATATAAACAAATACAAAGTAAATCTTAACTAGGAAATAGCCCTAACATCGACGATAGGCACGATGAGATTCTCATCGGATAAACATTTCTTCAGATTAGAAACATGAAACACAGGATGAACATCACCCAATTCCTCGGGTAGTTCCAACTCATAAGAAACTTTACCGACTCTCTTCAGAACTTTGAACGGTCCCACATATCGAGGTGCTAGCTTTCCCTTCTTACCGAACCGGAAAACTCCTTTCCATTGAGACACTTTGAGCAAAACCATATCACCAATTTCATACTCCATAGGCTTTCGCTTTTTACCGGCAAAATACTTTTGGCGATTTCGAGCTGCTAGAAGATTTTCACGGATCTTTCGGATCTTATTGGTGGTCTCTTGAATCATTTTGGGCCCAGTAATTTGAGAGTCACCAACTTCGGTCCAACATAAAGGAGAACGACATTTACGACCATAAAGAGCTTCAAACGACGCCATATCAATGCTAGAATGATAAGTATTGTTATATGAGAATTCAATCAACGGAAGATGAGTATCCTAATTACCCTTGAAGTCAATCACACAAGACCGAAGCAAATCTTCGGGAGTTTGAATAGTTCTCTCGGTTTGACCATCCGTTTGAGGATGATAATCTGTGCTGAGATTAAGTTTAGTACCCATAGCATCTTGAAGACCCTTCCAGAAACGAAACATGAAACAACCATCAAGGTCGGAAATAATATCAAGTGGCACCCCATGACGACAAACAATCTCTTTAACATAGATTTGAGCACCCTTTCAGCCGAGTAAGTTTCCTTGATAGGAAGAAAATGAGCAGATTTCGTTAACCGATCCACAATAACCCAGATACTATCATAACCATTAGAAGGAGGAAGCTTAGTAATAAAATCCATGGCTATACTCTCCCATTTCCAAACAGGAATTTCTGGTTGCTCAAGAAGACCGGAAGGACGTTGATGTTCGGCTTTGACCCTCGAACAAGTCAAACACTTGGAGACATACAAAGCAATATCTTTCTTCATCCCAGGCCACTAATAATGAGGACGAAGACTCATATACATTTTGTCCACACCAGGATGAATAGAATGACGACTTTTATGACCCTCATCCAGAATAAGAGTACGAACACTACCCCGAGAAGGCACCCAAATACGATTCATAAAATAGAGTAGACCATCGGTTTTAGTTTCCAACTGCAAATCAGTACCGACGGTCATCTCATCACGAAAGGTACCCTAAGAATCAACGGCACACTGGGCTTCAAGAATTGAGACTTAAGATCAACACGAAGAGAAACACAAGAAAGCATGATGTGTTCCTTACGACTAAGAGCATCGGACACGACATTGGCTTTACCTGGGTGGTAACGGATTTCACAATCATAATCATTCAACAATTCCACCCAATGCCTTTGCCTCATATTAAGCTCTTTCTGATTCAGAATGTGTTGCAGACTCTTATGATCGGTATAGACGAGATATTTGGTACCATAGAGATAATGCCTCCAAAATTTTGAAAGCAAAAACCACAGCACCTAGTTCAAGATCGTGAGTGGCGTAGTTCTTTTCATGAACTTTGTGTTTCCGCGAGGTATAAGCTATGACTTTACCCCGTTGCATGAGAACACAACCAAGACCTTGTTTCGAAGCATCACAATACACAACAAGGTCTTCATGACCGTCGAGAAGAGTAAGAATCAGAGCGTTACACAATTTGTCTTTAAGAGTATCAAACGCTATTTGTTGCTCGGGACCCCACACAAAAGATACATTCTTACAAGTTAAGGGCGTGAGAGGAACAACAATCTTAAAAAATTAGCAATGAACCGTCGATAATAACCCGCTAGACCAAGAAAATAACGGATTTCGGTGGGAGTGGAAGGTGCTGACCAATTCTTGAAGGTTTAGATTTTTGCGGGATTCACTTGAACCCCTTTTTCGTTAACGAAGTGACCCAGAAACTGAACCTCCTTAAGCCAGAACTCACACTTGGAAAACTTAGCATAGAGTTGCTGTTGCTTAAGCATTTGAAGAATGGTACGAATATGTTGCTCATGACCGGTTTTGGATTTGGAGTAGATCAAAATATCATCAATAAACACAATAACAAATTTGTCCAAAAACGGTCGACATACACGGTTCATCAAGTCCATGAAAACAGCAGGTGCATTAGTTAAACCAAAAGGCATGACCGTGAACTCAAAGTGACCATACCGCGTACGAAACGCAGTCTTCGGTATGTCATCTACATGAACACGCAGTTGATGATAACCAGAACGGAGATCAATCTTTGAAAAGCAAGTTGCACCCTAGAGTTGATCGAAAAGATCATCGATACGCGGCAATGGATAACGATTTTTGACGGTAAGTTTATTAAGCTCGTGATAATCGATACACATACGGAATGAGCCGTCTTTCTTTTTGACAAACAAGATTGGAGCACCCCATGGAAAGGAACTCGAACGAATGAAACCTTTATCGGATAACTCTTGGCTCCTTGAGATCTCTGTCTCTCTATTCTGTAGCAAGAAAACCCAAGCCTGCTGTATTATATAATAAGGGCCTCGGCCCCATTAACTTCTTGCATCGAACTAGAATAGCCCAATATAGTATTCTATTCTCGTCACCTACGTAATCTAATATAGCTTCACCTCCCCTAATAGGAAGAACATAACCAGAACAGCTGTGTGGTCTACCATATGTTTGTTAGCGCTCGACCGCCAATTGGAACAGACAGTACAGCAAAAACAACTGGAAGAGCCAACCTCGATGCCATCCAAGCCCGGCCCAGAATAACCTCAACCTTTTATGAAATAAAAACTGCTGAAAGAAAGGTCTTATTTGATACAGAAAGACTTTCAGGCAGAACTTGGGCGGTTGGGCAATGGTAAGCTGATTCGTTTCTGGGATGATGTTTGGCCATGCCACTCTACTCAGAGATGCATGCCATAATTTATATCGATTCACAAGGTTCTCATGATCTCAAAGTGATAGACTCCATTCAATATGAAGGAGAAAAAAGGATTTCTCCCTCTATTCAACTACCCATCCAAGAGCATTTGGCTTTAGAATACTTTTTTATAGGGAGGATAATCTCTTTTGGCAGCTCAATCCTCACGGTAATAATTATGCCAATTCCGCCTAAAAATCTCTTCAGGTGATCAAGAGGGCCCCTTTTTCAGTATATGAGATTAGGACGAAAGGTATATATTATCTCAACGATGCTTTTCTCTGGCTTGCTTTTCAAAATTGCGTTTTGGCCTGCGGTAATGTAATCGGTATTTTAAAAAAAAAAATTATATGAATGCAAGAGATGGAAAGTTTTGTTCTAATTTCTGCCTTATTCCATAAGATCTAGAATCACTTCTGCAACTTTATCTCTCTCCATTTCCCTAACTTTTTTTACTTCTTTCAAAGGGGAATGAAGACCTTCCTTAGAAGTTGTCGCTCGATCGAAAGGATATAATACATACAAAACCTTAACTTCGCGGACTTTCCGAGGTATAACCTTCGCGTGGCTTAGCTCTTCGCGCTTCCCGCAGGCTTTTTTATAGGAAGAGAGTCAGGGGGCAGTACGGAAGATTGGTCCGCTCCGCAAAGCTTAGCTTTTCGGTTCCCTCCCCTATGTGGTCAGCCTTATTACCAGTCTGCCTCCTTTCTCTTGATGGAATATCTCACTGAGCTCCTGCTTTCCTTGTGTTCTTCACCGGCGCTCGCCGGATGTATCACTCATCCCGCTCCTAAGGTAAGGAGTCTTCTGTGTGTTAGAATCTTTACGGGAATGAATCGCATATGTTGGTTGAGAATTGCTCGGGAATTCATTGATAATGATAATTACTTTGCCAGGTTCTAGGGGGCTACTATTCATTTTTGTCGATCGAGCCGCTCTCCCTCATTCCACTCGTCCAGCCCTCTTCACGAACTTGTTCAATCGATGCCACAGAGATAGCCAACTCTATTATCGAAAAAATAAGGAAAGGGGCGACTATTTGGCACCAGATATCCGGAGGTGTGGAAAGAGCAGCTGTGAGAAGCGGAAAAACCATCAAAAAACGACGATTGTTCGTGGAGGTTTCCACAGAAAGACCCCTTGGTTCTGGCAAACGGATCACAATTACAGGTACCTGGGAGCATACCGATGGAATGAACGAAATACGAACAGTTAACATAATATGGTCATAGATCTTAGGTTGTAACTTGATCATGAGCGAATTTGTTGATGTTGCACCCATCAAGTATGGAAAGTGCCAAACATTGGGAACTACCCGAGGAGGAGTTAGGAACAGGAACAAGGAGAAGCGAGAACCACTTAAATGGAGGAATCGATTGTATTTCGTCCTTTGTTCCCCATCGCAACTGGGGATCAAAAAGCACCAAATTTGATGACTTATTAAGGGAAAGACGAAGTAAGAGCATGCTATTGAAGACGCTGCAAGATATGTCGGGGAGGCCTCCGTTGATTGTGTACGAACAAAATACGAGTCCAAAGGCAAGGTAAGAATAAGAAAGGGTTTAGCTAATGGAGATATTAACTCTTCCGGGAACCAGTAACGCGTAAACCATGTCAAACCAAGACCGATCAATATCCGAACGGAACGGATTCGAACTTCTCCTAGAATAGTTTCCGGTGCGAAATGAAATTCATAGGATATATATATGAGTAATTCAAAGGATAAATAGAAATATTTTATAGGATTCTTTAGTAAAAAAAATAAAAAAAATAAAAAAAATATATAATAAAATGATTATGTATCACAATTTCATCACTACATCGAAGACTTTTTTGTAAATATATTGATAAGAAAGCTTGGTATCCAAACTGTATCAATGATTGTGATCCTCATTGTGTAATGTACATAATTCGTGTTAGGATCTACCAAAGAGGGTGGGTATAGGGCATCTAATCAAAAAGTTTCTATTTCTATCGGTCATAAAAAAAAGCAGACAAGAACAGTTTTATTCTCTAAACAAGCAGGTTTGGGGTTCTTTTTTTAACACCCTAATTCTCTTGTTTGTTGGCTTTAATACCATGAAATAAAATAGAGAAAAATACCTTCAAGATAATAACCATTTTCAAGAGACAAACTCCAGTGAACCACTTTCGTCCTCTCTTCTTTCTTCATTCCATTCATTCCCCTTTGAAAGAAGTAAAAATAAAAAAAATATAAATATATCGCTCTAGTCTAATTGAAGACTTTCAACGCTCATGCTATTTGAAAGAGCTTTCAACATGGAGTGGAGACTCCATAACGTACACAAAGAGTAACCGCTCTATGAATATAGAATCCTAATTCAGGTCTTGTTCCGCACTTAAATGGATAACTCAAAGCCTTTACCTTGACCAGGAAAACCTCGATGACATAATCGTTTATAGTCACTCACTGGAGGTTTGGAACCCTGAGTACAGTGTTCCGGGTGTAGCAGGAAAAGAGGCTGTACGTGAAAGGGTACTTAGACTAAATTGCTATTTATTGGCCATTGGAACAACAAGGTTGTGATTCATATGGATCAAGAGGTCTGTTTTGGACTGGGAAGTGCCGAAGAAGGAGAGAGCAGGCAGCAGTGGTGAAGCCGGATGCTCGAAGCAATTTTTTTAGGAAGGAGGCGCCTCCCTCCTATGTTGTAAAAGGGAAGTGCAGATCTTTCTACAACACTCTTCCGACTTGATTACCCCCTGAAGATAAGAGGAGGATATAGAAGCAGATTGAGTTGCAGGTAGGAGTGAGTCTACCCTGCAAAGCGGCTTCTCGCTTATCCCCATTTGGGAATGAGGAGATCCGACGTCAAGTGCAGGAATTGCTGTTGAAGGGGTGGGAGAGTCTCAGTCCGTGTTCAACGCCTGCTTGACTAGCTCAAAAGGAGGCAGCTGGAGTGTGTAGATGGGCTTTGATGCAGGGCCACATATATTTCAAAACGGAGACAGGATGGAAAGACTTTCGTGAGAAGAGATGGTAGGCTTGATACGGATACAGCTGCTTATCACCCACCTTAGAATCAACCAGTTCGACTATACCCGCCTTAATTCCCTCATTCAGGACAGATGGAACCAGGTTATGGATCTGTTCAAGTTGGTCGATCAATCCCTTCTTTGTTTCCCCTGCCTCCGGGCACCTTAGAATAGATTTGATTGGAAGGAGGGTGAGGAACGAAGACAGTGGTTTGACTGCTGCTGTTAGAACACCACAATATTCGTTTTTGGCTTAATGCTCTCAATAGTGAATTGATCATTCGATATCCTTCCTCTTATCAGAGGACATAATGGAAGAAAAGTAATGAAACCTGCGATGGCTGCTGAAAAACCTCCTTTTACTTTCTCAATAAAAATTTGACATTTCTATTCGTTCGCCAAATCTTGTTCAGTTCTGATAGGTTCAATTGGATCGTTAATATTACTCACAATGATCAGAATAATTCGCACAAACAAACAGTTCAATCACAAACACAATTCATACTAATAATTCTCTTTGTATATTGATGATCAAAGCAAATCTGTAGTACAAGTGCAGGAGAAATAAATCACACACAGTTAATTCTCTCTCTAACGTGTAATAGTGATCTAGTCTCTCTCCTCACACTCTCTCACTACATGCTTAAAGCAACAAAATACAAGTTTAAGGAATATATCAAAATAGACCCTAAACAATATACAAACATATAAACAAAATACAAAGTAAATCTTAACTAGGAAATAACCCTAACAGTACTCCCCCTAAGATTTATCTTTGAATCTTCAGCAAAATCTTCTATCTTTTTCTTCTTTGTTCAACATCAATCTCTTTCTACCAATCTTCCGGTTCATCTTTGACATTCAGCAGCTCTTTTCCTTTGAACTCTTCTTGTTCCTTTAATGCTTCTTCTATACAGGACTTGAACTTTTCAGCAATTTTGGCTTGTCTCGGCTTGGACTCATTTGTCAAAATTGGGCAGGCATTCATGCGTCTAAGTGAATCCAGATTTAAACCTGCAAAGTCAATATTAGCATAAAATTCAAACGGTATCTCTTGTCCTTTGACTTGCACCTCCAAAGTTCCTCTTCTAGATATTCTCATATACTCTATCTCTGGTAAATCAACCCTCACGAGATTAGAGTTCAGCAATGCCTTTCTCACTCGTATCTTTTCAGTTGCCGCAGCTATTACTTCAATCATCACAACAAACAACTTCCTATCAGCTTCAGCAAGTGCATCTTTACACTTCTCCATTCTGTAGCTTCTCAAAAAGTCTATGTATGACGGATGTAGCAGCTTCAACTCAAAAGTGCTAAACAGTGTAATCATGTCTTTGTCCCAATCATCCAAATTCCGAACAAGCTTCAACTCAAAGGTTTCTTGATTATAGAAAACTCTAAGTATAGGCTTTGTCATTTGCGAACCATCTATCACCTTCAATCCAGGATTTGTCACCTTGTCAAAATATTCATCCGAAAATTCTTCAAGATACATATCTTCAGTCACAACCAATCGTTTCTTCTTTCTTTCTTTATTGGCTTGCACATAAGCAGTATCTTCTTGTTGGCCTCTGAAATCAAGATACTTCGGTGGTCTAGCAATCCCGGCATCAAGAAGCATTGCACATTTATCACCACGCTCAGCATGCGTGTGATTTATCAACCTGAGTTTGTGCAGCTCCTTCAAATCTTGAACTTCTAGTTTGAAAATGCTCGAGTAATAATGATATACGTCACATAATCCATTAACTCTCTTTATCATAAAAGCATCAAACACTTCATCGTATTTCCATGCAATTATCTTCACCTTCTTATTCTTCTCTGGCACAATCATCGAATCAAGTAATTCAGCGATTGACTGACCTTTACTCAGCAGTGACCTCACCACGTCACCTGCTGTGGCTGACTTATGCCATGATTCCCGAACATCCATCGGTATGTTATAAGATTTAACTTCGCTTGGAAACATATCTATCAATTCGTGCCTTTTCTTGTGAGCATCTTCAGGTAAAGCCATCACCGGAAGTTCTTTAGGTCCAAGAACTTTATATTTCTTTGTCAGCTCGAAATACTGAGGATTGTTGTAGTCCAAATAAAACATCCGGTTGTACATTTTCTCCGTCTTCATAAAACTAGTAACAATCTTCCTCAGTGACTCAGATTTCAACCTCTTCAAAGTTCTATATGGATAGTTCCTTGAGCTTAGCCAACTTCGCATATCTGTACTTGACATTTCTTTCGGATTTTGATGATAAAGTTCAGTTGGAGGCAAGTCTTCTATGTTCAGGCTTTCTTGCATTGGAGTCCATTCACCCATCTCAATGACAAACTCTTTCTTATCAGCAGCAGCTTTGTCTTGGGCAATCATACACTTTTCATATTCTTCGTTTATCTGGCTCACAGTCAACCCATTCAAGAACACAGCATTGTATTTCATTTTCTCAAGATATGCAAATCTTTGATCCAAATCATCCGGAATCTCTTCTACTACATTAGTTACTGGCTCAGCTTCATCTTCAGATTCAGTAAAGTCTATATCGTCTAAATCATCCAACGCTTCAATCATAGGTGCATTGTCAGTTTGAACCGGCTCAAACTGACTTGCAACTTCAGGTACAGTTTTAGGCACATCAACAGCTTCAGATTGAATCGGCTCAATCTGAACTGTTTCCTCAGAACCAACTTCCTTCTCACTATCTGTCAACTCAACTACTTCAGTGTCAGCTACAGATTCAGATTGAATCGGCTCAATCTGAACTGTTTTGGCAATTTCAGCTTCAGTCATAGTCTCATCACCATCCTTAGCTCTCTCAGCCATTTCAACTACAGCTACAGATTGAATCGGCTCAATCTGCACTGTTTCATCTATCTTCGCCCTTTTTGAACTGCTTTCATCTCCCATAATCTCTGGAACTGCATCTAGCTTCCTTTTTCCCTAAGCTTTGTCAGAGATGACAGTTTCAGCATCAGCTTCATCGGGGATGATGATTGGAGATTCCACCCTTATCCCAACATTCGTAGTACCTCTTGCTCTGGTTAGATAAACTTTTGGAATTTGAGCCGCTTCAGCAATTTCAACCACTTCATCTGAAAAATCTTTATCAGATGATGAGCCAGATTTCTTCGGTTTCGTTTCCTCCAGCCATTTCTCCAACATCTCTTTCTCTGCATCCAAAGTATTGCATTCAGCCTTTAAATCCGTATAATCGAACTTCAGAGTCTCATACTCCTCTTTCAATTTTTCATAATCGTCCTTCAATTTCACATGTTCATCAACAAGCTTAACATGATCCTCATCCAACTTTTTGAAGGTTATCAAATTCTGATTATGAATATTCCAAAACTCTTCAAATCTTTTCTTTTTCCGTTCATTTGAAGCTTTCAACAGACCATTCGCTTCTAACAACTTTGCAACCATCTCCTCTAACTCAACAATTCTTTTCTCATTCTCTGTTTGATCAACACTTGGCACAAAATTTGGTGAAGACTCCAAACCTTGTCCAATGTTTTCTTCAGCAGGGGATGATGTGGTTGGTATATCAACAAGAATAGGATCAGCAATGCCAGCATCAGCTTCCTCAACTATCTGTGCTATAGTTTCAGCTTCGGCAATTACTTCCTGAGCAATCTGAATTACATCAATCTCTTCAGGCTCTACAATCACAGGCTCTATTACTGGTTTTGATCTTTTTCTTCTGACATACTGAAAAGTAACCTCCTTTGGGATTTCAGCAACTACTTCTTCAACAACAGAAGCAACCTCAACAGGTTCTTCTATCACAACATTCTCAGTCTCTACTTCCATTGGTTCAGTTGTTTCAACAATCTCTGCCTCCTCTGAATTAGATTCAGATTCAGCACCTTCATTACCACCATCATCATTGTCATCATCTTGACCATCATCACTTTCACCATCATCATTACCATCCTCATCTTGACCATCATCACTTTCATCAATCTCTCTATCAACAAGATCCACTGGATTCACAATCTCTCCATTCGAAATATGATGATAAATACCTTCAACATCTTCTTCATTGTTGGCTATATCTCTCATATAGTCAAACAACTCCACATTAGGCACATTCCCGATACTCATCTTTCTGTAAGATAGATCGTTCCTGTCCTCAGTATATAAGATACCTCCAGAATAACCTTCGGCTCTGATGATAGGATATGCAACATTGATCATCAGTTGTAAGAATCTCGGGTACATGAGAAACTTAAACCTCTTGCCTTTCACCAAGTTAAACACAAATCCATTCATAATCCATCTCGACATGTTGAATGGTTTGTTCTCTGCAATGGCAACTATCGGTGAAGCTATGTCAGATGGGAAGTTGTCAAAACCTGCACTCCTCCTGGACATGCACTGTTGGACAACATAACACAGCAACTTAAACTTCTTTCCCAACTTTGCTCTGTAAAACTGTGACTTTGGAAATACAGGTGGATGACCCATATTAACAAAACACGATTGACATTCTGCCATGGTTAATTCATCATTCATACCAACTTCATCTTCATCAATCCTTAAGGCAGTTCTGATTGCTTCTTCAGACACTGTCAATACCATATCACCAGCAATATTTCCTCTAACAACAGCAACACCATGATCATCTCTGATAACCTCTGCTGTCCTCCAAAAACTCTTAATCAGCCTTGCATATATGACCGGTTTGGCACACATAGCATATACATATTTCGTCCTTTTGATAAACTTGATCATATCTCTGTAACCATCAGTTTCAGGGATAGATTCATCCAAACATGCCACCAAATTGTGTTTGGGCTCAAACTTTAGATTCTCCATCTGTCAAAACAAACACAAAACATAAACAAGACAAATGTGTTAGATTCTTTATTAAAAACATATCAAAATTTTTATAAGTGTATGAACAAAAGTTAAAAAAAAAACATTCACATAATCATTTTAACCCTAAATTGATCTAACAAACTGATTTTCATCATTTTGATCAGAACAACTTTGAATTTTAATGATTATACAACAATTTTCAATTCAACAGTTTAACACTTAAGCACAATTTTGACATTTGTATGATGAAGTTGTTTATCATGTTTTAGTTCTTGTTTTAACAAGGATTTGTCATTTTTAACCAAACATTTCATCATTTTGATGTTTAACATTTAAGAGCTTCAAAGTTCAACAATGGCGATTTTGACTGTTATAATAATTTTGATTGATTCAGTTGGTTTTAAGGTGTTTTGGTGCAAATGAGTGATAGATTCTTAATGATCGACAGATTTTACACTTAAAACAACATTTGATTTAGGTTTTAACACACACAATCAAAGTGTCGATTCAATGGTCAAAACACTGTTCATCATCGTTTTTCATTTTATCGGTCGATTTGCAGGTTATCAAGGTCAAAACACATAATCACTACCTTATTCAATCGATCAACCTTGTTACAGAACAAAACGATTGAATATGATAACAAAGGATCTGAGTGTACAGAGTGTTTGCTTGAATGTGAATGTGAAAAATGATAATTTTTGTGAAGAGGCGGGTTTTTGTATCGTTAAAAAATTTAGGTCAAACTTGAGGTGCCGGGTCAACAAATTGGACGGGCAAGCTTAAAAAGCCCAATAAGCCTTGCCGGGTCAAGCACTGTTGATCCGTGTCATGCACTGTTGTGACGGGTCATGTACTGTTTGGACAAGTCACAACATGTGAAACATACTTGACGGGTCAAACACTGTAGAGACGGGTAAATCACTGTAGTGACGGGTATAGGTTAGGAACAACTACACCTGATGGGTTTTATTCATCACCCGGCAGAATAGTAGTCTTTAAAACATCACCCGGCAACCTTTCTTCATCACCCGGCAACACAGTTGCTTTTCTTTCATCCGGCTTGCTTTCTTCATCACCCGGCATGCCTTCTTCACATGACAGCATTCTTCTTTACACGGCAACATTCTTCTTCAATATCATCCGGCATACTTTTCTTCATTACCCGGCAACACAGTTGCTTTTACTATTACCCGGCAACATAGTGTTATACATTCACACGGCAAGATAAGATTTCTTTTACCCGGCTGTATAATGACAACATATCTTCACCCGGCTATATAGTAACACAACTTGTCACCCGGTTGATATCTATGACCTTCACCCGACAGTATTTGACATGATCTTTGCCCGGCTGTACAGTGGTCATAATATCTTCACCTTTTTCTCAATCACCCGGCTTGTATCAACATCACAACATTACCCGGCTGAACAGTATGTTCATTACCCGGCAGAACAGTTGTGTCTGATATCTTTGCCCGGCTACAACCTTTGAACGATTTTCTTCACTTTTTCTCGTCTGTTGACTTTTTTACCAGCATTTATTGCACCTGCAAACATTCTCGACACATTAATTAGACAAGATATCCTTAAAAAGAATTTGTCACGTTAATTATCAACAACATTAAACAAGTCAATAACATTAAATCCACTTAAATTCATTTTTCTTTTTCTTTTTCAAAAATGTTTTTGCACAACCAATTTTTCTATATCCCGAAGCAATTTCTTAAACACAATTTACAAGACCTTGGGTTTGTTTTTAACAAATCCAATACTTTTGCTTTTCATACCACATAATCTTGTTCATTCAAAACACTTATTCACAATATTTTTGGATTTTTGTGTAGAAATTTTCTTCAAATTATTCTCCCCCTAAACTTGAAATTTCTGGAAATTTTTAAGTTTAACAAGGATGTCGATGTGTCAATAATGATTCCATATGCCTGCACACACAAAGCACACACATTAAACTAAAGACAAATGCAATGCAATGAATCATAATATCGCAGTGAGATCATACCACACATTATCTGAACATGTTTTGCAAGTTTTGAATAGACATTTGACTTATGCTTGATTGAGTGATGATATGAAAACATACCAATTAGCTCGAGTTGACACACTTACTTTTTCAGTATCATGATGATATTTAAGGTTCGATTAAAATGACTTATGTGACCCACATGTATACATATGTCAACATATTTCCTTATCAATCACTACCTGAATGCATAATGTACAACAACCTGGTCACTTACAGTCATAAGCAGTGTGGAATCTGGGTTCTATTCGGATTTGGTCCACTTTGGGACTTCTTTTTAATTCCATCTTTGGGAATTTTTCTTTCCTATTGTTCCCCTTGGGAATCTTCTGAATTCCTTTTTGGAATTTTTGTTTGGTGTTGGTCCACATTTGGGACTCTTTTTGTTCCATTTTGGAATCTTTTGCTGCATCTTGAAGCTCAAAAGAGACTTCGTGTGAGACTTCAGGTCTGTGGGTACCACAACAAAGAAGCTCACGATGCGGTTCATCACACTGAATAGACTACATCGTTACCCGATCATGCACAACTATCATCACAAGCAATGTATCAAAAGATATATATCTAGACATGTATAACAATGGAACTTAACACAAGGATCATTAAGTTTATGTTTGTCAACAATCAACTTACTTGTTCAGTCTAATTGCCTGAGCTGTCTAGCACATCAATTAACATACATCAGTCTTTATTAAAAATGATGTAACAAATAATGTCTAGTGTAACTATCATTTCTCACTTTGTGCAATATAGATTCTTATGACATGATATTTTCTTTTCTTTTTGCTTTTATATTTTGTTTTTGCTTTTCTATTTTCTTTTTCATGCACACACACAATGCAAAACATAAAATAAAAGACAACGGAATCACTATATGACATCAACTTATTATCTTTTTGGCTTTTATATTTTTCTGATTTTTGTTTGTTTTTACGAAAAATAGAATCAATCATGATTGATTAATCCTATGGATTGAATTAAGAATTCAAACCGGCCTGACAAAAATGATTTTGTAAAAAGATCTGCAAGTTGTTTGTCAGTATGAACCTTAATCAAAATTATTAAACCCTTTTCAGAGTTGTCTCTTAAAAAGTGATATCGAATTTCGATATGTTTGGTTTTTGAGTGTTGAACAGGATTAGCAGTAATAAACATAGCAGCAGTATTGTCTATGTAAATAGGAGTTTTTAGAAAGTTAAACCCGTAGTCAAGCAACTGATTTTGTAACCACAAAACCTGAGAACATCCTGCAGATGCAGCGATATACTCTGCTTCAGCTGTGGATACAGAAACATTGGTCTGCTTCTTGCATTGCCAAGAGACAAGCCTAGGACCCAGAAATTGACATCCACCAGTAGTCGATTTCCTGTCAAGAGTACAACCACCAAAATCACTGTCAGAATAGCTATATAATTCAAAATTTCCTTCGTAAGGATACCATAACCCAAGATTTGGTTTCCCTTTAAGATATCTGAATATACGCTTCACAGCAACAAGGTGCGACTCTTTCGGATCAGACTGGTATCTGGCGCATACACACACAGCGTACATGATGTCTGGTCTTGATGCAGTAAGGTACATCAGAGAACCGATCATTGATCTGTATAGTGTTTGATCAACTGCTTTGCCCTTTGGATCAGGTTGAATCTTGCAGTTCACATCAGATGGAGTTCGAATTGTCTGACAATCTTGCATCTTGAACTTCTTCAACAACTTCTCAACAAATTTTGATTGATTGATGAAAATTCCGTCAGCTGATTGTTTCACTTGTAATCCAAGAAAGAAATTAATCTCCCCCATTGAACTCATCTGGAATCTAGACTTCATGATTTCTTCAAATTCTTTGCACATTGACGCACTGGTTGATCCGAAGATAATATCGTCCACATATACTTGAACGCACAACAAATCGTCATTCTCCCTCTTAATAAACAAAGTTGGATCAATCTGACCTCTTGTAAATCCATGTTCTAGTAAATGCTTGGATAATGTCTCATACCAGATTCTTGGAGCTTGGTGTAGACCATATAGAGCTTTACTCAACTTGTATACACGATGAGGATAGTCAGGATCTTCAAAACCCGGAGGCTGTCTGACATAAACATCATCTGTAATAGGTTCATACAGGAAAGCACCTTTAACGTCCATTTGGAATACTTTAAACTTCATGAAGGAAGCATATGCAAGAAAAACGCGTATGGCTTCAAGTCTTGCGACCGGAGCGAACACTTCTTCATAATCAATGCCTTCTTCCTGAGTGTATCCCTGTGCAATGAGTCTCGCTTTGTTTCTCACTACAATGCCACGTTCGTCTGGCTTGTTTTTGTACAACCATCTTGTACCAATAGCATTCTCTCCTTCAGGTAAGTCCACTAGTTTCCAAACTTCCTGTTTGCGAAACTGAAGTACTTCCTCTTGCATGGCTTCAATCCAACTGTTATCTTGCAGCGCCTCTGAAATGTTCTTTGGCACCACTTGAGATAGAAAACACGAATAAAGACAGACATTTGCTTGCTCAGTCTGACTTCTTGTAGTTCTCTGATTCAACGGCCCAATAATCTGAGAGACAGGATGTTTCTTGTGAATTCGATGAATTGGTATGTCACCTCCTTGCACTTGACTCTCCAGATTAGAAGTATTCAGATTTGGTAGATCTTGTAGTATGGTCGAAGTATGCGGTGTGAAATTCGGGACTTGATCCGGTGAATTTATGAAGTAATCAAAAGATTCTGGAACAACTTCAACATTCGGATCGGATGATGGTTGATTCTGAACAGATCCACCCTCATTAGGAGAAACTTGCGGATTCACATCTTCTTCAAGATTGTTCGATTCTTGATCTTCATGAGAACCAGAAGTACCCGGATCTTGACTGGATTTGACATGATCAGAATTGTGAAATGACATGAACGGATATTCTGAGTTGAGATTTCCATCCTAGTCATTATCAGAATCGTCACTAAAGCATCCCAAGTCACCTGATTCTTTGTTTGTTTTTCCTGAAAAATTAAATAAGTTAAAATTGAAAGATTTCGATAAGGAATCTAAATCAAATAACCATTCGGGACCATGAGCCACTAACGGAAACGAATTTTCTAAAAACTTGACGTTAATAGTTTCAATAACGAATTTTCTATTAAAAACCCGATAAGCTTTAGAAACAGACGAATAGCCTAGGAAAAATCCATCGTCAGATTTTGACTCAAACTTCCCGAGATGATCATTCAAATTTAAAATCGATACCGGACAACCAAATGCTTTCAAGTAAGAAATATTTGGTTTCCTTCCAAATAACAACTCATAAGAAGTTTTCTGTTTATCTTGAACCAATAATGTTCTATTTTGTACAAAACACGCAGTAGCAATAGCTTCGTCCCAAAAAGTGATAGGGATTTTGGCATCTGCGAGCATGGATCTTGCTTCTTCAATCAGTGTCCGGTTTTTCCGTTCCGCAACCCCGTTTTGTTGAGGTGTTCTTGGCGCACTAAATTGTCTAGCAATCCCCTTTTCTGCACAAAATAAATCAACATTAGCATTCTTAAATTCAGTTCCATTATCACTTCTTAAAACTTTAACTTTGCATTCCAATTGATTTTCAACTTTGATGATAAATTCTTTTAATAATTCAGCTGTTTCAGATTTAGCATGCAAAAAATAAACCCAAGAAAATCTAGTGAAATCGTCAATAATGACAAAACAGTAAGACTTCTTTCCGATGCTTTGCACATTTGTTGGTCCGAAAAGATCCATATGTAGCATCTGCAAGGGTTTTGAAATGGAGTTTTCTTGCTTGGACTTAAAAGACATCCTATGTTGTTTTCCCTTCAAACACGCTGGACAGAGATCAGTTGTGGAGAATTTTTTCGATGGGATTCCCACAGCGTGATTTCCAGTGATAGTTCTAGAGGGAGCGAGCTTGGATCTAGATCTGAGATTGTTTGGGGATGTTGTTTGCGATCAGTGATGCGGAATCTCACTAATCACGCATTGATGCTTGAATGTTCATGAAGATCAATGCAAAGTATGATGAAGATTATGATAATTAGAATAGGTGAATTGTATTAGATCAAAGGATGTTACAAGAGAATATGACTAACAAGAATAGGCAACTCTCTTAACAAATGACCTAGGTGATGGTATTTATAGTCCATACCATTCACCTTACAAAGTAACCTAAAAGACGTGCAATTAAGCACAAAACGATTACACAAATATTCTAAGACAAATACAAATAATGAACGTCTTCACCCGTGCTTGCTCGTGATGATGCTCGAAATCTTCACTCGCTTATATTTGGAAAGTGACATCTTCAAATAACCCCAACAGTACTCCCCCTAAGATGACACTTTACAAATCTGACATATCAGCTTAAATCTTCATGTGGCGAGTATAGAGAGCAACTTAAAGTTTTGGTATGCATTATCTTCAAGAGGACCCAACAGTACTCCCCCTAAGATGATGCTATCAACACTCTGTCTTTCAACAAGCAATCTGCATCCTTCTCTCCCTTTTGAGTAACATCAGAGGCTATGGAAAGAAATAAGCAGAGAGTAGATTCCGGTGAATCTATATATCAGCAACGGGATCTTCTTCAACGGTTGAAGTAGAATGAGAAGACTTCTTTGACTTAGAATACTCCCCCTCAACTTTTGCTTTAGAGGTTAACGGGATCTGTGTATGAGATATTAAGAGGAGGATTCTTAACACTCAGCAATCTGACTTGGAGACCTTTGGACTGGAATCAGGCTTGAACAGGAACATCTTCAAGTCGCGTGGAAGCTTGTTCTACATTGGAAACTGTTCCTGCAACTCAACGAAAAGCATTAAAACTCAGGCAATAATGTGCATTTATCATCAATGTAAAGATTAAGTTCTCAATCGGATGAGATATTGCTTGATGAACAACTCCCACATCAATAACATATGTTAAACACCCAAAACAAAAGAAAAAGATTAAAATGACAATATTTTTGGTATTTTTTGAATTTTTCAATGTTTTTGATATTTTTGGAGTTTTCTCTTTACATTCTGAATCTTTAACCTGCAATGAGATCATACTAGCAAATTAATCCAACACATGTTTTGCAGTTTTTAAAATAGACATTTGAATTGTGAAGTAATTGAGTGATGAATTGTTGAACAAATCAATTAGCTCGAAGTGACACACTTACGTTTTCTATTCTTGATGATCAATTAGGTTGATTAAGAATAAGTTTTGAGTGACCCATACTTTGCACATTAGAAAGTTATACACCTCATCTAAATATCCTGAGAACATCTCAACACGTCAGGTCACTTACAATCATAAACAGTGTGGAATTTGGGTTCTATTTGGATTTGGTCCACTTTGGGACTTCTTTTGAATTCCTTTTTGGAATTTTTCTTTTTCCTATTGTTCCCATTGGGAATCTTCTGAATTCCTTTTTGGAATTTGATTGGTGACGGTCCACATTTGGGACTCTTTTTGTTCCATCTTTGGGAATCTTTTGCTGCATCTTGAAGCTCAAAAGAGACTTCGTGTGAGACTTCAGGTCTGTGGGTACCACAACAAAGAAGCTCACGATGCGGTTCATCACACTGAATAGATCGCATCATTACCTGATGTATATCGTTGCGTCACAAGATATCTATTTGATTTGTATAAACGTTTCACATGCACTAAGACGTTCCAACCACAAAAACTCATTAGAATTTAGTTAAATCATCAAAGAATATACTTGTTCAGTCTAATTGTCTGAGCCGTCTCGCACATCAATTTTCACGCTTCAGTCTTTATTGTTTAAAAATGATGCGTTGAATAACTCTAGTGTACTATCATTTCTCATGTACGTGCAAGTAGATTCAACATATTTTTTTTTGGATTTTTCTGATTTTATCATTTTTTTTTAATAATGATTTCTCCCCCTAAACTTTTAAATTTCTTGGAAAATTGAAAGTTTAATGAAAAGAAAAAGGCAGATATGTTATCAACGTATGAAGAGTGCATGCAATATACTTAATCTAAACAGACGAAATGAAACATCGGTTGTTTCTTGCACTGCCATCATTGTTTGATTTTTGAAAATGTTTTTTTTTTTTTAAATTCCTTCAACGATTCCTTTTTGTTTCCAACTCCATTTGGTGTCAGTTGCATCGAAGGCATCATGAACAAGATTCGGTATCTTGTCATGATAAGGGATCAGCCACGGTCTTCTTTTCTTTGTTTGACCGGCCTCCATAACTGTCCCTAACACACTAACAAATCAGTTAGAGGTAATGACCCAAACCATTTCGGTTTTGGGTCGTCCAAATTCATCAACATAAGAGATATTCTCATAAGTGCAAGGAATACCTTCAGGTGGTGGTTCTGATGATACAATGTAATTTGTACCTTCATATTCTTTCATGGATTGTTTGTCAAAAGAGTTATTATAGTCATTTTCAAACAAATTGTGATTTTCTTTTAAAAACAGGTTTTGTTGACTATATTTCTTATTCAAAGATTGATTCACTATTGGAATCATTTTATCATTTAAATCATGATTTCTCTTTTTGTTTTTGGCAAACTTTGGTTTCCATGAATCATTGACATGTTGATTTTCATCAAACGAATGTCTATGATTAGATCTGTTAAAGTTAGAAAAATACCTGGAAGGATATGCACATGATGAACTTCTTTGGACTGATCTTCTCGGCTTGTAGTAGCACTCGGATGTGTTGTGATTGACCATGTCACAAATAGAGCAATACTTGTTGTAGTAGCATTCCATTGTGTCGTGGTTGTACATCTGACAGTTGGTGCAGTACTTGCTGTAGTAGCATTCCGTTGTCGTGTGATTGTACATTTCACATATCTCGCAGTACTTCTGATGAGCCTTGAAGGGAGACTTCTTTCCTTTCTTCTGAGAAGTCTTTGCTGTTGAAGATTGTTGTTTCTGAGAAGCTTTGACCTCTGCATCTTGTTGAATCTTTCTTGAAGGAGCTGGAGTCTTGAACTTGTCACCTTTTGACCCAAAAGGAAAGACACCTTGACTATAGATACAATCAGAGATATGATGAGTTTCAGAGTCACAGATTAAACAGTAGACGTCACTGTTTGAATCACTCGGGGATTCGGAATCTTGAGACTTTGAAGTAGAAGGAGTCTGTGGTGTAGAATCAGATGAAGCGGCCTTTGTCTTGTTCTTCTTGGCTTTGCTCTTCTTTCTTCTAACCTTCTTTTTCTTCTTCTTCGACTGAAACTCTTGTGTCTTTTCTTCTTCTTCTTGAGAAGATAGTGATCCAACAATTCCGGTTGGCACTAATCCCTCATCTTTCTTTTCAACAGACTTTCATTTTTCGACTTCTTCTTTGATAAACTCAAGATCAGATTGTGATCTGTTGAGTTTATCAGTGAGCTCCATGAGTTGAACATTCAGATTATGCTTTTCGGCAAGCATTGAATCAACATTCTGTGTAAGAGATTTGAGTCTATCTTCACACAATTGGTGATCTTTCTGTAGACTTGCATGCTTCTCTTGTTCTTCTTGCAGTTTGTTTTTCAGAGTGTTGTTCTCTGAATTGAACATCTCAGACAACTTCTTCAACTTTAGAATCTCTTCTTGCAAATCTTTGATCACACTAGATGAGTGTTCATTTGATTTGGCAGCTTCATTTCTGATGTTCATTGCTTCTTTTTCTTTTTGCTTGAGTGAAACTTCAAGAGATGTGATTCTTTGATCAGATATTTCGTGCTGTTCTTTCAGATTCTTGTGCATTTGCTCTTCCTTCTTGAGTTTATCACAAATCTTGAAAGAGTATATTCTGTAGTGTTCAACTTGTTGAAAACATTCTTTGGTGCACATCTTTTCTCTGACTTCAATTGGCATTTCAACATAAGAACTGTTCTCATCTTTCTTGATTTCCTTTTCAGACATCAATTTCTCTATTTCTGATTTCAATTGAGCAATTGTCTCATCTTGCTTTGCAATGATTTCTGACAAGTTGCTAATTTCTTTATCTTTCTTTTCAATCTCTTGAATGGAAACAACATCATTGTTTTCACTCCAATCATATTCTTCTTCATCTTCCTGATTGTCATGAGAATTTGCTTCACTCACAAGAGCAAGTTTTGTGTGTTCATTAAAGTCTCTTCTCTTTTGATCACAAGCTTTGGCAACTTGAAGGTAAGTTGTTTCAAACATGTGATTGAATTCTGTAATAAATTCATTGATATCTTCTCTTTTATTTTCTTCTCGGATCACGGTAAACATGCCCGTTGACATTTTTCTTGAATTTTCAAAATCATTTTCATGATTTTTCTGGGAAGTCATGGTGGCTAAAAATGACTAATTTCAAATTTTGGAAAAATGAATTTTCATGATTTTTTTTTTTTTTTTTTTTTTTTTTTTTTTTTTTTTTTTAGAATCGGGTCACTGTTGGGACGGGTAAACAACTTGGGATGGCTGAACAGTGCTTCACCCGGCAGAACAGTGCTTCACCCGGCTGAACAGAACTTCACCCGGCTGGACAGTTCTTCACCCGGCTGAACAGTGTCAAACTTCACCCGGCTGAACACTTCACGCGGCTGAACAGTACTTCACCCGGCTGAACAGTACCTTCACCCGGCTGAACAGTACCTTCACCCGGCTGAACAGTGTTTTTCTTCTTTCACCCGGCTGAATCAGTGATTTCTTCTACTTCACCCGGCTGAACAGTGTTCGCACGGCTAAACAATGTTTTTCAATTCTTCACACGGCTGAATAGTATCTCACCCGGCTGAAAACTTAACACTTAGTAAAATTTCTTTCAATCAACCACTCAATTCTTCAATTCTTCATATCAGATTGACTTTTCAAAGTCAAAATTGTGATGAACACAAGATCAATTCTTCAATTTTTGTTGTTTTTGTTCAATTCAATGCTTGTATTAGCTGAGGAATGATGTTTCTAACACTCCTTCAAAGTTTTTCTACCTTGAATCAAGCTAAATCTCATTCAGATCTGGGTTTTTTGTGATGAACACAACTAGTGGGTTTTGACAAAAATGACAAAATATGGATTGAAATCAACAAATCTGAATGGTTTGATCATGAACGAGGCTTAGGATTATGATTTCTAACATATCTCAATCATCAATTTCTCAAATCATCAACAAAATTTCGGATCTTAATTTTGAGCAGTGAATATGACGAACATGTATAATTTCTTCAAAAACTCAGTCAAATCTTCACCAATTGATCTCAAACTTTGCAGTTCTTTACACAAACATGAATCAAAGCTAATGGTAGCTAAAATTCCATCAATAACAACAACAATCAGAGATCACCCAACAGCTCTGATACCAATTGATAGTTCTAGAGGGAGCGAGCTTGGATCTAGATCTGAGATTGTTTGGGGATGTTGTTTGCGATCAGTGATGCGGAATGTCACTAATCACGCATTGATGCTTGAATGTTCATGAAGATCAATGCAAAGTATGATGAAGATTATGATAATTAGAATAGATGAATTGTATTAGATCAAAGGATGTTACAAGAGAATATGACTAACAAGAATAGGCAACTCTCTTAACAAATGACCTAGGTGATGGTATTTATAGTCCATACCATTCACCTTACAAAGTAACCTAAAAGACGTGCAATTAAGCACAAAACGATTACACAAATATTCTAAGACAAATACAAATAATGAACGTCTTCACCCGTGCTTGCTCGTGATGATGCTCGAAATCTTCACTCGCTTATATTTGGAAAGTGACATCTTCAAATAACCCCAACATCCAGTTACCAAACGGTTCATGTTTCTGAAGTTTGAATGGCCCAGCCGTCTATGCCAAAGCTGACTCTCATCATTTGAAGCATGTGCAATGAGACAGGTTGTTTCGGTTTCAGCATCAATCTGCGACATATCCAATTTGTATACATCACGATCTCTTGGAGCTTTAACCACTACCCACTCATTGTCAATCTTGAAACCTGGTTTAAGAATATAACAGAAAGAATCATCAAAGAGAGTTGAATAAGATTTATCACAGATTTGAGATACACTTAGTAAGTTAAAGTTCAACTGTGCACAGTAGTTGACTTTATCAAAACTAATGACCCCATTCGAAACAGTTCCTTCTCCTGTGATTTTACCACCTGCATCACCTCCAAATGCGACGTGTGTACCATTTTTCAGCTTGAAATCATGAAGCAAGGCATGGTTGCCTGTCATGTGCCGGCTACACCCACTATCAACGAACCATGAGTTGATAGGTCTTCTTGGGCGTACCTGCAATTCAACAATCACTTAGTTAGTTTGGTCAACCCAGGCCCACACGGTCTTGGGTTTTCCGAATCTATCTGCAATAGTAACTTGTTGATATTGAACATTTTGAAAATTTGTTTCATTTAAGAGATTTTGATGCTGATAACTATTGTTTCGCCCATTGGCATTCATTGACTGCTTTCTCCTCAAAGCACTAAACCTTTCCTCTAACTTAGGATCAAGTTTATTTTCAAACTTTTGATTTCTAACCATCAAGGCTCTTGGCTTAAAACCGTTAACCTGCACATTTCTTGATGAAAAGTTAGAAACAGAATTGTTTCGATTGAAATTTCTCAAAACCGGAGAATGACTTTGATTCATATTTTGAAAACCAAATGATTTGTTTCTTTTAAAATCTAAAAATGGAGTCATTTCTCTTGTTGAGTTTGATCGAAAGAAACAATCCTTTGTGTCATGGTTTCTCCTCTCACAAATTTCACAAAATTTGTTATAAAAACATTCTTCTGAAGAATGATTTCTTTTGTTACAGAAACTGCAGTACCTGTTAAAGAAACATTCAGCAGTAGCATGATTATATCTATCACACATCTCACAATATTTCTTGCTAATCCTAAAGAGCCGATTGTTAACTCTTGATTTTGAACCAAAACGTGATTCATTATCATGGTTGTTCGGTTTTAGATTAACGTTTTTCTGTGGAGTCTTTGCTTGTGATTTTGATTGCATGGGACTTTGGTTCGATTTTAAACTGTTCTGTTTGGTCACCTTTTTGTTTTCAATTCTCTTATCATTGACAGCGGAAGACTTAGGACCTGAACCTGTTTTCAGACCAGAGTTAGATTTGATTGGAGAATTGTTTGGTTCACCATAAGATCCGTTCAAATCAAACGTTCCTGCAGACACAAACTTGATGTTTTTACCTTTTGACACTTTCTTGACAGGTTTAACTTTGTTAGTTTTAACACTTTGAGCTTTGGTGTTATCATTCTATTTTAAGACATTTTTGCCTTTTGACTGTTTCGTTTCAGATTGATTGGTTATTACTTTCGATTTCTGCTTCTTTGCAGTTGAAACTTCAGCCTTCTTCACTTCTTGCTTCTTGATTAACTGGTCAGCAACTTGCGCCTTTTGTTCTTTCTTCCACTTGATGTATTCAGGATCATTGTATCCTGAAAATTCACCTTCATCCTTCACTGTTTCTGGCTTCGGATTCAGTTCCGGATACTCAACAAGTTGAATCAGAACAGGCTCTGATTTGTTGTCAGTTTTGTTGCTAGCTTCATCGTCTGCTTCAGTTGACACATCATCTTCTTCTTCCAAACTTTCTATCAACACTTCAGCACCTTCAGACTCGGATTTACTTCTTTGAATTTCTTTGAATTTTCTTTCATTTTCAGGTGAATGATCAAATTCATTAAAGTTTTCCGGTAAGGTTTGTGTGATTGAATTTGGCATTGGTTCATGAGTAAAACCCAACCCGGTTTTGGTTTTGTTACCTCTTTTACTCATAAGTTGTTTAACCATGGTCTTACAACTTTTAACTTTGGTTAGTTCCACTTGCGTGACAGCATGAGCAACTTTTTCTTGTTCAAAGTTCTTTGTCATTTCTTCCAGTTGTTTGGTAACAAGTTCCAGTTCTTTTAAAGTTTTGTTCCATGATTCTTTAAGTGACAAAATCTTCTCATCAGAAATTTTATGATCAATTTTAAGTTGTTCATGAAGTTTTTCATGTTTACTTAATTTATCACCAATTTTAAATGAATGAGTTCGATAATGTTCTACTTGTTGAATGCATTGTTCAGAACATAACCTTTCTTTCACATCTAAGGGCAATGGAACATAGTTAGGGGGTAAGTCATTACTAACCTTTGGTTGTTCAGTAGAAGATGAAGACTCACTGGATGTAGCCATTAACGCAACTTCAGATTCAGTTTCTTCAGTAGGATCAGACTTTGCACTCCAGTCATAATCTTCAGAATTTTCATTGACATCTTCAATTAATTTTCCATCCCCTTCTTCAGACCAGTCTTCTTCAATTTCACATACCAGAGCCAGACTTGATGTAAGATCAGACGTAAATTGTTCTGCATATGCGCTCCAATCATAACCATCTTTTACGCTGACCACCAGTGCCTTTGTTTGGTCTTCTGGTTTCTTTCCTTCGTCCTTCAATTCCGGCATGGGAAGACTTTGGTATGGTTTCTGGAAGTAACGTTGATTTCTGCTTTGGTAGCTTGAAGACTATTGTGAGCTTTGACCTTGACCTTGATTACTTGAACTAGCTTGGTCATTGAAATTCTGATTCTTGGGAGCTTTGCATTCTCTTGAGAAATGACCATACTGATTACAGTTGAAGCATCTGGCCTTTGATTTGTCAAAACCAACCGTCTTGTTTGCATGAGGCTTGTAGCTTCGGTTAACATATGCATGCTTCTGCGTTCTATATGCAACCATTACCATTTGCCAGTTTAAATCCATTTCCTCAACGTCAACTGGATCCATCTCAAATAAATCTTGAAGCACCACGTCCATTTGACTTAAGTGACTTCCTTGGTATGCTTGAAAGCTTGCCATAAACGCTGTAAAAGCAGTTTTGGTTTCATTATCTTGCAACAGAATGTTCATTACATCTTTCACCTTAGCTTGAACATTTGAACTTTGATTTTCTGATTGATTCTTCAAATTCTGACTTTGAACTTGATTTTTTGGTGGAGATTGAGGTTGAGAATAAGTTGGTGAATTTGGAAAGTATGCTGAATCAGTATAAAAACTCGCACCAACGAATAAATCACCATCTTCTTCAAACTTCATTGCATCTTGTGCAAGAAATGCATTCTCCACAGTATTGGCAGGATTTACCACATACTTATACTGAGTTTGTGAGCTTGATCTATCAGTATTTCTTGATCCTTCGTCAATCTCAACTTCTTCAATCTTTCCAATAAGCAGATCTAATTCCATTGGAAATTTCTCAGTATGTTTCAATAAAGTAACACTCTGCTTCCATGATGATGGCAAAGCACATAACAAACGATCATTCAAGTCTTGAAGTTCAGTCTTAACTCCGAGGTTTGACATCTCAGTAGTTAAATGAACAAAACTGTTCATCATTTGATGCACTGTTTCTCCATTAATATGTTCGAACAACTCCAATTGCCTTTTCAACTTAGATTTCTTCAAACTTCTTAATTGTTCTCCTCCTTCACATATCGACTTTAATGCCTTGAAACATGTATAACCAGTCTGATATGCATCCAATCTTGACAGAACTTGTAGTGGCAGTCCCTTGCACATTAAAGAATAAGCCTTGCTATCATTCTTTACTTTTCTCAGATCTTCTGCTGACAAATTATCTTCTGGATAAGGTTCAGTAGAGTCTTTGGTGTAGGTACTTGCACTGTCTGGAGCAGTCTGAGTTGGAATACGAGGACCCTTTTCAATTGACTTCCATAAGTCATTGTCAATGGAGCATAAGTGATGTCTCAGTCTGATTGTCCAATTCTTGAAATCTGCACGATTAAAAAGTCTAGGAACACGGTTATCAGAATCATCATTAGGAGCCATATTTTTTTTAACAATTTTTAAAGAAAATATTTTTGGTTTTTGTTAATTTTTTTGAAAAGAGATGATTAAAATACTAGAATAAAGACAAGTAACTAATGACAAGATAAGAAAACAAGAATTAAAACAACTAAAAATTGAGTCACACGGCTGAACAGTGAAAATCCTTCTTCACCCGGCTAAACAGTGTCTTTGTTCTTCACCCGGCAGAGAAAAAGTCTTTACACGGCTAAACAGTTACACGGCTCAACAGTTGTAAAACTTTTGTTCTTGACCCGGCTGAACAGTTACCCGGCAACAAGAAATAACTTCACACGGCAATAACTTGACCCGGCAGAATCTTGACACGGCAAAAAGGTTTGCCCGGCTGAACAGTACTCGATCACACGGCAGTTGTTAATCACCCGGCTACACAGTTGATGATTACCCGGCTGAAATCTCTTAATCACCCGGCGTAACAGTGTATCACCCGGCACAACAGTTGTTGATCCGGCTGAACAGTAACACTTTTTCACGTCAAATTCTTTACCCGTCTAGCACAAATTTCCTTACACGGCTGCACAGGACCTAATTGTTCTTCAATTTAAGTCCAAGAAAAATTGTCTAAGTCAAATTAATCACCCGGCAAGTTAATCTTCAACCAAATTCATTCTGTTCATCATCTTCTCCATGAGAATTTTCTGGGTTTTGTCAAAAACTTGTCCAATTCGTTCAAAATTCACACACAAGCTGTGAAATGGTCCGATTATCAATCCCTAATCTCAATCAATCCAAAACATGATCAAATTTTCGATGAATTTGAGCAAAATTTGATCGAACAGTAACTTTTTCAATCTTCTTAATTCCTCAGATCTGATGATAATCTGATGGAATTTGCACAATTGTTGTGAATTAGAAGTGATTATGCTGATGAATCACAACTAAAAACAGCAACAATTCATTCAGATCATGATATTTGAGCAATATTGATGTGTTTTGCTTAAGAACAGCGAAGAACACAATACCAATGGCTCTGATACCAATTGATAGGTTCAATTGGATCGTTAATATTACTCACAATGATCAGAATAATTCGCACAAACAAACAGTTCAATCACAAACACAATTCATACTAATAATTCTCTTTGTATATTGATGATCAAAGCAAATCTGTAGTACAAGTGCAGGAGAAATAAATCACACACAGTTAATTCTCTCTCTAACGTGTAATAGTGATCTAGCCTCTCTCCTCACACTCTCTCACTACATGCTTAAAGCAACAAAATACAAGTTTAAGGAATATATCAAAATAGACCCTAAACAATATACAAACATATAAACAAAATACAAAGTAAATCTTAACTAGGAAATAACCCTAACAACTTCCATCCAAGCTCGGTTTTGTGTGAATCTTCGTGGAAGAAGAAGAAGCAGTTCACCAGCCACTACATCTGTGGATCCCACAAAATCATTCAACCTGGTGGCAGCTCGCTCTTTGATCAGTGATTCACCAGATCCATGAAGAATCTAAAAAAAAGATGCTTTTTGATCAGTGATTCGCTGGCCACTAGATCCAGGGATCCCACCTTATTCTCAAACCTGGTGGCTCGGTTGATTGGAACTCCTTTAGGCTCATCCTGCATACTAATTCTGGCGGTCCCAAGTCCTGCATCCACCAAGAACATTTCTTCCTTTAAGCGTAAAACTTCAGATTTTAAGGCCTTTCCACTGCATAAAAAAAACTTGAATTAGATCTACGAAATGATCGACTCAAATAGATGGTTATCTTAAGCTATTTATTTTCCTCCTCTTCCAGTTCTATTAATAAAAAGGCCATCATGGACCAAGATCCAAAGGGATCAATATTTTACACCGATGTATCGTACTCTCTCGACCAGGTCATCATAAGAAATGCAATGCAAAAATATTTCCGAAGTGTTATAAAGAGGGAAGGCGCGCTACAACTAACATAACAGCCTCTTCCTTGCCCCCATAAGAATCCAAGGGTGACCTTTGGATGCTGTCGTGACACTTTGGTTACGAAGGTTA